>CAWUFW010002197.1:0-1200000 GCA_963921515.1 Calotriton arnoldi
AAACTACGCCCAGGGTTAGTAAATATGCCCCTCCGTTTTTAGGCCATTAGTTGCAATTTCTAATTCCCATGTCACAGTTTGTGGAGGTGCTGTAAGGCGGCCGCCTACAATGGCTTTAATGCAGCCGGGGCACAGCCCTATTTACTTACCTGCACGTAAAGGCCTATTAAATATGGCTCCTGCAATGAGGTCCCCGTCACACAGAGGTGCCAACTGGCCCCACACAGTCCGCGCACCCCAAAAGTAATCAGTAGCGCCTTGAAATCACAGCCAACTCTACTCATGACCCTCCTTTCTGACCAGAAATACCCAGAACTCCTTTTCTGAACAAAACACACACCACTGCCAACAGAGCTCAGTTCAGAGCGGATTCACAACACTGAAATACAGCAGATTCTCAGAATGTAACAATCAGTTTAGATTGTGGACTGAAGTCCGCTTGAGTTATTAAACGATCAATATTTTCATGACTGTTCCTTTCCCGTCTTCGGCCACTGGGATGCGCCCCCCAGCAGGGCTCTTTCTGGTAATCAGGCCCATCTGCTTTACATCTGCACAGGCCTTACTCCCGCACACGTGCCCCGCCCCTCCTACACCTGGGAGCTCCAGGGAATCCCCACAAACCAGCCTTTAAACACAAAGGCCCGGATTTCCCAATGTGAGGCTCTCATGGAAGAGGACTGTGACACGTCCAGGTGCAGTCTGAGCAGCACTCCCAGATCAGGACGCTTTGTTGGACACTAGCGCCACGGAGCATCGCACCACCTTGGAAAGGAAGGCAGAGGAGGGGCTGCAATCCATTCCAAGCTACCAAACTGGGGGCGCCTCGCCAAGCAAAACAGGGAGGAATCCGGACCACGTGAAATTCAGGAAAGAGGCGACAATCTGGCTGTTTCTGAGATAACCATCAGATTACAAGTCCTAGTAAAGAGCCTGGAAGTACAACTGAACACCAGAATATGTGAGGTCCAAAGCTATCAGGTGCCAGGGTTGGATTGGGATTAAAAATCGGCCCGGGCAGGCTAAAAAAGTGGCCCACATTTGCATATTGCCTTTCCGCAAAACACTGCTTAGGCGAAATGTTATTAAAAAAAAAGGGGGGGGGGGATGTAAAAGAAAAAGGCACTGATTAGTTTACACTGGTGAAACACACCTGAAAACAAGTGAGGCCACTTTTGCTCGGCCCCCGCTCAATATGCATATAATAATGGGCCGGCCCAGCGAGAGAAAGGGAGTGACACCTCTGCCGTTGATAAAAGGGAGGTAATGGACGCCCATCTGCCTCCAGAAAGGCCACTCAGGCACCCACTGGGCTGCTGGCGGCATCGAACAACGCAGAAACCGCCCTAATCGGCCCCCCAGGCTGCTCAAAAAAGCAGCCCACAGCGGAATTTGGATACCGGCCCCTCGGGCATTGGCCGAGTGCCCGCGTTACCAATCCGACGCTGATCAGGTCCCACTGCCAACCACTTGAAGAGAGAAGAAGGTAACACACAGGCCCGGACAGGCCTTTAGCAATCAGGTCCCACTGCCCATGACGTGAAGAGAGAGGAAGGCAAGACACAGGCCCGGACAAGGCTTTAGCAATCAGGTCCCACTGCTAACGACTTGAAGATTGAAGAAGGTAAAACACAGGCCCAGACAGGCCTTTAGCAATCAGGTCCCACTGCCCATGACTTGAAGAGAGAAGAAAATAACACACAGGCCCGTCCAGACCTTCAGCAATGAGGTCCCACTGCCAACGACTCAATGACAGAAGAAGGTAACACACAGGCCCAGACAGGCCTTTAGCAATCAGGTCCCACTGCCAATGACGTGAAGAGAGAAGAAGGCAAGACACAGGCCCGGACAGGCCTTTAGCAATCAGGTCCCACTGCTAACAACTTGAAGATTGAAGAAGCTAACACACAGGCCCAGACAGGCCTTTAGCAATCAGGTCCCACTGCCAACCACTTGAAGATGGAAGAAGGTAACACACAGGCCCGGACAGGCCTTGAGCAATCAGGTCCCACTGCCCATGACATGAAGAGAGAAGAAGGCAAGACACAGGCCCGGACAAGCCTTTAGCAATCAGGTCCCACTGCCCATGACGTGAAGAGAGAAGAAGGCAAGGCACAGGCCCGGACAGGCCTTTAGCAATCAGGTCCCACTGCAAACGACTTGAAGAGAGAAGAAGGTAATACACAGGCCCGTACAGACCTTTAGCAATCAGGGCCCACTGCCAACGACTCAATGACAGAAGAAGGTAACTCACAGGCCCGGACAGGCCTTTAGCAATCAGGACCCACTGCCAATGACGTGAAGAGAGAAGAAGCCAAGACACACACAGGCCCGGACAGGTCTTTAGCAATCAGGTCCCACTGCCCATGACGTGAAGAGAGAAGAAGGCAAGACACAGGCCCGGACAGGCCTTTAGCAATCAGGTCTCACTGCCAACGACTGAATGACAGAAGAAGGTAACACGCAGGCCCGGACAGGCCTTTAGCAATCAGGTCCCACTGCTACCGACTTGAAGATTGAAGAAGCTAACACACAGGCCCAGACAGGCCTTTAGCAATCAGGTCCCACTGCCCATGACGTGAAGAGAGAAGAAGGCAAGACACAGGCCCGGACAGGCCTTTAGCAATCAGGTCCCACTGCCCATGACGTGAAGAGAGAAGAAGGCAAGACACAGGCCCGGACAGGCCTTTAGCAATCAGGTCCCACTGCAAACGACTTGAAGAGAGAAGAAGGTAACACACAGGCCTTTTCCTCCACCCAGTATCTCCCAAGTGGGCTGGAGCCCTTGCAGGTCGGTTCTGACAGCCCAGGGCCGCTCCTCGACTCTATGGCTGTCCCCATTTCCCTGAAGGTACTTGCACCAGGCACTAGGAGGCTTCGAGAGAGAGAGGAAGAGAGGACGATGCGTATTTATAAATCAATCAGTCAATGCATTTTTTGTAGAGCGCACTACTCACCCGTGAGGGTCTCAAGGCGCTGGGGGGGGGGGGGTGCTGCTACTGCTCGAACAGCCAGGTCTTGAGGAGTCTCCTGAAGGTCAGCAGGTCCTGGGTCTGCCACAGGTGGATGGGGTGGGTGTTCCATGTCTTGGCGACGAGGTGGGAGAATGATCTGCCGCCGGTGGTCGCTTGTCGGATGCGGGGGACGGTGGCGAGGGAGAGGTCAGCGGTGCGAAGCTGGCGGTTCGGGGTGTAGAAGGTGAGTCGTTCGTTGAGGTATGCTGGTCCGGTGTTGTGGAGAGCCTTCTGAGCGTGGGTGAGGAGCTTGAAGGTGATCCTCTTGTTGACGGGGAGTCAGTGCAGGTCTCTCAGGTGGGATGTGATGTGGCTGTGGCGGGGGATGTCGAGGATGAGGCGTGCAGAGGCGTTCTGTATGCGTTGTAGTCGTTTCTGGAGTTTTCTCAAGGTTCCCGCGTAGAGGGCGTTGCCGTAGTCCAGTCTGCTGCTGACGAGGGCCTCTATTACCCTAAAATGGAGTCTTGGCACTATCAGTTGAAGCCACAAGTCTGCTGCCCTATCTTTACTGAGATGGGCCCAAGGATTGTTCGAATAGACACATTTTAAGGCCCTTCCAAAAACAAAAGAGTTTAGAATCAGCTCTTAAACATAGGGGGGGACTGTTCCAAGTCTTAGGGGCAAGAAGGGTGACGTGTGAATTGTACACGATTCGGGCAGCGAGAAGGTATGAGCTGAGAGCAGGGGTCTGCAAGGCTTGTAGGCTAGACGTTTCTCAGATAAAACCTTCGGATTCTCGTTGCAAAAGGCCCTGTGGGATAAACAAACAGTTTTAAACATAGTTTTGTATTTACCTTCAGCCAATGGAAACGTTTTAAAGCTGGGGACATTTCATTGTAGTGACTCTTTCCAGTTAAAGCCTGGCTGCCCAGTTTTGGATTCGTCGCAGTCTCATGATGGTATGGGCTGGTAGCCCCCAACGTGATGCGTTAAAGAAGGTCAGGCGAGGTGGGCCAGGAGCCTGCACCCCTGATGGACTAGTGGCCTGGACCTCTGATGGAATAGCGGCCTGGACCTCTGATGGAATAGCCGCCTGGACCCCTGATGGACTAGTGGCCTTGACCCCTGATGGATGAGTGGCCTTGACCCTTGATGGACTAGTGGCCTGGACCCCTGATGGACTAGTGGCCTGGACCCCTGATGGACGAGTGGCCTGGACGCCTCATGGACTAGCGGCCTGGACCCCTGACGGACTAGTGGCCTGGACCCCTGACAGACTAGTTGCCTGGACCCCTGACGGACTAGTGGCCTGGACCCCTGATGGACTAGTGGCCTGGACCCATGATGGACTTGTGGTCTGGGCCCCTGATGGACGAGTGGCCTGGACCTCTGATGGAATAGCGGCCTGGACCTCTGATGGACTAGCCACCTGGGCCCCTGATGGACTAGTGGCCTGCACCCCTGATGGACTCGTGGCTTGGACCCCTGATGGACTCATGGCCGGGACCCCTGATGGACTAGCGGCCTGAACCCCTGATGGAATAGTGGCCTTGACCCTTGATGGACGAGTGGCCTAGACCCCTGATGGACTAGCCGCCTGGACCCCTGATGGACTAGTGGCCTGGACCCCTGTTGGACTAGTGGCCTGGACCCCTGATGGACGAGTGGCCAGGACGCCTGATGGACTAGTGACCTGGACCCCTGATGGACTAGTGGCCTGGACCCCTGGTGGACTAGTGGCCTGGACCCCTAGTGGACTAGTGGCATGGACCCCTGGTGGAATAGTGGCCTGGACCCCTGATGGACTAGTGGCCTGGACTCCGGATGGACTAGTGGCCTGGCACCCTGATGGACTAGTGGCCTGGACCCCTGGTGGACTAGTGGCCTGGACCCCTGGTGGACTAGTGGCCTGGACCCCTGGTGGACTAGTGGCCTGGACCCCTGATGGACTAGTGGCCTGGACCCCTGAAGGACTTGAGGCCTCGACCGCTGACAGGACTAGCGGCCTGGACCCCTGAAGGATTAGCGGCCTGGACCCCTGAAGGACTAGTGGCCTGGACCCCTGATGGACTAGTGGCCTGGACCCCTGACGGATTAGTGGCCTGGACCCCTGACGGATTAGTGGCCTGGACCCCTGATGGATTAGTGGCCTGGACCCCTGACGGACGAGTGGCCTGGACCCCTGAAGGACTAGTGGCCTGGACCCCTGATGGACTAGTGGCCTGGACCCCTGGTGGACTAGTGACCTGGACCCCTGATAGACTAGTGGCATGGACCCCTGATGGACGAGTGGCCTGGACCCCTGGTGGACTTGTGGCCTGGACCCCGGATAGACTAGTGGCCTGGACCTCTGACAGGACTAGTGGCCTGAGCCCTGATGAACTAGTGGCCTGGACCCCTGGTGGACTAGTGGCCTGGACCCCTGGTGGACTAGTGGCCTGGACCCCTGGTGGACTAGTGGCCTGGACCCCTGATGGACTAGTGGCCTGACCCCTGATGGGACTAGAGGCCTGGACCCCTGATGGGACTAGAGGCCTGGACCCCTGATGGGACTAGAGGCCTGGACCCATGATGGGACTAGTGGCATGACCCCTGATGGGACTAGTGGCCTGGACCCCTGGTGGACTAGTGGCCTGGACCCCTGGTGGACTAGTGGCCTGGACCCCTGATGGACAAGTGGCCTAGACCCCTGATGGACTAGTGGCCTGGACCTCTGATGGATGAGTGGCCTGGACCCCTGGTGGACTAGTGGCCTGGACCCCTGACAGACTAGTGGCCTGGACCCCTGACGGACGAGTGGCCTGGACCCCTGGTGGACTAGTGGCCTGGACCCCTGGTGGACTAGTGGCCTGGACTCCTGATGGACATGTGGCCTTGACCCCTGACAGACTAGTGGCCTGGACCCCTGGTGGACTAGTGGCATGGACCCCGTATGGACGAGTGGCTTGGACCCCTGATGGACGGGTGTCCTGGACCCCTGATGGACGAGTGTCCTGGACCCCTGATGGACTAGTGGCCTGGACCCCTGATGGATGAGTGGCCTGGACTCCTGATGGACTAGTGGCCTGGACCCCTGGTGGACTAGTGGCCTGGACCCCTGATGGATGAGTGGCCTGGACCCCTGACAGACTAGTGGCCTGGACCCCTGACAGACTAGTGGCCTGGACCCCTGATGGACATGTGGCCTGGACCCCTGATGGACTAGTGGCCTGGACCCCTGATGGATGAGTGGCCTGGACCCCTGACGGATGAGTGGCCTGGACCCCTGATTGACTAGTGGCCTGGACCCCTGGTGGACTAGTGGCCTGGACCCCTGGTGGACTAGTGGCCTGGACCCCTGATGGACAAGTGGCCTAGACCCCTGATGGACTGGTGGCCTGGAACACTGGAGGACTTGAGGCCTGGACCCCTAATGGATTAGTGGCCTGGACCCCTGACGGACAAGTGGCCTGGACCCCTGACGGACTAGTGGCCTGGCACCCTGAGGGACTAGTGGCCTGGACCCCTGAAGGACTTTAGGCCTGGACCCCTGATGGATTAGAGGCCTGGACCCCTGATGGATTAGTGGCCTGGACCCCTGATGGACGAGTGGCCTGGACCCCTGAAGGACTAGTGGCCTGGACCCCTGATGGACTAGTGGCCTGGGCCCCTGGTGGACTAGTGACCTGGACCGCTGATGGACTAGTGGCCTGGACCCCTGGTGGACTAGTGGCCTGGCACCCTGATGGACTAGTGGCCTGGACCCCTGGTGGACTAGTGGCCTGGACCTCTGGTGGACTAGTGGCCTGGACCCCTGATAGACAAGTGGCCTAGACCCCTGATGGACTAGTAGCCTGGACCCCTGAAGGACTTGAGGCCTGGACCCCTGAAGGACTAGTGTCCTGGACCCCTGATGGACTAGTGGCCTGGACCCCTGATGGATTAGTGCCCTAGACCCCTGATGGACTAGTGGCCTGGACCCCTGAAGGACTTGAAGCCTGGACCACTGACAGGACTAGCGGCCTGGACCCCTGAAGGACTAGTGGCCTGGACCCCTGAAGGACTAGTGGCCTGGACCACTGATGGACTAGTGGCCTGGACCCCTGACGGACTAGTGGCCTGGACCCCTGACGGATTAGTGGCCTGGACCCCTGATGGATTAGTGGCCTGGACCCCTGACGAACGAGTGGCCTGGACCCCTGAAGGACTAGTGGCCTGGACCCCTAATGGACTAGTGGCCTGGACCCTTGGTAGACTAGTAACCTGGACCGCTGATGGACTAGTGCCCTGGACCCCTGGTGGACTAGTGCCCTGGACCCCTGGTGGACTAGTGGCCTGGACCCCTGATAGACCAGTGGCCTGGACCCCTGATGGATGAGTGGCCTGGAACCCTGGTGGACTAATGGCCTGGACCCCTGGTGGACTAGTGGCCTGGACCCCTGATGGACTTGAGGCCTGGACCGCTGACAGGACTAGCGGCCTGGACCGCTGACAGGACTAGTGGCCTGGACCCCTGATGCACTAGTGGCCTGGATCCCTGACAGATTAGTGGCCTGGACCCCTGACGGATTAGTGGCCTGAACCCCTGATGGATGAGTGGCCTGGACCCCTGAAGGACTAGGGGCCTGGACCCCTGTTGAACTAGTGGCCTGGACCCCTGATGGGACTTGAGGCCTGGACTGCTGACAGGACTAGCGGCCTGGACCCCTGAAGGACTAGTGGCCTGGACCCCTGATGGACGAGTGTCCTGGACCCCTGATGGACGAGTGGCCTGGACCCCTGGTTGACTAGTGGCCTGGACCCCTGGTGGACTAGTGGCCTGGACCCCTGATGGACATGTGGCCTTGACCCTTGACAGACTAGTGGCCTGGACCCCTGGTGGACTAGTGGCCTGGACCCCGGATTGGCGAGTGGCCTGGACCCCTGATGGACTAGTGGCCTGGGCCCCTGAAGGACTGGAGGCCTGGACCGCTGACAGGACTAGCGGCCTGGACCCCTGAAGGACTAGTGGCCTGGACCCCTGATGGACTAGTGGCCTGGACCCCTGACGGATTAGTGGCCTGGACCCCTGATGGATTAGTGGCCTGGACCTCTGACGAACGTGTGGCCTGGACCCCTGAAGGACTAGTGGCCTGGACCCCTGATGGACTAGTGGCCTGGACCCCTGGTGGACTAGTAACCTGGACCACTGACGGACTAGTGGCCTGGACCCCTGGTGGACTAGTGGCCTGGACCCCTGGTGGACTAGTGGCCTGGACCCCTGATAGACTAGTGGACTGGACCCCTGATGGACGAGTGGCCTGGACCCCTGATGGACTAGTGGCCTGGACCCCTGGTGGACTAGTGGCCAGGACCCCTGATGGACTTGAGGCCTGGACCGCTGACAGGACTAGCGGCCTGGACCGCTGACAGGACTAGCGGCCTGGACCCCTGAAGGACTAGTGCCCTGGACCCCTAATGGACTAGTGGCCTGGACCCCTGACGGATTAGTGGCCTGGACCCCTGATGGATTAGTGGCTTGGACCCCTGATGGGACTTGAGGCCTGGACCCCTGAAGGACTAGTGGCCTGGGCTGCTGATGGACTAGTGGCCTGGACCCCTGATGGACTAGTGGCCTGGACCCCTGACGGATTAGTTGCCTGGACCCCTGAAGGATTAGTGGCCCAGACCCCTGATGGACTAGTGGCCTGGACCCCTGAAGGACTTGAGGCCTGGACCGCTGACAGGACTAGTGGCCTGGACCCCTGATGGACTAGTGGCCTGGACCTGTTGTAATTTGGCAGCACTTAAGTTAAGCATTGGCTGAAGACAGCCTGTATTTAGAGGCTAAATTGTCCGCTTTGTGGAATCCATTTTGTATTTCTGGCAGCCATTTTGGCTGCCATGTGCTACCATGTGCTCACCATGTGCTCTGTCCTACCTTCCTGTCAACTGCTCTTGAAATCTGCCTAGAGACAAGTTAACTTTAGTTCCTCTTGCTTTGCACATGCTCAGTTCAGCTTGCAGCTGTTTCAAGTTTATAAATGTCAGGATGTGTCTACTAAAAGTAGAAACTGTTAGCTCCACCCACTTGTCGACTGTGCATTCTCTGTATGACCTTATATGTACCTACAACCAGCATTTGTGTTTGTACCGCCTTCATTTGAGCCCCTGTGTGGGTATAAAAGGACCAGGATCCTTCCATTCAGTGTGCTACTTCATGCATTACTGAAGGGTGATGTGTGAATGTTAGCTCCACCTTATAAGGTTTAATAAACTCTGTCTTTTATATTTCAGTTTCTGTGCCAACTTCTTCCTAAGTGTCTGAGGACTCTGTGCAGAGAAGGGAGAACCCCTAAGCACTGGTAGGCCTTGTTGAGGCTCACTATTACAATTGGCGCTTCCAACGTGGGACTCATCAAAGGACTCGGATGCCCGAAGGACTGGTCGCGACGAAGGATTGGAATCTCGCTTTTGGACGCGATCGCTGCCTGAGGAGACCTGAGTCTTGGCACCCATGGCGTTTTTTCCTTTCTTTCTGATCTGACCATCCCGGCGGCGCCGGTCCTTGACTGAGATCTCTTCTGTTGATTCGCCGTGCAGTGACCATTTGGTCAATTTGAGAACTTGGCAGTTGGAACCTGGACACCATTTGATTGGTAAGAGCCGTTTTGCGGCACTTGCTGTTGGTTTGATGCCTTTGATTGGTAAGGTAGTTTTAGTAACACTTACTGTGGCTTTGTTTGTATGATTGGCCAATTTTGTAATTTGTTTTGTAATTATATATGCATTGCAATACATATAGGCGGGTAATGAGGAGAATTTTCTCTATTTGAAATTGTTTGAACAGCGCAACGTACAAACAGTACCTTAAGCGCTACTTTGATTATAATACTGCATATTCTGCACTATTTTTGGCATGCCTGTTTCCAGTACACTTCGCAGAAAGTGTTGCTGTTTTGGAGGTACCGATATGGATTTAGTAAGTACTTAGTTGACTCCCCTCAGAGGGGATACCTAAATAGGTTTACGTATAGTAAAAAGATATTTCTTCCTTGGTGACTAAGTACCCCATGGAACTAAATATGTACATAAAACGGATCCGGATCTGCGCACTTAGTAACATTCATAAGTGGTGATATGCAGAGCGCTTTTTGAGTGTTCTACCAGCCAAAACTGGCGAATTTGGTGTATTTTGGCTTCTTGACCATGGAACAGTTTTTTGGGCTACTTTTGAGAGCTCTTCTTGTAAATATGACTTACAATTAGTATTTACAAATAGGTTGGTCTTGCGTACAGTTTGTAAGCTGTCTTAAAGTTCTAAGTGTTGATTTGTGGGTTCAATGTGTGTTTAAATGTCTATGTGGGGTTTTTGGTTTGACATTGGTAATACTTTTGTGAGTACTCTGTGTACGAATGGCTAGCTTTAAGCGCGCTGTGTTGTGTCCTTCTGTAACTGTCTGGAATGAGCTCAATGAGTTTGTTTATGTTTTTTTTGCTGTCATCATTCTGTTATGCAAAATGTCATTTAGTTAC
The DNA here is from genome assembly GCA_963921515.1 of Calotriton arnoldi. Classification (NCBI taxonomy): domain Eukaryota; kingdom Metazoa; phylum Chordata; class Amphibia; order Caudata; family Salamandridae; genus Calotriton; species Calotriton arnoldi. Next base: position 10,449 of record CAWUFW010002197.1, read on the forward strand.
TTACATATTAAATAAAAATCCAGAAATAAATTATGTAACATATGCTAAACAGCTGCATGTTACTATTTAAATTGACAGAGTAAGACACTATACATGTGTGCAAATTGCCACAATGCTAAACATAAAATTAGAATTCGTATTCAATAGGATTAAAATAGGCCTCATACAGAGGTAGAAAAACGAAATTGTGTGTTTTGTAATCAATAGACTTAAATACACAATGTTACAGCCTTTTCCTTAAATACATTGTATTAGACATTAATAGGCATGCACATCATTTGAGTGAATTTGGTCGTTGCTGAACTAAATACACATTATAGAAAGATAGATTTGACTGCATTGAAATGCCTAAGTTTTTAAATAGACTGTGACATGCTTTTCTCTCAGCACCCGAGAAAAAAGCTTTCCGACAGCTGTGTTTAAACTGACTAACTGAAAAGAAACTGTTTGACACAGCAAATGGGGATTTAACTCTGTCAGGGTATTTCAAATAATAAAGGGGTTTTTTCCTGAGAAAGGCGTGAAAATTCGACGCCTGCTGACAAAACAACAGCTGCATAAATAGCATATGGCTATTCCTGCTCACGGCCACAGACAGGAATGCTGCGTCAGCGACATTTTAAGTCAGTGTAAAACTGGTATACAGGCCTGCCCTATTTTAAAAGTTTCAAAACACCAGTTTCATTATTTTGGATAACAGAGAACAAAATTGAAAGTAGGGATTTCCTTTCTTAATGCCTTTTTACATAAGTACCTCTGTGGTTCTGATGTTAAATGATAACTGTCCTTTTAAAAGTGGCGCAGACTTTTCCTGTTTCAAGTAAGGCTTCTGTGCTTAGGGTTATGAATGAATGCGTTTAAATATGATAGGCTACGAATGAAGCTTGCTTTTCAAATGTGGAATCATCAAAATGGTTGGTTTTGATTAAAAAATAAATAAAGTTAATTATATGAAAAAATATATATTATTAAAAATAAATGCTTTAAATTCGTTTTTTCATCTTTATAAAGCCTAATCATCATACTGTGAATTCCTAGCATCAAAATTGGATTTAAGCAGTGCTGTACTGAAAAAAGGGAACTTAAATGTGAAATGTCACTTTACCCAGCCGTACAAAACTCATTTTTATAAGGGTATATCTTATACATTTCTGATTTCCCATTCCTGGGCTATCTAGAGAACACTCTGGGGGTTCCTATTATGCAAAAATATTGTAGGATATTCATTTTTAAGTGCCCCTACCACCAAAGTCGAAATTGAGCTAAAATTCACAATTTTACAAGCAGTTCTACCACTCAAGGCAGTTTTTAACCTGCTCTTAGGCTTCAATAAAAGTATACATATGCAAATATAGAACAAACAGCCACCACACACCGTACACAAATGAAAATAAGTATACAGAAACCAGCAGACTTATTATCCTACCTTTAAATTATTTGGAAACACATCGGACAGGACTGCTTTTCGCTGTGATTCTCCAGAGTTGCTTTGCATTACAAAACCGCATGGCAAGCCTTGCACAAACAAAATGAGCAGCTGCTGAACGGGTCAAAGGTCGGAGTTCTGCATTTAGCAACTTAGCAGGGTGAAGGGTAATGTTTGCTGGGACACTTCGACCTTCGAAAAGTTTTTGAAAGACGAGATGATAGCGCAAAGAGAGAAAGAGAAGCTTTGCTTCCTATTTTTGGCGAACACACGTTTTGCGCACTCATATGAAACGAAGGAAAACAGCCCTCAGTTGAGCATTGATCTGCCAGTTATATAAAATAATGGTTTTAGTTTAAAGAATACTGTGTAGGGGCTACGATAAGGAGGAAATGGATTTTAGTTTGCATTCATGCGCCCTCATGTTAATCTAGTACAATTGCTCAAGGAATTGATACATTTGTTGCTGACGCTTTCTACAGTACTCGATGTGCTTGAATCAGAGAATAGCCACTTTCTAAGATATCTCCTACAAGTTTGTTTGTGCCCAGTTGCTACAAATAGGGGTTGAAAGTGTTGACAGAAGTAAAACCTGTTTCAGGTTTTCCTACTGTCAAAATGGGGGAAGGAGGCTAGCTCCTCTACAAATTAAGGGTAGGCAAAATTATGTTTTCTCTCTTATGTTTTCTCTCTTCTTTTTCTCACTTTTTTTGAGTCTGTCTAAAGCTATCTAGGAAATGGCCATGTGACAGTTAAGGCACTTTGCATTGTTCATAAGGCGGCACACAAAATGGGGCCTAAACCATTACAGAGAATGTTTACTTGGTACTCCCCAGCTAGAAGTCTTCGTTCCTCGGCAGCCCACCTAGTATGTACCCCACGAGTCAAGAAAACCCGACTAGGAGGTAGATCATTTGGCTATGCAGCCGCAAGGCTATGGAATAAACTACCAAGTGAACTCAGACAGACTGATGACTTACTGCAGTTTAGAAAAAGTTAAAAACCAGGCTCTTTCCAAAAGAATAGCCTTGAGAGATTGGCGCATGATGATTCCTAGTTTTATAGCTGCACAGTGATTTAGGTAATCCCAGCGCCAGGATGCCCGTTGGGTGACAGCTGCGCTATATAAATGCTACTTACAATTACAATTACAATTGGCTATTCTGTAATACTGTTTTAAAATTGTTAGAATTAATAAACAGATGAAACACATAAGCTATGTTACTGCCCATCCTGTATGAAAGAATGAGTAGAACAGATTGATGTTCCCTTATTTGATCTTTAAGAAGAACTGTATAGTGAGGGTTTCTGTTCAAAAATCTCAGGTGGCAACACTATTATTGTTTATGTTATTCTCATGTTCTATACAGTTTTGCAAGGGCATTGCTAGTCTTTTATTAGCTAGTCTGTGTAAATAAGCTGACAGCCCTTATTAGAGCTGGAGATAGGGTTTTTTTTCCTTTTAAAAATGATGTTACATAGTCCAGATCGTGAAAAGTACAATGCAGGAAAGACGCTCATGTGATCCTTAGCAAACATTTTGAAGGAAAATATTGTTATAGGAGTTTGTTTGTCATAACATGTTCTGCTGGAGAAAAAGTACCCACTATGTTGAAGTTTAGTTCTTTTTGCAATAAGAATCCCTGTTAAATTAGCAGTTTTAGATTTTCCTGCTGCGCCTATAACATGAGAGCATGGTCCTAAGCATAACATGTAAGAGAAATTATTTTACAAGTGTCTGCAGTCCTGTATAAGTAATGTAAAATATATGAGTAAAAGTGTAGAACATTTCCTTTTTCTTGAGGGTTCTTCAGATTAGTAATATAGGAATACACCAATGTAAGTATTTGGAGTATGTCTGTATTGTTTTTCTCTTTTCCTCAGAATTTAGTAAATGAACACAGACTTCCTTGGCTGTTTGGGATTGGGTGATGTATTACTCTTGTCAGTTCACCAAAACGTTCCTTTTATACTTGCCAATAGGTCCAGGGTTTTCTACTCTTAGATAGATGAAGTGGTTCTTGAGTGCCTTGCTAATGTATGGGGCGCCCCAAGACTAAGGAAGTATTCTGAGACTATCCTCTCTGTTGTTAGATTATTTCTGTGCCTTGTCTAAAGACCTCTTGTTCTGTCCACCAATAGATATTTGCTGCCTTACAACCATTGCCAGAGGGGCCCGGACATCAGATCCAGCCTGGGGAGTCAGCGCCACTGCAGCTTGAAGCCAAAGTGAAGGTAACCAGCACAGGCGTTGCTGGCAACTAGGACCTCAGTGAAGGCGGAAGCCCTGGGATGTGAATTGTGTACCCCTGCCACTGTCTTGGGCGAAAGACGGGGTCACAAATCAGAAAGGAGAAATCATGGATCAAGTTTTTGATGCCCAGCTGAGAGAGTCACAGACCGACCAGAACGGCAAGGAGGCTTTGCTTGAGGTGACCCCTTTTGAAACAAGGGTTGCTTCAGAGATCCTAGCATCAGGCCTCTTAATCCTGGTCCCAAAGTGAATGCAAGTTTGCACCTTTGTTTGTTGATCAAGAGATACCTGGGCACACTGGATGCAATTTGTGGCCCTAACAAAAGAGCAGTGCGCCAGCAGAGCAATATAGGAGTTAGGGAAGGACTTGAGTTTAGGGTACAGGTGCTGTGCCTCTGGTGCCTGTTAGATTAAAGTGAAGAGAACTTGTGCACTGCTTGAGACACTGGACAGGATCGTTGAAAGACTTTTTCTTCTCAAACTGGGCCGTGATTCTTGAGTTGCGAGTTGTGCAGCTCCACCGTGGGTACAACAAGAGCCTTCCTGTGAGGCTCAAACGGACACAGGGAGAAGACTCCCCTCTGGCTGGTTCCACAGCAGCTAAAATTTCCCAAGGACTCTTTTTTTTGTTAGTAATGTACCCCTTTGGTCGTCCCATTTTTGAGGAGGAGCAGCCCTTTGCGGCTCCTTGTCCTAATTCCTATGGCCCTGTGTGGTCCTCCTGGTCCTTTGGAGCCAGGATGGTTTTTGTAATAATCTGTCTGACTTCTTTAATATTTGCATTACTTATAATGCTTATTCTACACGAAAAATGTTTTCCTGAGCAGTTGACAAATATTACTTTGCCCTCCTCCTAAAAATATATTAAATTGATATTTTAGCCCTCACAAAAGAAATACTGGAAAAGTCTATTGAAAATGTTTTTATTAAGTATGTGCTGTTGGCTATTAATTGAAATAGATAGTCACTGAAATACATCAGAGCCCTGAAACTTAGAATTAGACTAGATGATTTTGGACTCTTGTTTCTGCTTGGAGCTGGAAGCTACTGACTATCCTGTGTGTAATGATTAATACTTTTTACATGCTGTGTATGTATCCAATGTGGTCCAATGCTTTGCTCCATTTGCATCTCTGCTTGTATACCTGGGAAGAGGGAACGTTGCTGAAACAAAGGCCCAACAAATGTTGAATAAAGAGGTGGCCGAAATAATGTTAATAGATGTACGGGATGAATATCTAGATTACCCTAGATAAACGAATGTCTTCAGCCAATGCTGAAAGGGCCGTCTGTTGTAATTTGGCAGCACTTAAGTTAAGCATTGGCTGAAGACAGCCTGTATTTAGAGGCTAAATTGTCCGCTTTGTGGAATCCATTTTGTATTTCTGGCAGCCATTTTGGCTGCCATGTGCTACCATGTGCTCACCATGTGCTCTGTCCTACCTTCCTGTCAACTGCTCTTGAAATCTGCCTAGAGACAAGTTAACTTTAGTTCCTCTTGCTTTGCACATGCTCAGTTGAGCTTGCAGCTGTTTCAAGTTTATAAATGTCAGGATGTGTCTACTAAAAGTAGAAACTGTTAGCTCCACCCACTTGTCGACTGTGCATTTTCTGTATGACCTTATATGTACCTACAACCAGCATTTGTGTTTGTACCGCCTTCATTTGAGCCCCTGTGTGGGTATAAAAGGACCAGGATCCTTCCATTCAGTGTGCTACTTCATGCATTACTGAAGGGTGATGTGTGTGAATGTAGCTCCACCTTATAAGGTTTAATAAACTCTGTCTTTTATATTTCAGTTTCTGTGCCAACTTCTTCCTAAGTGTCTGAGGACTCTGTGCAGAGAAGGGAGAACCCCTAAGCACTGGTAGGCCTTGTTGAGGCTCACTATTACAGACCCCTGACGGACTAGTGGCCTGGACCCCTGATGGATTAGTGGCCTGTACCCCTGACGGACGAGTGGCCTGGACCCCTGAAGGACTACTGGCCTGGACCCCTAAAGGACTACTGGCCTGGACCCCTGATGGACTAGTGACCTGTACCGCTGACAGACTAGTGGCCTGGACCCCTGGTGGACTAGTGGCCTGGACCCCTGGTGGACTAGTGGCCCGGACCCCTTATAGACTAGTGGCCCGGACCCCTGATGGACGAGTGGCCTGGACCCCTGGTGGACTAGTGGCCTGGACCCCTGGTGGACTAGTGGCCTGGACCCCTGACGGACATGTGGCTTGACCCCTGATGGAAATGTGGCCTTGACCCCTGACAGACTAGTGGCCTGGACCCCTGGTGGACTAGTGGCCTGGACCCCTGATGGACGAGTGGCCTGGACCCCTGACAGACTGTGGCCTGGACTCCTGACGGACTAGTGGCCTGGACCCCTGATGGACTCGTGGCCTGGACCCCTGACGGACTAGTGGTCTGGACCCCTGAAGTGAAGTGTTCCTTTCAGTACTAAAGGTGGAACCTTTCTCAACATTCTTAGGTAGAGAACGCACGGGGCTGAGACCTTGTTCATTTGTTTATTTAAACTTACTTCACTATCTAGTATAAAACCCAGACTTTTTTCTGCCAACTTTGGTGTTGGTGGGTCCCCTAAATGTTGGGGCCACAGTTTGGTGCGTGGGAGACTGGTAAAGCCCCATTCCTTTTATATCCATGTAGGTTCAGCGCCTTCTCGCACACCCAGGGAGCGCTGCTTCCAGGCGCTCAGGAACCTTTGTAGCCGCGGATATTTCATCTCTGATTGACAAGTCAAAGTGAGTGTCATCTATGTTGGACATTAACAATAGTCCATATTTCTTGATCAGTCTGGCCAATAGGGAGATGTGTACATTAAGGGAGGGGGAGGTAGAGAGAAAGCGAACAGAGAAGGAGGAGAGAGGGGGAGGGAGATTGGATGGAAGGAGAGAGGTTGTGAGGAGATGCAGGGAGGGGCTGCTTTAAGCGTTTTTTGCCCGGGCTGCTCTTGGGGTCCCGAGTCTGCCCTGGTAACTCATCAGTGCCAGAGGTGGCTTGTCCACCCCAACTACTGAGTAACTGTAAAAGTTCTCCATTTTCAACTTTATAGCCGTGTTCGGCCCATGAGTTCGGGATAATCAGCTAGTCCACACTAACTAACCACTCTTTACTGTTGGACACGCATGTGTGTTCGCCCCATGAGTGGGGGATAATCAGCTAGTTCACTGTAACTAACCACTCTTTACTGTTGGACACGCATGTGTGCTCGCCCCATGAGTGAGGGATAATCAGCTATTTCACTGTAACTACCCACTCTTTATTGTTGGACACATATGTGTCCGCCCCATGAGTGGGGGTTAATCAACTAGTCAGCTAGTCCACACTAACTAACCACTCTTTACTGTTGGACACGCATGTGTGTTGGCCCCATGAGTGAGGGATAATCAGCTAGTTCACTGTAACTAACCACTCTTTACTGTTGGACACGCATGTGTGTTTGCCCCATGAGTGAGGGATAATCAGCTAGTTCACTGTAACTAACCACTCTTTACTGTTGGACACGCATGTGTGTTTGCCCCATGAGTGAGGGATAATCAGCTAGTTCACTGTAACTAACCACTCTTTACTGTTGGACACGCATGTGTGTTTGCCCCATGAGTGAGGGACAATCAGCTAGTTCACTGTAACTAACCACTCTTTACTGTTGGACAGGCATGTGTGTTAGCCCCATGAGTGAGGGACAATCAGCTAGTTCACTGTAACTAACCACTCTTTACTGTTGGACACGCATGCGTGCTCGCCCCATGAGTGGGGGATAATCAGACAGTCCACACTAACTAACCACTCTTTACTGTTGGACACGCATGCGTGCTGGCCCCATGAGTGGGGGATAGTCAGCTAGTCCACTGTAACTAACCACTCTTTACTGTTGGACACACATGTGTGTTCGCCCCACAAGTGGAGGATAATCAGCTAGTTCACTGTAACTAACCACTCTTTACTGTTGGACACGCATGTGTGTTTGCCCCATGAGTGAGGGATAATCAGCTAGTTCACTGTAACTAACCACTCTTTACTGTTGGACACGCATGTGTGTTTGCCCCATGAGTGAGGGATAATCAGCTAGTTCACTGTAACTAACCACTCTTTACTGTTGGACACGCATGTGTGTTTGCCCCATGAGTGAGGGATAATCAGCTAGTTCACTGTAACTAACCACTCTTTACTGTTGGACACGCATGTGTGTTTGCCCCATGAGTGAGGGATAATCAGCTAGTTCACTGTAACTAACCACTCTTTACTGTTGGACACGCATGTGTGTTTACCCCATGAGTGAGGGATAATCAGCTAGTTCACTGTAACTTACCACTCTTTACTGTTGGACAGGCATGTGTGTTTGCCCCATGAGTGAGGGACAATCAGCTAGATCACTGTAACTAACCACTCTTTACTGTTGGACAGGCATGTGTGTTTGCCCCATGAGTGGGGGATAATCAGCTAGTCCACTGTAACTAACCACTCTTTACTGTTGGACACGCATGCGTGCTCGCCCCATGAGTGTGGGATAATCAGCCAGTCCACACTAACTAACCACTCTTTACTGTTGGACACGCATGCGTGCTCGCCCCATGAGTGGGGGATAATCAGCCAGTCCACACTAACTAACCACTCTTTACTGTTGGACATGCATGCGTGCTCGCCCCATGAGTGGGGGATAGTCAGCTAGACCACTGTAACTAACCACTCCTTACTGTTGGACACGCATGTGTGCTCGCCCCATGAGTGAGGGATAATCAGCTAGGTCACTGTACCTAACCACTCTTTACTGTTGGACACGCATGTGTGCTCGCCCCATGAGTGAGGGATAATCAGCTAGTTCATTGTAACTAACCACTGTTTATTGTTAGACACTTATGTGTCCGCCCCATGAGTGGGGGTTAATCAGCTAGTCCACACTAACTAACCTCTCTTTACTGTTGGACACATGTGTGTTCACCCCATGAGTGGGGGATAATCAGCTAGTTCACTGTAACTAACCACTCTTTACTGTTGGACACACATGTGTGTTTGCCCCATGAGTGAGGGATAATCAGCTAGTTCACTGTAACTAACCACTTTGAACTAACCACTCTTTACTGTTCGACACGCATGTGTGTTTGCCCCATGAGTGAGGGATAATCATCTAATTCACTGTAACTAACCACCCTTTACTGTTGGACACGCATATGTGTTTGCCCCATGAGTGAGGGATAATCAGCTAGTTCACTGTAACTAACCACTCTTTACTATTGGACACGCAAGTGTGTTTGCCCCATGAGTGAGGGATAATCAGCTAGTTCACTGTAACTAACTGTAAAACAGGAAGGCAATCGACGAATGGAATAACCTTAAGTATTGCCCGGCGATGTCGCCTCTATTCCCCAAAATATGAATCAATGAAGAGGCAGGCGCTGGAGACTGGAAGGCAGGAAACAAAGGTTTATTCTCTCCGGAGGAGAACACGTCAGATCAGACCAACAGGGAATCTTCACGAGGTGCTCTCTGCATCTCTGAGGCCTGGCCTCTTATACACGCATTTATGGCAGGAAGACATTCTTTATTACAGTAAAGATACTTTGAAGTATGAAAGACATCCCTGGGATCTTCCGCTTCAGACCCGTTCCCACGCACCCTTACAGTGAGAATCCCCTCCCCATTCACCATACAGAATCGTCATCAGACGGCAGGATCAGCAGGGCATTCCGCCGGTTCCCGGAATGCATGTGGTGTGACGGATCTCATGGGGTGGGGGCCTTGATCTACTGTAACTCCTTTGAAGAGGGGCGATTCCTTACAGTCGGGGCCATAAACTGTATCCGCAGGGCTAGGTGATAGCCTGGGACCGGCCTGGACAATCGGATACGGAGGAAGAGGGGTGTCAGAGGGTGTGATAGTGTATAGGAGGAAAGGGAGGTGTCGGGCAGGCCCGGGGTGAGATTCCCAGGGAAGTGCAGCGCAGTTGGAGGGGGTTAATGGCCCGTGCATGAGAGAGAGAGAGAGAGAGAGGGTGACCAGTGCGGGGGGGGGGCTTGCGAGGATGTGGAGCCGCGCTGGGGATTAGCGGTGTGCAGAGAGTGGGTCTGATCAAGGTAGCTAAAATGGCCGCCGCGGACGACGAAAGTGTGGCATTGGGAAAAAGGGCAAGATGGCGCAGACAATGTTTATCGATACAAATTAATTTTCCACAGTCCTCCCTTTTAACATTTCTCGCCAACTTGTTAATTCGGGTCGATCCCCATAATGCCACGTATTTCTGTCTCATACAAAGTTTTCATGTGTTCAGCCTGTAAGTCCAAAGTCTTTGGGCAAATGCAATTTGAAAATAATGAACACAGAGGAGGCAGACATTGGATACTTAAGCAACACCCGCATAGCACCACAATCGGAATCAGAATGAATGTGAACAACCTCCACCCCCAGGCTTTCAGTAAGTCCCAGAACCAGCTCCCAAGCGACCATCCTTCTTGCTCCTGGTGTACTTCAGAGGACAGTCTATGGAGGTGTTCGATGGCTTTGTAAACAGAAGGTGAATTGTCTGGCACGTAGGTGCAACAGCTGGACCCAATGATGCGGCATGCTCCTCCTCGGTCTGCCAGAACCACGTCTAGAACAAGGCGGTTCTGCAGAGCCACCAGGCGGACTGCCTGAAGCTCTGCGGTGTTATTGGTCAAGATGCCAGCTGTGATGTTCATGGTGGTTTCAACTGCCTGGGTCAAGTGTCGGATGGCGCGGCTGTTCGTCATCGGACCCCAGAATGGCACAAGTCCTTTCGCGGCATCCAAGAACTGTGCTCCTGTCGAGTCGGCCTGGTCGATGTCCCTTGCACGCTTTTGCCGGTGATGGCTTGCTGGGGCCACATACGTAGGTGGGAGGATGAAGGCAATGTAGCATGTGCCCCCCAACCTTTGGGGAGCCAGGTGTATGCTTTGGTGCCACAAACAAAGTACATATTTGGAGAAGCAACAAAGGAGGGAGGGTCGGATGAATCCAGTGTTCTGGTGATGACGCAGGCGCTGCGGCCCACCAGTTGCGTCCCCAGGCCTTCGATGCACACAAGGCCCGAGACGTTGACAACAGACAAGGCCACTGTCAGAGTGGTGGCTGTTCGTTTCCGGAGGTAGGAGAAAGTGGGTCTGGCTGGGTTATGGAAAACTTGCATTTCCACTCGTTCTTTGGCAGGGATGTCCATGTGAATAGAGGTACCAGAGGTCAGAGGGTAAAAAGGAGTAGCGGTTCGCCCAGTCTTATTCAGCCATGCCTCGTGGTAGAAATGCGAAACAGTTCTTTCTGATGTGGCATTGTCTTTAAAGCTTTCTTGCAGAAGAATCAGCCAGGCAAGACAGGAGCCGTGGATGGAAAAGGGCGAAGGAATGAACGGGATGGAGTGTCCGGCTGCATGGGGCAGCAGCCCGCAGATCCAGCAATTAGTGGCATTAGCGGCAAGGTTGTGTTGGTGCAGCAGTTGCACAAAAGAGTTATTCCAGAACTCCCTGCGTCTCTCTCGGAGCGGTGGAGAAAGGGCAATCAGGAAGTGTTCCTTGGTAGTTATCGGCAGTTCAGTGGGGAGCAATGTTTTGTGAGCGGGTGTGCTTTCTTCGATGATCCAGAAGGTTGTCATGAGGAGGAGGCAAAAGAGAAGGGTAATGAAAACGGCTATAGTCTTTGAGCTGTGCAGTTTGTTAGTCTTTGGGTTTCGGTAGGTCCTCTTCGGATATCCAGTTGCTTCCATCATTGGGGAGTCGGGCGCTTCCATCATCTTCAGAGTGCTCGGTAGCGGGCAGAACCACCGACTTTCTCTGACTTCTCTTCGGGCAACCTTGAGTGTGTTAGGCTACCGTTCTGAGATTTTACCCAGTCAGTGGTCTGCTTTGCCGAAGCTCCTCCCTTTTACGTAGGTTGTACCCTTCCCTGGACGGTACGGTGGGATCGGGAAACTCTGCCAGTTCGAGCGTTTCTGTGTCGGTGTGACAGCTCAACGATGGTTTGTCTTTTGTCAGGAGCTCTTCCTGAGTCGCGATGTCTTCTTCCGTCGTCAGAGTTGGGGGCGCGTTTACAATGGTGCGCATGCACCCAGTGACGCTTGCCTTCCACTCGAAGGGCCGTCCGTGTAGTGATCAGGACTTGCCAGGGGCCCGTCCACCGAGGTTCCAAGCTTTTGGCACGCTGGAAGTTGCGGATCAAGACGTGATCCCCTGGGTGAATGTCGTGTCCTGGGCCCCTGGAAGCGTCTGGGATGGCTTGTAGCACCTGTTGATGGATGACAGTTAAGGTTTTAGTGAGGGTGCACAGATAGTCAGACATTAGGACGTCTGGGACGTCATGGATCGAAGTTGGCATTGGCGCGGCCCAAATATTCATTGGCCGCCCGAATACTACTTCGTAAGGGGTCAAGTGGTGCTTAGTGGGGGTGGAGCGCATTGATAGCAATGCCAATGGGAGGGCATCAGGCCATTTCAGTCCGGTGGAGGCAACAATCTTAGAGATTTTTAGCTTGAGTGTGGCGTTGTGTCGCTCGACCAGGCCTGCAGATTGGGGGTGGAAGACTGCGTGAAATTTCTGTTTTACACCCAATCCCTTTAAGATAAGTTGGATGACTTCAGCTATGAAGTGGGGGCCGTTGTCACTCCATAAAATCCGACAAAGGCCATATCGGGGAAAAACTCTTTTAACAGGACTTTGGCAGTGGTCATGGCAGTGTTGTCGCGTGTGGGATAGGCCTCCACCCATTTGCTGAAGGCGCACACGACAACAAGGACGTACTTCAAACCCAGGCAACGGTCTAGCTGAATGTAATCCATTTGTAGGACTTCAAAGGGATGGTCGGGGACCCGAACCCACCCCGAGGGACAACAGTTCCTTTCCCTGGGTTGTGTTGCAAGCAGATTAAGCATTGTTGAACTAGGCGTCTAGCAGAGTCGGGAATCTTGTCGTTGTGCCAGACTCGGGTGATGAGTTCAATCATGGGGGCAGATCCTATGTGTGCTGGGGAGTGTGCCATAGTCAGTATGGGGATCAAGTAGGAATTGGGTAGCAGCCATTTGTTCATGTCTTTTGTCAACCAGCAGCCTTCATCATCTTTCAGTCCCACCCGTGCCCATTCAGTCAGTTCTTGGGGGAGCAGGCCATTTGTATGTCTCTAATGTGCTCTCTAGCATCCTTCCATTTTTCCGTCTGTGACCTAGTCACGTACATGCGTGTCGTCGTCCTATTCTCAGCTGTGGTTCGAGCAGTGATGTCGGCTAGTGCATTTCCTTGTCCAATGATGTCTGTCACTTTCTTGTGTGCCTGGCATTTGATGACTGCAAGTCGTTCGGGGAGGAGGACTGCTTCGGTCAAGGCAGAGACTAGATCTCCGTGAAGGATGGGTGTGCCATGCGAAGTCAGGAATCCCCTTTCCTTCCATAAGAGCCCAAAATGATGAACCACCCCGAAGGCATACTGGCTGTCGGTGTAGATGTTTGCGACTTTGCCTGTTGCTAGGACGCATGCACGTGTGAGGGCAATTAGTTCTGCCGCTTGTGCGGACCATTGGGTGATGCGGGCCGTCTCAACTACCGTCCGGGCTGTGGTGACTGCATAGGCAGCCGAGGTCGTGCCGTCGGGGAGTTTAATGCACGAGCCGTCTACCCATAGCTCTCCATCAGTGTCTGGGATGGCAGTGTCACGGAGGTCAGCTCTACTTCTAGTTTGCTCGTCCGTGAGGGTCACACAGTCATGCATAGGGGACACATTGGGGTCGTCATCGGGGAGGGGCAACAGAGTGGCAGGGTTCAGAGTGGTACATCGTTTCAACGTGATGTGGGGTGTAAGCAGAGTTAACTCGTAACCAGTCAGTCGTGCGCTAGTCAGGTGCTGAGTCTTGGTCTGGTTCAGGAGTGTGTCGACAGCATGGGGGACCAGCACAGTGAGGGAATTCGAAAGTACGATCCCCTCACTTTGTCGGATAGAGACGGCAGCGGCAGCTACCGCTCGAAGGCAGGCGGGCAGAGCTCTGGCTACAGGGTCAAGAGTGGCAGAGAAGTAGGCACAAGGGCGTTGTTTGGGACCTATGGGTTGCGTTAGGACAGACAAAGCGCACCCCTCCCTCTCGTGGGTGAAGAGGGAGAAGGGCTTGGTGTAGTCAGGGGTTCCTAGAACAGGGGCTGAGCAGAGGGCATCTCGTAGTTCTTGAAAGGAGGATTGGCATTCAGGGGTCCAAGGGAGTGGGAAGGGAACGTCTTTCGCTAACAGAGAGAGTAGAGGTCTGACTATGAGACTAAGGTTTGGCAACCACTGCCGACAGAAGGACGTGAGGCCTACTAAGGAGCGAACCTGCTTTTGAGTCTTGGGAACGGGGGTCTCTAGGATGGTCCGGATCCGATCGGGTGTGAGCTTTCTCCCGTCCTTGGACAGGAGGTGGCCTAAGTATGTCACCTGTGGTTGGCAGAACTGCAGCTTCTTCTTGGAGACCTTGTGACCATTCTCCGCGAGGAAGTGCAGGAGTTGGATGGTGGCTGTGGTGGCAAGTGGCGTAGTGTCGGCAGCCAGGAGAATGTCGTCGACATACTGGATTAACACCACTCCGTCCGGGAGCTGGACTGCGTCCAGCTGTCTCTTGAGAGCCTGGCTGTAGATGCTGGGGCTCTCAGTGTAGCCCTGGGGTGCTCTACAGAATCTATATGAATGGGCTTTTAGGGTGAAGCCGAAGAGGTATCGGCTGTCTGGATGGATGGGGATAGAAAAGAAAGCATTTTTGAGATCTATGACAGTGAAAACAGTGGCAGTGGAGGGGATCAGGGTCAAGATGGTGGTGATGTCAGAGACTACTGGGTACTGAGGTACGACTACTTTGTTTACTTCGCGGAGGTCAATGATGAAGCGATAAGCCTTCTCATCTCCCTCGCCTTGCTTCTTGACAATGGGTAGGATAGGGCTGTTACAGATATTACTGACTACTTCCTCTACCACTCCTGCATCGACTAAGGACTGAATGATTCCTACCAATGCCTTCTCGCCCTCGGGCGATATCCGATACTGTGGGAGCTTTGGGAGCATAGCGTCTGACCGTACAGTGATGTGCACAGGGTCTATCATCATGCGTCCTACGTCTGAGTCGGTCTTGGCCCAAAGGTACGGGGGTAAAGTGTCTAGTAAGGACAAGTCAGCGTCAGTGATGGAAAACATCCGTCGGGTGGGACAAGGTCTGAACAGATTCTGGTTATCGTACAGTATGACTCGTACTCCGTCTGGGGAACATCGAATGGTGGCTCGAAAGTGCTTCAGGAGGTCAAGACCCATAATGGCGTCGGGGTGTTGGAAGATAGCAGGAAGGTCGTGTCCGTGATGTTGTTCTCTAAGTCAAAGGGAATCGGTGTAGATAAGGGATTAGTAGAGGGCGTTCCATCAAAGCCTATTGATGTCACGTGTGAGCCAGACAAGGGTGCCCTTGGAATCAGTCGTTTGGATAATGCACTACGTGTTGCCCCAGTGTCCACCAAAAATGGGGACTTCGTACCCAGGACCTTAGCAGTGACATAAGGACCTTGCTGGTCAACACAAAGCTCGACTGGATCCCTCCCTTGTCCCTGGCTGTCCTATGCGAAATCGCGGACGTTCTCGCAATCGGACTGCTGATACTGATTCTGTCGTGGGCGGTCAAATGTGTTAGGTCGGCTTGGTCTGTCATAGTTAGCATCATTGGTGTGTCCCCGTCCCTGGTCCCTGTTCTTTTGTCCGTTTGTCCCATCCCTAGCCTCTCGGTTCTTGTTTGCTTCATGAAGGACCGGGCACTGCGACTTCCAGTGACCGTATCCTTTACAAAACGCGCATTGGTTTTCATCTAAGTCCCTTCGGCTTGTATAGGGTACGGGCATTCGTTCTCTGGAGGGTGTATTTTTAGGGGCTGTCGGCTGGTAGTTCCCCTTGGAGGGTTCCCTACCTATCGTCACCCCCTGCAGTTGAGCTATCATGACCCGCTCTTTCAACTCCTTCTTTTTACGTTCGGATGCTCTATCATTCTCATTCTTCTGATGTTCATAGTATTGGGCCATCTGGAGGATAGCCGCGGGTTTAGAGGCTGCCCAGCTGCTTTCGCTCGCCTGCAATTTTTGAGAAACTTCTTGCACCAGGCCTTTCACGAAATTCTGAACGAACAAGTGGTGTCCGGTTGCAGTGGCCATATCTTGGCCGCTGTAGTCGGAGAACACCGTTTCGAACCTAGAGAAGTATTCCGAAGCGTCTTCTTGTGGTTTCTGTCTACAGGCCGTCACTATTGACCAGTCTATTTTCTTCTCGGGAATCAGGGTCTTGAGTTTCTGGACGATCTTGTCCGGGAGTTCAAGGATGGCCGTTACGGGTTTCTGCCCGGCTCCTCGTTGCTTGTCGAACTCATCGAGTTGTTTCCAGGTATGTCCGAACAGCTCAAGGTGGTCGACCTTGCGGATCTGCTTCCACACATCAGCTGGCAGACATAACCCGAAGAACAAATCGAGGTCCGTTAGGGTCATGATAGTGGAACCTAAGGCTGTACCTAGTTCAGTGTAGAAGGCGGTGGGGTTTTTCGTAAATCGGGCAGAGATTTTCGGAACGTCAGAATATCCTGTCGATCCCATGGTTGGTAGACCCAGTTGTACACTATCCTCCCTTTTGCATCCGTATGGTTAACATCATCGTGTGTTCCCTGACCTCGTGGGGGACCCAATAGGGGCGGCCTCTCTTATCGGCATCATGGTGCTAGGTTGCTCTATTCGTGGTTCGGCCGCTACGGATGTCGTAGGTTTATCTTCCACCTCTGATTCAGTGAGGTGGCAGAAAACCCTAAGTGTACGCGCAAGGAGGTCCGTCACGTCACACTCGCCCTCATCCCCGATATCAATTTTTCTATACAGAGTCGTTAGGCTCTCGGGACCTCTATCTCGATATCGGTCCTCATAAGCGTTTAGGACATGATAACATAATCGTACGACAAAGTGTCGTCTGTGGCTTCCCGCATATGAGTTGAATATATCCATAACGTGTTTCTCCTTCTCCTTTCGTTCTACTAGTGTCCTGACTACCTTGTCAATCCTCTCTTGCTCGTTTTTGCCCAACCTGTTCGTCCTTGTGGGTTCTGTGTTTCGGGCCTCATGGTCATCTAATATTGCTGCTCGTTTTGTATCTGGTGCGAGGGATTCCGCCGGTGCGGAGGCCTTGGGGGCCGAGGCCCTGGCGCTACTCTCGTCTGTGCTTGGGGGTCGCGAGTGTTGCGCTGAAGGTTGGGAAGGGGCATATGGAGGGGGCATGTAGATGATCGGAGGACCTAATAAGAGATCATCGTTGGTTCGCTGTTTCGAAGGTAATTCAGGGTAGAGCGCAGAGGGTGTTCTAACAGGACACTGGCTCGGTGTTTCGATCTCTTGTTTTCGCTTAGCCTCCTCTCTCTTCTTTATTTCTTCCTCTAGTTTCTTTGCAGCTAGGTGGGCTGCTTTACGTAGCTCTTTGTCTAACCTAGCTTCCTCTTTCTTCTTTCGCTGTACAGTTTCTTTGCGCCACAGGCCAACGCTGTCTAGCATGGTCGGTGTCGTTCTACGAGTTTTTAGGGCTTCATCTAGTGCATCTAGTTTGCTTTCTTCAAAGGATCCTATCAGTGGCCACTGACTCTGGGGTTCCTTCTTCGTATACCTGTGCCATAATTTGCAATATGCTATAGCGACTAGTCCATGCTTTGTGAACATGTCTTTGTTAGGGGTGCCTTCCAGTGGGATTGGATGATCCACCTCTAACAAGCGGTCCGGGCTGAACCAGCTACCACTCAGTGGGGAGAAGATAGGCATGGCAGATTACAAAGGGGGACAAAAGTCCGCGTTACCTACCCTTCACTACCTGCAAAAGACTAGGCAGAATATTGCTATTCCAGGTTGTTTGCAGACAATGAATGTTTCAAGAGAACTAGATCCAAATAAATAATCAGTGGGGAGAAGATAGGCACGACAGATTACAAAGGGGGACAAAGGTCCGCGTTACCCATCCTTCACTATCTGTAAAGGGAGAGAGAATATTCCTATCCCTCGCCGTTTGTAGACAGGGAATGCCTCAAAAAGGAGCTACTCTGATACTCAAAGAAAAAGGGAGCTACCCTTGACAATCAATCAAACAAACAATCAGTGGGGAGAAAAGATAGGTACGACAGATTACAAAGGGGGACAAAAGTCCGCGTTACCCACCCTTCACTGTTCACAAAGGAAGATAGAGTATTTGTACTCTTCCTCGTTTGTAAGCAGCAAATGTCTCAAAGAACCGTTATCGTTTCACAATTTGTCGTTTTGTACGACCTTACCCGGACCGCATGGGCTGTTTCTTGTCTTCCGAATCCAGCGCCCGATCGTCCTCTATCTTCTATCGCGGCACTCCTGATGGTTCCCAGTCAGGACCGTAGATCACTCGAGAGAGGTCTGTTCGGAACCAGTGAAGTTCGGATGATCGGCTGTCAGACGAGGGTCTATCGGACAGATGCTCTCCCGATCGTTGCAGTCGTTCACTCTGTCGTCAGGACCTCTCCCACTGGATCCACGTGTCGCTGATGGGCCCCACGCTTGGGACGCCAATTGTAAAACAGGAAGGCAATCGACGAATGGAATAACCTTAAGTATTGCCCGGCGATGTCGCCTCTATTCCCCAAAATATGAATCAATGAAGAGGCAGGCGCTGGAGACTGGAAGGCAGGAAACAAAGGTTTATTCTCTCCGGAGGAGAACACGTCAGATCAGACCAACAGGGAATCTTCACGAGGTGCTCTCTGCATCTCTGAGGCCTGGCCTCTTATACACGCATTTATGGCAGGAAGACATTCTTTATTACAGTAAAGATACTTTGAAGTATGAAAGACATCCCTGGGATCTTCCGCTTCAGACCCGTTCCCACGCACCCTTACAGTGAGAATCCCCTCCCCATTCACCATACAGAATCGTCATCAGACGGCAGGATCAGCAGGGCATTCCGCCGGTTCCCGGAATGCATGTGGTGTGACGGATCTCATGGGGTGGGGGCCTTGATCTACTGTAACTCCTTTGAAGAGGGGCGATTCCTTACAGTCGGGGCCATAAACTGTATCCGCAGGGCTAGGTGATAACCTGGGACCGGCCTGGACAATCGGATACGGAGGAAGAGGGGTGTCAGAGGGTGTGATAGTGTATAGGAGGAAAGGGAGGTGTCGGGCAGGCCCGGGGTGAGATTCCCAGGGAAGTGCAGCGCAGTTGGAGGGGGTTAATGGCCCGTGCATGAGAGAGAGAGAGAGAGGGGTGACCAGTGCGGGGGGGCTTGCGAGGATGTGGAGCCGCGCTGGGGATTAGCGGTGTGCAGAGAGTGGGTCTGATCAAGGTAGCTAAAATGGCCGCCGCGGACGACGAAAGTGTGGCATTGGGAAAAAGGGCAAGATGGCGCAGACAATGTTTATCGATACAAATTAATTTTCCACATAACCACTCTTTACTGTTGGACACACATGTGATGTCTAAAGAGGTGGGCTACACTGCAGTCACCGGAGGACGCCTGGTGCACTCTTGCTGTCCTCACTAGACATATGTTCTGTCCGTTACTCTACACTTTATAATTAAGGGCCGTTAATAACAATTACATAAGGTGTGACGTCACCACGTCCATCCTGGCTGGTCCCTGTCTCTCGCTTCCATCTCTGTTACAGTTGGCATATATGTTCGGACCCAGAATATAAAGAAATGGTGAATATAACAGTACCTGCACTGCTACTCACAGATGGAAGCTCACTACTAGTCAAAAACTGCGCCCCCTCACCCATCACACCGCTAACCGCAGCACCCCAAAACAAGAGCACCTCTCTGGTCACTCAGGCATGGCACACAAACACTTCACTCATAGGGTCAAAACCTAGATGACACACTCCCAGTCACACAAACCGCACGGTGCAGTGCGGTACCTGTGCCTGTCAGCACCTCAGCGACTCACAAAGGAGTAGTAAGATGACACACTCCCAGTTACATACCCCGAATAGTGCAGTACGCTACCTGTGCATGTCAGCACCTCAGCGACTCACATTGGAGTAGTAAGACGACACACTCCCAGTCACACACTCCACATGGTGCAGCGCGCTACCTGTGTATGTCAGCGCCTCAGTGACTCACATAGGACTAGTAAGACAACGCACTCACAGTCACACACCCCGCATGGTGCAGCGCGCTACCTGTGCTTGTCAGCACCTCAGCGACTCACATTGGAGTAGTAAGACGACACACACCCAGTCACACACCACACACAGTGCAGTGCACTACCTATGCAGAACAGCGCTTCATCGACCCGCGTAGGAGTAGTAAGCGCTACATAAATGCTACAATAGAGTACTAACAGAAGGTGCAGATACTCACCGGCACACGCTCGCTGCTGAGCTGAAGAGGGCCAGGAGATGGTTCATAAGCAGCTCCTGGTTTCAACTAGATTAGTTTCAATCATAACTTTCTTGGCCAAAGACCACAGTCTCTCAGATGTGTTCATCTGTTCCAGATGTGTTCATCTGTTCCAGATGTGTTCATCTGTTCCAGATGTGTTTGCTCTGCTTCAGGATTATCTTTGGAATCTTGTTGACATTCTTTGAAAGGCATGAAGTCAGGGCTGGCCCAGAATCCGAAACACGTTCTGGAAGTTATTCTCTTACTAGGGTAAGACTAGGAAGAGAGAGTAAGTCATATAGGGGGTGTGCGTACTTACTGCCAGAAAGGAAAGGTTATGAAACATGGAACCAAGCCGTGCTTTTAATTTTTTTTTTAAAAAGCAGCGTGTGTGTGTGTTTGTATAACAGTGCATTCTAACTATATCACAATGTGTGTGTATATATGACAGCACATTTCTAAATGTTCACCTAAGCTGCGGCGTCTGATATGGAGATAGAATCAGAACCCTCGGATGACGTCAGACTAAATGTCATCTCACCCCCTGGGGACGCCTGATCTTTACTGAAGAGGAGCTGGGTGACACCACTAACCAGCTTGTTCTTTCAGAAACAATAACTTCTTAAGATACTTCAGGGTCCTTTGAGGGAACCCAGGGTTAATACAGCCAGCCTCCTGCCCTGGGTCCCTCAGGTACCTGCCTAGTCCAACGCCAGACTAGTCCAATATACCTCAAGAGCTCGACTCCGACTCTTATCATTTCTAAATAAAATGCGTCTTTCGAACAACCCCAGTACCCCTTGAACAGTCCGATCCTTACCAGATTCCCTTGTACCTTGTCTTCCATAGGCCATTATTTGTGGCCTGTTCAAACAGATGTGGGCAAGTGTGCGCCCTGCCAGGGCCGGCTTTGGGGCAGTGCAACGGGTGCACCCGCACAGGGCGCTGACCTGGAGCGGCAGCGCTGATCTCAGGTGTGGGCTTGTGAGTGCTCCCTGCCAGGGCCGGCTATAGGGCAGTGCGACCGGTGCGGCCGCACTGGGCGCTGATATAGGTGGGCGCTGATCTGAGGTGTGGGCCTGTGTGTGTGCCATGCCAGAGCTGGCTTTAGGGCAGTGCTATCGGTGTGCCCGCACTGGCACTGACCTTGAGGGGGAGCGCTGATCTCAGGTTTGGGCCTGTGTGTGCCATGCCGGGCCGGCTTTAGGGCAGTGCGACCGGTGCAGCCGCACTGGACGCTGACCTGGAGCGGCGGCGCTAATCTTAGGTGTGGGCGCCCTGCCAGGGCCGACTGTAGGGCAGTGCGACGGGTGCGGCCGCACTGGGTACTGACATTGGGGGGGGGGCGCTGATCTCAGGTGTGGGCCAGTGCGACCGGTGCGGCTGCACTGGCGCTAACCCTGAGGGGGAGCTCGGATCTCAGGTGTGGGCCTGTGTGTTAGGGCAGTACGACCGGTGCGGCCGCAATGGGCACTGACCTGGAGAGGGGGGGCGCTGATCTCAGGTGTCCTGCTGTCCCCTTCTCAGTGAGCAAGAAGCCAGCAGGGATGCCCAGGAGAGAGGCCTCTCCTCCTATAAACCCTACACAGCAGGGCCTCTTCGGGAGCTGCACTCGTGGATACAATAAAGGTGCACTCAAACCAGACAAAAGCTATTCGAAGGAGCATTGGGAATCACCTCTCAAAACCCTCCTTCAAAAACCTCTTTTTAAAAAGATAACTTTCAAGAGTGTTAGAGAAGAAATGGAATCAGTCACCCTCCCTTCCAATTTGTACATCGTCAGATCAGCCAAAGGAAGGTTTGAGGGAAAGATTTCCAACGCTGAGGCCCCATACATCAGATCTCACATTAATTCTTTAGAACATTTGAGAGGAAATGGATGAATTTGACACTTTATCTACAAACGACCTACTGAACACCATGACAAAACTTAAACCCTCTCACTGTGTCTTAGCCCTATCTGAGGGGTCATTGCCAAAGAGTTGTCCTATCGGTTATTACCTTACTGGGACGACTTAGGACACCTCATTCTCACGCCAGGTTTAGGTTCATGTTACCTTATGGGACCGATCAGTGAACCTCTCCTCGCATGGGGTGTGTTCCCAGATTGCCTCAAAATAGGATAAGTCACATCTCTTCTGAAGGTTGTACGATGGTACAATGCAGGTAAATACATCGTATGCCTTTGCCACGCTTTTTTCAGCACGCATGTTTTACTGCAATATGCATTTACAACGAATGCCAATACCATGCATTGTTTTTAGTTTTAAAAACAATGTATTTGTGAGGGAGACCTCCCACCCCCCAACTTACCTTAAATGTGTGTTATTGTCATGCGTTGTAAATGCATATTCGCTGTAACAATATGCGTGCTAAAAAATTAGTGGTAAAGGCACAACGGGGTTAAACCTTGTTGTAAAGGCTGTTTCCCCTTCTGAAGAGACCCTTAGTTGAATCAGAGGATTTAAACAACTTTCACATCACACCTGCTCTTGCTTTTCTCAGAGAGTCATTAGGAGCTGTGTGGTATCACAATTCACACAACATATTGCTGAGAACAAGCTCTCGGTGGAGCTTGTCTCCTGATGCTCCTCGACCTGCTGCATTCAACAGTGAACCGCACTCTGCTCATCGCGATCCTTCAAGATCGGTTGGGTGGATGCCAAAGTTCTAAGAGGGTTCATCTCTTTTCTGACAAACTGAGTCCAGCAGATACAAATTGCACACACTGGCTCTGTGGTGCAGTCACTTTAACCCAGGGGACCCCACAATGTTCCATTCTGGCACGGTGTCTTTTCAACCTCTACACTGAAATACTCCATGTCCCACTGTCCAACACAGGAATCTTATCTCATTAATATGCTAATGGTACTGAGATTTAGTTTAGGATTCCCAACCCCCGGGCATCCTTCCTTTGTCCAAACTCAGCAACAAGTTAAAAACTGGATGACTTTACACATCTGAGACTCAATTCTTCTTATTTCCTCTTCACACGCAATGCCCATGTCCAAACATGGGTTGACTCAAGTGGAGTGTTTTCCAAACATGGGTTGACTCATGTGGAGTGTTACCCAAACATGGGTTGACTCATGTGGAGTGTTACCCAAACATGGGTTGACTCATGTGGAGTGTTATCCAAACACGAGTTGACTCATGTGGAGTGTTATTCAAACATGGGTTGACTCATGTGGAGTGTTATCCAAACATGGGTTTACTCATGTGGAGTGTTATCTTAACATGAGTTGACTCACGTGGAGTGTTACCCAAACATGGGTTAACTCACGTGGAGTGTTACCCAAACATGGGTTGACTCACGTGGAGTGTTACCCAAACATGAGTTGATGCATGTGGAGTATTAGATTTCAGACCCGCGGTGACTGACAGAACTGCATCTCTTGGTTTCTTTCTACACAAGTGGTTTAACCTGTAAACATAGATCAATGCGTTGGCTAAGAGCACTCACTGTCAATGGAGGCTACTCTGGAAGATCCGTTAATTCATCCCAAAACAAGACCTTAAGATGCTCGCCCCATCACTGTCGGTCTCTAGATTTGATTACAGTAACTCCCTTCTAACCGGTACTGCCACGGTGCACCTTGCACCCTTGACATCGAATCCCAAAACAAGACCTGAAGATGCTCGCCCCATCACTGTCGGTCTCTAGATTTGATTATGGTAACTCCCTTCTAACCGGTCCTGCCAGAGTGCACCTCGCACCCTTGACATCGAATCCCAAAACAAGACCTGAAGATGCTCGCCCCATCACTGTCGGTCTCTAGATTTGATTACAGTAACTCCCTTCTAACCGGTACTGCCATGGTGCACCTTGCACCCTTGACATCGAATCCCTAAACAAGACATTAAGATGCTCGCCCCATCACTGTCGGTCTCTAGATTTGAATATGGTAACTCTCTTCTAACCGGTCCTGCTACGGTGCACCTCGCACCCTTGACAGCGGATCCCAAAACAAGAACTTAAGATGCCCGCGCCGTCACTGGAGTCTCTTGACAATTTAAAAAAAAAAACTACCTTTCCACCGAGTCCGGCGTTTTCACTGCTCCTGCTTTCCTGCCTCCAACAGGAAAAGGAAGAAGGCAGCCAGGCTCCCTTCCCTAAGCCAATCACAACGCTGCAAGCAGCGTTGTGATTGGTCGGGGCAGCGCCCTTCCAGGTACTAATGGGGTGGCCATGTTCTCCATGCAGGATGCACTGCAGCCTGCATGGAGAAGAGCAGAGTGCGTATGACTGGTTTGGGCTGCCACATAGGGCTGACCAAATAGTCTTTGCGCACTTAGGAGTGGGCACACCACTCTCCCCTGCCCAAAGAGCAGAGCAGCCCCACCCACCCACCCGCCCGCAATGCAAAGCAAACATAAAATGGTAATAACTACAAGTTATTACCATTTTATGTTTTGGCTTTCTCGCACTGCGAGAAAGCAGTGGGGCGACACTCCTCCACCCTAGTGGAGGAGCCACCTCTGAACCCCTCCCCCGTCTTCCGCGTCCAATCCCTTCTCCTCAGATTTTACACACCACCCTCTCTCCCTAAAGAAACTGATGGCGGTAATTCTCTTCCAAAGAACTTCTGCTAAACTGGATTTTAATCTCGCTACTTCCTGCTATGTTCATGATGACCCTTCATGACCGCGGTCTCCTTTCTGCTACTGGATATTGTACCCGAGATTATTTCCTGCCACCTGGGGAACCAAGCTCGAGTCTCGGCGTCGGCTTAACATCGTGTGATTCTGTGGAAATCACTCCATTTCCCCGTGTCTAAATATAACCAAAAATGAATGTGTCCTTGTGTAATGTAACTGGTGCTCACATAAAGCGCTGCAGTACCTTCGGGTCGAGTTTGCGCTATAAAAAACTGCAACAAAACTGTAGGTAGGATTGGACACTCAATTGATTACTTTGTTGTTCAAATTTGTAATATTTCCTTTTTCCTAACCTCTCGATTACGCCTGTTACCCCTAGACTGTGTGTAAATCTCTGGAGGCTCGAGACCTTCATGCAATGCTGAAAACTTACTGCTCGAGCCCCCAACTTTCAAAAGGGAAAGATTTATGGCTCAATCCTTCTCAGGAAATGCGGCTAGAATTTGGAACTTCTTCCTCCAATCCTCCGAACCACCGCCTCTATCCGGACCTTCGAAACAGATCTTAAAACTCTTCTCTTCCAAAGACACTTCCAGGATTAATTCAGCTCTCTCTCATGTCCCTCAAGGCTGCTTGGCATCATTTGAGCGCAACGCTGTAAATATGACTTCTATACCTGTATTAACCTAATCTTGCCACCTCTTATTTTATCTTTACCTTTTTAATTATCCTGATTGTATTTGTAACTTGTTAGTGTGTAAATCTCCTTATTTAACGTAGTTGGTTCTATTGTAAAGCGCTCTGACACCTTTGGGTAAAGTCTGCGCGATATAAAACTGCATTAAATAAATAAAGCTCTAAGGCAGTGGTTCCCAAACTGTGCGCCGCGGCACCCCGGTGCACCGTGATGAGAAGCCAGGGGCGCCGCGCCGCCGCGGCGCACAATTTGGGAAATTGCAGCTGCAGCGCAATATGTGTGGGGGGGGTTGAAATTCCACCTTCACAATGGTTTGGCCCAAGAGCGCCGTACTGCCGCCATACACATACGTGCGTGCGTACGTACGCGTTGTGCGTGCTTTTAGGTGCGTAGTCTCCGACTCTCCGTCGTAGTGGCATACGCAGCTCGTAGCGTTGTTGCTGCCTGCCGTGTTTGGCCGCCGTGTTTGGCCGCCGTGTTTGGCCGCCGTGTTGTGCCTCGCCTCGTGGGACCCTCGACAAGGAAATCGGTAAGCCTAAAATACATTTATACAGGCAGAAGCCTATAAAATATGCCTTTGGGCATCTCTGCATATCACAAATGCACCGGGAGTTGCCCCAGAGAAAAAGAGGTCGATTACAAACCAATAGTAATACGTCGGTTATTGACCAGACATACATCACCTATGATGCCCGTCTTTATGCAGGTAAGCAAGGGGGAAGCCTTCCTCTCCTCCATAATCACTTGGAGAGCTGTGAGAGGAGTGACGAAAATGGGTGAAGGCTTGAAATCCATTTGCATGAGACAGGATGCAACTGTAAACTGAGCGATACAATCTTTAATAGTCTTGATCTCACAGAAAAATAGAGGCCAAATTGCCACAAATCTTGGGAGGGGAAGCAGTCATTTTCACACCGGGTAGATTGATGAGACTGAAACTGAAACTGCCTGGAAAAGAGTAGTCGAGGAGTTAGAGACCTGAGAAATAGAGCTTGAAATAAAAGAGGTATTAGTAGCAATAGGAGACCATTTTTAATGCATGTATTGTTGAAATTTCCATGGTGCTTTAGAACCTGACTGTGTGTGTGTGCATGTGCGTGTGCGCACCTATACAAGTTTGTGCTTTGCTAAATGCAAAAAAAAATTGTTACACGGGTTGCAGACCTATTTGTCTTTCCATGGCCTTTACCGGATGTGCCTACCTCCACCCTGCCCTACTCTAAAGAATGATGCTTTGCTGTTTAGCAGATCATTCGAGTTGTTTTCTTTAGCACTATATACTTCATGCTGGTGGGTTCAAGGAACATGAGCAAACACAGAGGTGAAACTAAGGGCCTCATTTCGAGTCTGGAAGAGCAGGAGCACCACCATAACTCTGTTATCTTCTTATTTTGTTACACATATGATTATAATACCTTCATTGCATCCCAATTAATTTAAGGAAGACAACAGGAAGTACTCCCGAGGTCAGGCTTTCATCCCCCGCACCCGCCTCCGGTAAAAAAATGGTGGGGAGCCACGGCCAACTGCCAATTAGGTCAAGGGAGCCACAGGGCAAAAAAGTTTGGGAACCACTGCTCTAAGGCCTGATATAGTGTTCTGCATAAATGAAGCACACAGCGGTTGTGGGGGAGGGGGGTACGGAAGAGGGGCGTGGCCTGAGAAGGAACGCCCCCTCAGAGGTGTATTATGGGATATATTGACTGACATGACATCCAGTCCTGCAAGCAGCCCACTGCCCTCCTTGGAGGCCCCGGTGCTGGCACGGCCAGGCCAGGGTGGACTGATGGGGTAGAGAGGAGGCAGAACCAATGCCCCCCCTCCCCCCCCCCTGCCAATGCAGTGAACACGACCCCACCCCCTGCACGGACCAGTGCAAAGGACACCCTCTGTGTACACAGAATGAGAGCCCAGGGCTCGTGTCTCTCCCCAATGTTTGCTGCCTCTCCTCAGTGACCCTGCACACTCCACTGAGTGAGTTCCCTTGCAGAGCTGTAAGCAGGGCCGGACTGGCCGTAGCGGGCACCGGGCGTTTCCCCGGTGGCCGAGCAGTTTGCCAGGGCCGGTTTCGGTTCCCATTCCGGCCCTGTCTGTCAGTCCCCGAACAGGTATATTTTTATCCCGAGAAAGGCTGCCGAAATTGCTATAATTTCATTTCAGTTCGTGTTCTTTTCTTTCTCCAATCCTGTGAATCTCGCGCTCCTAAAGTGGGGTTGTAATTGCTCCCCTCGATGGCAGCCGGGGAGGGAGGGTGACGTCTTCCAGGAGGGAGCTCTGCGGTAAGATCCTTTCATCGAAGTGTTCACGGACCGGAGTCAGCTGCTGAGGCAACAGCGCCCCCAAGCGGCAGCGAAACAGAATGAAAAGTTACTCTCTAAAAGTGGGTTAAAAAGGCGCAGCCACCAAAGATGGAGATCAGGTGACCCCTTTCGGAGGCCTCACCTGTTCACGTGTGCTTGTTCTGGTCGCTGGCTTCCTGGGGCAGATCATGTCTTTTCAGAAGGTTCTTTTTGAACAACTAAACAACGTGAAGCAAGTTATTGACAAGAGCAGATTAACCAACCACCCCTTGTGTAGATGCCCCCCCACGCCTACGAAATATTGTTGCAAGGACACAGCCGGAGGTCCGGACTCGGCCGAAAGGCATAAATACACGGCGAGTGAACGCTCGTGGTTCACTTGGCGACCCCCAACTGTATAGAGTGTATGTGTGGGGTTATCTGTTGGTTGTGGGCCCACGACAGAAGGAAGAGCAGACATCACAGTGGCGACGAGGCTGGTCTGTACAGTCATTGCTACCAATGTTTCACATTGCTATGTGTGACATTTTCATAATTTCAATGTAATTATTAGTGACATTTCAACGACTATGAGTGACAGTTTCTCACAAGCAAAATCAAGTAATGAAGATGAGGGAAACAAATAGCAGAAACTCCACCCCTCGCTCCTCCTTTGGAATTCACAAAGGACTACTTTAAAACACTGACATGTTTGCTGTCATTACACTTTCAATTTGGTGTCTTATCAACGATCAATACAGGCAGAGCAATTTATTTGAATTGCACTGCTCAGAGCATGTTTCGTTTGAATATTGTCAGAGCTGGAGTTAGAGATTTAAAAATACTTCAGTTGCTAAAGCTTGCTTTTATTTCCTCTGTAACTGGTATGAGAGGTTTAGCCTTTCAAAGACCCGCTCAATCTCTAACGCCGCTCACCAAAATGTGGTACAGTCCCTTTGTGCCCATTACTATTAATGTTGTAAATTAACACCATGTCAGAAGTCATGAATTATCAGGCCTGAGCAGCTAACAAGTGGCCTCTTCTCTTGGCACGGCACCGGCCAAGGGAGCAAAGTATTATATGGTGAAAACTAAAGTGTACTCATGGAGGATTCACTGTCAGTCAACAGTACTCGTGGTGACGGGCTCACTGTCTGCACTCACAATATGCACTCTTTCACCTGAAACGCACTGAATTTACTTTCTAGAATGTATGTGTACTCTCAGACAACAATCTGTGCATCGACCAATACACACCTGAGTTTATCGACAAATGTGCACTCACACTCCTGCCATCCCCGCACATGTGAGATTACTATGAAACCTCAACCCACTCTTTATCTTGTGAATGTGCATCTGCACATCTGACATCATGGCACCACAGTACACACACACAATCATCTCTAAATGTGTACTCACATACCTGTGAGCCAGAACTCCCACAAGTTGCCGCCACAGCAGACACTAGCAGGCAACCTCAAGGCATTGGATTTGGGCAAGGCAGCCTCAAGCTGAGGTACACACTTAAGGTCACAGTCTGCAGGCTGCAGCCTCGAGCCAGGGCAGAACTTCAGCTAGCAGTAACCAACCAGCAGGCAGCTGAGAGCACGCTGCCACTAAAAAGCAATGATTAACACTCGGCTGACACTGTCTCAAAGTGACACTTACTTGCAAAGTGAGCCATTCGGTTTATGGGTCAGCCGCCCACAACCTCAGACTACTTGCCTTGGTAACGACTCTCTTGGCAAACGTGCACGGACGGTGAGTCGCCCCCGCCCTGGCATGATCAGCCTCGGGCTCAGCAGGCGCAGCAGCTGCTTCACAGTAGGCTCCAGCGGCCACCACGGTCCCGTGGGGTTATGTCCGGCGTTCCCTGGGTAATCATTGATTTGAATTTATCGTCACGTGATGGAGCGAACAGCACTGCTATGATTTGCCACAGCATTGCCACCTAGCCTCCCACAAGAACTGTAGCCGCTGGCAGCACCACATGACGTGACATCCCGCGGCCCCTATGTCTGACTGTGTCACTCAACCAGAGTCGGTTGATGCCCGTCTCTGTAGTAGCCATTGGGCACTGCCTCGACGTCAGTCAGAATGTAATGCCGCATAGCGGGGAGAATGATGCATTGTAGCAGCCAGTGAGTTCAGCCAGCCCCCAAGCCTTCCAGGAGCAGTGCGCATGCCACGGTGCACTTGCAGCCACTCAAGCTTTGTTTAGTCAGCATAGCATTGCTACCGGCTTGAGAGCCGATGCCTATGATGCGTGACAATGCATTTCAGTCCATTGATGCGGACCACCACACTGAAATGTGTTAGTCTAACACCTGATGAGTGGTACTTGGCAGGGCTGTGTCCTCCATCATCTTGTTGGCACCTTTGTCATCCCCTGCGGTACCTGGAGCAGTCAGGCAGCGTGCCCAGCCAGGAGATGAAGAAGGCTCACCTAAGCATTGAGGAGCTAGTCTGCTCCTGCAAGGTAGGAGGTCAGCTGTGGTGTGCCTCTGCCTTGACGACTACATCCACCAGGCATTTTGCTCCTCTGCTGCTTGTGAAGCTCCTGTTGCTGTGCGACGGCTCAGTGCCACCTGGTGGCTGCAAAAGGCATTGCAGCCCTCTGAAAACACATGTGGCCAGCCTTCGCCCTGCAGCAAAGAAGAAGTGCAGGGCTGGTGTTCTGGGCTGTTCAATGCGTGACCAGTCAGCACAACTTAGTGTGTGTAGGCCTCCTGACCCCACAGCAGTCTCCTGCAGCCTGTGATGCTGCCCTGCCAGAGAACAGTGCATCCAGTGCACACACCACCTCTTTAGTGGGCCCATTTGGTGTGGGTGAAGCACTGTTGCCGTGACTCCCTGCAGGCTGTTCTGGTGAGTGCTGACACACAGAGCGAGAGTGTACTCCAACAGCTATGGTCCACTAACCTTCCCTTGTTAACAGCAACTATCAAAAGGTGCACACGTGTGGCTGTGGACCCAGCTTCCCCATTGGCCCCTTCAAGGACTCACCTGCGGTGCTCTAAAGGGCAAATGTCTGACGAGCCACCAAACTCACCACCACCTACCCCTCCCCCCAGCGAGGCGCACAGGCCACCATTGCTCCTCTGCCACCGTTAAGCCAGTTGGTGGATCCAGCGACAGCAGTGCCGCGATGGTGCTGGTGGGTTGGACAGCTCCAACACTTTTTTGCACCACCCGCAAATCCGATGGTGCCATGAAACAGTCCATGATGCTCTATGTGGGTGGCGCCAAGCTGTGCAAGCTGGTTGAGCACATGCTTAACACTGGAGGAGATGATGACTTTGATGCAGCGGTGACAGCCCTCAACAAGCACTTCAACCCACAACTAAACCCGGGCTATGAGGGGTTTAAATTATGCCAGGCTCGCCAGATGGGAAGCAAGTCTACAGATGCTTTCTACGTGCACCTTAGCAAGCTGGCAAGCACCTGCACAGGTATCAATCAGGCCGACAAAATCAGGGCACAGATAATCCAAGGCTGTCGAGCCTCATCTCTGCACAAGATGATTCTGCGCTAGCCAGGCATCTCCCGTGATGAACTCTTAATCCTCGCCAGGTCCCACGAACTGGCAGACGCCAGGGCCAACAACATGGAAGGGGCGCCGACGCAAATAAGAAGCAAGCAGATGGGATTGACAAGAAAAAAAACCAATGACATCCAATGGGTTGAGCCAAAGTATTGGTATTGTCCACAGTAGCGCTCTGACAACAGACAACTAAAGATCAAAGCTGTGATTACACCAGGGTAATAAACACAGCCACAACCATTGGATACAATGAGTGTCAAGGTACTGATAGTTTGAAAGCTTTCTTCTGCCTTCAATACGGTCGGTTAATTTCTATAAATAAAAAAATGCAAGGGCCCAAAGTTTTTCTTAGGTGTCCACTTCTGGCGTTGATGAATGTCATGGACTGCGGAATGCCAAAGTTACGCAGTCTCCGCCTCCGGTCTCTTTTTCCCACCACTTTACACTTCCTGACTCTTTGTCTCACTCCTGCAGCTTCTTTTTCATTGTTGCTTTTTCACTTTTACCCACAGCAAGAAGGAAAAAGGCAGAAAGAAGAGAAAGATAGAAATACATTTCTGTATTTCCAGGTCGCACTTTCCAGAACTGAACACCGCACGGAGGCCTTGTGCATGTGTGGGAAACAGCGCATTTTGTAAATGAGGTTCAGTGCTCTGGCCTGCACTGGATTCTGCCAGTGATGGTGCAGACTGGCACAAGCCGGGCCCTGTCCGGTTTACCAAGCAGGGCTGTATTGTTTGTAGATAAATTCCAGAATATTTAAAGCTGACACTTGAGTGATAGTTCATCATGAGTTCAGGAGGCTCAGCGTCTCTCTTCCCATAACTGCCACAGGGTACTTGCTGCTATGACTACTGTATCCCATGACTGCCACAGGGCTCTTGCTGCTATGACTGCTATATCCCATGACTGTCGCAGGCCACGTGCTGCTATGACTGCTATATCTCATGACTGCCAGAGGCCACTTGCTGCTATGACTGTGACATCCCATGACTGCCACAGGGCACTTGCTGCTATGACTGTGACATCCCATGACTCCCATAGGGCTCTTGCTGCTATGACTGGCACAGGCCAATTGCTGCTATGAGTGTTATACCCCATGACTGCATCAGGCTATTTGGTGCTATCACTGTTACATTCCATGACAGCCACTGGGCCCTAGCTGCTATGACTATTATACTCCATGACTGCCACAAGCCACTTGCTGCTATGACTGCCATATCCCATGACTGCCACAGGCCACGTGTTGCTATGACTGCTATATCCCATGACTGTCACAGGCCACATGCTGTTATGACTGCTATATCCCATGACTTCCACAGGGCACTTGCTGCTATGACAGTTATATCCCATGACTGCTGCAGGACACTTGCTGCTATGACTGTTACATCCCATGACTGAACTGTACACTTACTTCTATGACGGCTATATCCATGACTGCCACAGGGCACTTGCTACTATGACTGCTATATTTCAGGCCACTTGCTGCTATGACTGTTGTATCCCATGACTGCAACAGGGCACTTGCTGCTATGACTGTTATGTCCTATGACTGCCACACGGCACTTGCTTTTATAACTGTTATATCCTATGACTGCCACAGGGCACTTGCTGCTATCACTACTATATCCTATGACTGCCACAGGACACTTGCCGCTATGACTGCTGTATCCCATGACTGCAACAGAGCACTTGCTGCTATGACTGCCACATGTCACTTGCTGCTCTGAATGTTACATCCAAGGACTGCCGCAGGGCACTTGCTGCTAACACTGGTGTATCTCATGACTGCCACAGGGCACTTGCTGGATATGACTGCTATATCCCATGGCTTCCACAGGGCACTTGCTGCTATGACTGCTGTATCACATGACTGCCACATGTCACTTGCTGCTCAATGTTACATCCAAGGACTGCCACAGGACACTTGCTGCTATCACTGTTGTATCTCATGGCTGCCACAGGGCACTTGCTGGATATGACTGCTATATCCCATGACTTCCACAGGGCACTTGCTGCTATGACTGCTATATACCATGACTGCCACAGGGCACTTGCTGCTATGACTGTTATATCCTATAACTGCCACAGGGCACTTGCTTTTATAACTGTTATAGCCTATGGCTGCCACAGGTCACTTGTTGCTATGACTACTGTATCCCATGACTGCCACTGGACACTTGCTGATATGGTGGCTATAGCTTATGACTGTCACATGCCACTTGCTGCTATGACTATTACATCCCATGACTGCTACTGGCCACTTGCTGCTATGACTGATATATCTCATGACTGCCACTGGCCACTTGCTGCTCTGACTGATATATCCCACGACTGCCCCAGAGCCCTTGCCGCTATGACTGCTATATCCCATGCTATATCCCAATGCTATATCCTAATGACTGCCAGAGGACTGTTGCTGCTATGACTGGTGTATCCCATGCCTGCCACAGAGCATTTGCTGCTATGACTATTTCCTATGGCTGCCACAGGGCACTTGCTGCTATGACTGTGACATCCCATGACTCCCACAGGGCTCATGCTGCTATGACTGCTGTATCTTATGACTGCCACAGCCACTTACTGCTATGAGTGTTATATCAAATGACTGCCACAGGCCACTTGCTACTATGAATGTTACATCCCATGACTAGCACTGGGAACTAGCTGCTATGACTATTATATCCCATGACTGCTATAGGTCACTTACTGCTATGACTGCTATATCCCCTGACTGCCACAGATCACTTACTGCTATTTCGCATGACTGCCATGGGTCACTTTCTGCTATGAATGCTCTATCCCATTTCTGCCACAGGACACTTGCTCTATCCCATGTCAACCACAGTGCTCTTCCTGCTATGACTGTTACATCCTATGACTGCCATAGGCCATTTTCTGCTATGAGTGCCATATCCAGTGACTGCTTCAGGCCACTTGCTGCTATTACTGTTTCATCCCATCACTGCCACTGGGCACTAGCTGCTATGACTGCTATATCCCATGACTGCCACAGATCACTTACTGCTATATCCCATGACTGCCACAGGTCACTTTCTGCTATTAATGCTCTATCCCATTTCTGCCACAGGACACTTGTTGCTATGAATGCTCTATCCCATGTCAATCACAGTGCTCTTCCTGCTCTGACTGTTACACCCTATGACTGTCACAGGCCACTTGCTGCTATGAGTGCAATATCCAATGACTGCCTCAGGCCACTTGCTGCTATGAGTGCCATATCCAATGACTGCCACAGGCCACTTGCTGCTATTACTGTTTCATCCCATCACTGCCGCTGGGCACTAGCTGCTATGACTGCTATATCTCATGACTACCACAGGGCTCTTACTGCTAGGACTGCTACATCTCATGACTCCCACAGGACACTTGCTGCTATGACTGTTACATCCCATGACTGCCACAGGGCTCTTACTGCTGTGACTGCTACATCCCATGACTGCCACAGGGATCTTGCTGCTATGACTGTTACATCCCATGACTGCCACAGGGCTCTTACTGCTGTGACTGCTACATCCCATGACTGCCACAGGGATCTTGCTGCTATGACTGTTATACCTTGACTTGAATGTATCAATGTCATCTTCTGTATTGATGCAGATACAAAACGATACAATATCACTGCTGCTTTCTGAGACCTTGCTTTATCAACCAACAAGGACTCTGTACATGGACGTTGATTCACCAAAATGCCTGGGATAGCGGAAGCGACATCATATGCCCTTTGACCTTAATGATGTCACCGATGTGACATCATATCATATGTCCTTTGACCTTGCATAGTCCCAAGAAGTGATGTCACATAACCTGAGTCCCGATGATATCACAAAAATTACATCGCAAAATAAAATGAAGGACGGAACACTCTGTCCCTCATTTTATTTTGTGACGGACCTCTCGGCTGCCTTGACACGGCTGACCATGACACGGCTGACCATGACACGGCTGACCTCAACGGGGTTGCTGCATTACTCCTCTTGGACCTCTCGGCTGACCATGACACGGCTGACCATGACACGGCTGACCATGACACGGCTGACCATGACACTCTGAAACAAAGACTCTATGAAGCCGGCATAGAGGGAACTGCTCTAGACTGGATCGCGTCCTACCTTCTAAACAGAAATAATGTCATCCATACCCCACCTTTCTCGTCCAAACCGTACTCCACAAAAGCAGGGGTCCCTCAAGGCTCTATCATCTCGCCCATGCTTTTCAACATCTACATGAAGTCATTACCGGTACTGAACAATCAATTTCACCTCACGTGCTATAACTGTGCAGATGGCACGCAAATACTCCTTCAACTGGAATGCCCCAAAGACATTGGAAACTCTCCAATTTTCAGCTGTCTTAGAGCCGTGGATCAGTGGATGACTTGGAGCCATCTCAAATTGAATGCTTCCAAAACGGAAATACTCACATGTGGCGATTGGAAACATTATGACCCGCTTGCTGCCTGACTTGATGAACTGGGATCACCACCTAAAGTATCGAAGGAAGTAAGAAACCTCGGAATGACCATGGACTCCGAGCTATCGATGAATGCCCAAGTGGACAAACTAGCAAGATCAAGCTTTGTCACTATAAAAACGCTGCAACAAATTTTCCCCCATTTGGGATTTCCACACAAGGTCCAAGCTACCATCTCCCTTGTTCTGTCCAAACTTGATTACGCCAATAGCCTCTACCACGGTTCACCTTTAACGACCATGAAAAGACTACAACGGATTCAGAACTCGGCTGCCAGACTACTCTTGCATATCAAACCGCGAGACCACATCTCACCTGCCTTGAAAGCCCTGCATTGGTTACCGGTTGCCAGAAGATCCACGTTCAAGCTGCTTTGTATCACCCACAAAGCAATACATGGGATGGGACCGCTCTTCATCAGGAATAAAATCACCAAACACATTCAACAAAGGAACCTCTGCTCTAAAGTGGCACCTCGCCTCAAAATCCCAAGATACAAGAAAAAAAACCATGGGTGGCACATCCTTCTCTGTTTAAGCAGCCAAACTATGGAACTCTTTACCCCCCAACATAAGATCCACCGACAACCACCTTATCTTCAGAAAACTACTCAAGAATTGGCTCTTCCCCACATAAGCACCATACGCAAACAGAAATTTACAGCATATCCCTCTGTACATAAGCATTTATTTTCACTATAGATATGTACCTATCTTTGTGTATTGCTTTGTATAAACATATAGAATAATTATGTTGTTAAAAAATAAATACAAATACATTTTTATAGTACAATAACACTTAAAAACCAGAGTTTATCGAATGCATCTTTTACTTCCTTTATGCATCTATGTACCTTCCATGTACTTGGATCTATATATTTATCACTTTCTTCTAAAAAAGCATATTCAATGCACTACCCTATTTCTCATCCTGTACCTCTATCAATATCTTGAATCTACATATACCTACCTCCTTTATGCATCTATATACTTTCAATGTACTTATGGATCTATATATTTATCACTTTCTTCTAAGTTAGCATTTCGAAGGCACTACCCTATTTCTCACCCTATACATCTATCAATATATCCTCTACCTCCACTCTCTCATTTATCCCAAACCCCATACCACTACTATGATCCCCAAAATAACCCTTTCTAGACTCTCCCATACTCTACCCCTCCTTGCATCATCTGACACCTCTTTTACTGTACTGATCCCCAAAACAAACCTTTCTAAACTCTTCCCTCTGACTCTTCCCCTCCACATCCCTTTTTACTCATCCCAAAGCCTCTTCCTACTGCTATGAACTCCAAAAAAAAAAAAATCTAAATCCTTCACTCTTCTATCCCTCCACTAT
The DNA here is from genome assembly GCA_963921515.1 of Calotriton arnoldi. NCBI lineage: Eukaryota > Metazoa > Chordata > Amphibia > Caudata > Salamandridae > Calotriton > Calotriton arnoldi. Next base: position 47,473 of record CAWUFW010002197.1, read on the forward strand.
CCTTTTCAATAAAAATAACAGACTAACATGTTCACTTCTCAAATTTCATATTTCACTATAGTAATTCACCTCTAATCCTAGCGAGTAGCGTGCTACTCGCCAAAAAAGCACTTCTGCACCTCATCAGAGGTAGCAAGCACTATATAAATGCAAACCTTTTTCCCTCTTCTATCCCTCCGCTACCTTTCTCAATCCAAATAACTGACTAACATATCCACCACTCGAATTACTTTAATATTTTACTAATTCAACACTAATCATTATGGGTTCTGGAGTAGTGTGCTACTCACCAAAAAAGCACTTCAAAACCCCATCAGGGGTAGCAAGCGCTATATAAATGCAAACCTCTTTTCCCTCTTCTATCCAAATAACTGACTAATATCCACCACTTAAATCACTTTCATATTTCACTATACTAATTCACCACTAATCCTTTATGGGTTTCTGGAGTAGCGTGCTACTCGCCAAAAAAGCACTTCAAAACCCCATCAGGGGTAGCAAGCGCTATATAAATGCAAACCTCTTTTCCCTCTTCTATCCAAATAACTGACTAATATCCACCACTTAAATCACTTTCATATTTCACTATACTAATTCACCACTAATCCTTTATGGGTTTCTGGAGTAGCGTGCTACTCGCCAAAAAAAAGCACTTTAACACCCCATCAGGGGTAACAAGCGCTATATAAATACAAACCTTTTTTCCCTCTTCTATCCTTCCGCTATCCTTCTGAATCCAAATAATTGACTAACCGATCCACCACTTAAATCACTTTCATATTTCACTATACTAATTCAACATTAATCCTTTATGGGTTCCGGAGTAGCGTGCTACTCGCCGAAAAAGCGCTTCGACGTCTCGTCAGGGGTAGTAAGCGCTATATAAATGCAATTGCAATACAATACAATACAATGTTGCTATGTGCGCCCTCAGTGGCTAAGAGTATGCCCAGACGTATGTCACTTGCTCGCTGCACCACTGAATTGAAGCTAGCCTGACTGATGAGGGGTAATACCCCGAAACCGATCCTAGGATGCTTGTTTCAGGTCGAGGGAGGACATGGCCTGGCAGTTCGGGCTTGACTGTTCCCATGAGGAGCAGAGTCAAGACTGATTTGCATATGGCTGGGTCCAAACTAGGGTGACATGGCGAGCAAAATAATGAACAATTTTCACATACATTTGCTAAAAAGCCATAGGCTCTAAAAAAAAAACCAGTCACTGAATATTCAAGTCCTTTCATGGTGTGCTAAGCTACTGGAATCTGACAGTTCACGAGTTCACCCAATTATGTTTTTAAAATGTCCTATGGGTACCCCCTTGTGTCAAAAATTACCTGCATTGCTATGACCAACATTTTGCCATGGTGGCCCCCTTTGCCCAAACATTGCATACAATATGCCAGTGCCAAAGTTTTCCCAAACCTGCTTCTCGTGCACTACAAAGGTCCCTTAGGTCAGAGGTTATGTCTAATATGTCAAGGACCACATTTTGTCATGGATGGCCCCAAGACCATGACACAGTTGTCTTCCCATGTGCCAAAAGTTTCCTCCAATGTGCCATCACAAGCAGTTTGCCACAGGTGCCAACTATCCAGCGCAGGCATATTTTTCATGGGTTCTCCATGCCAAAATGTACCTACAGAGTGCCAGCAAGAGCATTTTGCCGAGGGTATCCCATATGCAAGTGTTGCCTCCAGTATTCCAGCACCAACATTTTGTCCAGGGAGCTTCTATGAGCCAAGAAGCATGCCAGGTCCAACAGCGGATCTGCAAGCAGAACAACACATGCTCACTTACATTCACTTATTCACACTCATTCTATCATTAGCACTGACTTGCACCCATTCATTTTCACCTACTCTCGTGCACTCACTCTCACCCTGAATAACTCATTCGCACTCCCTCAGTCTCTCCGACTCCGACTCCCTCACTCATTTTGACACACACACACATCTATGATCCCATATACAAACATACATGTTCACACATATACATGCTCTATCACCCAAACTCACTCTCACCCACATGCACGCACACAACATACATTACAACCATTTTATTTTTCTTATCTAATATCCCAGTGAAGGTCCAGATGTTGCTGCTCCACTTTTTATTACACTAATAGTGAATAATAAACTATTAATGTAATAAAAATGAGCAGAAAACGAGGTCATAGCCCGACTCTGCTAATGCGAGACACCCCACAATGTCACCAATTACAGGGGTTCAAAATGTACATTTCAGGATGCATTCATTTGTCTCACCCAAAAAGATGGTAAGGACCACAAATATTGTAAAAATGATAGACCTATTTCATGGGCCAAAGTAGATTATAACTTTGCAAAAATTATAGCTTTTTGTTTAGAATCTCTCATGCTTAAGTCTCTGGGTAAGGAACAAGCTGGCTTTGTAAAAGCACAACAGATGTTTGATAATACCACTTTTAAATACTATAAGCATTGCCGGGAGTAGTAAACATCCATTAGTAACTATTGCTGTGGACACAGACAACAGACTGTAACAGCGCACTTTGAGGCACACACGAGGATCAGCACTTTAATAGTAAACACAAATGCATTAAGGCACGTGTACGCGTATATTCACTTTCTCAGTGTGCACCTTTCTTTCCTGTCTCTCCTGAAGGAGGCGGCACTGGTAGGACAGTGACGAGGAAGAAAGACAAAGGGGTTACACCTAACTGGCTGATCCTGGCCCCTGGGGACCACGGTTCACATCCTGGCTTCGGCACCTGGACATAAAATTAAAATTTTTGAGAGCAATGTGAATTACATGTATTAGGATTAGGGCTCTCAGTTTTATGGTATTTATTTTTTAAACATTTCTGTCTGTATTTATCCATATTTATTTTTTTACCATCTTATTGGTATTTATTTATTCATATTTATTTTGTTTTTTGAGAATAAATGGAGCTGTGTAATGATATATTTCCTAATTTATTTAACGGAAAAACACACACTCATACATTGATTCCTGTCACATTTCAGCAAATTAAGCAGCCAAATATAACAAAACACTATAGCCACAGTCAATATTAGCACTATATCCAAAAGTATTTCAACATATCCCCGTATTCAGGAATATCTCATCCTCTCTTAACTCCCCAGGCTGTCCATCTGTTCAGCTGCATGAAGGGCAGCATGGAGAGCCACTCACAAGAAGCACAGTTTTCAGTTTATTTCTGCTTTTATAAATAAATACAGTCAGGAAACACATTGTATTCTGTCTGTATTTATCTGTAATAATCAGTAAAAATGGGAAACAGGGAGCCTTAACTATGATGTCCGGCCCAATTACCCACACGACTTGTCTGTGTGACCACTCCACCACATGGGACCTAATGTAGCGCCTTGTCACAGTGTGCAGCGTTTATGGCACACAGGCCTCATTTACAAATACATTTAAATGAAGTCATTATTGTTAAGCATCAGGTACCAGCGTGCCTCTGATTGGCTGCATTTATATGGGCGAGTGCTGAGGTGGAATGGGCAGTAAGAGCTGACGTCACTTTTTTTAAAGCCTTCGAGGACGATATTCAGAGATCAGACCACAAGACCTGCGCCGAGAAGACTTCTAGAACGATTCAAACAGCTGCCTAAAGCTCCAGACTTCTGCCTCTCCTTCAAGGCGCTATCCCTGGCCTGCACAGTAAGCAGTGCGAGTCTCCACCACCCGACCCTAAAGGAATCCTGGGGCGGCCCTGTTTAATGACATGACGCAAAATACGGCGTTTGCTGACCTCTTGTGGGCAAAGTGTATATTGCATCTACAAATCGGGATATTTATTAGAATGTAAAGGGACTGCTTATTTATTTATTTATTTATTTATGCGTTTTTATATAGCGCGGACTTTACCCGAAGGTGTCAGAGCGCTTCACAATAGGAACAGTAACATTACATGAGGAGTCGGTTACACGTGAGCATAATACAAAAGCAAGCGTTACATTACATGAGGAAAGGTGACAATTGTGCAACTAACAAAAACAAACCAGATACAAAGAGGTATACGTTCCAAGAGGAAAAAGTGACAGGTGTGCATGGTACATGAGATACAAATAGAGGTATAATACTGCAATAAGTGGCAGTCACTCAGAACACACTGGGACGGCACTTCTATAGGCATGGAGTACAGAATTTCCTATAGTGGAAGAACTTTCTTGAGGGAGTAGAGAGGGCGTGAATTACACAGGGGACTTAAAATGAAGGGAGCACACACATACAATCCAACACAGCACGCCAGGGTGAGGAATGTACAGGAAAAAGTACAAATTTACAATGAAGAGCGCTAGAGGGGCCTGCGAATGAAAGTATTAGTTCTGAAAGTTTCTTTGGAAGAGAAGAGATTTGAGGTCAGCTTTGAAGATCCGGGTAGAGGCGGTGGCACGGAGCAATGGGGGAAGCGAGTTCCAGATTCTCACCGCATTGCCTGAGAAGGATTGCGCCATCGATCTTTCCCTTTTGAAGACGGGGGAGGGGGGGTGGGGGCTCAAGCAGAAGCTTTTCCGCATTGCGAGAAGGGCGAGAGCCACCGGACAATTTCAATTTATTCGCCAGGTAACGAGGGAGGACGTGTGTAAGGCTTTGTGTGTGATGCAGGCAGTTTTGTAAATAGATCTTGCCTCGATCGGAAGCCATCGAAGAGAGGACAGGATAGGAGTGACGTGGTCGCTTCGTTTAGACCCTGAAATGAAGCGAGCTGCTGAATGGAGGATGGATTTGAGAGGGAGAGGTGGGATTTGGGTAGGCCCTTCAGAAGAGAGTTGCAATAATCCAGTCTTGAGAGAACCAGAAATTGTACCAAGGTTTTTAGGTCTTTCTCCGGGAAGAACCGACGGATCCCCCAAAGAAGGCGCAACTGGTAACGTGCGTTCTTAGCAATAGAGTTGATGTGGGAGATTAGGTTGAGTCTTTTGTCAAGAATGACACCTAGGGATTTAGCACTGTCGACAATGATGGGTTTGTTGTTGAGTAGGTTCAGCTGATCCATCCAAGATTGCACAGGAGGAGGTGAGAGAGAGGTAGAGAGGAGGAGGAATTCAGTTTTGGCAGGATTCAGAATGAGTTGGTGAGCTAACATCCAGTTGTGAATAGAGTTAAGAGTAGAGTTGAGAAGGGAGAGATCGTGTGCGGAAGACACCTTAAGGTAGATTTGAGTGTCGTCCGCATAAAGATGGGAATGGATCCCAGATTTGCTTAGAAGGTTCCCTAATGGTTCCTGGTAGAGATTAAACAAAGTGGGTGCCAGGATAGAACCTTGAGGGACGCCTTGACCTACGGCCAATGGAGATGAAAGACTGTTCGCTATCTTGATCATTTGGGATCTGTCCGAGAGAAAAGAGGCAAACCATTTGAGCACTGTGCCATCCAATCCCATTCTCTGTTGAAGAGTGTTGAGGAGGGTGCTATGATTAACAGTGTCAAAGGCTGCAGAGAGGTCTAGAAGAATCAGAAGACACGATTCCCCAGAGTCGAGTATATGCAGCGCATCGTCAATCACTTGCAGCAGAGCTGTTTCAGTGCTGCAATTTTGGATGAAGCCAGACTGGAAGACGTCGAGGAGGTTATTGTCCATAATATGTGAGGAAAGTTGTTTCGCAACACATTTTTCAGTGATTTTCGAAAGAAAAGGGAGGTTGGTGATAGGGCGGAAGTTGTTGAGGTCGTTCGCATCGGCGGAGGTTTTTTTTTTAGAAGAGGGGTGACCTGTCCTGATTTGAGGGCAACCGGGAGGGAGCCTTGGCTGAGGAAGAGATTGACTAGCCTGGTCCAGTAAGAGAGAGTATAGGTGTAGAAATCGATGGCGATGTCGCTAGGGATGGGGTCAGAAGAATGGTTGGAGGGTTTAGTTTCGAGGATGCATTTGAGGAGGTCATCTTCCGAGATGATGTCAAAGTTCTGCCAGGTAACTAAGGATTTCCGCTCCTCAATGGGGGAGGGGTGGGCAACCTGATCCACCAGTGCTTTGACCTTTTCATCAAAGAATATAGCGAAATCTGCTGCTTTCTTTGCGGAATCCTCGGGCTTAATGGTTAGGGGAGAACAGTTTGGGTTTTTGATGAGGTCAAAAAGTTTTTGGGGTCGGTTTTTGGCTGAGTCAAGGAGGGATCTGAAATGTGATGCTTTTTCAAGGAAGATGTGGTTGTGATATTTGGATCTTGCTGAGCGTAAAAGAGAGAGATTGGAGGTGGACGGAGATTTTCTCCAATGTTTCTCCAGGATTCTAAGGTTTTTCCTTTCATCGTAGAGCGCTTTATTGAACCAAGGTGCTGAGGGGGGGGTCTTTTCCTTTTGCTTTGGAGTGGAGCGACATTGTCGATTTCGACTGCTAGTACTGAGAGGCACTGAGAAGTGAGAACGTTGACATCCACGCTAGGGTCTAGTCTAGGAAGTGCCCTCATAGCAGAATCACAAAAAGTGTCCAGATCAATGTTCTTAGTGTTGCGGAACCAGGTAGTAGCTCTTTTAGGTTGGCCGAGAGTTATAACGTGCGATAGGTGAAAACGGAAGGGAATGAGGAAGTGGTCAGACCAGTCTACCTGGATGGGGGGAGCAGTAGTCAGCAGGTCTGCTTTGGATATGACAAGGTCCAGAATTGAGCCCTTGGAATGTGTGGTTTCCGAACAATGTTGGAGGAGATCATTGGCTGAGAGAAAGGTGGCAAGCTTGTTGGCAGCCGAGTCTTCCAAAGAGCCCCAGTGTAGATTAAAGTCCCCCAGGAAGATCTGTCTGTCACTTTGAGAGAACTGGTCACTGATGAAGTCAGTCAGTTCCTCCACAAAGGAAGAGCAGTTACCGGGCGGGTGGTAGATGGCATGGAATCTAAAGGGTGAGCCGTGATATATTTGAAGTTCTAGGGATAGGCATTGGAATGTACGGAAAAGGGTGGTAGGGAAGGCTTTCATTTGAAGGGAGTTCAAGACGACGATAGCGACACCGCCCCCAATTTTGTCTGCCCTGTCATTTCTGAGGATAGAGTAGTCAGCGGGTACCAGAAGATCAAACAAAGTATGAGAGGAGTCATTAAACCAGGTCTCAGTGAGGAAGAACATGTCAAGATTCTGGTGGGTGATAATATCAGAGATTTCCACTTTGTGTTTGATTGCAGATCTGCAGTTGTGGAGCAAGCAGTGCAGCTCTGACGCAGATGTTTTGGTGATGGGGGTGTTAGGGTTGTTCAGGGAGATAGGGATAAGATTCTTGAATGAGGGTGCCCGGTAAGAGGGAGGCTGGTAAGGTCTGACAGAGGAGATGGTCTGAATAGGAAACTGCGTAGAATTATTAGGAGAGGAAGGTGGAGGGGGAGTGACGTTGGTGGTCTTGTAGCTGGCCAGTAAGTTGGTGATGTCTGCAGAGGACAGACTGTGGTTGGCTTTATTGGGGCGCGGGAGCAAGGAACTCCTCGGGAGGTTGTTAGGGAAGGGGGACATCTTGGCGCTTAAACGTGAGATGGACGCTACAAGCTGGGAAATGGAAGAGATGAGAGAATCAAGTTTATTTTCCAGAGAGAGGAGAGCTGAGCACGGAGTGTTGGGTGGCTCGATGGATAAAGGAGGGAGTGCAGCGGGTGAGGGAGGACAGGGAGGGGTGGGGGAACGGGTTAAGGGAGGGAGTGCAGAGGGTGAGGGAGGACAGGGAGGGATGGAGGAGCGGGATACGGGAGGGAGTGCAGAGTGTGAGGGAGGACGGGGCGGGGTGGGGGAACAGGATACGGGAGGGAGTGCAGAGGGTGAGGGAGGACAGGGAGGGGTGGGGGAACGGGTTGAGGGAGGCGGTGCAGAGGGTGAGGGAGGACGGGGAGGGATGGAGGAGCGGGATACGGCGGGAGAGTAGAGAGTGAGGGGGCGGGGTGGTGGAACGGGATAAGGGAGGGAGTGCAGAGGGTGAGGGAGGGAGGGGAGGGGTGGGGGAATGGGTGGGGAGTTGGGGAGCAAGGGTAGAAGGTGAGGAAGGTAGGTGGACAATAGGAGTGGATGGTGAAACAGTGGTGGGAAGAGGAATATTTTTACTGGTGTTGAACAGAGGGGAAGAGAAGAGATCATAAGTATGAGGAGAAAGTTGAGGCGTAGGAGGGGGGACAAATGAAGGCCGGAGGTAAGGGGAGAAGAGGGGAGACGCGTCTGAACCGGAAGGGGAGGGCGGGGGGTCAGATGAAGTCCGAAGGTACATGGAGAAGAGAGGAGAGGGGGCTGTACAGGGAGGGGAGGGGGGGGGGTCCGAGGAAGGCCAGAGGTATGGGGAGAAAAGAGAGGACGGTGCTGGGCAGGTACTGTAGGCTATGAAAGGTGAATGTAGGGGGACAGGTAACAGGTGGAGTGGGGGGGAATTGGCTAGATGGAAACTGAGGGAGGAGTAAGGGACTACAAGGTCAGAGGGAGAGACGAGGAAGGAATTGTCGGGGAGGGAGACAAGGTTGGGAAGCAAGGGATGAGGAAGGTGGGGCTGAAGATAGATGGGAGGTGGAAGAGAAGAATTTAGGGTACGGGGGACGGGGAAGAGCGGAAAGGGATGAGGTGAAAGGGGGAGGTAAGGAAAGTTGATCGGCAGACCGGGTTGTAAGAAAGGTGGATTAAGAGGGGGGGAGGTGGGTTGGATTAGGGGGGAGGCGAAAACGTTGGAGAATCCGGCAGATGCAGGATGGGGAGGGGGGGTGGGGGCCGGAGGTCGGACAGACAAGATAGGGGGAGGGACATTTAGGGGAGGGGGATGAGAGGGAGAGGCGGGAGCAAAGGCAGGGGGGAACAGAGGGTAGGCCTGTGTCTCCCGGGAGAGCGGCCTGCTGGAGTATCGGGGGTTCAGGGGGGGCGAAAGGGAGAAAGGAGAGGAGCTCAAAGAAGGGTTGAGGGAGATCATAGTTGTATGGGTTGGGCGAAGGGAGTGGAAGAGATGGTCAAAGAGAGAGAGACAGGAGTCTGTCGCTTGAATCATGACAGTGCCATTATTGTAGAGTGTAATGGTGAGAGAGCCCTTAAAGCTCGTGGAGGGGGACATTTTTAGCCGCTGTCCATGCGGGATAGATGAGGAGGAGACGTTGAAGAAATTGAAGAAGCTGGTAGACCAAGAAGGGTTGTCGTGGGTGAAGAAAATTAAGTCATTTTTGAGCTTCCCTAGGTGCCCATTATGGAATTGATCAACAAAGAGGGAATCAGGGAAGTGTTCAATGGTGTTGTGCTTGAACCGTTTTGCTGCTGCTTTGGACAGATTGGGGGGATAGATGACTTTGAAGCAGTTAACTCCCGACTTTATTCGAGTGGAGGCCATGATAGGGAGAAGAGGGGCCACTAGGGTAGCGATAGTGCAGAGGAGATTAGTAAGAAGAGGAGGGCACATAATCCGGAAGACGAATGAGGATAATCCAAAAAGATTGAGGTCAGGGGCGACTAGAGATGCAGGGCCAGGGTCTAACTCCCAGTCTGGACTAACTCCCAATAAAACATCATACCTGAGGGATAGAAGGCTGGCTTGCCTCCAGTGACTGTGAGGGTGTGGGATCATAACGGGGCAAACCCTACCACCAGGGATTAGGACCTCCAAGTATGGAAACCGGCATGGAAATGGGAGTCACCTAGAGGATCACAGTGATAGGTATAGACGTTCTTCGGCTCCCCAGGGAGGAGGCCAAAGTGGACACCAAACCTCAGCCAAGAGCACTATTAGAGGAGAACAAAATGGGCGCCCATTATGTGAATCGCTCATCTCATGGGCCACCGAGCGAGCCAGGACAGCCCAATAGGAAGCAACAGACCACGGCTAGGAGTGACCCGTGACAAACCAACCCAGGGCACAATCTTATCAAAAGCGAGGCGGGGCACCAGGCTGAGCCCCCCCCCCCACTCACTGCCCCCACGCAAACACAAACGTCTTAGGCGCTGAAGGCAAAAGAAATGTTATTTGGAAACTCAAGATCCTTCGTTGTTTCAGTTATATAAGCCGTACAAAAAAACAATTTCGCAGTTAAAGTAGGAAATAAAATAACAAGAATATTTCCATTGTGAGAACAGTTCATAAGCTTCATGTGCCAAAGAGCACTTCCGAACCTCTGGGTCAGGCAACGCCCAGAACAATTATAACAAGCATTGGCAATGTCAATAGGTCTCGCATTTGCGAGAGTTCGAGCTTTGACATTGTGAATAACAATGTCTTTTATCCATGTGTTATGGAGTGGATGTATGTGGTGTGGAATGGATTTATGTGGGTCAGATTGGAATGGTTAGTTGTGGAATTGTGTGGTGTGGATGTGTGGTGGAATTATGTAGCATGGTGTGCAGTGGAATTATGCTGATAGTAATTATGTGGGTTTGAGTGTACTGGAATTATGTGGGGTGGGATTGTGTGCAATGGAGTATAATTATGTGGAGTTTTATTTTATGTTGTGGAGTTTAATTATGTGGTGTTCTGTTGAATTATGTGGTATTCTGTGCTCAATTTTACAAGAGTGACAATGAAACCAGCTTGTTTTAGGAAACATTGACCCTCTCTGAGAAAATCTCTAAAATATATATGTGTTGGAACAAGTATAGCGCCAACCTAGCTGAGGAGGAATGAAGCATTATATATAGCAATAAGGTGAGGCTATGTTGATTCCATTTCTGTCGTCTGCAGACTTCTGGTAGCTGCTTTAGAAATCCCTGAATCTCACGCACTGCGGGGTGTATTTGACGGCACTCACTGATAACCACATCTGAACTCGGGCGAGATAACAGAATGATTCATGAAATCCTTCCCAGGAGGTAAACCCTTGAGTTCGCTTCTGATTTCATAATACATTAGTAGCTTTTTAAATCTGGTGTTGTAATGTGTGACGTGCAGCCTTGTGCTTCTGATCACCCTTAATGTGAAAAAGGTAATTAGTGGGCTGGAAGTGACGTGCTCGCGCACGCCACTAGGCCTATGCATTGTGGTAATAATTAGAGAGTCAATAGCCTCCAATAAGCATTGGCTGGGATATAATTGTATTTTGCCCAGTTCTCGTCTTTTGTGCTTTGACAGTCTGGACAATGGACAGATAAGCGTGCAACAACTCTTTCGAGACAGGAACCTGAACACTTCCGCTTTGCATACAATGCAGTAATTAACTGAGTGTTATTGTCTGTCATGATGCCTCTTGATGGGTTCTCCACGTTCGTGAAAATCAATGAAAACGACGTATAAACCATCAAGAGGCTGCTACCGTTTGAGACAATGGTCGGCACGTGGTCATGGCCAAAACATCATGAAATTGTAATGTTGTCTTGGTTTAAATTTAAGAATCCTGTTTCCTTGTCTGCACTGCAGTGAAGATGCATATGTGGTTGCACATGTAACAGTTTTCTGTGGTGAACTGCAGAGCCACCTGCAACAAAGGAGAAACCTGGGGGGGGGGGGGAAAGGAAAAGGGAGGGAGAAGGCAAAAAACATGGCAGAAAAGAGGCAGACGTGGGGAAAGAAAGAGGGAGTTATCGGAAAACAAAACATTGGTTGATTTGGAAGCGAGCAAGGTATGACAGCAAGAAAGGGACTGGCGTAGAAAGGTGGGAAGGCATAAGCGTGTGGAGGCGGAGGAGAAGGAAAGTTATTGAGTGGAAAAAAGAGAAAAATATGTGAAGAACATGAGGCAAAAAAAGGATGCGGAGGGAGAAATAAGATGGGTTACAAAGGTAGGATGGACTGGAGAAAAAATATGGAAAGCAGTAGAAAAATAAGATCAGGAAAAGATAGGATAAGGAAAGGCACGGAGGACAAAAAAGATGGCACGTGTGAGTAGAAGTCGAAGATAAAAAATAAATGAGGCCTCCCACGGAAGGCTCGTGAGGCATGCCATGAGTGTGACGAAAGGGATTCTGGGATTACACTGGACGTTAGGAGTACTCGCTACGGTCTGGCAATAGACGGCTTATTCCGCCTCCTGATCTTGTACACGTGGGCACTTAGACTGAGACCCCCGTATTAAGAGCCTATAATTTACGTGCTGAGAGGCTCGGACAAGAAATTTTCTTGATCAGAGAATTGAATTTTAAACTTTACAAGAGAACTTAAGACTTTTACATGCCCAACCGGGTTGGAAGTATCACCAGTGGAGAGATTGGGAGCATCAATCAGTTGTGCAGTAAGCCCTGAAGAAGTCAAGGGGTCAAGACCCACTGATGAAACGCGCGTTGGCTGGCTTGCGCAAGAAAATCCTTATTAAAACGAACCACAACGGACCAAGGACTTGTCTCTCCTTTGTAGAAATGATAAGAACAGTGTTATATACCTCTTACTCTTCGTTGCGTGTGCATAGGATTTGTTGTCCTGTTTCGGCCTCGGACCTCCTGGTCCAGCTTTGGGGGTTTAAGGGATATTTCCCCCACCTATAGCACCGCATATATTCTGTTGAAACTTTATACTGATCACGTTATTTGGTTTAGCGCCGACACAATACGCCTGTGTAAATTAATGTCCCCGCCACCAAACACTCATGTTGTCCAAGGAGTGGGAAAGAGACTGACGCGACAAACAGCAAACGGAGCATGCGCATGAAGCGGCGACTATTTAAAACCAGTCCAGACTTTTTATACTATTCAGCAGTGCTTTAAATCGGCCGGTACTCACCGGTACTGAGTACCGGCACTTCTTACATTTACCGAGCCGAGTACCGGCACTTCTCCACTGTCAAGGAGAGTACCGGTACTCAGGGTCGGATTGATAAAGTGGGCACTGGACTGGTGCCCGAGGGCCAGCTGCGTGCCGTTTTTTTGGCAGCATGTTGGCCGTTTGCCGCATGTCTATATTATGCAGCTGTGGCAAGCTGCCCGATGGGGCCTGAACGTCCTATTGGAGGCCTGCGGCAGGGGCAAGAGGGACTCTGCTCCCTTCCTACCCAGATGGAAGCTTTCTTTGTCCTCATCACCCCCGTCAGGCGTCGATGCTGGGTCCGTGGAGGAATGCAGGTACAAAGGGCCATTTTCACCCCTTGGCCTCCCACTGGGGTCTGACTCTTTCCCCAGACTCACTTGCCCCTGTGAATCCACCCCCCACCCCGCCCACCTGCTGGGACATTGAGTCCATGATGGTGGTGAAGATGGCCTAAGCAGCCTCCCCGGTGTCCAGGTGAGGTGGGAGGAGGTCAACTGAGCTTCCTATTGGACACCAGTATTGTTCTTCCCCTGACCTCTACCCTACTGGACTCTGCACGTGTTCGGGACCCTGCAGTGCTCACTGTCTGCCACAGCAAGCTCTCCGGCCGTGGGGCCTTCTGCCGAGGGGAGAGGAGGGAAAATGGGGGTGAGTGAAGGTGAAGAGTGATGGGGAAGGAGCAGAGAGTTTAAAGTAGGAAAAGCTAGAGAGGCAGAAGGGGGTAAGCGCATATAGAGATAAGGAAGAGATCCAGACAGCTATGGAAAGAGGTAGAGAGGCGCGGAGACGCAAATTAGAAATAGAAGGAGTGATGGTAGAGAGAGTGATGGGGTACAATTGGGGTAAAGAGTTGGACAGAATTAGCTACAAACGGGAGAGAAGTGAGTGCGGGAGGGATCTCGAGGTTAGAGATGTGAAAACAGAGAATGTATGTTTGAGAGGAACAGAATCAGGAGGTATTTGAAAAGAAATGCGTGTAGTGCTTGTTTGTGTGTGTGCACTCCTGGATATTTAAGGATTGTGCCAAATGCATGCAAGTAGGAACATTAGAATTATTATGATTTTAAGAAGCTGCAAATATTTTTTTTAAAAACAAGGAAACATGAACATTTAGTGTTTGGCCTTCATTTTGTGCAACAAGTTAACACGTTTTGTTTAGATTGATACATTTCTCACATGTTTTGTTCTGTCCAACAATGTAAGTGCCAGAGTCTCTCTCCTCCTAGAGCACATTGATTATTAGCCTGAATGTGCTAAAAGTACATTTGATGGCTTGGCTCATTCAGGGTTTAAGCTGCTGATCTGCACATATGGAAAGTTTGAGACCACTATCCAGGGTAATGCAAGCCCAAATGAATACTCAATAGAAGTGTTTTTGTATCATCATGTCTCGCTCCGCCTCTAACCCCGCCCACTAGCTACGCCCCTAGCTCAATTTAATGAGTACCTGCACTTATTTTTCCCCATTTAAAGCACTGCTATTCAGTGTATGTTGGAAAAATATAAATCTAAAAGATCTTATCCCAACACAACAAACTAAGAAACTCTGAATTGGCCATCCATAAAGTGCGTCTTTGAGCCTCATTCGGGGTTGCAGTGTGCTACACGCGCGCTACAATACTATAAAAACATCAATGAAAATATTTGTTGAAGGCTTCTATTTACCACCCAGTGCATGCTGGGATTTGTAGTCTTACTGTAGATAAACTTCAGTGTCCGTTACAAAAATCTGTTCAGTTAAAGCCGGTGAATAAAACATAGTATCCCAAGAAACGTGGGGGCTTAATTACAAGCCCCTTGCGCCACCCGTACGTCACTTTTAGGGGCAGACTTACAAGCCCCTTGCGCCACTTTTGCGTCACTTTTCCCATGTTAAAAGTGACGCAAAAGTGGCGCAAGGGGCTTGTAAATCTGCCCCTCACTATGTTAAAAATGACGCAAAAGTGGCGCAAGGGGCTTGTAAATAAGCCCCTTGGAGCCATCCAGCTTCATTAAAGATGTTCTGTCTGCTCCTCCCACCCTCCTATTGACCAAAGTTTCCTTTCCCTGCTGCTGGTTGTCACAATGCTGCTCCAAAGACTCATTCCGCACAGCTCGTAAAGGGGTTTAGGACCCGGACACAGCGGTGGTTTTTTCAGTAGAATAATATAACCTAAGCAGGGGTGATCTCAGCCGAAACAATAAGGTGATCCCAAGGAGGGAGGACACAGGCTCAGGAAATGTTTAGTCTGGAATCCACTAGGTTAATTACAGAGGAGTGAGCAAGTAAAAGCCCGCGATTTTATCCACATCGTAAAGCCAATTTTGTAAGTTTTCCTGTATCATAAAGTGCCTTACCCCTCCCACATCAATCTGGGAATTAAAGTACAACAGTCTGGTTTTTAAACTAATGGGCTCAATGTGGCACAGGTCAGTCTACGCAGCAGTCCAGGCTGCAACCACCGGTGGAAGTACAGAAACACGAGTGTCACAAATGAAGTAGTGCTACGAGAAAGCCCACTGCTGGTGTGGCGCTATTAGAATAGTATGTAAAGCAATATCATCCTGCAAGCGTCGCTAAAACCGAAATGTCGTCAGTCCCAAACTACTGTCACGGGGGCAGGTCGGTGACTGCGAACTCCGCGCCGGTGCTGGTGAAGAAGCCATGCCGAGCCCCTTCTGCCCCCCTCGGTGTCAGACCCGTTCTTTCTTGCGGGTTGCTTCCTGTTCTATGGGACTCCTTTGAGACATATTCATCCGGTCTCTTATCTTATTTTGATCAATGGTCTAGAGGTGAGTAACGTGGCCATGGCTATATACTTGTCATTACCTATTCATTAGCTTTCATTTACCTAAGGTGCCCTTTATTATTATTATTTTTTAGATTCTTTGGCTTTTCTGCTCCAAAACTCTCTCTGTCCTGATGATGCTTTAATTGCTAGGATCGAAACGTCATCGATGCTTTACTGGCAAATTGGGACTGGATTGTAATCCATATTTTTTCCACAATGTGTGGACTGTTTGATCGAATTGTAGACCCTTTGCCATTCTTTTTCCTTTGTTAACATTATGTAATGTTTGAATGGATCGGTTTGTATAATGTGCTGAGCACAAACTATTTGTGTATTGTATCATTTTGTGTTGTTGTGATTTTCTAAAAAATTTAGATCCTAATAACAATTTTAAAAAGTTTTGAATTTGTGTGGGCACCTTTCCTTTTTTTCCATTATTCAAATATACACATCTTTTAGTGTAATGTTTTTACAATATTTGCCAAAAAAAACGTCTTTGCACTTATTGATTGTTCCTTTAATGTTAAAAGGGCAATTGCCTGGAACCTACTGTTTTCATGTTTCACTGCCCCTGGTTCTAGGTCAGTGGGGCTGCCGTTGTTGTAGTTGACCAGCCAACTTTCTAAAAGTGGCATTTTTAGAGTTGTAATTTAAAATCCGACTTTACCATAAGTTATGACTTTAAATTAGGATTCCAGAGAGACAGAACACAAATCAATCATCTCTTCCCATTTGAAAATTACACACATAAAATGTAATAAGGCAACCCAAATGTTATCCTATGGAACAGATAGGCCTTAAAGTAGTGAGAAACAAATTTAAGGGATTTTCAGTACCAGGAACAGTGCATGTCTAACTTAGTAAATACACTGCACCCTGTCCTTGGGGCTGTACATGGCGTACCTTAGGGGTGACATATGTATCAAAAAGGAAGGCTTGGGCCTAGCAGAGGGTTTATTTTGCCAGGTCTACATAGCAGATTAAAACTGCACACACAGGCTCCACAATGGCAGGCCTGAGACTTGTTTAAAAGTGGGTGGCACAATCAGTGCTGCAGGCCCACGAGTATGTATGAACAAATTACCCAAGCTTAAGCTATTAAAACAACATTTTGTATTCAAGGACAAGTAAACACATTTCCTTGGCCTGTGTGCATTTATTCAGTTATATTTCTTCTTATTCTGCAAATATTCCATGTACACTTTGACGTATCTTTCAGACAACAATTCAAACATCAAGCACGTTATTGCATTAGACAAACAAACACAATATTACAAACTTAAAATACATTAAACTATTAAATACAAAGCTCAAAAGTGTTCTCAAGGTGCTTTTCACTTGAAACCAGTCTTAAAATAAATGTTATGCAGAGGTCAAAATCATTATTGTTGTTAGAGAAATTAACCTTTGCTTTAAATGTCTCTTGGGGGTTGAGGGATCTCTTTATGAAAGTAGCCCTTCCAATTTTATGCGAATGCCTGCTGAAAGGATTTTAGTTCTAGTATAATATTCCCAAGTATGTCCGTCGATGCGTTTCGAACCCTTTACTGCTTTTAGGTGCTCCGCGGGAACCGAACTGGTTTGGTTCTGTAAAACATTAAATAAAAACAAATTGCTTTTAATACACTAATTCATGTTTGCTTTTGTAGAGCCTCGTCTACCCCTGATGCATCGTGTGACCGCTTTTTTCTTCATGTTCAACAGTTGTGTTAAGCTTCGTAGGGTGTCTTCCGACACATTTAGTGGAGTTTTTTTGATTGCTTCTGTCTTTTAAAGCAGTTCGTTTTCTGTAATAAGGAGTTATTATGTCAACGAGAATTAATTTGCTCTGCTGAGCTCACGCTTCCTTCAAACTACAATAATCTATTGCGTCCGAGTGACTCTAGGGCTGTTCTGGACTGAGGACCGATGGATGGCTAAGGCTTTCCATATAATCGGACTGACGTGTTCGCTTGGCTTTTCGCCTCGTTTCCGTTTCATCTTTTAGCGTGTTCATTAAACCCTGCTTCTGTTTGCTGCGGGTTTGCTTGTGAACTTGCCTTGTGTTTGTCGTTTTTCAGGTGCGGGATGTATTCTTAAACTCGCCCCACTGTTGGGTGATAGTTTTGCATTTTCTATAGCAGGAATGCCTCGCTTGTGCTGGTTAAAATGGCTTTAACAACATTGGATACAATTTACGTCACATTGTATCTCTCCGCTTGCTGAGACCATGCTATGCACTGGTTGGATCGGCAACATCGTTTCTTTTTGTGTTCAAGTGAAGGGGCCAGGGTTTATTTGCTTGAGTTTGGACCCACACTACCCCTAAGTTTCGCTGCAATAGTTTTATGGTTCATATCTTTTCAAACTTACTCCATAATCAGGTTTTGCGTCGCTCCAGTAACTGCTTTCTCAGCTCCCACTTGGGTCTGATTACTGATAGTGATGGTGGTGTGCAGACCTTAATAGTCGAGCGCCCATTTGGATATTGCTTTGCATGCTGGATGTTGTAGTATATATCTTGTTTGCACTCTAATTTCTTTAACTTGGTAAGTCGGCTTTATTGATTTTCTGGGTTCCTCTGTTGTTGTCTGTATATGTTTTTTTACTTATGAAAATGTTCCTCAATCATGTTGGTGTGTCGTTCTGATTGTTGAAGAGTCGTCTTTCATTTTGTCTTCTTTTGTGTGACCTTTTGATTCACCAATTTTTGACTGCACGCCGCCATATGTCCTGATCCATTCACAGTCGATGTAGTTCAGACATTTCGTTTAGACCATTGGTCACTGTATTGAATCTCAAAGTTAGATACGCTTCTTTTCTCATGAGACTTGCTTCTAAACCTCCGCCTCTTGGATTTGGGAATATCACACTGAGTACTGTCCATTGAAAGTCTTATTTCTGTATGTCCCATAGTAATAAAATGATTGGCCAGGGGTGCCCTGACAGTGTTTGTTTTGATGCAAGATTTATGTTGTGCTATTCGCAGTCTCATTTCTTGATTTGTTTTTTCAATTTATATTTCTTCGTATGGGCATACAATTTTATATATTACATTTTTGCCCTGCAATTCAAGAAACAGGTGTGTTTCCATTCTAGATGCTCATTTTGAAAAACAGTGCCTTAGATCGTTTAGCTGCAGACTACGTCATTTCCACATTGTAGAGGCCTTCCTGTGGTTTCAAATTCCATTGAGTTCTAAGGTCACTTTTCTTTTTAGCTTTCTGGGTGCTGCATGCTCTAACTAGATGGTTCCCTGAGCTTGCATTTTTCTTCATAGCGAATAGTCGACACTCAAACACACAGAGTTTTTTTTTATCAGAAGCCAATTGTTCCGGATGATCTTTTAAAAGTTGTTTGTTTGCGGGCATATGTCTTGTTCAGAAGGTCATTCGTAGTTGGACACATCAATGTTGAGGCCCAGAATGTGGCCTAAAACTTATTTTTGAGGGAAGTACAGCCTCACGGGGTTAGAGAGGACCAAGGGGTCTGTTCACATTTGTGTAACGGCCATTCCGGATGATTGTCCGAGTCTCTCCCGTCCCGAATGCAATGAGGCTGTTCTTCTGTCATAAATAAGTTGTAGGCCACATTCTGGGCCTCAAACATTGATGTGTCAACTAAGAATGACCGTCTGGATAAGACATATGTAAATTACCTAACTTACACAGGTTTCCTCAAAATCTGATACTAACCAATTCACCCAGTCCTGAGGAACGCCACAGACCCGTTCGGGCTACTTACGACTCAAACATGTCGACCTGACCTACTTTGCCTTCTTATTAACCTTATCTGTAGGAAGCTGGCTCTGTATATGATGTTGCCACTACGAGGTAATCCCGTGCACAGAGTCCAGGGGTTCCCCAAAAGTGTACAGGGCTCAATGTAAAACCCAAAGTGCTCTATTAGTGGTAGTGCCGGCGAGCAGCCTTAGGCCTAACACAGAGGCGTGTAAGACATTTATTGCACAACAGTGATCAATAATGGACACAAGACTCAAGGAGGAGATCCAGACCAATTTTGGAAAATATACTTTGTATTTTAATTTAAGACCACGGTCTTCAAGATCAGGTAAGTGCATTTTTAATTAAAAAATACTTTTCACTTTGAAGAATCGACACTTAGAAACTTTTCAACACAGTCCAATGTTATCCTATGGGGAAAACAATATTGTGGTTAAACAGATAAGTAATGCACTTACAATCCCAGTCTTCAGAGCCAAAAGTCAGCAAGGGCCAGGGGGCAGGTGAGTACCAAAGCTGCATCACCAGCGGCACAGGAGCGGCCGGGTGCAGAGGCCAAAATCAGAGTTCGGCCCAATGCTTTCCAATGGAGACAGGAGGTGCCTGGAGCCACACTGCTTGCAGCTAAGTAGATCAGTTGCAGGGGCCAAGCTTTGAGGGTTGGGTTAAGCACGGGGGGGCCACAAGGTAGCACCAAACATACACCACCAGTTGCACAGGGGCGGCCGTGTGCAGGGTACAATTTGGACGTCCGGTGCCCACTGCTTTTCAAAGGGGATTCTTCTTTCGGCAAAGAGGTTGCAGGCGTGGCACCGGAGGTTGCAGGAGGAAGACTGACAGCAGAGGTAAGTAGAGATTTAGGGGGTCATCGGGGCGCCATCGGTTCAGCTCACCAAGGCCCAGCGGCTTCGGGTACACGGGTGCCTTTCGACGTTGGAATCTTCTTACCTGAGCCTCTGGATTCACACTGCAGCTGCCATCGTGGAGGTCAGGAGCAGTCAGCCAATCTGGACATGAGGTCAGGATCACTGGGGAGACTTCACTGCACAGTGAGCCACTTAGGCCGTGGGCGTCAGGTGCAGAGTGGGCAGGTTACGTGGATACGCCTGGATTCGGAATCCTTGGAGTAGGTTTCTTCTGGACAGGTCCACTGTCCACAGGAGATTGGAGCCTTTTTTGAAGACAGCAGTCGTCCCAGGGGTTTCAGAGGTCGCTGGCTGCAAGACAGGTTGCAGGTTCGCAGAAGCTGGAGACAGGCTGGTAAGGCTGGGGCCAAGGCAGTCGTTGTCTTCAGTCTTCTCTGCAGAGGTGTCTTCTTTCTTCTTAGATCATCGCAGATTTAGTTTCTAGATCTGGGGGAGCAACCTAAATTTTAAATTTAGGAGGCGTTTTAGGGTAGTAGCAAGTAGGGCCTTACCTGGGGTGACTACACCCTCTAGTATGCCACCCTCTTGTGGGAGGGGGGCATAGACCTAGCCCTGATTGGAGGAGTCTCCCCATCTTCAAGATGGCGGGAACTGAAAGTTGTGCTTCACCTCGCCCTGAATTTTCCTCGTCGGCTTTCCCGCTTAAAGTGGGGGTGTAAACCTGGAGATGTCATCTCCTGCTAACAGCAGAGGCTGGGGGTAGCATTACAAAGGCGGCAGGCCTTTGAAGCTTCCTTCTTCAAGCACTGTCCCATCCTGGGGGAGGTGGTGTGACACCTCTGCCCAGGATGTGCATTGTTCCCAGAGTGCAGGGGCTCTCTACCCAGGGGTCCAGAAACATGTCTGGCGGTGGCTAGCTGTCTACAGCTGGTCACAGACCACACCAGGGTTGGTAGGTTTTCAGGGAGCACCTTTGAGGTCCAGGGGGCCCCAGAGGCCCAACCAAACAGTCAGAGCCCACAGCATTGGGCAAGCCACTCCTCCTAGACCCACCCACCTGCCCGACCCCAACCAGGCACACCTTTCTGCTTCTCGAACTGCGAGAAAGCAGTGGGGCGACGCTCCTCCGCCCTAATGGAGGAGCCGCCCCTGCTCACAAGGGCATGCAAGCTGCAAGGGCAGAGGCATGGTCCCAATGAGGGGTGTCGCAGGGGGGCCTTTTCAGTTCCCAGGCCCTAGGTACCCAGGGTACCATTTACTAGGGACTTACAGGGGGCAGACATACCAATTGGGGGGTTGTTTTTAAGGAAGGAGCACTGGCACAGGGGACCTGGTTGGCAGGAACCCTGTGCACTACATTTGAAACCACATCAAAACCAGGCAAAAAGTCCATGCAGAAAGAGGCACTTTCTCACATTATCCCCATCCCTTTTTATCGGATTTCTAATTAAATACCTTCTCTTTTGGGATTGGAGATATTTTTAACTCACTTCCCATGTCACTACTGCCTCCACATAGACAGTTGACTTCCAGGAAGGAGGATGGCTTTTCACTTGGAGAACAGGACACTCAAGTGAAAGAGACCCCATGATGATGCAATCCATGACATCACCCCAGCAGAGATAATATACCACTCTGAGGTCGAAAACATCGAAGAGGGTCTTTAATAGAGTCCTCTTCCAACCTTCTGAGTACCTTTTATTGCTTATGGTTCACTTTCCTTGATTATTTTTCAATATGGAATACTCTTCCTCCGTTAATGAAACCTAAATCATCTCGTTTTACCTCCCGACACCAGCACAAGATGAGCAGCAGACGGCAGCTCCTCCTGTATGAGGGATGCTTGCAGGTGGGAAGCAGGGTATAACAGGCCCTCCTGGGAGAGCAGGGGGGGGGGTCTTCCTGCCAGTTGTCTATTAAGGAATGATGATATGATACTTTAAAAAGCGCGTGAATGCCCAGAAACGTCTTGGCGCTGCAACTGTTGTAAAGATGTTAGAAACAGAAAAGCCTTTACTAGTTTACAAATAGCCAAGTTTTTAAAGCTTTTCTGAAGTGAAGGAGATTGGTCATAGATTTCACATTTAGAGGTAGGTTGTTCCATAATTTGGCGGTACAGACAATAAAACTTCTACCGCCCCAAGAGGAACGCCTAAACTTGGGGACTGACATTTTTGGCAGACTTAGAACAGAGCGGCCTCGTGGGAAAGTACCATTTAAAGCTACGTTTAAGATAGTCCGGAAACGTATTGTGAAGGGTCTTGTAAGCGATGCATAAGGCCTTAAAGGCAATGGGCTTCCTCATTGATAGCCAGTGTAGATTAGGTAGGGCTTGTGATACTGACTGAAACCTAGGAAATCCTAGAAGCCTGCGGCTGCTAGATTCTGCAGCATATGAAGTTTGTTCAGCAGTCACTGTTACATGTTCATATAGAGGGCGTTACAGTAGTCGATTTCAGAAAGAACGAGGGTCGTCACTACAGTCTTCTGCAGTCCATAGGGAGTACATGCAAGAATTTTTCTTATTGTCCTTAGAGTATAGAAGGAGGAAAAGATGACTGCATTAATTTGATCTCCGAAGGTGAGCTTGTCATCAAATAGACACCTAGATTCCTTACCGTTCAAACTCGGGTCGGGAGAGTTCCCAATTCTTGTGGCCACTAAGAGGGGGACCAAAAGGAGATGTCATTGCCAAAAAGGAAGGACCTCAGTCTTCCAGGAATTTAACTTGAGGCAATTGTCATTCATCCAGTTGCTTGAGGCCTGCATTCAGTTATGGAATCTAGTATCTGTATTGTTACCATCACTAGAGAGCGAAACAACAATGTGTGTGTCGTCAGCATATGACACCAGAGAAAAGCCGAAGGCTCTGATGAAACTGGCCAGAGGAGTAACATATATATTAAAAAGTGTCGGGCTCAAGGAGGACCCTTGAGGGGCCCCCACAAGGCAGGCAGAAGGGAATAGAAACAAATTCATTCAGGGCAACAAATTGTTCCCATCCAGAGAGGAAGGCTCTCAATAGAGCCAAGGCAGCTCCTTTGATCTCGATGTTATGGAGACGGTCAAGCGGCAGATCACGGTTCACCGTGTTGAATGCCGACAGGTCAAGTAAAATGAGGGCTGCTCTGCCTCCCTTATCTAGCGTTGCCCTTATATCCTCGGAGGCCACAAGCAGAGCTGATTCAGTACTGTGGCCACTCCTGAGTCCGAACTGAGTGGAATCAAGAAGGTGATTGTTTACAAAGGAAGTCAATTCCTGGTTCATCGCCTTCTCTACAATTTTGGCAGGCAGTGGAAGGCGAGAAATGGGACGATAGCTACTAGGTTCCGGGGGGTTGAGATTAGTTTTTTTTTTTTTTTATTAATGGAAGCACAGAGGCAATTTTCCACTGTTAAGGGAAATACCCCGAGCAAAACATCACATTAAAAATTATAGTAAGGTGAGTAACTAAGATCTCTGGCGTTAACTGTGCAATTGTTAGAGAGCATGGATTTAGCAGACAGCCCATGTTTTGTTGATTTAATTAACAGTTTTACCTGCTCAGCAGTGAGGGAGGTATATAAAAAAAAAAACGATATTTGTAAAGCGCAAACAAATCACCCCTAAAGGTCTCAAGGCGCTGGGGGCTGTCGGGAAGATTAAGCAAGCTATTGCCCAGTCACATGGCGCTGGGCGGAGCTGAGCTGCCGCCGGAGCCGGGGATCGAACTGTGAGCCCCGTGTTCCAGAGTCAGCTGCCCTGGCCGCTGCACCACACCTGTACCCAGGTGAATGTGCTGTGAGTTTCCATGCCTGAGTGAGAAGAGGAATTGTCCATTTCCCCTGGATTAGTTTGCCTATTTGAAGAAAACTTGTTATAAACTTCTACTTCGGCTTGGAAAAAAATTGCAAGTGTATTATAAATAGATTGGTTGATCTCTGCTGCGTTTTTGCTAATGACATTGATGGGTTTTGAACTGTCTGAAAAAGTTCTTTTGCAGAAGTTTTAGAGGATTTGATCTTTTGTATAAAGCACGTAGATTTTTCTGCCTGTATCAGGGTCTTGTAGCCGCTGATACATTGTTTGCATTTGTCTCTTTCCAAGTTATTATAGTTCTCCCTCCATTTTCGGTCCTGTCTACAACAGAGTTGGTTTTGGATTCTTAATTTATCTGTAAACCACGTTGCTAACGGCTTATTTCTGTGGTTTACATGTGGTTTTGGAGGGGAAGTTGATCTACAGCAGAACCCAGCCAGCTGGAAAAGTTTAGGGTTACTGTCTAGATCCTCTGCCCCTCAGGCTGGGACCCAATTAAAATCTGGTTAAGTTGAACAGCATAACGTTCAACAGCTTTAATTTTATGCCAAGCATGTACTGCTGGGGTGGGGTGAGAGCGTTAACAAGGGATGGTTTATAAGGTATCCTTATCTCAAACAGAATCGCCTTATGAACCGACTAAGTCTAAGGTAGTATGGGCTGTACCAGTTAGAAGGATCTGGTCACGCAGGAGACTTCTAGGGGCATTCCAACAGGAGAGGCCCTTCGGGCAGAGACTCACAGGGTGGCTTAAGGCAACTTGCAGATTGTAGCTGCTGCTAATGTGCCCCGCTGGCCCACTAACCGGGCGGGGCACAGTGACTTCTGTAGAAACTGGACTCTCAAGTGTCCAATCCGAGGGGTCTGTTCAAATTAGTGATTGAAAAAGGAGGGTCCCTTTGTTTTTGGGTTTACAATGCAAAGGAATCAAACTCTGTGGGCAGATGGAAATGCCAACTCCAGAAAGTAGGAGCATGAAACAAATTCCTGCATTTGCTTCTCTGGGATCCTACCCATGAGCAACATCCTCATCTTAGGACACAGATGTCAGAGGTAGATGATGTTTGCTGAGAGGTTAGGCTTCTCAAGCTTAGGGCCACCAACTGCAGTGTCATAGGCATGTCCAAAGCTTGATCTTCTCAGGATAGGCAACCCTCTCTGGAGTGCGAGCATCATGAGGGCCTGAATCTCTTTCCCTTAAAACGACTGGTTGGGCGGGTGGCTTTATGGTACCCTGGAAGGAGCACCTGCCTCTCGGGAGGAGCCGAAGCAGTCTCTATAGAGTGGTCACTCGCACAGAGGGCGTCCTGCAAAGCATCGCTGATGGTCTCCCTCAGATGCCAACAGACCTCCTTAGCACCCCTAAACATGTGAAGGCCCCGGAAGTATAGCTGAGACGGATTGCAGCAAGAACACCAGCCGGCGTCCCTGGCTGTGGTTCTTATCCAGGGCACCCAAGGAGATGGAATGCGCTCTGAAGGGACTCAAACAGCGACTGGTGTCATCTTGCAGCTGAGATGACTTGTAGAGAGACCGTTCCCCACATCTGGGCCACAGCAGTTACTTCTACCAAAAGCCTCTAGGTTTCAATACAAGCACTAACAAGTTTAAGGAGGCAAAAGGGTCAGGGATGCCTGGATGGGAGGAAGGGCATCCTGAGGCTGAACTCCAAAGAGTTAATAAAGGAATTAAATATCTTAGAGAAAAAAAGGTAAAGAGATGATGAGTAAGAGTAGAACCAACAGTCCAGAAACTCTGAGGCCAAAGTGCAAATAAAGTAAAAAACACACAAAAGAAACGAAATTCATGGTAATAAAGAAGATGACAAATAGACCAACTACCTGGTTTGTAACCAGAGAAATATGCTCATTGGTAATCCTGAGACTTGTGAGAGATGAGGAGAAAAGAAGATTATGTTCATTTGATTTATAGCGCACGCAAATCACCCAGGGCGGGTATCTCGGCGCAGCACAAGTCAAACACCGATAATCCGACCGAGTTAAGCCAAAAATAACTGTTTTGAGAAGTTTTCTGAATTTGTGGTGGTCCGCACATTGGTGAATGGAAAGGACTGCTTAGTGGCGAGTTGTGGAAAAGAAAACCTCAGACAATATTTATTGTTTAACAAGAGCTGAAGACTCTAGGCGCCAATCTGAAGACGGTGATTGGCTCGGGGTAGCCCTGCCCACATTATACACGACTCAAGCACTTTGAAGAAACCACAGCCGGCTGATCGTAAAATGAATGTAAGTATTAGTGTATAAACAAGTTACAATCAGTCCAATCATAATGTAAAACTTTACTAAACTCCCTCGGGGTGATTAGGAAGCCCCGCCTGCTTGAGGTTTTTCAAGACCATGAAATTAACTTGTGCCCAACACCCTCCCTTTTAATATACTCGCTATAATGATGGAATTGTGTGCGATAATCAGGGCCACTGGAATTATGCAATTGTGTGCCTGCGGCGTTTTTCGCATAATTATAGATTTGTCGCATTTGCCACATAATCCAACATCTGCCGCATAATCTGCAGATTTTATATTTTAAAAAATAGTTTCTAGCTCAAACAGTTCAAAAGTTACAAAAAATGCAGCAACACATGTTGCAGCGGAGTGGAAGGCCCAATGCAAAGGTTGACTGGTCACACTTCTGTTGGTTATTACTGCAGTTGGGTGTTAAACTTGTACCAATGGGGCGCAACCAATACCCAGGCAGTGTAAAAATGGCATAATAATGAAGTAATACTATCTGAAAATGTGGCTCATTTTGCCGCATAATTTACTGACCACTGCTGTATAATTTGGCCCTCCCCTGCTGCATAATTCTAGTGGCCTTGACACTAATGTGCCTAAGAGCATTACAGTAAAACCAGCTGTGAATGTGTGAAAATAACGTGGCTTCGGATTCTTCAAAGCAGACTCTGTATTTGCAGAGTTTGTTTTGTATTGTGCAAGAAATGGGGACTGAATCAAAAGCATTTAGGTACAGGCACTTCATGCAGGACCATTCCTTTTCACCCAGAGCACTTCCTTGAACTAAAAATAACATGTAATCTAGCATTCACCCATGTTAGCAGAAATCTAACATTCAGAGTTCCACAAACAGATCCTGCAGGATGGGCTTGGACTCCAGGATCTAGGCCCTCATTCCACGACAATCCCATTTTCTATCAACTTGGAGTGAACTCGCAGCATCGTCTTTCCACATCGGCTGACTGAAGGCAGCAGACGCTAGGCAGAGGATAGAAAGCATGGGAATCAAGCACACAGACCAGGCACTTGTAGAGTGGGAGCTACTGCTACCATACTGCCCGTAGGGCCGGACACGGGCACTTATTGTGCTACAGGCGATGATTGTATGTATGTACATATGTATGTATGTATCCGTGCCTGTCCACTGTGAACCTCAGTGGGCAGCAACAAAGCAGGTGATTCATGGTCATTTACGAGGCAGGGAATCGACAAGGCCTCTTATGGAGTTTAGGGCCGTGGCTCCTTGAGGAGTTGTGACGTCAGTTCCTTTCTGAATTGCAGGAGGGTCACAACAGCTCTAACGCCCCTAGGGAGGTTGTTCCATATTCTGGGTGCACAGACGGAGGAGACTGTCCTTCTGGAGCCGTATTACAGAAAGTGCCCTTGGGGCACAACGGGCGTTTGCACTTGCTTTGCGCGCCCCCGGGGCACATTGGTATTACAGAGGTGGCCGCAGACGCTTGTGCAGCCCCTTCTGTCTGTATTGGTATTTGTTAAGCGCTATATCACCCTAAGGTCTCATAGCGCTAGCTTGTACTCAGAAACCAAGAGAATGAAGAGAGGGGGGAACCGTCTGGGGGTGGAAAGGCTCAGAATAGCCAAGTTTTGAGGGATCTGCGGAATTTCTTATGATCGATTTCCATGCGAAGGTGTAGAGGCAGGGAGTTCCAGATCATAGGGGCGATTTTGGAAAAGGATCTGCCGCCGTTCTTAGCGGTGCGGATCTTCAGTACAGTTAGAAGTTGTTTACTGGCAGATCGAAGGGTTCTGGCTGGCTGATGTCTTATCAGTTTCTTAGCTAGATAATAGGGCCCTTTCCTGTTAAGGGTTTTGTGTACCAGACAGCATATTTTAAAGTTGATCCGCTTCCTGATAGGAAGCCAGTGAAGGGTCTTTAGGCTGGGTGCTGAGGGCGAGCGAGGGGGGAGGTTAAGAACCAGTCTAGCCGCTGTGTTCTGCAGGACCTGGAGCTTTGTTAAATGTTCTTCGTTTATGGATGCTAGTAGGGCATGCCATGGTCCAGGCGGCTTATAATTAGTCCCTGCACTAAAGGCATGCGAGAGGACAGTGGGACCCATTTAAAGATTTTTCTGAGGCTGCGCATTAGTCCATAGCATGTGCGAACCACATGATTGACGTGGTCAGACATAGAGAGTTTGTTGTCTATTATCACTCCAAGATTGCGGGCTGCCGTCTTAGGTGAAGGGCAGGTACCTAGGGTGGAAGGCCACCAGTCATTGGTCCACAGCTTTTGTGCATTTCCGAAGAGTAAGATTTCTGTTTTACTAGCGTTAAGTTGAAGATGATCGTTTGTCATCCAATCATTAATGTCTGTCATGCATTGCTTGAATCTGTGTTTAGTATCGGTAGGATCTGGTCCAAGGGTGATTAGCAGTTGAGTGTCGTCCGCGTACGACACTGTTTCAAAGCCATAGGCTTTAATAACCTTGGCTAAAGGAGATACATACAGATTAAAAAGTGTGGGACTTAGGATGGATCCCTGGGGCACACCCTTGTCGATGGGTTGGCTGCTGGAGGTAAAGGCTCCTACTTGGACCTTAGACGTACGGTCAGTCAGGTAGCTCCTGAGCCAGCTCAGTGCGGGGCCCTCAACACCAAGTTCCCATAAGCGCTCCAGAATAATGCGATGGGAAATGGTGTCGAAAGCCGCCGACAGGTCAAGTAGGACCAAGATGGCAGATTGTCTGGCGTCAAGAGAAAGCCTGATGTTATCAACTATCTCCAGTAAGGCCGTTTCGGTGCTGTGGAAAGCCCGAAACCCAGATTGAGAGGGGTCCAGCAGGTTATTGCTTTCTAGGTGTTTGGATAGTTGGTTGTTGACCAGTGATTCCAGGACTTTCCCAAAGAGAGGTAGGAGAGAGATAGGTCGGTAGTTGTTGTGCTGCTTCGGGTCAGCGGTGGACTTCTTTAGGATGGGTCTGACTATGGCCTCTTTCCAGATTAAAGGCACAGGAGACTGGGATAATGAGAGATTGAAGAGTTTGGTCAGACTGGGGAGAAAGGCTGGTCCAATTTTGGACATAATCTGGGGGGAGGCTGAGTCCGAGGGGGAGCCAGATTTAACCCTCGTAAGGGTGGATGAAACTTCTTCCTCAGTGACTGCGTGAAATTCACTGAGAAAGTTGAAACGTGGGAAATGATTATCGGCGTTTCTCTCTGTTAGAGGTTTACCGGTTGTTTGAGGGAAGAGCCTATGAATATTATTGATTTTGTTCACAAAGAAGGATGAAAGAGTCAACCCACTCCTGCGAAGCGATCTGAGATGGCTGACAGGGGGTTGGTGAATTCTTTCAGGATCTTGTACAGTTCTTTGTGGGAGTTAGAGGCCTGACTTATTCTGGCACCTAAATAGGTCTTTTTGGCTGCTGCTATGTGGTCCATATAGCGCCGGTGTGTTGTTTTGTAGTCCTGTCTGTCTACGGCATTTTTTGTGTGTCTCCACTTACGTTCTGCCTTTCTGACGGCTCGTTTGTCTATTTTTAGGTCTGGAGTAAACCAGGGGGAAAGTTTATGAGGGCGTTTGACTTTTTTTCTCGGGGCGATTTTGTCGAGGGTCAGGCAGATAGCTAGCTCGAGGGATTTGGCTGCCTCATTGGGGAGATCCAATTCTGATGGGGAAAGGGGGACAAAATGTGCAGAAAAGGAGTCTAAGTTAATTTTATTCCAGGACCTGCTTAGCATAGGTTCTTTCAAGGGGTCTTGCCGGGTCGGAATTCCCTGCATTTGGAATTTTAGTACGTGGTGGTCCAGGGATTGGTCGATCGACCTTCACCTGGGGAGAGTTGGTGAATAAGAGGTCTAAGGTATGACCAGCTGTGTGGGTGGGACCAGTCACCAGTTGATTGAGACCCAAGGTATTTAAGCTGGAAATAAGATCATTTGAATGTGGGTCGGATAGGAGTTCTGCATGGTAATTAAAATCCCCCAATAGGAGAAAGTTATCGGCGACCAGGACATGTGGTGCGATTGCCTCTGTTAGGTGGCTGGAAAAGTGGGCTTTATTGCCTGGGGGTCGATAAAGTAAGGCGCCTCTCCAGGACCCCTTGGTAGAATTATTTATTTTAAAAATGCAGATTTCACCCCAATCTGTTTGAAGGGTGTATATAGTGTGTAGTTTGGTATTGGCCTTAAAAGCTATCGCTATGCCTCCGCCCCTTTTATCCTTTCTGTCCAATCTGGTCAGCTGATAGTCGTGGGGGAGGGCTGTGGAGATATCAGGTTGCGAAGACTCATGGAGCCAAGTCTCGGTAATGAAAAAGAGGTCTGGTTTCTCTGAGTCCAGTAGAGACCAGATTTCCAGGGCGTGTTTTGGGAGAGAGCGGGCGTTGCAGTATAAGCCCGTTAAGTTGTTGTGGTTAGATGTTACGGTACTGTTTGTGGAATTACTAAGGCTTAGACTTACTGTTGCGGAGGGTTGGCCACTATATAAAGAGTTTTTATGAGTCGTGGGACCCTCAGTCGGTTGAGAGGGGATAAAGCCTTTCACGGGGGAGACAATTTATTGAGCGCATGGAGCTCTTTACTGGTGTACTGTAATATAGCCATAGATGGGCTGGGTCTTTACAGGTGGTATGCCCGGGAAGAGGGTGGTCGGGGGTAAAACTGACAGAGTGGCCAGCGGCTGGCGGCGGTCTGGCGCAGCGGCGCGCCAAAGGCAAGCCCTTCTCTAATACAGATCGCGCTGGCGCACTTAAAGCGCCAGCGCTATCTGCAGGGGGTGTTCCCTCATTTGCATGGGGACGTGCCACATGCAAATGAGAGAATCCCTTTGACCTCAGGAGGCGCAATGACAATGCACCACCTACAAAAGGAGGCGCATTGACAGTGCCCTACCTGATGGCAGTTCTCTGGCGGGGGGTAAGGGGGTCCCATGGACCGCCCAGACATCCGCTTGCAGGAGGGTGCAGTCACTAACTGCACCCGCCTGTAAGGGGATTTCTAATCTCCTTCAAAAGTGCAGGTGGGATGCCGCCTGCACTGTGAAAACATGGAATGGCTGTAAAGCAGCTGCTCCATATTTCACGTGAATGCACTATCCCCCCCCCCCCGAGAAGCACAAGTTTGCGGCAGCCCTGGGGGCAACACATTTATTGTAATGGGGCGCAGTCATTGTTTACGTCAGGCACACCTTTTTAAAGGTGTGCCTGTTGCAAATAATGAAAATGCGCATATTGTGTAATGTGGCCCCTGGTCTTTTCCGTTTTGCATTTCTATGTCTGCACCTTGCAGTCCCCAGTCTTGCTCTGTGCTGACCACCAGGTGGTTAGTTTGTTGGTCAGTTATGTAGGCATTTGTGACAGTCTTGTACGAGACCTAACTAGTCTTGAAAATGCAACTTCAGATCAGAGGAGGAGCCAGTATGGATTAGTAATCATTGGGATTATATAGTTACACTTCAAGCCCTTGATGAGATGTGCAAAGCGGTGGATGCCTTTCAAGTGTGCAAAATGTTTCCAGGAATGCCAATGAGCACAGCTTCCATCCAACTGGAGGAGGACCAGGTTTTAGACTGTATTTCTGAATTCAGCTTCTGGAAGGAACAGTTTAGCTTTTTACAGGACAGACATTTGATATCATGCAGTCTTGATTTTCTTGCAATGCTTTCTTTGCAGGTCAAGTCAGTGTTTAGCATAAATCCAAGTGATTTATCATTGGTTGTTGGCTGGGAGGTAAACGTTTGATAGCCACGCTTGAATATGCGATTGTTTGGTGTTGACAGCGATCAAGAGAAATTCAGTCTTGGTCAGGTTAAGCAAAATCGGCTTAAGTGCCTGACATGCAGTCCTCTATTAGCGAGCTTGCTTACTTACTGCCCGCTATGCCCACTGGCAGCAACGAGGGACCTCCACTTCTGCCTTGAGCACGTTTCTGTACGGTGCCCCAGCTGTGGTTCAGGGACTTGTTCTGTTTCCACATTTCACCGCCAAGGGTTCTTTTGCTCGCCTCTTCAGTTTGCCATCTGAGGTCCAGTAGAGAGGTGTTCTTGTGATAGAGTTTTCTTCTCTTCTGATGGTGTGTCCTATCCATCTTCATCTTTTATTCATAATGATGGTGTCTGTGCTCTCTTGCATCTGGAGAGCAGCCCCTGGTAGGAGATTGTTCACGCTAGAAAATGTACAAGATTCTTCGGAGAAAGACTGACCGCTTGGTGATGTCACTTTTCGCCATCCACCAGCTTTCTGATCCATACAAGAGGGTGGACAGAATGCAGCTCTGGTAAAGCCTCAGTGTGGTGTTGGTGGTGTACTTAAATAACCTCCACACGATGTACAGCATCCTGAAGGCATTCCTGGCCTTGTTCAGTGAGCTCTTGATAACACTGGCTCCCCTTCATCATGTCTGAAAGTACTGCCTAACTAGGTGAACTCTTCAGTCATGGCTAGCTCCTCTCCATTCTCCTTGACTGGTGAAGGGTTTGGGATGTTGAGTGGCATGACTTCTAATTTCTTTGTGTTGATCTTCAGGCCTACTTTCAGTGCATAGACGCTGAGGCGAGACGTCTTTTTCTGCACATGCTAGCTTGTGTGAGAGCGCGAGGCAAGGCCATCCACATAGTCATGGTCCTCCAGTGTAAACAATAAGATTTGTCGCATCATCCAGTCGATGACTAGGCTGAAGAGCAACGCTGACATCTTGCATCCCTGTCAAACCGGTCTTGACTTCGAAGCTATGTTCACCATCTCACGCTTTGCAGGTAAAAGTATCAAAGAATCTGTTGATGAAGAGAGCCATTTGCTGTGGTATGCCAGAGGCTCTCAGTATACGCCAGAGGCTGTCACGGTGGACACTGTCCTAAAGGCTTTTTCAAAATCAATGAAGTTGATGTATAGTTGTGCACTGCTCTGATGACCACTCTGTGCACTGCTCTACGATGACCACTCTGTGCACTGCTCTATGACCAGCACTCTGTGCACTGCTCTATGACCAGCACTCTGTGCACTGCTCTATGACCAGCACTCTGTGCACTGCTCTATGACCAGCACTCTGTGCACCGCTCTACTATGATCACTCTGTGCACCGCTCTACTATGATCACTCTGTGCACCGCTCTACGATGATCACTCTGTGCACCGCTCTACGATGACCACTCTGTGCACCGCTCTACGATGACCACTCTGTGCACCGCTCTACGATGACCACTCTGTGCACCGCTCTACGATGACCACTCTGTGCACCGCTCTCACGATGACCACTCTGTGCACCGCTCTACGATGACCACTCTGTGCACCGCTCTACGATGACCACTCTGTGCACCGCTCTACGATGACCACTCTGTGCACCGCTCTCACGATGACCACTCTGTGCACCGCTCTACGATGACCACTCTGTGCACCGCTCTACGATGACCACTCTGTGCACCGCTCTACGATGACCACTCTGTGCACCGCTCTAGGATGACCAGCACTCTGTGCACTGCTCTACGATGACCAGCACTCTGTGCACTGCTCTATGACCAGCACTCCGTGCACTGCTCTATGACCAGCACTCCGTGCACTGCTCTATGACCAGCACTCCGTGCACTGCTCTATGACCAGCACTCCGTGCACTGCTCTATGACCAGCACTCCGTGCACTGCTCTATGACCAGCACTCCGTGCACTGCTCTATGACCAGCACTCCGTGCACTGCTCTACGATGACCACTCTGTGCACTGCTCTATGATGACCACTCTGTGCACTGCTCTATGACCAGCACTCTGCGCACTGCTCTATGACCAGCATTCTGTGCATTGCTCTACGAGGACCACTCTGTGCACTGCTCTACGATGACCACTCTGTGCACTGCTCTACGATGACCACTCTGTGCACTGCTCTACGATGACCACTCTGCGCACTGCTCTACGATGACCACTCTGCGCACTGCTCTACGATGACCACTCTGCGCACTGCTCTACGATGACCACTCTGCGCACTGCTCTACGATGACCACCACGCTGCGCACTGCTCTACGATGACCACCACGCTGCGCACTGCTCTACGATGACCACCACGCTGCGCACTGCTCTACAATGACCAGCACTCTGCGCACTGCTCTACAATGACCAGCACTCTGCGCACTGCTCTACAATGACCAGCACTCTGCGCACTGCTCTACAATGACCAGCACTCTGCGCACTGCTCTACGATGACCAGCACTCTGCGCACTGCTCTACGATGACCAGCACTCGGTGCACTGCTCTACGATGACCAGCACTCGGTGCACTGCTCTACGATGACCAGCACTCGGTGCACTGCTCTACGATGACCAGCACTGTGCACTGCTCTACGATGACCACTCTGTGCACTGCTCTACGATGACCACTCTGTGCACTGCTCTACGATGACCACTCTGTGCACTGCTCTACGATGACCACTCTGTGCACTGCTCTACGATGACCACTCTGTGCACTGCTCTACGATGACCACTCTGTGCACTGCTCTACGATGACCACTCTGTGCACTGCTCTACGATGACCACTCTGTGCACTGCTCTCACGATGACCACTCTGTGCACTGCTCTACGATGACCACTCTGTGCACTGCTCTACGATGACCACTCTGTGCACTGCTCTACGATGACCACTCTGTGCACTGCTCTACGATGACCACTGTGCACTGCTCTACGATGACCACTCTGTGCATCCACAGCTGCGTCCACTTCAGCTTCAGCAGGATCACCACGCACCACCACCCGCAACAGTTTCCGCGCAGAAGCTGGAACAAGATCACCACCGACCAACTCACCACATCCCTGAGCCAGAACCCTCCCGCCAGCTCAACGAACCCCAACCAAGCCGCCAGCAACCTCACAAGATGGATCACCAACTGCGCAGACGACCTCGCCCCATTGAAGACCCCCCAGTCAGACCCGGCAACAAGAAAGCATCCTGGTTCACCGACGAACTCAAGAAATCCAAGAAGAACTGCCGGGCCCTCGAGAAAGCATGGCGCAGAGAGCCGACTGCAGACAACATGACCACCCTCAAGCACGCCACCCGAAAACACCACCAGCTGATCCACACCACCAAGAAAACCGCATTCAAGGAACGACTGGACAACAACGCCCACAACAGCAAGGAACTCTTCATCATCGTCAAAGAACTCTCGAACCCCAGCGCCGGAAACAACGACATCACTCCCTCGCAAGACCTCTGCAACTCGCTCGCCTCGTTCTTCCACAGCAAGATCGCAGACATACACAACAGTTTCAGCACACAGCCGACGTACCCTACGACCGTTCCAACGTCCCCACCTCCACCCTCCGAGCCTGGACCCCGATCAACACCGAAGACACTATCCGCACAATGAACTCCATCCACTCCGGATCACCAACCGACCCCTGCCCTCACCACGTCTTCAACAAGGCCGACGCCGTCATCGCACCCCACCTCCGGGACATCATCAACACCTCCTCGACACCGCCACCTTGCCAGAGAGCTGGAAGCACGCCGAACTCAGCGCCCTACTGAAGAAACCGTCAGCGGATCCCACCGACCTCAAAAACTACCGCCCCATCTCGCTCCTTCCTTTTCCTGCCAAAGTCATCGAGAAGACCGTCAACAGACAACTGGCCGCCTTCCTCGAGACGAATGGATCCCTCGACCACTCGCAGTCCGGCTTCCGGGCCAACCACAGCACCGAGACCGCCCTCATCGCAGCCACCGACGACATCCGAGCCCTGCTCGACAACGGGGAAACAGCGGCCCTCATCCTCCTGGACCTCTCCGCAGCGTTCGACACAGTCTGCCACCGCACCCTAGTGCAACGCCTGAACAACGTCGGAATCCAAGAGAAGGCACTGGAGTGGATCATCTCCTTCCTCGCCGGAAGAACCCAGAGAGTACGCTCCCCCCGTTCAGTTCCGAGGCCACCGAAGTCATCTGCGGCGTACCACAAGGATCATCACTCAGCCCCACCCTCTTCAACGTCTACATGAGCCCCCTCGCAGCCATCGCACGCCAACACAACCTCAACATCCTCTCCTACGCCGACGACACCCAGCTGATCCTCTCCCTCACCAACGACCCCACAACCGCCAGAACCAACCTACATGAAGGGATGAAGGACGTAGCCGAGTGGATGAGGAACAGCCGCCTGAAACTGAACTCAGATAAGACGGAAGTCCTCATCCTAGGATCATCACCCTCCGCCTGGGACGACTCCTGGTGGCCCCCTGCCCTGGGCAACGCACCCAAACCAACGGACCACGCACGCAACCTGGGCTTCATCCTGGACTCCTCCCTCTCAATGACCCGACAAGTCAACGCCGTCTCCTCGTCTTGCTTCAACATCCTACGCATGCTGCGCAAGATCTTCCGGTGGATCCCCACCGAAACCAGGAAGACGGTCACCCAGGCCCTCGTCACCAGCCGACTGAGTACGGCAACTCCCTCTACGCCGGAACCACAGCCAAACTTCAAAAAAGACTCCAACGCATCCAGAACGCCTCAGCTCGACTCATCCTGGACATCCCCCGACACAGCCACATCGCCGGACACCTGAGAGACCTGCACTGGCTCCCCGTCAGCAAGAGAATCACGTTCCGACTCCTCACCCACGCACACAAAGCTCTCCACAACCAAGGCCCCAGATACCTCAACGACCGTCTGACCTTCTACACTCCCACCCGCCAGCTACGATCGACCAACCACGCCCTCGCCGCCGTCCCCCACATCCGAAGAGCCACAACGGGAGGAAGATCCTTCTCCTACCTGGCTGCCAAGACGTGGAACTCCCTACCCATCCACCTCCGCCTTACCCAAGACCACCTCTCCTTCAGGAAGCAACTCAAGACCTGGCTGTTCGAACAGTAGCGGACCCCCCCCCCCAAGCGCCTTGAGACCCTCCGGGTGAGTAGCGCGCTATACAAATGCTTGATTGATTGATTGATTGTGCACTGCTATATGACCAGCACTCTGTGCACTGCTATATGACCAGCACTGTGCACTGCTCTACGATGACCACTCCGTGCACTGCTCTACGATGACCACTCCGTGCACTGCTCTACGATGACCACTCCGTGCACTGCTCTACGATGACCACTCCGTGCACTGCTCTACGATGACCACTCCGTGCACTGCTCTACGATGACCAGCACTCTGTGCACTGCTCTATGACCAGCACTCTGTGCACTGCTCTACGATGACCACTCCGTGCACTGCTCTACGATTACCACTGTGCACCGCTTTATGACGACCACTCTGTGCACTGCTCTACGACCAGCACTCTGTGCACTGCTCTATGACCAGCACTCCGTGCACTGCTCTACGATGACCACCCTGTGCACTGCTCTACGATGACCACTCTGTGCACTGCTCTACGACCAGCACTCTGTGCACTGCTCTACGATGACCACTCTGTGCACCGCTTTATGATGACCACTCTGTGCACTGCTCTACGACCAGCACTCTGTGCACTGCTCTATGACCAGCACTCTGTGCACTGCTCTATGACCAGCACTCCGTGCACTGCTCTACGATGTGCACTGCTCTACGATGACCACTCTGTGCACTGCTCTACGATGACCACTCTGTGCACTGCTCTACGATGACCACTCTGTGCACTGCTCTACGATGACCACTCTGTGCACTGCTCTACGATGACCACTCAGTGCACTGCTCTACGATGACCACTCAGTGCACTGCTCTACGATGACCACTCCGTGCACTGCTCTACGATGACCACTCCGTGCACTGCTCTACGATGACCACTCCGTGCACTGCTCTACGATGACCACTCTGTGCACTGCTCTACGATGACCACTCTGTGCACTGCTCTACGAAGACCACTCTGTGCACTGCTCTACGAAGACCACTCTGTGCACTGCTCTACGAAGACCACTCTGTGCACTGCTCTACGACCAGCACTGCTCTACGATGACCACTCCGTGCACTGCTCTACGATGACCACTCTGTGCACTGCTCTACGATGACCACTCTGTGCACTGCTCTACGATGACCACTCTGTGCACTGCTCTATGATGCGCAGAGTAAGGCTCTGATCAACACACCCTCTGTCCTTGTGGAACACAGCCTGTTGTTTTCTTAACTGCTTGTCCAAGCATCACAAATGCCATCTATAATGATTCTCGCCAGGATTTTACTCATGATTGACAGAAGACCACTTGCTCCAGTTGTTTAATGCACCCTTCTTTGGAATCTAAGACTATGATGCCTTGGTTCCACTCACCTGGTACTTCCCCTCTCCCAATCGATGTAAACAGTGGTTGAAGGATCTTGGCTGAAGCTCTGGGTCTGCCTTGAACGTTTCTGCGTTCAGTTCGTCGTGGCCAGGAGTTTTTCCGTTATTGAGAGATTAGATGGCAATGACAATTACTTCTTTCTGTGATGGGATGGTGTTCAAATCCACGCCTGTCTTGAATTCTCGGATGTCTGTTTGACTTGTAGGTACTGGTTTGGTCAAGGCTTCTTTGAAGTGCTCGGCCCAGCATGCTTGCTGCTCTCTCTTTGGTGAGTAGTTTGCCTTGCTTGTTCATAACAGGGGTGTTATAAGTTGCACAGGTTTAACAACGGAATATCCTTGAGATCTTGAAGTCCTTCCCCCATTCTCCTCTACTTGCTGCCTCCTCTGCTGGGCTGGCAAGGTTATCTATGTGCGTCCGCTTGTCATTTTTTTGACTGCTCTGTTTGCTTCTATGTACTGTTGCTTGTACTTCTGCCTCAGCCTCTCAGCTTTGGCCTCAAAAAGTTTTTTTTGCTGCCCTCCGGTCTTCAGTAGTTTGCCATGTGTCTTGTCTTATCTTTCTTTCCTCTTTCGTGGCTTGGTCGCCAGGCATTTTTCACTGCTCTTCACATATAATTAGGAGACATGTTCCCATTGCTTGTTGACTGCGTCTGCAGCCAGCTCAGACTGATCTTCAATGTCTGCCAGGAGTTGGAAACAGTTTTTGATTTGTAAGATGAATGCCTTCTCTGTCTTGGGGTCCTGTAATTTTCCCACATTGGAGCGATGTCCTGAGGTTTTGCGTTCTGGTTTTTTGAGCTTCAGCTTCACAAGAGCGGCCACTAGATGGTGATCAGTCACTCCCGATGCCCGCTCCCCTCCTCACTCCGACACCTTGGAGTGAACGTCTCCAGGTGCCGCTTATCAGGTCGTCGATCGGGTTTCTGTCTCTGCCGCTGGGTGAATACCAGGTTAGTTTGTGAATATCATGGTGGGAGAAGAGAGTCCCTTCTGTGACCAGATCATTTGTGGCCAGAAGTCCAACACTCTTTCTCCAGCGTTGTTCATTGTTCCGCAGCCGTCCTTTCCGTGGCTCGGTCACGGTTCACGCCGCCATTTCCCACTTTTGTGTTCAAGTCTCCCATCACAAACTTCAGGTCACGGTTCGGTATGGTTTCAAGCTCAGTTGGTAGAATATGTCCATGACTGCTTCTTCTGCATCATTTGTTGGGCGCACAGCACTGGATAATGGTGGTACTGATGTGTCTGCCTTCCTTTTAACCTGGTTGTCAAGAGCCTGTTGTTGACTGGCTTCTACTCAATTCGGAATTTCTCTGTCCCCTTGTTCAGGACGATGGCAACTGCTTTGTGATGCTGGTAATCATCCCTTCCAGATTACAGTAACACCTCTCTTGTGGCGGTTTTCATTCTGCCAGATCTGTCCCACCTACTTATGTTGACCCCCAGGATGTGTAGATTGCAGTGCCTCATCTCAGATGCTACTTGAGTCAGCTTTCCCGTGTCATACATAGTCCGTACATTCCAGAATCCACTTTTGGTCTTGCACTTGGCACTAACAACCTCTGTTATCCTGTCAGTAGTTTCCTTGCCGCTTTGAATAAGGTTAATAATGCACGTCTCATGAAGAAACTCTGCCGCTCATGCCCAGTAGATTTAGTGGTTCTTGCTGTGGTTTCCACAACAAATGCTTTTTTATGGGACTAGTTTGCTAGGCTTGTGCCCAGCCCCGACCTGGAGGAACAGTGGATCGTGCGTCGTATGGTCTCTAACCCCTTTGACTTTTCCAGCTCGGGCGACCCTTCCAGAAGACTAAGACCCTGCTGCATAGCTCTCATGGTGACGAATCTACGAGGAACTATTAGCCAACAGCAGAATAATACTGGCCGTAGAGATTTTTGGATAAAGGCGAGTGCTGTCCGCGTATTGATGGCTCTTGATGTTGGCTGAGAGTAAAAACTCAAGGAGTCCACGTAGAGGTGAAGGGAGAGCATGGATCCCTGGGATATTCTGCAAGACCCTGATCCTCTGGGATCTTGCAGTTCCCATCTGTATGAGTTAGTAGTGGTCAGCAAGACAGGAAGTCCACTACAGCAGAGCAGCCCAGGCACCTTTCCAGGTGTGAATCAGTGATTGAAAGATAACTCTATCTTCCAGTGTTTGGAAGCTTTGGATGTCTGGACCCATCCACTACTCACAGAAAAGCTAAAAAAAAAAAAAATCCGAAATAAGCTTTTAGACGTAACAAAGCAGTCGGGCTAAACAGTGCATTCTGGGGGTCGGATGAAGTTTGCTTTGCATATCACTGATCTCTACCTATGATGGCTCGGGAGACCAACGGTGGAACAGAATGCATCTAGAGCAATGGGTTCCAAGTTTTTAATGGTGCGCCCCCATATGAAATTACTTCATCGAGCCTCCACAATGACAAAAATATTCTCTCCCAATTATTCTATAAAATGTAAAACACTGCAAGCAAGTAAAAAATATGGGCTTGAAGCACGATCCTCTAACAAATATAGAGAAAAACGATTTTCAGTGGTGCTTTCAATTTTTCTCAGGTAAAACATAGCAAGAAAGTCAAACATTTCAAGTGAGAATGCCGGGTAGAGAGAAATATTTAAAAACATTTACAAAAGCAACGCACTAGTTTACTTTTACTTTCGAGAAATCCGTAAGTGAAACTGAAAAAAGTGTCCATAAAAGAGCCAAATTGTGCAGGATACTTAAGAAGGAGTTAGAGAAATTGTCAAAAATCGATGTTCAATCTTGCCTTATATTTCCTCACATTGTCAGACTCTGCTCCCAACTGGCCTTTGTCATGTGACACCTACCTCCAGTCACCTTATTACCAAAAGCACTTTGCATACTGGAATTTTTTTTAGCCCTTTCTCATCCCAAAATGCAACGCCCTGTACGAGAAGAAGCTGAAGTCATTCCACACGAAACTGGACCAGCTGCCAGCTCTGAACACATTTTACAGCGTGATCATTGCACTGGAGGTGAGTTATCTCTTGAACGTTCAGTCAAATACACGATTGCCAACATGATACTGGCCGACCTCTCACTCAGTATCTAGAGTGTGATAATGAACCAGAAATATGGGCTACGAGGTGGGGGTGGACCCGCCTCCCCTAACACCTACTCCTAGCAGACCACGACTGAAAAGATGTTACCAGCTGCCCATTACAGAGTGGCCCTTTCACTAAAATCGAGCATGTAAGTCTGGGCCTAATAAATGTTCCTCTTGGAAGAAGTGTGGCACCACACCGGAGGCCAAGCCGTTTGGGCTGGACTGCTGCTTTTTGCAGGGGCAAGACAGGTTTGCTGAGGGTTGGTCTTGGTCTGCAGTGGCACAAAAGAGCAAAAACAACAAAGTCATAAAGTGCATCCGAAGTAACTACCAGTGCGTCAAGCATTAACACCCTTTAACTTTCTGCTGCAAATGACAGCACTCGAAAAGCAACAAGTCCTTAAGTGCCATTTTAATATTCAAGTATTTTACTTGGGTTAAGCAAAAAGACTGAACAGTTTAATTGACAAAAGCAGTTCGTGATATTACTTAATAAAAACAAAACACAAAGAAATGGGCTGACAACATCCCTTGTTGAAACCGTTCTCATCAGAAGATTAACAAGTCATTTTGTGTTAAAAAATATGTGTCAACATCTGGGATTCATTAAGCGGCCGTAAGATTAGTCATTCCTATAAATTCTATACATTATCTACAGTTTGTGCTAGAAGCCCTTTGTTTGGCCCTGCACAATTCTCACCAGGCAAGCTGGCAGAGCCAATAAAATCCAACATGATGCTTGCGAAAGTACGCGTAATGTGACCACATGTACCACAGCCTCCTCTCTTGGAGCACTCCACCTGGTCATGTCGTCCATTCCCACTGCGCACAAGTTGACGCAGCATCACCGGCAATCTGCTTAAGAGGCAACTCCAAACAGGGAGGCGGAGACTTTCAGATGCTGAAATGGTTGGGTATTATTTGCATAACGACTCAAATACATCCAGGGTCCGTTTGATCTCCCGAATTTGTTTTGCCAAAGAATGAATGGGCTGCATGGACCGATCCAACTCCTCGCAGCGAGCCATCAGGGTATACATGCCCTTATGGGATGGAAAGAGAGAAGCGTTAGAAATAAGAAAACCAATGAGCCAGCTTCATGGGACTCATGGTAAATGTTAACTCAACCAGATTACATTAGACCAGGTGGATTCCTGGCCAGCAAACAATTTGTTTTATATATTATCACTAAGCTTGCAACGTATGGCCACTGCGGAGCTCTTAGTTTCACTTCAACATATACAAGCTAGCGCAGTCTCCAGACCCTTCGGGGATTGGCAACTGTTCAGAATATTACACAACAGTGGCAGATTAATACAGCATACACACATAAAAAACAAAATTAAACATTGAACACTTAAGAACAGTCTTGAAGCAGTTGAAGCACTGCTAAAGGCAAGCAAAGAGAGCATCTATTAGGAGCAAAAAAGACAAAGTGCTGAGCTAAAGTCTACCACATCATCCATTTGAAAGAAATCGTAATTTTTTTTAAAAAAAGGATCCAACCTTCCTATTAAAATTTCGAATTTTGCATTTCATTTGTGAATTAAATAAACTAATCCATAATTTGTGCATTTGTTTTGAATCCTACAAATTGCCCAGACAGGGCAGTCCCTGGCTTCCACTAGTGGTACAATCGGGGTACACAGAATTCGAAAGGTCAAGATCCACTGAGCTGGTGTTCTGGGGTGTTTGCAGTTGGTGTAGAGGAGTAACATATACCTGGCCCCCATGCAGCACTAGCTGATTGCTGCATCTTGTGGCCCAACTTGAACAAATCGGTTACCAGGAGTTTTGAGAAGAAGTGATGTTGCTTTCCTCACAAGGAATGAGCAGAGCAATCCTGGTGTTTATATTGGGACACTAAATAAAATCAGGATTCATCTTGCAGAAATTAATTTCCAGCCCCGTTTTCTGTGTGGCATTAGACAAAACCTTTAGATTTTTACTAAAAATGAGTGTTAAATATACTTATTATTATATGGTCTTTCAGTCAGCCCTTTTTTTAATCTATTGGTCTGTTATAGTGTCAATCACATTTCAAATCGCCCACTATAGCATACAACATAGGTGTGAGAAGTTGGCCTGGTATATGCTGTTCACTAGTTAAAGTGGACACCTTGCACCAGTTCAATTCGACTCTTATGGTAGATAGGTTTAAGACAACTGTGAGAAGTTGGCCTGGTATATGCTGTCCACTAATTATAGTGGGCACCTTGCACCAGTCCAAACAACCCCTTATTGGAGATAGGTTAAAGACAACCTTTATTGAAAGCTATCCTAGTGGTAGCTATGGAGAGCAGCCTTCAGGCTAAGTCTTGAAGGAATGTAAAGCAGCTAGTTTTACCAGTCTATAATCTCTTGAGTGACCAAATGAAAGAGGACCACACCAGGTATATATTCAAAATATATGTATTTATTGCTAAACACACACCTCTAGTCTCTTTATGAGGCTAGAGTTCGAAGTACATAAGTTATAAGTTAGTTATCAACAGTAATAGCACAAATACACGTTTGAGCCCTAGGGGCGTACCAAACCATATACCAATAAAGTGGTATAAGAACCACGACTGAGCTAGACACAAGGCCTAGAGCCTGTAGAAGTGCTTGGACCACAAGGAACGAATAGTTTCTTACCTGTCGGTGTAGTTTTGCAGCTTGAAGACTTTCTGGATTCACTATGCTGTGCATTATTCCGCCATCTCGTGGTTGGGTCCGGATTCGTAGTCTTTTCTTTTTTTGTTGTTGGCCCAGGTGGGCGGCGACGCCCCACCATTTGGTGTCTTCGGTGACGTCGTCGCGCTTCCGGCGGAAGCTCCCACCTTTGGTAGCCATCTTCGGATTCTTTTTTCTTTTCCTCTTACAGTTTTTTGTTGTCTATGTCTTTAACCTTTAATCCTTCAATTATTCTTTGATCCCTCTAAACCTTGTATGTAGT
Organism: Calotriton arnoldi; assembly: GCA_963921515.1. Classification (NCBI taxonomy): domain Eukaryota; kingdom Metazoa; phylum Chordata; class Amphibia; order Caudata; family Salamandridae; genus Calotriton; species Calotriton arnoldi. Next base: position 91,703 of record CAWUFW010002197.1, read on the forward strand.
CTAGTTGTACCCTTAACCTCCTATGTTATCTTCCTGGCGGAGGCGGGTGGGATCGCTAGTGAATCCAGAAAGTCTTCAAGCTGCAAAACTACACCGACAGGTAAGAAACTATTCGTTTTGCAGCGTGAATCTTTCTGGATTCACTATGCTGTGCATAGACTTAGTAGCGGTTTTGTTATTGCGGTGGTTGGGTGGAAGATGAGCATTGGTTGCTGAAAATGTGCTGTAAGACCTTCTGTCCTACTTGTGCCTCTTTGTTCATTTGGATATCAACACAGTAGTGTTTGGTGAACGTGTGCACGGAAGACCATGTTGCCGCTTGGCAAATGTCTTGTATAGGTGTGTTCGCTAGGAACGCAACCGTTGCTCCCTTTTCCTTGTTGAGTGAGCCTGGGCGGCTCCTTGTAATTCTTGTCCTGCCTGCTTGTGGCAGAGTTGTATTGCTTGTGCAATCCACCGTGCAATGGTATTTTTTGTTACTGGTCGTCCCAGGAAACTGCTTGCGAAGGAAACGAAGAGTTGTTTTGTTTTCCTGCATTCCTTCGTCCTTTCTATGTAGTGCATCACTGCCCTTCTGGCGTCAAGCGTGTGTAGCGCCTTTTCTGAGGGTGTTGAAGGTTTCTGGAAGAAACTTGGTATCTGTATTGTTTGATTGATATGGAACCGCGACACCACCTTTGGCAGGAAGTGTGGGTCCGTCCTCATGACAATTCTGTCCTTGTGTATTTGCAAGTAGGGCTCTTGTAGTGTGAGAGCCTGTAGTTCACTGACTCTTCGCAGTGACGTGATAGCCACTAAGAAAGCCGTTTTTAGTGTGAGCATGTGCAGTGTGATCTTGTGTATGGGTTCAAATGGTGATTTCATCAACTGTGTCAGTACAGTGTTGAGGTTCCAGCTTGGGGCTGGCATCCTTTTAGGGGGCTATTCTTTTAGCCCCTTCCAGGAATCTTTTGACCACTTGGGAGGTGAAGAAGCTTTTCACCGCTTCTCCCTGGTGTAGGCCACTATGGCTGCTAGGTGAACCCTTAGTGACGAGTAGCTCAGCCCGCTTTGTAGTAGGTGTGTTAAGTATCGCAGTACTGTTGATTCTTTTGTGACTTTTCGTTGCAGTCCCTCTGTAATGCACCATTGTGAGAACCTTTTCCACTTTGCAATGTAGCATCTTCTTGTAGTGGGTCTCCTTGCTTCTCTGAGTACTGCCATGGTGCTTGGAGGTAGTTTGAGGTGTGCGAATTCTAGGTCCTCAGGAGCCATGCTGCTAGGCTGAGGCTGTCTGGTTCTGGGTGGAGCACTTTTCCGTCTTGCATTGTGAGGAGGTCTTTCCTTCTGCTGAACCTGTGTGCTGGTTCCTGCGCCATTTCCATTATCTGTGAGAACCATGATTGTCTGGCCCACTGAGGTGCCACCAATATCAGTGTCATGCTGCTGCTCCTGCATTTGCTGAGTACCTTGTGTAACAGTGGTATCGGGGAAAAGCGTATGCAAATTCGTTCGACCAACTTATCCATAGCGCATTCCCTAGGGACCTTTGGTCCGGTTGTCTGGATGCGTAATGTTGGCATTTTGCATTGTGCAGTGTTGCAAACAGGTCTATCCGTGGTGTTCCCCACTTTTGGAACAGCCGCTGCACCTCCTGCTGGTTGAGTTCCCATTCGTGGGATGCAGACGTCTGCCTGCTGAGTCGGTCTGCTTCCACATTGTCTATTCCTGGAAGGTGTATTGCTAGCAGGTCTATCCTTAGAGGGATGGCCCATCTCCAGATCTCTTGTGCCAGGCTTGATAGCGGTGTTGACTGTGTTCCACCCTGTTTGTTGATGTAGAACATCGTTGTTGTGTTGTCTGTTTGTATCAGCACTCGCTTCCCGTAAAGCTGCTTTTGAAAGGCTTTTAAGGCTAGGAACACCGTTTTTAGTTCTAGGAAGTTGATGTGTTTCACTGCATCTTGTTGTGACCACAGCCCCCTGACGCGGAGTCTGTCCATGTGTGCGCCCCAGCCCTGCTGTGAGGCGTCCGTTGTGATGGTCACTGTTGGAGTTGGCTGTGTGAATGGCTTCCCTTGTAATATGTTCTCTTCCTTCCACCACGCTATTTCTTGCTGCACTGCGTGTGTGACAACCACTAGATCTTCCCAACTCCCTGTCGCTTGTGACCACTGCTGCTGTATCCATTCTTGGAACGGTCTCATGTGCAGTCTGATATGTGGGACAAGGTGAATGCATGATGCCATCATTCCCATTAGTCTGCTCACCGTCCACACTGTCAGAACTTGCCCCTTGCGGTAATGACGTGTTTCCCTCAGGAGCGCTATAGTTCTCTTGCAGCTGGGGAACACCTTAGACTGTGTGCTGTCTATTAGTGCCCCTAAGAATATTTTGATCTGCTGGGGTTCTGTTGACGATTTCTCCCAGTGTATTGAGAAACCTAGTGTGGACAGTGTTTGTATGACTTGTTCGATGTGGTCTTTGCAGAGTCTGTATGATCCTGCTTTCACAAGCCAGTCGTCGAGGTAGGGGTATACATGTATGCTCTTTCTCCGAAGGTGCGCAGCAGCTGCTGCTAGGCATTTTGTGAACACCCTTGGTGCGGACTTTAGTCCGAAGGCCAGCACTGTGAACTGGTAGTGTTAGTGGCCTATCACGAATCTTAATAGACGTTTGTGTTTGTGGTTGACGGGTATGTGCAGATATGCATCTTTCAAGTCTAAGGTCGCCATGTAATCCCCTTCTTGGATTTGTGGTATTACTTCCTGAAGTGAAGTCATTTTGAATTTTTGAGTTTTTATGAACTTGTTCAGGAATCTGAGGTCCAGTATTGGTCTTAGTGTTTCGTCTACCTTTGGCACAAGGAAGTATGTTGAGTATACTCCCTTGTTTCTTTGGTTTTTGGGACTATTTCTATTGCTCTTTTTGTAGCAGCTCCTCTGCTTCTAGACGGAGGAGGGCGAGTTCCCTTCGGGTATTGTCCGATGTCTTGGTTTTTCCCCGGCGGGTGTTTTAGGAGGTCTATGCAGTACCCGTGCTGTATGGTGTTTAGTATCCACTTGTCCGTGGTAATTTCCCTCCATTGTGTGAGGAATTTTCCTAATCTTCCTCCCACCGGTGTTGTATGCTCGGTGGTTATTTGTTGTATGTGTGTGTTCCTTATTTTGTTCCTTTGTGGACTTCTCCTCTCCCTTGGTGTTAACTGGGGAGGGTGTGGTTTGTGTCTGGAGTCACTTTGAGGTGGGCTGCTGGCCCCCTCTTCGGGCCTGTCCCCGTCCGTACCCGCGCCCTCGAAAGGACCGTCCTCTTGGTTGGTACTGCCAATTTTGCTGCTGTTGTCCCTGCAGGTTTTGGCCCTGGTTGTTCCCCTGATAACCTTGCTGGGGTGATTGGTGTGAAGTGGTGGGTGCATTGCCCCTCTACCACTGGGTCGCCTTGAGGGGTTTCCTCTTCTCATCCCCTGAACTGCAGCGCTCCCATGGACCTTGCAGTTTCGTTGTCCGTTTTCAGTTGAGTCAACTTGTTGTCTACTGTTGCCCCAAACAGTTTCTCACCGTCGAAAGGTGTATTGATGATGTTGCTCTGTACTTCTGGCTTGAAGCCGGAGATCCTGAGCCATGCGTGTCTCCTCTCAGTTACTCCTATCATCATTTGCCTGCTGGAGTTCTCTGCTGCGTCCAAAGCTGACTTTAAGCAAGTGTTAGCGATGGCCTTGCCTTCCTCCGCTAGGTAATTTGCCCTTTGTTGGTGTTCTTCCGGCAGGTGTTTAATGAGCTGACTCATTTCTGCCCAATGCTGGTACGCATGCCTGCTGATGAGGGCGTTGGAGTTGGCGATGCGCCAGTGTATGGCTGCGTTCCTCTCCACTTTTCGTCCTGTGAGGTCTATTCGCTTGCTCTCCTTGTCTGGAGGTGGGCCTGTGTTGGTGGGCACACCGGCCCTTTTTCTGGCCGTTGCAGCGATAATGGAGTCTACTGGTACTGACCCTTGGATGTACGCCGGGTCTTTTGTAGAATGTTTATATCTCTTCTCGCTTCTAGGTGTAACCGCCTTGCAGACTGCCGGTTCCCTGAAGGCCTCCCTTCCCTGGTCGAGGACGCCAGGCAACATGGGTAGGAATTGGCTCCTTGTCTGTTGAGGGAGCAGGGTTTCGAAGAGGAAACCTGCCTTTGTTTTTCTTCCTGCATTTCGACCCCACATGTCTTTGCAGCTTTCTGGACGACCTCATTGTAGACTCCGATGTCGTCTGGCGGCGAAGGCCTCGAGGGGTAAGAGTCTACCCCTTCTTCTGGTGACTCTGCGTCGAGGTCTTGCCAGTCTATGTCTTGTACCTCCGAGGACGCCGAGTCCCGGTAAGACTGCATCTCTTCTTCGCCTTCGGCTTCGAAGTAGTAGTCTTCTTCGTCCTGGTCTTCGAGTGGTTCAGGTGTTGTCGGGGGCTCGATGTATTCGGCTTCGAACTCCTCGAGCGCCTCGTGGGCTGGCTTCGATGGGATAGCGTATTGCTTCATCTTGTCGTCGAAGTCTTTTTCCGTTGCAGGATGCTCGCCATCTCTGCCTCGAGCCTCCTTTTCTTTTTCGCCATCTCGTGGGCCTTTTCGGCGTCGAGTGGTGCAGTGCTTCTCTTCGCGGTCGTCGAAACAGACGCCGGGCCTTCCTTTCTCGGTGCCGAGGCTTCCCTTTCGGAGGTGACCTTCGACGCCCTTGTTTTTTCGGAAGCTTTCGCCGATTGTGAGTCCTTGTCAAAGGATCCGCTCGACTGCTTGTCCTTGGACGCTGTTGCTTTCGTCGAGGGTTTCGGCGGCAACGCTCCCTTCGAGGACTTTGCTACACATCTAGTAGTGTCGCTAGGTGTTCTGGCTTCACTCTTTCGAGCGTCGCTTTGGTGTTTTGGGGTCGACGACTCCCTTACCTCCTTCGACGTTTTCTTATGGACCTCGACGACAGCGCAGTCCTCTGGTCCCTCAGCGATGTTGTCTTCCTCTCCGCTCGAGAGGCCCAGGTCTCGGAGCGATGGTGCTGGTCCCTGGCCCTGCATGTTGTAGTTCGCCCTTCTCTGTCTGTCTCTCACCCGGAGGGTCTTCGGGGTGAACGCCGAGCACGCGTTGCAGTCTTCGCTGATGTGGTCGAGCGGCAAGCAGAGGTTGCAGACTGGGTGCTGGTCTTTTTGGGCGTACTTGTGGTGGCAGTTTTTGCAAAACTTGAACGGAGTCTTGTCCATAACCGCGCTCAGGGAGCCCCCTGCGAGCGCATTCTCCGTAGGCGTCGAGATTTCGGTCGTGGACCTTCTACCTCGTCGTCCTTCTTGTTGTCTCCGGTACTTGTGTCGTCGTCCGGTGTCTCAGGAATCCATCCTCTGTGATGATATTTCGACTTTTCGAGATTCTTCGTCCAAGATTTTCTGGAACTTCTCGGCAACGATCCAGACCCCACGGCGGAAAAAAGAATCTGAAGATGGCTACCAAAGGTGGGAGCTTCCGCCGGAAGCGCGACGACGTCACCGAAGACACCAAATGGTGGGGCGTCGCCGCCCACCTGGGCCAAAAGAAAAAAAAACACAAAAACAAAGAAAAGACTACGAATCCGGACCCAACCACGAGATGGCGGAATAATGCACAGCATAGTGAATCCAGAAAGATTCACGCTGCAAAACCACCCAAGGTAGTGACACAGGGGACCCACGGGGGACGCGTGCAGTGTGAGAACACAGCCGCGAATCGCCGTTGACTTCTATGGGGGAAGTCGTGGTTGGAATTTTAAAGAAAAGGGACACTTAGAGGAGGACTTGGAGCAAACCCCTTTAGAACTAGGTCGTTCTAGAGTCTATACCCACGGGAGCACCGGAGTACTCGAGTTACCTCACCCAGGGAAGCCGGGTGCATAGGTGTCTTTCGGGGTCGGGTTTCGTCGTCGTTTTCAATGGCGATCTGCTGCAAAGTGCTGCTGGCGGCCAAGTCGAAAGTGTTCGGGTGGATCCAAAGGTGGATCGAAGATCTGAAGTACCTGAAAGCAGAGGGGACAGAGCTTGGGTCACTAGCCAGTGACCAGGAAGGCGATGAGCAGATGCCCACCGATGTCGGGTGCCTTCAGGTAGGTTGACGGTCGTCTTGACTCTTCAGCCACGAGGCGTCGACGACGACCAGGAGCTGGATTCGAGCTGTCCCACGATGTCGGTCGATTGCAGGGGTGTCGGCGACCGGATTTGACCCAACAAGCCTTGGCAACGGCAAGTCTCTTGGAAATAGAAGAAGGACGTTGAAGCAGACCAGCAAGGTCTGGGGGACTCACCCAGCGAGGATAAGTCAGGGCAAGCCTGGAGCAACCAGGGAAGCCCAATTAGAATAAGAGTTGCCTTCGGGAGGGCCCACTAGCCAACGGACTAGCGACCGCGAAGGAGCCTCGAGTGGACGCACTTGGCGCTGGCTCACGGGACACTCGTGGAGTGGGGGCCAGTGATCTTCGCTGCAGTCGGTGCTGGAGGCAGGGGCTACTCGGAGCCCAAAGCACAACTTCGTGGGAGCCCAGGAAGAGGATGCACTTGCAAATGTGCTCAGTGTCCAGGGGTCACGGTTCCACGTTACCCACGACAGCTACGGGCCTCAGCTTTGCTGGGGACTCAGGGCAGCCTCGGGGAAGTCTGGAAATCCACCTCTGGTGATGCAAAGACTTCGGCGTCCGGCGGGAGCTTCAGCGATGCAGACCGGACAATTGCTTGTTTGGTGCCTGCCAAGCAGGGGAGTCACTCCTTGACCCCAAGGGAGATTCTTCAGTCCTCTAATCTTAAAGTAGAGCGTCGAAGGTCCAGGATTCTGTATCAGAGTTTCATCCAGGTAAATCTAAAGTCCTAAGGACTGGGGTCCCATACTTATACTAAGTGAGGGGGTTGGACATACTCTGGGGACCCACCTATGGGAGGGTCAGGGAAGAGGGGTGGTTACACCCATTCCCTTTGTCCAGTTTCGCGCCAGAGCAGGGGCTGGAAGCCCCTGAACCAGTTTGAACTGGGGTATGCACAGGGACACCAAGTGTGCCCCCAGTGCAGGACTTCAAAGCACCAGAGAGTGCTCCCGCCCAGCCCCAATACACATTATCCTGTCTGGGGAGGTGGTTACACCTCCCTGGGACAGGAAACCTATTGTCCAGGCCTCCCCTGCCGGAGTTTGTCAGCAGCAGGAGGCCAGACCCGTGTCTGTGGCAGCGGCATCCATTTTGTGATGCCAGGGCTTGGAAAGAAGTTACCGGGCAGGCCGGTGTGTACATGTCTCTCCCTCTAGAAGGGTGGAATGCTACCCCCGCCGCCAGAACTGGCGGGGGGGTAGTATTCCAAGATGTTTGACCCCAAACACGACATGTTTCCGTGCAGCCATCCCAAAGTTAGCATTTAACGCGAGGTTATAATGCGCTTAAGAGTATATGGTCAGGCTGCACTACAAACAGCATCAGAGAAGGGTCTCCGAACGCTGCAGAGGGGCTCTGCTCATGCAGGGGCACCCTCTCACATAGGAACCAAGCACTCTGCCTTCAGGATTGATAAGACCTGCCATAGGAGTGACTTATAGGTTTATATGTGTGTATGTATGTAGTGATATAGGTAACCTATATCACAGTAAGGGGTGCCTGCACCACCTTACCCAGGCTGCAGTAGCAGACCTGTGGTGACCTTTTGGCTGGCCTTCCAGGGGTGGCACAATACATGCTTCAGCCCCTGGCAGGCCTCTGAGGTACCTATGCCCTGGGTACATAGTATACCATATACTAGGGACTTACAAGGGCACTCCAGATTCCAATCAGAGATGTGCCTAAGGCACATGGAAACCATTTTAGAGAGGAAGCAGCTAGGCTGGGGTTCTGATTAGCAGGGCCCCAGCCAGACTAAAGTCGAAAAACAGTAAAGCATCAGCAAAAAGTGGGGGTACCCATGTGAAGCAGATCCTACTCTCCTACACAACCCCCCCATCCCCCCCAAACGTAGGGACATTAAACTAACCATGTCCAGTTAAGTCTTCATGTTCTAAGTGGAAGTACCTAGAGAGTCCATCTGCATTGGCATGGTTACTCCCAGGTCTATGTTCCACTGTGAAGTCCATCCCCTGTAGGAAATGGACCACCTAAGCAGTTTGGGGTTTTCACCCTTCATTTGTTTTAGCCATAAGAGGGGCTTATGGTCTGTTTGAACAAGGAAGTGAGTACCAAACAAGTATGGCCTCAACTTCTTCAGAGCCCAGACCACAGCAAAGGCCTCCTCTCAATGGCTGACCAACGTTTCTCTCTAGGGGTCAGCCTTCTGCTAATAAAAGCTACTGGCTGATCCGGACCTTCATCATTCAATTTTGACAGTACAGCCCCAACCCCCAATTCAGATGCATCTGTTTGGACAATGAACTTCTTGGAGTAATCAGGACTCTGTAGAATGTGAGCAGTGCACATGGCCTGCTTTAGGTCATCAAATGCCTTTTGACAGCTAACTGTCCACTGAACCTTTTTGGGCATTTTCTTGGAAGTTAAGTCATTCAGGGGTGTCACTATTGATCCATACCCCTTGACAAATCTCCTATAGTACCCAGTCAGGCCTAAAAAGGCTCTCACCCGAGTCTGGGTAGTTGGAGCAGTCCAGTCCATGATGGTCTGGATCTTGCTCTGCAGTGGTTGAACCTGGCCTCCACCCACAAGGTGGCCCAGGTACACAACCTGACTCTGCCCTATCTGGCACTTTGTGGCCTTGATAGTCAGGCCTGCTTCTGCAGGGCCTGCAAAACATTTCGGAGGTGGACCAGGTGATCCTCCCAGGTGGAGCTAAAGACAGCAATATCATCTAGATATGCTGCACTATAGGCTTCCAGACCCGTAAGGACTGTATTCACCAACCTCTGAAAAGTGGCAGGTGCATTCTTCAGACCAAAGGGCATCACCACAAATTGATAATGCCCACTAGGGGTTGAGAATGCTGTCTTTGGCTTTGCATCATCAGCTAGTCTGATCTGCCAGTAGCCAGCTGTCAGGTCAAATGTGCTTAGATACTTGGCTGAGGCCAAAGTGTCTATTAGCTCATCTGCCCTAGGTATTGGATGGGCATCAGCCCTAGTGACTGCATTGAGACCCCTGTAGTCCACACAAAACCTCATCTCTCTTTTCCCACCACTGGTGTGAGGTTTTGGCACAAGGACCACTGGACTAGCCCAAGGGCTATCTGAGGGTTCAATAACTCCCAAATCCAACATCTTCTGGACTTCTGTCCTGATACAGTCCCATACATGGTCAGGTTGCCTATAAATCTTATTTTTAATAGGCAGACTGTCCCCAGTGTCCACTTCATGAGTGCACCAGGTGGTCTGACTGGGTGTCAGAGAGAATATGTGCCTGAACTGATTGAGCACCTGTCTGCAATCAGTTTGCTGCTGGGCAGTGAGGCTGCCTGCCAAGGCTACACCATCCACTGACCCATCATCAGGGTTCTGTGAGAGCAGGTCAGGGAGTGGGTCACTCTCTTCCTCCTGTCCATCAGTAGCCATGAGCAAGCCCATGTCTGCCCTGTCCACATACGGTTTTAATCTGTTGACATGGAGAACCCTGTGGGGACTCCTGGGTGTTCCTAGGTCTACTAAGTAGGTAACCTCACCCTTCTGTTCAACAATGGTATGGGGTCCACTCCATTTGTCTTGGAGAGCTGCTGGGGCCACTGGCTCCAACACCCACACCTTCTGTCCTGGCTGGTAAACAGTCAGTACAGCCTTTAGTCATGCCAGGCTTTTGAAGTTCCTGGCTAGCCTCAAGGTTTTTGTTGCCTTTTTCATGTACTCGGCCATCCTGGAGCGGAGACCAAGTACATAGTCCACTATGTCTTGCTTTGGGGGCTTGAGCGGTAATTCCCATCCTTCCTTCACCAAGCACAATGGACCCCTGACAGGGTGACCAAACAGAAGTTCAAAAGGGCTGTAGCCAACCCCCTTTTGAGGCACCTCCCTGTACGCAAATAAAAGGCAGGGCAAGAGTATGTCCCATCTTCGCCTAAGCTTCTCTGGGAGCCCTTTAATCATGCCCTTCAAGGTTTTGTTGCATCTCTCAACTAAACCATTGCATTGTGGGTGATAGGGTGTGGTGAACTTGTAAGTCACTCCACACTCCTTCCACATTGCTTTCAAGTATCCAGACATAAAGTTAGCACCCCTGTCTGATACAACCTCCTTAGGGAAGCCCACTCTTGAGAAAATTCCCAGGAGGGCCCTTGCCACCACAGGTGCTGTAGTGGTCCTAAGGGGAATAGCCTCTGGGTACCTGGTGGCATGATCCACTACCATCAGGATAAACCTGTGCCCAGATGCTGTTTGGGGATCCATGGGACCAACAATGTCAATCCCCACCCTTTCAAAGGGAACCCCCACCACAGGTAGTGGTATCAGGGGGCCTTTGTAGTGCCACCTGCCTTGCCACTGGCCTGGCAGGTTACACAGGAGCGACAAAACTCCTTGGTGTCTTCAGACATGTGGGGCCAGTGAAAGTGAGGGACAATTCTGTCCCAAGTCTTGTTCTGGCCCAGGTGACCTGGTAAGGGAATGTCATGGGCTAGGGTCAATAGGAAGCCCCTGAACTTCAGAGGTATAACCAACCTCCTGGTGGCACCAGGCTTGGGGTCTCTACTCTCTGAGTACAGGAGTCCATCATCCCAATACACAGTATGGGGACCACTAGCTTTCCCAGCAGCCTCAGCAGCAGCTTGCTGTCTGAGGGGTTCAAGAGAGGGGCAGCTCAGCTGCTCCTGGCTCAGATCTGTCCTGGAAGGGCCCCCTGTCCCTAAGAACTCAACCTGATCAGGCTCAAGCTCCTCTGGGACAGTTTCTTCCTCAGGACTGAGATCATCTCCCTGAAGAGACTGATCTTCCTTCTGAGCCAAGGGGGAAGACACTGCCTTTACCCTACTACTCCTCTTCTTGGAGGGCACTTGGTCCATTATTCCAGAATCCAAGGCCTGTTCAGTGTTAGACATTTTGGCCTGTGACCTGGTCACAGCAAACACATCTGCAGGGATGCCCAGCATTTCTGCATGGGTCCTGAGCTCCACTTCTGCCCAAGCTGAAGTTTCTAGATCATTGCCAAGCAAGCATTCAACTGGTAGGTCTGCACTTACCACAACCTTCTTACGGCCAGTTACCCCTCCCCAGGAGAAGTTAACAACTGCCAGAGTATGGTCTGTTCTGACATTGCTAGCATTGGTCACTTGGTACATTTCACCAAGTATAATCTGCCCAGGATCCACAAGGTCTTGTGTCACCATGGTGACACTCGCCCGTGTCCCTAAATGCCAAAGCCTCTTTTCCATTAATTAAGGGCTGTTGCCTTTACTTGCCCAGATTACTGGGACTCACAGAGGAGGTCACATCCATGCCTCCATCACAGACTAGGACAGCCTGAGTGAGTTCTCTGACTAGGTCAGAGCTCATCTCCTTACCCAGGGTCAACCCTACTAAACCCTTGGCTTGTGTACTCCCACCACCAACTGTAACTGTACTAGGGGGAACAGGTGCCTTAGGGGCATTGGTGGGGGCTGGAATAGAGTCTTTGGACTTGGTGCAATCACTGGTCCAGTGTGTCTTTTGCTTACAGACTTTGCACCATGGTTTCTTTTGGCCTTTTCCCTTGTTAGACTGTGAATCCCCACCTGAAGAAGATTTTTGGGGGCCTTGTGAAGACTTCTGGTCTTTACCCTTCTCCCCACCCTTATCAGAGTTCTTAGAATCTTGCTTCTTTGGGTCACCACCTTGGTTCTGTACCTTCTGCCTCACCCTGGTTCTGACCCATTTGTCTGCCTTCTTTCCCAATTCTTGGGGAGAGGTCAGATCAGAGTCCACCAGGTACTGATGCAACAGCTGATTTTGACAGTTATTAAGAATCTGCTCCCTCATGATAAGATTGTACAATCCTGTGAAGTCACATACCTTACTGCCCATCAACCAACCTTCCAGAGCCTTAGCAGAACAATCCACATAGTCTACCCAGTCTTGAGTCTGTGCTTTTGGGTATCTCTGAACTTTAACCTGTATTGTTCAGTTGTTAGGCCAAACCCATCAATCAGAGCACTCTTCAAGACTTTGTAATTGTCAGCATCCTCTTCTCTTACAGTGAGGAGCTTGTCTCTACCTTTGTCTGCAAAGGAGAGCCACAAGATTGCTGCCCACTGCTCCGGAGGGACCCTCTGTACTTTACAGGCCCTCTCCAGTGCAGTTATCCATTTGTGGATGTCATCCCCACTCTGGTAGGGAGGGACAATCTTGCTCAGGTTTCTATGGTCATAAGACCTTTCCCCATCTCTGGGAAAATTGCTGCCACCATGGGACTCTAGTCCCATCTTTTTTCTTTGCTTTTCAAGCTCTAGTGACTCCCGGTCTATAGCCAACTGCTCTCTTCTGAGCTTCAACAGAGCTTCTCCATATCTGAGCAGTCTCTCTTTACTTTCATGAGAGGATTCCCTCCTATGAGAGGAAACGGAGGTCCCTATTGAGGTGTCAGAGTGGTTAGACTCCTGAGAAGGAGATCTAGGCCTTCTGGGCACACTCACAATTCTTCCTGGGGGGACAAAGGGGAGGTCATTCTGATCCTCCTCCTCCTCCACAGGAGGAATTGGGTTTTCCAGGTCAAGGTCATTTTCACCTTCCTGGCCAGTTTCAGAGGGGGGGCCCTGGGTTTCTTCACCCCTGACCCCTTCCTCATTTTCTGCCCCACCCTCTCTGCCTACCCCTTCAGACCCTAGGGGTCTGCTGAGATCATCTGACAGTAGCACCTCTCTGAGGTGTTGGGTGCTGGCACTTTTGCCTGCCTTCAGCTTCCTAGTATTGCACAATGCTCTCAATTCCAAGAATGGGAGATTATCATACTTGGAGGGAAGAAGCCCACTGGCTTCTGGCAAGGACTCACTGGGTCCTGGCCTTGAAGACATTACTAGTGAGGTGTGGTGTATGCACTACCTACTCTAGTGTGGCCTACTAAACTCTCTTGAGTTGTAGAAAGGGTGTGCTATCCCTTAACACACAACTCTAAGTTCAGTAGAACTTACTGTATCCTAAGCTTGATTTATATGTACCTAAGGTACCCTTAGTGGTTTTCAGTTGATCAATTCAATTTGAGATTATCTGGTAAAACAATAGCAAGCTGGAATCCCACACGCTGCACACCAATGTGAGAAGTTGGCCTGGTATATGCTGTCCACTAATTATAGTGGGCACCTTGCACCAGTCCAAACAACCCCTTATTGGAGATAGGTTAAAGACAACCTTTATTGAAAGCTATCCTAGTGGTAGCTATGGAGAGCAGCCTTCAGGCTAAGTCTTGAAGGAATGTAAAGCAGCTTGTTTTACCAGTCTATAATCTCTTGAGTGACCAAATGAAAGAGGACCACACCAGGTATATATTCAAAATATATGTATTTATTGCTAAACACACCCCTCTAGTCTCTTTATGAGGCTAGAGTTCGAAATACATAAGTTATAAGTTAGTTATCAACAGTAATAGCACAAATACACGTTTGAGCCCTAGGGGCGTACCAAACCATACACCAATAAAGTGGTATAAGAACCACGACTGAGCTAGACACAAGGCCTAGAGCCTGTAGAAGTGCTTGGACCACAAGGAACCACCCAAGGTAGTGACACAGGGGACCCACGGGGACGCGTGCAGTGTGAGAACACAGCCGCAAATCGCCGTTGACTTATATGGGGAAAGTCGCGGTTGGAATTTTAAAGAAAAGGGACACTTAGAGGAGGACTTGGAGCAAACCCCTTTAGAACTAGGTCGTTCTAGAGTCTATACCCACGGGAGCACCGGAGTACTCTAGTTACCTCACCCAGGGAAGCCGGGTGCATAGGTGTCTTTCGGGGTCGGGTTTCGTCGTCGTTTTCAATGGCGATCTGCTGCAAAGTGCTGCTGGCGGCCAAGTCGAAAGTGTTCGGGTGGATCCAAAGGTGGATCGAAGATCTGAAGAACCTGAAAGCAGAGGGGACAGAGTCTGGGTCACTAGCCAGTGACCAGGAAGGCGATGAACAGATGCCCACCGATGTCGGGTGCTTCAGGTAGGTTGACGGTCGTCTTGACTCTTCAGCCACGAGGTCCAGGAGGTGTCGACGACGACCAGGAGCTGGATTCGAACTGTCCCACGATGTCTGTCGATTGCAGGGGTGTCGGCGACCGGATTGGACCCAACAAGCCTTGGCAACGGCAAGTCTCTTGGAAATAGAAGAAGGACGTTGATGCAAACCAGCAAGGTCTGGGGGACTCACCCAGCGAGGATAAGTCAGGGCAAGCCTGGAGCACCCAGGGAAGCCCAATTAGAATAAGAGTTGCCTTCGGGAGGGCCCACTAGCCAACGGACTAGCGACCGCGAAGGAGCCTCGGGTGGACGCACTTGGCGCTGGCTCACGGGACACTCGTGGAGTGGGGGCCAGTGATCTTCGCTGCAGTCGATGCTGGAGGCAGGGGCTACTCGGAGCCCAAAGCACAACTTCGTGGGAGCCCAGGAAGAGGATGCACTTGCAAATGTGCTCGGTGTCCAGGGGTCACGGTTCCACGTTACCCACGACAGCTACGGGCCTCAGCTTTGCTGGGGACTCAGGGCAGCCTCGGGAAGTCTGGAAATCCACCTCTGGTGATGCAAAGACTTCGGCGTCCGGCGGGAGCTTCAGCGATGCAGACCGGACAATTGCTTGTTTGGTGCCTGCCAAGCAGGGGAGTCACTCCTTGACCCCAAGGGAGATTCTTCAGTCCTCTAATCTTAAAGTAGAGCGTCGAAGGTCCAGGATTCTGTATCAGAGTTTCGTCCAGGTAAATCTAAAGTCCTAAGGACTGGGGTCCCATACTTATACTAAGTGAGGGGGTTGGACATACTCTGGGGACCCACCTATGGGAGGGTCAGGGAAGAGGGGTGGTTACGCCCATTCCCTTTGTCCAGTTTCGCGCCAGAGCAGGGGCTGGAAGCCCCTGAACCAGTTTGAACTGGGGTATGCACAGGGACACCAAGTGTGCCCCCAGTGCAGGACTTCAAAGCACCAGAGAGTGCTCCCGCCCAGCCCCAATACACATTATCCTGTCTGGGAGGTGGTTACACCTCCCTGGGACAGGAAACCTATTGTCCAGGCCTCCCCTGCCGGAGTTTCAGTCAGCAGCAGGAGGCCAGACCCGTGTCTGTGGCAGCGGCATCCATTTTGTGATGCCAGGGCTTGGAAAGAAGTTACCGGGCAGGCCGGTGTGTACATGTCTCTCCCTCTAGAAGGGTGGAATGCTACCCCCGCCGCCAGAACTGGCGGGGGTAGTATTCCAAGATGTTTGACCCCAAACACGACATGTTTCCGTGCAGCCATCCCAAAGTTAGCATTTAACGCGAGGTTATAATGCGCTTAAGAGTATATGGTCAGGCTGCACTACAAACAGCATCAGAGAAGGGTCTCCGAACGCTGCAGAGGGGCTCTGCTCATGCAGGGGCACCCTCTCACATAGGAACCAAGCACTCTGCCTTCAGGATTGATAAGACCTGCCATAGGAGTGACTTATAGGTTACCTATATCACTACATACATACACACATATAAACCTATATCACAGTAAGGGGTGCCTGCACCACCTTACCCAGGCTGCAGTAGCAGACCTGTGGTGTCCTTTTGGCTGGCCTTCCAGGGGTGGCACAATACATGCTTCAGCCCCTGGCAGGCCTCTGAGGTACCTATGCCCTGGGTACATAGTATACCATATACTAGGGACTTACAAGGGCACTCCAGATTCCAATCAGAGATGTGCCTAAGGCACATGGAAACCATTTTAGAGAGGAAGCAGCTAGGCTGGGGTTCTGATTAGCAGGGCCCCAGCCAGGCTAAAGTCGAAAAACAGTGAAGCATCAGCAAAAAGTGGGGGTACCCATGTGAAGCAGATCCTACTCTCCTACAACAACCTTTATAGAAAGCTATCCTAGTGGTAGCTGTGGAGAGCAGCCTTCAGGCTAAGTCTTGGAGGAATGTAAAGCAGCTTGTTTTACCACACAATCTCTTGAATCACCAAATGAAGACACCACACAGGTATATATATCAAATATATATGTATTTATTACTAAACAACTCTACTAATCTCTTGTGAGATTAGAAGTCAGGAACATATGTACAAATCAACGTTTCACAATAGATTAAGCACAAATATGGCTGGGGCCCTAGGGGCGTACCAGACCATATACTAAAAAAGAGACTTAGGAACAACTTGCAAGGAGACAAGGCCTAGGGCCTTCAGAAGTGCTGGGGCCTCACGAAACCACCCAAGGTAGGTAAGTAAAGGACCCACGGGGGACGCGTGCAGTGAGTGAACACAGGCGCGGGTCGCTGTTGACTTCAATGGGGCAAGTCGCGGTTGGAAATAAAGAGTTTCAGGGCACTTCGGGAGTAGCTACAAGCAAGTCACTTACAGGGTAAGTAGTTCTAGGGCAAACACCCACAGGAGCACCGTAGTGCTGGAGTTACCTCACCCAGGGAAGCCGGGTGCATAGGTGTCCTTTGGTGTCGGGTCGCGGCGTCGTTTTCAATGGGAGCCACTGAAGACTTGCTGCTTGCGGCGACAGGAGAAGTGTCCGGTGGAATCCAAGCCTGGATTCGGAAGAAGGAAGACCTGAAAGCAGAGGGGACAGTGTTCAAAGTCACTTGGCAGTGACCCGGGGCAAGGAAGATGAATGCCCACCGTCGTCGACAGATTCAGGTCGTTCACGGGTGTCTTGACTCTTCGACCACGTAGTCCAGGCGGCGTCGATGATGACCAGGAGCTGGAGTCGGTGTGTCCCACGACGTCTGCAGCTTACTGAGGAGTCGGCGACGCGATTGGAGCCAACAAGCCTTGGTAGCAGCAAGTCTCGTGGAAAGCGTAAAAAGTCAATGGTGCAGACCAGCAAGGTCTGGGGAACTCACCCAGCGAGGGTAAGTCGGGGCAGGCCTGGAGCAACCAGGGGAGCCCTTTGGTTCTGTAGAAAAGTCTTCAGGGGACCCACAAGCCGGCTGGCAAGGGATCGCGAAGACGCCTCGGGAGGATTCCTTCAACAGGGGCCCACGGTCACTCGGGACGGGGTAGGCCTCTGATCTTCGGAGGGATTCCTGCTAGAGGCTGGGACCACACGTGGTCCAAAGCACAGGTTCGTAGAACGTCGTGAAGGGGTTGCACTCGACAATAGTGCACGGTACCCAGGGACTGCGGTTCCTCGTCACTCGTGGGGTCCACTTGCCTCAGCTTCGCTGGGGACTCACGATGGCCTTGGAGAAGTCAGGAAATCCTCTTCCTGGGCTGCAGGGACTTCGGGCTCTGGCGGGAGCGGCGTAGTTTGCGACAGTCGTTGTAGTTTTTGGTGCCTGCCAAGCAGGGGAGTCACTCCTTTACTCCAAGGGAGATTCTTCAGTCTTCCAGAGGTAGTGGAACGTCGAAGGTCCAGGATTCTTCTTAAGAGCGTCGTCCAGGGAGATCTGGGTTGCAATGCACAGGTTCCCCCTCTTATACTAAAAGGAAGGGAGGGACTAGCTCTATGACCCCACCTATGGGAGGGTCAGGGGAGTGGGTGGCTACACCCACTTCCCTTTGTCCAGTTTCGCGCCAGAGCAGGGGCAGGTAGCCCCTGAGCTGGTTTGAACTGGCATATGCACAGAGGAGCCTTCTGCTCCCCCAGTGCAGGACTGATTGGCAGGGTCCCAGCCTGACTATAGCCAGAAACCAGTGTAAACATCAGAAAAAAAGTGGGGGCAACATAAGAGGCAGATCCTACTCTCCTACAATAGGGCAATGGGTCGGCCCACTTCAGCCACTGGCTAACTTCACTGTGACGACATTCTTCCCTTTCACAAGGAGCACATTCACACAGAAAGTAGTTCCCTTAAGTGACAGGGTCTACTTTGGCAGTTTTGAGACCAAACATTAGCTTTGCTTTTTACCAGATTTAAAAAAGGAGGCCAGCAGCTTTCTAAACAAAACTGTTTTGAAAGAACAGTCACAAGAAAATAACAAGCACAGACAAAGCAGCAATAAGGTTGGGGGCCAATGCCAGTCTCGCTGGCTTTGCCAATGCAATCATTTAAACCTCATAAACGTTTAATTGTAATCAAAAAATGCGGTGTGCAGTGCACTGCACATGATACAATGGGTTGTAATATTGGATTTCTTACTTTAATGCTCATGTCCACCGACTCGCCGAGACTGTCTACTGAATCTCTGTATGTCTGGATATAGCCAACACTCAGAGCAGTCATCTGAAAGAAAAAACACATGTTGCATGTGCTCCGTTATAAAGAGAAGCCTCATTGTATCTACTTCACCTTCACAAAACTGCAGTGACACATCAAGACACCACTTTACACAGCAAAGCCAAACACTGCATAGATTGGACGCTTCAACCAGCAATGTCCAGTGTGCACTGCTGGTCTCTTGGCAGAAGGAGCACAGGGGTTCTGCAGGAACGGCAGGGACTAATCAAATTCACAGAAAAGTAATGTTGGGCAGTCCAGTACAAGGCTAAATATTTATTGGTCCTAGTCAGGTGTTCACGAGCCACCGGAAGTTCCTGTCTGCCTGCCATACTCTTTGCCTTGCAATACCTACTTTGAAAGCAGTTGCACGGGTTTTCAAAGGAAATACTCCTTTTCTTCCCAGATCAACAGTCGATGCAACAAGAACTGATGGGCCAAGGCCACGCTTTACATTCATTTACAAAAAATACTGCCATTGTAATTCTGAAAGTAATTCATTGGCATTCAAGAGGTCTTTATTTCATTTTGGTTTGTTTACAACTATAATTTGAATGGTAGTACATACCAGAGGCTAGAAAACTGAAGAGATGCGCAGTAGTAAAAAAAAAGAATTCTGTACAGAAAGGGGTCAGGACATGCGGGTCGGGGTGCAAAAAGGAGGAAAAGCAACAGTTAAAGAGCAAGTTCACCCAATACGTTTGGGAATAAAGTCACCCACAAAACGAAGTCCCCAAACTACCCAGTTATTTCATATTTTCCAACTTCAATGACTGAAAGTTAAGCCTTGGCAGCTGCAACCTTCCTTGCTTTTCTCCATTTCAAATGGAAGAGTGCCTCACCGAGCACAATCCATGCTTTGTTCTTTCACGTGTACAACCTGTGTCAATGCATGGATTGCGGTCCATTCAAAGTCCAAAAACCTTTTGGATGCAACATCCCCTTGAAGCACAGGCAACGCTGGGAGATGGAAATTAAAAAAGCCCAAATAACACAAGCAGCGCCACCAAAAACAAGGATTGGAGAATCAAGCAAGACAATGGAAGGGCAAAAGAGAAAATCCTGACAAAGAGCTGGGCCGGAGAACTGCCGCTGAAAGACACTAGGAATGAACGATGGACTCAAAGAAGAAAACAGGAGAAGAGAGCACCAGGGCACGCTATCATTTCAAGAGCCCTGACAACCCCTGGGCAAAGCGGCTCTCTGGAGTGCAATCCAGATAGTGTCTTGCTCATTTAACTAAAACTGCCAAAATGGGACTAACAAACAGCAGCATGTAAAGACTACACCCAAAGACTCTCATCCCACACGTCTACTAACGCAGGCAAAACACAGCAGCGAGGAAGGCAAATATCTGAAAGCACACAGAATGACGCAAACACACCGGGACTGCACATTCCAGGAAATAAAGCATCCAAAGCACAAGTAATGGATGGTTAATCTCTATGACACTTGTACACTAAATCCTTCAAAGAACCGTTCAGCAGCATAAACATAGCTAAATAAGGAAACCAGTGAATCATATAATGCCACAGAGCTCGAACCCTCAAAAGTGACTAATGATCAGAGGTTTTGCCCCTCACCATGACTTGTGCCCCAGTTTCAGAGAGAACAGTGATTTACAAATGGACTTCAGAAATGGAGGGATATTGTATTGTATTGTAATTGCATTTGTATAGCGCTTACTACCCCTGACGAGGCGTCGAAGCGATTTTTTCGGCGAGTAGCACGCTACTCCGGGACCCATAGAGGATTAGTGTTGAATTAGTATAGTGAAACATGCAAATAAATTTTAAGTGGTGGATAGGTTAGTCAGTTATTTGGATTCGGAAGGATAGCAGAAGAATAGAAGAGGAAAAAAGGTTTGTATTCATATAGCGCTTGTTACCCCTGATGGGGTGTTGAAGCACGCTACTCCGGAAACTGAATGGTATTATGAACTGGTATTATGAAAAATACCTGGGTCTACACTTGCTTCCCCCAACATCACACTCCTTTCTATTTCAGGAGTAAACCAGACGTGTAAAGGTACTGGTCAGGGAAGCGCAAACCCACCCACAGCACCAATATCTAAGATGGGTGGTCCACCTATGCCAGAAGGGCACACAAAGATGGGAGGTCCGCCTATGCCAGAAGGGCACACAATAAAAGCAACCAGTTTCAGCTTTTGAAACTCAATCACAATGATCATGCAATCAAGGAGGTATAACCCTCCCCAACCAAATTGATACTAGATGGCCAACATCAGGCAGATATACACACCACAAGCAACTCCAGCAGCTAACGAAACAACATATCTGAGAGAAGAGACCAAATTACTTCAACACCCACATACCCCCAGAGATGGCACCCAACAAACCTTGCAAGACAGGAAAGTAGTGAGGTGTGACTATCAGTCATTCCACACAAAAGGACTATCTATGTGCAACCCTCACACTACAGACGAAGTTTCATAACTTCAACTTAAGTGAAGCTCAAGCAGTCCAAAAAGCATCACCAGCCACAGCTGCACGCCCGAAATAGGAATTTTGAATTCTGGGCTTCACAAATAATTCAGAAACTTCTCAACAAGATGTTCCCAGTTCGAAACAACATATTATACAAGAAGAGTCACAAGGAGAAGATCTGACGAACCACAATCTGAAGACCCTACCTGCATGGAATTCGAAGACTAACGTATGTCATGTGAACGCTTGGTAGTTTAATGGGTGACAAATTTCTTCAAGTGAAAAGCAATGTAACTCACTACCACCTGGGATATGATGCTACACTGAAGGTGGCAACTGTCTAATTGGTCCAATGCCTGCCGCTCCTTACTCAAAACACCGACAGCTGTTTACCTCATGTCAGAGCTTCTTTCATCTCCATAACTATGCATTACCTAGGTGCATTACCTAGTGGCCCATCCTCAGTTGTATGGGTCTGCCTTCTGTTCCATCTCTGTACCTTTTTTCCAAATAGCACCTCCTTATATCATCCTGTGAAGGCCGCAGCCGTCACCCATTGCCTCGCTGGCACGGTTCTTGCCCACTGCCACTTGTACCATAACTTCCACGCCCCTTATGCTGATCGTCAGGATAAGTTGCAATGCTGTAAATCCAGCAGGAAATTGCCGTGAGCTGAATTGGCTGTACTAGATTTACTACACACGGATCAACAATTACTCTTTAAGTGCAGCCAACAAAGACGGATTGGATAAATAGCATTCAGTCCACAGAGAGGCCCTTATACAATTTTCTCCTCCGATGTCATCACCCGTCTCCCCATCATCCGCCTGCACACAGTCTAGCGTCATGTGGAGAAGTGTGGCTCAATGGTTAGAGCGGCAGACCCTGATGCAGAGATCTGGCCCGGGACCAGGGTTCAATTCCCACCTCGGCGGGTCTTGGGCTCAATTTCCTCGGACCTGATAATTCTCGCCTCGGTGCCTATTCTAATCATGGGTCCCACTCTGCAACTCTGGGCAATAGCTTGCTTAATCTCCACAACGGCCCCAACAGCGCTGGGATGCCTGGCTTCACCCTGGGGGTGCCCAGGAGTGGACATTTCACAGGGAAAAGCCAGGAAGGGTTCCACAGCGGTATGCGTACAGCGCCAGGACACCCCTTTGGGGGTATAAGTGCGCTTTACAAGTACAAATTTCATTTCATTTCATTTCATTCTATCCTCCCTTCTTCCAGTGCTCTCAGGTTTTCCAGTTCCCAGAGTGACTGGTCCAGTAAGTTGAACACTAGCCGCTGAAATATCCAATAATTGAGTTTGAATTCAGGCAAGCCAGACCCAGGCTTCCATCCTTCTGAGGGCAGTACCAGAGCACCATTGAAGTTGGTGATAATGTGCCCTATTACTAAGAGTGCTTTGAAAAGGCAAGCATGAGATTAAGGCCATGGTTTTCCATTCAATTCCATAACTTGTACTGATCCTTCTTCCATTGATATATAGGGCTCTGGAGAGGGCCATTAGTGTGAATGATCGGATTCTGAATCCAGTAATTCACTGCTATGACTTAGCCACAGAGGATAACCGAACTTGGTACATACTGTTGAATTGTTATAAAGGAATTCCAGGCAGCTCTGGCTGAGCTATTTGAGATGGCACAGCGAGTGGTGGTGGTGGGTGGCAGGAGGGCATGTATTTTTCTTATGTGTGCCTCCCCCAATGCTCCTCTTCCCATGGCAGCAGTTGAAAGCAGGGGCAAATAATTTTGGGGCCACACACAACATAAAATTATAGATCAGTAAAGAGTGAAGAATAGGCATGTTTTTCACATCGGAGTTCAGAGTGACAGACTACTAGTGCTTTGCTCTTGTTGTCTATTCCGGAAAACTCTAAAGCTTTTCCATAACCAGTGTCAGTATTTAAAGGACGGGTTACGCCTTGTGGAAACCAGCAATGAGAAGACCTATTTCATTCAAAAGTAACCTTCAGTGGCAAGAGGATCATGTTAACACCAATGTGCACAATCTCGAGTATTTACCCAAGGCCCTGGAAGTAGAATGAAGTGACTGAAAACATGAATGAACAGAACATTTACGTAGCCCCTAAACGGTAAACATCTCCTAGTGAACAGCAGCCACCGCTTGCATGAAAAATAAATAAATAAAAGCTACAAACATTTGAAAAAAAGGGAGTTTTAAGATCACATCAGTTTAGAACTAAACGGAAGAGGCCTCTAAACGCTTAACGCAATCCATATTTCTTGTTTCAATGAGATGAGCCTCTGCTTCACGGAACAAGGACACTGCTAGCAGATCTTAACATTCTGAATGCTTAGGAAGAGCAAGTCATTTAATGAGAATGCATTAGGAATACTAACTGTAAAAACAACATGATGGTGGGTGGAATGCATGCAAACAGTCCCAGTCACTGGCAATCGTTTTCACCCACAATGTCACTCAAGATGGAAATATGCAGATCAGACTTGCCCTGGCTCCAAAAGGAACAGCCCAGACCGAAGAAGCAGCCACAAACCGGCTTCATACTATTTAGGCCTTGTGGTTGAGGTGTACAGCTTGAGTCCTATATCACAGTGAGCATGGAACCAACCTCTGGACATACCCATCGCGTGTAGTGTGTCAAACTAAGGAAATGAAACAAAGGTAATCGATGGAATGCTTGCGTACGTACAGTCACAGCCATTGCTCGGCCTGCATTCCAGTCCATCGTTTTTACTAACTGAAAGTCAAACACCCACTTATGCATGTTATCCAGTGTTGGAAAGTGGATTATTAGTAGGGGCAAATGTAAGTCTGCCACTGGCAATAAGGCCACTAACACAGTATAGGGCTCAGAATAGGTCTTAGAAAATTATTCCCATGCTCAACCCTTGGTAACGTGGCTGCGAGCAGGCAGGCTTAACTTCAAAGACAGGTATGTAAAGCATTTAAAAACACCAATTCAGTAAATAATTAAGACAACACAAAATAAAAATCCAACACCAATTTATAAAAATAGAAAATATTTTTATCTTTTAAATGACACCAAAACGAAAAAAATCCACTGTTGGGAACCAGAGATGTGAATTTTGTAAAGATTAGTCACTTTCTAGTGCTCAGAAACCAACAGTGCCCCTTTTAGTCATTTCGTTGGCTCTGACAGGGACACATTCACCTTTGGCAATTGTTCTGGAGGATCTCTCACCACTCTTGTGCAGCCCCCTCCAGCAGGCTGGGTCCAGTTAGAACTCCTTCCTGAAGTTCTTCTTGCGGGTCCCAAAGTATCCAACACACAATCCAAGGTTCTGGAATCTCCAAGAGGGTCCTTGAAAGTGTGAGACTTCAATTCCTGCAATCCACTTGAACAAAACCCTTACAAATCCCCCTGCCCTAATATGTACTAGGGCCCCATGGGGTAGGTCATGCCAATCACAGGGGTACCCCAACCCTTAGTGTACCCTAGTGTATGTAGGTGTTTTCACTGTATTCTAAGTGTTTTCAGCATAGCCCTGGGCCTGGTTAGGCAGAGCCCAGGGTCAGTCTTAGTCAGTTACCACCAGTACCAGTCAGCAAAAAGTTGGGGGGTGCCCACGGCACAGGATGACTTTGCAACATCCAGTCTTCGAGAAAGAGTCTTCAGAGACTCCCAAGATATGATCTTGCCTATTTAATCCTAGTTTTATGAACCCTACGCATGAACATTTTGATCCTCCTCTATATCGCAATAGACATTCAGTAACCCACACTACATGGGGCAACAAAGGGATTAACCAGATTACCTATGTAATAGTCCAACTGAGCTCTTTTCCCCATGGATTAAACTCAAAAGTTTCAGATTATATAGAGCATGAGATACAAAATATGAAATATATTGCTTTCCCAAGATGGCGGCGGTTTGGCAACGGACTGACTAACACCTTAATGACAAACATAGCACCATGCATACATGTGAACATGCCACGCGGTCTAACACACGAACAGGCTCCCGATATGGTATCACGAACATTCAGGAATTACAAGTACCAGAAATTTGGTAAAGAGGCTGGGCGGATCTCATGGAGTAGGAAGTAGAGCACGGGCTGGTCCCGCTACAACTTTTGTGTGCTTGCTATATTCATTAAACACTTCTTCCAAGGTCTTACCCTTGACCATTTTGATTTTGTGTTGCTGGGGTCCAGCTCTCTTGTAATCTCTTAGGCATAACGCGCTCCAGCTATATGCACTGAATGATGACAGTCCTCTGCAGTGTTGCGTGAAATGTGTATAGATTATGCTCAACACAGGATGATTTTCCACAGTGAAACCGTGAAGAGGGCTACACCAGTAAGACAGGGCCCGCCCGACTCAAAAAGCTTACATATGTCATAGAAGGACTATCTTTTCGATTCAATAAGCCTGGCATGTGATTGTGGGGGTGTTTTTCAGGGCTTGTTAAAGGATGAGAAGTGTAATGAGTATACGGGGTGCACAGCTGTAGGAAGCTGGTTTTGTATATACTATACTAAGAAGAAGCATAATGCGCACAGAGTCAGTCCATGGAGTCCCCAAAGGTAGGCAGAGGTTGAAGTAGATAATACCTTCCTCTCAAGTTAGTGGCAGCTGGGCGGAGCAGTGAGGCTCATCAGAGGGTAGTGTTAAGCATTTATTGTACACACTCAGGCAAGAAATGATGGCACACACTCAGACTGAATCCAGACCAACTATTTGGACAAAAAGTTGTTACTTTGTTTTTTTATTACTAGATCCAAGAATGACTTAGTGCAGGTAAGTTGAACAGTTTGAAAATGTAGCAATATTTTTCAATAATGCAGTAATGTTTTGTAAATGCAGTTGTATACTTTACAGTATTGAGAAGGCTTTCTGTCGTTGTCAATCAAATACAGTGATATGCTTATGCAGTGATATGGTTAGACAGTTCAATGCAATAGATGGGGCTCCTGGTTTTATTGCATTTTATTTGCGTCTGTATTTATCCATATTTATTTGTTGCCCATCTTACTGGTATTTAGCCATATTTATTTTGTGTTTTGAGAATCAATAAAGACGTAAATTGGTATATTTTCACATTTAACTGTTAGACATGCACTCAGATGTGGATGCCTGCCGTGTTTTAGCAAATTAAGCAGCCACATATCACAAAACACTACACCCATAGGTACATATTAGTGTTATATTACAAATATATGTTAACATATGCCTGTATTTGAGGAAAACTGATCCTGTTTTGTAACTCTTCATTCCGTCAGTCTGCTCAGCTGTTGTCTGGAATTCATGAAAGACATGATGGACACTTTCTCAAAAATCAAATTTTCAGTTTTTAAAAATAAATACAGACAGGAAACAAATTTCTTTGTCTGTATTTATCTGTAAAATAATCAGTAAAAACGGAAAGCTGGGAGCATACTTATAATGCAATCCTATAGAGGATAACAATGTTATACGATTTGCAGGTAAGTGCTCAACTTACTTCCCCAGGGCTTTGGGGGTTTAGGATAACACAGGGCAAGGTTCAAGACCAGGGAGGTAATGCACCACCAGCGGCACAATGGCGGCCAGGTGCAGAGGTCACTGGGCCCAATGTTATCCAATAGAGCCAAGGGGTACATCGAAGATGCACGGTTTGCAGGTAGGTATCCGTGGTTCTTAGGCCAAATGGTGGGGTGGGGGGGGGGTCGTTGAGGTCAGCACAGGGGGGCCCACAAAGCAGCACCAAAGCTGCACCACCAGCGGCACAGGAGCAGCCTGGTGCAGGGTGCAAATCAGTGTCGGGCGCCCAATGCTTTTCAATGGAGGTCATCTGTTTCGGAAAGAGGCTGCAGGCTTGGAAAAGGAGGCTGGACAAAGGCGACCAACAGCTAGGCAGGTTAAGTTGGATAGCTGGGCGACACATGGGCACCGTCGGCTGAGCCCCCCAAAGTTGGGGGGCTAAGGATGCAGGAGTACCTTTTGGTGTAGGGTTTCTTTGGCTGGATGCGGTCGGGTAAGGGACCCTTCGAACAGAGGATGCAAGGGTTTGGGGGGTGGGGTCCCAGAGAATGTGACCAGGACTGTGACCATACAGGGAGATTCCTAGTGAAGTATCTGTTTTTTCCAACAAGCCACGACACAGAAATATTTGGTTCTTCAACTAAATAGAGAGCACTGGCGAAAATAATTGTTCTGCAATTAGTTACAAGATGACTGATGACAGCACAAGGAAATAAAAATATGTATTGAAAGAGGAAGCTTGGATTCTGCAAAAAATTGCTCAAAGAGGAAACACAGTCTGCTAAACTCCAAGAGTGTGTAAATAAATATTTTACTGGCTCACTTTTATTTAAAGCATTGCATTTTTAATAAACTAATGTTCAGATGTTCATCTTAAATTTTAAAAAATGAAGTATTTGGGAAGCCAGTAGAACGTTCCGTTATGCTCACAACCATAATTATGTCATGTTGCCTGCTGTAACAAGATGCTGAATCACTATGCCACAAGCATCTTCTACAAAAAAAAAAAAAAAAAAAAAAAAAGACAGGTAAAAGACTAAAACTGCACTCTAATGTTGTTTTTGGGAGGTTTTTGCACTATGTCAACTATATTTTGCTTTTTGTCAGACTTCCCATTTAGGTCACTTGGTGTTGAACTTCTGCCGTTTACCCATGTTTTACGTTTCAAAGTGTGCGTTTTTTTGCACCATATACAGTGGCTGCTCGCTGCTGTAACTCAGTTGAGAAATATTGATAAAGATAGCAAGTGAATCTGCACAAGAAATTTAATTTATATCAGGTAGGATTATTTAACGAAGACAGGCTGATTGTCATAAGGAGTTGCAGACTGGGAACCCATTTAAAATCAACCCAGAGGCAAAATATATTATACAGGAAGGGGTGGGAGCACACTGCTGACCTCCCAGCACAGTTCGCCCCTTAGCATTCTGGTAAATCAGTTTGTAGTGCATGCTTACTTGGTCTTTTGCTGGAGTGTTCTACCAAAGTTGGTGCAGATTAGAACAACTAAGGGGCGGACTGTGCTGGGAGGTCAGCAGTGTGCTCCCACCCCTTCCTGTTTAAAAAGGCTCCCTTGAGCCATTGAGCTGACGAGCTAGTGGAGATGCACCTGTGCGCCTGTGAGAGGTACTGAGACCTGTAAGAATTGTGGCAGCCTGCTCAGCAACCCCAGAAGAAAATCGTTTTTGATCTCTACTGATGACGGATAAAATCCAGAAACACATGTGTCTAGAGATGACAGCACTAATCTGCACCAACTTTGGTGGAACACTCCAGCAAAAGACCAAGTAAGCATGCACTACAAACTGCATTTACCAGAATGCTAAGGGGCGAACTGCGCTGGGAGGTCAGCAGTGTGCTCCCACCCCTTCCTGTGCAAAATATATTATGCAGGCGTGGATATTGCAAACCCCCCAAGAAATTGAGCATTTAAATAGTGCACATCAGACTGAAATAATTGGTTTGTGCTCAAATAAACCCAGCTTCTTGATAAACCGGTCTTGACCTTGCAAGGATGAAAGCTGAGTGAGAACATGAATCAACCTTCCTATCTCAAGCCGGTATTACAAAGGAGGTGAGAGTAGCTGCTGACACCCCCTACTCACAGCACTCGCGCTTCACAGACTCATTTAATCTCGAGTGTTACAGACATAGCGGTGAAGATTCCCACCTCCTCGTCTCAAGCACACGTTTAATACAGACAAACATATATGAGGCAGGCAGCCCCAATAATGAGCCTGCATACAGTGCGTGTACAACTCCTGTATACAATACATCATTTTTGCTTCATAGGTTTCACAATAACACGAGGGAACTTACATTCTGAATCGTACAATTTAAGCTCTTCATCATTTGGTCCACCTTCTGAGCGACATCTTGCGTGAGCCTTTCCAGGTCATTCAGCACCTCTGGGTCTATGGGAGGGATGTCTGCTTTGTGCCTCTGTAGGCCTGGACTTCGGATCGAGTTGTCCGCTACAAGTGAAAACACAACTGGATTAAAGAACAATAGTAAATAAAATAATACTTTAAATATCTTGGCTAAACTGCGTATCATGACTATTACCTGCAAGAAAGTCCCAGAAGAATGACATTTTAACGCCAGGCGCTTGCTAAATAAACTTTATGAACGGGCTCTATCTCACTAGCTGATTCACATCAGTGGGAGTCTTGAGCTTAGGATAAGTGCACCAACCTGCATCTATCTGAAGACAGACTGACGGTTCAATCTCTAACAATGAACAAACATCATAAAAGGCAAGGAAGGGTCATCTGTTCGCTCATGATGAACAATGCACGGAAAGCAGAAAAGCCACAATATCAGACAAAATGGGTTAAAAAAACCTGAAATAAATGTTATGTTATTGGAAATGTATTGAGCGCACGTGCACCGAAAGGTCTCTTGGCGCCGAGGTAGATAGAGGCAGCTGCTATCAAAGTTAGTCAGAGGCTTGCTTAAATAACCAAGTTTTCAATTTTTTCCTAAAACCTACGTAGTTCGCCATGGATCTTATCCCAAGGGGCAATATATTCCAAGTGTATGAAACACGCACCGAAAATCTGGCCCCACCTAACCGGTTCCTTTTGCTTCTAGGAACAGACAGCAGGTTGAGGTGGGCTGATCTAAGCGGACAGAGGTATAGCGCTGGATTCTGGAAGATATGAAAGCTGGACTTTTGCCATGGAGGGATTTGGAGACTAAGCAGCCGTTTTAAAAAATGGATATCTGACCTACCGGGAGCCAGTGTAATTCTTTCACCAAGGACTTAATATGGCAATGTCTAGGTTTACGAAAAATCAGCCTGGCTGCTTGGTTTTGCACTATTTGCAGTCTGTGAGTTAGGCTAGCAGGGAGTCCCGTATAAAGAGCATTGGCGTAGTCTATACGGGACATGACTAATGCAATTATGATTTGACTAAGTGCTTCGAAGGTGAAATATTTTCAGATTTTGCTTATCTTCCAGAGTTGCTGGAAGCACGATGAGGTCACTGCACCTATCTGGTAAGGATTCCTAGACTTTTCACTGTTTTTTTTGTGAAGGGGGAGCACCCATCTCAGGAGACCAAAAGGAAGGAATCCATAGCAGGTCTCGAAAAATCCACTCACATTGTCGAGCACGATTTATTAAGGACAAGCTATTTTTAGTGACTACTCGCCCTTTCTGGCTAGTTGAAAATCCTCTAACTTCAGGGAAGACAAACTGACTTTTGACCTCCGTCTCTGAAAGCAGAGCAAATGCGACAAGATTAGATTTAAAGGCATCTTTATTGCTCACAAAGTGAAAGAGCAATAAAAATGCCATTAAAGAGGCGTTGATTTCGGTGAAACCAAAACCAGGCAAGAAACCCCAGCAATGCGCATCCTACAGACCGATAGCGTTACTTAATTTGGACGCGAAACTTTATTCAGCAATCCTGGCGACCCGACTAGAAGACCTAATGCCTGACATTATCCACCTGGACCAATCCGGATTCATAAAAGGAAGACAAACACACGGTAATGTTCGGAGGACTTTGCACCTCATAGAAAAGGTATCCAAATTTAGGATCCCAGCAGTGTTGGTAGGGCTTAATGCAGAGAAAGCCAGGGTTGATTGGCAGCTCATGTTTCTCACCCTGGAACACTTCAGATTCGGAGAAAGGTTCATTAAAATGATCAGAGCTAACTATGGGACTCCGTGTTCTAGAGTCCAGGTGAAATGGAGTGAGCTCGAGCCCCTTTGGCCTTGGACGTGGCACGCGCCAGGGGTGCCCCCTTTCCCCATTGCTGTTTGCCCTGAGCATCGAGCCACTGGCTGCCCGGCTCAGGGAGGCAGCGGAGATCCAGGGGATTAAGTTTGGGGGAGATGAGCTTGAAGTCTCGTTGTTTGCTGACAACGTACTCCTGACACTTGCATCCCCCCACTCCTCATTGCGAGCACTTCAGGGGGAACTGAGGGATTTCGAGAATGTCGCAGGCTTCAGGGTTAATTTGAACAAATCTTCGGTGCTGAATTTGACCTTGTCGGAGGGGGAACTGGCGTTGATTCAGGGCGAGTCCCCATTTGCGTGGGCCAAACATACATTAACATATTTAGGCATCCAAATCACCCCTCGTGTAGAAGGCCTGTTCAAAGTGAATTTCCCGCCTTTGCTGGCTCAGGTACAGCAGGAACTGAAGAGGTGGAAACCGCTGTTTATTTATTGGCTGGGGAGGATAAACGCAGTTAAGATGACAATACTTCCCAAACTGCTGTACCTGTTTCAAGCGCTACCTATAGAACTGGAAAAGGACTTTTTACCGGGGGTGCGCTCCTTAATCCTACGGTATATTTGGCAGGGGGGGGGCGCCCTCCCTTTCGAGTGCTAAGAAAACCGAGAGCTGAGGGAGGGATGGCACTACCGGACTTCGGACTTTACTATAAGGCGGCACAGCTGAGAGTGATACTGTAATGGTCCGTGAGGGAATCGTATAAACACTGGCTCCACATGGACCGAGCAATAGTCAGTAGAACAATCTGGGATGTCCTCTGGAAACCCAAAAAAGACAGACCTCTCCATGCCTACTTGAGCACCCCCACTCGAGCCACTCTCAGGATCTGGGATGAGGTGACTCGTGGCCTGGGGTGGACCTCCTTCCCTTCCCCATATACCCCCATACACTTCAACCCGGAGTTTCCACCGGTAATGAAGGCAGGCTCGTTCGATGGGTGGAGGGAGGGGGGTGCCTGGTGATTTCAGACCCGTTCCATAATTTTAATATTCTCACTTTTGAAAATTGTTAGCGTGACTTTAATGTTTTATCAACGGAACGCTTCCACTACCTGCAACTGAAGCACTGGGTGCTTCATCCACCTGTCAGGGAGGCAGCTACCCGGGAGAAGTCCCCGATAGAATCCTTTGTGAGGAAGGCAGGCACCACAACAGGGGTAATTTCTTACCTATAAGGCCGTCTGGACTCCACAACGATTACACCGAGCCCACGTTACACGCACTTCTGGGAACAGACCCTGGGGAGAGAGGTAACACCGGGGGACTGGAAATATTTATGGACGGATCTCACGAAGCACAATCACTCGATAGATTTACGGGAGGCACACTACAAGACAATGTGCGACTGGTATCTGTAACCTACTAAACTCAAAAAGATCTTTCCCCACACCTCAGACCTTAGTTGGAGGGGTTGCGGCCTACTTGGAGACTTTCGCCACATCTGGTGGGACTGCCCTTCCATTAAACCGTTCTGGGAGGAGATCCTGGCACAGATGAAAGATATTCTGGGATATCCGTTACCGAATACGATAGAAATGACCCTTTTAGGATTAAGAGATGACGCTTTGGAGCACCAGACGAAGGCGGATAAGGCAATCATGTGGGCGGGGTTGGGGGCGGCCAAAAAGGCCATTGCAGCTAATTGGAAGAGAAAGGAGGCGCCTGTACTGGCACAATGGCACACACGACTGTGAAGAATAATCACGATGGAACGAATGGCAGACTTCTTTAGGGATGACTATAAAAACTTTGAGTATAAATGGGGTCCCTTGGTGTCATACCTCACGATGGGTCCTCCCGTTGGCGGTCTGCCCTCCTACGCTGAGAGGCTTGCACCCGTTTCAGTTTTAGGGCACCCATGGGGGTCCCCCGTGGAACTATAGGCCAGCGTTGGCAAGTGGGGTTCCTTGGTGGAGGCACGCGGAGGGAGGTCTCGTTTTGCGCAAGGATCCAGTAGCGAGCAAGGATATGTTAGATTACTGCTTCTCCACCACAGGGGAGGGAGGGGAGGGGGGTTTCAAGTTATGTTGTTGTATTTTTTTTTGGCACACTAAGGCAGACAAAAGCGAGTGTATATCGTTAGAAACTGCGTATTTGTTAGCCGGGGGGGGGGAGGGGGAATGCAAGCGGGAGAAAAGGTGAGGCTGCGTGCCTGTTTGTATGAAGCTGGAAAATGTGTTCAATAAACAGATGTTTGACAAAAAAAATGCCATTAAATCTTGTCACATTTGCTGGCTTTCAGAGACAGAGGTCAAAAGTCAGCTTATCTTATTACATTTATTTTTCTTTCTGTGACTCAAGTTAGAGGATTTTGTAAAGTGAACTGTGTGACAATTGAACTTTGCAAAGCATGTTAAATGAAAGGTGCAAGATGGCAGGCTTTTTTCTAACACAACACTGAAATAGCTAAGTGAACTGTTCAAACAGTTAAAATAAATTTCACTAATTATGAAGACCCATTTTTGTCATTCTGTGGTAAAAAAAATATTTTATAGGATCAAAACAAATTAGAACACTTTACTTGGTGATGTGCACATTTTTAATATTTTTGCTAGAACCCAAATTCCCAAAATTGTTTATGCGTTATCAGTAAAGCTACATGTTAGTGGGAACGTTTGTGGCCATTTCAATGAAAAATATACTATCTGTAAATGACAATGCACTACCACATCATGCTTTGGTAATATATTTATGAACCATGAGTTTTTAATCATGAACTGGGAATTATTACTGCTCCTGCCCAGATGACAATGCTATTAGTGAACTAAGAGGCAAGCCAGGAATCATGTGTACCCTATATAAGGGCTCGATTCTTGTTATACATGGAGCAAACATTTAGTTTAATTAATAAAAAAAGTTTTTTTGTACAGCAGAAATAGTGAACTTGCATATTTGAAGGTGCTCTCTTATGTGATAATAAAGAAAAAGGCGTTCCATAGGACAAAATATTTGCCTAGGATCACACAATTTGAGACCAGTTCACGGGTCAAGTACATTACAGTTAGTTCGAGTAGATTATTAAAGTTACTAGACCTGCAGGTCTAGTAACATTTTTCCGATTTTTCGAGCCCCGCATAGGTGAAGTTTATTTTTAGTCACCACAATCTCTGTTTTGTCAAAGTTTAGTTTCAGTCGATGGCTATTCATCCAGTCCCGGATGTATATCATGGAGCTTTGAAAGAATTCTTTAGACTCCAGTGTATGATCGATGGTGAAGATCAGCTGCAGGTCATCAGCATAGTTAAATATCTTCACCTTTCGCTGTTGGAGAGAGTGCATCAAGGGACGGATATAGAGATTGAACAGGTGGAGCGAGAGGGAGGAGCCCCAAGGTACAACACAGCTTAGTTTAACTTTCAGCGAGCGAAAAGGAAATAGGCGGACTGATTGAGATCGGTTTGCAAGAAAGGATTCCATCAACTGGAGGGCGGTTCCTTGCAAGCCATCCGTTTCGATACGGTCGATCAGGATCGAATGATCTGCCGTATCTAAGGCTGCTGAAAGATCTAAGAGGACTAATGCCTGTGGGATGTCTGTCGGCTCCATCCCTCAAATCATCCATGGCTGCCAGAATGACTGCCTCTGTGGAATGCGTTGCTCGGAAGCCAGCCTGGTGGAAAACAACAAGAGCAGTTACACTGCTAGCTCTTGAGAAGATTGGTAGACTAAAATGTCAACCAATAGCCCCTTGCAAGCTTGGGAATTAACTATGACATAGTAAGTAAGAGGATCATTTTAAACAAGCATTTGCAATGCAATAGGTCTCGCATTTATGCGAGTTTAAGCTATTGGCATTGTAAACGACAATGCCTTTTATTTATGTTTTAAAAACAAAAACAAAAATAAAAGGCATTGTTATTTGCAATGTCAATAGCTCAAACTTGCGTAAATGCGAGACCTATTGCACTGCAAATGTGATAATACGCTGCCCCCAAGTTAGCCGCTTACTCTTGCTGCCAGTTAGTGAAAGATGGACCACCAAACTGAAGCAGCATTTCAAAGTGTGGGTGAAACCAGCCTGCACTTTCAGGGGGACAAAGACTCCCATGCAGGTGGGCGCAGTGAGTGACTGCACTCACTGGCATGGAGAAGCATAAAGGTGTCCAAGGGACCCCCTTTCAAATGGCGCACTGACTGCTGGCCATCTAAGACAAGGGTCCTTTCTCCGGTGTCTTGGTCTGCTCCAAATAATTTGGAAAGGATCTTGTACGAAGTAACCACTTGCAGGCTTTAAATCGTCAGAGTCTGAAATAACCAGTCACTACCTAATAAACTTACAGTCTTATTAAATAAGTTTTTAGCTCGAGTTCACAACCCAGCTCTGAGCTTTGACAGTGGGTCTGACGATTCACGATGGCCATTTTAAAAAAAGGGATTTCTAGCTAGGCATGTGCAAACCAGTCCAATTATTCATACACCATGTTGTGCATGCGAATGTGCCTGATGTGTCTTTCCAATTAATGATTTGTGGTTTTATGTGTTATTTTTTGTGGGATTTGAGTACTTTGTGAACTTTAGCAAGGCTTTTTTTCCATCTTACAAGGCACGGTTGTATTTTCTCAATGAAAAGAACATGAACATTCGATATCTGCGATGACAGTCTACATTGTGTTCTGCCACTTTCAATGCCGAACATTCCGCATACATGTGCAATTAAAATGGCTTTGACAATGTAATTTGTCTTGATTTACGTTACACGGAATACACTTTTCAGTGCATTTCTGCTTATTAGTCTGTGATTTCATGGGAAGGGCATTTCTCACGCGCAGTGACTGAAATCGGACCGTCTCATGTCTGCATGTGATTGAGAATGAATGCTTTTGTTAATTTGTGACTGGACCGATTCTCCACTCCCCCATATACACATGGAATGAATGAGCAGCATTATCTGTAAAAAAAAAAAATGGTTCTTTTTTTCTGTTGTCATGTTTGAGTTTGCGTCAATCTTGAATGGTCTATGAGACATCTATTAAACGTGTTATATGAACCACTTTTCGCATAGCAGCGTGCTCACTAACCACGTTTGATTTACGTGAAAGAAAAAAGAGCCTGATAGAAAGTTTGCTGGATGGGTGTTTGAGCGCATGCGTGAAGGATATCCCATTCCGTTATTTAAAGTTCATTAGCATTTAAAGCACTAGTAATAAGGTGGAACAACAACATAAGGAGGAACAGAAACAAAAAAAGGTGCAGCTTTAGCAGCCATTTGTGGAGAACACCCTATGGACGGAGCTTTTGCGCTGAAGTATGTTATACCTACAAATGCGGGTGCCGTGCTTAAGCAAAGCGTGGCGCCCGGGATAAACACAAGAAGAGGACACCAGCCCGGCGGAGGCCTCCCTCCTCCCTCCCACCGGAGCCACCAGAGGCAGCCGAGGGAAGCGCCCCAGAGCCATGCAGCCGCCTGCGCTGTGAGATCTGCGTGGATGTGAGCTGCGGGGGCCGGGATACCCGAGTAGGGCAGGCGAGGGGGCAGGAGCCCACCGGGGCAGGACATGGCGACCTAGTCAGGGCCAGGTGAGCTGGCGGGGCGTGCACTGTAGCGCTGGAGGGGCTGGGTGAGTGCACCTGGAGGCGCGGGAGCATGCCATTGCGGCGCTGCAGGAGGCACTGCAATCTGTTGCAGAGCAGGGAGGGCTGTGACCAGCGGTCACCAAAAGCACGTCCATGGCCCACGAGCTGCGAGACAACGGACAGCGGGAGGGGGCGGGAACAAAAGGAACACGGACAACAGGAGGGGGGCGGGAACAGGACACTAAACAGGGCAGCCCTGGCTCCGGCGCAACCTAAACAAACTGTCGCCATTGCGCGAAAAAAAAAAAAAAAAGTGCTTACAGACTAATTGAAGGAGACAGTATAACGCCGCAAGTAAACGATCCAGTCCTGATGGGCGGTCCCAAAAGCAGACAGGGCGGTAACAAGGAGGGACTAAGAAGCCTCATTATCAATCGGAAGCCAGCATTTACCATGGACGATGACGCCAGCCAATGAAAAATATGGGCAGGGCTTCCACACCACTTCTAAAAAATACCCTAATACAGCATGCCTCGCAAAGCGAGCAGCGCTTTGCGCTGCAACGCTAGGCGAGACCTAAAAAAATAACTGAATGATTGCAATCAGACCAAAATGAAAGATGTAACCCACATATTCAACCAAACGGCTAATGTAGAATAAATCAGTGAAAGGAATACTGAAAGGGGGTGTACATATGAAAATCATTTAATGTATATTACGTTCAGTGTAAACAAAAACAACGATTCACTAGCATTCGATCTTTCCAAGCGAAGGGTTACGTTTTTAGCACTTAGCATATATATGTCCAATGATAGGGGTCTCATATGTTGAAATCCACCCATGTGTATGAGGTTTCCTTTGTCAATCATCATCTTTATACTTTCGTGTTTGTTGATGATTGAGCACTTGATGCGTAAGAGACAAGAAGTGGAACACACCTCGACGTTTCAGTCAGTTTTGAAAGGTCAACAGGCATGAATCAGTGTTGACTAAATTACTGAGGTAATTTGGAAAATGTGTGATACATAAGGAGGATTAAGTCGCAAGGAAACCACAGCAGCAAGGCACAAGGTGACAGGCTTTTGAAAGCATATACAACACTGGTTCCTTTCCATTGATGCTTTCCGAATCAACGTACTCTGGCAGCTCCGGATCCACAGGTGATTTTTAGGTCTCGCCTGAGCCAGCGCATGCGCTGCCCTGGCGAGACATTTAGTGAGTGGGCTTTAAAAAGCCGACCACAGCTTTTTGGGTGGCATAGAGCGTGCGGTTACGCGCACAGGCACGAGCAGAGGCGCCATCTGGCTTTCCTCTCTCGTCATGGCTCATGCACTTTCACTTTCGCGGCCGCGTCACTTTCACGGCCCGCCCCCTTCACTTCTTATGATGCTCGCTTGTTTTTTTTTTGCTTTTCGCTTGTGCCTTCGCAGATGCTGAGTGCGTGCCGTGAAACAGTCCAGCTGACTTCCGCCTACCCCGCCTGTGCAGTCCATTTGCTGCCCGCCGTCGCCGCTGCTGGTCAGTGCTTGTTTGTTTGTTATCCTCTCTCCATCGCTTTGTTTTCCCTTCCCCAGCCTCCTTCTCTTTCCGGACTTGCAAACTCTCTCCAGTTTTTTGCGTGCCCTCTTCATCTCTTTTATTCTTTCCCTCCTCTTTCCTTCCTACTCCCCAACACCATCTGCACTTTCTTCTGGAATGATCCACAACACAAAAACGGCTGGAACTCGCCATCCTCGGAACACCGCCTAGAAGCAGAGTCACTTGCCAAGACTGCGCTGTGCAAAAACAGTGTCCCGCTCCCCTGGGTCGTGTTGATCACCTTCTGACTCCTGGGTAGCGTGACGACAGAGACAACATCACGGTGCACACTCCCTGCTGCTTTACAATAAAGCGCGTCCATGCCTCAGACAAGCTGAACAATGGAGGCGCCGTCACGGCCGTCATGCTGTCGGTCTAACCCTGCTAATTCCTTTTCGTCCTCCTGTTGTAATGTCATGGCCCCGCCCCCCTCTCGAGGGTGGACGCAGCTTTCGCATCTTCCCCTGCTGGGCAGCACTATTGGAGGGCACTCGCGGCTGCACATATCCCGTGCTTCTCTCATAGCTGCCAAGGTTTCAGATTGCTTAAGTGTGACATGTTCCAATTTCCAGTGTACATGTGCGTGACATTCAACGACAATGTGTGACACTTGGAGACCAGCTAACAAGTGGTCACTGCAGAGCGCAGCCGGCCCGTTGTGACACCGTCCATAATGTCCCCAGGCTAGCACGGCAGCCTGCAGTCAGTTCAGAGCCCTATGTGCTGTAACAAGGGCTCTGGGTATGTCGTGAATGGTGAGGAGTGTCGCAGCGCTCTAAAAAAATTACATATTAAGGGATTTATAAATACCTCAGACATCAGTTGTCCGAGAGCTTAGTAAACCAGTTACTCTCGCCAGCAGGCTCAGTCCGGAGTCGCGCAGTATTATCATGAGCAGACAGGCATAAACCTCTCACTGGCAGCAGCACGTCGGACTAGAGAGGCGGGCGGCTGGGCTGCATGGCTTAATCTCTCTTGACGAGAGGGGCTACAGGGGGCACCAAATGGCAGCACAAGTTAGCTGCGGTACGAGCAGCAGCGGACGGGCTCCAACCAAACTAAACTTAGAGTGCCGCCTGCTCCCGCCGCCTATAGTCAGCAGTCTCTGGCTCAACGGCCCGGGTATTTGGCAAAATCATTGGAGTGTCCGACTCCGACCGTGACGGTTATGTCACGTGCTGCCGCCCGCGGTGATTAAATCCTGCGAGCACAGCTCAGCCAGCCTCGAGCCTGCAGTGCAGCAGCCAATCAGTGGCCAATCACAGCAGCGAGCACTGAGCTTGTTTTGCTGGGTTGAAAGTGCATTGAAAATCAAAGTGTGCGATTTGGTCATCTTTTATTTTAGATAGTGGAATTTCATATATTTCTAATGCAAGGTGCATATAATCTAAAACTGTACAATTTTCGTTTGGTAACCAGGTAATGCTAGTGGGCGCTCTACTCTTAATCACAGGTTAAGTACACATACACACTATAATCAAGGTGGTGCTCAAGGGGAAGAGAGATTGGTTACCAATTCAATCTTGTCTGTACCCTCAACAGAAGAGTACTAATACATTTAAAATCAACCCCGAGCACACAATAAGTGAATTCCAAAGGTCCATAAGATGTATAGAAAATCCAAATGAATCTTCAATCCAGTGTCCAAATATTTATTCAATGTTTCCAATGCTCAAAGTGCAACCAGGTAAGCTTTTCTAGACACAGCTAGATCTTCAGTTCACAAAGTAAACACAGCCAACACGTGTTTCGTCGTGCAGTATGATGCACAAAATGACTTCTTCAGGGCTGCAAACCCAAAAGGAACATAATTATTCAATACATTCTCCTTAATAACAATACGAATATATAATCTAAATCACAACTAAAAAATGTTTTGATAAAAAGTGGATTATAGGGGATTAAATCCACTACTAGTGCAAAATGAGCATACCATCACCAAAGTATAGTCACAGACCAGTGAAAAAGGAAAAATTAATTACAAATCACCCTGAACGTGAGTACCGAGAGCAGAAAACAAGCAGAAAATAGAATTCCAAATCACCTGTTATAAATACATTTCAGCTATCCAGTATCCGTACCTGTATCCAAATTTACAATTTAGTGCTAATATGACCAAAGAGATGTATCTATAAACTGTAGCAAAATAAAAGAAGCAAAGATATAAAGAAAGTACTTATTTCAATCACAGCATACATTAAGACGAACAGGTTCATGACACCCCATCATCTTTATTATATTTGGTATTCTCACCATTATTATAATCAATCAAATTCTGGTAATGATATTTCATCAACCAACTTCACTAAAGTCCAGAACAAACACAATTATAGAAAACACAAAATTATCAATTTGTAACCAGACTCTGGTTTTCACATTTCATTTTTGTCCTGACTGCAATTATTCATGATTTTTTTAATGATCCCTTAGTTGCACTTACCTGGTTGATGTTCTTGAGAAGAGACAGCATAAGAAGGCATGAAGTTACTCTACTGGACAGGTACAACAATGACCAGCGTTGTTAGGGCCACAGTGCGGATTTATCAAGGCCATAATGCAGCTAAAAAAAAACTACTGTTTGAGTCCAAAAGCCAAAGATCAATGCCATCTATACTTTCTGGCAATGATACCCTTTGCTTATTTGACCTATTCAAGAACATCATTTCAATGGAAGAGAAAAAAGGTGAAGGCAGGGTACTAAATTCTAAACGGTCATAAATACACAAAGAGAGCAACTATGGGCTGAGCATTTAGTGAAAATTAGGGAATTGAGGATGATCAATAGACGAAGAAGGAGAAAAGTTAGGAAGGTAAGCGAATGGATATGGCAAAAGTGCAGTCAATGATGCGAGAGTTGATGCAGAGGAGAGGGCCAGAGATTCTACTGTGAGCGGAGACTGAGATGATATAGTGGGGTGGGACAGAAAGGGTCGATGAGACAAATGAAGCCCTAAGGAGTTCACTACTGGGTTGAGGGGCAGAGTGATTTGACCAACAAAACTCCAAGTTACTTAGCAGAAAAACTACATAGATCCAATGGAAAACAAAGAAGTGCTCGTACTTGAAATTTCTAAACCCAATAAGCAAACATTTTGCAACAGCCATTCTCCTTAGCAGCACCCAAGATCTGGAATAGCATCCCCTGGACCTGAGTGGGGCCTTTTGTATGCTTTGTTCAAGAGAGGAATGAACAACTCCATCACAGCGGCATGCTAACAGTTTTATATAAAGCATTTTTGCTGCCTTGTTGCTCAAGCCTGTTGTATGCATTTTCTTTCTGTGTTCACATTAGGGGTGGGAGGAATATTCAGCTGCTCCAGCGGAATTGTGGCGACTCCGCATTACTCTTGTTACGCGGAGCTCTGGACAAATTCTGCCAATCGGCGCAGAATTTTTTCTTGTGGGAGGCACCAGAACAGTAAGTTGGTGCGTGTGAGCAATATTTGTGGCCCTCTAGCACGATTTCCAGTCCCTAGGAGGCCATTTGGCAAGATTTGTCTAGTGTGCGTGGTCACAAGGCTGCTGCTGCCAGAGTAGAAAATCTACTTAAGCAACAGCAAAATCAACTCGAATAGCTGCGTCCTCTGGCGCGCCGCATGGAACCTGCTCCAAATCACAGCGCTGCGTGCCTATTTCTGCCCACCTACCGAACTCCATGGAATCTCGCTGATTTTTTATGTAATTATGCGTAATTCTGCAGTCAAATTTCACGAGTTCCACCCACTTCTAGTTTATATATAACCATGGGCAATGAACTCCGCTCGCGGAGGTTGCAGAGATTTGCTAACTACGCATTACATTGAAAACACAGAATTCATGCAAAAACTCCGACTCCGCCACGTAGGGGAGTTAGCTACTGCACCCACAACCCTTTGATAAAAACAACTTTACCTTTACACGCTAAAAAGCATATAACCAATTCACAAAAGTGAGCTTTGAAAAATATCAGGCAATGAGAGAGGTGATGATTTTGGAGTCCCCCCTAACCTAGGGGAAGGACCAAGCAGATGCCTTGAACACAAAGAGCACATCATGCTGAACGATTTGGTGGTGGTCCCATCCTCCTAGGACCACCCCAAGCAAAGTTATGGACAAAAATACAAAGCCAACCAAAGGCCCAGCAAAGCATTATGGGGCAAGATTCTAGAGTGCAGTGAATATTATAATATTAGCTCTCAGCTGAGCCGGGAGAGCCTGCTGCTTGAGGAATGTTTTGATATTGGATACTATAATATTCACCATATGCATATGCAACCCACATCCAGATGTCATTAAGTTGCGACTTGTTCAGTTTTCTTTGCCGGATCATAATACTTCTCAGCGGTGTCGGCTGACAGGGCTGCCTTTGTGCTGTTGAATGCTTCTTTTTGGCTAACCTCACATGCTCATAGGGTACTAATTTCAAGCAGGTCTCTCCAAGGTTTTGTCAGATCCGTCAAGTTCAGTAGGTGACCATGTCCCAGAAACTCCGGACCTTGGATAGAGTTTTCAGGAAACACCCTGACTGAGCACACTGGACTTTCTTTGGATCAGGTCAGACATCCTTCTTGAAGAAACCAGATCTAAAGAACTCGATATTGTTCGCAAGGAATTTGGACTTTTCCAGATGGACAGTCAGCACACTGTCTATGATCAGTTCAAACAGCGCAAAATGCGTTCATTGTGCTGTTCAGTGGAAATGCCATTGACCAAAAAGTCACCACTGGCATTAAATATCCACTGCAGACCGGACGCCAATTCTTTGATACAGTTCTGAAAGACGCACTAGAAATGCTGATGTTCTGTTGACAGTATTGCAGCAATTCTACATGGGTAGAAAATGTTGCTATAAATCTTGACTTTGTTTAAATAGATTTGATAGTATCCGGATTTCAAGTCTATTTTGGGGATCCACTTGGCTCCACTTCTGTAACAATATCATCTACCATTGGTGCAGGTGGTGTTCCCTCTTTATAGCCTGAAATGGCATCTGCATGTCAACACACACATGCAGACAGCACTGGGTTGTTTTGGCTTTTTTGCACCAACAATGGGGAGAAACCTGGGGGCGTGGCTACGCGGCAATGGAGTCAGACGTGCTCGGTTAGAGCTCCGTCGCTGGCTCCCCTTCCCCGCCACATATCTCCTGATTCAATAAATTCCCGGGGCCGGAGGAAGACCCAATCGAGTCCGGAGCTGACCTGGCTGACACTGTGACGTTCATAGCCGTGGCGGACACTGGAGACCGCATCCGGGCATAGACGACGACAGAGGCACCTGATAAAACGACAGGCGTTCTGGGGGAGGTCCTCACACAAGCCAGAGGACGCGCCCCACCCTGTAGGCCAAGCAAATATGGCAACGGATGGCACAATATTGAATTGAACTTCTGTTGGAGACGGAAGCAGCTCGGAAGAGATTAAGGACCGTCGCCACGGAGATCCCTGCAATACAAAAGCCGCCGCACACGATGCAAATGTGCGCGTGAAAAAACCACGAAGCCCACTACCATCCCGTAGCTCGCGGCTGATACGCTACGGGGAGACCGACCTCAGCGGCATCTGGGAGGCAGCGCTGGAAGTTAATTAACAGCGGAAACATACGGTAACACTGGCAACTGCAGAGGCATTTAGACTTGAGTACCAGCAGTATCTCTGGCTGGGAAAGCAGTAGGCTTTGGTGATGCCTGCATGTGCGGCCGCAGTACGGCGCCACCCAATGGATTGAGGCATAGAGTAGCAAGCCGTGCAGAACGACTCTGAATTCCTGCGGGCTAATACTGAGGCCGGTGAGGAACGATCAGGACGTGGCAGTGGAGACGCGAAAACCCCACTCCGCATACCAGACCCAACACAGATTGCAGCACTTCCCCCTTGAGAAAAGAGAAGACCTAGAAACAGCATAGGGGGCAAACCAGGCCCAGATGAAAGCCTGACAGAGGGTGAGCGGCGCTGGGTATAAACTAGTGGCTGGTCACTGGTAAGAAGTTGGAAGGCACGCTGAATAGTGAATGACAAGAAAAAAAAAAAAGTCAGGCGAAGATCTTTCAAATATTCCCAGACCTCAATCGCAAGTGGAACTATTGTTTGATACCAACTAGGGGAGCTTGGACTTAACTTAGAGGCCAAAGCTGAATTGGAGCCCCGCGCAGGGAAGTACAGTGCATACGAGATATGAACAGACGGACATATAATCTGAAACTCGTTACTGCCGCCTTGATGTGTATTTAAACTAGTTCCGGTTCCCGGTCGCTCTGGGGCGGATCGCGTACTTGTGGTGAAGACTTAAACCTTCAACATGCGGACCACTGCAAACTCACAGACAGAACATCTGTAATGGAGGCCACCATCACGGAGATCTCTCCACAGATAACGGCAGAGGAACACATCAAAGACCTCATGCATAGAGTGGAATTCCTAGAGAGAAAGGCAGAGGATGCCGAAGGGAGATCGAGGCGCAACAATGTACGCGTAGTGGGCCTCCCGGAGGGTACGGAAGGCAGTGACCCTGTAGCTTATACTGAATCCTGGCTCCGTGCATTGCTACCTGGGGAGGTACTCTCCCCCCACTTTGCCATAGAAAGAGCGCATGGAGTGCCGGCTAGACCTCCGCACCCGGGATTCAACCCCAGACCGTTTCCGATACGTTTGCTGAACTACAGGGACAGAGACACCATACTCCAGGAAACCAGGAAGATACAGGATGTGCAAGTAGATAATCATAAAATCATATTTTCCCCTGATTTCACGCTACTGGTACAGAAACAACACTACTCTTCTATGGCAGTAAAAAGACGGCTTCGGCAACAGGATTTGAAATATTCTTAATTGTTCCCGGCCCGTTTGAGAGTGGTGGCAAACGGCAAAACGTATTTCTTCGACACCCCGGAGGCGGTGGGGGACTGGGTAGATATGCATGGCTCTGCGGGGGGAACTGCTTCAACGACGGGAGCAACCAACACTAATACTGACAACCCTCTTAGACGCCGGAGGAGGGGGAAGAAACGCACGAAAATTCAAGCCTCTCAAAACCTCGGACCCAATCCAGAACAGATGCTACAAGATCAAAGCAAGGCCCTCCGGGCGGCAGCAGACAGTGGAGGGGCGCACGGAGAGGCCGCCTCGGTCTCTAGCTTCCAGGGACAGGATAGTGAGGAGGAGCTGTCGGATGAAGTCCTGGACTCACAAGACTCATGTGAACTGCCAGAGGTCACTCCTCAGACTGAAGACGGTATTGTTTAGTTCATGATGAAGAATCTCAGGCAGACATTACCCAAAACATGTCACCGTATACGCAAGTATAATCAGTCATTATTATCACTGTCTCATGATACTGCTTTGCTGTATGTATGGGTATATATATAGACAG
This sequence comes from Calotriton arnoldi, assembly GCA_963921515.1. Classification (NCBI taxonomy): domain Eukaryota; kingdom Metazoa; phylum Chordata; class Amphibia; order Caudata; family Salamandridae; genus Calotriton; species Calotriton arnoldi. The sequence continues at coordinate 136,530 of CAWUFW010002197.1, forward strand.
AGCAGAGCCTATGGGTGGGAACAGATGATGAGGATTGGGAAATGTATAGACACATGCAATGTGATATGGGATACGCCCCCCGATGATACAGGCCTGTAACCTCCCTTATGAGGCCCTGATCTGCATTTTCTTGTTCGGGGGATGGGGAGCCATTGCGGTATCACATCCACTACCTTGTGAACACACTGCTTGCGTAGAGAACCCCCCCTTGTCAGTATCTGAATGTCGCTTTTCTTTCTTGTTTGGACGATTGCTTGTTGCATTTTCGCCCTTTTGGTATTTTTAGATTTTGTTTGTACTAGTTATGCCATCACTCACACACTGGGTAGAATCACTCTGGGTAGTAGATATGTAATGTTACAGCAACAGATTTACTCCCTGACATACGTCTCCCTGACTCATATAGCCACTAGACCGCCAATAACTCATACACTAGTCACTGACTCAATGCCATGGCGCCGATTAAAATATGCACATTGAATATGAGGGGCATTCATAGCCCGTCCCGCAGATACCTCATATACTCATACCTAAGGAGACATCATGTTCAGATTGCTCTCCTTCAAGAGACGCACTTGCCAGGGCCTGAAGTGACGCAATTACAGAGGAGATGGAGGGGACAGTTACATGCTGCGGGCTACTCAGCATATGCCAGGGGTGCCCTAATCTGGGTTAGGCCAGGAACCCCATTTCCCATAGAAGAATCGCTCATTGACATAGAGGGCAGTTATGTCATAGTGAAGGGGACACTGGATGGCCGACCCGTAGTCATTGCGTCCATATACGCACCGAACTCCGACCAGGCTGCCTTCCTAGACGTCGAACAAACTGGCTACCTGGCATGGTGTCCCGGTGATAGTGGAAGGAGATTATAATAGTGTTCTTGATATTTCCCTAGACCGCTCCTTTCCACCCTTTACCGGAACACCCATACACGCTGCCATGAAGGCACTGACTAGCTGCGCTACACAATGGCATCTGACAGACGCGTGGAGGTATAGAAACCCACACAATAGGGTGTACTCATTCTACTCAGGGGCACATGACCTTTTAACAGCTGTCTCCGAGCCACAATACCTTGGTAGGACACATTCAGACCACAACCCACATATGTTAAACCTAGAATGGATATGTAGTTCCGAGATGGCGCTTACAACCAGACACATTGTTAGATGCTACATTTCGGGAGTCATTGGAAGCAACAGTAACACAATATTTTGAGGACAATGCAGACACCGCCTCGTCACCATTGACAGAATGGGATGCCTTTAAGGTAGTTGCTAGAGGGCATTGCCTGGGCACACAAGCTGGCATGTGCAAACAGGTGGAGACAGAACTCACTGATATAGAAAGAAAGCTAGCATCTAACGAAAGGGAGGCGATTGAGGGCTCTAACAGACGGTTAACTCACAACAGAGAAGAACATGCTCGCCTACTAGAACGACTTTGTTGCCTTAACTATGCAGCGCATTCAGCGCGTACACACCACACAGGCGACAAGGCTGGCAGACTATTAACATGGCTGATACGTCAGGATGAAGCAACAACGCCCGTCATATCTATACCCTCCGCGCAGGGCGCCATAGTGTATTTAGTACACCAGAAGGAGTAGGGAGTAATAAAAATATCTATGTCTCGTGATGGCACGTGCTGTGTGTGCTAATACTGCCCTCACTCGCACGAATGTGTGACATGCTTCATCATAGGGCTGCTTACAATACACCCCGGCGTAGCCACGCACGGGGTGGAGCAATAGGGTGGGGGAAGACAATACAACACAGAGAGAAACAATTTATTTCACAGTGGCTGGGAACGACGGTAGTGAAAGTGCAGTGTGATGTGAGTTAAAACTAGCTCGGAAGTGTCGCTGTGCCTAAGACTTTATTCCTGGACCCTCCGGCCAGGGTTAAAAACGTGAAGGATGGTGGTGATTGGGAGATACAATGTGCTCCTAACACCCCTCCTTTACTGCCAGGTGGTCGACATGTTTCGGCCGTATGTGTGTGCCCCCACGTATAGGGTCACGCCGGCTAGACCTCACGGCGGACGAAGGCGAGCATTCGATGGAGGAGCACCACCCTTGGAGTAAGTGTGACTAGAGGGGGTCTCTCCTTGCCCACCGCCAGTTCAAACTTGAAATAGGGTGAAACTCGTAATTCCACTACTATCCTAGAGGAAATCCCTCGACACGGAACAACAGGTTTTTAGACATCCTCTTATCTCAACTGGAGGTGAGAGTATTATAGTACTGGGACAGGTAGAGTCCTGAGGAAGGCCGACGTGACCCTATACGTGTGGGCACACACATACGGCCGAAACATGTCGACCACCTGGCAGTAAAGGAGGGGTGTTAGGAGCACATCGTATCTCCCAATCACCACCATCCTTCACGTTTTTAACCCTGGCCAGAGGATCCAGGTATAAAGTCTTAGGCACAGCGACACTTCCGAGCTAGTTTTAACTCACATCACACTGCACTTTCACTACAGTCGTTCCCAGCCACTGTGAAATAAATTGTTTCTCTCTGTATTGTATTGTCTTCCCCCACCCTATTGCTCCGCCCCGTGCGTGGCTACGCCGGGGTGTATTGTAAGCAGCCCTATGAGGAAGCATGTCACACATTCGTGTGAGTGAGGGCAGTATTAGCACACACAGCACGTGCCATCACGAGACAAATATTTTTATTACTCCCTACTCCTTCTGGTGTACTAAGTATTGATAGGGGGTTCGGGGTAGGTGAGTCCGTACCCTCACCCCTTCTTTTGCGTGTACCGCCATAGTGTATTCACAACAGGACATACACCGAGAATTCATAACGCATTATACCTCATTATACAAATCCCACATGCTAGCTACCTTCGCAGATATTTGCATGTACCTAGAAGATAATATCTTGCCACAAATCACGCTTGAGCAAAAACCTGAACTGAATGATCCCATTCTATTAGATGAAATCGGGGCGAGTATACGCTCGCTGGCAAACGGCAAGACTCCGGGGCCAGATGGCTTACAGGCGGAGTTTTACAAAGCCTACGTGGAGGTGCTGGCACCCCAACTCAAGAAAGTCTACGAGACCGCTATAGATGACTGCACCCTCTCTGATACACAAAATGAAGCATTACTGATCTCTCTCCCTGAGCCCGGCAGAGATTCGGAATCTTTGGGTTCATACAGACCACTGGCACTTCTCAACACAGACTATAAGGTCCTTGCATCCATTCTGGCTGCGCGTTTAGCCCCACTGGTACGGACCCTAGTGCATACGGATCAGAACGGATTTGTCCCCACCAGAAACACATCGCTCAATATACGTAGACTCTTCAGAGTACAACATTATGTAACGGACAGATGGCCTCGTTCAGGTTTCTTGGTTTTAGACTTGGAGAAGGCCTTTGATTCCCTGGAGTGGCCATACCTTTTCGATGTATTGCGGAAGTATGAGTTGGGTGATGACTATCTGCGAATGGTTCAGTTATTATACCGAAGCCCCTCCATCAGAGTCCGGACGGGCCGACTCATATCAGATACCATACAGGTGAATAGAGGCACCAGACAAGGTTGCCCCTTATCTCCACTTCTCTTCTCTCTCGCTATGGAACCACTAGCGATGCGACTCCGCAGCGGGGGAGAGGACTGGGGCATTCGCCTGGGAGACGGCGAATGCCCCATACATGCTGTTTCACTGTATGCCGACGATTTGCTGTTGTACTTGCGGGACCTGCATGATATCCCTGCCACAATAGCAGATACACTTCGAGACTTTGAAAAAGTGTCGGGTCGCCGAGTGAACTGGACAAAATCGGGCCTGTACCCATTTAGTGATGATACCACGGAAATAAATGTGCTTATGAACAACTCTACTCTTAGATTGTATCCATCTACGTTCCGATATCTAGGCATCCTCATATATCGGAATCCCACTGATGTGATGGACGGAAACCTAATTAGGGCCATATCTGCTGTCAGAGCTCAAATACAATTCTGGAAGTCACTTCCACTGAGTGTAATGGGCAGAATTACACTGACGAAGATGATAATATTACCAAAACTGCTGTATTACTTCTCGAATCTCCCGGTATATGTCCCGACCAAAATATTTTGCGACCTTGAACAATTATTCCGAGACCTAGTATGGAACAGAGGCTGACCCCGTATCGCCTTATGGAAACTATACGCCCCTACCAGTAGAGGAGGTTTAGCAGTCCCTAATCTGGAGCTATACTATTTGGCGGCGCAGTTGCAGTGGGTACCAAGATGGCTAGTGGGCATAGGATTGGAAGATACAGCCGCCATGGTCCCAGTCCCAGATATATCATCTATTCCACCCTATTGCTCGACCATTGCGACCATCACAGACCTATCTGGCTCTGACACACTGGTGTTACAAGAGGAGTCTGTACCTTACCAGAAGCACGATCCCCGTCACTGCCACTTGTGGGGACACCTAGAGGCAGGACGGGCACCCCTGATGGGGCACTAGTACGCTGGCATGAAGTGGAATTAGATACATTGGGCGATCTCTATGCAGAAGGTGCCCTGATACCCTTTGAGACACTGGCGACGGACTACGACCTACCTGCAGGCCAATTCCTATTACACAATTCGATTACGAGGTCCCTGTCAGCGGCATGGGGTGACATCACCACTGAACCAGAGACGCATCTCTTGCTGCAATACCTACACGTTATGGGTAGAGGGTCACACATTGTACATTGGTTAGTTGAGGCATTACTTATTCACACAATGAAACCCATGACGGCCCTCCGAGCAAGATGGGAAGCAGATAGGGGACAGCCATGGACGGACCAAGAATGGGGCACACTGTTAGCTAGCTCCACATATATCCCAAGAAGCTCGAAGTTTAAACTTATACAAACATACATAAACGCAGAGGGCATACCTTTCACACGACAAAATAAACAAATACTTTCATATTACCACTTCGGCATGTCCACGCTGCTTACAGGTAGACGCAGACCTCTTGCATATGCTGTGGTCTTGAACTTCCCTACATACATATTGGCACACAGTCATTACACCACTTGCGACATGTACTGACGAGTCGATAATATACACATGGGAAGACTAAGACCCAACCTCCTCCTAACCCCTTCTAGGGACAACCATCCTGAAATGGTCTATACGACTACACTCCTACACTCTCAACCCCCCCTCCCCCCCCCCCAACGAGCTCAGACCCAGACCTGAAAAGGCCCTCTGTCGCTCACCCTACCGAAACCCAAGACCCACCTGATCCCCCCCAGCCCCCCCCCCCAAAACGACCCTCTGCCCTAGGTTTGCCCCATACCCAACCTCCCTGTGCCCCCCCTCCCTACAGCTACCCGTCCACCTAGAAACCCCCACCTGCGTAGCCCCCTTCCTCGATACCCCTCAATCAGGAAGATGTCATCCAACCTAAGACCCCACCAGTACACCCCATTAACCCCCACCCCCCACCTCTCACCAACCTTAAACCCCACAGCCCCCACTCCTTCTCCATCACCTACCCATCCAACCTCTCAGCTAACGCCGCCAAAATCTTTAAACACAGACTACTCAAGCAACACCCTGAAACACTCATAGCCTACCTCTACCATAACTCCTCCAAAGGTAAGACAACAAGCATTGGCATAGCCAATAGGTCTCGCTTTTGGGACATTATAAGTGTTTAGCCATGCAACAGTTGATGTTGCACCAAGGATATTGTGCTGCAGAATTAAATACTTATAAGGTCCCAAAGGCGAGACCTATTGGCTATGCCAATGCTTGTTTTATATGCTGGTGAAACCTTATTGCGCACTGGGGTGAAGCTGCATTAATTGGTATACATTGGAAATAGTGTGAGACCACTCAAACAATAAATCCAGTAACATCACAGAGTGATTAAAAATGGTAACTTCGAGCTTTCTGCTGGCAACACATTTTCAAGAAGTACATCCAAAAGGATGCACATTTTGGTTTCATGTAGTTGAACATATTCACATTCACAGCAGAATGTTGTTCACCGTTTGTAAACCATTTGTAATGAGTCAGACTGGGTTTCGCCAGATGATAGTACGGAAAGAAGGGGAGGGGAAGGGAGGAGAGGGAAGAGAGGGCAAGAGATGAAGAGAAGAAGAGGGAGGGCGGGGCAGAGAGACGTACTGAAAAGCAGGAGATGGGGTGAGGAAAGAGGTGGATTGAGGGAAGGACAGGCAGAAAGAACTTGATTTTATATAGTGTCTCGGACTATACTGCAGTTGTTTCTAAGCGCTGTAAATAATGGGTGTTACAATTATACAATTAATAGTACTCAAAACAGAGCTTCAGGAGCAGAATGCAGTGGAAGGGATAGGGCATGAGCGTAATTTATAGCAAGAGTAATGTGAGGTAGCGGAAGGGGCTGGGGAGAGGGAGGAAAGAGGAGAAAATGGACAAGAGCAAAACCAGAGGGGAGAGTGACGGGGCTGAGCATGCCAGCAAATGGCGACTGTAGAGTAAAACGATGCGCTAAGAAAAGGGAGAGTGGAGAAGACGAGACAGGTGAGAGGACAAGAGCTAATGGGGGCGCGTAGATTAGAGGAGTTGGAAATTATGGGTGCCAAAGACCTGGAGAAGCAGGTGCAACTAAGAAAGGAGGATGCGCGGTAGGGTGAAAGGTCAAGACAGAAGGGAAGATAAGAAGGAGAAGGTGTAAGACAGAAAGAGAGTCCGAAAAGATGTAACAAAGAATATAGAGAGAGAAGGTGACTCAATGAAGCGTCTGGCGAGGGAAAGTAGAGAAAATAGAGAGAGAAGTTAAACGGGGAAGAAGAAAGTAGGCGAGAGTTGAGAGAAAGGGGGAGGGGACAGTCACGGCGGAAAGAATACAGAAAGGAGACAGAACAGGTAGAGGACAGAAGCCACAGCACAGGGGAGGGGGAGAGAAAAGGGAGAGAAGAGAAAAGAGAAGAGAAAAGAGAAGAGAAAAGAGAGGAGAAAAGGCATGGGGTGGTATGAAAAAGAGAAAAAAAATGTGTGAGAACGATGACACGAGAAGGAACAGCGGAGAAAAAAGTTGGATGATATAAATAAGAGACGCTTTGGGGTCTGAGGAGTGCAGAGGACAGCACACAGACGACACGCAGGTATGTACAGCGGGGACGAGAAACAGACGCGCAATACATATTCAGCGCAACGGGAGAAGGAGCGAACGTACAGGCGCTCTGGGCGGCGGGAGCAGAAGGTGCGGGCTATTGTACAGTCAGACATCTGTTGACATCCAGGCGGAGAGTCGAAGGTAAGGAGTGAAAGATGAGGGTGGATGAAAAGGAGAAAGGGCAGATAGGAGGGTGAAAAGGATTTTAGGCAAAAGAGAGAAAGAAAAAAATAAAACGCATAGACAGCGGTAGATAGGGAAATGAAGGGAAGCAAAATGAAAGGTGAATGTGGAAGTCATTAGAAAAAGTAGAGAACGATAAAGGAAAATTAATGAAAATGTTTTGGGAGAGAAAAGGCGACGAAGAGACAAAGGTGAAAGCAAGAGTCTAGAAGAAACGAGGAACTGGAGAACCAAATAAAGTAAAATGCAAAAATAACTGAAAAGAGGGAGTTGGGGGGGGGAAGGGGAGAATATAAGAAGTAGTAAGCGAGAAGGGGTATGAAGGACCAGGTGGAAAGAAAGGAAACAACCCTCCAAGAAAGCAAGATAAGAAAGAGTAAGGAACACGGAAATGGGAGAACGAGGAAAGAAAATCCGAAGATAATCCGAAGATAAATAAGGATGGAAGAATAAGAAAGAAACAAGAAGAAAAGTGCAGCCGCCATTGTTGCCGATTAGGAGCGGTGTTGAAGATGTGGAAACAGAGTTGGGCGAGCTGCGAGACGGGACGTGTGGGCAAGGAAAGAGGCGCGCGCTTGGGAGAGCAGTCTGCTCATTTTCAAAGCACATACTCGTGCTTGTGGCGCGCCGCTGCGCACTCCCGCAAGGCGTATGCCGCCACAAGCACGAGTATGTGCTTTGAAAAAGAGCTGCACGACGGCTAAAGGTCTCCTAAGCAGCGCATGCGCGCTGCGTAGGCGAGACCTAAAACTGACCTCATCTTCTACACCACCCACCAGGCCAAATGGAGAAATAACCTAGCTAGCCACCTGCGAGTTACCAAATCCACAAACATCCCCCACGGACAAATACTAACTATCTCCAAATCCTCTCCCTTTAGAATCAACGCCACCATAACAGTATACAGAAATGGCAAAGCCATGGTCCAAGCCAACGACCTCAACCTGCACCAATTTGAACTCGCCTTCCCCAAGCTGCGAAACTCCATCTCGACCCCGTCCAACTGCCCCACCCCTTCCCTTCTCGCCCCCCAAAACCCGACCCAAGTAAGAACGGCCATGAAAACTGCTGCAAGCCTCCAACTACTGAACTCCTCAGACCTACACCTCACCCCCACGCCAGACCCCTCTCTACCCCCCCACTCCCATCCCCCCAACCACACCTCCCACCTCGAGACATTGCGCCCTGCCCCACCCCCTCACCCCACCCAATACATCCACCCCAATCCCCCTACCCGCGTTTACACGATCACCTGCCTCACCACCGCCCAACCCTCAGACAAAACACCAATACACTTGAGAAACACCCTCCACAACCCCCCTCCACCGCCCATCAGAAGACGCATGTCTCGCCATTTCCCCAAATCCGACCAACCCTCGACCCTCCTGTCCCAACCTACACCCTCAGCCGAATCAGCCCCCCAACACCTCCCCTCCCCCTAATCTTACCAACCCTCAACCCTCCTGCCCCAACCCACACCCTCAGTCGGATCTGCCCCTCAACCCCTCCCCTCCCCCAACCGCAAACCCAGAGTCAATGGCAGAACTAACTGAACGCCTCACACGTATAGAAAATCAACTCAACACCCTCTTACCAATGACCCCTACGCACCTCACAACCTTAACTGAAAACCTTTCCCTTCTCCACACCCAAATCAACACTATCACGCAGGGCATAAACAAAATCCTTCTCAACACCAATACGGCCCCCTCCCCCGCCCAACACTCAATACTCCCCTCCCTCATAAACATCAGTGAGCCACCTCAACTGCCCAATCACCAGACGACCAGCTGGCGCCCCACCGCTCGTAGCACCCAATCTGTCAGACCAAGAGGAGCGAAACCTGAGATGTCTCTGAGAGAGGCAACAACACTCGCCAAATCCTACGACCCCAGACCAACCCAATACCCCCCCCTCCAACATACAGGTAATCACCGGAATAAGTAGAGCCAACAACCAACCTAGGTCCACAAGACTTCCCTCCCAACGCACAACCATTCCCCAAGCTCCCCCCTCCGCCCAAAACTATTCCAACAGCGACAAGGTAAACTGCATGCTTATGAACTGCAGATCCGCAGTCAAGCACGTAATAGAGCTGGCTGACGCCATACTGAATCACGACATTGACGTCGCGTTACTCACCGAAACCTGGGTCAATGAAACATCATATCCCCTCCTTGACCTTCTAGTCCCCCCGGGCTTCTCCATTATCAAAAAAGACAGAATAGACAAACGCGGTGGCGGCATTGCCATCATCCATAAGAACAACATCAATATAATTGAAATCAAAACACACTCCTTCTCTAACTTCGAATACCTCAACACCAACATAACACGTCAAAACAACAAGTCAAAACAACAAAGTAACAAAATGCCATCTCATCTACCACCCCCCAGGAAATTCGCCTGCATTAGGAGAACAAATATCGGACCTACTTACACATTGCTCCCTAGCCAACACCGACAACATCATCCTCCCCTGTAATAACGAAAAGGACACTGTTATACAGTCACTAAATGAACTCCTCCTCACAAATGAACTCACCCAACACTGCAAGGGTCAAACCCACAACAAGGGCTCTACCCTTGATGCAATCATAGCCAAAAACGAAACAATAACCATCAATAACATTCTCCCAATCGACTGGTCAGACCACCACATCATTAGATTCAACATCAATCAAACCGCAGCCCCACCAGTCAAAACTCAAATTACCCATCAAAGGAGCAGAAACCTCAAGGCCATCCCCCCCCTCCCTGTCCTCGAAGAAACCATAACTTCACTTCTCCCACCCTCCACAGACAACCTCAACACGGTCGAGCTCACTACACTGTACAACAGGACAATGACAACTGCTCGTGACCAACTAGCCCCCTTGAAACTGAAAAGAGTCAGAGAGATCCCCTCCCGAGCCTGGTTCAACAAAGACCTCAACTCAGAAAGGAGAAAAGTAAGAGCCGCGGAGAGACTCTGGAGAGGAAACCCATCCTCAACCAACCTCTCCCAGCTCAGAAAAGAACGCAGTAACTACAAAAAGCACATAATCAAGGAAAAAGCCTCTTTCTTCCAGAGTGCACTAGACAAAGCCAAAAACCGCCCCAAAGAACTTTTCAACATCATCCAGAAACAGACCTCCAATCCCACCAAAGCAAACCCCCCTGCCTCCAAACTTCAGTGCAACAACCTGACCAAATTCTTCAATGACAAAATCCCCAATATCGAGCTCTCCCTAGACCAACACACTCAATCCCAACACAGCAAATCCTCACCCATAACGAGACCTAACCCAACCATAGTTCACGACATTCTCCCCGAAGCCGAGACCCCTCTTCTGTCAACCACCAAAATAAGCGTTCACCCAAGACCGCCATCTTCCCCCAAGCGTTGGAAGGACTTCAAACCTCTCTCCGAAGAGGACATTTCCAAGGTGATTGCCAACTCCAAACCCTCCAACCACTATGCAGACCCTCTCCCTGCCTCCCTGGCGAAGAACCTCAACCCCACCCTAACCCCACTGTGGACAAAGATCATCAACAGCTCCCTAAACAACGGACTGATGCCCGACTGTCTCAAACAAGGCCAAGTCACCCCCTTCTAAAAAAAAAAAAACGATGCTGACCCAAATGACCTCAAAAACTTTAGGCCCATCACCAACCTCCCTTTCCTAGCTAAAATCCTGGAGAAATGCGTTCTCGTCCAACTGATCCAACACCTGGAATCTAACAACCTACTTGACTCGCACCAATCCGGGTTCAGGAAGGGATGCAGCACAGAAACCGCTATACTGAGCATAACCGATGACATTCACAACTCCCTCGACTCTAACAGATGCTGCCTACTTGTCCTCCTCGACCTATCAGCTGCTTTTGACACGGTTGATCACACTCTACTCCTAGACGCCCTACAAAAGCGTATCGGAGCAGATGGCAATGTCCTAAAATGGTTCTCCTCATTTCTACATAACCGCTCCCAATTCATAAAAATCAAAAACTCGATGTCCGACACCTCCCCCTAAACTCGAGGTGTCCTTCAAGGCTCAGTCCTCTCCCCCACACTCTTCAACATTTACATGGAACCGCTCACTTCCATTCTAAAACAAGCAAACATCGCCTACCACCTCTATGCTGACGACACCCAGCTGTACCTCGAGGTATCCTCCTTCGATGACATCCTTCGACTCAGCCAATTTTCTACTTTTGAAAGTGGAGTTAACACACAACCACCTCAAACTCAACCAAGAAAAAACCGAAATCCTTGTCTTCTCCAATCATGAACAACCCCCTCAGATCCAAGATTGGATAAACAACCTTGACTCTCTAAACTGCAAACTTACTCCAGCGAAATCAGCTAAATCACTAGGGATCTCTCTAGAAACAAATCTCAACATGAGCTCCCACAAACTCCACAGCAAAAGGCACCCTCTACAACCTAAAACTCCTCAACAAAATCAAACCTTTCATACCCCCCCCCCCCCAATGACCTAAAAATCGCAACCCAATCTCTAGTTCTGTCCAGACTGGACTATGGAAATGCCACACTAACTGGGACACCTAAAACACACATAGCCCCCATGAGAACCACCCTAAACGCAGCAGCAAGAATGGTCACAGGTACCAAGAAATACGACCACATCACCCCTGCTTTACTTACAGGCCCTAAAATGGCTACCCATCGAAGCACGCTGCGCTTTCAAAACTGCCTGTCTCACCCATAAAGCCTTACACACAGGCAAACCAGACTACCTCGCAGCCAAACTCACAAAAGCTGGACAATCAAGAAACCTAAGAAGCTCCAACTCGCTCCTCTTAATCCCCCCAAAAAGACTAAACCAAAAAGCCTTCTCCCGCTCTCTCTCAGGGAATGCCCCAAAAATCTGGAACTCTCTCCCTACCCACATCAGAACCAATTCCTCCTTCACGAACTTCAAGAGACAACTAAAAGAATTTCTCCTCAAGCGTCATCTCTATGCATCTGGTCAATGACCTCGATCTACAGGACCTCCAGCACTCTGATGCTACTCACTGTATTCTAATGTTTATGTTTCTTTACATGTATGCTATAAAGCGCTCTGATACCCCCTTGGGTCTTGTAAGCGCTATATAAAACTCCAAAAATAAAATAAAATAAATAAAGTCTGCATACTGGGCCTTTATCCCAGATCTAAGAAAAACAAGGTCACCTCCAGATTTATTGATTTAGGATTAATTGTAGCAAAGCGCCTAATAACCAAGAGATGGAAGAACACAGACCCCCCTGTTGTTGACAGCTGGAAAAAGTCACTTTCAGTGTGGGCACAAGCAGAAAGTACATCTCTACACAGAGGAAATAGCTGGGCTGCGCAAATATCCAATAGCACAATACTGGGACACCATACTCACGGAGTTAACATGTATGAACAGGGAAGACAGGAACAATTCCTCACAGGAAAATGATATGGGAGATGAAGGTACACATATACAGATACATAACACCCCGAGCTCGGGATAAGATTTGGGTCTAACACTAATGCATAACGTGTATCTATAGAATAGGTGGGGCGACACGGGAGACGCCAAACTATCTGTCAAGATGAATCTCTTAAGGCACGGAAGGAATAGCAAATATGCAAGGGAGGCACTGGAAACAAAACACGTATGCTGTACACACATTGACCCAGATGCGGTGAGTTGATGATGGCGCTTTTAGTTAGTTAGTTTAGAAATATATCTTGTTTTGCATTCTCATTTGGCCCCAATGGCATGTTCAGAAGTAGACACTTAAGAGTACTTTTTATAGGGCACAAAGATAAAGGATAATATCGAAGCAGGCGAGATAAATATCACCATACGCTGAAAGACACAGAAATGCAATCATTTGGACATTGATATGCGACATAGAGCACAGTGGACACTTTGTATAGCAGTTTCTCCTGGTATATAGAACCAACATCGGATTCAATATGCTTAATATATACGGTGAAAATGTAAATTCTTATCACCTACTGTGAAGCAAAATGTCCCTAACATGTATATGCATGCGGTTCACGATAACTTGGGGGAAAAATTTAAAAAACGCAATAAAGATATAAAAAAAAAAACAAAAAAAACAATGGGGAGAAACCCATAGATAGGGTCCTCCAATATGATGCCTGCAACTTGCATCTTTTCCATCTCTTGTCATACTAGTAGTAGCACACGAGGTCGGACTCTTCTGTGGCCAAGGGCCACAGGCTGGATTACGGGGGTCAATATGTAATTTATCCGACTTCCCCTTGAGACAGCCAATGCCACAGATGAGATCTGCAGATTCTTTCAGCATCTGTGCAATACCTTGTTGCATTCCAAGCACAGCAATAAGCATCAGGGATTCACGGCGCTTGAGCCAATATTACTTGCAGACACGTTTTAAATGCCTATATATTGAACTAAGCTGCTTCGTTTCACATCGCAGCCGACTTCTGTGTGTTTGGAAATGAAAGCAAAAAAAGGAAAACTACCACAATTGGAAGTGTGTGCCCAAGACAAAAGAAACAGAAATCGATTATATTCAAATACAACACCCGTTCCTGGCTACGACTGAGGCAACAACGAGGGCCGATCTGCACTCCTTTGCCTAGGTGCCAGGAGCGAGGGCACAGCTCCGCCTCCACACCTAGACACACCGTACAGCCAAGGCTCGGCGACCTTTAAGTGACTCACACGAGTCCATGCCGCCGTTCCTCGATGGCCACGAAGACAAGCCTCCGCTCCACACGGTCGCACTTCCTCTTCTGATCGCTGGAGACACAGAGCCAGCGCTCACTTCCGCCATCAGAAAGGAGCTGGGGCCAGCCCAAGCTCCTCAAGACAGGACTCTGTGGACGTGTGTCCTCACGTGCCCCGTCACACGCCTCCTGGTTCTTACCTGCCCCGTCCCCTCCCTCTGCTCGCGGGTTATAAACACACAGGCGTAAAATAACCAATCGGTTGTAGGACCACGAATCAACGCCTGGTCTTCAGCCATTTCTTGTGTCTCCCACAGCTGTAAAAACCAGCCCTCCGCTCACATACCGGTGCTGGACTCTTGCAGAGCTGCCCTCCCGTCCCTGGGGCCAGCCCGCATTTACTGTCCATGGTCCTAACACACCGTCCGGTCTCTGCGCGCCTCCCCAACCGACACCCCCTGTACTCACCGGCCAGCTCCTGCAAAGCCTCCAACGTATCATTCACCAACTGTCTTCGCTAGGCCGGACCTGCCCCAGCAGCCCTCTCCCTCACCAACCAAGCTTTGCCCCGCACTCGCCCCTGCACCATCCTTCATTTACAAGCACCTCTCGTTCACTGTCCAAACTCTGCAGCCCTCTCCCTCATCACTGCCCTCCATTCACTGTCCATGCCTGACAGTTTTTTTCCCTCTCCACCAACCCTCACTTACCATCCAGCCCCTGCAGATCTCCCCTCCCTCACTGCCGTCCCCGCAGCCCTCTCCCTCACACCTCTCTGTCCACCCCCCACACTCTTCTCCCTGACCACCTCCCCTCACTCACCCTCCAGCCCTCTCTCTCTCTGGTGCCCCCACCGCCCTCTCCCCACCCTCATTCACCCTCTCCCTCCCACCCACACTCACCTTCCAGACCCTGCAGATCTCCCCCTCCCTCACTTCCGTCCCCGCAGCCCTCTCCCTCTCACCTCTCTGTCCATTCCCACAGTCCTCTCCACCTCCCCTCTCACCCTCCAGATCTCCCCCTCCCTCACTTCCGTCCCCGCAGCCCTCTCCCCTCACTCACCCTCCAGCACCTGCAGATCTCCCCCTCCCTCACTTCCGTCCCCGCAGCCCTCTCCCTCTCACCTCGCTCTGTCCATTCCCACAGTTCTCTCCATCACCACCTCCCTCACTCACCGTCCAGCCCCTGCAGATCTCCCCCTCCCTCACTTCCGTCCCACAGCCCTCTCCCTCACCCTCCAGCACCTGCAGATCTCCCCCTCACTTCCGTCCCCGCAGCCCTCTCCCTCTCACCTCACTCTGTCCATCCCCCACAGTCCTCTCCCTGACCACCTCCCCTCACTCACCGTCCAGCCCCTGCAGATCTCCCCCTCCCTCACTCCCGTCCCCGCAGCCCTCTCCACCTCCCCTCTCACCCTCCAGCACCTGCAGAGCTCCCCCTCCCTCACTTCCGTCCCCGCAGCCCTCTCCCTCTCACCTCACTCTGTCCATCCCCCACAGTCCTCTCCCTGACCACCTCCCCTCACTCACCGTCCAGCCCCTGCAGATCTCCCCCTCCCTCACTCCCGTCCCCGCAGCCCTCTCCACCTCCCCTCACTCACCCTCCAGCACCTGCAGAGCTCCCCCTCCCTCACTTTCGTCCCCGCAGCCCTCTCCCTCTCACCTCACTCTGTCCATCCCCCACAGTCCTCTCCCTGACCACCTCCCCTCACTCACCGTCCAGCCCCTGCAGATCTCCCCCTCCCTCACTCCCGTCCCCGCAGCCCTCTCCACCTCCCCTAACTCACCCTCCAGCACCTGCAGAGCTCCCCCTCCCTCACTTCCGTCCCCGCAGCCCTCTCCCTCACACCTCACTCTATCCATCCCCCACAGTCCTCTGCCTGACCACCTCCCCTCACTCACCGTCCAGCCCCTGCAGATCTCCCCCTCCCTCACTGACGTCCCCGCAGCCCTCTCCCTCACGTTGTCCATCCCCCCACAGCCCTCTCCCTCACCACCTCCCGTCCATCCCTCTCCCACCCTCACTCACCTTCCAGCCCCTGCAGTTCTCCCCCTCCCTCACTGCCGTCCCCGCAGCCCTCTCCCTCACGTTGTCCATCCCCCCACAGTCCTCTACCTCACCCCCACCCTCACTCACCGTCCAGCCCCTGCAGCGCCCCGTGCAGCGCGCTCAGCCGGATCCGCAACTGCAGGTTGTTGGCCGTGAAATGGGTCAGGTCCCCCTCGTGGCTCACGGTGCCCTCGAGCTCCAGGGCGCTGGAGATGGTGGCTCTGCGGCCAGGTTCGGCCTTGCCCTGGCCGGCGGTGTAGGCCCGGCTGATGCCGTCCAGGCTCCGGCTGTCCTGCAGTCTCCCCAGGCCGGCGCGGGGACCTGGTGGGGCTCCGTTCATCTCGGGCCCCCGGGAGCCACCGCTCCCGCTACGGATGCGCACCTCGGCCATGACGTGCTGCGGGGGCCGCGAGGGCTCCATGGGGCTCACTGCCGCCCCCCAGCCCGGAGAGCACAGAGGCCGCGCCGCCTCCCCATGAACCGGCCCGGCACAGCAGCTGTTCCTCCGGAGCTACCCTGGCGAGGCTTCTGATTGGTGAAGAGGAACTACTTCCTGTTTACATCCTACACCGGATATCCGGTCATAAAATGTACTCACCATAGAGAGACCGTGACCCTCCTGCATTCTGTGGAACCATCCTGGCTGTGCTCGTGTACATAGAGAGCGACACGTCCGGCTAGACGAGACCCCGTTACACTTCCGCATAATGTCAGACCATCCTGGCTGTGCTCTCATTGACCATAGACGGAGACAAGCCCGGCTAGACAAGACCCTGGACACTTCCGCATGATGTCAGACCATCCTGGCTGAGCTCGCATTTACAATAGAGAGAGGCAAGGCCGGCTAGACAAGACCCCGTGACGCCTCTGGTCAGCGCCGCCGCCATCTTGGAGGTGTGCCGGTTCCAGATCGTAGAGTGAGACTTTGCAGCAAAGAAACCGCTTTCTGACCCTTTACAAACGCATTGCTGCTGCATCTACATGTCCTAAATGATGTTTATATTTAATTATAGTGGCATGCCTATACCACTAGCCCATACCTCTGGCTAGAAGCTGAACGGTCGGGTAATAACACCACTCCTTGGGAATCCTGTTGTTGGAAGAGTGAGTCTGCCATATAGCATTTAAAAGTATTATTTTGATGTTGTTCTTGAGTTAGGCTCTTATTATGATTTGGAGCAAAAAAAAAAAAATGACTTGTTTTTGTGGTTTCCAGCAGAGAATATCCTGAAGTGCAAGTCAATGGAAAATTAACTTCACGTCATGTTTTTGTTCTTAAACCTTGTTGTTCGCTGACAAACGTTAGCGGCATAGCAGCCAAGTTTTCAGAGTGCCTATGTGTGACGTTTCCATGGTTTCAATGCACTTATGAGTGACATTCAGCTGACAAATGTGTGACACTTAGCTTTCCAAAGCTGGCTAGTTTTCCAGGTCAATGCTTGATGTGCTGCCTGAATCCAGATTTTTTTCTTGAATTCTAGGACTTGTAGTCATGTTAAATCTATTATAGAACAGGAGTACATGTCCCAGAATTCAAAGGAAAAAACCTGGACAGCGGCAGTACATCACGCATTGAACTCGGAAACTTGGCAACTATGACTTTCTCAACAGTAAAACCAAGCAATGAAGCATACTGAAAGAGCAAAATATCGGAAATTACAACATTTTGAATAATGCAACGCTCTAAACATATCTTGAAACTAATTCAAAACTCCTGAAATGAAAGGTCATTAATCTTCAGCAAAGATGACCATTCTGTAAAACAATGGTGGCACTCATTCATAGCAATCTAGATACACTATGAGGAAGTTCGGAGGGGGCCTGTGGAGCCATTTGCTTAGCCTGACAAGGCATCATTCGTGTATTGACACTATGCAACTGGCACCGAGTAAGTTTTAGAAGCCAGTGCGTCAGAGAATATAACACAATGCCTCTGATTGTCAGTACAATGTAACTAAAAATGGAAGGGTGGCCTTGTAGGTTAAAGCACATGCTGCAGAGAAGAGTGAACTTCAGTACAGAGAGTGCATGACCCCTTTGAGTGGACTGTGCCACCAGAAGTGCGTAGAGAATGCCTGCCAGTATGAGCGTGAGCGCTTTCCCACTGCACCTTGCAAGTTCTTTGGCTGGCATGGACAGAGCGGCCACCAGCATGCAGCAGCAAGCAGTGCTGCTTTATGTGGGCTGAAGAGCTGTGGACGGTCCAGTTCTGGCTTGTCGGAGAGCTCACCTGTGTCTTTCAGCCAGACTAGAGGGAAAACATCCACCCTGTAGTGTCCTGCGTGACACGTTCTAGTGTTCCGCAGGAAGCTTTACTCCCAGCCACTCCCTTGAGGGCTGGACACACATGCACCCCCACACCCATCCATCACGGGTGTCACGAGTGACGTGGCCCCGCCAATAAAAGAGCCCAGATGCATGTGCTCGAGGCGAGTTACTGCTACACATCTCCTGGTGTCTGTGTCCATCCTTTACGTAATGTGGGCCTGAGGCCCAACACCACATTGGCGACGAGGCGGGTAGCTGACCCCGCATGCCTGAGGCTCGAAGCTTCATCGTCCTTCGTGAGGAGAACATGAATCAGAACCGTGACAGCCCCCCCTGCCTGCGGAGGGGATCACGTCCCTCTATGAAACATCAGGCGGTAAAGGTGGCCGCAACCTGCTTTTGCATCCTTAGATGGCTCAGAATAATCCTGTGGATGATGCCAGTTTCTACTCAAAGAACTGTAGTCCAGGCTCTTGTCATCTCACGCTTGGACTATGGCAACATCCTCTTTTTGGGAGCCAATAAGGATGTGATACATAAGTTGCAGGTTGTACAAAATGCTGCAGCCCGCCTACTCTGCCACATTCCAAAAAATGACTCTATGTCAACTTCTTTACGTGAACTTCACTGGCTTAAGGTTGAAAGCCGTATCAAATTTAAAACTCTAATCTATATGTTCAAGATTAAAACTGGCAAGGTCCCGGAATACTTAAACACTATTGTCCACCAATACGTCCCGTCAAGTTCTCTCCGCTCATCCACTCAAATGAAATTCACGGTTCCTAGGCATAGATTGTCACTTATGGGTGGCAGATCCTTTTCTTGCCTGGGTCCCACCCTGTGGAACTCCCTTCCTCTGTTATTAAGGAAAGAGACCACTTTTGTCCATTTTCGTAGGTCACTGAAAACTTGGCTATTCAATCAATAAGTTTCTTCCTTCTTTTTTTCTCTTTGGTCCTCTCAGGTTGGCGCCGGGAAACCCTTGGGTAGCTGTGCGCCTTATAAATTCAAAATAACATAACATAACATAACAACCAGTTACCGCCTCCCAGACCCTGGAGGATCAAGGTAGCCTGCCTGGAGACTCCCTCATGCCCATTGCCAGCACGACGATCGAGGCCGTGCAGAGGAGGACGGAGGCCACCCAGCGCCTGACCCGGCCTCACGGGAGAGGTCCCGGCAGGTGCCCACATACTGCCGCCGCTACAGCCCGCACCAGCAAGCCCGACGGCGAGAGGTCAGTGTGAGAAAACACAAACGGACACACGAGGAGGTGCCACGGCTAGCGCCGCACAGGAGGCAACCTTGCTTCTCGGCCCTCGAAGTCACCCCGCCCTGCGGCGCCCACGGGCTTTTCCGCTTGCCGCTCCTACACCGGGAGATGGAAAAAACACGCTGTCCAGACACGGCGCGATATGCCTGGTCCCCTGGCCCCTGCACCGGTACCTGCGCAACAGCCTGCGCTCACCTCTACACCACCCTATGCGAGGGTAGAAGATAACACGGCGCCACGGCCTGGTGAGACGGGAGTGCTCTGAGTCACAGCCTCCCTGCTGCTGCATGTACGAAGCAGCTGCGGCGCCCCTAACAGTGACTTGATGCCTGCAGCCCAGACGAAAGGAATGATCTGCGCCCAGCAGTACCGTCCCCGTCAGAGCGCCGGCAAGAGCCTGTTTCTCCTGCGCCCACACCCCAGATGCCTGCCACGCCAGCAGCGCTGCTCAAGTCAGTACTTGTCCCCGCAACAGCTCACAGCTCTGGGAAAGGAGAAACAAGACTGTCCTACCTTCCCCGCGCAGCTCACACCGCAAGCAGACCACACAATGCCCCGAGACAGCATGGCCGGCAGCATGTGAAAGGCTGCCACTCCCCGAGGAAGAGCGCCTGCATCGCCGTGAGCCTCCAGTCAGGGTGGACGCCTGCAACTTCCAGGAAAGGCTGCCAGGCCGAACACTGACGCGCTACACTGCCACATAGCGGCCACAGGTGGTACTGCAGCCACACCACCCAAGCACGCAAGAAGGAAACAGCCTGCATTGTACATATCAGCAGAACAGGAGGTCCGAGCCCTTGTGCCCACAGAGCCGCTGAAACCAGCGGACCCCCAGCCTAGGAACAAGGCTGAACTGTAAGGAAGGCCTCAGACCCCCACACAAGTATAGGGTACAGCTCACTTCACCCTAGCACCGAGCGAACCACAGTGTTTCCAGCTCCCGCACTGTGGCCACAGATAGACAGTCACTGCACAGAACCCTGCACCAGCTCCTCCAGCACCCAAAACCTGCAGCAATCAGGGCAAGCCACCGCAATGCCTGCCGCGCCACCTGGTGGCTCCCCAAAAGTAACGCCCTGAAGAACGGACTTACTGCCTGGCCAGAGCAGATAGCCAGCGGTGCCCCACGACCGTCGCCCCAAGCAGCAAGGTAAGCTGGAGGAGAGGCCCGGATACCCCACTACCCTGCCGGATGTGGCAGGGTCAGCAAGAGAAGACGGCAAAGTGATCCTGGCAGGAGGATCCACACCGGCGCGTCCGAAGAGCGGTCAAGCACACTGACTGCCCACCACGGCCGACGTCAGCAGGCGAGAGCGGCAGACCAGTGACAAGTGCTGCAGCACTGCCACCTACGGACCAGCGGCACCCGAGCACAGCACAACGCCCCGCTAACCAGCCGGCAACAGTGGTCAACAGGTCCCCAATAGCGCACCGCCACCATAAGGAAAGCTGCATGCTCAAGCCCTACTACTGTGACGGACTGCGCAAGGCCCAGCGAGGCGTGCCCTCAGAATTTCATGCCCCAGAGAGCGTCACCCTTGCACCCCAAAACAAAAAGGCAATAGCCGCCACGCTCCCAGCACAGGAACGGGCCAAGAGGCAAAGTACAGCGACGCCCAGCAAGACGGCAAGCCTCTAGAGAAGCACACGAAGACGGGGTGCATTGCGCGCCACTTGAACGGGCTGCCTAAACTTTCAAAGGAGAAAGGCTGTTGCACATTACCAAGGGCTCCCAGGAAGCCTAGAGCTTCTCCAGCCCAGGCAAGCGCCGGCCAAGCTCGAGCAGCAACACCACAAACGCCGCAATAAAAGCCCCACTAGCAAGAGTGGTCGACCAGCCAGAACAGCAACGTCACAAGATACCCCTGCACACCAACAGCACAAGAAACCTGGTGAAAAACGCGCACCACATGTGGCTGCCCAACGCCACCGCCGGAGCAGAGGTAGTGTACAGACACCACCGCAAACTGCACCACAGGCACACCGAGTGCCAGAAGAGGGCGCCGGAAGCGCGCAGAAGGCCGCGCCAGTTGACCTGCCAGCACGGGCAGGCGCCCGGGAGATAGAGACATCTCCACGAAGAAGCACTGCTGAACGCAGCATCGAGAACGCCTGCATCTCTACTGCACCAGCAAAGCCCCGCAGTGGGCCGAAGACAACACAGAGTGTCCTCCCTCGCACTGCCTCCAGATGGAGTCGGCAGTGACCCATGACAGGCAAGAGAGGAGTCGCACACTCCACGTGGCAGGCCGCCACAGCAACATGCGCTCCCACAACCAGCGACACGTGACCGGACGTCATGTCGCCCAGCAAGCAAGGAGCACGTCACAAAGTGACCAGTCCAAACAAGCACGCTGGAGCGAAGGCAGAAGCCGGCGCCACAACAGCGCCGCCTCGAGGTCCAAGCGCAACGCCCTCGAAGAAAGAAGAGAGTGACAGCCCTGTCACCCCGAAAACCGGATGAAAACAGGTGTGCTGAACAGACCAACAAAGGGAGAAGACCGAGGAGCCAAGAGCACACCCTGACACACCAGACAGCCACCAAGGCGGAACGACGTCCCTGGGTACAGCATCATGGGTGATACGAACATAAGCCGCAGCAAGCGCAAACAGCGTCTTATCCTAAAGCTTCCCCAGGCGACCGTCCATCCCCGAGCGTTGGCAGTCTAAGTCAAGCGGCATCCCTGCTCCTATCCGCAGATGCCACGGGTGAAGCTCAGCACTGAGTGTCCGTCCTCACACCGCCTCAAGATGGAGTCAGCAGTGGCCCCAAGACAGGCAAGAGAGGATTTGTACGCTCTACGTGTCACGCCGCCACTGAAACTCAACCTCAGCAAGGCGGAGGCACATGGCTGCCAATTCCCTCCTGACATCCAACTCTCCCAGCAAGTCACCACCACCGGTCATCCCGAGTCACCACATGGCTGGAAACCGCCATCACGCCAGCCATCAGCACATGCGTCAAACACCACTCCCAGAGTATCGAGGGACTGGAGTCCCACGCTGTTGCCACAACAGCCGAGAAAAGATACCAGAGGCTACCTGTGAACCGGGCATACCCCTGACCCGCGGCAGCGAGAGCAAGTCTCAACCAAGACTCATCCACCCTAGAGGGTTGTGCGTGCGACTAAGTAACGGCTCCTCGGTGGTCCTGCAGCTGCCTCCAGTCGGCACACAAGCGGCCCCGGCGCAGCCCTCCTGCAGTCCTGCAGCAACCCCGACAATGGGCCTCCCCAGGCGGGAGAGTGAACAGAGACTTTGCCCCACCGACAGGTCATCGGTTGCAGCCAAAAGGTTCCTCAGAGACAAATGATCAGACAGCGCCTCCATGAATTCTCACCTGGGACTCCATCCACGTTCATGACGCTACCCACTATAAGGAACTGTTAGAAATCACCACAGACCATCACCAACGTCAGCAAAGTGGAAGCCATGCAAGACCGCAAGACATGTCATCATCAGTGAACTGACGGTATGCAGCGGACGTCTCCAAGCCGGCGGTCGTGTCCTGAACCCCTCAGGTTAAACTATGGGTGCCTGCCCGAGATGGTCCTGCTGCAAGCAAGTCACCAGCCCATGTCTGACGTCTTCCTGCCACCTGACTCAGAAGACTGATGGACCCTGCAGTATCTAGTTAACTGTTTGTTTTGTCCCCACAGGTTAGACTAACGTTTTGTTTGTTCCTCAATAAAGTTGGGGAGGAATGTAGTGTCCTGCGGGACACGTTCTAGTGTTCCGCAGGAAGCTTTACTCCCAGCCACTCCCTTGAGGGCTGGACACACATGCACCCCCACACCCATCCATCACGGGTGTCACGAGTGACGTGGCCCCGCCAATAAAAGAGCCCGGGTGCACGTGCTCGAGGCGAGTTACTGCTACACATCTCCTGGTGTCTGTGTCCATCCTTTACGTAATGTGGGCCTGAGGCCCAACACCACACACCCCATCAGGGCACAGCTAGGAAAGAAAATAAACCCTGGCACCAAACTAAAAGTGCCCCCCAATTAGCAATTCAGACAATTAAAAAACATGGCATACATCTGCAAATCAGTGCAGCTTTGAACTTGTCAAAACACGCTGTATAGTGTTTTGCAATGTATGGAATACTGAATGCATCTCAGTTTGCTACCCTAAATGTGTGTTGTAATATCAGGTAAATCGACAGTAAAACCCAGTGCACCTGTCCCACAAACAGCCCAAAAAACTTAGTCCACACGCTGAACTGCCACATGATCTACCCTTCGGGCACTGCACTGGCAGCTGATATGTCAAGGAAAAAGAAAGCTTCCCGCCCCCCACCATCGCTGTATAGGTATTTTGCAAGGTAGAGACTCCTAGCATTTAAGTTTTAAGTTTATCGATGACTAGACTGCTGCTGTGTGTTGGAAATACACAAAAGAGTACCCCAAAACGTGTAACAACATAAACATCTTCATAGCTTGCTTCACAACTGCACACGCCCGTCTAGAGCTTTACAGGGTTATGGATAAACTCCAGGACCGCTGCCTGTATCATGATACCGACTCTGTGATTTTTCTGAGTAAGCCGGGGGATGAAGATCCACCTCTTGGGGATTATCTAGGTAATTTGACCAGCGAACTCGATAAGGATGAACATATAATAGAATATACCTCAGCCGGACCTAAGACATACTCGTACAAAACAAACACCAACAAAGTGTGCATGAAGGTCAAAGGTATAACATTAAATGTCAGAACACCCTAAAAATTTATTTTGACAGTCTGAAGGATCTGGTGCACGAATACTCTGCATCGGACGCCCGTGAAAATGATAAAACCATAGTTGTTAACCAGCCATGCATAGTCAGATCCAAAAAGAAATGGGAAATTACAACACAGCCCCTACATAAAACCTTACGCGTTGTTTTTGACAAAAGGGTCCTGACTACGGACTATAAAACACTGCCGTACGGTTATTAGGGCGCATTAGAGAGGACAACAACAGCACAATGGACACCCGATTACAACATCCGTTCTCCTGCGTGTTAGCAGGACCCTCAAACTGCGGTAAAAGCTACTTTATAAAAAGCTCTTAGAAAATGCTGCCGGTGCTTTATCCCAAACACCTAATAACATTTTGTGGCTTTATTCGTGCTGGCAAGATCTTTATACAGACATGTCCCGCAGCTTCCCTCATATCAGATTTATAGAAGGTATACCTAATAATCTCAACGATGATGAGCTGCTACCCCCGACCCTTGTAAACATGGTAATTGTCGATGACCTTATGCGTGAAGGTGGCGACCATCCTGAGTTAGAGAGAGCTTTTACTCAATATTCACACCATCGCAACCTAAGCATATGCTACATTGTGCAGAACTTGTTTTACAAGGGTAAGAACAGTCGCTCTATAGCTCTCAATGCCTCATACCTTGTTTTATTTAAAAACCCCCGTGACAAACAACAAATATCCGTCATAGCTAAACAGATGTACCCGGGAAACACTCACTTCTTCATGGAGGCCTTTAACGACGCTACAGCAAAACCCCAAGGCTACCTGCTGGTCGACTTAAAAATAATACTCTAGAAGACTACAGACTGAGGGCTGATATTTTTCCCCTGATCTCCCAGTCTCTTACACCCCAAAGACTAAGTCCCGAGCCTATAAAAAGCAGCGCTGAAGACCTTTAGAGACATTTGTAGCCAGGCCCTTATAATACAAGGTGTTGACCATGTCTGACCGCCTACGCCGCAATTTGGCCCTCCTGAAAATGTTGGTTACAGCCAGTCCTCAGCACAGAAAGGCCCTCCTCTGCGCTGCTTCTGACGATTTAGTGGTGTCCATTTCAGAAATAGCCCTAAACACCCTAAAAGGCAACGTTCCTATATCAAGGAGTCAGTTACAGGTGTTGAAGAAGAAGCGTCATCTTATTAAGAAGCTCAGTAATAAAAGGGCCTCACTCATCACCAAGAAGAAACTGGTGAAGCAGTCTGGGGGTTTTATAGGATCATTGTTGGGCATTGCTATACCCATAATTACAAGCCTCCTCTCCGGACGGTGATGGAGCATGCCGCAAAGATGTATTTGGTTCCCAGACAGCAGCTGGAGAAACGGGGCTCTTCTGCGGACAATGCCTGGGATATACGACGAAATGAGACTCTACGCCTGGATGCTGAAATTAAAGACATTTTGAACCGGACGGATCTAAACCCGTACGACAAAGCTACCCTTTACACCAGCACCCTTAAAAATGTTCTAAGTTACTACAAGCAGTGGGATACCGAAAAAAATAAGCTAACTTTATATGCCCCGAACTCTGAACAGCCAGCAATGCAGGCGCCTGCTCCGCAACCACGGCAGCCGCAGCCGGCCCGACCCCGACCTCGGATATCTTTGTTGACGATCTCCTAAAAAATATAAGTCAGAGGCACCGGGGGGCAGCGCAAATGTTGATGAGTAAAGTCGCCGCTTCTAAAGACCTAACAGCGTGGAATGAACGCGGCGAATTTCTCTACAAGGGGCATCCGGTTGTTGGTTCACACATGTACGATCTAGTCAAAGGTCTCAGGCACCCCAAAACCCTAACGCAGCAAAATGCTCCTAGAGGATGGGATCAGTTTCTGCGAGCCGCCGCTGAACTCAACATCCCTTCCACCCTTGTTGGTAATAACGATCACCGACGTATGTTGAAAGTTTGAAGGCCCCCTTCCCTCCATCGCCAGCCACCTCTGACGTCCCACGACTATCCCCCTCTTGGAGCACCCCACTTGCGACGGCTGTACAGACAAAAAGGACACTGCCAAAATCCCATACGTGGATTAATCCTTAATGTTTCTATAGACTTTTTGAATAACTGTGCCTATTACGTGTATAACCGTGTCTGATGTTTCTTCATATATTTCTCTAGTAATGGATGTCATTGTAATGCACACCCTACATAGCTGTTTGTAATAAACACTTTTATAACTTTTCAACCCGTCTCACCCGTCTTTTAAAACATTTTAATTGTGGTGTATGTGGCAGCATAGAAACACAGAGTCTGAATGTTTGTTTTAAAAAAATGTCTTTATTTTAAACGTTCATCATTAAACATATATACGTTACAGACCCTTACAATTTTGACAGACGCTATATTCTGTTTTCTCAGGTCTGATCGATGCCCTTGTGTTTTCTTTTACATATTTCACAACTAGACTGTCATTGTTAACAAGGTCACGCGAATATAGATTTAAGAAATTTCTAAACGTCACACCCTCCGCCATTTTACTGATAAAATAAATACAGTGTTCCCCGCATGTGATGGCTAACGAATCCTGGACCCTTAGCTTGTTATACTCAACCCTCGCTGCAGCTTTTTTCACAAACTTGAAAATGGGCTGTGTATAGATACTGTGTTTGGGGAACTCTGCTGTACTGTCAAACACTGTAACCTTGTCACTATTTATAAACACGGCCGCCCAGTGTGTTCCACCCTTGTAATGAGGATCTGTGTTAAAGACTAGGGTGCGTGGTCTTTCCGGCCCTATTTCGGTCCGTAGCCCATCGCTAGGGAAAACACCTAAAAAGTATTTCCTAGCGTATTTATGTCTGCTTAAGAAGTCCCGTATCTGCACAGTGTCCATTTCACAAACGTTTTAAAGATAGTCAAACAAAATCTGTCTGGCGTGGTTGATCTGAATGATGCTGTCAAATACCGAGAATACGACCATGTTCACATTCGCAGGTAGCGGATTACTAAAACGTATTTCAGCTTTTAGATTGCCGTTTTTGACCAGGTTGTAGTGATCACCGTCTTCCATGTCAGGAGTCAGGTCGAATGCGAACAGCGTGTATCCGGCCCCATAGCCTTCTCTTGTCACGGCTACCCCGCAGTCCCGTAGATGCTTCCCGGTTATCGAAACCAACCCCTGGTATTCCCTGATGTAGTTGGAGGTTATAAAACTGGGTGTGTAGGGTTTTGCAGGAATCACGGTGCCCTCATGGACCAGCGCAGCGTAGTTGATGTTGTAGTGCTTAAAATTGAAGGGATTTGAGGCGTAGACGCCGCTAAAAGCTGTATAGTCCACAAACCCGATGATGATAAGCTTGGGTAGTTGTCCCATAAATAAATTCTGTTGCTGTGTTAATCGGGTACCGACTGGGATGCTGAATACCTTCAGAGCTACTCTTTCCACCGCGTACTTGGCGTTTGATATTTGCAAAGCGTCGGCGTGAGCGAGTCTGATGCTCGGGGACACTTTTACCCTCTTTACAAACAGACTCGCTGACAGTATGTCCAGCTTGTACTGATCCGCATCCCCGCTGATGAGACAGAATGCGTCCTTGTTGCGAGTGAGCTTGATCTTAAGATCAATTCCGTTGATAAGCAGCTTATCTTGGAAGAAGAGGTCTGAATGTATGCGCCCCAGGAGGTCAAACTGGCGACTGCCCGCCGCAAAACTTGCTCTTTTTACAAAACCCTGATTATCACCGTCCAGCTCCTTCGCTTCAAAGTGTCCGGATGTGTCCTTGTAGAAGAGTCCCGCTGAAAGCTGCGTGTCGAGGGCGTCGCTACTGTAATTTAGAATACTCTCGAGGTAGGCTCTGTAGGCGTACATGTTATCGCTCTGTGTGATGAGCCGATCGCCCAGGGTGATGTCCACCTGATTAAACAAGGTTGCTAGGGGGTAAGCGATCGTTGTCACTTTAGCGTCTGCGGCTATGTCGGAACCATCCGGATTTACGATTTTACACATAAGATGGAGTAGCGTGTTGTTGAGATCCAAATACATATCCGTGGACCCTGATACATAAAACTCAATAGGTGCCAGAGGTGTCAAAGCTGCTAAAGGCGATACCTCCATGAAGAAGCTGTTTTCGATGCTTGTCTGCGTGGACTTTAGAGTAAACAAGTCTAACTCGGATTTGGCGCACTCGCCCGATGCACAGTGTACGAAGGCCATACTTTAGTTTGCGCCTCTTTAAAAAATATTTAGTTTAGAGGCGGATCTCTTCTTCTTCGAAGTTCTCTTCCGTCTTGGGGTTTTTCTTTTCTGAGTGTGCTTTGAAGAACTCCTCCTTTTTTTATAGGGGGCAGGCGGTCCTCTGCGTCTTGAAGCGCGGCGCTTCCTTTTAATAGTGGCGCAAGGCCTGTACACCAAACCGGCGCCTTCTTGCGGCTGTTTTTTCATGCGTTCGGCAACCGCCGAAGTAACAGACCCTACCATGTCCTGGGCAATGTTCGTAGCCGCCGCTTTAACATGCGGTTTTACAATTTCATAGCCTTTTCTCAAGAAGGGCATAGCTCTTCTAAACAGACTGCGGAAGAAACCTCCTAGACCAGCCCCGTACATAACCGGGGACCCTTGATAGTACGGCGGGCCGCCATAGCCAGCCTGGTTTCGGTAATAGTCCCTGTACATAGACGGGTCCCCGTATGTTTTCACAACCACCATGATGCCTGCTTAATAGCCTCTGTCGCGTTTCGGCCTTAAATGAAGCTTAACAATAACTTTCCCGTATTTAAAGGACACTGGGACGGACTGATCATCGAAGATCATAATTGATATAGTGTCAAAATGGTTTTTAGAAACTGCGACGTAGTCGGGTTTGTTGAATTGAATATTGACCATCGTATTATTTTCGCCCTGTACATGGACCCATCTTAACAACGGCGAGTAACTATCGCCAATCCTCTGGGCCTCCACAATATCGCTATACACATAGAGCGTGTAGAACCTCCCGTTAATATCAGGGCATGTTTGATCCTGTTCGATCGGACTTTTCGCATTCTGTACTGTGCCTAAAACTCTTCTTAATTTACCGGAACAGTTAAATGTTGTGGTGCGACTCGGGGCTTTAAGAAACACCTTCCTTCTGACGTTATCTAGCGACAGATGAGTATTCGTATATGTTTAGATGCTGCCTATGATGGCGTCGACAACACTTAAAACGGTTGGGTAGTATCCGTATGGGATGCTCTCATGCATGCTCATAGGGTCCTGCTCACGCTTTATGTAAAACTTCGCCTCGCTCTGTGTAAATGTATTCCAGGTTCTAGGGTATTGGATCTCGGTTAGGGCTACCTCCCAATCCCCTTTCAGGTCCACAGGCTTAGCCAGTTTCACGGTATAATTAGAAATCTCGTTGTTGGGGAACATGCCTTTAGAAGCGTTGGACGGCAGGGTGATATAAAAGGGTGTTGTCTCCATCTTAACGATACCAAAGGGGATGATGGACGGAGCGTTTGAGCAAATCAAACACTCACCCCCAGTCAACTGATCTGGGTTTAATCCATCATCATTAGCTCACTCCACCACCCCAGTTCAGACATGGCCATATGCAAATCAGTCTGACCCTGTGCCTCATGGGAACAGTCCAGCCTGAACTGCCAAGCCAGGTCTTCCCTGGACCGGAAACAACCATCCTGGGACTGGTTTTGGAGTAACAACCCTCATCAGCCAGGCTAGCTTGAATCCAGTGGCAAAGTGAGCAAGGGACCCACGTCTGGGCATACCCTGCCAACTTAGGGTGAACAAAGCAAACACAAGGAGATCATGGAACGAACGCTGAAACTTTTCAGACACTCACCCCCAGTCACAGATCTGGGTTGAATCCATCATTGTTTTTTAGCTCACTCACCACCCCAGTTCAGATCCAGCCATATGCAAATCAGTCTTGACCCTATTTCTCATGGGAACAGTCCAGCCCTAACTGCCAAGCCAGGTCTTCCCTTGACCGGAAAGCAAAAGACACACAGATGATGAACTGATCCCAGAGCAAATCAAACATTCTCCCCCAGTCAATAGATCTGGGTTAAATCCAGCGTTCTTTTGCTCACCATGCCACCCCAGTTTAGACCCAGCCATATGCAAATCACGCTTGACCCTGTTTCTCATGGGAACAGTCTAGACTGAACTGCCAAGCCAGATCCTCCGTGGACTGGAAACAAGCATCCTAGGACCAGTTTCAGGGCATCACCCCATATCAGCCAGGCTAGCTTGAATCCAGTGGCACAGTGAGGCCGGGACCCATGTTTGGGCATACCTGGCGCACTTAGGGCGAGAAAGCAAAAGACACACAGATGATGGACGGAATGCAGAGCAAACCAAACATTCTCCCCCAGTCAATAGATCTGGGTTAAATCCATCGTTCTTTTGCTCACCATGCCACCCCAGTTTAGACCCAGCCATATGCAAATCAGTCTTAACCCTGTGCCTCATGGGAACAGTCCAGACCCAACTGCCAAGCCAGGTCCACCCTGGACCGGAAACAGGCATCCTGAGACCGGTTTTGGGGCATCACCCCTCATCAGCCAGGCTAGCTTGAATCCAGTGACACAGTGAGCCCGGAACCCATGTCTGGGCATACCCGGCGCACTTAGGGCAAGAAAGCAAAAGACACACAGATGATGGATGGAATGCAGAGCAAATCAAACATTCTCCTCCAGTCAATAGATCTGGGTTAAATCCATCTTTCTTTTGCTCACCAACTGTCTCAAACTGGAGTATGCAAGGAGGGCACCAAAGGTGCCCTTCAAAGCAGTCTGGTGGTGCTGGCAAGCGCCCCCATCCCTGCCCAATACACTAAGTCCTGTCTGGGAGGCGGTCACACCTCCCTGTGACAGGAAACCTATTGTTCTACCTTCCCCTGCTCAAGCTCAGCTCAGCAGCATAAGGGCAGAATTGTGTCTGGGGTCGGCAGCAGCACTAGCTTGCTGTTAGACCCTGGAAGGCTGGTACTGTGAATACAGGGGGGTTCCCTATCAGAGCCCCCAGTACATGGGATCATAGTTCCAACACTGGAATCGGTGTTGGGCTATGATTCCAACATGTTTGATCCCAAACATGACCGGGTTCTGTGCAGCCACTTTGTAGTTAGACATCTCGTAATGACTGATGTCCACTATATGTATTAAAATGGCTGACCGCACTTACAAAACCTGGAGAATCGACTTCGGGGTATGTAGGGGTGTCATGCTCATGCAGGGCCACCCTCACACTTATAACCAAGCACCCTGCCCTCAGGACGTAAGAGCCTGCCATTGGGGTGACTTATAGGTTTTAAGTGTAGTGACCTCAGATATAAGGAAACTAATATCTGTCGTGAGAGGAGCAAGTACCAACTCACAAAGGCTGCAATGGCAGGCCTGCAGTCAGAGTTGAGGTGGACTCCAATGGGTGGCACAATACATGCTGCAGCCCATGGGAGACCCCTGGTGTACCTATGCCCTGGGTACCTTAGTACCATATAGTAGGGACTTACAAGAGTAGACCAGCAGCCAATTAAGAAGGTACCAAAGTACTTACCATGGTCAGTTTAGGGAGAAAGCACAGTGACTGGGGTCCTGAGTAGCAGTATCCCAGTCAGACTAGTCAGAAACATACTGACACCAGCAAAAAGTGGGGGTAACCATGAAAACAGATCCTATTTTCCTACATAGACCAATATGGCTTAATATGTGGCCTATCAGATAAGGTTCAAGTCCCCAGTCTGATTGCATCCTCTCCCACAGACTCTGCTTACATGAGGAAAATCCCTATGAATCTTAGTGGTGTTCGAATACCAACCGTACGCCATTTTGTAATGGGCTTCTCTACCTGGGATGCTATGGTAGCATCTGGCTGGTTTTCACCAAAGGACTTCTCATTGTTTACCGTCTACCTTTTTTCCAAGGACATGATTCCAATGTGTTTCATACCTATGTGGCAACCGAGGTTTAGCTTGTTGGAAAGTGTTATAAAGTGTGGTAATTTGCCCTTTTGTACTCTGAATATTCTTCATAATTGTTTTAATGTGGCGAGGTCTCTAGAAGCTTCCACTTTATTAGACGGTTTCAGTGCCCAGTGCCTAAGTTGCGTGTATCAGAACCACTCATTCTTGTCTAGATGGTATTTCTGTTTCCTAGAGGCCAATCAAAATATTTCAAGTCCTTGAAATAAGTCGGTAAGTGTCAGACAGCTGCTTTGTTTCCACTTCTCAAATAGGTCTGGATGCAATGCAGGAGTAAGAGCTTGGTTGCAATGTCTTGGAGTATGTGAGGATAGAAAGAAAATAATGTTTCTGTGTCTTGTTAAAGTCTCCCTAATCCCCGGTGAAGTTGTAATGTGAATCCTCGACTAAGCGTTCAGGGCACTAGCCACTTTGGGCTCCAATACCAGGCCTGATAGTGTTCTCCATACAGTAGCCCGTCCATCTGTCTCCCCCGTTCATCTGGATCCAATGTTTATCAAGGTCAAGGTTTTTATTAAAGCGCAATCTACTCACCCAGAACGGGTCTCAAGGTGCTGAGGGAGAGGGGGGGGCAGAGGCAGGGGGGGAGGTTCCGCAGGCCCTGGTAGTTCACTGAGTTTTCATCGAAGAGCCAGGTCTTCAGGTCCTTTAGGAAGCGATGCAGTCTGTCGGAGGTGGAGGGGTAGTGAGTTCCATGCCTTGGCCGCGAGGAGGGAGAAGGAGCGCCCTCCTGTTCTGTTTTTCCTGATCCGAGGAAAATGTTGCGAAGGAGAGCTGGGCTAAGCTGAGAGAGCGCTGGGGAGCGTGAAACACGAGGCGGTGGTTCAGGTTGGCGGG
Organism: Calotriton arnoldi; assembly: GCA_963921515.1. Classification (NCBI taxonomy): domain Eukaryota; kingdom Metazoa; phylum Chordata; class Amphibia; order Caudata; family Salamandridae; genus Calotriton; species Calotriton arnoldi. Next base: position 169,612 of record CAWUFW010002197.1, read on the forward strand.
TCCGGTGTTGTGGAGGGCCTTGTGTGCGTGGGTGAGAAGCTTGAAGGTGATTCTCTTCACGACGGGGTACCAGTGTAGTGTCCGCAGGTGTTGGCTGATGTGGCAGTGGCATGGTAGGTTGAGGACTAGTCTGACGGTGGCGTTCTGGACATTCTGGAGTTTGCAGGTGAGGTTCTTGTTGATCCCGGCGTAGAGTGTGTTGCCGTAGTCCAGTCTGCTACTGATGAGGGCGTGTGTGACAGTTTTCCTGTGTTCAGGGGGGATCCACTTGAAGGTCTTACGGAGGAGGCGGAGGGTGTGGTAGCAGGAGGAGGTGATGGCGTTGATCTGGTGGTCCATTTTGAGTTCGGAGTCCAGGATGATTCCGAGGTTGTGTGCCTGGTCCGTGGGGGAGTGGGGGCTCCGAGGGCGGGGGGCCACCAGGTGTCGTTCCAGGCGTCGGGGTGTGGGCCCATGATGAGTACCTCGGTTTTGTCCGAGTTGAGTTGAAGACAGCGATGGCTTCCATTCCGTCTTGGAATTTGCGTTTGGTGATGTTGGGTTCATTGGATAGGGAGAGGATGAGTTGGGTGTCGTCTGCGTACGATGTAATGTTGAGTCCCTGTGCTCTAACGATGGATGCGAGCGGGGCCATGTAGATGTTAAACAGGGTGTGGCTGATGGAGGATCCTTGTGGGACTCCGCAGGTGGTTGGAGTCGGTTCTGAGAGGAATGGAGGGAATCTGACTCGTTGCGGTCTGCCGGAGAGGAAGGAGAGGATCCAGTCGAGGGCCTTGTTCCGGACACCCGCGTCGTGGAGTCTGCGGGCTAGGGTGCTGTGAGAGACGGTGTCGAAGGCCGTGGAGAGGTCTAGGAGGATGAGGGCCACAGTCTCTCCTCTGTCGAGGAGGGCGCGGATGTCGTCTGTTGCTGCGAGGAGTGTGGTTTCAGTGCTGTGGTTCTTCCTGAAGCCTGATTGGGAGGAGTCGAGGATGTGGTTTTCTTCGATTAAGGCGGCGAGTGGCTGTTGACAGCTTTTTCCATGACTTTGGCCGGGTAGGGGAGTAGGGAGATCGGTCTGAAATTCTTGAGGTCGGTGGGGCCTGCTGAAGGTTTTTTCAGGAGAGGCTTGATCTCTGCGTGTTTCCAGTCATCGGGGAAGGAGGCGGACTCGAAGGAACGGTTGATGATACGTTGAAACTCGGGGGCGATGATGTCTGCAGCTTTGCGGTAGATGCGGTGGAGGCAGGGGTCCGTGGGGGCCCCGGAGTGGGTGCTCCTCATTATTCTCAGAGTGTCTTCGATGCTGAGGGCCGTCCAGCTGTCTAGTGTCGGCTGCGTGCTGTTGCGAGCGGTGGGGGGGGGTTCCTCGTGAGGGTTGTTGTCGCCGAAGTTGTCATAGATGGTCTTGATTTTGTGATGGAAGAAAGTGCTGAGTCTGTTGCAGAGGTTCTGGGAGGGGGTGATGTCTGTGGACTCGCTGTTGTGGTTGGGTGAACTCTTTGATGATGCCGAAGAGTTCCTTGCTGTTGTGTGGGTTGGTGGAGATTTTGTCCTGAAGAGCTTTCTTCCTGGAGAGTCTGATGAGCTTGTGGTGGGCGGCGGTAGCAGTTTTGAAATTGTCGAGGTCTGTCGGGTTTTGGAGTTCCTCCACAGTTTTCTGAGTCGTCTGCAGGTGCATCTGGAGTCTCGAAGTTCGGTGGAAAACCAGCTGGCTTTCTTGGCATGGGGCTTGGAGGCTTTCTTGAGGGGGGCGATGGTGTTGGCGCAGTCGGTGATCCAATTGTGTAGATTGCGGGCGGCGATGGTGGGGCCATCGTCTGTGGTGGTGGGAGTGGAGCTGCCGAGGGCGGCGGCGAGCTGGTCGTCGGTGATCTTGTTCCAATTCCTGCGCAGGAGCTGATGCGGGCGCCTGCGGGGGATGTTGGCTTTGAAGGTGAAGTGAACACAGCGGTGGTCCGTCCATGGGAGTTTGGAGGTGTGGCTGAAGGTGATGGTGTTCCTCGCTGTTAAAAACGGGATCGAGGATGTGCCCAGCTGTGTGCGTTGGTTCTGGTACTATCTGCTTGAGTCCTATGTTGTGGAGGTTGTCCAGGAGGGAGGCGGAGTTGGGGTCCTGGTGGTTGTCGAGGTGGAAGTTGAGGTCTCCTAGCAGCATGAAATCGGTGGAGGTGATGGCATGCGGCGTGATGATGTCTGGGATGGAGTCAGAGAAAGGAGAGCAGGGTCCGGCTGGTCTGTAGATGAGTGTGCCTCGGAGGGTGGAAGACTGGTTGGTCTGGATCTTGAAATGGAGGTGTTCCATCAGGTCTGTGGGCCTGTCGGAATAGGTGCTCAGCTGGAGATTGGCCTTGTGGGCGATGGCGATGCCTCCTCCGGGGCGGTTGGGGCGATCCTTCCGGGTGAACTTGTATCCTTCTGGGATGGCGGTCGCGATGTCTGGTCCGGAGGTGGCGTTCGTCCAGGTTTCGGTGAGGAAGGCGATGTCCGGGGTGGTGCTGTCGAGGAGGTCCCAGATTTCCGTGGTGTGTCTGTGGAGGGAGCGGACGTTGAGGAGGATGCATCTCAGGGTATGAGGTGCGACGGAGTTGTTGCTGGAGGGAGGTGTAGGGTCCTGGGTCTTGGCGAAAGTGAAGGAGTGGCGGCAGTGATGGCAGGTGAAGGGTCCGCGGGTGTCGAGAGGTGAGGAGAGCTTGCAGTTGTAGTTCTTGCCGGCGTTGAGTTCGTGGAGAGTCGAGGAGCTGTAGCGTTGGGGGGCCGGAGGACCACGGGTCCTGGCGCTGGCCGTGGTCGGGTCGCGGACGGGCGCAGACGGGCTTGCCTTTGGCGCACCGTCGGCACGCCGGTGTCGCGCCCGCTGCGCGCGGCCACACAGCTGCCTCCATTAAATAGAGGTCGGGGGAGGGCAGGACAGCTGGGAGGCAGGAGCGGGAAAGCGCAGGAGCGGGAGGGGCTGCGGGGGCAGCCGCAGCGGCGGGGACTGGCGACGAGGGGAGAAGTGAGTAAGAGGAGGAGAGAAAAGGAGATAAGGGGTAAGAGCAGAATTAAATTAAGCAGGAATTAAATTGAATTGAACAGTAGGGAGAAATAAATAGAACAGCCGAGATAAAAATGGAACAAGACACCAGTGCGGGGGTATGGGGGCTCGAACCGAGGTCTTGGGCAGCCAAAAGCCCAAAAGCAGGGCACTGCCAGGGGGAGCTACGGGGCTGTGCGCTGGGAGAGAAGGAAATCCAGGGGTTTATGCTCAGCTCAGCGTGCAGCGGCCTCCATTAAGTAGAGGTGGGGGAGGGCGGGACAGCTGGGAGGCGGGAGCGTGAAAGCGCGTGAGGGGCCGCGGGGGCAGCTGCAGCGGCGGGGACCGGCGACGAGGGGAGAAGTGAGGAAGAGGAGGAGAGAAAAGGAGATAAGGGGTAAGAGCAGAATTAAATTAAGCAGGGATTAAATTGAATGGAACAGCAGGGAGAAATAAATGGAACAGCCGAGATAAAAATGGAACAAGACATCAGCGCGGGGGCTCGAACAGAGGTCTTGGGCAGCCAAAAGCACAAAAGCAGGGCACTGCCAGGGGGGGGCTACGGGGCTGTGCGCTGGGAGAGCAGGAAAACCAGGGGGTTTATTCTCAGATTTTCTGACGGACCAAGATGCTATGACTCATAAGTGGGAGGCCCTATAATATACCATAAAGTTCTGCAGGGCCACACTAACCTTAGATTTTGGTTGGAAGAACAGTTTATGCAAGAGACTTGGTAGGGGTCCGCCTCATATAAAACACATCGTCATAAACCTGAGCTCTGCAAAAAAACTCTTAAGGGACTGCAGTCGAAAGAGCCTGAAACGGGTATAGGACATTCCGGAGGACAGCCTACCAGACGCAAAGACCTATTGAGGACATGCTGAAAGTTTCCCTAGGTATCATTTCCACCCATTGCTTCCCATTGGCTTTGTGTTTTGTAACTCACATTTGCTGTCTTTATTTGTTTTAGGCCGTCCAGCATGTCTTTGTCCCTTTGTGATGCATAGCCTGTTTATCACATCTCTGGCTGGCTCATTGTGTTGTTCCATGAGTGTTCACATTCCTGGAACTTTTTTTTTCTTTTTCGTGAGGCACTCCACAAGAGTAGATGTGTTTTCAGGGTATTTGGACATAATATCGGATCATTAATATCGAACTATAGAAATATTGAGATTTTAATATCGTGGCACATTAATATCTTGATGCAGAAATATCGTAGACATAAATATCGAATTTTAGCTAAGTGATGTCATTTGCAAGAATATCTGTGTTTTTAAAATCATTTGCAATAATATTGTTGAATAAATATAGTTTTTTAAATTATTTTAATGCGTTTTAGTTCATATTTTAATTGTGTATGTTATATATTGTTTGTATAATTGTTGTTAATATTTTTAAATATCGTTTTTAATTTTACGTTATTTATAATTTTTAATGTAATTTTTAATAGTCATTTATAGTGTCGTAGAGTGTTGGGAGGTTTGCAGGGGTACAGGTGGGAAGTTAAAGTTTAAATAATGAATAATTAATTTGTAATTAATATTAATTGTTTAATTGATAATTAATTATGTAAATTGTGTAATATTTTAATTTTTAAGTGTTATTTTAGGTGCTGGTTGTTTTGTTTGTAGGGGTATATAGTAGGAAGTTAAGTAATACTTTATTATTTATTAATTATTTATTTGATCATTAATTATGTAAATTGTGTAAATATTATATAGTTTTAGTGATATTCTAGGTGTGTGTTGTTGGATTTGTAGGGGTGTGAAGTTAATTAAGTATTAATTGATTCATTATTAATAATTCAATATTAAATATTTAACTCGTGATCAATTAAGTAAATTGTGTAATTTTTTTAATGCTATATTTTAGGTGTGGGTTGTTGGGTTTGTAGGAGTATATGGTGGAAAATTAAGTAATAATCAATTATCAATTAATGATTAATTTTTAATTAAATATGTAATTAATTAATAATTATGTAAATTCCTTAGTATTTAGATTTTGTGTTGTGTTTGTAGGGGAATAGGGTGGGAAGTTATTCAATTATAATTAATTAATAAATAATTAATAATTATTTTATATCTTACTTAATATGTTAATTGTGTTTTCTTTTTTCTTTTAATTGTATTTTAATTGTGTGTTGCTATGTTTGTGGGAGTATATTGCATGTTTTTAATTAAATGATCAATTATTAACACATTTTTAAATTTGAAATTAATTATTAAAGTTTTAAACAACTTTAAAATATGTAACTGTTTTTTAAATTTATATATATAATTTTTATATTAATAGTTTTATATTTTTGGTCAGTTAATAGAGTTATTAAAATATGTTATGTGTTTGAAGTGAACGACTTTTTCTACTGTTGCACAGACTGGAGTGCGACCATTAATTTTACCCATCTGGTGTCCAACGCTTTCCCTACTGTTGCAGAGACTGGAGTGCGAACATTAATTTTACCCATCTGGTGTCCAACCCTTTCCCTACTGTTGCACAGACTGGAGTGCGACCATTAATTTTACCCATCTGGTGTCCAACGCTTTCCCTACTGTTGCACAGACTGGAGTGCGAACATTAATTTTACCCATCTGGTGTCCAACGCTTTCCCTACTGTTGCACAGACTGGAGTGCGAACATTAATTTTACCCATCTGGTGTCCAACGCTTTCCCTGCTGTTGCACAGACTGGAGTGCGAACATTAATTTTACCCATCTGGTGTCCAACGCTTTCCCTGCTGTTGCACAGACTGGAGTGCGAACATTAATTTTACTCATCTGGTGTCCAACGCTTTCCCTACTGTTGCACAGACTGGAGTGCGAACATTAATTTTACCCATCTGGTGTCCAACGCTTTCCCTACTGTTGCACAGACTGGAGTGCGAACATTAATTTTACCCATCTGGTGTCCAACGCTTTCCCTGCTGTTGCACAGACTGGAGTGCGAACATTAATTTTACCCATCTGGTGTCCAACGCTTTCCTACTGTTGCACAGACTGGAGTGCGACCATTAATTTTACCCATCTGGTGTCCAACGCTTTCCCTACTTTTGCACAGACTGGAGTGCGACCATTAATTTTACCCATCTGGTGTCCAACGCTTTCCCTACTGTTGCACAGACTGGAGTGCGAACATTAATTTTACCCATCTGGTGTCCAACGCTTTCCCTACTGTTGCACAGACTGGAGTGCGAACATTAGTTTTACCCATCTGGTGTCCAACGCTTTCCCTGCTGTTGCACAGACTGGAGTGCGACCATTAATTTTACCCATCTGGTGTCCAACGCTTTCCCTGCTGTTGCACAGACTGGGGTGGGAATAGTAAATTTGAACTCTCTGGTGTCCAACGCTTTCCCTACTGTTGCACAGACTGGAGTGCGAACATTAATTTTACCCATCTGGTGTCCAACGCTTTCCTACTGTTGCACAGACTGGAGTGCGACCATTAATTTTACCCATCTGGTGTCCAACGCTTTCCCTGCTGTTGCACAGACTGGAGTGCGAACATTAATTTTACCCATCTGGTGTCCAACGCTTTCCCTGCTGTTGCACAGACTGGAGTGCGAACATTAATTTTACTCATCTGGTGTCCAACGCTTTCCCTACTGTTGCACAGACTGGAGTGCGAACATTAATTTTACCCATCTGGTGTCCAACGCTTTCCCTACTGTTGCACAGACTGGAGTGCGAACATTAATTTTACCCATCTGGTGTCCAACGCTTTCCCTGCTGTTGCACAGACTGGAGTGCGAACATTAATTTTACCCATCTGGTGTCCAACGCTTTCCCTACTGTTGCACAGACTGGAGTGCGACCATTAATTTTACCCATCTGGTGTCCAACGCTTTCCCTACTTTTGCACAGACTGGAGTGCGACCATTAATTTTACCCATCTGGTGTCCAACGCTTTCCCTACTGTTGCACAGACTGGAGTGCGAACATTAATTTTACCCATCTGGTGTCCAACGCTTTCCCTACTGTTGCACAGACTGGAGTGCGAACATTAATTTTACCCATCTGGTGTCCAACGCTTTCCCTGCTGTTGCACAGACTGGAGTGCGACCATTAATTTTACCCATCTGGTGTCCAACGCTTTCCCTGCTGTTGCACAGACTGGGGTGGGAATAGTAAATTTGAACTCTCTGGTGTCCAACGCTTTCCCTACTGTTGCACAGACTGGAGTGCGAACATTAATTTTACCCATCTGGTGTCCAACGCTTTCCCTGCTGTTGCACAGACTGGAGTGCGAACATTAATTTTACCCATCTGGTGTCCAACGCTTTCCCTACTGTTGCACAGACTGGAGTGCGAACATTAATTTTACCCATCTGGTGTCCAACGCTTTCCCTGCTGTTGCACAGACTGGGGTGGGAATAGTAAATTTTAACTCTCTGGTGTCCAATGCTTTCCTTACTGTTGCAGAGACTGGAGTGCGAACATTAATTTTACCCATCTGGTGTCCAACGCTTTCCCTACTGTTGCACAGACTGGAGTGCGAACATTAATTTTACCCATCTGGTGTCCAACGCTTTCCCTGCTGTTGCACAGACTGGGGTGGGAATAGTAAATTTTAACTCTCTGGTGTCCAACGCTTTCCTTACTGTTGCAGAGACTGGAGTGCGAACATTAATTTTACCCATCTGGTGTCCAACGCTTTCCCTACTGTTGCACAGACTGGAGTGCGAACATTAATTTTACCCATCTGGTGTCCAACGCTTTCCCTGCTGTTGCACAGACTGGGGTGGGAATAGTAAATTTTAACTCTCTGGTGTCCAACGCTTTCCTTACTGTTGCAGAGACTGGAGTGGGAATAGCGAGTCTCCTAATTAAATGCCAAGAGAATCTGAATGTCATTAAAGGCACGGAGGCTAACATTATGCATTATTCCTTTAATGCCACTTTACGCATCACTTGAAAGACCTTTTGCATCATAAAGTAAATATTCTATAACAAAACACCCAAAACATATAATAAGTCCATGCACAGAACAATCTGCTTCTTCGAAATGTAAAACTTGCTCCCTCCTTCATGGATGAACGAAGATAAAGAATTCACTGGAAGCGCAAAACCTCAGAGGAATGAAGCTCCTTATAGGAGGCGAAGTATTGGTTATTATCTGAAAGGCAAGGGAAACATAAATTATCCAGCTCAAGAAAGCCTGAAGAACAAGAAAACAACAAGATAGTAGACAAATAAATGTTCATCTATAACCATAATATTTTCCTTAACTCTTCTCTTACTCACTTTTATTTTTTTTATTTTTCGTACCAGTATTCTAACTAAAGGTAAATCCCAAATTCTGGGACGGGAGGGTGGGATAATGTTAGCCTCCGTGTCTTTAATGACATTCAGATTCTCTTGCCATTTAATTTGGAGAATCGTTATTTCATTAGAAGACCGGAGGCTACCATTATGCATGTTGGTAGGCCCCCAATACCATATCAGACATGTGTTCAATTGTCTTAGAGTAATGTTTTGCAAATGTAGAAGAGTTATACCAGTCAGCAGCCCTCAAGATATTCTCCAATCTGCCGCCTTTCAAAAAGGACTGACTAGCCATAGGTCCCCCCATAGAATGAGCTTGAAACTTCTGTAAATCAACACCGGTCAATTGCATAGTCCATTTCACACACCTCGCGATACTTGCACTGGAAACCGCTTTAAAGGGTTTCACAAAGGAAATCAGAAATTGGTCAGTACCATCAGGGTGAGACTCGCTCATCCTGGAATGGTATTCCCTCATGCAATTCACAACACACAGCTTTCTTCAAGAATCAAACTTTGGGTAAAATATGGTGTCAGACATTGTGTTTGTTCTCCTAATAATCTCAAAGGTTACCCCAAAGGTATTGTATACTCTATGACTTACCTCTAAAGCTTTAACATCCAACACTCAATGACAGGATATTAGATAAAGTAAGGAAACCAACTTCATTGAAAGTTTTTCCAGGTCCAAATATGTATTACTAGGCCAAAAGGAAAACATACAGAGAACTAAATTTCCATTCCATAGGGTCTCATACCTAGGTCTTGGGGGTCTCCTTAACCTGATACTCTTAAGGACTCTACAAATCAGAACATTTGTTTCTACGCTCCTGCCATTGACTAAATTGTGTCCTGCAGAAACAGTGAACCTATAGCAGTTTATAGTCCTGTTGCTAAGGCCCCTATCAAACTGCTCTACCAGGAAATTGACCACTTTAACTGAAGGAGCCTCTACAGGATCCAAATCCCTTTCCAAGCACCAATGGACCCACATTTTCCAAGTCCTTCAAAACCTGTGCTTGGCATTGGGACATGATAAGAATATCGTCCAAGTAGATGATCATACGCACACCTCTCTCTCTGAGGTTGGAGCTACAGCTCTCATCACCATGGTGCCGATGAGAGACCAAAGGGCAGTTCCCAAAACTATTACAGTCGTCCCCGCCAGGTAAACTGAACGTAAGGTTGACACTCCCTGGCCATTGGAATAGTAAAGTAGGCATCTTTCAGGTCCAACTTTACCAACCAATCCATTTCCAGCAACATATCCCTTAAGAGATGTATTCCTTCCATCTTGAAATGCCTGTAGACTAGGAATCTGTTCAGATCTCTTAGGTTTATCACGGGCCTCCACCCCTTGTCTTTATTTTCCACAAGGAAGAGTGTACTTACGAAAACCCTGTGATCTAAGGGAACTTCTATAATGGCGTCCTTCTGCAACCTACATTTTACCTCCTCTTCTACCACTTTCTACTGATCTGTGGTCAAAATTAGTTCTCCCGGGGGAACAGCTTGGAAGGGTGTCTCCAGGAAATCTATTTTGAATCCCTGGACAGGCTCTGGCACCCAAGGATCCTGCGTAATTGCTTCCCAGGCCTGGGTAAAAAGTCTCAGGAGACCTCCCACTCTTCCCAGGGAAGAAGAAGAAGAAGGTGAAATCATTGTACTCACCCTGATAACCTGCTGAGCCTTGCCCTTGTGACCTATTGCCCCTTGCACGATGGAAACGTCCTCTTTGGCGATAGAAGGTCGTGGTTGTTCTGGCTTGATATCCTCTGCCAGAGCCTCTTTGTCTAAAGTTTGAGAAGTGGAACCTCTGGGAGCCTCGGCTGGCAGACACTTCCCTTCTGCAGGCTCGTCACAAAATAAACCTGGGCTGAAAACCCTGCGCTTATTAGTTTGGGCCTAGTCAAGGACAGTTACGGTTGCTACGTACTTGCCCAGGGTTTCGGTTATGTCCTCGCTACAGAGAAGACCATTGGGGTTCTCGGAGTGTTCTCTCTCCGCAAGATCTCAAAGTTTAGGAGAAGTTTCATGAGTACTACTCTACACCTCTCGGGCTTGAGGCTAGCGTTAGCATTTAAAAAAAGAACTAACGCCCTATGGCTCCAACCTCTGAGGAGGTTTATATCCAATGGGAGCTCGTTGACATGTGCCTCTTCAGCCATGTCAATGATCCTTGCCAGGGGCCCGAGCACGTCAAGGAGGCGGTGCTGGCAAGCCTTAAGGGATCCCTCAAGGCCCTTCCTAGGATCTCTGCCTAACATAAAGAGGAAGGTAATAAGCTCTGAGTTTAGGTTTGGGGTAAGACACACCTCCTCATTGGATTACAGGCCTTGAGCATTCAGCTTTTAGGATACATCGGGCTTCCATCTGAAGTGGGTTCCTGATCCATCGCTTGCTGCATTTTCCGACATGGTACAGGGGCCACCATTCAGCACTCCTGGGGTGCTTAATGCTATGTGGGGAAAACATTTCCTCTCCCAATGGATATTTTACTATTCCCTTGAAGGTAGAAGGGGTCTCATCCTTGGTAAAGAGGTTGTCCCCGTCAAATCGCCCTGCTCAAGGTCTAATACGTACTCATCTAAGAGCATTTTGCTCTGTTGTTCCTTCTCTCCCAAATCAGTATCTTGAATGCCGCTAGGGGCACCTGATTCTGTTGTGCCGCATTAGACACCTTTCAGTTTGTGCTGCAAAGGACACCAATTCCCTACAACGTGCTTAGACCTCCCATTCTTTTTGAGGTGCTTGGACCTCCCATCTTTTTTGAGGTGCTTGGACCTCCCATCCTCTTAAGGGGTATAGACCCTCTCTCGATATGTTTAGATTTTCTCTTTCTCTTATCTTCTTTAGATCCATAACCGGAGTCTCCCCCCAAGATGGACCTATAGTCAAGTTCATGATCAGATCCCATACATCTTTTTTTAACCATCACCTGATCAAGAGTCTCACATACGCAGGTACACATCTCATGTTGCATTAGCTTTTTAAATAGCTCCTCATTAATCTTTACATATGAAAGCTCAGTGCTCTCTGTCTCCTGATCTGACATTTTAGTCCAATGAGGGAAAAGGAGGTTTCCTTTAAAATAATCACAAAATATCCTGTAGGTAGATGCTATAGTGAAATAATGGAGAGGCTTCTTTAAATAGTAGGGGAAAGCTATAAGCATCCGCCTAAACACAGCACCGGGATGAGGAGCAGTAATCACTTACAGAAAGCAGCTGATCGCGGAGACACTGTAATTGTGAACTGTCAACGTGAAGTTACAGTGTATCCTAGCGGCCACTACTATTTATTGAAATTAATTGGGCAAAGCCCAAACAAAGATGACGGCCCGCTGCGCGCTGGGCTGGCAAATCCGTTGCAGAGTGCTTTCCTTTAATACCAGCCCGATGCGTCGTTCCTCAGGGATGCGTCGGATGAATGCGGTCTAGCGCGGCAGCCCCTGGGAAACCGTAGAGGTCTGTGAAACCTGGGGACTGCTGGCACATGCACTGCGGGGGCTGCAACAATCAGGGCACGGCCCCCGGAGATTGCCGGCACATGCACTGCTGGGCCCGCGGTAGCCAGAGGTGCTTGGAGGCAGCCTCGGCAGTCTTGGCCCCGCAGAGAGAGAGCGGTGCAGATGTCAGCCCACACTAAAGCAGGTGCACGCCAAGAGTGTCTCAGGCACACTAGAACGGGCTAAGTGAACCGGTAAAAATGCTATGGGCTAAGTACACTGGTAAATAGGCGGGCGTTACCGCTCAACTTCAAGGAAAAGGAAAAGACTATCGGTTTAAGCTCGTACAAAATGCAACCCATAACAGAACAGCTAGAAAAGGGTTTCCATAAATTGGAAACTGCAGCAAACTCTCATAAAAACATGAAACAGCACACAAGCAAACATACAATAAATGAAAAGGAAGGTGCTTATCTGCGAGGAGCTGCATTTAAAAGAGGCAGATTGTTCTGTGCATGGACTTACTATATGTTATGGATATTCTGTTCTAGAATGTTTACTTTATGATGTAAAGGGTCTTTCAAGTGCTGCGTGGAGTGGCATTAAAGGAATAATGCATAATGGAAGCCTCCGGTCTTGTAATGAAATAGTAAATGTTACCCCTCCGAAGTCCAATGCTTTCCCTACTGTTGCACAGACTGGAGTGGGAATAGTAAATGTTACCCCTCCGAAGCCCAATGCTTTCCCTACTGTTGCACAGAATGGAGTGGGAATAGTAAATGTTACCCCTCCGAAGTCCAATGCTTTTCTTACTGTTGCACAGACTAGAGTGGGAATAGTAAATGTTACCCCTCCGAAGTCCAATGCTTTCCCTACTGTTGCACAGAATGGAGTGGGAATAGTAAATGTTACCCCTCCGAAGTCCAATGCTTTCCCTACTGTTGCACAGAATGGAGTGGGAATAGTAAATGTTACCCCTCCGAAGTCCAATGCTTTCCCTACTGTTGCACAGAATAGAGTGGGAATAGTAAATGTTACCCCTCCGAAGTCCAATGCTTTCCCTACTGTTGCACAGAATGGAGTGGGAATAGTAAATGTTACCCCTCCGAAGTCCAATGCTTTCACTACTGTTGCACAGAATGGAGTGGGAATAGTAAATGTTACCCCTCCGAAGTCCAATGCTTTCCCTACTGTTGCACAGAATGGAGTGGGAATAGTAAATGTTACCCCTCCGAAGTCCAATGCTTTTCTTACTGTTGCACAGAATGGAGTGAGAATAGTAAATGTTACCCCTCCGAAGTCCAATGCTTTCCCTACTGTTGCACAGAATGGAGTGGGAATAGTAAATGTTACCCCTCCGAAGTCCAATGCTTTCCCTACTGTTGCACAGAATGGAGTGGGAATAGTAAATGTTACCCCTCCGAAGTCCAATGCTTTCCTACTGTTGCACAGAATGGAGTGGGAATAGTAAATGTTACCCTCCGAAGTCCAATGCTTTCACTACTGTTGCACAGAATGGAGTGGGAATAGTAAATGTTACCCTCCGAAGTCCAATGCTTTCCCTACTGTTGCACAGAATGGAGTGGGAATAGTAAATGTTACCCCTCCGAAGTCCAATGCTTTCCCTACTGTTGCACAGAATGGAGTGGGAATAGTAAATGTTACCCCTCCGAAGTCCAATGCTTTCCCTACTGTTGTACAGAATGGAGTGGGAATAGTAAATGTTACCCCTCCGAAGTCCAATGCTTTCCCTACTGTTGCACAGAATGGAGTGGGAATAGTAAATGTTACCCCTCCGAAGTCCAATGCTTTCCCTACTGTTGCACAGAATGGAGTGGGAATAGTAAATGTTACCCTCCGAAGTCCAATGCTTTCCTACTGTTGCACAGAATGGAGTGGGAATAGTAAATGTTACCCTCCGAAGTCCAATGCTTTTCTTACTGTTGCACAGACTAGAGTGGGAATAGTAAATGTTACCCCTCCGAAGTCCAATGCTTTCCCTACTGTTGCACAGAATGGAGTGGGAATAGTAAATGTTACCCCTCCGAAGTCCAATGCTTTCCCGACTGTTGCACAGAATGGAGTGGGAATAGTAAATGTTACCCTCCGAAGTCCAATGCTTTCCCTACTGTTGCACAGAATGGAGTGGGAATAGTAAATGTTACCCCTCCGAAGTCCAATGCTTTCACTACTGTTGCACAGAATGGAGTGGGAATAGTAAATGTTACCCCTCCGAAGTCCAATGCTTTCCCTACTGTTGCACAGAATGGAGTGGGAATAGTAAATGTTACCCCTCCGAAGTCCAATGCTTTTCTTACTGTTGCACAGAATGGAGTGAGAATAGTAAATGTTACCCCTCCGAAGTCCAATGCTTTCCCTACTGTTGCACAGAATGGAGTGGGAATAGTAAATGTTACCCCTCCGAAGTCCAATGCTTTCCCTACTGTTGCACAGAATGGAGTGGGAATAGTAAATGTTACCCCTCCGAAGTCCAATGCTTTCCCTACTGTTGCACAGAATGGAGTGGGAATAGTAAATGTTACCCCTCCGAAGTCCAATGCTTTCACTACTGTTGCACAGAATGGAGTGGGAATAGTAAATGTTACCCCTCCGAAGTCCAATGCTTTCCCTACTGTTGCACAGAATGGAGTGGGAATAGTAAATGTTACCCCTCCGAAGTCCAATGCTTTCCCTACTGTTGCACAGAATGGAGTGGGAATAGTAAATGTTACCCCTCCGAAGTCCAATGCTTTCCCTACTGTTGCACAGACTGGAGTGGGAATAGTAAATGTTACCCCTCCGAAGTCCAATGCTTTCCCTACTGTTGCACAGAATGGAGTGAGAATAGTAAATGTTACCCCTCCGAAGTCCAATGCTTTCCCTACTGTTGCACAGAATGGAGTGGGAATAGTAAATGTTACCCCTCCGAAGTCCAATGCTTTCCCTACTGTTGCACAGAATGGAGTGGGAATAGAAACTCTTACCCCTCCGAAGTCCAATGCTTTCCCTACTGTTGTACAGAATGGAGTGAGAATAGTAAATGTTACCCCTCCGAAGTCCAATGCTTTCCCTACTGTTGCACAGAATGGAGTGGGAATAGTAAATGTTACCCCTCCGAAGTCCAATGCTTTTCTTACTGTTGCACAGAATGGAGTGGGAATAGTAAATGTTACCCCTCCGAAGTCCAATGCTTTCCCTACTGTTGCACAGAATGGAGTGGGAATAGTAAATGTTACCCCTCCGAAGTCCAATGCTTTCACTACTGTTGCACAGAATGGAGTGGGAATAGTAAATGTTACCCTCCGAAGTCCAATGCTTTCCCTACTGTTGCACAGAATGGAGTGAGAATAGTAAATGTTACCCTCCGAAGTCCAATGCTTTCCCTACTGTTGCACAGAATGGAGTGGGAATAGTAAATGTTACCCCTCCGAAGTCCAATGCTTTCCCTACTGTTGCACAGAATGGAGTGGGAATAGTAAATGTTACCCCTCCGAAGTCCAATGCTTTCCCTACTGTTGCACAGAATGGAGTGGGAATAGTAAATGTTACCCCTCCGAAGTCCAATGCTTTCCCTACTGTTGCACAGAATGGAGTGGGAATAGTAAATGTTACCCCTCCGAAGTCCAATGCTTTCCCTACTGTTGCACAGAATGGAGTGGGAATAGTAAATGTTACCCTCCGAAGTCCAATGCTTTCCCTACTGTAGCACAGAATGGAGTGGGAATAGTAAATGTTACCCCTCCGAAGTCCAATGCTTTCCCTACTGTTGCACAGAATGGAGTGGGAATAGAAACTCTTACCCTCCGAAGTCCAATGCTTTCCCTACTGTTGCACATAGTGGAGTGAGAATAGTAAATGTTACCCCTCCGAAGTCCAATGCTTTCCCTACTGTTGCACATAGTGGAGTGAGAATAGTAAATGTTACCCCTCCGAAGTCCAATGCTTTCCCTACTGTTGCACAGAATGGAGTGGGAATAGTAAATGTTACCCCTCCGAAGTCCAATGCTTTCACTACTGTTGCACAGAATGGAGTGGGAATAGTAAATGTTACCCCTCCGAAGTCCAATGCTTTCCCTACTGTTGCACAGAATGGAGTGAGAATAGTAAATGTTACCCCTCCGAAGTCCAATGCTTTCCCTACTGTTGCACAGAATGGAGTGGGAATAGTAAATGTTACCCCTCCGAAGTCCAATGCTTTTCTTACTGTTGCACAGAATGGAGTGGGAATAGTAAATGTTACCCCTCCGAAGTCCAATGCTTTCCCTACTGTTGCACAGAATGGAGTGGGAACAGTAAATGTTACCCCTCCGAAGTCCAATGCTTTCCCTACTGTTGCACAGAATGGAGTGGGAATAGTAAATGTTACCCCTCCGAAGTCCAATGCTTTCCCTACTGTTGCA
Source organism: Calotriton arnoldi (assembly GCA_963921515.1). NCBI lineage: Eukaryota > Metazoa > Chordata > Amphibia > Caudata > Salamandridae > Calotriton > Calotriton arnoldi. The sequence continues at coordinate 185,716 of CAWUFW010002197.1, forward strand.
CAGAATGGAGTGGGAATAGTAAATGTTACCCCTCCGAAGTCCAATGCTTTCCTTACTGTTGCACAGAATGGAGTGGGAATAGTAAATGTTACCCCTCCGAAGTCCAATGCTTTCCCTACTGTTGCACAGAATGGAGTGGGAATAGTAAATGTTACCCCTCCGAAGTCCAATGCTTTCCCTACTGTTGCACAGAATGGAGTGGGAATAGTAAATGTTACCCCTCCGAAGTCCAATGCTTTCCCTACTGTTGCACAGAATGGAGTGGGAATAGTAAATGTTACCCCTCCGAAGTCCAATGCTTTCCCTACTGTTGCACAGAATGGAGTGGGAATAGTAAATGTTACCCCTCCGAAGTCCAATGCTTTCCCTACTGTTGCACAGAATGGAGTGGGAATAGTAAATGTTACCCTCCGAAGTCCAATGCTTTCCCTACTGTTGCACAGAATGGAGTGGGAATAGTAAATGTTACCCCTCCGAAGTCCAATGCTTTCCCTACTGTTGCACAGAATGGAGTGGGAATAGTAAATGTTACCCCTCCGAAGTCCAATGCTTTCCCTACTGTTGCACAGAATGGAGTGGGAATAGTAAATGTTACCCCTCCGAAGTCCAATGCTTTCCCTACTGTTGCACAGAATGGAGTGAGAATAGTAAATGTTACCCCTCCGAAGTCCAATGCTTTCCTACTGTTGCACAGAATGGAGTGGGAATAGTAAATGTTACCCCTCCGAAGTCCAATGCTTTCCCTACTGTTGCACAGAATGGAGTGGGAATAGTAAATGTTACCCCTCCGAAGTCCAATGCTTTCCCTACTGTTGCACAGAATGGAGTGGGAATAGTAAATGTTACCCCTCCGAAGTCCAATGCTTTCCCTACTGTTGCACAGAATGGAGTGGGAATAGTAAATGTTACCCCTCCGAAGTCCAATGCTTTCCCTACTGTTGCACAGAATGGAGTGGGAATAGTAAATGTTACCCCTCCGAAGTCCAATGCTTTCCCTACTGTTGCACAGAATGGAGTGGGAATAGTAAATGTTACCCCTCCGAAGTCCAATGCTTTCCCTACTGTTGCACAGAATGGAGTGAGAATAGTAAATGTTACCCCTCCGAAGTCCAATGCTTTCCCTACTGTTGCACAGAATGGAGTGGGAATAGTAAATGTTACCCCTCCGAAGTCCAATGCTTTCCCTACTGTTGCACAGAATGGAGTGGGAATAGTAAATGTTACCCCTCCGAAGTCCAATGCTTTCCCTACTGTTGCACAGAATGGAGTGGGAATAGTAAATGTTACCCCTCCGAAGTCCAATGCTTTCCTACTGTTGCACAGAATGGAGTGGGAATAGTAAATGTTACCCCTCCGAAGTCCAATGCTTTCCCTACTGTTGCACAGAATGGAGTGGGAATAGTAAATGTTACCCCTCCGAAGTCCAATGCTTTCCCTACTGTTGCACAGAATGGAGTGGGAATAGTAAATGTTACCCCTCCGAAGTCCAATGCTTTCCCTACTGTTGCACAGAATGGAGTGAGAATAGTAAATGTTACCCCTCCGAAGTCCAATGCTTTCCCTACTGTTGCACAGAATGGAGTGGGAATAGTAAATGTTACCCTCCGAAGTCCAATGCTTTCCCTACTGTTGCACAGAATGGAGTGAGAATAGTAAATGTTACCCTCCGAAGTCCAATGCTTTCCCTACTGTTGCACAGAATGGAGTGGGAATAGTAAATGTTACCCCTCCGAAGTCCAATGCTTTCCCTACTGTTGCACAGAATGGAGTGGGAATAGTAAATGTTACCCCTCCGAAGTCCAATGCTTTCCCTACTGTTGCACAGAATGGAGTGGGAATAGTAAATGTTACCCCTCCGAAGTCCAATGCTTTCACTACTGTTGCACAGAATGGAGTGGGAATAGTAAATGTTACCCCTCCGAAGTCCAATGCTTTCCCTACTGTTGCACAGAATGGAGTGAGAATAGTAAATGTTACCCCTCCGAAGTCCAATGCTTTCCCTACTGTTGCACAGAATGGAGTGGGAATAGTAAATGTTACCCCTCCGAAGTCCAATGCTTTCCCTACTGTTGCACAGAATGGAGTGGGAATAGTAAATGTTACCCTCCGAAGTCCAATGCTTTCCCTACTGTTGCACAGAATGGAGTGGGAATAGTAAATGTTACCCCTCCGAAGTCCAATGCTTTCCCTACTGTTGCACAGAATGGAGTGGGAATAGTAAATGTTACCCCTCCGAAGTCCAATGCTTTCCCTACTGTTGCACAGAATGGAGTGGGAATAGTAAATGTTACCCCTCCGAAGTCCAATGCTTTCCCTACTGTAGCACAGAATGGAGTGGGAATAGTAAATGTTACCCCTCCGAAGTCCAATGCTTTCCCTACTGTTGCACAGAATGGAGTGGGAATAGAAACTCTTACCCCTCCGAAGTCCAATGCTTTCCCTACTGTTGCACATAGTGGAGTGAGAATAGTAAATGTTACCCCTCCGAAGTCCAATGCTTTCCCTACTGTTGCACATAGTGGAGTGAGAATAGTAAATGTTACCCCTCCGAAGTCCAATGCTTTCCCTACTGTTGCACAGAATGGAGTGGGAATAGTAAATGTTACCCCTCCGAAGTCCAATGCTTTCACTACTGTTGCACAGAATGGAGTGGGAATAGTAAATGTTACCCCTCCGAAGTCCAATGCTTTCCCTACTGTTGCACAGAATGGAGTGAGAATAGTAAATGTTACCCCTCCGAAGTCCAATGCTTTCCCTACTGTTGCACAGAATGGAGTGGGAATAGTAAATGTTACCCCTCCGAAGTCCAATGCTTTCCCTACTGTTGCACAGAATGGAGTGGGAAGAGTAAATGTTACCCCTCCGAAGTCCAATGCTTTCCCTACTGTTGCACAGAATGGAGTGGGAATAGTAAATGTTAACCCTCCGAAGTCCAATGCTTTCCCTACTGTTGCACAGAATGGAGTGGGAATAGTAAATGTTACCCCTCCGAAGTCCAATGCTTTCCCTACTGTTGCACAGAATGGAGTGGGAATAGTAAATGTTACCCCTCCGAAGTCCAATGCTTTCCCTACTGTTGCACAGAATGGAGTGAGAATAGTAAATGTTACCCCTCCGAAGTCCAATGCTTTCCCTACTGTTGCACAGAATGGAGTGGGAATAGTAAATGTTACCCCTCCGAAGTCCAATGCTTTCCCTACTGTTGCACAGAATGGAGTGGGAATAGTAAATGTTACCCCTCCGAAGTCCAATGCTTTCCCTACTGTTGCACAGAATGGAGTGGGAATAGTAAATGTTACCCTCCGAAGTCCAATGCTTTCCCTACTGTTGCACAGAATGGAGTGGGAATAGTAAATGTTACCCCTCCGAAGTCCAATGCTTTCCCTACTGTTGCACAGAATGGAGTGGGAATAGTAAATGTTACCCCTCCGAAGTCCAATGCTTTCCCTACTGTTGCACAGAATGGAGTGGGAATAGTAAATGTTACCCCTCCGAAGTCCAATGCTTTCCCTACTGTTGCACAGAATGGAGCGGGAATAGTAAATGTTACCCCTCCGAAGTCCAATGCTTTCCCTACTGTTGCACAGAATGGAGTGAGAATAGTAAATGTTACCCCTCCGAAGTCCAATGCTTTCCCTACTGTTGCACAGAATGGAGTGGGAATAGTAAATGTTACCCCTCCGAAGTCCAATGCTTTCCCTACTGTTGCACAGAATGGAGTGGGAATAGTAAATGTTACCCCTCCGAAGTCCAATGCTTTCCCTACTGTTGCACAGAATGGAGTGGGAATAGTAAATGTTACCCCTCCGAAGTCCAATGCTTTCCCTACTGTTGCACAGAATGGAGTGAGAATAGTAAATGTTACCCCTCCGAAGTCCAATGCTTTCCTACTGTTGCACAGAATGGAGTGGGAATAGTAAATGTTACCCCTCCGAAGTCCAATGCTTTCCCTACTGTTGCACAGAATGGAGTGGGAATAGTAAATGTTACCCCTCCGAAGTCCAATGCTTTCCTACTGTTGCACAGAATGGAGTGGGAATAGTAAATGTTACCCCTCCGAAGTCCAATGCTTTCCCTACTGTTGCACAGAATGGAGTGGGAATAGTAAATGTTACCCCTCCGAAGTCCAATGCTTTCCCTACTGTTGCACAGAATGGAGTGGGAATAGTAAATGTTACCCCTCCGAAGTCCAATGCTTTCCCTACTGTTGCACAGAATGGAGTGAGAATAGTAAATGTTACCCCTCCGAAGTCCAATGCTTTCCCTACTGTTGCACAGAATGGAGTGGGAATAGTAAATGTTACCCCTCCGAAGTCCAATGCTTTCCCTACTGTTGCACAGAATGGAGTGGGAATAGTAAATGTTACCCCTCCGAAGTCCAATGCTTTCCCTACTGTTGCACAGAATGGAGTGGGAATAGTAAATGTTACCCCTCCGAAGTCCAATGCTTTTCTTACTGTTGCACAGACTAGAGTGGGAATAGTAAATGTTACCCCTCCGAAGTCCAATGCTTTCCCTACTGTTGCACAGAATGGAGTGGGAATAGTAAATGTTACCCCTCCGAAGTCCAATGCTTTCCCTACTGTTGCACAGAATGGAGTGGGAATAGTAAATCTTACCCCTCCGAAGTCCAATGCTTTCCCTACTGTTGTACAGACTGAAGTGGGAATAGTAAATGTTACCCCTCCGAAGTCCAATGCTTTCCCTACTGTTGTACAGAATGGAGTGGGAATAGTAAATGTTACCCCTCCGAAGTCCAATGCTTTTCTTACTGTTGCACAGAATGGAGTGGGAATAGTAAATGTTACCCCTCCGAAGTCCAATGCTTTTCTTACTGTTGCACAGAATGGAGTGGGAATAGTAAATGTTACCCCTCCGAAGTCCAATGCTTTTCTTACTGTTGCACAGAATGGAGTGGGAATAGTAAATGTTACCCCTCCGAAGTCCAATGCTTTCCCTACTGTTGTACAGACTGAAGTGGGAATAGTAAATGTTACCCTCCGAAGTCCAATGCTTTCCCTACTGTTGTACAGAATGGAGTGGGAATAGTAAATGTTACCCCTCCGAAGTCCAATGCTTTTCTTACTGTTGCACAGAATGGAGTGGGAATAGTAAATGTTACCCCTCCGAAGTCCAATGCTTTTCTTACTGTTGCACAGAATGGAGTGGGAATAGTAAATGTTACCCCTCCGAAGTCCAATGCTTTCCCTACTGTTGCACAGAATGGAGTGGGAATAGTAAATGTTACCCCTCCGAAGTCCAATGCTTTCCCTACTGTTGCACAGAATGGAGTGAGAATAGTAAATGTTACCCCTCCGAAGTCCAATGCTTTTCTTACTGTTGCACAGAATGGAGTGGGAATAGTAAATGTTACCCCTCCGAAGTCCAATGCTTTCCCTACTGTTGCACAGAATGGAGTGGGAATAGTAAATGTTACCCCTCCGAAGTCCAATGCTTTCCCTACTGTTGCACAGAATGGAGTGGGAATAGTAAATGTTACCCCTCCGAAGTCCAATGCTTTCACTACTGTTGCACAGAATGGAGTGAGAATAGTAAATGTTACCCCTCCGAAGTCCAATGCTTTCCCTACTGTTGCACAGAATGGAGTGGGAATAGTAAATGTTACCCCTCCGAAGTCCAATGCTTTCCCTACTGTTGCACAGAATGGAGTGGGAATAGTAAATGTTACCCCTCCGAAGTCCAATGCTTTCCCTACTGTTGCACAGAATGGAGTGGGAATAGTAAATGTTACCCCTCCGAAGTCCAATGCTTTTCTTACTGTTGCACAGAATGGAGTGGGAATAGTAAATGTTACCCCTCCGAAGTCCAATGCTTTCCCTACTGTTGCACAGAATGGAGTGGGAATAGTAAATGTTACCCCTCCGAAGTCCAATGCTTTCCCTACTGTTGCACAGAATGGAGTGGGAATAGTAAATGTTACCCCTCCGAAGTCCAATGCTTTCCCTACTGTTGCACAGAATGGAGTGGGAATAGTAAATGTTACCCCTCCGAAGTCCAATGCTTTCCCTACTGTTGCACAGAATGGAGTGAGAATAGTAAATGTTACCCCTCCGAAGTCCAATGCTTTCCCTACTGTTGCACAGAATGGAGTGGGAATAGTAAATGTTACCCCTCCGAAGTCCAATGCTTTCCCTACTGTTGCACAGAATGGAGTGGGAATAGTAAATGTTACCCCTCCGAAGTCCAATGCTTTCCCTACTGTTGCACAGAATGGAGTGGGAATAGTAAATGTTACCCCTCCGAAGTCCAATGCTTTCCCTACTGTTGCACAGAATGGAGTGGGAATAGTAAATGTTACCCCTCCGAAGTCCAATGCTTTTCCTACTGTTGCACAGAATGGAGTGGGAATAGTAAATGTTACCCTCCGAAGTCCAATGCTTTCCCTACTGTTGCACAGAATGGAGTGAGAATAGTAAATGTTACCCCTCCGAAGTCCAATGCTTTCCCTACTGTTGCACAGAATGGAGTGGGAATAGTAAATGTTACCCCTCCGAAGTCCAATGCTTTCCTACTGTTGCACAGAATGGAGTGGGAATAGTAAATGTTACCCCTCCGAAGTCCAATGCTTTCCCTACTGTTGCACAGAATGGAGTGGGAATAGTAAATGTTACCCCTCCGAAGTCCAATGCTTTCCCTACTGTTGCACAGAATGGAGTGGGAATAGTAAATGTTACCCTCCGAAGTCCAATGCTTTCCCTACTGTTGCACAGAATGGAGTGGGAATAGTAAATGTTACCCCTCCGAAGTCCAATGCTTTCCCTACTGTTGCACAGAATGGAGTGGGAATAGTAAATGTTACCCCTCCGAAGTCCAATGCTTTCCCTACTGTTGCACAGAATGGAGTGGGAATAGTAAATGTTACCCTCCGAAGTCCAATGCTTTCCTACTGTTGCACAGAATGGAGTGGGAATAGTAAATGTTACCCCTCCGAAGTCCAATGCTTTCCCTACTGTTGCACAGAATGGAGTGGGAATAGTAAATGTTACCCCTCCGAAGTCCAATGCTTTCCCTACTGTTGCACAGAATGGAGTGGGAATAGTAAATGTTACCCCTCCGAAGTCCAATGCTTTCCCTACTGTTGCACAGAATGGAGTGAGAATAGTAAATGTTACCCCTCCGAAGTCCAATGCTTTCCCTACTGTTGCACAGAATGGAGTGGGAATAGTAAATGTTACCCCTCCGAAGTCCAATGCTTTCCCTACTGTTGCACAGAATGGAGTGGGAATAGTAAATGTTACCCCTCCGAAGTCCAATGCTTTCCCTACTGTTGCACAGAATGGAGTGGGAATAGTAAATGTTACCCCTCCGAAGTCCAATGCTTTTCTTACTGTTGCACAGAATGGAGTGGGAATAGTAAATGTTACCCCTCCGAAGTCCAATGCTTTCACTACTGTTGCACAGAATGGAGTGGGAATAGTAAATGTTACCCCTCCGAAGTCCAATGCTTTCCCTACTGTTGCACAGAATGGAGTGGGAATAGTAAATGTTACCCCTCCGAAGTCCAATGCTTTCCTTACTGTTGCACAGAATGGAGTGGGAATAGTAAATGTTACCCCTCCGAAGTCCAATGCTTTCACTACTGTTGCACAGAATGGAGTGGGAATAGTAAATGTTACCCCTCCGAAGTCCAATGCTTTTCTTACTGTTGCACAGAATGGAGTGGGAATAGTAAATGTTACCCCTCCGAAGTCCAATGCTTTCCCTACTGTTGCACAGAATGGAGTGGGAATAGTAAATGTTACCCCTCCGAAGTCCAATGCTTTCCTTACTGTTGCACAGAATGGAGTGGGAATAGTAAATGTTACCCTCCGAAGTCCAATGCTTTCCCTACTGTTGCACAGAATGGAGTGGGAATAGTAAATGTTACCCCTCCGAAGTCCAATGCTTTCCCTACTGTTGCACAGAATGGAGTGGGAATAGTAAATGTTACCCCTCCGAAGTCCAATGCTTTCCCTACTGTTGCACATAGTGGAGTGGGAATAGTAAATGTTACCCCTCCGAAGTCCAATGCTTTCCCTACTGTTGCACATAGTGGAGTGGGAATAGTAAATGTTACCCCTCCGAAGTCCAATGCTTTCCCTACTGTTGCACAGAATGGAGTGGGAATAGTAAATGTTACCCCTCCGAAGTCCAATGCTTTCCCTACTGTTGCACAGAATGGAGTGGGAATAGTAAATGTTACCCCTCCGAAGTCCAATGCTTTCCCTACTGTTGCACAGAATGGAGTGGGAATAGAAACTCTTACCCCTCCGAAGTCCAATGCTTTCCCTACTGTTGCACAGAATGGAGTGGGAATAGTAAATGTTACCCCTCCGAAGTCCAATGCTTTCCCTACTGTTGCACAGAATGGAGTGGGAATAGTAAATGTTACCCCTCCGAAGTCCAATGCTTTCCCTACTGTTGCACAGAATGGAGTGAGAATAGTAAATGTTACCCCTCCGAAGTCCAATGCTTTCCCTACTGTTGCACAGAATGGAGTGGGAATAGTAAATGTTACCCCTCCGAAGTCCAATGCTTTTCTTACTGTTGCACAGAATGGAGTGGGAATAGTAAATGTTACCCCTCCGAAGTCCAATGCTTTCCCTACTGTTGTACAGACTGAAGTGGGAATAGTAAATGTTACCCCTCCGAAGTCCAATGCTTTCCCTACTGTTGTACAGAATGGAGTGGGAATAGTAAATGTTACCCCTCCGAAGTCCAATGCTTTTCTTACTGTTGCACAGAATGGAGTGGGAATAGTAAATGTTACCCTCCGAAGTCCAATGCTTTTCTTACTGTTGCACAGAATGGAGTGGGAATAGTAAATGTTACCCCTCCGAAGTCCAATGCTTTCCCTACTGTTGCACAGAATGGAGTGGGAATAGTAAATGTTACCCCTCCGAAGTCCAATGCTTTCCCTACTGTTGCACAGAATGGAGTGGGAATAGTAAATGTTACCCCTCCGAAGTCCAATGCTTTTCCTACTGTTGCACAGAATGGAGTGGGAATAGTAAATGTTACCCCTCCGAAGTCCAATGCTTTCCCTACTGTTGCACAGAATGGAGTGGGAATAGTAAATGTTACCCCTCCGAAGTCCAATGCTTTTCCTACTGTTGCACAGAATGGAGTGGGAATAGTAAATGTTACCCTCCGAAGTCCAATGCTTTCCCTACTGTTGCACAGAATGGAGTGGGAATAGTAAATGTTACCCCTCCGAAGTCCAATGCTTTCCCTACTGTTGCACAGAATGGAGTGGGAATAGTAAATGTTACCCCTCCGAAGTCCAATGCTTTTCCTACTGTTGCACAGAATGGAGTGGGAATAGTAAATGTTACCCCTCCGAAGTCCAATGCTTTCACTACTGTTGCACAGAATGGAGTGGGAATAGTAAATGTTACCCTCCGAAGTCCAATGCTTTCCTTACTGTTGCACAGAATGGAGTGGGAATAGTAAATGTTACCCCTCCGAAGTCCAATGCTTTCCCTACTGTTGCACAGAATGGAGTGGGAATAGTAAATGTTACCCCTCCGAAGTCCAATGCTTTTCTTACTGTTGCACAGAATGGAGTGGGAATAGTAAATGTTACCCCTCCGAAGTCCAATGCTTTCCCTACTGTTGCACAGAATGGAGTGGGAATAGTAAATGTTACCCCTCCGAAGTCCAATGCTTTCCCTACTGTTGCACAGAATGGAGTGGGAATAGTAAATGTTACCCCTCCGAAGTCCAATGCTTTCCCTACTGTTGCACATAGTGGAGTGGGAATAGTAAATGTTACCCCTCCGAAGTCCAATGCTTTCCCTACTGTTGCACATAGTGGAGTGGGAATAGTAAATGTTACCCCTCCGAAGTCCAATGCTTTCCCTACTGTTGCACAGAATGGAGTGGGAATAGTAAATGTTACCCCTCCGAAGTCCAATGCTTTCCCTACTGTTGCACAGAATGGAGTGGGAATAGTAAATGTTACCCCTCCGAAGTCCAATGCTTTCCCTACTGTTGCACAGAATGGAGTGGGAATAGTAAACTGTTACCCCTCCGAAGTCCAATGCTTTCCCTACTGTTGCACAGAATGGAGTGGGAATAGTAAATGTTACCCCTCCGAAGTCCAATGCTTTCCCTACTGTTGCACAGAATGGAGTGGGAATAGTAAATGTTACCCCTCCGAAGTCCAATGCTTTCCCTACTGTTGCACAGAATGGAGTGAGAATAGTAAATGTTACCCCTCCGAAGTCCAATGCTTTCCCTACTGTTGCACAGAATGGAGTGGGAATAGTAAATGTTACCCCTCCGAAGTCCAATGCTTTTCTTACTGTTGCACAGAATGGAGTGGGAATAGTAAATGTTACCCCTCCGAAGTCCAATGCTTTCCCTACTGTTGTACAGACTGAAGTGGGAATAGTAAATGTTACCCTCCGAAGTCCAATGCTTTCCCTACTGTTGTACAGAATGGAGTGGGAATAGTAAATGTTACCCCTCCGAAGTCCAATGCTTTTCTTACTGTTGCACAGAATGGAGTGGGAATAGTAAATGTTACCCCTCCGAAGTCCAATGCTTTTCTTACTGTTGCACAGAATGGAGTGGGAATAGTAAATGTTACCCCTCCGAAGTCCAATGCTTTCCCTACTGTTGCACAGAATGGAGTGGGAATAGTAAATGTTACCCCTCCGAAGTCCAATGCTTTCCCTACTGTTGCACAGAATGGAGTGAGAATAGTAAATGTTACCCCTCCGAAGTCCAATGCTTTCCTTACTGTTGCACAGAATGGAGTGGGAATAGTAAATGTTACCCCTCCGAAGTCCAATGCTTTCCCTACTGTTGCACAGAATGGAGTGGGAATAGTAAATGTTACCCCTCCGAAGTCCAATGCTTTCCCTACTGTTGCACAGAATGGAGTGGGAATAGTAAATGTTACCCCTCCGAAGTCCAATGCTTTCACTACTGTTGCACAGAATGGAGTGAGAATAGTAAATGTTACCCCTCCGAAGTCCAATGCTTTCCCTACTGTTGCACAGAATGGAGTGGGAATAGTAAATGTTACCCCTCCGAAGTCCAATGCTTTCCCTACTGTTGCACAGAATGGAGTGGGAATAGTAAATGTTACCCCTCCGAAGTCCAATGCTTTCCCTACTGTTGCACAGAATGGAGTGGGAATAGTAAATGTTACCCCTCCGAAGTCCAATGCTTTTCTTACTGTTGCACAGAATGGAGTGGGAATAGTAAATGTTACCCCTCCGAAGTCCAATGCTTTCCCTACTGTTGCACAGAATGGAGTGGGAATAGTAAATGTTACCCCTCCGAAGTCCAATGCTTTCCCTACTGTTGCACAGAATGGAGTGGGAATAGTAAATGTTACCCCTCCGAAGTCCAATGCTTTCCTACTGTTGCACAGAATGGAGTGGGAATAGTAAATGTTACCCCTCCGAAGTCCAATGCTTTCCCTACTGTTGCACAGAATGGAGTGAGAATAGTAAATGTTACCCCTCCGAAGTCCAATGCTTTCCCTACTGTTGCACAGAATGGAGTGGGAATAGTAAATGTTACCCCTCCGAAGTCCAATGCTTTCCCTACTGTTGCACAGAATGGAGTGAGAATAGTAAATGTTACCCCTCCGAAGTCCAATGCTTTCCCTACTGTTGCACAGAATGGAGTGGGAATAGTAAATGTTACCCCTCCGAAGTCCAATGCTTTCCCTACTGTTGCACAGAATGGAGTGGGAATAGTAAATGTTACCCCTCCGAAGTCCAATGCTTTCACTACTGTTGCACAGAATGGAGTGGGAATAGAAACTCTTACCCCTCCGAAGTCCAATGCTTTTCTTACTGTTGCACAGAATGGAGTGGGAATAGTAAATGTTACCCCTCCGAAGTCCAATGCTTTCCCTACTGTTGCACAGAATGGAGTGAGAATAGTAAATGTTACCCCTCCGAAGTCCAATGCTTTCCCTACTGTTGCACAGAATGGAGTGGGAATAGTAAATGTTACCCCTCCGAAGTCCAATGCTTTCCCTACTGTTGCACAGAATGGAGTGGGAATAGTAAATGTTACCCCTCCGAAGTCCAATGCTTTCCCTACTGTTGCACAGAATGGAGTGGGAATAGTAAATGTTACCCCTCCGAAGTCCAATGCTTTCCCTACTGTTGCACAGAATGGAGTGGGAATAGTAAATGTTACCCCTCCGAAGTCCAATGCTTTTCTTACTGTTGCACAGAATGGAGTGGGAATAGTAAATGTTACCCCTCCGAAGTCCAATGCTTTCCCTACTGTTGCACAGAATGGAGTGGGAATAGTAAATGTTACCCCTCCGAAGTCCAATGCTTTCCCTACTGTTGCACAGAATGGAGTGGGAATAGTAAATGTTACCCCTCCGAAGTCCAATGCTTTCCCTACTGTTGCACAGAATGGAGTGGGAATAGTAAATGTTACCCCTCCGAAGTCCAATGCTTTCCCTACTGTTGCACAGAATGGAGTGAGAATAGTAAATGTTACCCTCCGAAGTCCAATGCTTTCCCTACTGTTGCACAGAATGGAGTGGGAATAGTAAATGTTACCCCTCCGAAGTCCAATGCTTTCCCTACTGTTGCACAGAATGGAGTGAGAATAGTAAATGTTACCCCTCCGAAGTCCAATGCTTTCCCTACTGTTGCACAGAATGGAGTGGGAATAGTAAATGTTACCCCTCCGAAGTCCAATGCTTTCCCTACTGTTGCACAGAATGGAGTGGGAATAGTAAATGTTACCCCTCCGAAGTCCAATGCTTTCACTACTGTTGCACAGAATGGAGTGGGAATAGTAAATGTTACCCCTCCGAAGTCCAATGCTTTCCCTACTGTTGCACAGAATGGAGTGGGAATAGTAAATGTTACCCCTCCGAAGTCCAATGCTTTTCTTACTGTTGCACAGAATGGAGTGGGAATAGTAAATGTTACCCCTCCGAAGTCCAATGCTTTCACTACTGTTGCACAGAATGGAGTGGGAATAGTAAATGTTACCCCTCCGAAGTCCAATGCTTTCCCTACTGTTGCACAGAATGGAGTGGGAATAGTAAATGTTACCCCTCCGAAGTCCAATGCTTTTCTTACTGTTGCACAGAATGGAGTGGGAATAGTAAATGTTACCCCTCCGAAGTCCAATGCTTTCCCTACTGTTGCACAGAATGGAGTGGGAATAGTAAATGTTACCCCTCCGAAGTCCAATGCTTTTCTTACTGTTGCACAGAATGGAGTGGGAATAGTAAATGTTACCCCTCCGAAGTCCAATGCTTTCCCTACTGTTGCACAGAATGGAGTGGGAATAGTAAATGTTACCCCTCCGAAGTCCAATGCTTTTCCTACTGTTGCACAGAATGGAGTGGGAATAGTAAATGTTACCCCTCCGAAGTCCAATGCTTTCCCTACTGTTGCACAGAATGGAGTGGGAATAGTAAATGTTACCCCTCCGAAGTCCAATGCTTTCCCTACTGTTGCACAGAATGGAGTGGGAATAGTAAATGTTACCCCTCCGAAGTCCAATGCTTTCCCTACTGTTGCACATAGTGGAGTGGGAATAGTAAATGTTACCCCTCCGAAGTCCAATGCTTTCCCTACTGTTGCACAGAATGGAGTGGGAATAGTAAATGTTACCCCTCCGAAGTCCAATGCTTTCCCTACTGTTGCACAGAATGGAGTGGGAATAGTAAATCTTACCCTCCGAAGTCCAATGCTTTCCCTACTGTTGCACAGAATGGAGTGGGAATAGTAAATGTTACCCCTCCGAAGTCCAATGCTTTCCCTACTGTTGCACAGAATGGAGTGGGAATAGAAACTCTTACCCCTCCGAAGTCCAATGCTTTCCCTACTGTTGCACAGAATGGAGTGGGAATAGTAAATGTTACCCTCCGAAGTCCAATGCTTTTCTTACTGTTGCACAGAATGGAGTGGGAATAGTAAATGTTACCCCTCCGAAGTCCAATGCTTTCCCTACTGTTGCACAGAATGGAGTGGGAATAGTAAACTGTTACCCCTCCGAAGTCCAATGCTTTTCTTACTGTTGCACAGAATGGAGTGGGAATAGTAAATGTTACCCCTCCGAAGTCCAATGCTTTCCCTACTGTTGCACAGAATGGAGTGAGAATAGTAAATGTTACCCCTCCGAAGTCCAATGCTTTCCCTACTGTTGCACAGAATGGAGTGGGAATAGTAAATGTTACCCCTCCGAAGTCCAATGCTTTCCCTACTGTTGCACAGAATGGAGTGGGAATAGTAAATGTTACCCCTCCGAAGTCCAATGCTTTCCCTACTGTTGCACAGAATGGAGTGGGAATAGTAAATGTTACCCCTCCGAAGTCCAATGCTTTCCCTACTGTTGCACAGAATGGAGTGGGAATAGTAAACTGTTACCCCTCCGAAGTCCAATGCTTTCCCTACTGTTGCACAGAATGGAGTGGGAATAGTAAATGTTACCCCTCCGAAGTCCAATGCTTTTCTTACTGTTGCACAGAATGGAGTGGGAATAGTAAATGTTACCCTCCGAAGTCCAATGCTTTCCCTACTGTTGCACAGAATGGAGTGGGAATAGTAAACTGTTACCCCTCCGAAGTCCAATGCTTTTCTTACTGTTGCACAGAATGGAGTGGGAATAGTAAATGTTACCCCTCCGAAGTCCAATGCTTTCCCTACTGTTGCACAGAATGGAGTGGGAATAGTAAATGTTACCCCTCCGAAGTCCAATGCTTTCCCTACTGTTGCACAGAATGGAGTGGGAATAGTAAATGTTACCCCTCCGAAGTCCAATGCTTTCCCTACTGTTGCACAGAATGGAGTGGGAATAGTAAACTGTTACCCCTCCGAAGTCCAATGCTTTTCTTACTGTTGCACAGAATGGAGTGGGAATAGTAAATGTTACCCCTCCGAAGTCCAATGCTTTCCCTACTGTTGCACAGAATGGAGCGGGAATAGTAAATGTTACCCCTCCGAAGTCCAATGCTTTCCCTACTGTTGCACAGAATGGAGTGGGAATAGTAAATGTTACCCCTCCGAAGTCCAATGCTTTCACTACTGTTGCACAGAATGGAGTGGGAATAGTAAATGTTACCCCTCCGAAGTCCAATGCTTTCCCTACTGTTGCACAGAGTGGAGTGGGAATAGTAAATGTTACCCCTCCGAAGTCCAATGCTTTCCCTACTGTTGCACAGAATGGAGTGGGAATAGTAAACTCTTACCCTCCGAAGTCCAATGCTTTCCTGCTGTTGCACATAGTGGAGTGGGAATAGAAACTCTTACCCTCCGAAGTCCAATGCTTTCCCTACTGTTGCACAGAATGGAGTGGGAATAGTAAATGTTACCCCTCCGAAGTCCAATGCTTTCCCTACTGTTGCACAGAATGGAGTGGGAATAGTAAATGTTACCCCTCCGAAGTCCAATGCTTTCCTACTGTTGCACAGAATGGAGTGGGAATAGTAAATGTTACCCTCCGAAGTCCAATGCTTTCCCTACTGTTGCACAGAATGGAGCGGGAATAGTAAATGTTACCCCTCCGAAGTCCAATGCTTTCCCTACTGTTGCACAGAATGGAGTGGGAATAGTAAACTCTTACCCCTCCGAAGTCCAATGCTTTCCCTACTGTTGCACAGAATGGAGTGGGAATAGTAAATGTTACCCCTCCGAAGTCCAATGCTTTTCTTACTGTTGCACAGAATGGAGTGGGAATAGTAAATGTTACCCTCCGAAGTCCAATGCTTTCCCTACTGTTGCACAGAATGGAGTGGGAATAGAAACTCTTACCCCTCCGAAGTCCAATGCTTTTCTTACTGTTGCACAGACTGAAGTGGGAATAGTAAATGTTACCCCTCCGAAGTCCAATGCTTTCCCTACTGTTGTACAGAATGGAGTGGGAATAGTAAATGTTACCCCTCCGAAGTCCAATGCTTTTCTTACTGTTGCACAGAATGGAGTGGGAATAGTAAATGTTACCCCTCCGAAGTCCAATGCTTTTCTTACTGTTGCACAGAATGGAGTGGGAATAGTAAATGTTACCCCTCCGAAGTCCAATGCTTTCCCTACTGTTGCACAGAATGGAGTGGGAATAGTAAATGTTACCCCTCCGAAGTCCAATGCTTTCCCTACTGTTGCACAGAATGGAGTGAGAATAGTAAATGTTACCCCTCCGAAGTCCAATGCTTTTCTTACTGTTGCACAGAATGGAGTGGGAATAGTAAATGTTACCCCTCCGAAGTCCAATGCTTTCCCTACTGTTGCACAGAATGGAGTGGGAATAGTAAATGTTACCCCTCCGAAGTCCAATGCTTTCCCTACTGTTGCACAGAATGGAGTGGGAATAGTAAATGTTACCCCTCCGAAGTCCAATGCTTTCACTACTGTTGCACAGAATGGAGTGAGAATAGTAAATGTTACCCCTCCGAAGTCCAATGCTTTCCCTACTGTTGCACAGAATGGAGTGGGAATAGTAAATGTTACCCCTCCGAAGTCCAATGCTTTCCCTACTGTTGCACAGAATGGAGTGGGAATAGTAAATGTTACCCCTCCGAAGTCCAATGCTTTCCTTACTGTTGCACAGAATGGAGTGGGAATAGTAAATGTTACCCCTCCGAAGTCCAATGCTTTTCCCTACTGTTGCACAGAATGGAGTGGGAATAGTAAATGTTACCCCTCCGAAGTCCAATGCTTTCCCTACTGTTGCACAGAATGGAGTGGGAATAGTAAATGTTACCCCTCCGAAGTCCAATGCTTTCCCTACTGTTGCACAGAATGGAGTGGGAATAGTAAATGTTACCCCTCCGAAGTCCAATGCTTTCCCTACTGTTGCACAGAATGGAGTGAGAATAGTAAATGTTACCCCTCCGAAGTCCAATGCTTTCCCTACTGTTGCACAGAATGGAGTGGGAATAGTAAATGTTACCCCTCCGAAGTCCAATGCTTTCCCTACTGTTGCACAGAATGGAGTGAGAATAGTAAATGTTACCCCTCCGAAGTCCAATGCTTTCCCTACTGTTGCACAGAATGGAGTGGGAATAGTAAATGTTACCCCTCCGAAGTCCAATGCTTTCCCTACTGTTGCACAGAATGGAGTGGGAATAGTAAATGTTACCCCTCCGAAGTCCAATGCTTTCACTACTGTTGCACAGAATGGAGTGGGAATAGAAACTCTTACCCCTCCGAAGTCCAATGCTTTTCTTACTGTTGCACAGAATGGAGTGGGAATAGTAAATGTTACCCCTCCGAAGTCCAATGCTTTCCCTACTGTTGCACAGAATGGAGTGAGAATAGTAAATGTTACCCCTCCGAAGTCCAATGCTTTCCCTACTGTTGCACAGAATGGAGTGGGAATAGTAAATGTTACCCCTCCGAAGTCCAATGCTTTCCCTACTGTTGCACAGAATGGAGTGGGAATAGTAAATGTTACCCCTCCGAAGTCCAATGCTTTCCCTACTGTTGCACAGAATGGAGTGGGAATAGTAAATGTTACCCTCCGAAGTCCAATGCTTTCCCTACTGTTGCACAGAATGGAGTGGGAATAGTAAATGTTACCCCTCCGAAGTCCAATGCTTTTCTTACTGTTGCACAGAATGGAGTGGGAATAGTAAATGTTACCCCTCCGAAGTCCAATGCTTTCCCTACTGTTGCACAGAATGGAGTGGGAATAGTAAATGTTACCCCTCCGAAGTCCAATGCTTTCCCTACTGTTGCACAGAATGGAGTGGGAATAGTAAATGTTACCCCTCCGAAGTCCAATGCTTTCCCTACTGTTGCACAGAATGGAGTGGGAATAGTAAATGTTACCCCTCCGAAGTCCAATGCTTTCCCTACTGTTGCACAGAATGGAGTGAGAATAGTAAATGTTACCCTCCGAAGTCCAATGCTTTCCCTACTGTTGCACAGAATGGAGTGGGAATAGTAAATGTTACCCCTCCGAAGTCCAATGCTTTCCCTACTGTTGCACAGAATGGAGTGAGAATAGTAAATGTTACCCCTCCGAAGTCCAATGCTTTCCCTACTGTTGCACAGAATGGAGTGGGAATAGTAAATGTTACCCCTCCGAAGTCCAATGCTTTCCCTACTGTTGCACAGAATGGAGTGGGAATAGTAAATGTTACCCCTCCGAAGTCCAATGCTTTCACTACTGTTGCACAGAATGGAGTGGGAATAGTAAATGTTACCCCTCCGAAGTCCAATGCTTTCCCTACTGTTGCACAGAATGGAGTGGGAATAGTAAATGTTACCCCTCCGAAGTCCAATGCTTTTCTTACTGTTGCACAGAATGGAGTGGGAATAGTAAATGTTACCCCTCCGAAGTCCAATGCTTTCACTACTGTTGCACAGAATGGAGTGGGAATAGTAAATGTTACCCCTCCGAAGTCCAATGCTTTCCCTACTGTTGCACAGAATGGAGTGGGAATAGTAAATGTTACCCCTCCGAAGTCCAATGCTTTTCTTACTGTTGCACAGAATGGAGTGGGAATAGTAAATGTTACCCCTCCGAAGTCCAATGCTTTCCCTACTGTTGCACAGAATGGAGTGGGAATAGTAAATGTTACCCCTCCGAAGTCCAATGCTTTTCTTACTGTTGCACAGAATGGAGTGGGAATAGTAAATGTTACCCCTCCGAAGTCCAATGCTTTCCCTACTGTTGCACAGAATGGAGTGGGAATAGTAAATGTTACCCCTCCGAAGTCCAATGCTTTTCTTACTGTTGCACAGAATGGAGTGGGAATAGTAAATGTTACCCCTCCGAAGTCCAATGCTTTCCCTACTGTTGCACAGAATGGAGTGGGAATAGTAAATGTTACCCCTCCGAAGTCCAATGCTTTCCCTACTGTTGCACAGAATGGAGTGGGAATAGTAAATGTTACCCCTCCGAAGTCCAATGCTTTCCCTACTGTTGCACATAGTGGAGTGGGAATAGTAAATGTTACCCCTCCGAAGTCCAATGCTTTCCCTACTGTTGCACATAGTGGAGTGGGAATAGTAAATGTTACCCCTCCGAAGTCCAATGCTTTCCCTACTGTTGCACAGAATGGAGTGGGAATAGTAAATGTTACCCCTCCGAAGTCCAATGCTTTCCTACTGTTGCACAGAATGGAGTGGGAATAGTAAATGTTACCCCTCCGAAGTCCAATGCTTTCCCTACTGTTGCACAGAATGGAGTGGGAATAGAAACTCTTACCCCTCCGAAGTCCAATGCTTTCCCTACTGTTGCACAGAATGGAGTGGGAATAGTAAATGTTACCCCTCCGAAGTCCAATGCTTTTCTTACTGTTGCACAGAATGGAGTGGGAATAGTAAATGTTACCCCTCCGAAGTCCAATGCTTTCCCTACTGTTGCACAGAATGGAGTGGGAATAGAAACTCTTACCCCTCCGAAGTCCAATGCTTTTCTTACTGTTGCACAGAATGGAGTGGGAATAGTAAATGTTACCCCTCCGAAGTCCAATGCTTTCCCTACTGTTGCACAGAATGGAGTGGGAATAGTAAATGTTACCCCTCCGAAGTCCAATGCTTTCCCTACTGTTGCACAGAATGGAGTGGGAATAGTAAATGTTACCCCTCCGAAGTCCAATGCTTTCCCTACTGTTGCACAGAATGGAGTGGGAATAGTAAATGTTACCCCTCCGAAGTCCAATGCTTTCCCTACTGTTGCACAGAATGGAGTGGGAATAGTAAATGTTACCCCTCCGAAGTCCAATGCTTTCCCTACTGTTGCACAGAATGGAGTGGGAATAGAAACTCTTACCCCTCCGAAGTCCAATGCTTTCCCTACTGTTGCACAGAATGGAGTGGGAATAGTAAATGTTACCCCTCCGAAGTCCAATGCTTTTCTTACTGTTGCACAGAATGGAGTGGGAATAGTAAATGTTACCCCTCCGAAGTCCAATGCTTTCCCTACTGTTGCACAGAATGGAGTGGGAATAGAAACTCTTACCCCTCCGAAGTCCAATGCTTTTCTTACTGTTGCACAGAATGGAGTGGGAATAGTAAATGTTACCCTCCGAAGTCCAATGCTTTCCCTACTGTTGCACAGAATGGAGTGGGAATAGTAAATGTTACCCCTCCGAAGTCCAATGCTTTCCCTACTGTTGCACAGAATGGAGTGGGAATAGTAAATGTTACCCCTCCGAAGTCCAATGCTTTCCCTACTGTTGCACAGAATGGAGTGGGAATAGAAACTCTTACCCTCCGAAGTCCAATGCTTTTCTTACTGTTGCACAGAATGGAGTGGGAATAGTAAATGTTACCCCTCCGAAGTCCAATGCTTTCCCTACTGTTGCACAGAATGGAGCGGGAATAGTAAATGTTACCCCTCCGAAGTCCAATGCTTTCCCTACTGTTGCACAGAATGGAGTGGGAATAGTAAATGTTACCCCTCCGAAGTCCAATGCTTTCACTACTGTTGCACAGAATGGAGTGGGAATAGTAAATGTTACCCTCCGAAGTCCAATGCTTTCCCTACTGTTGCACATAGTGGAGTGGGAATAGTAAATGTTACCCCTCCGAAGTCCAATGCTTTCCCTACTGTTGCACAGAATGGAGTGGGAATAGAAACTCTTACCCCTCCGAAGTCCAATGCTTTCCCTGCTGTTGCACATAGTGGAGTGGGAATAGAAACTCTTACCCCTCCGAAGTCCAATGCTTTCCCTACTGTTGCACAGAATGGAGTGGGAATAGTAAATGTTACCCCTCCGAAGTCCAATGCTTTCCCTACTGTTGCACAGAATGGAGTGGGAATAGTAAATGTTACCCCTCCGAAGTCCAATGCTTTCCCTACTGTTGCACAGAATGGAGTGGGAATAGTAAATGTTACCCCTCCGAAGTCCAATGCTTTCCCTACTGTTGCACAGAATGGAGCGGGAATAGTAAATGTTACCCCTCCGAAGTCCAATGCTTTCCCTACTGTTGCACAGAATGGAGTGGGAATAGAAACTCTTACCCCTCCGAAGTCCAATGCTTTCCCTACTGTTGCACAGAATGGAGTGGGAATAGTAAATGTTACCCTCCGAAGTCCAATGCTTTTCTTACTGTTGCACAGAATGGAGTGGGAATAGTAAATGTTACCCCTCCGAAGTCCAATGCTTTCCCTACTGTTGCACAGAATGGAGTGGGAATAGAAACTCTTACCCCTCCGAAGTCCAATGCTTTTCTTACTGTTGCACAGAATGGAGTGGGAATAGTAAATGTTACCCTCCGAAGTCCAATGCTTTCCCTACTGTTGCACAGAATGGAGTGAGAATAGTAAATGTTACCCCTCCGAAGTCCAATGCTTTCCCTACTGTTGCACAGAATGGAGTGGGAATAGTAAATGTTACCCTCCGAAGTCCAATGCTTTCCCTACTGTTGCACAGAATGGAGTGGGAATAGTAAATGTTACCCCTCCGAAGTCCAATGCTTTCCCTACTGTTGCACAGAATGGAGTGGGAATAGTAAATGTTACCCCTCCGAAGTCCAATGCTTTCCCTACTGTTGCACAGAATGGAGTGGGAATAGAAACTCTTACCCTCCGAAGTCCAATGCTTTCCCTACTGTTGCACAGAATGGAGTGGGAATAGTAAATGTTACCCCTCCGAAGTCCAATGCTTTTCTTACTGTTGCACAGAATGGAGTGGGAATAGTAAATGTTACCCCTCCGAAGTCCAATGCTTTCCCTACTGTTGCACAGAATGGAGTGGGAATAGTAAATGTTACCCCTCCGAAGTCCAATGCTTTCCCTACTGTTGCACAGAATGGAGTGGGAATAGTAAATGTTACCCCTCCGAAGTCCAATGCTTTCCCTACTGTTGCACAGAATGGAGTGGGAATAGAAACTCTTACCCTCCGAAGTCCAATGCTTTTCTTACTGTTGCACAGAATGGAGTGGGAATAGTAAATGTTACCCCTCCGAAGTCCAATGCTTTCCCTACTGTTGCACAGAATGGAGTGGGAATAGTAAATGTTACCCCTCCGAAGTCCAATGCTTTCCCTACTGTTGCACAGAATGGAGTGGGAATAGTAAATGTTACCCCTCCGAAGTCCAATGCTTTCCCTACTGTTGCACAGAATGGAGTGGGAATAGAAACTCTTACCCCTCCGAAGTCCAATGCTTTCCCTACTGTTGCACAGAATGGAGTGGGAATAGAAACTCTTACCCCTCCGAAGTCCAATGCTTTCCCTACTGTTGCACAGAATGGAGTGGGAATAGAAACTCTTACCCCTCCGAAGTCCAATGCTTTCCCTGCTGTTGCACATAGTGGAGTGGGAATAGAAACTCTTACCCCTCCGAAGTCCAATGCTTTCCCTACTGTTGCACATAGTGGAGTGGGTATAGAAACTCTTACCCCTCCGAAGTCCAATGCTTTCCCTACTGTTGCACATAGTGGAGTGGGAATAGAAACTCTTACCCCTCCGAAGTCCAATGCTTTCCCTGCTGTTGCACATAGTGGAGTGGGAATAGAAACTCTTACCCCTCCGAAGTCCAATGCTTTCCCTACTGTTGCACATAGTGGAGTGGGAATAGAAACTCTTACCCCTCCGAAGTCCAATGCTTTCCCTACTGTTGCACAGAATGGAGTGGGAATAGTAAATGTTACCCCTCCGGAGACCAACGCTTTCCCTACTGTTGCACAGAATGGAGTGAGAATAGTAAATGTTACCCCTCCGAAGTCCAATGCTTTCCCTACTGTTGCACATAGTGGAGTGGGAATAGAAACTCTTACCCCTCCGAAGTCCAATGCTTTCCCTACTGTTGCACAGAATGGAGTGGGAATAGAAACTCTTACCCCTCCGAAGTCCAATGCTTTCCCTACTGTTGCACATAGTGGAGTGGGTATAGAAACTCTTACCCTCCGAAGTCCAATGCTTTCCCTACTGTTGCACATAGTGGAGTGGGAATAGAAACTCTTACCCCTCCGAAGTCCAATGCTTTCCCTACTGTTGCACATAGTGGAGTGGGAATAGAAACTCTTACCCTCCGAAGTCCAATGCTTTCCCTGCTGTTGCACATAGTGGAGTGGGAATAGAAACTCTTACCCTCCGAAGTCCAATGCTTTCCCTACTGTTGCACATAGTGGAGTGGGAATAGAAACTCTTACCCCTCCGAAGTCCAATGCTTTCCCTACTGTTGCACAGAATGGAGTGGGAATAGTAAATGTTACCCCTCCGGAGACCAACGCTTTCCCTACTGTTGCACATAGTGGATTGGGTATAGAAACTCTTACCCCTCCGGAGACCAACGCTTTCCCTACTGTTGCACAGACTGGAGTGGGAATAGTAAATCTTACCCCTGTGGTGCCCAACGCTTTCCCTACTGTTGCACAGACTGGAGTGGGTATAGAAACTCTTACCCCTCCGAAGTCCAATGCTTTCCCTACTGTTGCACAGACTGGAGCGGGAATAGTACATTTTACTCCTCCGGAGTCCAATGCTTTCCCCACTGTTTCACAGAGTGCAGTCAAAATAGTATGTCTAGTTTATGACAGAGTTTATTTGTATTATTGTTGAAATATATGTAATATTATTATTTGTTTTTTACATTTTTTTATATTATATGTATATATGTATGTTTTATCGTTTTATGAATATTTTTAGTAAATGTATTTTTAAATGTTTTTATTTGTTTCAGTTTTTACATTTTTTAATGCTTTATGTGTTTGTTTATATATGCTTTTTATATAAGTAAATTAAAAAACACAAAACAATATTATGTAATATATATATTTAATATTAGTAGTTTCTTATAGATATGCATATGTACACACACACACATGTTTTTAAGTGTGTATATTTACTTAAGAGTATATTTATTTTTAATTTTTAATTTTACTTACATTTATGTAATTACCATTATATTATAGTAATGTATTAAAATGTTCAGGTTTTACTATTTTAAACTATGTATTTATTGAAAAATTTTGTCTTTTTTTAGCGATTTTAGTGTATACGATATTTCAATTCAGTATTTTGTACTTATATTAATAAGTATAGAAAAACTATATTTGTGTTTTTATAATATTTGTGTGTCGCGATATTTGCGTGCTCGATATCACGTCACTGATCCGTTTTCAGTTGTCTTCCTTGTATGCTAGCTCACAGCAGTAAAGGTTTCCTGCCTCCTCTTTTATCCTTGGTTAATTCGACTTATTCCTGGCACTATCAGTTCATCAGTCATGCATGCCTGTGAGGAACAATGTTTTGTCTTCGAGCTTGTTTATTTGGGCCAGTGCTCCTTACCAATAGCATTTTTTCATGTCCATGCCATAGGTGTTGCAAATAGGGGTGTGGGGGTGCTGAAGCACCCCTAAAATAAATACGCTGGTGTTCAGAAGTTGAATGAGCAATCAAAAGGCCTCTACAACTTGTTTTTATCTTGTCACAGTTGCTGTGCATTCAAAGACATAGGTCAAATGTCAGGCGCTGTATTGCTATTTATTCCTTTTAGAGGGAGCTTGGTGTTTGCATTTCTGTGAGAATCTTGTTAGGTAAAAGCTGTAGAATGTCATTTTTTCTAGCACACAACAACATTGAAATGCCTGCAAATTAAGGGCCCGATTCACAGAACTAACTTACGACAAAATCCTAAACTTACTACCATTTTGGTATTCACAGAATGAACTTACTCATTTTGGTATTCACAGAATGAACTTACTCATTTTGGTATTCACAGAATAAACTTACTCATTTTGGTATTCACAGATGGCACTTACACATTTTGTGTAACTTACTCATTTTGTGTAACTTACACATTTTGTGTAACTTACTCATTTTGTGTAACTTACACATTTTGGTATTCACAGAAGGCACTTACTCATTGATGAGTAAGTGCCTTCTGTGAATACCAAAATGAGTAAGTTCATTCTGTGAATACCAAAATGGTAGTAAGTTCATTCTGTGAATACCCAAATGTGTAAGTTCATTCTGTGAATACCCAAATGTGTAAGTTCATTCTGTGAATACCCAAATGTGTAAGTTCATTCTGTGAATACCAAAATTGTTGTAAGTTTAGGATTTTGACGTAAGTTAGTTCTGTGAATCAGGCCCTAACTGTATAAATATTTCATAATATATCAGAATAAGGAAATCACAAATGAAGCACATTTTTTGTAGTTCTGAAGTGTGGCGGAAATAAAGACTTTAATTCGATTAAAACAAATCAGTGCACTAGGTGATGCCAATGTCACACATTGTCGTTTGTGCGCTGTATAGTTTTATCAGTAAAACTGTATGTCTGTGTACATGTAATGCTCATTTCAATGGAAATATGTTGTCTGTAATGGCAGTGCGATATCACACTATAATTTAGTAATGTAGTTGCGGCAGTGTCCTCCAAAATGTACCACCAGCTACAAACGACATCTTTACCACTCTCCTGCTGAATACATTGGCCACACTTGTTTTATGTGTAACACATGGATTTTTCACAATTCCTGTGACCTCAGTGATGCAACATTAATGGCTGCCCCCTGCTCTGAAAAGGATTCCAGGAGCACTGGTGCTTGCCAATTGCAAATGTCAGTCCATGCACGCGCCCCTGCTGGTACACATCCTGTTCCTTCCTACGCAGGTCTTCGAAGGGAGCAGCGCACTGTCATCTAAGTAGCATTTGTTAAATATCTGGCGAGTACTTCTCACCTTTTACTTCAGTACTGAGTGTTAACACACAAGTGCTGAAAAAGACCAGCCTTCCTCAGTGAAGCTTAGAAGCTGCGTTTTTTGTAATTCACATCTCAACAAAACACGATAACAGATTTAAATAGAATTGGCTGAAAACAGTGCAGGGACTCAAACCGAGGGCTGTTCACAAGTATCTAAAACTACACCGTGGTATCTAAAACTACACCGTGATATAATCAGGAGCAGTAAAGGAAGCTTGTACATGGTCATTACAAACGACAATTAGAAGAACAACTGAACATGCTCCCTTTATCAGCAACACTTATATTGCCAGTTTCGACAAAGCGGAGGTGGGGGGGTGTCTTTGTCATCGAGCTTGTAATGCACTTGCTACCTTCACGGAGCCTGTTTCTGAGGATTCCTAATTCCCTAATGTTTACAGATGAGAGACTGAAGGAATAAGGTGATTGTGAGGCATAAGATACTATTTTGTTGAAATTCAATAACCAAGTTACTTCCTTTGCACACTTGACTTGTTAACGACAGTGATAGGAAGCCGGGAAGGCCGATCACCGGGTGTATTAGAGGGACAGCGACTCGCAAATAGCATAGCACAATATTGTCAAATCTGTATCTCTTCTGGAGACAAGAGGCATAATTTAGAGGGCATTATGGAATGAAACCCTCAAAATAACTTCAGCACTCACTGGCCGCGCCATGACCGTCCTGCACTCCAGCTACACCCACCATACACGCCTGTCCCTTGACCCCCCGCCCTGCGGGCATCAATGCAACCCTCAGACGCACCACAGACCATACTTTTGATCCCTGAGAAAATGTTTGTGAGTGTCCACAGTGTACAGCATCACTAAAAACAGTGGCAAAGTCATTGGATCTCAAAGGTGAGACCTATTAGCTTTACAAATGCTTGTTTTCATCATATTAATCCGACCCAGCCATGAGAGGAAAAGGGGTGCTCCAACTTCGAAGGTCAGCTTGTAGGGAGAACAATAACTGTGGGTAATTAACTTTATGCAAATCTTCTAGGCGAGGCGTGATATGTTTGTCCAAATATTTGATACGACGTATACCTAAGGGCCGTCTCAGACACCAGGGCGTTCAGTCTCAGACACCAGAGCGTTCAGTCTCAGACACCAGGGCGTTCAGTCTCAGACACCAGGGCGTTCAGTCGCAGACACCAGGGCGTTCAGTCTCAGACACCAGGGCGTTCCGTCTCAGACACCAGGGCGTTCATGTTTGCCTGGGATGAAGCAAGGTTCAGCATTTCAGATCTCCTGCTGGTAATCTTAAATCCTGCTACAGCTTCAAGCTCTCGTGATTACATCTGCAGCCAGCAGGGTGGCGATGGTCCATTTTTTTTAACAAATGCTGCCCCTATCCACCCACATCACTGAATCACGGAATCTGGTGATCCCTGATGTCTGGCTTCGCTCACCATTCCGAGCTGCCTTTGAAGTGACGGCTCCAGCTTATGAAGCTGAGCCCCTGGAGGCCGCTGTAGATCACATATATGCGGCGGAGCCCTCCATTGCCCACTGTGCTGGTGAGTTGAGCTGGAGGAGTATTGGGGACGGGGGGCTGCCTGATTGCTGCATTGCCCATCGCGAGTCACACTGGCTCCTACCTTCACGCCAGCTTCGCCTGCTCTTCCTGCTTCGTGCCGGTAACGCTGCCACACGAGGCTGGATTGTTTTGCTGGATCCTTGCAAGGCTGACTCAGATTTGCTGGCCCTTTTTGGAGTCCTTGGGCTCGGTTTACTTCTGGAATTGCGCCCATTTTGAGTTTTTGGAATCTGGCACCCATTTTGTTCTCCTAGCTCCTGTATTAGAAACAGAAGAGGGGCGCTTTCTTCCACGGTCTCTTTACTCTGCTGGCCATGGAAATAGAAATAGGTATGCTCCATCCTCCACATACGGTGGCCATCTTGGATTGGTCAATATACCTCAATCCCACATACTTGGTTTCTGAGGTTTCCTTTTAATGACTTGCTTGAACCGCCTGCTGCAAACAGAATAAAATTTACCCATGGAAATGCCTAAAATTATGCTGATACATCCTATCCTCCTCTCATTTTAGCCCAAGACAGATGGTCTCACATTGGGTTTGTCTGCATACTTGAACCTGATCGATCTGAGGTGGTCAATGGGAATCGTCTGATCACTCGCCTCGCCTCCCCTCTATTTCGGTCTGAATCGCCCCCACATAGCTCAGTCATATCCATTGGGTAGTTCGGGTTCTACTGGTCACTATCTGACCCTCTAGACACATCTGTCCATTACGTTTTCTCCAAATCACACATATCTAACTCCGCTACACAGCTTCATGTGCCGCCCTATCATCTTCCCAGCTCCTTGTACCCTGCTAGGGCAGGTCTGACTTGATTGCAGCCTGGGCCTCGAACCCATGCTCTCCACCTTTACCTCACCCTCCTGAGGCGCTCTGTTAGTTGGTACACTGAATACATTTGACACCTCTCCGACTTCTATCTGGATCCTTTACCCTAGTTACTTACTCTTCCTATGTCACTAGTTGAGTCTAGCGCTGACATGGATCCAAAACCCTCGAATTCCCAACCTCAAGCTGGCTGGCCATAATGCTTTCAGAATCATATATCCCCCTAACTTATCAAAAAATGACACAAAAAACTTTAAACATAGATTACTTAAAACCCACCCGCAAACCCTTATCTCAGATCCCTTCTTCTCCATCAAAAAAGGTGCTACTATAAATGATTTCATCTTCTACACTAAACAACATGTACAATGGAGGAAGGCCATCTACTCACTGCTCCAGATCTCCACTTCCCTGAAGACTCCACATGGTCTTAGAGTGATGGTTGCGCCCTCCCCGGTATATAGAGCAGAAGCCACCATCTCCCTTTACAAAATCGGAACCATCCTTATCCAAGCTTCAGACCGTAACCTAGCCGTGCTTGACAATTTTTTCCCCATCATTATGAATACAGTGGCTAACATTAAATCCGCCCTCTCACTAGGAGCCGCCAGTTCCCCTGCGGTCCCCCAGTCTCCTCAAAGTCTATCCTCTCTCTTTCTAGACTCCTCTTTTGACCCTCCCTTTGCTCCGATCGGTTCCCATTTAGTTACCACCACACGTAATAACAATTCTCCTTCCATTCCAGGTGGGACTGAGCCTCTTCAGTGCAGCCACCATACTAGTCTGCATGCTCACCTCTACTCTTGAATAGCTAGCTCTGACTTCCCAAGCTCCATAGATCACAACATCGCCCCGGTCATTCCCCTGACCCCTTCGCCCAACCCACTCCTCAATCCTATTCTGCTTCCACAGGTTCTTCTGGGTCAATATTCGTCTAACCCTTCTTCCCCTAACCCTCCCAACCCTCCGAGCTCCCAGCACCAAGTGCCGGAATACCTCGCCACCTGGCACACACAGTCGCCGCCAGGCCTATCGATCCCCTCATCCACTAGTTCTCCCCCACCGCAGGGTCCCCTGCTCTTAGCCTCGCACTCCCATTCCCACACTTCATTGGAAGCCAGACTAAATGAGATCTCACTTTGCCTCCAGCAACTTAAGGCAGGGGTTCGAAGCCTATTACATATCACCTCGGAACTGTCAGTTAATTCGAGATTAAGCTGCTCCACAATGACTAATCACCTTATCCACACGCTCCTATCTAAAGTGGAGCTCCAGGCTCCCTGCTTCCCTCCCAACTCATAGGTCATTGTCCTACATGGCCTACACGCCCCATAGTTGGGAAACCGCACCCCATTCTAATGACCCTTCACGGCCCTCTAGATGTAAAGCCTCACTGTCTGACAGGGATATTCATTCTCTCCTACTCTCATATGATCCGACACATTCTTCCACCAAAACAAACTTGCACCAAATTGAAGCAATCCTTACGGACCCTTTCAGGGAACCTATGTTAAACACCAGAGCCTTAAATGAGAACAACCTCACGAGAGTCACCACCACTCTTTCTACCTCTCTTGACACCAATCCAAAACTTAAATGCTTGCTTCTCAACTGCAGATCGGCGGTAAGACACGCGGCTGACATGGCTGACCTCATCCTTGCACAGGGCCTTGACCTTGTAATGTTGACTGAAACCTGGATAAACGACTCATCTGCTCCCATCCTGGACATTCTAGTGCCTCCCAGCTACAACATCATTAGGTTGGATAGATCAAGCGGACAAGGTGGCGGCATCGCTTGTATACATCGTAGCAATCTAACAGTCAAACAACTACAATCCGATCTCCTGCCGTCTTGTGAATACCTGTGCATTGAGGTTGCTTGTAGCAACAAACACCTATGCAAATTGCACACGTTCTACCACCTGCCACGCGACAACCTTCCCTTCATAGAACAGATCATGGACATTATCTCAGCTAACGCTGATCTCTAAGGCACTCTGATCTTCCTGGGAGATTTCAACCTTCACTGGAATGATATAAATGATGGGGTAGTCAATAGCCTTAAATCCTTCCTGCTAGACCTCAGTCTAATTCAAATTTGTGACAGCCCCACTCATATCAAAGGAGCTACCTTAGATCTTATCGTTGGTAAGCTCAATACCATCCAACTGGAATCTATTCTCCTGTGTGACTGGACAGACCACCATTGCATCACCTTCCTCATCTCAGATTCTGTGAGAGTTAACAGAGTCCAGCCTAAGAACCCCAGACACTGGAAAAGATGTCTATGAAACATCAACGTGCGTGATCTGACTGCTCTCTGTGATAACATCCTGCCCCCTCCTGTGGACATGTCTGATGTCCATGACCTTACGGCCCAGTATAACTGCTCCATGACAAGTGTTCTAGACTCAATGGCGCCGCATAGGCTAAAAAGATTGTCCTCCAAAGTCTCCAAACCTTGGTACAGCGATAGTCTTAATCATGAAAGACGGTATTTAAGACTTGCGGAAAGACTGGGGATCCTCTCCCTCCTTTGAACATCTCAATCAGCTGAGATCCCTAAGAAGCATCTATAACAAACGCATCAGATGCTCGAAAGCCACCTTTTTCAGAAACCAATTAGAGCAAGCAAAAAAACTGTTCGAGCTCATCAAGTCTCAAGCAAACAGTCAACCTAACCTTTCCGCATTGGGTCGAGGTCCACAGCCGAACTGCGAAGAATTCGCTGATTTCTTCTCGGATAAGAGTACTAATATCAAAGCTAAACTACAGTCAGCCTTGTAGCCAGTGGCGGCTCGCTCAGAGGGAGTTCTGTCCGTCGTAAGTCCGAGTCCACTACCCCCCACCCTGCCCCACCCCCGCCCCGCTCCACCGCCCGCACCACTCCCTCGGCAAGCCGCCACTGCTTGTAGCACCTGTCAATCACTCCGCCTAACACCCTCCTTCCTCCTTGGTCGGATGTCACCCTGCCTGCCCAGCTGTGTCCCTCCAAAAACAATGCATCTTGGAGCTTATTCAAAACCTTGGATGAAAGCACTATACGCAAAACGCTGGCTACTCCAAAACCATTTAATCATTTCAACGACCCCCTGCCACCAAAACTCTTCTCTGAAATCAGAGCCTCCATACTCCCACTTTGGACTAAGATTGTCAATGCTTCACTTCTGCAAGGTGCTATTCCGGACTGCCTAAAATCTGGGCAAGTTACCCCTATTCTAAAGAAACCATCCACAGATCCCACTGACCTACATAACTTCTGCCCAATTTCTAACATCCCCACGTTGGCAAAGCTCCTGGAGAAATGTGTGCACGTCCAACTGTGTAACCACATTGATCAATTCCAACTCCTGGACCAATTTCAATCCGGTTTCTGCCAGGGTCATAGCACAGAATCTGCTCTCACTCACATTGTAGATGATGCGCTAAGATTGCTTGATCAAAACGAATCTTGCTTACTGATCCTCCTCGACCTTTGACCTTTCGTCAGCGTTTGATACTGTTAAACACGATAACCTAATTGACCTCTTGGAGCACAGGATGGGGCTGTCAGGGCCTGTGCTAAACTAGTTCTCCTCATTGCTCCACAATAGAACCCAAAGCTTCAAGGTGAACCAGTCCCTATCTCATCCTTCTCCAGTCAAGCTGGGGTGCCACAGGGATCTGCGCTCTCACCCACGCACTTCAAGCCTTTAACAGTTATCCTGAAATCATCCACTATTCACTATCACATGTACGCAGATGATACCCCACTTTACCTGAAGACTTTCTCCCCTGAGGACATCAGGTCCCTCAACTCAGTCCTACTGAAAACACAAAGGGGGATGTTCTCAAGAACGTGTGATAATTATCGCAAAATTAGCTTAACGCAACTTTGCACATCGCAGACCATCGCGGGAAAATAACACCGTGATAACGTTGTATTCTCAACACGGTGGTACCATGCGATAGTCTCACGCTAACGCGTCAAATGACCGCGATAAAATTACTGTGACGGCAAAAAAACGCAAAACACGAATGCGAAAAAAGTGGCGATGTGGCCAACCCCGATAAAAAAATCAGCGATAACCAGCGACAGGCCTGCAATTCCCACGCATCATGCGGGAAAATGCACTATAAAAGCACCGAAAAACACAAAAAAAATCATTAAAACTGCGCAGCACCCTGAAGGAAGCCGGAGCAAGTACAGAGGACGACCGGAACCCCACAAGCTCCCAGGAGGACCAGCCTGGGACCTCGGGGTCACGGAAGGGCAAGGAGAAGAAGACGAGGAAGACGAGGTTCAGTCCGCAGGAAAACAGGATCATCATCACGGAGGTGATAGAACACCATCAGCAACTGTTCGTCACCTCCAACGTGTCATTGGCAAATAAAAATGCAATATGGCAGTCCATCCTGGACAAGGTGAATGCAGTCGGAGTGAGGAGGAGGACAATTGGAGAGGTCAAGAGGCGTTTGGAATGATGGGAAGTGCAAAACCAAGAAGAAACTCGCTGACAACCATCAGGCAGCAATGCAGACTGGAGGTGGCAGTCCAGCGGAACCCCAGGAGCTGGATGAGATGGAGGAAATGGTGGCCACAGTCATCAGTGGGGAGACAGTGGCAGGAGTTGGGGGTCCGGACACTGCTCGACATGACCTGACACAACAGCACCAGGGTGAGTACCGAACAGGGACTGGGGGGACGGGGGGAGATGGGCACAATGGCACATATGCACAATTAAGTAGAGCACACTGCACACTCACAATGACTCTGGATCATGTCCCTGATCCCCTTGGCACACTGCAGCACACATACAAACAGCAAGTAGGCCCCCGTCCACTATGGGCACAAAGGGGTCCCTCCCCACACAGCACCAATCTCACAACCAACCCATGCACACGTGTCAAAACCAGCAAAGCTGCGTGTCTGTGAGCCACACTGACAATGCAAGTGACACTGCATGACGAACAGCATGGCTGCAGTCCAATTATCATGACATGGTGCACGCCACGACACTGAGGTGGCTGAGTGTGGAACAGATCCATAAAGGAGCAGGTCACACCCTGACACATCCACGTGCACAAACAACCCCTGACGTCAACAACACATCTGCGGATAAACCATGCCCAAGAGTCCAAAATCCGAACCAGAGCCAAAATTAGCCAAGTCTGCAACATCTCAGCACTGTAGAAGCACAGAAGTCAAAGGCACACCGCCTCAAAGGGATAAGGGGCAGCAAAATCACAGCTGCAGGGGCGACTCTCCCACAATGCAGCACACACACATAGCAATAACAGCACATCATCATTAACGACAATGTGGTACAAAGTGCAACACTCTCACTACAGAACAGAGGACACAACTGGTTCCGCGTGTGTGTAGAAACTGGCCAATCACATCTGGCATAGCAGGAAACTGTGAGATGACAATGTACGTGTACAACCTCACATCTGTGATGTAGTTCAAATGTCCACTGTCCCGCATCAAATAGTCAGCTCCTCCCAAACAGTCACAATGTACATTGTCATGCAGTCTGTATGTAAACTCGAACAATGCGTCAACATACATGTCAACACAATGTTAAAATGCATCTCCCTTCACATTGCAGAGGGACAATCAACACCTCCTGCAGAGCAGACCAGACAACTCATCAGTGATGACGAAGAGGACCTCCACACCTTCGACACCGACGCCCTACAACTGCTCATGGACAGCTACGGCAACCCACCTCAAGGAGCAGGGCAGCCCAGCTGCATCGAGGAGACCCCACCCCCTGCACAGACCACACAGCAGGAAGCACCCACCACCATGACTGGCTCCCAGCACCTCACCGAAGAACACATTGCATTCCAAGGCCATGTGTTAGACTGCCAGAAGGAGGTGGCTGAACAGGTGCGGGTGGGGTTCGACCTCATTGCAGCCAAACATACGTGGGTGTCTAAGTCCCATCAGGGACCACTTACACTCCCTAACGGACACCCACAGTTCGCTCCATGATGTCCAACAATCCATGCCCGACATCGCTGGAGTCATGACTCTGAGAGGAGAACAACTGCCTAGTCAGAGTGGCCTCAGCGATGTCAGCCGAGAGTTGGCACAGATGCTGAGGATAATGGAGAACATGGAGCGGATGTATGGGGAAAGAATGGCTGCCAAGGATGCACACCAGCGAAAGGTTGTTGGGATCTTCCATGCCCTGCAGATCCTCATCATCGCATTGCTGCCACTAAGGCAGTCGCTGATGAATGCTGCTGGTACTTCTACACACACATCTCCGTCCCCTGATGTGTCAGTGGCACACAGTGCTGCAGACCAAACATCAGCACCCACATGTCAGACAGATGACATAGAGGACGAAGATGCGGGTGATTCCACCTTTGTAGTAAGAAGGAGCCAGTAGCATTCTTCTCCGCCATATGCCCTGTTTCAGCTTGGTTCTGCCCTCTGCATCATGCCCTGTAACAACATCTCCCACTGTCCCCCGAAACACCCTGCGACACTCACCTTGGACCTCGACATGGACTGCCATATTTTGTTTGCTTACCAATGACACAGCAATCAGACTGCGGACTGTACTCTTCCCCTTCCGATGTA
Source organism: Calotriton arnoldi (assembly GCA_963921515.1). Lineage (NCBI taxonomy): Eukaryota > Metazoa > Chordata > Amphibia > Caudata > Salamandridae > Calotriton > Calotriton arnoldi. The sequence continues at coordinate 220,279 of CAWUFW010002197.1, forward strand.
CTTGTCAATCCCTAAATGACTCTGGCTGGCCCTCCACTGGGCTACAATGTAATGTGGGGTTTGCATGGCCATGTACTGCTCCAGCTCCGACACTCCACCGAATGTGAATAAATCATTCAAATTCACACAGATGTGTCATGTCCATAATCGATCAAGTATGAAAGTATGGATGAATGTAAGGACATTGATTGCCCAAAAAGGTACACCCTGGGAAATGAAAGCAATGCGCATGTATGACCGTGACACACATAGGAAGTGAGATGACTGGGAATGTGTGCACTAGCTGTGGCCTCATTGCTCTGAAACAGCAATTGCGCAATTCCTCAACTTTGCCCCACGCAATATTAGAAATAGGGCTGGGTATGAAATGTCAAAGTCATTGGCAGGCCTAAAGTAGTGTCCCCCATCACATTTGACAACAGAACATCTCTTCGCATACCTACTCACACTAAACTGGGTGGACACAGCCTGTAGTGATGAATCACATTGATCCACATGGCAAGAATATGGACAACATACTCACATTGCTGAAGACACGTAAGAGCACAGGTCTATCAGCAACTATCCCAACCACTATGTCTGGCTCACAGAGGTGGAGCTGGCAATAGGGACTCACCCCTAAGTGAAATGCGTCAGTCAGTCCCTCCCTGTGTACGGACACTGCTCATTGAGGCACACGATTTGTCATTCTAATCAACACTCATCACAGTTGAACACTAGTGAAGTTGCGTAGACTTCATTGCCATGTGCGTGTCAGTACGGGCAAGACAAGGGCCACAACATGCAGACCAATGCATCAGACTCTAACAGGCAGCATTCGGTCATGGTACAGTTCCACGTGACAGGCGTTGTGCATGCGCCCGGGATGGTGGCTCTCGTAGAACTGGCACTCTTCTGACCTACGGCAGTTATGTGGATGATATGCCACAGCTCGGAGCAATGAGTCGTATGTGTGTGCAAAGATTGGACGTATGGGTTGTTGTGTACGTAAGTGTCAAGGGCATTCCATGCAAGAGTACCTCGAGCAAGGACTTCTGTGTGTGGGGTGTGGATACGTTGGTCTATCATTAGCACTGTGCATAGTGTGGGAGTCGTCATCATCTGCTATGGTATCTCTCTCAGGGGGTGCCTGCCGCATGCAAGACCAAGGTCGGAGGTGCAGATGTCCTTCCACCTTATGTATTGAGACAAAGGAGCTTTCATCCCTAATGTTAGTCTGACTACTGCTTGCATTCTGGGAATGTGATGTGGCTTTTGCTCTGCAATTGAGGCTAGGCCTTAGGCTTCTGGTGCACCAATAGCGATACACACACAACAGTTGGCATGCATGAGCCAAGAGCCCGAGCGGCCTTGCGCTCCTTGTACAATCCCTTCGTGCGCGGCTGCCCTCCGGGTGCATGCAACATTGCAACATTGTCGATTGCAGGCCGTGTGGCGCAGACACTGCAACAGAGACACACGCATCAGTTGGTTTCCTGTCCAGCCCAGAAATGAACCACGCCCAGAGCCCAGGGATGACTATTCACACCCCTACGCTGGCCTGGCGTACGCCGACCCAGCCCACTCGTCTTACGTATAAAGGGGGGGACGACAACGCTACGTGTCCCAGTTCTTCTCCACTGCCGGAGGTGACATGGCTGCGTCCGCCTGGCATATCACGAGACTCAATCATAAAGGGTCGATGACTTGCGTTGCACAGAGTTGGTGGCACCGGATACACTGCGGCCAGCACGGGCCTACCGCCACGGGACGGTGACTTTTGGTGCACTGAGGTAGGGGCACCTTAAGTGCTGAGCGGGTGTGCAGCCTGCGATGATGCACCGTCCTGGTGGTCCGGACTGGTAAGCATTTGTGTGAGCCCTGCTGGACCACAGTGTAGGCCTGAGCCAGCGGGCAGCGCGGGCCTACCGCCACGTGGTGTTGCCTCGCGGTTCACTGAGTTAGTGGTACCTATAGGGCTGAGCGGGTGTGCAGCCTGCGATGATGCTGTGTGCACTGATATGATCTCTGCCATTGCGAAATCAAGACCCAGAATCACGTGTGTGACCTGGTGGCCCGCGGGGCAGGGCTGCATGATGTGGAGGCTGCCAAGGTCGCGGGCCCCCGGCTTGGAGCTTGCACCGGCACGTGGTTGGCCCTCTTGGAGACACGCTGGTGGCGGAAGGTGAGTAGTGAGGCCTGGGTGCGCAGGGGGCGGGCAAACACCGCTGGGCGGCGGGAGGGGCTGGGGTGCAGCAGCCTGTGTGCGCAGGGGCTGCCAAGCGATGATGGCGTGTGCAATGATATGGACTCTGCCATTCATACATCTGGACTCTGTTTCAGATAAGGGACCTGGTGGACTGCAGTGTTTACCGGCACGTGGTTGGAGACACACTGGTGGCAGCAGGTGAGCAGTGAGGCCTGGGTCCGCAGTGTCGGCACTCTCTCTCTCCCTCTCTTCCTTTCACTGTCTCTCTCTCTTCCTCTGTTACTATCTCTCTCTCCTTCTCCCTCTCTTCCTGTCACTGTCTCTCTCTCTCTCTCTCTTTCCTCTGTTTCTCTCTCTCTCTCTTCTCCCTCTCTTCCTTTCACTGTCTCTCTCTCTTCCTCTGTTTCTCTCTCTCTCTCTTCTCCCTCTCTCCCCCTTTCTCTCTCTTTCTCTCTCTCCCACTCTTTCACTCTCTCTCTCTCCCTTTCTTTCTCTCTCTCTTTCTCTCTCTCTCTCTGTCCTTTGATGAGCGCATGACACACCTTCTTACCTTCAATTTTGTCTTGCAGGCTGTGTCTTCCAGATTGTCCAGAGAAGACCCGCCATGACTCTTCCCAATAGTTGTTTTGAGTTAAATTTGAATAAAATAATTTGTTTGGAAATTCAAAGATGAATGAATGATTCTCCTTTTTCTGACCACACATGAATGTTAATTGTTTACTTGTGCGACATCAGGCGAATTGTTTTGTTCATGATCTCGTAAGGTTGATGTAATATATCTTTGTCCGGGGTAGGGCCCCGGGGGAGGGTCCTAGGGGGGGCTGGCGGTGGGTGTTGTGGCCCTCTTGGGGATCCGAGCTGCATGATCGGTAGCTCCATGGCATCTGTTGTTCTTCAGGTGTGGCTCTGGTCTGGGCTCCCTTTTGTGGTGCAGGTTGTCGTCCGACTTAACACCAGGTAAGAGCAGGTGTTAAATCCCTGCTGCTAACGCGCCTTATCGCCTGTTTTGGGATCTCATCGCCGATCTGGCTGGTTGTAGAGAATATTGCGATGTGGTGTTTTCGCGGCTTTTTGCACAGGAACACCTGCTTTGCATCTCATTAGCGTTAGTTGCCGGGGTCATCCGTGGCGATGTTTTTTGCAGCTGCTATCGCAGGAAAACTGGCGATGTCGGCTGTTAGCACCAGCTTGTGAATGGTGCGATAGATCTCTCGCCACTTTGGCTGCGATAAAGTGCCGCTAACTCGGCGATAAGTCCTTGAGAATATGCCCCAAAGCTGGTTGACACATACCCACTTGAAGCTAAACTCTCTCAAAACGGAATTCCTCTTAATTGCACCACACAAGCAATATCCAGTCATAGAACAATGGATGAATCAGCTAACAGCTCTTAATTGTATGCCACACATCGTTGATTCTGCAACCTCTTTGGTAATAATGCTAGACAAGAGTCTGAACATGCAGAAGCACATTAGTACCCTCACCAAAAGAGCGAACTTCCAACTCAGCATCTTAAGGAAAATAAAACCTTTTCTCTCTTCACATGACCTAAAGGTTGCGGTGCAAGCCTTAGTGATCTCAGAGCTGGATTATGGCAGCGCAACCCTTTGCGGCCTTCCAAGATCGAAGGGTTGCCCTCAATTCTGCTGCAAGGCTCTTAACAGGCGCTAAAAGATACAATCATATCTCGCCAGATCTGATATCCCTGAACTGGCTCCCATATGAAGCTCGGATACAATTAAAAATTGCATGCATGGCACACAAAGCCATTCATTTCAATACCCCCGATGTACCTCGCTCAAAAACTGGAGCCCTCAGGTGGATCGAGAGCCTCTAGAAGTGCCAGCACTCTACTGCTCAAACCACAAAAATTCAAGAAAAGCAAAACCTACCATCGAGCCTTCTACGGTATCGCCCCGAGGATTTGGAACTCCTTGCCCCCTGAAGTCAGACTGAATCCTTCTACTGTCCTTTTCAAAAAGGAAGCCAAAGTGTTATTGATGAAGACATTTCTGCCTCAGTAAGGGAGCTTACAAGGAGACTGAGGACACCCTCGCAGGTTTGAGTCTTAGCTGCCAAGGCTCCCGAGGGCGCCCAGCTCTACAAGACTGTTAACTTCTTTGTGTGTTCGGTTTTTTACCTCTTGTATCCTTAACATATAAACTGTAAAGCGCTCTGATACCCTCGGTGGTCATGTTTGCGCTATAGAAAACTTTCTAAATAAATAAATAAAATAAATAAATCACAGTTTTCTGTAAAAGATGTCTTTAAGTTGTACTTTTGTAGTATCTGTTTGTTTCACACTTGTGCAGGTGCCTTACCGTGGTTCAGTGTCCAAGAAAATGAAGTTGCGCCGGCTTTGGGACTGATGCAATCGGCAGGGCCTGGGTGGGGGCTGCAGCATCAGTTCTTGCCGGGGGAAATCTCAGCCATTCACGGGGTCCTCAGTCGAGACAAGTTGTTGCTTAACTTGTCTTCATCTGTTCTCACAGATGGCAAAAATACTTTGTTTTCTCGTTTAATTTATTGTATTCCTCTAGCCAGGGTCATTTTTAACTAAATTGCAAAGTACATGGGAAAAAAAGAATGTCCTCCAAACAGGGCTTCAAGTAAGCCGGGTCTGTCCGGGTCTCAGACTTGGTAGTAATTCAAAACAGACATTGAAACGGCCCCCCTCTGGCCCCCCTCTGGCCCTACATTCATATTCTTAACCTAACTGGAAAAACTCTGATCGATTTCTGAACAATGAATGTAAAAAACGTTAAGGTAACCCATGCCAGCAATGCAGTCTCTCGTTATATTTCACGTGTTCAACACTCTGAGGGAATGGGAGATTAAGTAAGCTACTTCCAGGATGTTGTGTTTCTGTATATTTCGAGTGTGGCTATTACTCTTGTATCGTTAATACTTTGAGCTTTGAGCTAGTTGCGGCTGAAGGCAGTGTCAGTTTCTTTCTCTCAGTCCCTGTCAATAGGCCATGATCATCCAAATCCTTGGCCTCTCTGTAGAGCGCACAGAGGAATGATCACATATTCCAGTTGCAATGATGATTCAGTGCTGGATTTTGTATGTAAAAGAGGTATGCAGTTGTCAAAATATTGGCAAGAGTCATGCACCGGAAGGACTCTGCCCAGAGGACTCGTCAGAATACTGGCTCAATCCACCGCGTGAGAAAAGCGGACGTCCAATGTGTACACTTTACCAAAACTGAACCAGACGCTTTTTCCACACATATAAATCACCTACAAGTACAGTAACTAGAAGAGAGAGCAGAACCCCCGAAGTGGCAAACATGTCAAAAATAGCACAACTGTGAGAACCTGTGCCCCACAGAGCTTGTGACCCTGTAGGTCTCAGGCCCGGGTCGCCTGGAAAAATACTACAGACAGGAAACAGTGTACCGTGGTGCCCTTCACCAAGTGACCACTGTGGAAAATGTGAGGGCACTGCTGATAGACTGGGCATCCCAGGAAATGACACGCCCCCTGGTGTGTCATGTTGTGCTCTGCTTCTGACTGCAGACAGGGCCAAGCCACCACTCCACAAGCCAAGCAGACAGACACACACACATGCACATACCCACACATACACACACACAGACGGACCCACACAGACACACACACGTGCGCACACAGACACACACATGCACAGACACACACACACATGCATACACGCACAGACAGACACACACACGTGCGCACACCCCCACACACACAGACTCACACACAGACACACAGACAGACACACACACGTGCGCACACAGACACACACATGCACAGACACACATACAGACACAGACACACACATGCACACACACACACACACATGCATACACGCACAGACACACACACACGTGAGCACACCCCCACACACACAGACACACACAGACACACACACAGACAGACACACACACGTGCGCACACAGACACACACATGCACAGACACACACACACACACATGCATACACGCACAGACACACACAGACAGACACACACACGTGCGCACACCCCCACACACACAGACTCACAGACAGACACACACACAGACAGACACACACACGTGCGCACACAGACACACACACACGCACACACACATGCATACACGCACAGACACACACATACCCACAGACACACACACATGCATACATGCACAGACACACACAGAGGCACACATACCCCCCACACACACACATGCACGCACGCACGAACGCCCTCCCACCCACAGTGACAGTGACTGCCAGTCTCGGTGATCGGGCAGTAGAATCCAGACAGGATCTAGCAGGAGGCGGCTTACCTGCTCGTTGTTCACCCCTCCCTTCTAGCCCCCCAGTTCCTCAGGGCTGTGCCAGTGTGCCGCAGTCACTTCTCGTGAGGAGCAGGGTGTCAGCGAGCTGGGCCTGTTTTCTGGCAGGCACAGGCTGCTGAAGGATGGGAAGTAAAGCCATGTGCACTTCAGGCTTGCAGGAGGCAGAGTTAGTGTCGTCTTTGAGAGTGGGGTGCATGTATTGTATTGTATGTGGTTATACTTGTACTGGGCATTAATGACTTGTGCTTCGAATGGGGGCCAGTCTTCAGGGAGCTGTAAAACTTGACAGCTTCCACAGCAGAGCCGAGGGACTGGTTGGGAGGAATGATTTGTACTGTCGCTGGCACCAAACCACCTCAGCTTTCTTCCTCACACCTTTTCTGAATGAAGTTCATGGATCGATGTTGAAGCCCTTGTGAGGGAGGTGGCCCATTAGTGGCGGTGGCTGTGAGACCTCACCAAGTAATGATGGCGCTGTTCTGTGGCAGGTCCGGTTAGGCTTCACTACATCCATCCTATGGGCAGTCCAGGGAGCTGTGGCACGGAGCTGTCAGACGTAACCCAAAGGAAACAAGTGTAAAGCATTCATCAGTACCAAAAGAGCTTATAAGTAAGACACACAACACAATAAAAACCCCATTCCAGTTGATAAAATGAGTGTATATTTTTTATCTTTAAACAGACAATAAAGTGACAAACGTCCGATGAAGGGAACCGGAGTTGTAGTTTTTGAAAGGTTTTCATAAATCACTGCAATTCTCTCCCAAAACTTTGATAAATCACTGCCTTTCACTCTTAGCAGTAGTCTATGAGCAGGGCCACTGGAATTATGCGATTGTGCAGCTGCGGCGTTTTTTGCCTAATTATGGGTTTGTTGCATTTGCCACACAATCCACCATCTGCTGAATAGTCTGCAGATTTTAACAAAAACAAAAGGTTTCTAGCTCAAACGGTTCAAAAGTTACTAAAAACTGAGCAACAAGTGTTGCCACCCAGGGCAGGCCCTTTGCAAAAGATGACTGGGCACCTTTTTTAGGTCGAGCCTAGCGTTGCAGCGCATGCGCTGCTCGCTTTGCGAGGCATGCTGTATTAGGGTATGTTTTAGAAGTGGTGTGGAAGCCCCGCCCATATTTTTCATTGGCTGGCGTCATGTCCCTCCTTGTTACCGCCCTGTCTCCTTTTGTGACCGCCCATCAGGACTGGATCTTTTACTTGCGGCGTTACACTGTCTCCTTCATTAGTCGGTAAGCACTATATTTTTTTAATTCGTTTTAGCATCGCGCTTTCACTTTTCACTTTAACAATAGCTGCTGTCCAAACTCGCAAGTGCTGTGTGGGGCGGCAGCTATTGTTACTTGGGGCATTACACTGTCTCCTTCATTAGTCGTAAGCACTATATTTTTTTCAAAATGGCGACAGCTTGTCTGGTATTTGTATTCAGGGTTTTAGCGTGCGGCTGTAGAGCCTGAGAACCAGGTCAGCAGAGCTGCTGTAGAGCCAGACAACCAGGTCAGCAGAGCCGTTGTAAAGCCAGAGAACCAGGTAAGCAGAGCCGCTCTAGAGCCAGAGAACCAGGTCAGCAGAGCCGCTCTAGAGCCAGAGAACCAGGTCAGCAGAGCTGCTCTAGAGCCAGAGAACCAGGTCAGCAGAGCTGCTCTAGAGCCAGAGAACCAGGTCAGCAGAGCCGCTCTAGAGCCAGAGAACCAGGTCAGCAGAGCTGCTGTAGAGCCAGAGAACCAGGTCAGCAGAGCCGTTGTAGAGCCAGAGAACCAGGTCAGCAGAGCTGCTCTAGAGCCAGAGAACCAGGTCAGCAGAGCTGCTGTAGAGCCAGTGAACCAGGTCAGCGGCTCTCAGCAGAGCCGTTGTAGAGCCAGAGAACCAGGTCAGCAGAGCTGCTGTACAGCCAGAGAACCAGGTCAGCAGATCCGCTCTAGAGCCAGAAAACCAGGTCAGCAGAGCCGCTCTAGAGCCAGAGTACCAAGCCAGCAGAGCTGCTCTAGAGCCAGAGAACCAGGTCAGCAGAGCCGCTGTAGAGCCAAAGAACCAGGTCAGCAGAGCTGCTGTAGAGCCATAGAACCAGGTCAGCAGAGCTGCTGTAAAGCCAGAGAACCAGGTCAGCAGAGCCGCTCTAGAGCCAGAGAACTGGGTCAGCAGAGCCATTGTAGAGCCAGAGAACCAGGTCAGCAGAGCTGCTCTAGAGCCAGAGAACCAGGTCAGCAGAGCTGCTCTAGAGCCAGAGAACTAGGTCAGCAGAGGCGCTCTACACCCAGAGAACCAGGTCAGCAGAGCTGCTGTAGAGCCAGAGAACCAGGTCAGCAGAGCTGCTGTAGAGCAGAGCTGCTGTAGAGCCTGAGCACCAGGTCAGCAGAGCCGCTGTAGAGCCAGAGAACCAGGTCAGCAGAGGTGCTGTAGAGCCAGAAAACCAGGTCAACAGAGCCGCTCTAGAGCCTGAGAACCAGGTCAGCAGAGCTGCTGTAGAGCCAGAGAACCAGGTCCGCAGAGCTGCTGTAGAGCCAGAGAACCAGGTCAGCAGAGCTGCTGTAGAGCCAGAGAACCAGGCCAGCAGAGCCACTCAAGAGCCAGAGAACCAGGTCAGCAAGTTGCTGTAGAGCCTGAGAACCAGGTCAGCAAGTTGCTGTAGAGCCTGAGAACCAGGTCAGCAGAGCCGTTGTAGAGCCAGAGAACCAGGTCAGCAGAGCTGCTGTAGAGCCAGAGAACCAGGTCAGCAGAGCTGCTGTAGAGCCAGAAACCAGGTCAGCAGAGTCGCTCTAGAGCCTGAGAACCAGGTCAGCAGAGCTGCTCTCGAGCCAGAGAACCAGGTCAGCAGAGCTGCTGTAGAGCCAGAGAACCAGGTCAGCAGAGCTGCTGTAGAGCCTGAGAACCAGGTCAGCAGAGCTGCTCTAGAGCCAGAGAACCAGGTCAGCAGAGCTGCTGTAGAGCCAGAGAACCAGGTCAGCAGAGCTGCTGTAGAGCCAGAGAACCAGGCCAGCAGAGCTGCTGTAGAGCCAGAGAACCAGGTCAGCAGAGCCGCTCTAGAACCAGAGAACCAGGTCATCAGAGCTGCTGTAGAGCCATAGAACCAGGTCAGCAGATCCGCTCTAGAGCCAGAGAACCGGGTCAGCAGAGCCGCTCTAGAGCCAGAGAACCAGGTCAGCAGAGCCGCTCTAGAGCCAGAAAATCAGGTCAGCAGAGCCGCTCTAGTGCCAGAGAACCAGGCCAGCAGAGCCGCTCTAGAGCCAGAGAACCAGGTCAACAGAGCCGTTGTAGAGCCAAAGAACCAGGTCAGCAGAGCTGCTGTAGAGCCAGAGAACCAGGTCAGCAGAGCTGCTGTAAAGCCAGAGAACCAGGTCAGCAGAGCCGCTCTAGAGCCAGAGAACTGGGTCAGCAGATCCGCTCTAGAGCCAGAGAACCAGGTCAGCAGAGCTGCTCTAGAGCCAGAGAACCAGGTCAGCAGAGGCACTCTACACAGAGAGAACAAGGTCATCAGAGCTGCTGTAGAGCTAGAGAACCAGGTCAGCAGAGCTGCTGTAGAGCCAGAGAACCAAGTCAGCAGAGCTGCTGTAGAGCCAGAGAACCAGGTCCGCAGAGCTGCTGTAGAGCCAGAGAACCAGGTCAGCAGAGCCGCTGTAAAGCCAGAGAACAAGGTGAGCAGGGTCGCTCTAGAGCCTGAGAACCAGGTCAGCAGAGCTGCTCTAGAGCCAGTGAACGAGGTCAGCAGAGCTGCTCTATGGCCAGAGAACTGGGCCAGAGAACCAGTTCAGCGATCCAGGTCAGCAGAGGTGTTGTAGAGCCAGACAACCAGGTCAGCAAGCTGCTGTAGAGCCAGAGAACCAGGTCAGCAGAGCTGCTGTAGAGCCAGAGAAGCAGGTCAGCAAGCTGCTGTAGAGCCATAGAACCAGGTCAGCAGAGCTGCTGTAGAGCCAGAGAACCAGGTCAGCAGAGCCATTTAGAGCCAGAGAACCAGGTCAGCAGAGCCGTTGTAGAGCCAGAGAACCAGGCCAGCAGAGCTGCTGTAGAGCCAGAGAACCAGGTCAGCAGAGCTGCTGTAGAGCCAGAAAACCAGGTCAGCAGAGCCGCTCTAGAGCCTGAGAACCAGGTCAGCAGAGCTGCTGTAGAGCCAGAGAACCAGGTCAGCAGAGCTGTTGTAGAACCTGAGACCCAGGTCAGAACAGGTGCTGCAGGGACTGGAGAGGTACAAACGTAATCAGACACAGAAGAGGTGCAATGATGCAGCGTAATATGGCACATTCTGTCGCAATATTTTGCTATTTTGTCATTTTACAACACAGTAGTACTGTCTGGGGAAACGTTTCTCCTCATTAGCAGCACTCTAACACCCGAATACAGCCGTCGGCAATGAAATGGTGACAGTTAATCTTTGCAAAGCGTCTGTCCCCCCGGGGGACCACGGCTGATGCTTTTTAAAGCCTCTTTTGATCCATCTGAGCTAGAATCAATGTTTGCAACTGATACAGAAGATCTGAATCATGCGGCAAGTGTGGAAAATATGTTAAATACTCCAAGAACGCGGCGGCCACAATATTGCTTTATTCCAGTGGTCCTGCGTATGAGCAAAGACTTGTAGTGTAATTGCCTTGATTTACTGACTGTGTTGTAAATCCATGGAACTGTCCCCCAGAAGAATATTTGGGCAAAAAATAACCTCGAAGTACTGATTCTGTGGTACTGATAAACTAAGGGTAAAAGTGGAGGCCATGCAAGGTCACTGAAGTCAGGAAGGAATGGGCAGCTCTGGACAGCATTGTCATTCTCCAGGTAGGAATTCCCATGCACGGCAGGGCCAAGTAGCTGGGATGAAACAAGCATTTGCAATGCAATAGGTCTCTCATTTACGCGAGTTGAAGCTATTGGCATTGTTAAATGACAATGTCTTTTATTTATGTTTTAAAAACCAAAACATAAATAAAAGGCATTGTCATTTACAATGCCAATAGCTGGAACTTGCGTAAATGCGAGACCTATTGCATTGCAAATGCTTGTTATTGATTATTGCTATTTTTGGGTGTTGAATTGATGTTAATGAGGTGCAACCTATACCCAGACAGTGTGAACAAGTGTTAAAATGACAAAATAATGAAGCAATGCTATCACACATGTGCCGCATTACGCCTCTTAATTTGCCTTTTCTTGATGCATAATTGACTTTGCCACATATTTCGGCACTCCCCTGCTGCATAATTCCATTGGCCCTGTCTATAAGCCTCGAGCGCTAGGATCTAGGCTAAGGTCAAAGTTTTAGGCTGGCCGTGATGGAGTGCAGGTCAGATGCAGGGCTAGGTTGGCCCAGGTCAAGTTTTTTCCTTCACACTTAGAAACGTTTCTGGTTCCTTTTCTACTCAGCGTGCTCGTCATCAGACGTGTCATCTGCAGCTGGAGACCAGTGTTGGGTTTGACATTGGAGGACAGGCGAAGGTAAGAAATGCCTCATTAGTAGTAGGACACCCAGGCGCCATCAAATCAATAAATTGCTGTACAGGATTATTAACAACAGTAGCGTGGTCGCTGTCGATTCTCTTATCGACCTGCGACTCACTCGGGAAAGTAAAACGATTACTACAAGGAAAGGCATCAGCATAGGAGTCTGGGGTTGGAGTGTCAGAGGGAGGAGAGGGGACAGAAGGAACAGCAGGGGAGGGCAGGCGTGGTTCAATCTGGGCGGCGGTGATCGATTCAGGCCTCTGCTTCCTTGATCGTAATAACATCCCAGGGATTCTCCGATGGTTTTCAGCTGAGTGGGTGGTAGGGAGACTTGGGACACTAGGGTGGGAGGTACTGAGGTCCGTGGCCAAAATCTGTTCACATTCTACCAGGAGATTGCCAATCCTTTCAAGTGCACAATTGCCCCCAGCGGATTTACGGCTTTACCTTGATTTTTTGGTTTTAGCAACCCCTGTGCTCCCCTCAGTGGCCTTCTGTTTTGTAATTTTTAACAGTCGAAGGGCAGGAAATGAGTGAGGTTCAGAGTCACCCAAAAAAAATCAAGGGGAGTGGCAGCCAGACACAACCAATTGGCAACCAGTTCCCCTGAGTCAGTTAAAGGTTCATTTAGCTGGAATATGATACACACAGAGGGCTGGAGTGGAAAAAACAGTACCTTGGTATGGAGGAGGTTAGAGGGGTGGCCCAGCCCAGCCTCCTCCGGACTCTGATGTGCGCGGACGGGCCCGCCCTCGGCCAGGGCACGGCCCGCACATGACCAGTGCTGCAGGACTGACTCACGCCTTCTAAAGTGGTAAAGAGGATCAGATGGTGGTGCCCATGGGGTTATGGGACATTGAGTCCCCAGCAGCAGCAGAACGATTGTGGTGGCTCCCCCCTGCTGGAAACAGTGATGCAGGATCAGCTGATGACAATCCTCATGGTGGTAGCCTCAGATCGTTGGCCAACACAGCAGACAGTGTTGGACTGAAAATGCGTCTGGCTGACTCCTTCTAGCATTATGCGAGTTAAGTTAGCATTTGCGGCACCATTTTGTATTCAGCCGACATTTTGTTCCATGATCGAAATGAAGCTTCAGTCTTATACTGTCTGCCTCAGCAGAAAGCACCCTCGATTGTTTCTTTTTTATTATTCAAGGTTAAGCTTCGCTGCCCTAATGAATAGCTCGTTCTGTTATGCATGCCTTTCCTTGTAGGTAGCCCTGCTCCCACTCTACCAGAGAGACGGGCATGGGCTGAGTAACCTTGAAGCTAAGATAGTGTGTTCCTGGTCTCAGGATGGTAGCTCATCCTTCTGTGCCTCCTTTGTTAACCTGCTCCAACTGGAAATTTCCAGTCTGGGCGGGTCCTGTTGGGTATTGGAAATGTATAATATCTGATGTTATGTTGGTGAGTGTCAGTCCCTCGGCAGCTGTCTAAGGAGGCTGGTCAGACCGGACTCCGCTCAAGCGAATACTAATAAATAACTTGGTTTGTATTCTCTACTGTCTGACCGACTCTTCATTTGTATGGAAGGCTGAGAGGTGGTCGTGAGTGAGCCGGGTGGCCCAAATGGGTCACTCCCTTCAGTTTGGTGCCTGAACAGGGACCCCATCGGGTGAGTGACCCATCTTTGCCCGCAGACGGGTGAGGAGGACGAGGCCACGTCGGGTCGGATGGGCGGACCGGGGATCCCTGCACGAGAGAGTCTGGTACTCGCAGCTGCACTGCCTGTCTGGCCGGGCGGTGCCTCGGCCAGCAGTCATCCCGGCTGGGGTCCTGAACGGCGAAACCCTTGGATCTGACCGTTTGGTCCGAAGAGTCGGCAGTGGAGAATAACTTTGTTTGACTTGTTTGCACCAGCTGAGTTTGCTTTGGGTCATGGCGCCACTTTTGTTTGAGTTTGGTACGGTCTGAGGATCGTTTTTGGACAAGCGCTTGAATTTGTTCGAATTCTTTATGAACATGGTATTGTTTTGATCCGGATTTGGTGTGGTCTGTGGACCAACCTTGGAAAGATAGTTGCAAATATCTGTTCGGCATAGGTAGTGAAAACGTTTTTGTTTCAAGATGCCTTGTTTTAGTAGGATATGTTGTATGAGTTGTCGTTTTTCTACTGATGCTCGATTGGAAGAAAGTCAGCCTGTGCCTCCAGAAGGCACCTCGAACTTTGACATGTATGTCAAGCATGGCCTTGGCCCTATTATGTTTAGTACATTATGGCACAAATATACGAGGGAAAATGCCGAGTTGCAATGGCCGTTGACGGGCCCTTTTGATGAGCAAAAGCATAATTTCCTGCAGGGTAAATTGTTTGCGAAAAGGAGTAGGCAGTCAATGTTTGATTTCCTTAGAATGTGGCAGAAAGAAGCTAAACAGAGACAAATGAAAGCAGAAAAGGAGGCTCGAAAGGGGAGAATGCAGACAGTGGCGCAGAAAGCAGTAGCCTATGATAGAGAGAAAGTGGAAAAAGGTATAGAGTGTGCTGATAGAAAGTTTCAATTGCAGTGTGACAAGTCCTATGTTGGCCGAGAGGGAGACGATACATTGGTGGAGGAATTGTTAGACACCGACCTCCACCTCCATATGCTCCACCGAGAATATACCCTGCTGTGCCACAGCCCCAGTCGTCTGTCTCTTCTTCCCCTTCTGTTGCTGTTTCTTCTGTTATTGATTCAGTTGCTTCAACAGCTGCGCCTCCTGTCGATTCTGTGGCTTTGCCCTCCGCGCCTGCTATGACTGCTGGCCTCCCTGCTATGCCTATCGTGTCAATGTCTTCTCTTTCTCCAGCCCTTACGCCCACAACACAGCCATTAATGACATTGGTGCCTACCCACTCGGTTACTACCCCTTCCCTTTTCCCTCACTCCCCGGCAATACTAGGTAGTGGAACGCCTGTACGTGGACTGGGGGACGGGGGCTGGGCGACAGCTAGGGAGCGGTTGGGACAAATTTTAATACAATCTGATGTGGGGGAGGAAGAAAAAAGGGCAGTAGCGAATCAGGCCGCCCAGTGGGCCCGTCATCCAATTTATAGTACTGAAGATGTGTGGAGTGTAATGAGAGATTATGAGCCGTTTCTACAGCAGCATGCCCTTAAGCACATGTCGGCTACATTGATTGGGTTGTGGGAACATGCTTTAATGCTATAGCGCCCCAGGTTATTTATGATATTAGAGATAATGTATATGTAGCGGGTATGGCACCTGAGGAGGTTTTCGGAAATGTTGCTACATTGGTAGCTTACCGAGGTAGGCTGTTTGAGAAGAGCCCGAAGACAGCGTCCCAGTTTCCGATGAGGGAAGTCCACCCCATATATCACCCTGAGGTGCCAGAGCTTCGAGATCAGCATGATGCTGTCATTAGACCAAAGGTAGAGGCCCGTTTTCAAGAACAGTGGGTCTACACCCCATGGAAGAGGAGTGAGGTGTTATCCTTTAAGACTCAGTTACCTGACCCTAGGAAAAATCCTACTGCATACTATAAGGAATTGACAGAAGCCGCTTCATCGACAGTAATGACACTTGTGGATATTGAAATGTTCTTTGGTCTGCTGGTGCCCGTCGACATTAGGAGGCAGTTGCACACGCAGGACCACGCTGTGGAATTGGTTGGTACATGGGACCAGATTAAAGCATGGGATAAGGAAAGGAAGCCTGGAGAGAAGCCAAAGGCCGAGATACTAGCTTTACCCGGTCGAATTATTACCTATATGCACTCCCTTATTCCTCAGAGAAGGGTAGATTGGGACAAGTTAGCGGCATGTCGTCAGAAGACAGATGAGTGTGTCTTATTTTTTCACATGGTTCGAGGGTGTGTTCTTGGATTTCAGTGGACAAGATTTGTCAGTAGAAGGGGGTGTCCGGTTGTTCATCAATAGATTTGTTACAAATTTGCTCCCCGAGATTGCAGCTCAGTTGCAGGCTTCGGAGAGCACTTGGACGACATCCTCCCCTTCCGTTATATTGAGTATGGCACAGTATTATGAACACAGGGAAAATTAGGAAAAGGAGAAGGTGGAAAAGAAGCATAAGGAGTTGAAGATGAAGGTGTTGTTACAGCAGGCATCTAGGGGCAATGGAAGGGGACGCGGTGCTGGTCCAGCCCGGCAGCTTCCCCGTATTAGCAGGAATGCTGCGCCTGTGGGGCTGAATCAGTGCACGTATTGCAAAGAGGAGGGGCACTGGCACAGCGAGTGTCCGGTGTTGTTGCAGAAAGTTGCGGCGCCCAGAGGACAAGGTTCTCGTGGGCGGGGCCGTGGAGCAGGTGGTCAGGACGGGGCTCGAGAGGATGGGACATCGCAGGGTCGCTCTGATCAGAATTACTTTGATGATCCTCGAGGGAAACAGTATTATCACGATGATTATGAGCTGGACGAGGTGACAGGGATGACTCACGGCTAGGACAGCCAGGGACAGGGTGAGGGACCAGTTCAGATACCTGTGGATCAGCGCGGTCCTTATGTCACCGCAGATTTGCAAGGCTCAGTTAAGAAATTCTTAGTGGACACAGGTGCAATGAATAGCTCTGTTTCTCGTTCGCTGGTCCCTGGGGCAGCACTATCTGGCCAAAATAATGTTTCGGTAGGCTTTTCTGGTGTGCCGGTTGTGAGCCCCATTTCCAAACCTCTTGCTTTGACTATCGGTCCCTTTACTGTAGATTCGCCCTTTCTATTGACATCCAATTGTGGGGAAAATCGAATGGGCTTAGATTTATTGAAGAAGTTGCATGCAACGATTTTTTGTTCTCCAGATGGTGTTTACATGACAATGGGACCAAATGTGATTAGCTCTAAACAGTGCCTGTCCAAAGATGCGCCCCTCCCTGCTGAGTTTCAAGCTGTGCCGTCCACTTTGTGGGCAACAGTTGACATAGGATTACTGCAGATTCCCCCAGTTTCCATTAAGGTTAAAGATAATGCCATCTTGCTCCGTATTCCTCAGTACAAAATACCACAAACAGGAGAGCGAGCTTTGTTGAGCATTATACAGGATTTGATTGAGTCAGGGGGGTTGAGGAGACAGCATTGAATGTTTGTAACAGCCCTATTCTTCCTATTCTCAAGAAGACATCCCCAGACTCCCCTGATGACAATGCCGATGTTTATCGTTTTGTGATTGATTTGCGCGCAGTTAACAAAATAGTGGTTCCTCAGTTCCTGGTGGTCCCTGACATTACTGCCCTTCTCACAATGATTCCTTCCTCTGCCAAATTCTTCTCTGTCATTGATTTGAAAAATGCCAAATGCCAAATTCTTCTCTGTCATTGATTTGAAAAATGCCTTCTTTAGTATCCCAATTCATCCTGATAGCCGCCACCTGTTTGGTTTTACACTGGCTGGCAGAAGCTTTAGATTCTGTCGCGCTCCTCAGGGCTATACTGAAAGCCTTAGTATATATAGTCAAGCTTTAAAAGTCCAATTGGATGCCCTCACGCTTCCCTCAGGTAATGTATTGCTTCAGTATGTGGATGACCTACTAATTGCTTTTGACACTGAACAGGGATGCAAAGACTGAACGGTTAAGTTGTTGTTGCATTTGGCCCATCACGGACATAAAGTATCCCTTTCTAAATTTCAATATTGTCGACAGGAGGTCACCTACTAAGGTCACCAACTTTCTTGTGAGAACTGCGCATGCGCGGGCGCGCGCGCATGCGTAGTTTCCTCAAGGATTATCCAGACGGCGAGGAAGAGGTGGAGGGCAGCCCGGGGACGCCGCAGTACAGGTAAGTGGTTTTAATTTACTTTTTAAGTAATGTAGAATTAAATTAATTAATTGTTAATATAGGGGGGTGGAGGCGGGGCTGGCCAACTCCACTCCACTGTGGAGTGTGCAGAGATTTGCCTTCTCCACGTTCTCCACGGAACGCGGAGGAGGCAAATCTCCGCACACTCCGCGGGCGGAGCGGAGGTCTCCGCCCGGGCCTAATGCTTTGGACACTTTTTTTAACAAGACTAAGACACAGCACCTTACCAGTGCACGTCTGACCGGCTATGAGTTAACTCTTTTTGCCCCACATATTACGATAAAAAGATGTGCCAGTCTGAACCCTGCCACGTTACTACCCCTCCCTTCCGAGAGTGAAGAAAAAGACATACATGATTGTCTTTTCTGGACGGAGGAGGAGAGGAAGGGACGGGTAGACCTGACTGATGTTCCCTTATCTGACCCCCAAGGGGAACTATATGTCGATGGCTCTTGTTTCAAATTACCAGATGGCACTACCACCGCAGCATATGCACTCACTACACTGCATACGGTAGTTGAGACATCACGAGTCCCTTATCAGTCTGCCCAGGCAGCTGAGTTAGTCGCCCTTATTAGAGCTTGTGAGTTGAGCGAGGGACTGGCTGTCAATATCTACACTGACAGCCAGTATTCCTTCGGGGTCACCCATAATTTTGGGCGGCTCTGGGCTGAGAGTGGGTTTCTCACATCCCATGGGACATGCATTCAGAATGGGCCCCTTATACATAGGTTTTGTCTGCCCTGACACTCCCTAAGAAATTGGCTACAGTGAAGTGTAGTGCCTACAAAGCAATCACCGATGATGTGGGGAGGGGAAATGCATTTGCAGATCAGATAGCTAAGGAAACAGCTCGAACGAAGATGAAAAAGATGTTTGTAGCGGGTCCTGCCAGGTGGGTACTCGAGGCCCCCATGTTTGAGGACACTCTGGACAATGTCAAGGAGATCCAGAGTGAGGCAATGATTGAGGAGTTAGCCGTATGGCAGAAAAGTACGGCACGATTGGATGAGGATGGGTTCTGGACTGACAAGTCAGAAAAGCAGAGATGGATGTTACCGGATGCATATGTCCTTCCTGTGGTCACTATGGCGCATGGGCCAGCCCACAATACTGCAAAGGGAATATGTAAGCTGTTAGACCCTGTATGGCAGAATGACAACATTCCCAAAGTTGCTGCTCACTTAGTGAAGTACTGTATGGTATGCATGATGTATAATCCTGGAAAAGGCACCCCTACACCTCCTGGTAATTTTGCACTGCCTTCCTTCTCTTTCGAGGTTCTCCAGATGGATTTCATCGAAATGGAACGAGTTAATCTGAAATACGTGTTAGTAGTTGTTTGTGCGTTCAGTAAATGGATTGAGGCTTACCCCACTAAAGAGAACACAGTCATGGCGACGGCGAAGGCACTCTTAAAAGAGTTCTTCCCACGTTTTGGTTTGCCCCATTTGATTTGGAGTGACAATGGAAGTCACTTCAACTCAAAAGTTATCTAGCTGGTGTGCTACGGTCTGCACATCAAGCAGAGATTTCATGCTGCAAACCACCCCCTGTCAGGAGGCCTGGTTGAGAAGTACAATGGTACTCTCAAACTGAAGCTGGCAAAGATCAAAGAAAGCACAGGGTTGCAATGGCCAGATGCCTTACCATTAGCTCTGTTGTCTACAAGAGCTACGGCTCACTCTAGGACAGGATTATCACCGTACGAGGTCGTGTTTGGCAGCCCGGCGAATGTCTGGGGCGTCCCACGACCTTGTAGGTTTTCCGAAATAGAATACCCTTTACTCGTAGATTATTTATATGAGTTGACTAAAAGCTTGTGTTCTATTCCCCTACAGATCCATGACGCCTTGCCACTAGTTCCTGAGGGACCAGGCCTTGATATTTGGAGCCCCGCTGGAAAGGGCCTATCCAGGCCCTCCTCGCCACTCGAACGGCACGGAAGGTGGACGGCCGAAAGAATTAGATACATTCTAATCATTGCCGGAGGGTGCCCCTTCCATTGCCCTATGACCACTGGGTGCGCGATGGGATCGGCGACTCTGAAACGGAGCAGATACCTCGTTTCGTTCCCTTCTCAGATGCACGACTGACGTGGGCACCCATTGAGGAGGAGAGCAATGCAGTGTTGAATGAGGCGATGCCACCTGAGATTAAGGCCATCTAGGAGCCCCAGCCTGTTGGCCCATCTGTGCCTGAGCCCCAGTCCATTGGTCCCTCTGAGTTTGAGCCTTTGTTTGTAGACCCCTCTGTCCCTGGAGTAGTTAGGTACAATCTACGCCCCCGACGGAAGAACAGTGCACCAAAGGAAAAGTCAGACTAGTAGGGATGGACTGCGAAGAAGAAGAATAGGGTGTACCTTGCCTGTAGTACCAACTGTAGTTTAGGGAAAGGGAGATTGGTGCATTGTTCAGACATTGGACAGGGTGAATTTGACTTGCTCCCCCGGGAAAAAGGGGGGTACACTACCCTGAACGACGTGGGATTTCTTCAGAAAAGGGCTGCGATCGCGCAGCTCCACCGAAGATGTTCAACAGCACCACTGTAGATGAACAATAGGAGTCTGCCAGCGAGACTCTGACGGACGCTGGGAACCTTGTCCCTTTTCTTGCTTCATTATCATTGGCTCCATTGCATGTCCTTTCCTCTGATTCACAAAATGTACCCATTTGGTCGCCCTATTATGGAGGAAGAACAGCCCTTTGCAGCCCCGCGTTTCGGGCAGAATGGGTCTGGTTGGTCTAGTTGGTCTGCTAAGAAAAAAGTGCTCTGTGCTGTTTTTGTATTGTTACTGTTGTTGATTTTGGGAGGGGTGTCCTGGATTTTGGAGTGCAATTGTAATGTAATGTAAAGAACAATACCAAGCAATGTATTCTTTGGTGAAGGTACAGCTTGCTATCCTACTGAATCTGTTACGAGTTTGTGGACTGCTTACCCATTGTCACTGGTTAATTATACATATGTTCGCCCACCACAATTCGTAGAGGTAAAGGGTGAGTTCGGGATGGGACATCCTGGTTCCTGTTTGTATTATAGGAAGCCACGAGGGAAGGGATACCCAGTTTGCAACATTAATGTGTATTGTGACAATCTGTATATGGAGGAACAGAACATTACTTTAGTGGGTTGGCATTATCAAGATTTGACAGTCACTCGAGAAGCAGGTTACTATCCCGCATGCCGTCCGATAGTGAATAGTACTGATGCTTTTCTATACACAAATTGTTCTGGACTGATATTGTTTAAGAATACAATATCTTTAGTGAGGAAAGATGATCCGAGTACAATGGGGATGAATACCAGATATGCTCCCGTAGATTACCAAGATCCACTTTATGCACACCCAGGATTTTACTTCTTGTCTAATGGCACTTATTCCAATGTTCATAATGGTACCGAGGACGTGGCTTTGGGAATGGTGCTGCCTCTTGGGGTGCCTTGTAAGTATAGTAAACAAAATATAAGGTGGGTTAAAAGGACGTTAACAAAGGAATTTTGCGACGGAGTGACAGGCCTGGAGGTCGATAATTATAGTAATGGTAACACCTTTGGGTATATACTTTCCTCCATTGTTACGTTTGGTGGTACCGCCATGGCCAGAGGTGAAAGGGTTAGGGAATATTTCAGATGTAAGCTGCAGATATTGTCTAACTCTACAGTAGCGGCTTTACGTGACATCACCACCCGGTTGGAGAGTATGCGAATATACTCCGAGCAAACAAGATATGCAGTTGATTTCATCCTAGCTAAGAGCGGTGGTGTGTGCGCAGTAGTAGGAGACCAGTGTGTAGTCGGGATCACAAATATGGAAAAGAATATTACCCAACACATTTTAGATATTTTGGAGAATGTCAAGGGGATGGAGAGCGGAAATTGGAGTTGGTCCCACTTTGGTGGATGGTGTTGGATTCTGGAAAAGGTGATCTACTTTGTTGTGATTCTAGTTGCCTGTTGCATTCTGGTGCAGTGCCTTCCCTTATGCTGTTCTTACTGTACAACGCTCCTCACCCCTAAGCTGCAGAAGACAGTCCGTGACACTGCTGCGATTATGTTGCAGAAGGATATTCACAAAATGATGCAAATAGATGAGGGCATCTTTGGTTCTACCACCTCCCTTGCAACTTCTATTCCTAATATTGAATCTATGGATAATTTTAAGTGTTGATGTTCCTATGCATCTCAGACAACGTCCCTAATGAATATGCAGGATGCCCACGACTTAGGGCCCGATTCTGATGCGGGTTGGAAAAGCTTCCCGACCGATGGCCTGATTCTGATGCGGTTAGGAAGGCCTCCTAACGGCATTTGCTCCTTCCAAATCGGATCGGGAACCTGTCTTCCCGACCGAGGGCCCAATTCTGATGCGGTTAGGAACAAATGTTCCCATTGAAGTCAATGGGAGTTCAACCAAATCGTATCTGGAAACATCCGGATGCATCCTACTCTGCCGGTTGGACTTTCCCGATCCGAGTGGGTCGGAAACCATTTCCCAACCGATTCGGTCGGGAAGCTTTTCCAACCCGCATCAGAATTGGGCCCTTAATGTCTATTCCTGGGGATGTTTTTGAATATTACTCATGTGTGTACTGGCATATACTAATAATCCTTTTACTTTGCATATAGCATTAGACAAAATAGTTAGCAAATGCTAAAAGGAGGGTCTGTTGGACTGAAAATGCATCTGGCTGACTCCTTCTAGCATTATGCGAGTTAAGTTAGCATTTGCGGCACCATTTTGTATTCAGCCGCCATTTTGTTCCATGATCGAAATGAAGCTTCTGTCTTATACTGTCTGCCTCAGCAGAAAGCAGCCTCAATTGTTTCTTTTTTATTATTCAAGGTTAAGCTTTGCTGCACTAATGAATAGCTTGTTTTGTTTTGCATGCCTTTTCTTGTAGGTAGCCTTGCTCCCACTCTACCAGAGAGACGGGCTGAGTAACCTTGAAGCTAAGATAGTGTGTTCCTGGTCTCAGGAGTGTAGCTCATCCTTCTGTGCCTCCTTTGTTAACCTGCTCCAACTGGAAATTTCCAGTCTGGGCGGGTCCTGTTGGGTATTGGAAATGTATAATATCTGATGTTATGTTGGTGAGGGTCAGTCCCTCAGCAGCTGTCTAAGGAGACTGGCCAGACCGGACTCCGCTCGAGCGAATACTAATAAATAACTTGGTTTGTATTCTCTACTGTCTGACCGACTCTTCATTTGTATGGAAGGCTGAGAGGTGGACGTGAGTGACCCGGGTGGCCCAAATTGGGTCACTTCCTTCAACAGCAGCCCAGCGGAGAACGCAGCCCCCTACATTCACTCTGTCCTCAGTTAAAGCGAATACAGCATATGAAGTTCATGTGTTGACAATATACTAGAGGGTCAGACCTCTAGTCCTACGAAACACTCTGTCATCCATTAAGAGGGCCACCAGGGTTACCACCTAGCAATAGTCACACATTTAAAAAAGAGCATCTGTTGTGAAACACATTCGCAAAGTGTACTGTGACATCCAAGTAAAATGACTTTTTATAAAACCCTTCTATCACGGGTTGGCAGGGCTCTAAAAACCTAATCTTCAACTGCATTCTACCATACATAAGGTATAATGCACTCACAGTTACACGCTGACAATATTCTGGAGTGCCAGACCTCTCAACCTATGGCACCCAGTCATCCATCAAGGGAACCCCCAGTATTACTCTGAAAGGAAGACTACATTTTACTGTATCTCCTCATTCTCTGTAATGGATAGGACCTTCTTTGCAGTGGTACCTGTCTTCGAAACACGATGACATCTGTCACAAACCAAAACATTTCTCTTTTCTTATGTTTTTTCAATTTTTAACGTTCCACCCAGCGGCGGTTTCTGTGCGAGGGCCCCGGGGCTCTGCCCACTTTACATTTACAGAAATTACCATAAAAAATAAAGCAATGCTAAATCTGCTTTAAAAAAAAATGACAAAAAATCTTGTATACATACATATACACACTTGCTCTTGAACTGGGGTCTGCTGGACTTGCTGAACTTGTGTCATGGTGGAGCTTTGCCTACATTTTATCCCCTGGGCAGGCCTAACATCTGGGGAGTGTTTGCCGGGGCGACAGTCTCACAGCCCTGAGCTGTGAGGTCATCAGCTCGGCAAAGACCTAGCATCAAGGGCCAGTGCCCACCCCCTGATGACGTGGGGTAAAGATAGCCCTGGGCGTTTGAAGCTCAAGCCCTGTAGCGCTAAGCCTCCACATCAATCAGGGAGTGGAGAGCATTGGCACCCACCCTTTTCCAACTCATCACAGGGTGTAGGATGGAGCCCACCCTTTTCCAACTCATCACAGGGTGTAGGATGGAGCCCACCCTTTTCCAACTCATCGCAGGGTGTAAGATGGAACCCACACTTTCCCAACTCATCGCAGAGTGTAGGATGGAACCCACCCTTTCCCAACTCGTCACAGGGTGTAGGATGGAACCCACCCTTTCCCAACTCGTCACAGGGTGTAGGATGGAACCCACCCTTTCCATACTCATCACAGGGTGTAGGATTGAACCCACCCTTTCCCAACTCATCACAGGGTGTAGGATGGAACCCACCCTTTCCCAACTCATCACAGGGTGTAGGATGGAACCCACCCTTTCCCAACTCATCACTGGGTGTAGGATGGAACCCACCCTTTCCCAACTCGTCACAGGGTGTAGGTTGGAACCCACCCTTTCCCAACTCATCACATGGTGTAGGATGGAGCCCACCCTTTTCCAACTCATCACAGGGTGTAGGATGGAGCCCACCCTTTTCCAACTCATCACAGGGTGTAGGATGGAACCCACCCTTTCCATACTCATCACAGGGTGTAGGATGGAACCCACCCTTTCCCAACTCATCACAGGGTGTAGGATGGAGCCCACCCTTTTCCAACTCATCACAGGGTGTAGGATGGAGCCCACCCTTTTCCAACTCATCACAGGGTGTAGGATGGAACCCACCCTTTCCATACTCATCACAGGGTGTAGGATGGAACCCACCCTTTCCCAACTCGTCACAGGGTGTAGGATGGAACCCGCCCTTTCCATACTCATCACAGGGTGTAGGATGGAACCCACCCTTTCCATACTCATCACAGGGTGTAGGATGGAACCCACCCTTTCCCAACTCGTCACAGGGTGTAGGATGGAACCCGCCCTTTCCATACTCATCACAGGGTGTAGGATGGAACCCACCCTTTCCCAACTCGTCACAGGGTGTAGGATGGAACCCACTCTTTCCCAACTCGTCACAGGGTGTAGGATGGAACCCACCCTTTCCCAACTCGTCACAGGGTGTAGGATGGAACCCACCCTTTTCCAACTCATCACAGGGTGTAGGATGGAACCCACCCTTTCCCAACTCATCACAGGGTGTAGGATGGAACCCACCCTGTAACGAGTTGGGAAAGGGTGCGGTAAATGCTGCAGGCGGGAAGGCAGGACATCGAGTCTGAGCAGTTTGTCATCAGGACTTAGGACATACTGTGCAGACTCAGCTGGGTTCCCGCACATGAGTTAATGTTGGAGCTGAACGCCATTTTAGGTCCTGTGCGATGCTGCAGCAAGTCTCGTGGGGTGCATAGGACAAGGTGTTGGTTTTGCGCACTGCAGTCCGTGTCGTGAAGGAGTCAGAGTTGGCGTCGCCTAGCCTGGCAAGTTGAAGGCAGCTTCAAGTCCAAGTGAGGTAGAAAAAGTGCCATCTACCGGACCCGGTCATTTGGATAGTTGTAATTGGGCCTCTTAAAATTCTTCCACTACAATGGCTTATTGTAAATGTGCAGGCTGTCTTTGCAGTGGTAACGGCAGACTTTAAGACATCCCTCATCTCCCGGTCGTGAGCCGTCACTCAAGTCCCTCTGCTCCTCACTCACAGGTGCTTCGACTCCAGTCCTCACCCACTTCCTGCGACTTTTCGGCTCTGTGAGGGATTTTCCAAGCATTGTGCCAAAGGTCACCGAGTTTCTGAGGCTAATAATATTTGCATCGGCACTGGCACCCTTTCCTGCCTGAAGCCCGGATGTGCAGTGTGGCCTCAGATGGTCAGGAGTTCGTCCTGTGCATTGTACATGTCTGTACAGGGCTTTAAGTGGGAAAAAAAAACTGGGGGTGCTCTAAAAGGGGCGTGGCAAATTTCGTAAAGGGGTGTGGCCTATCCGAGTAGTGGCGTGGTCTAAATCAAGATAACTAGCATTGTGTGCTTAAGAAAATCATGAAGTCGCATCCAGCAAAGGATAATAAAATAGGCAAAAAGGTATATTTATTAAGTATAAGCCATAAAATACCAAACACTTTAAAAAACATGTAAACATTATTTACATTACTTAGAAATCTATTGCAGGATTTCCCAAAACTCTGAACACAGTTTCTGGATATCTGTTTCACCATAAAGAATGCATTCATCACCAGAAGGCAAGTTGCCTGCATCTAGCACACTGAAGTTGGCTATAAGTTCTTTCTCAGAATCCGGGGCACATCGTTTATTGATATTTACAGACAGACTTTGGTAAAACTGATTTTGATTAAGGGCAACAGAGTTACTTCTACCATGGAAAAGAGGAACATTCTTGAATTTTCCCTCGTCAACTGCTCTCTGAGCCGCAGAAGCAAACTCCCCTGGTGAGTCCTTCATTGCTCTAAATATACGTACTTGACTAACCAAAAGTCTGTGGGCATTAACAATTGTAATGTCCCTCCTCTGTAAGGAGAGTGATAAGTCTTTGAGCTCTTGAAGTGCATCACACATTACCCCCAAATCTCTGATAAAAGAATAGGATGTAAGCTTCTTCAAGAGACCTTCATACTTACTCCGGTCTCTTATGGGTCTGGATGGGTCTTTAGAAGCATTCTCAAAAGGTTTGCACAAGGCAGGGAAGCAGTTCCAAGCAGCTTTCACAGATCTGTAACTGGATGCTACCCATCTAGTATCAAGCATTTTCCCTATCTTCTGAAGCTGTACACATAGCTCGCTGGCGGCCAGATTTAGCTCTCTCTGGTTTTTTGGTGACATGCTGTATGTGGCATACAATGAGTCCATGAAAATCTTGAAGTGATTGACCCCGGTAACCTCATCAACTGTATCTGCCACAGCAAGTTCTAGTCTGTGAGCCAAACAGTGCCAAGTCAGTACAAGATTTGGAAATTCTGATTTCAGCAATGCTGCTACTCCTCCTTTTTTACCAAACATTCCTGCTGCCCCATCTGAACATACTGCAATCAAGATATCATGTAGCAGACTTTTTGTGAGTCCAACTTTTTCGAAGTAGCTTAGGAGAGCTGTCTTTACGCCAAGGGCATTTGTTTCTGCCAGCTCCAGAAGGCCGAAATAGATGGTCACTGGGGTACGGGGACGGTCGGTTGGTTAGAAATAGACATATGATTGAGAAAAAGACGGGCAGGTATGTATCTAGAGAAATCAGACAGGTTTTTGAGGCATAGAGATGACGGGCCGACAGGGGCAGAGCTGCACTGGTAGTGGTAGTATCACTGCTGCTGGATTCTGTTGTAGACCCTCGTCCCTCGCTTGCTTTAAGGCAGAGCAGGGTCACCCTGGTTGCTGGAGAAATCTTGCTGCAGGCCGTAAAAGCAGGGTTGTGCCGGTTCTAACCAGCTGTTGTTGTGCCGATGGCTGGCACGATGACGTAGGTGGGGCTGCGTGTTCAAAGAGAAGGGAAATCCTGAGAGAAAGTGTCTCTCTTCAAAGGATTTCCCTTCCTGCTACAATGACGTCACGCCTTAAGCAGTGCGCGCGCATGCTCACCCGAAACACCAAACAAAAACCGGGACGTCTGGTCACCCTACCTTTGACCTTTGAGGCCCGAAAATAGAGACCCCTAGAGACCCCTTTGGAGGCCCCCCAAAAAAACTGGGGGTGCTCAGACCCCCACAGACCCCCCCCCACTTAAAGCCCTGTGTCTGTACACACAGAGCTGCAGTGTGATGACGCCACAGCTGTGTGCCAGGGGCTATTAGAATGCATTTATGGTGCCGGGTGGGTGGATCTGTGAGGACCGCCTCCTCAGGTGGGGCCCTTGAAGTGCAGATACAACCACGACCCCTGCTGAAGGGTCTCACAGGAATAAAGTTCAACAGGCCCCCTCCTGCCCATACAACAACCCCCACGTGTCGCAAAGGGGGCCACGTCTTTGGAGGTGAAGCCCTTTGGGTTGCCCACAAACACAGCTTTCACAGCCAGGACATGGTCTGTCCATGTTTGTAGTGCACAGACCTTCTGCTGTCTCCAGCTTTCCACCGGATTAGTTGGCACCGGTGACCCCCACTTCTGCCCCAGTGCCTTATAAAAAGAGGTCACTCCCGACCGAGTGAGTGTTCTGGTGACTCCTGTGACGAGGCCAGATGAATGAGTATTACTGTGTAGAGAGTTGACATCTGCGCATGCTCGCATTGGCTGCTTCAGATGTCAGTGTGATACACATGGCAAGTGATGCTTGGATAACTCTAGGACGACCTTAGTTATACATTTCATGGACTGTAAGGACTGTAACTATCTGTCTCCGTGCACAGGTTGGTTGTTTTTACCAGGTGGATGGAGGGCATGTTAGAAGTTGGGCTCAGACAGAATGACTTATGACTAGGAGTCATTTAATTTAGAGTGACGGAAGATGAATGAAGTCAACAGGGAGCCTGGTGTTACTTCCCCATTCCCCACCTCTAAGGCGCTACTCCTCCCTGCCCCACCCCGACCAAGCCCAGACCGCCACTCACAAATTTCACCAGCCTCCACTGGCTCCACCAAGGGAGCCTTAACCTCACAATACAGCCAATCCTTGACTAGTGTTGCAGGATGTGACATCGTACTTCCGGTGTGAGGTTTCTGATGTATTGTAGACAACATGGACACTCAATGCAGAGGAACGCATTCTAACTGCTACAAGAAGTGAAGGCATCACCATTGTCTGTCCCTTCACACTAGTAGAAAAGTATTTGGGATTCCCACTGGAATCCCAACGTCTGCAATGTCCACATTTAAAGTGACCCCTCACAGGCTTTGAACCTTGCCGTGACCTCACAGGCTTTGAACCTTGCCGTGACCTCACAGGCTTTGAACCTTGCCCTCACAGGCTTTGAACCTTGCCGTGACCTCACAGGCTTTAAACCTCGCCGTGACCTCACAGACTTTGAACCTTGCCCTCATAGGCTTTGAACCTTGCCGTGACCTCAAAGGCTTTGAATCTTGCCCTTACAGGCTTTGAACCTTGCCGTGACCTCACAGGCTTGAAACTCGGCGTGACCGCACAGGCTTTGAACCTCGCCGTGACCTCACAGGCTTTGAACCTCGCCGTGACCTCACAGGCTTTTAACCTCGCCGTGACCTCACAGGCTTTGAACCTTGCCGTGACCTCAAAGGTTTTGAACCTTGCCGTGACCTCACAGCCTTTGAACCTCGCTGTGACCCAAAAGGCTTTGATTCTGCTGTGACCTCACAGGCTTTGAACCTCGCCGTGACCTCACAGGCTTTGAACCTTGTCGTGACCTCACAGGCTTTCAACCTGGCCGTGACCTCACAGGCTTTCAACCTTGCCGTGACCTCACAGGCTTTGAACCTTGCCGTGACATCAAAGGCTTTGAACCTTGCCGTGACCTCACAGGCTTTGAACCTCGCCGTGACCTCAAAGGCTTTGAATTATGCTGTGACCTCACAGGCTTTGAACCTCGCCGTGACCTCACAGACTTTAAACCTCGCCGTGACCTCACAGGCTTTCAACCTTGCTGTGACCTCACAGGCTTTGAACCTCGCCGTGACCTCACAGGCTTTGAACCTTGCTGTGACCTCACAGGCTTTGAACCTCGCCGTGACCTGACAGGCTTTGACCCTTGCCATTACAGGATTGGAACCTCGCCGTGACCTCACAGGCTTTGACCCTTGCCGTGACCTCACAGGCTTTGAACCTCGCCGTGACCTCACAGGCTTTGAACCTCGCTGTGACCTCACAGGCTTTGACCCTTGCCGTGACCTCACAGGCTTTGAACCTCGCTGTGACCTCACAAGCTTTGAACCTCGCCGTGACCTCACAGGCTTTGACCCTCGCCGTGACCTCACAGGATTTGACCCTTGCCGTGACCTCACCGGCTTAGAACCTTGCCGTGACCTCTCAGGCTTTGAATTCTGCTGTGACCTCGTACCTTGCCGTGACCTCACAGGCTTTGAAACTCGCCGTGACCTCACAGGCTTTGAACCTCGCTGTGACCTCACAGGCTTTGAACCTCGCCGTGACCTCACTGGCTTTGAACCTTGCAGTGATCTCACAGTCTTTGAACCTCGCCGTGACCTCACTGGCTTTGAACCTTGCAGTGATCTCACAGTCTTTGAACCTTGCCGTGACCTCTCAGGCTTTGAATTCTGCTGTGACCTCGTACCTTGCCGTGACCTCACAGGCTTTGAAACTCGCCGTGACCTCACAGGCTTTGAACCTCGCTGTGACCTCACAGGCTTTGAACCTCGCCGTGACCTCACTGGCTTTGAACCTTGCAGTGATCTCACAGTCTTTGAACCTCACCGTGATCTCACAGGCTTTGAACCTCGCCGTGACCTCACAGGCTTTGAACCTTGCTGTGGCGTCACCGGCTTTTAACCTCGCCGTGACCTCACGGGCTTTGAACCTCGCCGTGACCTCACGGGCTTTGAACCTCGCCGTGACCTCACAGGCTTTGAACCTCGCCCTGATTCCAGATATTCTGCTTGTTTCCTCTTCCGCTTTGACTTGCTTGTCATGTGGACTCAGCACTCTTTAAAACTAAAACACATATTCTGGAAGACGGAAACCGCAGTGTTCAACAAGTGCCAGTTTTTTTGTTTCCCAAATAATTACTCGGGTTTAGAAAAGTAGTGACACAAACTAGCTTTTCATCAGGACATTTCACTGTCACTGCCAGTAAAGATTCCCAGTCACATTACAGGTCTCTCTAAAGTGAAGGGCGAAACAATGGCCTCTGATACCCTCAGGTAACAACATTTGCAGTCAAAATGTGAATTCCCATAAAAGGGACTCCAGCATTCGTAAAGGCAATACTCGAAGAAGCCCTACAAACAAGCCTGCCGGCCCCATTCCACATGTAGCACTATTTTCACTGTAGTTTGTACTTCTATTCTGAGTGTCAACTGCTGTAGCAGTGAATCCAAGATGCATCTCTACACAAGAACAAACTCAACAAATGTTCTCTTGGTTTTCCAGATACTGCAAAGGTCACCGGTGAATTGTCAGCTGGGCCTGGCCAGAGTCCTGTTTGTAAGGTTTTCTCCCACTCTTAACCTAGAGCTGTAAATCTGACAAGAAACCAGAGTTTGTGAACACATTCTCCTGGCTGGATGGACAGTGACATATTGAAACAAAAACAAGAGCAGCCCTTATGTCCATGTGAACAGGGGCATCAAGTTATCCTTGGAAAAAGTGTTCACATGGAACTCATTTTTAGAAGAAGTTTTGTTCACAGATCTTTCGGTGTAGAATAAATCTTTATAACAACATGTGTGATTCAATCAACAGTGATCTTGAAAAAGAAATTGTAAGAAGGATTTCAGCACAGCCAGTATTTATAAACAAATGCAGTTCAGCCAAACCGAGTTTTATGAAACGTTAGGAGTGTTTCTCAAAGGAGAGAGGAAGAGAGAGTGCACCCCAGGTGAAAAGACAACCCAAAACCGAAATCAAAGACGGGGATTTGAGTCGAATGTAAGCATACACTGTATATTGGTTGCTTTACATCAAAAGACAGCAGTTTTACATTCAGTAAACGTAAAGACACAGGGAATTAACCATTGTATCACAATTATGAAAACAAGTCTGTCTTTGTATGTGTGTCGACGGCGTTTCGACCCTTGAAAGAATGGAAGGGTCTCATCAGGATTAGAACTGCCTGGGATTGGCTGAAAACGCGGAACACTGATCCGCAGAAGGGGACCAATAGTAATTATTCTTGGTCGATGAATCAGACAAACTTGAAAGGGGCAGCCGCCCCCCTGCTGAATCCCTCAACAGAATGACGAGCATCTAAACTGGACTCTTCAAAGGAAAGAGGTCTTATGTGGTCAGCAACTCGGATGGGCTATCAGCAAGATGGCAATGACCTATAGGGCAAAACAATACTCCTAAGGCAGACCGCCGGGTGGTTCTGAATGAGGCTGCTTTCCTAGTACGATGACAGCTGGTCGGCTCACATACACTCAAAGACAAGACTGTGAAGGAAGTGGCCCGATTAGGGTCACTCGGGTCACTCACGACCACCTCTCAGCCTTCCATACAAATGAAGAGTCGGTCAGACAGTAGAGAATACAAACCAATATTAGTTTATTCAGAGTACGCTCAGAGCGGAGCCCTGTCTGCCCAGTCACCAATAGTGTTGCAGAGAGAGTCTGACATCAGCAAGCATAACGATACATTATGTACATTTCAGAACGAATGAAAACACGCCCACCATGTAATTTTCCAGAGAGATGCAGCTGGACGGTAAATTACAAAGGAGTAAGTTTCTATTCCGAGGCCGGGCACACATTATCTATCTCTCAAGGTTAGTCTGCCTGTGCCCGCCACTAGACAAGTGGGAGAAGGCTTACATCTAAAGGAAAGGTATGCGCTAATAAGAACAGTGCTTTCATCAGTGTGGCAGAACCCAACTCTGAAGAAACATAACCTAGAGAAGGCCATTGCTTGGAATAGCAAAATTAGTTTCGATCTAAATGTAAAATGGCGCCTACACACAAAATGGCACCGCGAATGCTAACTTACGTAAAACAATACAAAAGCATCATTTTTTATTCCAACAGACCCTCCTTTAGCAATTTTGGTGCAATAATAAGGAAAAGATATAGTTCAACAAATCATGAATACATTTAAGAGCACGCCATCTCTTCAGCCCCTGGGGGGGCGTGGGGGAGTAACGGTAAGGAGAGAAAACTTTATATGCACAATCTCTGAGTACGTATAAAATAATGATCCTGGACAAGAAAAGTAGTTACTTCTCAGAGAAAATCAGGCAGGCAGGCAACTCTAGTAAAATACTCTCTGTGACCCTAAAGGAACTAGTAAAACTACCGGCACCACTAATAGAGGACGGCAGTGTGGTATTCTGCAATCAACTTGCAGGGTCTTTTAAGGACAAAGTGCAGTCCATTTTTTATTCCCTCACAGATAAGGGTACGGACCTCCCAGTGGACACCCCCACTACATCTCCTTCGCCTTCTGTCCATGGTTTGGATTCCTTCGTCTCACCTAATCCAGAACAGATCTCGCATATAGTTAGATCAATAAAATCTGGAGCACCATCAGATCCATGCCCCCTAAAATATTTCAACTGGCATCCGATAGTATTAGTGAGCATCTCAGTTTACTTTTCAAAGAGATTATGAGTTCTGGCATTTTCCCAGATGTGTGGAAAACGGTCTTGATGCTTCCTCTACTAAAAAAACCCAATTTGGATCCCAGCGACCACAATTACTATAGACCTATCGCGAGGATTCCTTTTCCGGCTAAGGTCTTGGAGAAAATTCTAAACTCCCAACTTACCGCCTTTGTGTCCTCGGAAGACCTGCTGGATTCCTCACAATATGGTTTCCGACAAGGACACAGTACGGAGACCGCACTGGTTATGGCAGCAGAGGAGCTTCGTACCACTCTGGACATGGGTGCAAGAGCCGCCCTGATCCTATTGGATCTATCGGCGGCTTTTGACACCGTGAACCATGATATTCTTATCAGAAGGCCCCAAAAGGTGGGAGTTTAGAACTCTGCTCTAAATCTGATCAAATCCTATTTAAACAATAGGTTGCAATATGTTCAGATTGGTGATTCCTGTTCAGAACAGTTCACACTTCCATGTGGGGTGCCGCAGGGCTCCTCACTGAGTCCTACCTTGTTCAATCTATATGTGACCCCTTTAGCTGACATCATCAGGCAGTTTGGCTTTTCGCTGGTTTCCTACGCGGACGACACCCAGATAGTGGTGTCCATCTCAAGTAATCTGGAGGAAACCGCTGCTCGCTTTAATCAATGTATGTCCCGCGTAGACCAATGGATGAGTGCAAACTGCCTAAAGCTAAATGGCAGCAAAACAGAGGTTCTCCTGTTGGGATCCGACACCTCCTTTTGGTCACAGAACTGGTGGCCCCTGGATATGGGAACTCTTCCAACCCCAGTGCACAAGGTTAAGAATCTAGGCATCATCTTTGACGACAGACTTACTTTCCGACATCAGATCAACAAGGTCGCCTCTCAGGTTTATCTAACACTAAAGTCAATCCGGAAGGTGAGAGCCTTTTTTTTTAATTTTTCAAAAACCTTTATTGAACAAGTTTGCACAGCAGGGTACAAGATTGCACTTCATCAAGACATTATATACGAGCAGAGGGACCCCAAACATGTGGGGAGGCCCCATTCAATATTATGCAACAGAGGTTACCTCAGATGCGTAAAACCTGTTAATGATACAGAGAAGAAAATGCGGGGGCGGCACGGGGAGGTGTAAGCCAAGGGGAGAGGCCCATCAAATGGGGGAGAGAAGCTAGGGAAGCAGAGGGGGGAGTAAGCGGGGAGACGGCACCTCACTGGTCATCACCGGTGGCCGCCGCCGGCGGTATGCCGGCGGGGAGCGCGGGGGAGGTCACAGGATGCTGAGAGTTACGACTTGAGAGGTAAGATACAAGTGGACCCCATATGTCAATTGGGCGGGATTTGGCCGGCATTAGGTCCCGGAATTCGGACAGGAGTGTCTGACAACGAGAAGCATCCTCAAGCCAAGCGTCAACCTTAGATACAGGCCTGCGACCCCAGCACATGGAGACCCTACGCCTCGCCAGAACGAGAAGCATCGCAGTCAGGCGGCGCGTAGCATCTGGGCAGAATTTCACGAAGCCTAGAACGCAAAGTAGAGGGTCTGGCTGGACCGGCGATGAGGTGATCTCAGAGATAGCAGCACACACATCACACCAGTATGCGGAGCTCTGAGGGCACAGCCAGGCTAGGTGGGAGAAGTCTGCCGCAGGAGCGGAACATCGCAGACATCTGTCGCTGGGGATAAGTCCCATTTTGTGCAACTGAGCAGGAGTTCGGTAAAGCCTATGCAAATACTTAAAGTGAATGAGGCGCAGGCGGTAATTTGGGGATAGTCGTTTAATCTGATTGCAACAATAAAGCCAGTCCTCTTGAGAGAGTTCGACACCCAGGTCCTCAGACCACGCCACCCGCGCCCGGTCTGTAGAGATGGGAGATGCCGCCAGTGCAAGGGCGTAAATCTTGGTGACCAGCTTTCGGGGGAGGGGGATGTATAAAGGAAGTTAAGAGTGGCCATCGAGGAAGGAGGCTGGGGAAACGTGGGGTGAAGCTCCCTGCAAATAGCCCTTAGTTGATAGTAGAGCAGAGTGTCCATGGGGCCGGAATCAACAGCAAGGGCGAAGAACGTGTCCCCAGGGTAGAGGTCCGACACTGTGGAGAGCCCCAAGCGGGTTGCGTGTTTAACCATCCCAGCTGACTGAAGGTGGGGAAAAGCCGGGTGATGAGCAATAGGCATGGCATTCGCGGAGAGCATGCTGGAGCCGGAGACTTTCTGGAGCCCGTCCCAGGCCCAGCGCAGAGTTTCTACCGTGTCGATCTCGGTGTGTGGAAGTTTCGCCGGAGCGAATAAGGCGGTTGCGAGCGGCCAGGGGGCAACTAGGTCGGCCTCCACCGCGATATGTGGCTGAAAAGGAGTGGGGTGGAGCCAGAAGTGGAGAAAACTGGCCTGGGCGCTAAGGGCGTATAATTTAAAATCGGGGGCACCAAGACCACCATGCAACATCGGGAGGGTGAGGATATTATAAGCGATTCTGGGCTGTCGACCAGCCCATACCAGGTTAATGAGCAATGAGCGTAATCTGCGAAAAAAGTGGGCAGTGAGAGGGATGGGAATATTGACAAATAAATACAAAAACTTCGGGAGCACCACCATTTTGGCGATGGCTATGCGACCCGCCAGTGACAAGGTTCATCTAAGCCAGAGGGGAATCTTTCACTCAAACCAGTCCACAGCGCGGCCAAAGTTAACCCTCCAAAGTTTGTCTACGTCCCTACTAAGCCAAATACCTAAGTATCTTGTAGGACCCGACGCCCACACAAAAGGGTAGTCCGGAATAAAGGGGACTGTGGCATCAGTGAGGGGAAAAAGTACAGACTTACTCCAGTTAACCTGGATGACGGAGTAGCCCCCGAACCGTATCACCTCGCGGACCAGAGGACTGAGATTCTCCTGAGGGTTGCGGACATAGAGTGTAACGTAGTCCGCATACATGGAGACGACAAGGGCACGAGCCGCGAAGCCAAGACCTCTCTGGGTGTGATGCTGTTTGAGTCTAGCGGCGAGGGGTTCCATGGCGATGGCGAAGAGCATGGGTGACAGCGGACACCCCTGCCTGGTACCTCTCGCGATGGAAATAGGCTCCGATATTTGACCATTAATCCGGAGGCGGGCAGTGGGAAGGGTGTAGAGAAGTTGTACTTTGCGCATAAAGACCGGGCTAAAGCCTAAGCGAGGGAGGAGATAAAAGAGGAAAGGCCACTCGAGGGTATCAAAGGCTTTGGTGGCGTCTAGCAGGGCGGCCACTGCACGGAGCGTGGGATTAATTTGATGAAGGACGGAGAAGAATGTTCGGAGATTATGGGAGGTCGCGCGACCAGTAATGAAGCCGGACTGGTCCGGGCGAGCGATGAGCGTCATGAGGGGGAGAAGGCGGGAGGCGAGTAGTTTGGCAAAGATCTTGTTATCCGTATTAATTAATGAGAGGGGACGATAAGAGTCGCGGAGCTCTGGGGGTTTGTCTGGTTTCAGAAGTAGTGTGAGTAATGCCTCGCGGAGCGAAGGGGGGAACTGACCGTTCTCAAAAGATTCATTATACATGGGAGCTAAGTGCGGGACCAGGAGGGGCGCGAAGGCCTTATAAAAGGATGCTGGCAGGCCGTCCGAGCCGGGGGCCTTATCACCGGGCAGGCCGTTAATAGCAGCAAGGATTTCTTCTTTGGAGAAGGGCTCATCAAGGAATTCCCGGTGAGGGTTGCCAAGCCAGAGGAGCTGAAGGGTATCGAAATATTGATCGAGAATCTCGCGCGGTGGCACAGTCCCAGCCTTATAAAGTTGATAGTAAAATGCGATGAAACGCGCCTTGATCTCCTCAGGAGAAGTAGTTCTATCCGGGCCTCCGTCCCGGAGGGCAGTTATATAGGACGCAGCGCGAGGCGAGCGGAGGAGGTTGGCAAGGGTCTTGCCAGGGCGGTCTCCCTCACCGAAGCGGTGCGCCCTCGCCTCCCTGCCCAGAAACCCAATCTCTCTGTTGGCCTCGTCAGCGAAGTCAGTGAGCTTCCCCCGGATCTGAGCGAGCGTGTTGGGATTAGGGTCCGAGGAATGGGAGAAGTCCAGAGCCTTAATCTCCGTCTCCAATTTATGAAGAGTGACGCGAATAGAGCGTAATACACCGGACTGCTTAGAAATACATTCCCCATGGATTACGGCCTTGAATCCTTCCCAAAGCATGGAAGGGGAGTCAACAGTGCCCTCGTTAAGTTCAAAATAATTTGTAATTGCGGTTTGTATCTCATCGCAGAAGACCGAGTCCCGCAGCGCATTAGGGGGAGCCGCCAATAGAACGCGCGACGTGGGGAGTGAGGGAGGCGCAGACAGAGGCGAACAGGAGCGTGATCTGAGAGGGTGCGCACCATATGCTCAACAGAGGTGAGCCACGCAAATGCGTCCGGAGTGGTAATCCAGAGGTCCAAGCGGGACCAGCAGCCGCGGGAGCCTGTCATGCAAGTGCCTTCACGCGCCTCAGGGCGGGTGTGTCGCCACGCATTATACAGGGAGTTGTCAG
Source organism: Calotriton arnoldi (assembly GCA_963921515.1). Taxonomy (NCBI): domain Eukaryota; kingdom Metazoa; phylum Chordata; class Amphibia; order Caudata; family Salamandridae; genus Calotriton; species Calotriton arnoldi. Next base: position 257,806 of record CAWUFW010002197.1, read on the forward strand.
TGAGAATAGAGCTCAATAGTGAAGCTGCGCGCGGATGGGAAGTGTGGGGTCCGGAGCGATCTAGCGTGGTAGACATCGTAACGTTAAAGTCACCCCCCCAGAGAAGCGCAGCGGGCCCAGTGAGGAGATGTGGTGCCAAACTTGTGCAAAGAAATCCGGGTCGTCATTGTTGGGACCGTATAGCGCAGCCAAGGTCAATGGTTGGGCCAGGAGGGTGCCGTGCAGGACGACAAAACGCCCCTCGGGGTCAATGATTGCCTGGGAGGTCTGCCAAGGAAGCCCTCTGCGCAGCAGGATAGACAACCCACGGAAATAGTTAGAGTAAAAGGAGGAATGTATTTCACCCCAGTGCCTGGAGAGGAGTCTGGAAGAGGTAGCGGGCAGCAGGTGGGTCTCCTGTATGAAACAAATGTCTACCTTATGCCGGGTAAGGTGGGCATGGACCAGGCGAGCCTTACGGTGGTCGTTAAGACCGCGGACGTTCCAGGTCCAGAGCGTGGTATCTGTCGTAGCGCCATGCCAGAGAAGGGAATGTCGAGGAAGGTTAAAAGTACAGAGAGAACCTCGCGCAGTCGGGTAGAGAAGTGCAATAAGGAACATAACAAGAAGCGCATTGCAACGACAGTTGAGGTGCAGGAAAGCGCCAAAGTCAAGATTAAAACAAAAGCCTCATTCGGAGGCAGCGGTCCCAATAACCCAAACCCCCCAGAAAAGCAGGTAGAGGCAGATGTGCGATGGAGACATAATGCAGTGAAAGAGAGAAGTGCAATACAAAACGCTGTGCGGTTGAGGTGACGTGACATGAAGTGACCAAAAAAGGAGGCATATATCAATACAAACAATAAGGCCTCAGAGGGAGGCAACAAACCCCGGGAACCCAACCCCCCACCACCCACACCAACCCACCAATCAGGCTGAGATTCCACCCACACCCACCCCGGGTACCCACAACTGGGAAGGGAAAATTCTAAGTCCAATAAGAGAATCATCCCGTGGAGGCGTGGTGTCGCCCATCATACTCCCCTGCCAAAGAGACAGGGTGGCCAAACCACAGGTCATAGCAGAAAACAGAAGGGATTGTCACCAGGGAATCAGGGGCAGCGAGCCCGAAGCGTGGTCTTGGTGTAGAGAGCCCTGCGGAAGAAAAAATACAAAGTGGGAGAGACCCATAACAGGTGACTGAACAACAAGGAGTGCAGTTGGCGATAGTGTCAAGAAACCAACAGGGGTCAGTCATTGTCACTTATATTCCCATTGGCAGTGGCCTGAGAGTTAGCAGGAGAAGAGCGTTGTGTCCGATCCAGTTTCTTCGCGAAGGCCAAACCATCTTTGGGTTCCGGAAAGACGAGCATCTTGGAGCCCTGCCTGACTCGCAGTTTGGCGGGATATGCCAGGGAATAGGAGACATCATGTTTTTGAAGAATCCGTTTCGGCGGGAGGAACTCACGGCGAGCAGCCTGCACCGCCATAGTATAGTCGGGGTAGAACGACAATAAGTTGCCCTGATGACGAATTTCGCCCTTCTCCCTGGCCGCACGAAGAATGGCGTCGCGGTCCCTGAAGTTCAGGAGTTTGGCGATAATGGGGCGAGCCGACAGGCCGGGAGAAGGGCGAGGGCAGAGGGAGCGGTGGGCCCGCTCGACAATGAAAACAGAGGAGAGGACATCACCAAATAGTTCGCGAATGAGCTGCTCCACAAAGTCTTCCATTTTTGAGATATTGGAGGATTCAGGCACACCCGTGATGCGGAGGCTGTTCCTACGGGAACGCGCCTCCAAATCCTCGTTCTTGTTCCGGATCAGCTCAAGAATCTTGTCCATTTGAAGGAGCTTGTGGCGATCTTGAGTGGCGGCGTCCTCAGCATCAGAGACCCTCGTTTCAACGTGAAGGAGACGGGCGTCGTGCGAGTCAACTCGGGCCTTGACAGTGTCCAGGCGGGTCGACAGCTGGTCGAGTTGGGCCGCAATGCCGGTGACTGTGGATTTAACGTCTAGCATGATGGTTTTCAGATCGCCCTCCCGTGTCAGGGCCACATCCGTTTGGGCAGACGGGTCACCCCATCGGCGACCGCACCGTCCTGGCGAGTCTGCCGGTGCTGATCGAAGGCGATCTTGGGTTGTTTAGGGTCGGTCTTCCCCATGGCCGGGCAGGAGCAAGTGAGAAAGTCTGCCGAAGAGCAGGAGGGGGCCTGCAACGGAGAGCCAAGTGGATGGCAGGGAGGGAGGTTGTTCAACGGCTGAGGCGGGGCAGCAAATGCAGGGCCCCGGGAGGAGAGAGAAAGAACTGACCCCAACACGCGGGGCAGGGTCGCAAGTCCAGGTCCCACGTAGGAGAGGTGCAGCAAAGACAGGGACCCAGGAAGGAAAAGGCCCAAGAGAAGTAGAACAGGTCCATGCGGTGGCAGCCGAAGGAGGCACTGACACCAGAGGGGCTGCACAGACAGTAAAGGCAGAGCTAGGACTGCGGAGCCCTGGGATGTGTGGAGCGCTCCGCAACGGGAGCAAGTGGATCGGGCAGTCTGGGCCCAATGGCAAGAGTCCAGGCGCTCTTGGAGCGGATGGCGGCCAGGCCGGAGGAGGATGACGAGGAGAAAGCCACTGACGTCACCTCTCGTGATAGCAGGCTATATCGAGCGCCTGTCAGGTCTGGGGGCCCCGAAGAAGAGGAGCGGGGATAGCGGCGTGGTGAGGCAGCTGGGCCGGCGGTGTGCAGGCAGTATTGTGGCCACGCCAGTACCGGCCCCCGCAGTAGGCGCAGAAGAGGGAATCAGGGCCGTGGGGGCAGATGCAGCGGGGGCGCGCCGCCCTCGTCGCGGGGCCAGCGGAGAGAGGCAAAAGGCGAGGGGCCTCAGCTACGAAGGGGAAAGGCCCAGGCCCTGCGGTACGGCGAGCGCGCACCCAACCCAGCCGCAGGCGCCCCCAAGGTAGCACCACTCACCAGGAATCAGCAGGGACCGGGTGGCAGGCGGGGCCCAGCAGGTCAGCGAGGTGAAGAGGCAGAAGCGGCCCTGAGGCGACGCGGCGCGGGCTCCAGCCTCACGCCCACCGCGTGATCCAGAAGGTAAGCGATGCAGCCAGCGATGAATGGGTGGTGCAGCAGAGAGGTCAGGAGCCCAGGAGTGATGAGCGAGGCGGGTCGTCGGCAGAACAGCAGGTCCCCAGTGAGGAGGGTGGAGAGGCGGCGTGAGGGATAAGCAGGGCCGGCGACTAACAGGCAAGGGATGGCCGCATGGACGTCAGCCCCCGACGTGAGCGCTGCAGAAGATGGCAGAGCTCGGGGGCAATGACAGCGGGGAGACGCGGGAAGCGCGCAGCCCTCGTCGCGGGGCCAGTGCAGTGAGGCCGACTGAGAGCGGCAGAGCAGGAGAGCCCCAGCTGCGATGGAGGTAGGCCCAGGCCCGCGGTGCGGTGTGCACACGCCCAGCCCCGTGGCAGGAGCCCCCACGGCAGCGCCGCTCACCGGGATCAGCGGGGGTCAGGCAGCAGGTAGGCCCCAGTGGGGCGCCGCAATTCCAGTGAGGCAGCCGGTGCGAGGAGCAGGGGCAACGGCTCCAAGGCAGCGCAGCGCGGGCTCCGGCCGCGCGTGCTCAGAGAGGCCCAGTAGGCCCGGGCAACCACCAGCGGGGGGAAGGTGGTGTAGCGGCGGGCTCCGAGGGCCAGAAAGGAAGCAGTCGATGCCCCAAGATGCGCTGAAACAGGATCACACGGAGCGAGGTGAAAGCTCCGAAGTTATCTGCAGGATCGTGGCGGGTAACAGGCTTGGCCGGCAGAGCCCACTCAAAGTGCGGCCATCTTGCAGCCGGCTAAGCCACGCCCCCGGAAGGTGAGAGCCTTTATCCCCCCAGACGCAGTAAGAACACTGGTGACGAGTTTAGCCATGGCCAGACTGGACTACGGAAATGCCCTTTATTTGGGCCGTCAGAAGCAGCACATGCTTAAACTTCAGCGGGTGCAAAACGCTGCCGCCAGAATGTTGCTGAACATTCCCACGTTCCAGTCCGTTTCCCAAGGCTTAAAAAGACTCCACTGGCTCCCGGTAAAAAAGAGGACAGAATTTAAATCCCTATGTCTAGCGTACAAAGCTATGCATGGAACAGGACCTGCGTTCCTGAAACAGCACTTTTCATGGTATCTTCCATGCAGAATGCTACGCTCAGCTCAGAGCAAACTCCTCCAGACACCCAAATTTAAGAAAGTTCGCTGGGGAGGAAGCAGCTTTATCCTGAACACTGTAAAACTGTGGAACATGCTTCCTTTAGTTATTAAAAATTGCCCAACACTACTTTCTTTTAGAAAATTACTGAAAACTTGGCTATTTTCAAACTAATTCTTACCTCCTCCTTCATAATTCTGGCAGACTCCTCCGTTGCAGCGCCTATACGCCCTTGGGCATTCGAGCGCTATATAAATCTCACAATCAAATCAAATCAAATCAAAATCAAGAGGTCTCAAAAATACCCTCGTCTATCTGCATAAGATCATCGAGCTCTTTTTGAAGCATTATGGTTGCGTTAGTATCATGAATTGATATTCTTTTAGGAGAGAGAAGAGTGGTGGAGTACGAACAGCATAAGGGAAGACCCTGGACCAAGACACAGCAAGAAACCAAAATCACAATGAAAAAGATCACCTTTTCAAGGATCCAACCCCACCCACCGAACAATGACCAACTCCAATTGCCACTCTCCATTCCTTTCACGTTTTCGAGGATGTCTAAAATGTGTTGGGTAATATATTTTTCCATATTAGTTATCCCGACTACACACTGGTCTCCTACTACTGCACACACACCACCGCTCCTAGCTAGGATGAAGTCAACTGCATATCTGGTTTGCTCAGAATATATTTGCATACTTTCCAATTGGGTGGTGATGTCACGCAGGGCTGCCACTGTGGAATTGGACAGTATCTGTAGCTTACATCCAAAATATTCTCTAGCCCTTTCACCTCTAGCCATCACAGTACCACCAAAGGTAATGATGGAGGAGAGAATGTACCCAAAAGTGATACCATTACTGTAGTTATCAACTTCCAAATCTGTTACTCCATCACAGAATTCAGCTGTCAACGTTCTTTTACCCACCGTATGTTTGGCTTACCATATTTACAAGGCACACCTAAAAGGAGCACCATTCCTAAAGCAACAGCATCTGTGCCATTATGAACATTTGAATAAGTACCATTAGACAGAAAATAAAATCCTTGGTGTGCATAAAGTGGACCTTGATAATCTACAGGGGCATATCTAGTGTTCAATCCTACCGTGCTTGGATCCTTCCTTTTTTCTAGAGACATTGTATTTTTGAACAATATTATCCCAGAACAATTGACATACAAGAATGCATCAGTGCTGTTTTCTATTGGACAACAGGCGGGATAATATCCAGCATTTCGAGTGACTGTCAGATCTTGGTAATGCCATCCTTCCAAAGTAATGTTCTGCTCTCTCATATACAAATTATCACAATATGTATTATTGTCACAACCCGGATATCCTTTTCCTCGTGGTTTCCTATAATATAGGCAAGGACTGGGATACCCCAGTCCAAACTCACCCCTTACCTCTACAAAGTGGGCTGGGCAGGTATACGTATAATTGACCAATGACATTGGGTAAGCAGTCCATAAACTTGTAACAGATTTGGTAGGATAACAAGCTTTACCTCCCCCAAAAAACCTTTTATGTGTGTCTAGGAATACATTACTAGGGACTGCCCTTTTTGTACGAACTTGAGAAACAAACTTGCGTCTAGTACATGATGGTGCATTCTGATCACAATCCAAAACCCAAGACACCCCGCCCAAAATCAACAACAGTAGCAATACAAGAACCACACAGAGTATTTTTTGCTTGGTAGACCAAGATTTCCGTACGTGAACAAGGGGAATTACTGGCTGCTCTTCATCAGCAATCATTCTGCCAAAAGGGTGCATAGCAACTGACAAAACAAGGGGGCAAATTGCCGGCAAGAGAAGTATACAAGTTCCCAGTGTCCATCAGAGCCTCACTGGTACAGGCTCCTATTGTCCATCAAACGTTGGCGCTCTTGAGCACCGGCGGTGGAGCTTGCTCAGTCCTAAGCTCTTGATGAATCCCACGTTGATCAGGATAATGTACCCCCAAGGGGATACGTTCAATCTATCCTGTCCAATGTTCAAACAGTGCACAAATCTCACATCACCTCAAACTAACTCCGTTGGTACTATGGCAAAGTACACCCTAACTTACACAGTCCATCCCTGACTAATCTGACTTCTCTTTCGGTGCACTATTCCTCAGCCAAGGACGCAGATTGTACCTGGTGACTCCAGGCACAGAGGGATCAGCAAAAAGGGGTTCCTGAATAGCTCTGATCTCTGGTGGGACAGCCTCGTTCAGGATGTCATCATTCTCCTTATCACTTTGCATCCATGTAAGGACAGCGTCGCTAAATGGAACAAAACGAGGAATCTGTTCACACCACTGGTCAGCTACCCCCTCCTTAACCCACTGATCATAGGGTAACGACAGGGGCACCCTCCTACAGTGGGAGGCGTGAATCCAATTCCTTTGACCATAAACTTTAACGGCAGTGCGGGTTGCCAACAAGACCTGGAGCGGCCCCTTCCAGCGCAGTTCCAAACTCTTCTTCCGCTGAAAGTTCCAAACCAATATATAATCACCGGGCTGAATGTCGTGTCCGGGCCCCTCTGGTATAGCTGGCAGGGACTCACGGACCTGTTGGTGAATAGAACGCAAACTTTCAGTTAACTGGCATAGGTAATCAATCAACAAGGGGTACTTAATATCGGAAAACCGCTGAGGACGCGGACGCCCCAGACATTTGCCGGGCGTCCAAACACAACCTCATGCGGTAACAATCCTGTCCTAGAATGTGCTGTCTTTCTTGTTGACAAGAGTGCTAATGGCAGGGCATCGGGCCACTGTAACCCTGTTGTCTCCTGAATCTTTGCCATTTTCAGTTTGAGAGTACCATTGTACTTCTCAACCAAACCTGCTGACTGCGGGTGGTTTGCAGCATGAAACTTCTGTTTTATGTGTAGACCATCACAAATTAACTGAATAACCTTAGCATTAAAATGACTTCCGTTATCACTCCAAATCAAATGGGGCAAGCCGAAACGAGGAAAGAACTCCTTCAGGAGTACCTTTGCAGTCGTAATGGCTGTATTATCTTTAGTGGGATAAGCCTCAACCCATTTACTAAATGCACAGACCACCACCAGAACGTACTTCAAATTGTTGCACCTTTCCAATTTGATATAGTCCATTTGAAGGACTTCGAAAGGGAAAGTGGGTGGTGAAACATTACCAGGAGGTGTAGGGGTACCTTTCCCAGGATTTGCATCATGCACACCATACAGTACTTCACTAAATGTGCAGCTGTTTTTGCAATATTATCATTCCTCCATACAGGGTCTAACAGTTTGCAAATACCCTTTGCACTAATATGGGCTGGGCCATGAGCCATCGTAACTACAGGGAGTACGTATGCATCTGGCAACATCCATCTTTGCTTCCCTGACTTGTCAATCCAACATCCCTCATCATTCAAATGTGCTGTACTTTCTTGCCACACTGCTAATTCCTCTACTGTAGCTTCACTTTGAATCTCTTTCACGTTCTCAAATGTATCCTCAAACATGGTGATTTCAGGCACCCATCTAGCGGGCCCTGCTACGAACATTCTTTTCATTTTAGTCCGAGATGTTTCCTTAGCTGTCTGATCTGCAAAAGCATTTCTCCTACCTACATCGTCAGTGACTTTTTGATGGGCGCTACACTTTACTATAGCCAATTTCTTAGGGAGGGCCAAAGCAGACAAAAGCCTCAATATGAGGTGTCCGTGCTGGATTTTGGTGCCATGGGAAGTAAGAAACCCTCTCTCAGCCCAGAGTCGCCCAAAATTATGCGCGACTCCGAAGGCATACTGGCTGTCAGTATAAATATTGACAACCAGTCCCTCACTTAATTCGCAAGCTCGGATCAGAGCAACAAGCTCGGCAGCTTGGGCTGACTGATAGAGAACTTGTGATGTCTCAACTACTGTATGCAGTGTAGTGACAGCATACGCAGCAGTTGTAGTGCCATCTGGTAATTTAAAACAAGAGCCATCGACATATAGTTCTCCTTGTGGGTCAGATAAGGGAACATCAGTCAAGTCTACCCGTCCTTTCGTCTCTTCTTCCGTCCGGAAAATGCAATCATGTGTATCAACTACATCGCTCTCAGAAGGGAGGGGTAGTAACGTGGCCGGATTCAGAGTGGCACATCTTTTAATCGTGATGTGTTTGGCAAACAAGGTTAACTCATAACCAGTCAGAGGTGCACTGGTGAGGTGCTGTGTCGTGGTCTTATTCAAAAGTGTATCCACAGCATGGGGTACCATAACTGTGAGATCAGTATCAAGTACGAGTCCAGCCGATTGTCTAATAGATACGGCCACAGCCGCGACCGCTCTTAGACAACTCGGGAGGGCTCTTGCAGCAGGGTCAAGAACAGCAGAGAAATAAGCACACGGCCGTTGCTTATCTCCAAATTTTTGTGTTAAAATAGATAGCGCACAACCGGCCATCTCATGGACATACAACACAAACGGTTTAGTGTATTCTGGTGTGCCAAGTACTGGAGCCGAACAAAGCGCAGTTTTCAATTGCTCAAAAGACTTCAGACATTCAGGCATCCAAGGCAGGGGCTCATGCACATCCTTCAGTGTTAATGAAAGCAGAGGTTTAATTAGTAGCGAGTAGTTAGGTATCCACTGCCGACAGTAGGAAGTGATACCTGTAAAAGCATGCACAACTTTTTGAGTTTGTGGAATAGGCATTTTAACAATGGTACAGATGCGCTCAGGGGTCAGTCTCCGACCCTCCTTCGACAGTAGGTGACCTAAACAGGTGACCTCCTGTCGACAATACTGAAATTTAGAAAGGGACACCTTATGTCCATGTTGGGCCAAATGCAACAATAGTTTAACTGTACTGTCTTTACAACCTTGTTCCGTGTCAGAAGCTATAAGCAAGTCATCAACATACTGCACTAATACATTACCTGAGGTAAGTGAAAGGGAATCCCTTTGGCTCTTTAATGCTTGACTATAAATACTCTGACTTTCTGTATAGCCCTGAGGAGCTCGACAGAATCTAAAGCTCCTACCAGCTAGGGTAAAACCAAACAAGTATTTACTCTCCCGATGAATAGGGATACGAAAGAAAGCATTTTTCAAATCAATGACGGAGAACAATTTTGCAGTAGAGGTAATCATTGTCAAAAGAGTGGTAATATCAGGAACCACTGGAAACTGAGGGACTACTATCTTATTAACCTCGCGCAAATCAATCACAAAACGAGAAACATCTTCATGATCATCAGGGGAACCTGAGGGTGTCCTTTTAAGAATTGGAAGAATAGGGCTCTTACAAATATTAGCAGTTGTCTCCTCAACCACTCCCTTCTGAATCAAACCCTGTATAATTTGCAATAGGGCTCGCTCTCCTGCCTGCGGTATTTTATACTGAGGAATACGAGGCAAAATAGCACCGTCCTTAACCTGAATCGAAACTGGCGATATCTGCAACAATCCCACATTTGTGTCACCTGTCACCCACAGAGTGGGTGGCACATCTTTAAACTGAACAGGAAGGGGTGCATCTTTAGACAAACACTGCTTAGCGCGTGCCACATCTGGACCCATGGTCATATAGACACCTGCCGGAGAACAATAAATTGTGGCATGCAATTTCTTCAACAAATCCAAACCCATCAAATTCTCACCACAATTAGATGTCAACGAGAATGGCGAATCCACAGTGAAAGGACCAATAGTCAACGCAAGAGGTTTTGAAATGGGGCTTACAACCGGTACACCAGAGAAACCAACCGACACATTATTATGGCCAGACAGAGCCGCCCCAGGGACCATATTTCGAGAAACAGAACTTTTTGTCGCAGCTGTGTCCACCAAAAATTCCTTTGTCGAACCTTACAGTTCTGCTGTTACATAAGGACCACGCTGGTCTACAGGTATCGGAACTGGTCCCTCACTCTGCCCCTGGCTGTCCTAGCCGTAAGACATCCCTGTCACTTCTTCCATGTCATAACCATCATGGTAATACTGTCCATCACGAGGGTCATCAAAGTAATTATTATCGGAACGACCCTGTGAGGCTGCAGCATTCTGAGTCCTATCTGCCCCACCAGCTCCACGACCCCGTCCACGAGAACCTCGTCCCCTCGGGACCGCTATCTTCTGCAAAAGCACAGGACACTCGCTACGCCAATGCCCCTCCTCCTTACAATACGCACACTGATTCAGATCCAAGGGCGTAGTTGTTGGTTGCCTACTAGTATGTGGAAGCTGTCGGGCAGGACCACCACGTCCGCTGCCATTCCCCCTAAAAGCCCGCTGTAACAACACCTTCATCTTTAAATCCTTATGTCTCTTCTCTGTTCTCTTCTTTTCTTCATTATCCCTATGCTCATAATATTGTGCCATATTCAAAATAACAGAGGGAGAGGAGGTGGACCAGGTACTCTCAGAAGCTTGCAATCGCGTCGAAATTTCGGGGAGCAAATTGGAAACAAATCTATTGACAAACAACGGAACACCTCCCTCGACGGACAAATCCTGTCCACTATTATCTGGAAATGTGCCCTCAAATCGAGTGAAAAAATCAGACACACTCTCATCTTTCTTAGGCCGACAATTTATCCCAATCCACCTTTCTTGGCGGAATATGAGAATGCATATACGTAATTATGCGACCTGGCAATGCTAAAATCTCCGCTCGAGGCTTATCACCGGGCTTCCTTTCCTGATCCCACGCCTTAATTTGATCCCAAGTACCACCCAACTCTGGAACATGATCTTGAGTATGGACCTGCCTCCAAATATCGACCGGAACAAGCAAACCAAAGAACATTTCAATATCAGCAAGAGTCATCACCGTGGAAGAAGCAGCTTCAGTCAGTTCTTTATAATAAGCAGTGGGATTCTTCCTAGGATCAGACAAAAGAGTCTTAAGAGAAAAAACTTCACTTCTTTTCCACAGAGTATAAGCCCATTGCTCCTGAAACCGGGCCGCTACTGCAGCTCGAGTACCATTACCACGGCCATCTGTTATTTCTGGTACCTCGGGTGATAGATGGGATGAACCTCTCTCATCGGAAACTGAGACACTGTGGTGGGACTCTTCTCAAGTAGCCTACCCCTGCAAGCAATCAATGTCGTAACACTACCAAAAACTTGACCAGGCTCCATATTACTAACATACACACGATCTTTAATATCATATAGAATCTGTGGTGCAGCATCCTTGAAACACTGCTCCCAAATAGTAATAAGCGTAGCAGACTTATGCTTAAGGGCATGCTGTTGTACAAAGGGCTCATAATCTTTCATCACGCTCCAAACATCTTCCACACTATAAATGGGGTTACGACCCCACTGCGCAGCCTGATTGGCCACTACCTTTTTCTCTTCATCACCTACTTCAGACCGCACATACGAACCCATAAGCTCTTTAAACTTTGTCCAATCTCCATCCCCAAACCCAGGCACGGGGGTCCCATCACTCAAAGAAACTGGAGGATGAAAAACCAGAGAAGGAGAAGCAACGGAAGCGCCAGGTATTATCAATGCTGAGCGTTGTGTCGCAGGAGAAAGAGCTGGCCAGAGGGATGCTGAGACAATAGGTGTGGCAGGGGTTCTAACAGTCACAGTTGCCACAGGCGGCAAAGAAACAGAAGGAAGAGGAGGAGGAGCCAAAGCCATAGTCGTTGACGTAACAACGATAGATGCAGGGACTGAGGCAATGGATGCAACTGTTACAGGTGGCTGAGTGGGGACCGGGACAGTTGGATATATTCTTTGCAGAGCATATGGAGGTGGGGGTCGGGTATCCAACAATTCTTCCACAAAAGTATCATCTTCCTCCTGAACCACATATGATTTGTCAATATGTAATCGAAACCGTCTATCTTCACACTCAATACCCTTCTCCTGTTTTTCCCTATCATATGCTACAGCCTTCTGAGTCAACATCTGCATTCTCCCTTTCCGGCCCTCCTTCTCTGCCTTCATTCGTCTCTGCTTAGCTGCCTTTTGCCACGTTCTGAGGGAATCAAACATAGACTGCCTACTTCTTTTTTTAAACAACTGTTCTTGTAAATACTCAATTTTTTGTTCATCAAAAGTGCCCATCAAAGGCCACTTCAACTCGGCGTTGTCCCTCGTATATTTGTGCCATAGCGTACTAAACATAATAGGGCCAAGGCTATGCTTCACATACATATCAAAATTCAGAGTGCCTTCTGGAGGCGCCGGCTGACTTTCTTCCAATCGAGCATCAGTAGAACAACAACGACAGCACAAGACAAACAATTTACTGAAACTAGGCATTTTTAAAAGAAAGCAAGTTCACTATTTTATGCCTAGCAAAACAATTGCAATTGCTTTTGTCCCAAAGACGGTCTTTAGACTGTACCAAATACAAACCAAAATGGTACCATATCCGCAAATAACCAAAACAAACTCACCTGATGTATACAGGTAAAACAAATCTATTCTCCACTACCGACTCTTCGGACCAAACGGTCAGATCCAGGGGTTTTGCTGTTCAGGACTCCAGTCGGGATGACCACTGGGTGAGGCACTGTCCGGCAGAACAGAAGGGGCAGCTGCGAGTATCAGGAACTCTTCGTGCAGGGATTCCTGATCCCTGCGTCCGACCCGGTGATAGCCTCGACCTTCCCCCCGTCTGCGGAAGGGGATGGGTCACTCACCCGAAGGAGTGCCTGTTCGGGCGCCAACTGAAGGAAGTGGCCCAATTAGGGTCACTCGGGTCACTCACGACCACCACTCAGCCTTCCATACAAATGAAGAGTCGGTCAGACAATAGAGAATACAAACCAATATTAGTTTATTCAGAGTACGCTCAGAGCGGAGCCCTGTCTGCCCAGTCACCAATAGTGTTGCAGAGAGAGTCTGACATCAGCAAGCATAACGATACATTATGTACATTTCAGAACAAAGGAAAACACGCCCACCATGGAATTTTCCAGAGAGATGCAGCTGGGCGGTAAATTACAAAGGAGTAAGTTTCGAATCCGAGGCCAGGCACACATTATCTATCTCTCAAGGTTACTCTGCCTGTGCCCACTTTCATGTATTGGCCCCCACAAACACACGGGACACGGGCTGCGTTGCACACACGTCTTTATTTTCCTCGTGTACATGCGCGCACTGCACTTTTCCCACCAGGCTCCTCCTCTTCCTGCCATGCCTGACCCTAGGATGCGGACAGGACAGGCATGGTGACACGACACCTCCCCCCTTTGTATTTTGAACGTTCAATGTTTCTCAGAGTTCTTCAATGAGTCGGGTGGGTTTCCGAATGGTTCTTCGTGGTTGGCTGGTTCGTGGTTGGTTGGAGGGGCGCCCCTCTCTCAAGTCGCAGGTGTCCGACACCCGTCTGGGTTCTTCATGACTGCTTTCTTCTTGACTCGACACGTCTGTGTCCCAATCAGGTTTTCGGGCCTGAGCATATGCTGTCGGGTCACACTTTTTGAAGTGTGACACGTTTCTGGTTGTTCTCTTGATCCCGGAATCAGCTGTAATCATGGTCCCTTTCCTTCTTACTACTGGCAGCGGATGGGCATAGTAGCGGCTGTCTGCTTTGGTTCTCCTTTCTTGTCTCACCAGCACCCAGTCTCCTTCTCGGATGTCAGACGTCTTGGCATGTCTGCGATGATCTGCATATTCTTTCATCTTTGCCTTCTTGGTCCGATCCAGTTCTACCAGGGTCTCGTGGTCTGAGGTTGTGATTCTGGATTGTGTGACAGAGTCTGCGGTCGGTATCCGGGTGCGTGGAATTCGCCCGAGCATCAGAGTGGCGGGACATTGATTTGTGGTGCTGTGTGGCATGTTCCTGTACGCCCGTAGTACTTCATTTAGCGCTGGCTGAATGTCGCGATGAGCTAATTCAGCTTGTTGAATTGTCTTTTTTATAGTGGCCATAAATCGTTCCACCATCCCGTTGGCCTGGGGCCACAGGGGAGTGATTTTCCGGTGTTTGAAATTCAGGTGTCTCGCGAAATCTGCAAGTTCTTGTCCATTTAAAGGTGGTCCGTTGTCAGTCTTTACCACCGTGTGATTCCCCACGCGGCGAATGCTTCGTCAATGACGGGTATAACAGTGGTCGCTTTGGAAGAGGAAATCTGATGGGCGATGGGAAATCGGGAGTACTCGTCCATGATGACGATGATGTATTTTCCCGACTTCAGCGGGCCAAAGAAGTCGATGGCTACTTGTTGCCATACACTGTCTGGGAGGTCCGACATCTGCAAAGGGGCATGTGATTCTTCTCGCCCTACCAGTTGACAGTGTGGGCAGTCTTGGAGCGTGGTCTCTACCATATGGTCAAGGGTAGGGAACCAGACGCGCTCTCGCAGCGCTTTCTTCGTGGCTACCACCCCTCGGTGTCCTTCGTGTGCCAGGTTGATGGTTCCCTGTCTCAATTGGTGAGGGATGACGATCCTCCGATCTCTTAGTAACAAGCCGTTGGCACTGATGGAGAGTTCATCTTTGACGTGTTTGAATGCCATGAGTTCCTGAGTGTCGATGGCGTCACTCATCTTTGGTTCTTCCAGGTGTCTCCACGAATCAGTGCGGACACGATGCATGATATTTTGGAGCGTAGCGTCTTTGGCAGAGGCTTCGATGAGGGCTTCTAATGGAACGGCAGGTGGGCAGGCCTGGTCAATGACGAAGTGGGGATATTCTTCGGCTACGGAGTGTCGCACTCGTGTCAGAGCTTGTGGATGCCGCGATATGTAGTCTGCAGGGTTCTCCGCCTCCCCCGGTTTATGAATGATGGTGTACGTGTAGTCTTCCAAACGGATTCCGCATCGCTCGATCCGCGGAGGCATCTTCGCCCGGGGGTTTCCGAAAATGGTTATCAGAGCTTGGTGATCAGTGATGAGTGTGAAGTGCTTGCCATATACAAAGAGGTGGAAATGCTCACATGCCCACACGACCGCCAGGCTCTCTTTTTCCGGTTGGGAATATGCTTTTTCTGTGTCGGTGAGGCTGTGACTGGCGTATGCAACGATGTGGCGTTGGTCATCTTCGTCATCATATTGCGCCAGAATCGCCCCTAGCCCAACAAGACTGGCATCCACCGTGATTTCCGTCTTCCGTTTGGGGTTGAAAAACGGTAAGTTGATGGCTGAACTCACAGCTGCCTTGATTTTGTTAAAGGCTTGTTCACATTTGGCTGACCACTGAAAACGTTGTCCTTGTCGAGTGAGTTCTCGTAGTGGGTATCTGATGGTTGCATAGTCTTTGATGTAGAGGGCGCAGTAACTGGCCATGCCCAGGAACGAGCGGATGTCGCTAACATCATGCGGCTGTGGAGTGTCCGATAGTGCTGATACCTTTTCGGGGTCAAGTCTCATGCCCTCTTTTGAGAAAATGTGGCCATAGAATTTGAGAGTCGATTTGTGAAACTCACATTTGTCTCGGTTAAGTGTGAGATTGGCGTTGAGGAGGGCGTGACACACTCGGTCTAACGCTTTGTCGTGATCTTTCTGGGTCTCTCCGAACACCAAGATATCGTCACTGTAGTTGAATGCATTTGGGATGTCTTGTATTACTTGCCGAACAGCCTCCTGAAAGATCTCGGCAGCTGACGAGATTCCGAAGTTGAGGCGTTTATATCTGAAGAGTCCTTGGTGTGTGGTGAATGTAGTGATGTATCTCGATTTTTCATGTAACTCAAGTTGATGGTACCCCTTGTTGAGGTCTAGTTTCGAGAAGACTGTCGCTCCGTTCAGGCCTGTAATCATGTTGCTGATGTGGGGTCCTGGGTGTCGCTCCCTTTCGATGGCTGTTTGGAGCTCGCATGTCCACACATAGGCGTACCTTGTTGTCCTGACCTCTCTTAGGCACGACCACTACTGGCGACACCCATGCAGTGGGTCCGGTTGATCTTTCTATGATGTCCGCCTTTAGTAGGTCTAGGAGTTCGTCATCTACCACTTGCTGTAGGTGAAATGGCACCTTCCTGTGATGCTGTGCCACTGGTGTCACGTGCTTGTTGATATGCAGCTTGACCTTGAAGTGGGCTAGCTTCCCTAGGCCACTGAACAGCTTCGGGAACTTGTTGACGATGTCTGGTGAGTCGTCCACTTTGTACAAAATCTCGACGAGCTTCAGGCGTTCTGCTGTTGGTAAACTGAGAAGGCAGTCTGCTGCTTCAGGACCTTCAATCACGTGGATTTGCGCTTGAATTCTTCTGTCTTTATATGTTAGCGTTGTGCGGAATTGTCCTAGACACAGCAGTGGTTCTCTGGACATCCAGGTATAGACTCGTACTGTGGCTGGTTCCAGTTTCGGTTTTGGATTCATACTCTGGTATTCGGTGGCGCAAATATAATTGAGTGATGCGCCTGTATCTAGCACAAACTTGGCGGAATGGCTTCCCATTCGGATGTGTAACCGCGGGTACTTCTTCAGTCTGTCTGGGTCTGCCACCATGCACACATACTCATCACTGTCTTGTGATATGGGAGTGAGGGAGGACGATTCTCTGGATGTGGACTGCTGGGATCGGTAAGAGCTGTGTGATTGTGTACTGGATCTTGACGAACTTGTTGAGTGGTCTCTTTGTCCTTGTACAGCTCTCACGTGGTGACGTGACCCGGTGTTGTGCTTGGTCTGTCTCATTTCCGTGCGACGGGTTTGGCAGGCGGCTTCAAAATAGTTGTCTTTCCCACATCGGTGGCATTGTTGACCAATGGCTGGACACTGACCCGTATGAGGGTAGTCTTGACCACAACGGTAACACTGTGATGGTTGTCTCCTGGGGTGACCGATCTTGGTCCCGCTGCGGGGAGACTTCGTACGAGGTGACCTTGTAAATCTTCCTGATTTGTGGCGGTCCGGGCGGTGCCTCGGTTCTGCGTGAGATTGTACACGGAGAGCTTGTTCTCTTTTCTCAGTTTTGCTGGCCTCCATCTTTTTCACGTGCTCTTCTGCTTGATCATTGATACAGGTGAGTTCTTCTATCTCGTCAAGGGAGTAGTACTTTTTGAGCAATCGACGGCGTAGTGACTCGGATTGACACCCTTCAATGATACGTAGGCGAAGTGCGTCTTCTGTGTTGAAGTTGTCGAACTCGCAATAGCGAGCTAGACGCTTGAGGCGGGAGATAAAGTCGCCCATGGGTTCATCTCGCTCCTGAGATGCTAGGTTGAACGTGTAGCGCTCATAGTCTAAGTTCCGCTTGTGAAGGAATTTCTTATTTAGAGCTTCTCTCACGTCCTCATAGGACGCAGCGCTGGCTGGGGTTAATTCTTTTATAATTTGTCCAACGTCTTTGCCTACTAGGTTTTGTAGGGCTATGAGTTGTTGGGCAGAGTCACGGACTTGTGACCCCTTCATGAAGTCCTCAAAGTCCTCAAGCCAGCTCTTCCACTTGGGGCCCATACTGTTTCCAGATGTCAGCGTTAAGGGCTCTGGAGGACGCAGGTATGATACCCCCATGAGTATTGGTCCGGGAGGTGGGGCAGTTTGCGCCGGGCCAGGCACAGCTTGTTGCGAGGAGTCAGGGTCTGACATGGTGGGCGCAATGTGGCTCCTGCAGGACTCAGTGGCGTCTGTGAGTCTTAGTATCACTTTTGGCGGGCTCTAGGGAAGATTTTGTGTATCGCCTGACTTTAAGATGGCAGCCGCATTGGGACCAGGCTTAGTCAGTGCAGCTTGCCTGACTCTAAAATGGCCGCCGAGAGGACTCCTGTATGCTTCATTCAGTCTTCAAAAGGGGCATTTCATTTTGGCTTACCCCTGGCTTCTTGTGGTGTCTCTCCGTGTGAGGCAGTTCTGTTCCCGACCTTCGGGTTCTCGAGCACGTCTCCCGATCGCCGGCCGCCCAGTGTGCTGGCTGTCACTCACGCTCTTCAGCCGCCTAAACGCTCCGCTCTTCATTTGCGGCAGCGCTCGCTTCATCCGCTAGGCTTTGGCACCGCAGGAGGCAGAGGGGGGTGACTCCGCATCCCACCCTCGTCGCCAGTTTCGTGTATTGGCCCCCACAAACACACGGGACACGGGCTGCGTTGTACACACGTCTTTATTTTCCTTGCGTACATGCGCACACTGCACTTTTCCCCCCAGGCTCCTCCTCTTCCTGCCAGGCCTGAACCTAGGATGCAGACAGGACAGGCATGGCGACACGACACCCGCCACTAGTCAAGTGGGAGAAGGCTTACATCTAAAGGAAAGGTATGCGCTAATAAGAACAGTGCATTCATTAGTGTGGCAGAAACCAACTCTGAAGAAACATAACCTAGAGATTCCATTTCTTGGAATAGCAAAATTAGTTTCGATCTAAATGTAAAATGGCGCCTACACAGAAAATGGCGCAGTGAATGCTAACTTACGTAAAACAATACAAAAGCATCATTATTTATTCCAACAACTGGTACAAACATGGAGCGCTCTGCACACTAAAGGCATTTCCCAACAGGATTGAAGGCTCAGCTCCACGTATCCTGGAAATAGGTGTGGACTTACGAAGTTTGGAGCAGTGGGGAGGAGAAGGGCAGGGAGTTGTTCTTCATATGAATATAAAGCTGGTGCTTGTGCACCGAGAGAGGAGCATTACCGCAGGCTCCGTAGCTTGTGATGCCCACATAAAACCAGGTCCGCGTACTTTCGACCTCTGAGAGTGTTTGTGGGTACCATGAAGCTGCACGTGCTGAGGTTCACAGAACAGCCAGGCTCTGGCCAGGTGTCCAGAAAGACCTCTACTACAGGCGAGCCCTCCCTACAGCAGCCTGCTGGATTCAGGCTTTGAGTACATCCCACGTAAGGAATACAGCCAAAGCTGCACGAAAGACCAGGATTGAAACAATGCATATGCCTCTTTAAATTAAGCATCTCTTTTGCTACAATTCTTCTACATGACTCTCCCCCTGCCCGCACTCAGCCCCAAAACCCATGTGACTCTTCCCCAGCCTGCCCTTAAACCCACAGCCCATCTGACTCCTCCCCAGCCTGCCCTTAGCCCCACAGCCACCCACGTGACTCTTCCTCAGCCCGCCCTCAGCCCCACAGCCCATGTGACTCCTCCCCAGCCTGCCCTTAGCCCCACAGCCCATGTGACTCTTCCCCAGCCTGCCCTTAGCCCCACAGCCACCCACGTGGCTCTTCCACAGCCTGCCCTTAGACCCACAGCCCATCTGACTCCTCCCCAGTCTGCCCTTAGCCCCACAGCCACCCACGTGACTCTTCCTCAGTGCCCCCCCTCAGCCCCACAGCCCATGTGACTCCTCCCCAGCCTGCCCTTAGCCCCACAGCCCATGTAACTCTTCCCCAGCCAGGCCGTCGCACATAGATCATTGACTCCTCAAGCACTTGCACTCACTGTGCTTCGAGGCACTTCACTGATCTGCAGCTCGGAGGGCACCACTCTAACTTCAAGCAAAATCCAGAGAGGATGTGGTCCGTCGGCTAGACTGCCGACTTTGGTGCTGGAAACCAGGGTTCGAGCCTCGGGGTCGCGTCCACATCCTGTGATTCTGGGCAAATCATTTAATCTCCCCGTGCCTGAATGTGTAATGTAAATACGGTGCTCGTGTAAAGCGCTCCAATACCTTGGGGTCGAGTTCGCGCTATATAAACATGCACAAAAAAAAAAAACTTCAAGACCTGTCCATGAGAAACTGGCACGCCCCTTACTTGAACATATGTGTGCGTTCACATGCGTGCCTGTTTGTCTTTTAAACAACAGACTTTCAGTTCAGCAGCAAAGTGTGTGTCTTCTGCACAGCACTGGCTGGGAAGTCACAGGTTCAATTCCTATCACCATTGCCCTTTGGGTTCATGTGATGGCTGCACAGATCCTTGGTCTGATCCTGAGAACTAGTTCAGTGGGTTATGCACCTACTGCCAACACATGCATGTGATCTGCTTGGCAAAAACTGGCCTTGTTTCCTGGATAATTTCCTGGATGTTGATAAAAAGGAATCCCATTTAGTTGTGTAATAATATTATTAAGTGCTAAAAAGTAATTTGGGTTGCATTGTGGGCTATTGAAGTGGTCTTTTATACTATGTTTACCTGCCTGATACCACACATGACATTAAGTGAGTGTGTGCCTTTCCATGCGTACAATGAAGAAAAGATATAACAGTGTGGCAGACTCAGCCCTCCATCCTTTCGTGGTCAGTATCAGGTGCCTTTAAATTGGGTAATAGTAACATCAGTCATTTCCATTACTTAGAAATAACAGAGGAGTGATATAAAACGCTGTATAAAAACACGTTATTGCCATTATCATTACATGATGACACCATACTTCTCTCACATTGCCTTGACTTCCCAAGGATTCTACAACACCATGGCAGACTTCTTCCGCAACAAGATCTCCACCATCTACAAAAACTTTGAAACCCAACCCACCGCCGCCGACACCTTCAGCGTCCTCGCTCCCACAATTACAATCTCTGGCCACCTGCTCACCACCTGGAATCAACTCACCACACAAAACACCACCGCCACCATGAACTCTACCCACTCTGGAGCACCCACAGACTCCTGCCCCCACCATATCGTCAACCTTGGGAACAAGATCATCAGGAA
The DNA here is from genome assembly GCA_963921515.1 of Calotriton arnoldi. Taxonomy (NCBI): domain Eukaryota; kingdom Metazoa; phylum Chordata; class Amphibia; order Caudata; family Salamandridae; genus Calotriton; species Calotriton arnoldi. The sequence goes on from CAWUFW010002197.1 coordinate 278,447, forward strand.
AAAGCTCACTGCCATCTCCAACACATCCATCATCACGGCCACCTTCCCCCCAATGAACCCAAGAATTACCGTCCCATCTCTCTGTTCCCCTTCCCTGCCAAAGACCTCGAAAAAAACATCAACTGCCAGCTCACAGAACACCTGGAGAACAACAATCTCCTGGACACCTCCCAATCTGGATTCCGCACCAGCCGAGCACCAAAACTGCCCTGATCACTGCCGCTGCCGACATCAGAACACTCCTTGGCTGGGGAGAAACGGCGGCCCTAATCCTCCTCGACAACTCTCAGCATCATTCGACACTGTATCCTACCTCACCCTCATTAGGAAACTCCACCACATTGGAATCCAAGAAAGCGTCCTCAAATGGACGCCCCCTTCCTCACATGAGGATCCCAGAGCGTCTGACTACCTCCTTTCACCTCAAAACCTAAGAACATCATCTGCATTGTCACTCACGGCTCGTCCCTAGCCCTACACTGTTCAACAGGATCACTGACAGAATATCGACGGACCGAATATTGACCTACAAGAATATCGAGTACAGAATATCGATGGACAGAATATCGACATCTTATCTCTACAAAGGTAAGTACAAAAATATCGAAACCAAAATATCGTTGTTTAAAATATTGTTTTTTTAAATGTCTTAAAAATAATATAAAATTAATTAAATAATAAATATAATTAATAAAAACTATGGGGCCCATTAGGATGGCGGGTGGAAGCACCACCGCCGTGCTGGCGGATGCAAAAAGCACCAGTTACCGTCCGCCCGCCACAGCACACACGCCCGCCCAATTAGGATGTGAAAAGTCAGCCAAACACCGCCCGTAAGCCAGCTACGCCCTCCGCCATCAAAGTGCGCCCGTCCACGGAGCGGCGCGGCCTAATGGAGACACAACGCCCGACGAAATCACGTACCGCCCGGCGTACAAATTACGATGCCAGAACCAAACAGTTCCCCCGGCTAAGAGACACCGCACGTGAAAGCAAGGCGGAAAACCGAACGCACAGTATGGATAGCAAAGAGGCGGACCCCCGAGCATGAATCCAGCACTGCAGGCCCTCCCCATGCTCTACCTGATGCAGCACCCAGGAGTCAACGCACCGCGGCGACGCAGGTAGGCAGACACACAACAGGGGCACGCAAACAGCGCACACAGTGCAAGGGTGGGAAAACTGTATATGGCCCCCCCCGACACCCCTGCGTGGACACGACACATCCACCACTGCACCCACACATGCGCACAACGCAGAGGCCAACAACAGTGCAATGCATGCGCCGCACACAAACAACACAGGGTCACAACAAAACACCACACACACCAGCCCCACCCAGAACGCACATGTCACGTGACAGCCCTGCCACAGTCATGTCCCCAACCGGCAATTCACTGTTGCCAACCTGACGTCACACAAGTGACCCGAACATGTCAGTGACGTCACGCCAAATTAGGACACCCCTGTGTGCAAAACACGGCGAAGCACACAGCGGAGGCAACATCACCCAGCAGAATATGGACCCCGTCGGGAAAAGGTACGCCAGTACCACACAGAAACACCGATGCCACCCTGCACCCAATAACAAGACATGCAATACGTAACATCAAAGATACCGGGGACAGACAACAGGTGGGACCAATTATAACACAAGGCCCAACGTATAGCGGAAACGCAGCCTGCTGCCCACACACGGGAGAGGAGACAGCACTGAATGACCTTCCATTCCCACTCTGAAACCACATCCCGACTAAACAAGCCGGAGACAACAGTCATTGCACCAAAAAAAGCCCAACACAGGCATGCAGAGGGAAGCGGCCACAGGGCAGATAGCGCATAACACCAAAGAACATTCACAACGGAAAAAAGAAATGATAACACTCCCCCATGTGGTTCACATGCAAGTTATCTGGAAGGAGTCAGACACCACTGACCTTGACCATTCAGAGAAGCATGTGGGATGAGGGCCCGTGTCCTCCGCACAAGCCAACATAACACAAGTCCTGCCTCCCTACGACCATTACAGAATTCCCAGCAACGTCGGAGGTTGCACACTGCAGACTGCACAGACAGCCGGAGCACGCCACCACAGCGCCCTGCAGCAAAATGGCACTTGCACCACACCTACCCAACTACGCCGGACAGATCAAGCTGTACAAACATAACCTGATACAGATATTGGGATGTGACAATCTGGCCTTGCTGAACGTAAGTTACCGACTAACTTACCGCATCGCATTGTTCAGCTGCATCATCCCCGTCTTCTACTGTCGGAGGTGTCCCTTCTACTATCCTGTGGATCTATGTCTCTCCAACCCGGCATGTCCAAGGGCGGACCTGCTACAACTATTCAACCCCCTGGACGTCCACGACAGGGTCTGTTCAGCCTATGGGGGCATGGCGTATGTGGCTACTATCGGACCCACACTGCAATGGGACCACTGTGCCTCCACACGACGGATAATGGATTACAGTTACATCGAATGTCATCCAACATGTCCCATCATGCTCCTACAAGGGACAACTCACGACCAACACCTTGACAGCCACCATCCGCTACATTGGATGGCATCCATGTCCACCACCAATGCCATGGAAGCCCTGCTGGAAGGTATTGCATACCTGACAACCTGTCAATTCGTCGGGCCCCGCCGCCATACCTCCAATTGAGCAATGATGTCCCACACCGTACCCATGCTTGGCTTCCGCACGGACTAGGCAGTTACCAGTACAACAACTATACCATACAACCTGCAACTGACACCACATCATCAACTACACTGCCATGACATCTGATATTTTCGGGACATGCACCCTGTTCCTCATCACATCCAGTAACTCTGCATGAACAGGGGGAGGCAGAGGCATGGGATTTGTGTATGGCAACCACATGGACAGAACTGCACGTACAACCATGCCATGATATGGATCCTGCGCCCATGAACATATGCACCGGTCAGTAGACAGTAATCGTCCTGCTGTAGTATGTGAGAGCTGTCACCTCACCTCCCTCTGAACGTCCGTGCCAGGAGCTTCGCATGGACACCAAGTGCATCCACCAACAACATGAGCCCAGTGACTGTGACATGGCCAGTACCCACCACATCGCAACAACAAGTGGGACGCAGTTGCATGCACGTAAGCCCATGCCCTGATGTCACCTCCACGCACGTGTGTATGAGTAACTATAGCAGCAAACCTGTAACATGGAACTGAGATGCACTGTGCCCATGATGACAAGCGGACTGGTAGGCTAAATGTATACTGTCTGTGTCAAAGTCAGCAGCACCACAGTAATTAGCAAATGTACATTAGCACAGCAACGGCTAAGCAGTTGTAACTCTGAAGTACACATCCCACAGTCAACAACTAATGACATGTACCCCTACACCCTATGCTATGTGCAATCATGCTGAGTATATCCTCCACATGCATTTCGCTGCCAGTAGTGTCCACTATACTGCATCACAGAGGACATAAGTCCCAATACATGTTTTGAAGCAAAAATGTGTCTCTGCTGATTCATTTCACAAGTACGAATGAGAGAGGATGAGAGTGTGTGAAGTACACGGCAGTCGTGAGATGACCATGTAGTCCACTGTCATTGGATGTCAACGCAAATGAGTAGCACAACTGTGGAAGGCACACATGTGTCATGTGAAGCGGGAGTTACGCATGGCTCAGGTGGGTGGGTGTGACGGGTAGGTACGCACATGCAATGTTGAAACACGCTGTGTTGGGAGGATTCAGGAACAGTACATTGGCGCTCTCCTGGGAATCTGTAAAGACCACCTGTCTGGTGATGAATGTGAACTCGTGTGTGCACAACAGGTGGGCACACGATCAATGCTGCATCAAGTGTAGACATCAGCCCACCCTCCGTGGACATGCTGGATACTGCTGTGCGTCCGCCAGGCCCTTGCCAAGGCACTCACATCCCCTGTCGACCTGGTGTATCCCCAACATTGTCCACTTGCACAGGCAATCCAGGGCACGGGATGGCAGTAGAGCATGGTGGGTGAGAGGTCATGGCGCGCTCCTCCTGGTCACATCACGCAGGGAACACATCCTCAATGTGTAGTATGGCACAAGTCAAATGGAAGTAGTGGGGTGACGCACACATCCCACCCATTGACATTACACCCACACACGTTACATGCCATTGCAACAGAGAAGCCAGCGCGTGCACAAGCAGCTCCAAGCTCGCCCCAGAGAGGCCAAAGAGTGAATGTGTGGGGCCATGAGCTCCAGTTGGACGCGGCTTGGCCCGCTAGGGCAGCTACAGCCTCTGTGTGTTGCAGGTGGTGTATCCGGACTGCGGAGCCTGTCATGCATTGTCAATGTTGCCCGTGTCTCGAGTCGGGGCACCACGCAGGTGGACGGCGTCCCGCCACTTATTATACCGTGAGACAGACCACTTGTTCAACTGGACCCACAAATACACTCCTTGGCCTCTCTGGGGCGAGCTTGGAGCTGCTTGTGCATGCGCTAGCTGCTCAGGTGCAAACGCATATTGGGGTGAGCGAGGGGAGGCCATGAGGACAGTGCAAAAGATGACTGTTTGATTATCAGCCAGTTTAAGGAATGACCCTGATGTGGTCGGAAAAAGACGTGTCTCGTGTGTATTGCAACTAGTAGATCAGCCGATGAACTACCCATGTCTTGCATGTAGCCCCGCACCCAGCCCCGCCCACTCGACACATTAAAATGAGTACCAGCACCACATTCTACCCATTCGAAGCACTGACTGGGGGTGACAACCATTGGACAGTCTTGTGTAGTCCACCCACGCGTACATGTGGGCCCTCCATGATCCATGTCACCTGCGGCAAAGTGATGTCATGGGCAATGACGGAAGTGAGCAGAGCTGTCTGCCCCACGCACAGATGGTGCATCAGCTCAACAGACCCAGCACTGAGTGCAGCAGGGGTCACATGTGCAGGGGCAGTTGTGCCTGGTGTGAAGGCACATGCATATAGACAGCACATCGAGCAATGTGTAGCCTGCCCACATCTACTGTCCATTGTCAGGCGGACCTAGAAAAAGATCACAAGGCAACACATCTGTGTGGGTGTACCCACTGTGACCAACAGTGCGCAACCATCAGCGTACTCGCCCTGTGCATGGCCCACCCCGCAACGAAGGTCACATTCAGTGCCACTATCTCTCACACACATCCCTATCACGAGTCATGGTGTGTCCAATCGACAGTGCAGAGTAAGCGCTCATCCGGAGGGTCCTGAACAGGAGACACATGTAACCCACTAGGCAGTCTGTGTCGGCACCTACTGGCATTGTGCAGTCAATGTGCAGGCCAGGCCTGCTGGGACTGAGAAGGGCAGCATGGCCCCAGCCTGACTTCCACACGACCAACAAGTGCACTGAGACCTGCATTGCCAATTGTCTGTGTCACTGGATGTCTGACATGAAGTTGCCATGTACCACCACTCGGGAGGGACAGACAGGTCAAAGCGCCCGAGAGCTCACATACCCATGCCACCTGCAGTCAGCATGGTGAGCAGTGCATGTTTGAACACCACAGGCTCTGAGTCATAGTGCTGCGGAGCAACGACATGTGTGTCCCCCACATGCACACCCACACACACTGCAGTTGTCTCTCACACACAACTTTCGCACGGAATAGCCATGTGCAGTGTGCGTGGAGCTCGGAATCCAGGTTCTCCAGCTCCTCGCTGGTGAGTGGACCTGGACATGTCCTCAGCGTCATCCACGTGTAGGTGGAGTGGTGGCAGCAGCAGGTGTTTTCGAGGGGTGCCAGGCTGCAGTGCCAGGTAGCTGTGGTTATGCCTGTCCCACTCACACACACATATAATCCCCTGGGGCAGTTTCAGTGGGTACAAGCTGCTGCAATTCGTGTACCATGTCTGGCAGCTTCAATTGCAGACGTTGGCCTGCTCCCAGCTGGCCATGGACGCCTACCTCCACAGTGGAACACGCAGGGTGCAACCGCGAGGGTCATTGGAGTTGGCCGTAAGGGCCTGGCCCATGGCGGGTACAGTCCGCTGATGCCATGTGCACCACACAGTATAATGTGCGCAATGCATCTGCAGGTGTGGCCATGATTTGCGTGTGGGTGCAGGTCCACAATGGACAGGGCCACAACATGCTGTGTGCATAGGCAGGGACGGCCAGTGCTCATCCTCCACATGTCTGTTGGCACATCATCATGTACACATTGGCATGGGAGCATGGGATATGCATATGCACACACATGCCATCTTTCACTATGTACATCTGCCACTTGGCACGTGCAATGTTACGTGTCACTTGTGATGTGTAATTGCAAGCACACATCCGTGTTGGCATGGGGCTTGCAATGTGTACACCTGTCAATGTTTCTGGAGGTGTGATCCGTACAGTGCTGTACATAGGGTGCAGTAGTGACATCAATGACTGTCTCATATCCCCTCGTGCCACAGGTCCCACTTGTTTTGGCCGCTCAGCCTGTGTCCATAGCGTTGTTGGTGTGTGCCCTACACACCCAGCCTCGGAAGCAGTGTGATGCACAGCAGCTAGTCATGTTGCCGTGGTGTTGCTGCTTGCCGAATCTGCAGTCTGTTACCATCAGCATGCCTTACAAGTTATTGAGGCCTAGATCCCCATGTGCATGCTCATAGCAATGGGGTGTGTCACTGCCCATTGCTATTGTTAGGGGACCTGTGTAAGTGTATTGTGGCTGTGCTGTCCCTACTTGTCAGCTGTTCTGTTATTCAATTGCCTGCTCAGTCATTTATGTTTTGTGTATGTGAATATGCCATGTGGCGTGTTGCTTTGACATGTGTCCACTTCCATCTTTCCTAGGCGGAGACCAAACATTCATCGCCCCTACCAATTGCTGTCGGACATGGTGGATGTGGAGGTCATCCGCAAATATCATCTGGACCGACCCACCCTGCATCGTCTATGTGCCTTGTTGGAACCCCACCTCCGTCCGCGCAGGGTGTATCCAACAGCATTCACCCCCACGGCTAAGGTGATGGCTGCACTGCATTTCTTCGCCACTGGGTCATTCCAGCACACAGTGGGCAGTGGAGGTGGGATGTCCCAACCCATGTTCAGCATGGTGCTCAGGGATGTACTGTCAGCCATGATGCTGTACAGGAACAGATACATCCGCTTCCCCAGGGCTCGTGAATTGGCGGCAGTGAAGGGTGCATTCTATGCCCTTGGACGGATCCCCCACGTTGTTGGTGCAATAGACTGCACCCATGTTGGCCTTGTTGCACCACAGGCCACTGAGCACCTCTACCGCAACCGGAAGCACACGCACTCCCTGAATGTGCAAGTGGTGTGCCTTGCGGACATGGTGATTTCACACGTGTGTGCGAAATTCCCAGGATCGGCCCATGACGCGCACATCATGCGCAACAGCATCCTACCACGTCTGATGACCGATCTGCAACCGGACCGTGGCTGGATTGTTGGTGAGTATGTGGAGTAGTGTAGCGTGCTGGCTGTGCGATGCTGTCTTGTGTCCAGTTGGAATTGCAATGGTTCTCTGTGTCCCTCACACCCAGGTGACTCTGCTTACCCGAATGGGCCCTGGCTGCTCAGCCCATTACGACGTCCTGGGAGCCCAGCTGATGTCCGCTACAATGAGGCACATGGGAGGACCAGACGTGTGGTTGAGCGGACCTTTGGCCTCCTCAAGTCCAGGTTCAGATGCCTGGACCGCACCGGGGGCGCACTGGCGTACTCCCCACAGAAGGTGTGCCAGATAGTTGTGGCTTGCTGCATGCTGCACAATCTGGCTATCCGCAAGCAGATCCCCCTAATTGTGGATGACGGAGATCAACCAGGGCCCCAGCCTGCAGACCAGGACAGCTCTAGTGAAGAGGACAGTGGAGAGGATGAAGCTGTGAATGTGCGTCAGCAGCTCATCGCCCGCTACTTCACTTGACGGTGAGTGTCCATGTACGACGGCTGATGTAGCTGTAGTTGTGCAGGTGTATGTGTGCTCTGTCACGGGGGCCTTTTGTTCACTGAGTGCTGTGTGTCAATGGTCCATGTCCAGGTTGGTATGCCACTGACAGTGGCTGTAGCATTGTGCCCTGTTGCACTGTGAGATGTGTGTGCATTGCTTGTAGTTGGTGACAAGTACTGTGTGATGAGTGTGTGACACACTCATTGAATGTACTCATGTTCTGTTTTTCACCCCTAGGTCCCTAACAGCCTCTCCTGTCCCATCGACATACCACACAGCAGATGCATTTCTGCTCATGGTGGCGATTGCACATCGTTGAATAAACCCAGGACACATTAAGCCGATTGTGAGCAAGGTGTATTTATTAACAGCGGTGACATGTGATTGTGTGCAAGGTGATGACAAATGTGGTGCATGCTGTGACAATGAGTTGACGGTCATGGCTGCGTGATGGTCAAGGTGTACCCATGGAGTTCTATGTCCACAGTCCAACAGACACATGCCATTCACATGGCAGTGTGGGGTAGGATCGTATTCCAAGTCAATGCAGTAGGTGGTCAAGGTGACTGGCGTTTGGTGCGTGCGAAGTCCTCTCTGGACACCTGTTTCCTCTTCGGACGGCCCCTTCCACGTTTGGTAGGGGGGGGGGTGTGTTGATGTTCCGCTGGTGGTGGTTGAGGAGTGCTCACTCGCTGTGGACGCAGGGGAACGCGATGCTGCACGAGCCTGCGCCACAGCAGGTGGTGGTGGAGGTGGTGTTGCTGGCCTTGCTTGTGCCCTCCCCCCCACCACCAGCTGGCCCATGAGGGCCGCGATTTGGCCCATATGGGCGTCCATGGACCTCAACACCGCAAGGACCTCCCGCGTGTCGCTAGCCGACCTGGCCCATTCTCCTTGGGCCTCTTGATAGGCCCCAAGGACTCTGTCGATTTGCGGCAGGGCTTGGCTCCCAGGCACAGTTGGCGTTGGCCTGGCCCTGCTCCTCCTACCAGTACTGCTGCCACCAACCTGCCCACTAGCCACATTGCTCACCACGGTCCTCGCTCTGGCTCCCAGGGTGGAGCCCGACGGCCGTGCCGACCCTTGCGCAGGGGCTGTGGCGAGGGATGGCGTGGTGGTGGTGGTTGCGGCGGTGGTGGTGGCCGTACCGGCCGTGGCAGCAGGGGTCTGTGACTGGTCAGCAGCCCTGGGTGATGGGTTGGTGGGCAAGAGGGGTCCTGGGGAGCGGTTGTGCCCTGCCACTCCAGATGGGCCTGCTGGGTGCTCCGTGTCCGGAGAGGTGTCCAGCTCCTCTACATCCGTGAGTCCGGGTCGGGGGCTTGCGGACTGGCTGTGCTGGCTGCTGTCACCCTCTCCAGCATCCAGCAGTTCGGCACCTGTGGGGAGAATGAGATGGGTCATTGTGTTGCACCTAGCAAAGTATGTATTGGTTGTCTGACATTCACAGTTCGTGCACTGTCGTGCACAGGTTTCCCAGTGGCGTGTGTGTGGATGTACGATGTGTGTATGCGTGGGCTAGGCAATGGGACTGTGTGATGTGGACATGTGGCATGGGACGGATTAGCAATGCCGATGGGTGTGTGTTGCTATGCTCCTACATTTTGTGGCTCGGGTGTATGCGTGCTCCAGGACCATAGACGATGTTGGGTTGAACGATGGTTTAGGGGGAAGGATGGAACGCTTAGGTACGCTGATGCCAAAAGGGGGTACAGCCCCTAAACGCTCTTGGGTTGTAATATGCTTTTGGGGTACATACTGTAGGTAATGGGTGCAGAACGTGACATGTGTTCTGGCAACATGACAGTGCATAGACTAAGGTGTGTGTCTGTCTCACATGCCCGGAATATCTGCTGACTGTTATCATTCATGGACATCACATTGGTAGCATTGTTGTGAGTTCGTGCTTGTTGTGTGCCACACGACGTATTGCAGATGGGCCAAATCCTTTGTGTGCGTGCTGCCCTGGTACATGTGCATCAGTGCTGTGCTCTTGGGGTGTTGACTATATTATGTGTGTTGTTACTCGCAGTGTGACGTGCGCTTCAGTCACTGCAGGCACTTGATTTGTCATGGGCAGGTATCTTTGCATTACTACTGTATGAGGGCCAGCTGTTCGGATGACATACCTTTCATGACACTGTGGCTGAGAGATGAGATGGATGATATGTTGAATGTGCATTGTGTGCCTGTGTGTTTCATGGGTCCAGTTGTCTTTGTGTGCAATATTGTGGTTCCAAGCTGTTACTTCTAGTACGGTCTGTCTTACGTGGGCGTTGTTGTACGATGTGTGGGTGACAGGCAGTGAGGACTACATGGACAGGACTTCGATGGTGTTGCTGATGTGTGTGATGGGTGGCACAGTGCCTGCCGTGTGGGTCTGTGCTCCAGTGGGACTTGTGCATGCAGACGTGGCTCCTTAGGTGTTGCTGTATCTGTGATGGGTCATGTGGGGTTTGACTCTGTTGCAAAACACACAAGATGATGGACGGAATGCTGCACATTGGCAAACATTCACCCCCAGTCACAGATCTGGGTTTAATCCATCGTTATTTTGCTTCACTACGCCACCCCAGTTCAGACATAGCCATATGCAAATCAGTCTTGACCCTGTGCCTCATGGGAACAGTCCAGACCGAACTGCCAAGCCATGTCTTCCCTGGACCGGAATCAAGCATCCTAGGACCGGTTTCAGGCTATCAGCCTTCATCAGCCAGGATAGCTTGACTCCAGTGGCGTAGTGAGCACGGGACCCACGTCTGGGCATACCCTTCCCACTTAGGGCGAAATGCAAAACACACAAGATGATGGACGGAATGCTGCACATTGGCAAACATTCACCCCCAGTCACAGATCTGGGTTTAATCCATCGTTATTTTGCTTCACTACGCCACCCCAGTTCAGACATAGCCATATGCAAATCAGTCTTGACCCTGTGCCTCATGGGAACAGTCCAGACCGAACTGCCAAGCCATGTCTTCCTGGACCGGAATCAAGCATCCTAGGACCGGTTTCAGGCTATCAGCCTTCATCAGCCAGGATAGCTTGACTCCAGTGGCGTAGTGAGCACGGGACCCACGTCTGGGCATACCCTTCCCACTTAGGGCGAAATGCAAAACACACAAGATGATGGACGGAATGCTGCACATTGGCAAACATTCACCCCCAGTCACAGATCTGGGTTTAATCCATCGTTATTTTGCTTCACTACGCCACCCCAGTTCAGACATAGCCATATGCAAATCAGTCTTGACCCTGTGCCTCATGGGAACAGTCCAGACCGAACTGCCAAGCCATGTCTTCCCTGGACCGGAATCAAGCATCCTAGGACCGGTTTCAGGCTATCAGCCTTCATCAGCCAGGATAGCTTGACTCCAGTGGCGTAGTGAGCACGGGACCCACGTCTGGGCATACCCTTCCCACTTAGGGCGAAATGCAAAACACACAAGATGATGGACGGAATGCTGCACATTGGCAAACATTCACCCCCAGTCACAGATCTAGGTTTAATCCATCGTTATTTTGCTTCACTACGCCACCCCAGTTCAGACATAGCCATATGCAAATCAGTCTTGACCCTGTGCCTCATGGGAACAGTCCAGACCGAACTGCCAAGCCATGTCTTCCCTGGACCGGAATCAAGCATCCTAGGACCGGTTTCAGGCTATCAGCCTTCATCAGCCAGGATAGCTTGACTCCAGTGGCGTAGTGAGCACGGGACCCACGTCTGGGCATACCCTTCCCACTTAGGGCGAAATGCAAAACACACAAGATGATGGACGGAATGCTGCACATTGGCAAACATTCACCCCCAGTCACAGATCTGGGTTTAATCCATCGTTATTTTGCTTCACTACGCCACCCCAGTTCAGACATAGCCATATGCAAATCAGTCTTGACCCTGTGCCTCATGGGAACAGTCCAGACCGAACTGCCAAGCCATGTCTTCCCTGGACCGGAATCAAGCATCCTAGGACCGGTTTCAGGCTATCAGCCTTCATCAGCCAGGATAGCTTGACTCCAGTGGCGATGTGAGCACGGGACCCACGTCTGGGCATACCCTTCCCACTTAGGGCGAAATGCAAAACACACAAGATGATGGACGGAATGCTGCACATTGGCAAACATTCACCCCCAGTCACAGATCTGGGTTTAATCCATCGTTATTTTGCTTCACTACGCCACCCCAGTTCAGACATAGCCATATGCAAATCAGTCTTGACCCTGTGCCTCATGGGAACAGTCCAGACCGAACTGCCAAGCCATGTCTTCCCTGGACCGGAATCAAGCATCCTAGGACCGGTTTCAGGCTATCAGCCTTCATCAGCCAGGATAGCTTGACTCCAGTGGCGTAGTGAGCACGGGACCCACGTCTGGGCATACCCTTCCCACTTAGGGCGAAATGCAAAACACACAAGATGATGGACGGAATGCTGCACATTGGCAAACATTCACCCCCAGTCACAGATCTGGGTTTAATCCATCGTTATTTTGCTTCACTACGCCACCCCAGTTCAGACATAGCCATATGCAAATCAGTCTTGACCCTGTGCCTCATGGGAACAGTCCAGACCGAACTGCCAAGCCATGTCTTCCTGGACCGGAATCAAGCATCCTAGGACCGGTTTCAGGCTATCAGCCTTCATCAGCCAGGATAGCTTGACTCCAGTGGCGTAGTGAGCACGGGACCCACGTCTGGGCATACCCTTCCCACTTAGGGCGAAATGCAAAACACACAAGATGATGGACGGAATGCTGCACATTGGCAAACATTCACCCCCAGTCACAGATCTGGGTTTAATCCATCGTTATTTTGCTTCACTACGCCACCCCAGTTCAGACATAGCCATATGCAAATCAGTCTTGACCCTGTGCCTCATGGGAACAGTCCAGACCGAACTGCCAAGCCATGTCTTCCCTGGACCGGAATCAAGCATCCTAGGACCGGTTTCAGGCTATCAGCCTTCATCAGCCAGGATAAGGATAGGATGGAACGCTTAGGTACGCTGATGCCAAAAGGGGGTACAGCCCCCTAAACGCTCTTGGGTTGTAATATGCTTTTGGGGTACATACTGTGGGTAATGGGTGCAGAACGTGACATGTGTTCTGGCAACATGACAGTGCATAGACTAAGGTGTGTGTCTGTCTCACATGCCCGGAATATCTGCTGACTGTTATCATTCATGGACATCACATTGGTAGCATTGTTGTGAGTTCGTGCTTGTTGTGTGCCACACGACGTATTGCAGATGGGCCAAATCCTTTGTGTGCGTGCTGCCCTGGTACATGTGCATCAGTGCTGTGCTCTTGGGGTGTTGACTATATTATGTGTGTTGTTACTCGCAGTGTGACGTGCGCTTCAGTCACTGCAGGCACTTGATTTGTCATGGGCAGGTATCTTTGCATTACTACTGTATGAGGGCCAGCTGTTCGGATGACATACCTTTCATGACACTGTGGCTGAGAGATGAGATGGATGATATGTTGAATGTGCATTGTGTGCCTGTGTGTTTCATGGGTCCAGTTGTCTTTGTGTGCAATATTGTGGTTCCAAGCTGTTACTTCTAGTACGGTCTGTCTTACGTGGGCGTTGTTGTACGATGTGTGGGTGACAGGCAGTGAGGACTACATGGACAGGACTTCGATGGTGTTGCTGATGTGTGTGATGGGTGGCACAGTGCCTGCCGTGTGGGTCTGTGCTCCAGTGGGACTTGTGCATGCAGACGTGGCTCCTTAGGTGTTGCTGTATCTGTGATGGGTCATGTGGGGTTTGACTCTGTTGAACATGTCCGTGTGCACATTGGTCTCATGATTGTGACTGGGAGCAGTGCTGCGTGTTCCTCCGCTACGTGACATGTCCCATGTGTCAGTCGTAGTACAGTCCTCATGCCTACAGACGCCCCGCCCTGTACATTTTCCCACCTACAGGTTGTTTCTCAGTGCGCAATGCAATGGATGCCACATGGTACTGGGAGGGAGGGGTGCTCCACCTTGCTGGTCTGTGGTAGTGGGAGCCTGGTGGGTGTTTTACTTCAGCTGTCCCCCTCCGACCCACTGTCTTTGTGTTCCGGCTACTTACCTGTTACTTGTCGGTCAGTGCAGCTATGGCAGACACATGGATGTGGGGTGTGCTCCACCTTGCTGGTCTGTGGTAGTGGGGTCCTGGTGGGTGTTTTACTTCAGCTGTCCCCCCTCCGACCCACTGTCTTTGTGTTCCGGCTACTCACCTGTTAATTGTCGGTCAGTGCAGCTATGGCGGACACATGGATGTGGGTGTGGGGAGTGCTCATTCTGGCGCATCTGGAGTACAAGGGGACCTGTTGGAAGTTGCGGTGCTGGCTGACTGTACACATGCCCCCATGGTTTTGTTAGTTGGTAGCTTTGGGCTGAGTGTGTGTGAGTGTCTGTTGCATGTGTGGGTGATGTCTTGTGTATTGTGTACTGGACATGGGGGTGTTTGTCCCTAGGAGCTATGGCATGATGGTAGTGCATGTGAGTACATAGCGGTGTGCTGGTATACGTTTGTTTGTACTTACCAGCCTCCACTCCCCCTGGTAATCCGGTGAGGATCTCCGGATGTATGATGACTCGCACCTTCTCCTCCCACGCCTTGAAGGTCTTGAATAGCGCGGGATTCCCTCCGCCAGTCCTGGCGGCCAGCTCTCGATTTTTGCTCTCCTTCTTCTTGACCACGCTTTTGAGGTCGTTCCACCTTTTGTTAATTTCTCCTCTGTTGCGTGGAACTTCCCGACTGCATTGACCTGGTCTACGATCCTGCTCCACAACCGGTTTCTGGTGGATAGTGGTGTCTGTTGGACCTGGTTGCCATAGATTTGTGGGTGCACCTTGACGATCTCGTCGACCATGACCGTTAGCTCGGTGGAAGTGAACTTGGGCATTCTGTGTGATGCCATGGTGTGTGTTTTGGTGTTTGTGGTGCTGGTGCGGTGTGTGGTGTGTGATGTGCAGGGGGTTTGTGGGTCAGGTGTTTGGTGGTGGTGGTGATGGGTGTGATAGGTGCGTGTCTGTGGTGTGCTGCTGTCCTTTCTGTCTCGCTGTGTTGTGTGCTTTCGTCCTCAGTTTGTAATGTTGCAGGGGGTTGTGGTCTGTGAAGGGGCTGGTTTTGTACTTACCTGTGTGGGTGTGTCATGATGGTCTGTTGTTTTCAGGTGTGTTGTGGCTGGTGTTCTGGGATTTGTTGTTGATTTTTTTGTCCAGGGGGGTGTGTTTCCGGGATGTGTACTGTGTTTGGGTATTTGTGCGTGGGTTGCTGTGTGGACTTGTTAGCCATGTTGTGTGTGTTTGTTTTCGTCAGCGGATGGTTTCTGTGCATGGACGTGGCTGCCAGGGCTTCCGCCGTGTCCATTTTCATCACTGTTGTTTGCGCTGGCGGGCGGTGTATTTGTGGATTTTCCGCGCTCTTGTCGGTACGATCCTAATTTCACGGGCGGTGTCTCGGTCGTCAGGGCGGGCGGTTTTGGATTGTCGTGCGTCTTTCCGTCCGTGGCGGGCGGATGGACTTAGACTCGGACATGGGCGGGCGGTATTTTCTGTTTATTTTCCGCCTCCGGCGGATTTCGGTTCGCGGCATCGTAATTGCTCGGTCGGTATTCAGACGGTGTAGGCGGGCGGATTTTCGCCACTGTGGTTGATGGCGGATTTTTATCCGCCCGACATCGTAATAGACACCATAGTTAGAATTATTCAAAAAAGTTAAAAATGATAAATAATAAATGTAATATATAACAAAATGAAACATACATATTTAAAAAAATTATATATATATTAACTTAATAATATTAATAAATAATTATTTTATTTAATTATAAAATGTTAGAAACATAAAAATTATAAATACATATATATATATACATAAACCTGTAATATACATATAAAAATAAAATATATATATAATAAATTAAAATATTAAAATTAATATTTATTTGTAAAAAAATATTTTACACTATATTAACTATAACAGTAGGGAAAGTGTTGGATAGCGGAGGGGAATAATTTACTATTCCCACTCCAGAGAGTGCAACAGTAGGGAAAGTGTTGGATAGCGGAGGGGAATAATTTACTATTCCCACTCCAGAGAGTGCAACAGTAGGGAAAGTGTTGGATAGCATAGGGGTAAAAATTACTATTCCCACTGCAGTGAGTGCAACAGTAGGGAAAGTGTTGGATAGCGGAGGGGTAGAAATTACTATTCCCACTGCAGTGAGTGCAACAGTAGGGAAAGTGTTGGATAGCGGAGGGGATAAAATTACTATTCCCACTCCAGTGAGTGCAACAGTAGGGAAAGTGTTGGATGGCGGAGGGGATAAAATTACTATTCCCACTCCAGTGAGTGCAACAGTAGGGAAAGTGTTGGATGGCGGAGGGGATAAAATTACTATTCCCAC
This sequence comes from Calotriton arnoldi, assembly GCA_963921515.1. NCBI lineage: Eukaryota > Metazoa > Chordata > Amphibia > Caudata > Salamandridae > Calotriton > Calotriton arnoldi. The sequence continues at coordinate 294,797 of CAWUFW010002197.1, forward strand.
TCCAGTGAGTGCAACAGTAGGGAAAGCGTTGGATAGCGTAGGGGTAAACATTACTATTCCCACTCCAGCGAGTGCAACAGTAGGGAAAGTGTTGGATAGCGTAGGGGTAAAAATTACTATTCCCACTCCAGCAAGTGCAACAGTAGGGAAAGTGTAGGATAGCGGAGGAGATAAAATTACTATTCCCACTCCAGCATGTGTAACAGTAGGGAAAGTGTTGGATAGCGTAGGGGTAAAAATTACTATTCCCACTTCAGTAATGACAACAGTAGGGAAAGTGTTGGATAGCGTAGGGTAAAAATTACTATTCCTACTCCACTGAGTGCAACAGTAGGGAAAGTTTTGGATAGCGTAGGGTAAAAATTACTATTCCCACTCCACCAAGTGTAACAGTAGTGAAAGTGTTGGATAGCGGAAGGGAATAATTTAGTATTCCCACTCCAACAATTGCAACAGTAGTGAAAGTGTTGGATAGCGGAAGGGAATAATTTAGTATTCCCACTCCTGCAAAATAATTAACATTATTTAACAAATAATTAATTTGTCAAAAATAATTAACATCCCACCATATTCCCCTATAAACGACACCACCAATATTATAAAATATTACACAATTAACATAATTAATTAGCAATTAATTAATTAATAGCAATTAATAAGAAAATTAAAAACCATCAAAAATAAATTAGATCACACAATTAACACTATAACATAACGTTAAATAAATATTATATAAAAAAATAATAAACATTTTATTAAAATTAAATTACTTCCCACCCTACTCCCCTATCATCCCACAACCCGCTCCTAAAAAAATTACACAATCAACATATTTACCAATCAATTTAAAAAAATTAATATCCAATTAATAACTAATTAATAACATTTTTAACACAATTAACAATATAAAATATTAATTACATAAATATTAATTAATAAAATTATTAATTAATTATACTTCCAGCTCTACTCCCCTATAAAACCAAATCCCGCCCCTAACAAAATTACACAATTAACATATTTACCAATTAATTATTAATTATTAATAACCAATTAAAAATTAATTAATAACCAATTAATTAACACAATTAACAATATAAATTCTTAAATACAAAAATATTAATTAATAAAATCATTAATTAATTAATTTCAATTAAATTACTTCCCACCCTACTCCCCTATAAACCCACAACTCGCTACGGAACTAAAACGCAATATATATATATTTTTTTAATTAATAACTTCTAAAAAATTATTAATTAATATATTATAATTAAATTACTTCCCTCCCTATTCCTCTATAAACCCACAACCCGCTACGGAACTAAAATACCCAAAAATTAATTAACATAAAATTAATTACTTGTAAAAAATTCAAACATACATTAGAAAAATAAGCTATACTTTTAACACATATACTAACATACAAAACACAAAAAAAAAAATCGATATTATAAACAACGATATTTTTACGGACGATATTACTAACTTCGATATTAAGTTAAACAATATTTCTTACCTGCATGTCGATATTCTTGTTGACGATATTCTTGCAGGTCGATATTCTGTCACATCGAAATTTAAACATCGATATTATGGCAAATTGATATTTAAAACTCGATATTATGTCTGAATACCTGTTCAACACCTAAATGACTCACTTGGCCAACATCATCAGAACCCACGGACTAAACATCATAACCTATGCCGACGACACCCAGTTCATCCTCTTGCTATCAGAAGAGCCCTCCACCACTATGGCCAACTTCCGCAGATGCATCACAGAGTTGCCGACTCGATGAAAGACGACTGCCTAAAACTCAACACAGACAAAACGGGAGCCCTGATCTTTGGGAACAACACCTTACCTTGGAACGACTCCTGGTGGCCTTCCAAACTAGGACCCTCACCCACTCCGACAGACCATGCCCGCAACTTTGGCATTATCCTGGACAGCAAGCTCACCATGAAAAGCCAGATCAATATTGTCTCCTCTGCCTACTTCCTCACTCTTCGCATGCTCCGAAAGATCTTCAAATGGCTCCTGGCCAACGCCAGACAAATCATCACTCAAGCCCTAGTCACCAGCCGGCTGGACTACGGCAACTCCCTCCACATAGGAATCACCACGCATACCCTGAAGAGACTGCAGACTATGAAGAATTCAGCTGCAAGACTCATCCTCGACCTCCCCAGATGGACCCACATCACCCCTCACCTCAACAAGCTCCACTGGCTCCCCGTTCAGAAGAGATGACAATTCAAGATGCTGATCCACGCCTACAAGGTCTTTCACAATCAGGGACCAGCCTACATCAACCGCTGCATGAACTTCTACCAACCCTCAAGACACCTGCGCACACCCCACATCCGCTGAAGCAACAGTGGAGGATGCTCCTTCTCCTACCTCACCACAAAGTCATGGAATGACCTCCCCGTTCACCTTCGAACCTCATCCTCTCTGCTGGAATTCAGGAAAGGATTCAGACCTGGCTGTTCAACTGAACCCTCCCTTTGCCGTAGGGTTCACAGTGCCTGGATACCCTCACGGGTGATTAGCTGTGCTTTATAAGTCCTGTTTCATTCATTCATTCATTCACTGTGAGTGGCCAGCTGTGCTGCCTGTCACCTCTAACCCCTACTCTAGACCATTCACGAGCTGCAACTGAACAGTCCCACAAACCGAGCCCCTGGCAGCCCCCCCCCCTCAGAAGACCACTTGTTTGTGGAGAGGTGTCTCTCACTGAGACGAATGAGTGCACTCTGGGGAGCGGTGCCCCCCCACCCTCAGAAGACCACTTGTATGTGGCGAGGTGTCTCTTCCTGAGAAGAACATACACAGTCTAACAAGAGGTGTCTCTCACTGAGACAAACTAGTGCATTGTGGGGAGCGGTGCTCCCCCTCCCTAACCCTCCCAGACCACTTATATATGGAGAGGTGTCTCTCACTGAGACGAATGAGTGCACTCTGGGGAGCGGTGCCTCCCCCTCACCCCCCCAGACCACTTGTATATTGGGAGGTGTCTCTCACTGAGACGAATGAGTGCACTCTGGGGGACGGTGCCCCCCCGAGACAAATTGTATATTGGGAGGTGTCTCTCACTGAGACAAATGAGTGCACTCTGGGGGGCGGTGCCTCCCCCCCAGACCAGTTGTATCTGGAGAGGTGTGTCTCACTGAGACAAATGAGTGCACTCTGGGGAACGGTGCCCCCCCTCTCGAGACAACTTGTATATTGGGAGGTGTCTCTCACTGAGACGAATGAGTGCACTCTGGGGAGCGGTGCCTCCCCTTCCTCACCCCCCAGACCATTTGTATATGGACAGGTGTCTCTCAGTGAGATGAATGAGTGCACTCTGGGGAGCGGTGCCCCTCCTCCCCAGACCACTTGTATATGGCGAGGTGTCTCTCACTGAGATGAATGAGTGCACTCTGTGGGTCTGGGGGGTGGTGCGCCCCCTCCCGAGACCACTTGTATATGGAGAGGTGTCTCTCACTGAGATGAATGAGTGCACTCTGGGGGTCTGGGGGGCGGTGCCCCCACTCCCGAGACTACTTGTATATGGAGAGGTGTCTCTCAATGAGACGCATGAGTGCACTCTGGAGAGCGGTGCCCCCCCCTCACGAGACAACTTGTATATGGAGAGGTGTCTCTCACTGAGACGAATGAGTACACTCTGGGGAACGGTGCCCCCCCAAGACCAATTGTATATGGAGAGGTGTCTCTTACTGAGACGAATGAGTGCACTCTGGGGGGTGGTGCCTCCCCCCTAGACCAGTTGTATATGGAGAGGTGTCCCTCACTGAGACAAATGAGTGCACTCTGGGGAGCGGTCCCCCCAGAGACCAATTGTACATGGAGAGGTGTCTCTCACTGAGATGCATGAGTGCACTCTGGAGAGCGGTGCCCCCCCAGACCATTTGTATATGGAGAGGTGTCTCTCACTGAGACGAATGAGTGCACTCTAGGGGCCTGGGGGGCGGTGCCCCCCCTCCCGAGACCACTTGTATATGGTGAGGTGTCTCTCATTGAGACGAATGAGTGCACTCTGTGGGGCGGTGCCCCCCTACTGAGTCCACTTGTATATGGAGAGGTGTCTCTCACTGAGATGCATGAGTGCACTCTGGAGAGCGGTGCCCCCCCAGACCACTTGCATATGGAGAAGTGTCTCTCACTAAGACGAATGAGTGCACTCTGGGGGCAGTGCCTCCCCCCCTCCCAGATCAGTTGTATATGGAGAGTTGTCTCTCACTGAGATGAATGAGTGCAATCTGGGGAGCGATCCCCCCCTCCGAGACCAATTGTATATGGAGAGGTGTCTCTCACTGAGACGAATGAGTGCACTCTGGAGAGCGCTCTCCCCAGACCACTTGTATATGGAGATTTGTCTCTCACTGAGATGAATGAGTGCGCTCTGGGGGACGGTGCCCCCCCACCTCTCCCGAGACCACTTGTATATGGAGAGGTGTCTCTCACTGAGACGAATGAGTGCACTCTAGGGGCCTGGGGGCGGTGCCCCCCCTCCCGAGACCACTTGTATATGGTGAGGTGTCTATCACTGAGACAAATGAGTGCACTCTGGAGAGCGGTGCCCCCCCCCCCCAGACCACTTGCATATGGAGCGGTGTCTTTCACTAAGACGAATGAGTTAACTCTGGGGGGCGGAACCTCCCCCTCCCAGATCAGTTGTATATGGAGAGTTGTCTCTCACTGAGATGAATGAGTGCACTCTGGGGAGCGGTCCCACCCCCCTCCGAGGCCAATTGTATATGGAGAGGTGTCTTTCACTGAGACGAACTAGTGCATTGTGGGGAGCGGTGCTCCCCCTCCCTAACCCTCCCAGACCACTTATATATGGAGAGGTGTCTCTCACTGAGACGAATGAGTGCAATCTGGGGAGCGGTGCCTCCCCCCTCACCCCCCCAGACCACGTGTATATTGGGAGGTGTCTCTCACTGAGACGAATGAGTGCACTCTGGGGGACGGTGCCCCCCCCTCCCGAGACAACTTGTATATTGGGAGGTGTCTCTCACTGAGACAAATGAGTGCACTCAGGGGGGCGGTGCCTCCCCCCCAGACCAGTTGTATCTGGAGAGGTGTGTTTCACTGAGACAAATGAGTGCACTCTGGGGGACGGTGCCCCCCCTCACGAGACAACTTGTATATTGGGAGGTGTCTCTCACTGAAAAAAAATGAGTGCACTCTGGGGAGCGGTGCCTCCCCTTCCTCACCCCCCAGACCACTTGTATATGGACAGGTGTCTCTCAGTGAGATGAATGAGTGCACTCTGGGGAGCGGTGCCCCTCCTCCCCAGACCACTTGTATATGGCGAGGTGTCTCTCACTGAGATGAATGAGTGCACTCTGTGGGTCTGGGGGGTGGTGCGCCCCCTCCAGAGACCACTTGTATATGGAGAGGTGTCTCTCACTGAGACGCATGAGTGCACTCTGGAGAGCGGTGCCCCCCCCCCTCACGAGACAACTTGTATATGGAGAGGTGTCTCTCACTGAGAAGAATGAGTACACTCTGGGGAACGGTGCCCCCCCAAGACCAATTGTATATGGAGAGGTGTCTCTTACTGAGACGAATGAGTGCACTCTGGGGGGTGGTGCCTCCCCCCAGACCAGTTGTATATGGAGAGGTGTCCCTCACTGAGACAAATGAGTGCACTCTGGGGAGCGGTCCCCCCAGAGACCAATTGTATATGGAGAGGTGTCTCTCACTGAGATGCATGAGTGCACTCTGGAGAGCGGTGCCCCCCCAGACCATTTGTATATGGAGAGGTGTCTCTCACTGAGACGAATGAGTGCACTCTAGGGGTCTGGGGGGCGGTGCCCCCCCTCCCGAGACCACTTGTAAATGGTGAGGTGTCTCTCACTGAGACGAATGAGTGCACTTTGTGGGGCGGTGCCCCCCTACTGAGACCACTTGTATATGGAGAGGTGTCTCTCACTGAGATGCATGAGTGCACTCTGGAGAGCGGTGCCCCCCCAGACCACTTGCATATGGAGAAGTGTCTCTCACTAAGACGAATGAGTGCACTCTGGGGGCAGTGCCTCCCCCCCTCCCAGATCAGTTGTATATGGAGAGTTGTCTCTCACTGAGATGAATGAGTGCACTCTGGGGAGCGGTCCCCCCCTCCGAGACCAATTGTATATGGAGAGGTGTCTCTCACTGAGACGAATGAGTGCACTCTGGAGAGCGCTCTCCCCAGACCACTTGTATATGGAGATTTGTCTCTCACTGAGATGAATGAGTGCGCTCTGGGGACGGTGCCCCCCCACCTCTCCCGAGACCACTTGTATATGGAGAGGTGTCTCTCACTGAGACGAATGAGTGCACTCTAGGGGTCTGGGGGCGGTGCCCCCCCTCCCGAGACCACTTGTATATGGTGAGGTGTCTCTCACTGAGACAAATGAGTGCACTCTGGAGAGCGGTGCCCCCCCCAGACCACTTGCATATGGAGCGGTGTCTCTCACTAAGACGAATGAGTGCACTCTGGGGGCGGAACCTCCCCTCCCAGATCAGTTGTATATGGAGAGTTGTCTCTCACTGAGATGAATGAGTGCACTCTGGGGAGCGGTCCCACCCCCTCCGAGGCCAATTGTATATGGAGAGGTGTCTTTCACTGAGACGAACTAGTGCATTGTGGGGAGCGGTGCTCCCCTCCCTAACCCTCCCAGACCACTTATATATGGAGAGGTGTCTCTCACTGAGACGAATGAGTGCACTCTGGGGAGCGGTGCCTCCCCCTCACCCCCCAGACCACTTGTATATTGGGAGGTGTCTCTCACTGAGACGAATGAGTGCACTCTGGGGGACGGTGCCGCCCCCCCCTCCCGAGACAACTTGTATATTGGGAGGTGTCTCTCACTGAGACAAATGAGTGCACTCTGGGGGGCGGTGCCTCCCCCCCAGACCAGTTGTATCTGGAGAGGTGTGTCTCACTGAGACAAATGAGTGCACTCTGGGGGACGGTGCCCCCCCTCTCGAGACAACTTGTATATTGGGAGGTGTCTCTCACTGAGACGAATGAGTGCACTCTGGGGAGCGGTGCCTCCCCTTCCTCACCCCCCAGACCACTTGTATATGGACAGGTGTCTCTCAGTGAGACGAATGAGTGCACTCTGGGGAGCGGTGCCCCTCCTCCCCAGACCACTTGTATATGGCGAGGTGTCTCTCACTGAGATGAATGAGTGCACTCTGTGGGTCTGGGGGGTGGTGCGCCCCCTCCCGAGACCACTTGTATATGGAGAGGTGTCTCTCACTGAGACAAATGAGTGCACTCTGGGGAGCGGTGCCTCCCCCCTCACCCCCCCAGACCACTTGTATATTGGGAGGTGTCTCTCACTGAGACGAATGAGTGCACTCTGGGGGACGGTGCCCCCCCCCCTCCCGAGACAACTTGTATATTGGGAGGTGTCTCTCACTGAGACAAATGAGTGCCCTCTGGGGGGCGGTGCCTCCCCCCCAGACCAGTTGTATCTGGAGAGGTGTGTCTCACTGAGACAAATGAGTGCACTCTGGGGGACGGTGCCCCCCTCTCGAGACAACTTGTATATTGGGAGGTGTCTCTCACTGAGACGAATGAGTGCACTCTGGGGAGCGGTGCCTCCCCTTCCTCACCCCCCAGACCACTTGTATATGGACAGGTGTCTCTCAGTGAGACGAATGAGTGCACTCTGGGGAGCGGTGCCCCTCCTCCCCAGACCACTTGTATATGGCGAGGTGTCTCTCACTGAGATGAATGAGTGCACTCTGTGGGTCTGGGGGGTGGTGCGCCCCCTCCCGAGACCACTTGTATATGGAGAGGTGTCTCTCACTGAGACGCAAGAGTGCACTCTGGAGAGCGGTGCCCCCCCCCTCACGAGACAACTTGTATATGGAGAGGTGTCTCTCACTGAGACGAAAGAGTACACTCTGGGGAACGGTGCCCCCCCAAGACCAATTGTATATGGAGAGGTGTCCCTCACTGAGACAAATGAGTGCACTCTGGGGAGCGGTCCCCCCAGAGACCAATTGTATATGGAGAGGTGTCTCTCACTGAGACAAATGAGTGCACTCTGGAGAGCGGTGCCCCCCCAGACCATTTGTATATGGAGAGGTGTCTCTCACTGAGACGAATGAGTGCACTCTACGGGTCTGGGGGGGCGGTGCCCCCCCTCCCGAGACCACTTGTATATGGTGACGTGTCTCTCACTGAGACGAATGAGTGCACTCTGTGGGGCGGTGCCCCCCTACTGAGACCACTTGTATATGGAGAGGTGTCTCTCACTGAGATGCATGAGTGCACTCTGGAGAGCGGTGCCCCCCCCAGACCACTTGCATATGGAGAAGTGTCTCTCACTAAGACGAATGAGTGCACTCTGGGGGGCAGTGCCTCCCCCCCTCCCAGATCAGTTGTATATGGAGAGTTGTCTCTCACTGAGATGAATGAGTGCACTCTGGGGAGCGGTCCCCCCCTCCGAGACCAATTGTATATGGAGAGGTGTCTCTCACTGAGACGAATGAGTGCACTCTGGAGAGCACTCTCCCCAGACCACTTGTATATGGAGATTTGTCTCTCACTGAGATGAATGAGTGCGCTCTGGGGGATGGTGCCCCCCCTACCTCTCCCGAGACCACGTGTATATGGAGAGGTGTCTCTCACTGAGACGCATGAGTGCACTCTGGAGAGCGGTGCCCCCCCCCCCCACGAGACAACTTGTATATGGAGAGGTGTCTCTCACTGAGACGAATGAGTACACTCTGGGGAACGGTGCCCCCCCAAGACCAATTGTATATGGAGAGGTGTCCCTCACTGAGACAAATGAGTGCACTCTGGGGAGCGGTCCCCCAGAGACCAATTGTATATGGAGAGGTGTCTCTCACTGAGATGCATGAGTGCACTCTGGAGAGCGGTGCCCCCAGACCATTTGTATATGGAGAGGTGTCTCTCACTGAGACAAATGAGTGCACTCTACGGGTCTGGGGGGGCGGTGCCCCCCCTCCCGAGACCACTTGTATATGGTGAGGTGTCTCTCACTGAGACGAATGAGTGCACTCTGTGGGGCGGTAACCTCCCCTACTGAGACCACTTGTATATGGAGAGGTGTCTCTCACTGAGATGCATGAGTGCACTCTGGAGAGCGGTGCCCCCCCAGACCACTTGCATATGGAGAAGTGTCTCTCACTAAGACGAAAGAGTGCACTCTGGGGGGCGGTGCCTCCCCCCCTCCCAGATCAGTTGTATATGGAGAGTTGTCTCTCACTGAGATGAATGAGTGCACTCTGGGAGCGGTCCCCCCTCCGAGACCAATTGTATATGGAGAGGTGTCTCTCACTGAGACGAATGAGTGCACTCTGGAGAGCGCTCTCCCAGACCACTTGTATATGGAGATTTGTCTCTCACTGAGATGAATGAGTGCGCTCTGGGGGATGGTGCCCCCCCCACCTCTCCCGAGACCACTTGTATATGGAGAGGTGTCTCTCACTGAGATGAATGAGTGCACTCTGGGGATCTGGGGGGCGGTGCCCCCACTCCCGAGACCACGTGTATATGGAGATGTGTCTCTCACTGAGACGCATGAGTGCACTCTGGAGAGCGGTGCCCTCCCCCCCACGAGACAACTTGTATATGGAGAGGTGTCTCTCACTGAGACGAATGAGTACACTCTGGGGAACGGTGCCCCCCCCCAAGACCAATTGTATATGGAGAGGTGTCCCTCACTGAGACAAATGAGTGCACTCTGGGGAGCGGTCCCCCCAGAGACCAATTGTATATGGAGAGGTGTCTCTCACTGAGATGCATGAGTGCACTCTGGAGAGCGGTGCCCCACCAGACCATTTGTATATGGAGAGGTGTCTCTCACTGAGACAAATGAGTGCACTCTACCGGTCTGGGGGGGCGGTGCCCCCCCTCCCGAGACCACTTGTATATGGTGAGGTGTCTCTCACTGAGACGAATGAGTGCACTCTGTGGGCGGTGCCCCCTACTGAGACCACTTGTATATGGAGAGGTGTCTCTCACTGAGATGCATGAGTGCACTCTGGAGAGTGGTGCCCCCCCAGACCACTTGCATATGGAGAAGTGTCTCTCACTAAGACGAACGAGTGCACTCTGCGGGGCGGTGCCTCCCCCTCCCAGATCAGTTGTATATGGAGAATTGTCTCTCACTGAGATGAATGAGTGCACTCTGGGGAGCGGTCCCCCCCCTCCGAGACCAATTGTATATGGAGAGGTGTCTCTCACTGAGACGAATGAGTGCACTCTGGAGAGCGCTCTCCCCAGACCACTTGTATATGGAGATTTGTCTCTCACTGAGATGAATGAGTGCGCTCTGGGGGACGGTGCCCCCCCACCTCTCCCGAGACCACTTGTATATGGAGAGGTGTCTCTCACTGAGACGAATGAGTGCACGCTAGGGGTCTGGGGGGCGGTGCCCCCCTCCCGAGACCACTTGTATATGGAGAGGTGTCTCTCACTGAGATGCATGAGTGCACTCTGGAGAGCGGTGCCCCCCCCAGACCACTTGCATATGGAGAAGTGTCTCTCACTAAGACGAATGAGTGCACTCTGGGGGGCGGTGCCTCCCCCCCTCCCAGATCAGTTGTATATGGAGAGTTGTCTCTCACTGAGATGAATGAGTGCACTCTGGGGAGCGGTCCCCCCCCTCCGAGACCAATTGTATATGGAGAGGTGTCTCTCACTGAGAAGAATGAGTGCACTCTGGAGAGCACTCTCCCCAGACCACTTGTATATGGAGATTTGTCTCTCACTGAGATGAATGAGTGCGCTCTGGGGGATGGTGCCCCCCCTACCTCTCCCGAGACCACGTGTATATGGAGAGGTGTCTCTCACTGAGACGCATGAGTGCACTCTGGAGAGCGGTGCCCCCCCCCACGAGACAACTTGTATATGGAGAGGTGTCTCTCACTGAGACGAATGAGTACACTCTGGGGAACGGTGCCCCCCAAGACCAATTGTATATGGAGAGGTGTCCTCACTGAGACAAATGAGTGCACTCTGGGGAGCGGTCCCCCCAGAGACCAATTGTATATGGAGAGGTGTCTCTCACTGAGATGCATGAGTGCACTCTGGAGAGCGGTGCCCCCCCAGACCATTTGTATATGGAGAGGTGTCTCTCACTGAGACGAATGAGTGCACTCTACGGGTCTGGGGGGGCGGTGCCCCCCCTCCCGAGACCACTTGTATATGGTGAGGTGTCTCTCAGTGAGACGAATGAGTGCACTCTGTGGGGCGGTGCCCCCCTACTGAGACCACTTGTATATGGAGAGGTGTCTCTCACTGAGATGCATGAGTGCACTCTGGAGAGCGGTGCCCCCCAGACCACTTGCATATGGAGAAGTGTCTCTCACTAAGACGAATGAGTGCACTCTGGGGGCGGTGCCTCCCCCTCCCAGATCAGTTGTATATGGAGAGTTGTCTCTCACTGAGATGAATGAGTGCACTCTGGGGAGTGGTCCCCCCCCTCCGAGACCAATTGTATATGGAGAGGTGTCTCTCACTGAGACGAATGAGTGCACTCTGGAGAGCGCTCTCCCCAAACCACTTGTATATGGAGATTTGTCTCTCACTGAGATGAATGAGTGCGCTCTGGTGGATGGTGCCCCCCCCACCTCTCCCGAGACCACTTGTATATGGAGAGGTGTCTCTCACTGAGATGAATGAGTGCACTCTGGGGATCTGGGGGGCGGTGCCCCCACTCCCGAGACCACGTGTATATGGAGATGTGTCTCTCACTGAGACGCATGAGTGCACTCTGGAGAGCGGTGCCCTCCCCCACGAGACAACTTGTATATGGAGAGGTGTCTCTCACTGAGACGAATGAGTACACTCTGGGAACGGTGCCCCCCCAAGACCAATTGTATATGGAGAGGTGTCCCTCACTGAGACAAATGAGTGCACTCTGGGGAGCGGTCCCCCAGAGACCAATTGTATATGGAGAGGTGTCTCTCACTGAGATGCATGAGTGCACTCTGGAGAGCGGTGCCCCACCAGACCATTTGTATATGGAGAGGTGTCTCTCACTGAGACAAATGAGTGCACTCTACCGGTCTGGGGGGGCGGTGCCCCCCCTCCCGAGACCACTTGTATATGGTGAGGTGTCTCTCACTGAGACGAATGAGTGCACTCTGTGGGGCGGTGCCCCCCTACTGAGACCACTTGTATATGGAGAGGTGTCTCTCACTGAGATGCATGAGTGCACTCTGGAGAGCGGTGCCCCCCCAGACCACTTGCATATGGAGAAGTGTCTCTCACTAAGACGAACGAGTGCACTCTGCGGGGCGGTGCCTCCCCCCTCCCAGATCAGTTGTATATGGAGAGTTGTCTCTCACTGAGATGAATGAGTGCACTCTGGGGAGCGGTCCCCCCCATCCGAGACCAATTGTATATGGAGAGGTGTCTCTCACTGAGACGAATGAGTGCACTCTGGAGAGCGCTCTCCCCAGACCACTTGTATATGGAGATTTGTCTCTCACTGAGATGAATGAGTGCGCTCTGGGGGATGGTGCCCCCCCCACCTCTCCCGAGACCACTTGTATATGGAGAGGTGTCTCTCACTGAGACGAATGAGTGCACTCTAGGGGTCTGGGGGGCGGTGCCCCCCCTCCCGAGACCACTTGTATATGGTGAGGTGTCTCTCACTGAGACAAATGAGTGCACTCTGGAGAGCGGTGCCCCCCCCCCAGACCACTTGCATATGGAGAGGTGTCTCTCACTAAGACGAATGAGTGCACTCTAGGGGGCGGTACCTCCCCCTCCCAGATCAGTTGTATATGGAGAGTTGTCTCTCACTGAGATGAATGAGTGCACTCTGGGGAGCGGTCCCACCCCTCCGAGGCCAATTGTATATGGAGAGGTGTTTCTCACTGAGACGAATGAGTGCACTCTGGAGAGCGCTCTCCCCAAACCACTTGTATATGGAGATTTGTCTCTCACTGAGACGAATGAGTGGACTCTGGGGGGCGGTGCCCGCCCGACCACTTGTATATGGAGAGGTGTCTCTCACTGAGACAAATGAGTGCACTCTGGAGAGCGGTGCCCCCCCAGACCACTTGTATATGGAGAGGTTTCTCTCACTGAGATGTATGAGTGCACTCTGGGGAGCGGTGCCCCCCTCTCTCACCCCCCAGACCACTTATATATGGAGAGGTGTCTCTCACTGAGATGAATAAGTGCACTCTGGGAGCAGTGCCCCCCCAGACCACTTGTATATTGGGAGGTGTCTCTCACTGAGACGAATGAGTGCACTCTGGGGGACGGCCCCCTCTCCCGAGACCACTTGCATATGGAGAGGTGTCTCTCACTGAGACGCAAGAGTGCACTCTGGAGAGCAGTGCCCCCCCTCCCGCCAGACCAATTATATATGTAGAGGTGTCACTGAGACAACTTGTATATGGAGAAGTGTCTCTCACTGAGACGAATGAGTGCACTCTGGGAAGCGGTGCCTCCCTCCCCAGACCAGTTGTATATGGAGCGGTGTCTCTCACTGAGATGAATAAGTGCACTCTGGGGAGTGGTGCCCCCCACCTTAGGAGACCACTTGTATATGGAGAGGTGTCTCTCACTGAGCAGAATGAGTGCACTCTGGGGAGCGGTGACACCCCCCCCTCCCACCCCCACCCCAGACCACTTTTATATGGAGAGGTGTTACTGAGATGAATGAGTGCACTCAGGGGGGCTGTGCCGTCCCCCCCCCCCGTGACCACTTGTATATGGAGCAGGCCCGGTTCCAGGAATTTTTATCTGGATGGGACAAGGGTTTGTTTGGGTGGGTCAATGTGGGTCCAATTTTTGTCAATTCTGTAATCCCAAGATTTACATCATATCGTCTTCCAAACAGGCATACAGAGCATCTAGAGAGGTATTTTAGAGTAGCAGCTGCTGCCTATATTCAAACAGCTCAACTCTTATCATTTCCAGCAGGCCAGGCTTCAGCACCAGCGCCAGGATTCCAAGCAGAGTGTAATAGTGGTTCACGGTTAAGGAGGCACCTGTTACCACACCTGAGCCTTGACATTTCACACTAGGAAGACAGGCACTGAAAGCTTCATCGGGGCTTGAGCCTGAAGCCTGGTTCTGGCTCCGCTTGAGGTCCTGTTGGAAATTCGAGCCCACAATGAGCTGAGCTATTATGTACTTTCTGCGTGCCACCCTCAATCTCATCAGGATGTGGTGTTACAGCGAGAGCTTCCAACTTTGGAACTGAACAAGCTAGGTTTGAGTCATGCCGTTGGCTCAGCATCCTGTGATTCTGGGCAAATCTCAAGTGCCTAAAAGAAATGAATGTGACCTTGTGTAATGTAACTGGTGTTCATGTGAAGCGCTTCAATATCTCCAGGTAGAGTTCACACTATATAAAAATCGCAGAAAACGTGGGAGGTAAAAAGAAAGCATTAACATAAGAACGAGAGACAAAAAGCCATTTAGTGGCTGATTTGTACAAAGTGAAAACATAAAACCTGGATAAATTGCAGCATCTCTACTTAAAGTGTGTGAGCTTGGGCAAATATTTTATTTCACCTAAACTCGATTTTCTTCATATTTGCGCATAAAAGCACGTTCAATACACGAATCAGAAAACCAACAATACAGAAACCTACTGTGTTTCATTTAATAGACTAATGTTGCTCTATAATAATCTGGGCCACATACAGGGTCCACGTGACAACTGTCTTGCCTGTTGGTTCACTAATAGCACTGTCAGCAGTGTGAGGACGGGGCACGAATGACTGACTCTAAGCTCATGTTTAAAAACTATCACTTTTAACAAGTGCTTCTTAGTGCAGCGCTATATTGTCACATTTTTATGACAAAGCTTCCTTGTGTTAAAGAAATACAGTCTCATCAAAATGTTAAAAAGTGTATCATATTTTACGTGGTTTGTTATATGTTTTACATAGCAAACATTTTCGAAGCTCGGATTGTGCGTGGGCTCCAAGAGCCAAGCCAGAGCCTGAGCTCGGCTCTCCCTGTTAATTTGTTTGCTCGCCCACCTCTAACCCCCAAACCCAATTTTAAAGACAGTGAAAGCAACATTTCGACTTCTGAAGTTGAGATGGATGAAGCACTTTACAGGTGCCTTCTCCGTGGCCTCTTCTGCCGTGATTGGGTGGGCCAAAGGTCATGTTTGGGTGGGCCTGGCCCACCCGGCCCCCCTGCTAGAACCGGGGCTCATATGGAGAGGTGTCTCTCACTGAGACGAATGAGTACACTCTGGAGAGCGGTGCCCCCTCAGACCACTTGTATATGGAGAGGTGTCACTGAGACGAATGAGTGCACTCTGGGGGGCGGTACCCCCACCTCCCCCCACCACTTGTATATGGAGAAGTGTCTCTCACTGAGACGAATGAGTGCAACCTGGGGAGCGGTGCCCCCCCAGACCACTTGTATATGGAGAGGTGTCACTGAGACAAATGAGTGCACTCTGGGTGGCGGTACCCCCACCCCCCCACCACTTGTATATGGAGAAGTGTCTCTCACTGAGACCTGGGGGGCGGTGCCCCCCCTCCCTCCCCCCCAGACCACTTGTATATGGAGAGGTGTCTCTCACTGAGACGAATGAGTGCACTCTGGGGAGCGGTGACCCCCTCCCTCCCCCCAGACCTCTTGTATATGGAGAGGTGTCTCTCACTGAGACGAATGAGTGCACCCTGGGGAGCGGTGCTCTCAAACACTAACCACGTGGCAGCGTCCTTAACTTTGCCTGGGCAGAGGGGGCTTGTATGGCTTGAGGCCTCTCTCCAACGCCACCAACACATCTCCCAGGCCAGGCCCCCCCCCCTACCCCCCACAACAGCAGGGACAGTCAGTGAGCAAATCTTCCCACTTCGAAAGAAACCGCTGTCTCTGTGGGTGGAGCTCACAGCAGCACTTCACACATACAGCTGCTCTGGGGCAGTTCCCAAAGGGGTGCAGGGGGCAGGGCCGGCTGCCAGCCGTGGGACTCTGCATGAGAGGAAGAGGCTGCCCTGATAAGGCTCTGACTGGAGCCCGCTGAGTGATAACGGGGCTGTCAGGCGAGGAGCAACTCCCTGGAGACGGAACGGGGCTTTCTGGTGGGAGGGAGCTAGGGCTGGGCCGGGAGGGACCCCAGGAGCCCAGATCTGCACCAGACGCTGCGCAAGAGGCCAGACCTACAGCAGGCTCTGCACCACCACAGACCTTCCCCAGGCTGTGCTTCACCACAGACCTCCAGCAGGCTCTGCACCACCACAGACCTCCAGCAGGCTCTGCACCACCACAGACCATCTGTACACTACAGCTGCCCAGACCTATAGATTCTGCACCAGCGCATCTACCCATAGCTGCCCAAATCTGCACCATTATTTATTGGACTCCCCTGGTTCTAGATCCGCACCAGTGTTTGTTGGACTCTCCTGGTTCTAGATCCGCACCAGTGTTTGTTGGACTCTCCTGGTTCTAGATCTGCACCTGTATTTGTTGGACTCTCCTGGTTCTAGATCTGCACCTGTATTTCCTGGACTCTCCTGGTTCTAGATCTGCACCTGTATTTGTTGGACTCTCCTGGTTCTAGATCTGCACCTGTATTTCATGGACTCTCCTGGTTCTAGATCTGCACCAGTATTTATTGGACTCTCCTGGTTCTAGATCTGCACCTGTATTTCCTGGACTCTCCTGGTTCTAGATCTGCACCTGTATTTGTTGGACTCTCCTGGTTCTAGATCTGCACCTGTATTTGTTGGACTCTCCTGGTTCTAGATCTGCACCAGTGTTTGTTGGACTCTCCTGGTTCTAGATCTGCACCTGTATTTGTTGGACTCTCCTGGTTCTAGATCTGCACCTGTATTTGTTGGTCTCTCCTGGTTCTAGATCTGCACCTGTATTTGTTTGACTCTCCTGGTTCTAGATCTGCACCAGTGTTTGTTGGACTCTCCTGGTTCTAGATCTGCACCTGTATTTCCTGGACTCTCCTGGTTCTAGATCTGCACCTGTATTTGTTGGACTCTCCTGGTTCTAGATCCGCACCAGTGTTTGTTGGACTCTCCTGGTTCTAGATCCACACCTGTATTTCCTGGACTCTCATGGTTCTAGATCTGCACCTGTATTTGTTGGCCTCCCTGGTTCTAGATCTGTACCTGTATTTCCTGGACTCTCCTAGTTCTATATCTGCACCTGTATTTCCTGAACTCTCCTGGTTCTAGATCCGCACCAGTGTTTGTTGGACTCTCCTGATTCTAGATCCGCACCTGTATTTCCTGGACTCTCATGAGTCTAGATCCGCACCTGCATTTGTTGGACTCTCCTGGTTCTAGATCGGCATCAGTGTTTGTTGGACTCTCCTGGTTCTAGATCTGCACCTGTATTTGTTGGACTCTCCTGGTTCTAGATCCGCACCAGTGTTTGTTGGACTCTCCTGGTTCTAGATCTGCACCTGTATTTCCTGGACTCTCATGAGTCTAGATCCGCACCTGTATTTTTTTGGACTTTCCTGGTTCTAGATCTGCACCTGTATGTGTTGGACTCCCCTGGTTCTAGATTTGCACCTGTATTTGTTGTACTCTCCTGGTTCTAGATCTGCACCTGTATTTGCTGGACTCTCCTGGTTCTAGACCTGCACCTGTATTTGTTGGACTCTCCTGGTTCTAGATCTGCACCTGTATTTCCTGGACTCTCATGAGTCTAGATCCGCACCTGTATTTGTTGGACTTTCCTGGTTCTAGATCTGCACCTGTATTTGTTGGACTCTCCTGGTTCTAGATCTGCACCAGTGTTTCTTGTACTCTCCTGGTTCTAGATCCGCACCTGTATTTGTTGGACTCTCCTGGTTCTAGATCTGCACCAGTGTGTGTTGGACATTTCTGGTTCTAGATCTGCACCTGTATTTGTTGGACTCTCCTGGTTCTAGATCTGCACCTGTATTTGTTGGACTTTGCTGGTTCTAGATCTGCACCTGTATTTGTTGGACTCTCCTGGTTCTAGATCTGCACCTGTATTTGTTGGACTTTGCTGGTTCTAGATCTGCACCTGTATTTGTTGGACTCTCCTGGTTCTAGATCTGCACCAGTGTTTGTTGGACTCTCCTGGTTCTAGATGCGCACCTGTATTTGTTGGACTCTCCTGGTTCTAGATCTGCACCAGTGTTTGTTGGACGCTCCTGGTTCTCGATCTGCACCTGTATTTGTTGGACTTTTCTGGTTCTAGATCTGCACCTGTATTTGTTTGACTCTCCTGGTTCTAGATCTGCACCTGTATTCCCTGCTAGAGTCGAAAGCACCTGCGTACATCTGCACCAGACTCTGCTGTACTTCGGTGTCTGTACCCAGATTTGCACTAGACTCTTCTGTACTCCGGTGTTTGGGCCTGGATTTGCACCAGACATTTCTGTACTCCGGTGTCTGTACCCAGATTTTCACCAGACTCTTCTGTACCCCGGCGTATGTACCCACATTTGCACCAGACTCTTCTGTAGCAGATGTGCACCAGACTCGTATGTACCCAGATTTGCACCAGACTCTGCGGTGTAGCCTCTGATCTGCCCTGCAGCTTGGACTGACCCTTGCCCCCATCTGTTTTGCACTCGTGCGGGCTCGAGCCTCATCCAGGGAAGTTTGCACCTGTCCAGAGAGCTTCGGATCAGACCATGGCCGGTGCCTGGGGGGTGCTGCTTCTCTGCACCCTGGGGTGCAGCGGGGGCCTGTGCAGGAGGAGTGAAGTACCCAGACTGCAGCTCGGCTTCTCAGGTAAGACAGACAGATGGACACTCCTAAAGCAACACTAATCGGAATGAAAAGCGCTGTGTGTGTCTGATGCACGCCACATAGTTAGCACCGTGTGTAGGCGCTATAAGAATGAATTATTTGTCGCTTTACCCAGCTCAGGGGTGTTGAGGGGATCACGGAGGGGAACTCACGGGTGTTGCCCCCGGCCTGCCCGTTGCTACCCCCGTCTCTGCCCCTTCTACAGCTGGTCTCGGGGCTCACGGTGAAGGCAGGGACAGAGCAGAGAGTAGGCAGGGGTGCAAGGGGCGGGTTTACTCTCTAAGGTCCTCCCCCCCCCACACACACACACTAATCCCCAAACCACCCAAACGTCTCCGCCGAATACTGCAGGGGTTTAAGGGGCTAGATGTGGGACAAGGGGTCAAAGGCGTGTGACCTCACTTCCGCTACCATTGTCCTTGGACTAGATATAGATGAAAACGTCACTCCTGCTTAAAGTATTCATAAATTCATCGTAAGTAAAACTGCACATGGGGGGTGGGGAGGGGGCACCCCTAACGCCCCGAGGGGAGCTGCACACGGGGACACAAGGGGGCGCTGCATTTAACTCCCCCTTTTCATTTTCGAAACACTGGGGCGTAGGACTCCAGGGCTAGAAAGGGTGGGTAAATGGGTGGTACTGGAAGGGTGGGTGGAACAGACAGCAGGTGTGTGGGTGGACGGATGTGCTAGTGGATGAATGGGTGGGAGGGAGAGTGATTGCTTCTTATCTGGATACGTGGGATGAATGGGTGGGTGAGTGGATGAGAAGAAGATGGGTGGATGAATGGATAGGTAAATGCAGTGTGGATGTTGTGAGGTGGGTGGGTGGATGTGAGATAGATGGACTGATGGATGGATGACAGGCACAGAGGTGATAGATGAGAGGTGGATAGATGGATGGATGGATGGAAGGCTGAATGGATGGGGTGGGTGGATGGACAGATGGGTGGGTAGACGAAAGACAGCAAGGTGACAGATGAGAGATGGATGGATGGGTGGATGAATAGATGGGAGGTGGAAGAATGTGTGAGAGGTGGGGAGGTGGAAGGTTGAATGGATGGGGTGGGTGGATGGACGGATTGGTCGATGACAGGCAGCGAGGTGACAGATGAGAGATGCATGGATGGATGAATAGATGGGAGGTGGGTGAATGGGTGAGAGGTGGGTAGGTGGAAGGTTGAATGGATGGGGTGGGTGGATGGCCGGATGGGTGGATGACAGGCAGCGAGGTGACAGATGAGAGATGCATGGATGGATGAATAGATGGGAGGCGGGTGAATGGGTGAGAGGTGGGTAGGTGGAAGGTTGAACGGATGGGGTGGGTGGGTGGATGGACGGATGGGTGGATGACAGGCAGCGAGGTGACAGATGAGAGATGCATGGATGGATGAATAGATGGGAGGTGGGTGAATGGGTGAGAGGTGAGTATGTGGAAGGTTGAATGGATGGGGTGGGTGGATGGACGGATGGGTGGATGAATAGATGGGAGGTGGGTGAATGGGTGAGAGGTGGGTAGGTGGAAGGTTGAATAGATGGGGTGGGTGGATGGACGGATGGGTGGATGACAGGCAGCGAGGTGACAGATGAGAGATGCATGGATGGATGAATAGATGGGAGGCGGTGAATGGGTGAGAGGTGGGTAGGTGGAAGGTTGAATAGATGGGGTGGGTGGATGGACAGTTGGGTGGGTGGATGACAGGCAGCGAGGTGACAGATGAGAGATGGACAGATGGATTGAGGAATAGATTGGAGGTGGGTGAATGGGTGAGAGGTGGGTAGGTGGAAGGATGAATGGATGTGGTGCGCGGATGAAGGGATGGATAGGAGGTGGCTGGATAGACATGTCAGAGATAAGTGGACAGATGAATGCTGATGGGTGGGTGAAATTCAATATGTTTATTCCTAATAATTAGATGAAAACAATCATTGCTAGCTCCCTGCTCTTCAACCCGCAAGAGCTATCGGTGCATCGGCGTTGCCTGCCATGAGATAATAGCAGGAACAAGATGCCTTCCTCATTCACGCCATCTTCCTTCCCTCCTCTTCCTCTCCTGACCCCCCTCTCCACTTCTGCTACTGGTCCCCTCTGAGCTTTAGGTAACTGCCATTTCACCCTGGATTCAAACATGCGGTGCTGTGCAGCCGGCGCATTAACCCTCCCAGATTTTATGAATATTCAAGACCGAGCGATCTCTTTGACACATGCATTGACACAACACCCGTGAATCATGGCCACGGGTGAGAGGTCTGCCTCGTGACCTGCAGCCCTGACGAGGTCTGTGTGTCTGTCTCCTGCAGGGATGGGTGTGGGAGGGCTGCTGTGGAAGACGTGGGCAGTGGTGTAGGCGCAGCCTTCTTCCTTCCACGCCTCCTAGACTCGCGCGGCGAACCTCTTTCCCCCAAGTACACAAGTCAGCAAGTGGAGAGGGGTGAACAGCGGCCTTCATAGCCAGAGTCATTCATTCTAGGTTTCATTGCACTGAGTGATGGAGCCCTCGTGCTGGCCGCTGACTCAGGAAGGTGCAGAAGAAGTCATTCCCAAATGCTCTTGATGGCCCTCGAAGAGTGTCAGGCAGCTGATGCAGTCTGGGGTGGAGGGGCCCGTGAACTGGATGGCCCAGTCTGGGGTGGAGGGGCCTGGGAGAGTGGATGGTCCAGTCTGGGGTGGAGGGGCCTGGGAGAGTGGATGGTCCAGTCTGGGGTGGAGGTGCCCGGGAGACTGGATGGTCCAGTCTGGGGTGGAGGGGCCTGGGAGACCGGATGGTCCAGTATGAGTGGAGGGGCCCGGGAGAGTGGATGGTCCAGTCTGGGGTGGAGGGGCCGGGAGACTGTATGGTCCAGTCTGGGGTGGAGGATCCTGAGAGACTGGATGGCCCTGTCTGGGATGGAGGGCCCTGGGAGTGTGGATGGCCCAGTCTGCGGTGGAGGGGCCTGGGAGACTGGATGGTCCAGTCTGGGGTGGAGGGGCCTGGGAGTGTGGATGGTCCAGTCTGGGGTGGAGGAACCTGGGAGAGTGGATGGTCCATTCTGGGGTGGAGTGGCCTGGGAGAGTGGATCGTCCAGTCTCGGTTGGAGGGGCTTGGGAGAGTGGATTGTCCGGTCTGGGGTGGAGGGGTCCGGGAGAGTGGATGGTCCATTCTGGGGTGGAGTGGCCTGGGAGAGTGGATGGTCCATGCTGGGGTGGAGTGGCGTGGGAGAGTGGATGGTCCATTCTGGGGTGGAGTGGCGTGGGAGAGTGGATGGTCCATTCTAGGGTGGAGTGGCCTGGGAGAGTGGATGGTCCATTCTGGGGTGGAGTGGCGTGGGAGAGTGGATGGTCCAGTCTGGGGTGGAGGGGCCCGGGAGACTGGGTGGCCCATTTTGAGGTGGAGGGGCCTGGGAGAGTGAATGGTCCATTCTGGGGTGGAGTGGCGTGGGAGAGTTGATGGTCCAGTCTGGGGTGGAGGGGCCCGTGAACTGGATGGTCCAGTCTGGGGTGGAGGGGCCTGGGAGAGTGGATGGTCCAGTCTGAGGTGGAGGGGCCTGAGAGAGTGGATGGTCCAGTCTGGGGTGGAGGGGCCCGGGAGAGTGGATGGTCCATTCTGGGGTGGAGTGGCCTGGGAGACTGGATGCCCCAGTCTGGGGTGGAGGGGCCTGGGAGACTGGATGGTCCAGTCTGGGGTGGAGGGGCCCGGGAGAGTGGATGGTCCAGTCTGGGGTGGAGGGGCCTGGGAGAGTGGATGGTCCAGTCTGGGGTGGAGGTGCCCGTGAACTGGATGGTCCAGTCTGGGGTGGAGGGGCCTGGGAGACTGGATGGTCCATTCTGGGGTGGAGTGGCCCGGGAGACTGGGTGGCCCATTTTGAGGTGGAGGGGCCCGGGAGACTGGATGGTCCAGTCTGGGGTGGAGGGGCCCGGGAGAGTGGATGGTCCATTCTGGGGTGGAGTGGCCTGGGAGAGTGGATGGTCCATTCTGGGGTGGAGTGGCCTGGGAGAGTGGATGGTCCAGTCTGGGGTGGAGGGGCCTGGTAGAGTGGATGGTCCGGTCTGGGGTGGAGGGGCCCGGGAGAGTGGATGGTCCAGTCTGGGGTGGAGTGGCCCGGGAGACTGCATGGTCCAGTCAAGGTGTGATTTGAGCCTTGGAGAGTAATGGCGGAGCTAGAGGGGGGAGTAGGAGCGAGTGTGGTGGCCTTGAGCCATCCCACTTCCTAGGGACTGTTTCCGTCCCGGGCGGGTTACACGTTGTGTAGTTATTGACTCTAAAGTTGGGAAGTCGCAGAGGGCGAGGGCCTGGCCCCCCAGGGCCCCTGGCACTGGGTAAGCACACTGCACGCACAGCGCCGCTGGCAGTGACATGACTGTCATGTCGTCCCCTCCCTGAGGATGGATACCTACTAGTGCCATGTGGCAGAGCCCCCCACTGTGGCTCCTCCAGTCTGCTCCCCATGTGTGTTGGACTCTCACACATAAGGCATGGATACCCTTCCAAGGCCCCGGGCGGGGGGGTGGGGGGGGGGGGGGGGTCGCAGTGGTTCATTTCACCTGTTCTCCCCTTCCTTGTATTTCACTCCTCTTTTGTCATCCTGAACACGAGACCGGCAGAGGGCGCGCGCAGACCGGAAACGAGGGGTAGAGAGGATGAAACAGAAAGATGAGGCAAGAAAATGAGGTAGAGGGTAAAGGAGACCTAGATACTGGGGGGGGAGGCATGGAGGAGGGGTGAGGCAGGGCATAAGGGCAGGAAGCGGTCTACTGTGTAGGGGCGAGGCATGACAGCAGGAGGTGGTCTACTGTGGAGGGGTGAGGCATGAGAGCAGGAGGTGGTGTACAGTGGATGGGCGAGGCGAGGTATGAGAGCAGGAGGTGGTCTACTGTGGAGGGGTGAGGTGAGGCAAGAGAGCAGGAGGTGGTCTACTGTGAAGGGACGAGGCAAGAGAGCAGGGGGTGGTCTACTGTGGAGGGGCGAGGCAAGAGAGCAGGGGGTAGTCTACTGTGGAGGGGTGAGGCATAGCATGGGAGAAGGAGGTGGTCTACTGTGGAGGGATGAGGCAAGAGAGCAGGAGGTGGTCTACTGTGGAGGGGCGAGGCAAGAGAGCAGGGGGTGGTCTACGGGGCGAGGCAAGAGAGCAGGGGGTGGTCTACTGTGGAGGGGCGAGGCAAGGTGCGAGAGCAGGAGGTGGTCTACTGTGGAGGGGCGAGGCAAGGTGCGAGAGCAGGAGGTGGTCTACTGTGGAGGGGTGAGGCAAGAGAGCAGGAGGTGGTCTACTGTGCAGGGATGAGGAAGGAGAGCAGGAGGTGTCTACTGTGGAGGGCAAGGCATGGGAGCAGGAGGTGGTCTACTGTGGAGGTGTGAGGCATGAGAGCAGGAGGTGGTCTAATGTGGAGGGGTGAGGCGAGGCATGGGGCAGGAGGTGTTCTACTGTGGAGGGGTGAGGCATGAGAGCAGGAGGTGGTCTAATGTGGAGGGGCGAGGCGAGGCATGAGGGCAGGAGGTGGTCTACTGTGGAGGGGCGAGGAAGGAGAGCAGGAGGTGGTCTACTGTGGAGGGGTGAGGAAGGAGAGCAGGAGGTGGTCTACTGTGGAGGGCAGAGGCGAGGTATGAGAGCAGGAGGTGATCTAATGTGGAGGGGTGAGGCATGAGAGCAGGAGGTGGTCTACTGTGGAGGGCAAGGCAAGGTATGAGAGCAGGAGGTGATCTACTGTGGAGGGGTGAGGCAAGACATGAGAGCAGGTGGTGGTCTACTGTGGAGGGGCGAGGCATGAGAGCAGGAGGTGGTCTACTGTGGAGGGGTGAGGCGAGGTATGAGAGCAGGAGGTGGCCTACTGTGGAGGGGTGAGGCAAGAAAGCAGGAGGTGGTCTACTGTGGAGGGGTGAGGCAAGAGAGCAGGAGGTGGTCTACTGTGGAGGGGTGAGGCAAGAGAGCAGGAGGTGGTCTACTGTGGAGGGGTGAGGAAGGAGAGCAGGAGGTGATCTAATGTGGAGGGGTGAGGCATGAGAGCAGGAGGTGGTCTACTGTGGAGGGGCGAGGTGAGGTATCAGAGCAGGAGGTGATCCACTGTGGAGGGTTGAGGTGAGGCATGAGAGCAGGAGGTGGTCTACTGTGGAGGGGTGAGGCAAGAGAGCAGGAGGTGGTCTACTGTGGAGGGGTGAGGCAAGAGAGCAGGAGGTGGTCTACTGTGGTGGGGCGAGGTAAGAGAGCAGGGGTGGTCTACTGTGGAGGGGCGAGGCAAGAGAGCAAGAGGTGGTCTACTGTGGAGGGATGAGGTAAGAGAGCAGGAGGTGGTCTACTGTGGAGGGGCGAGGCAAGAGAGCAGGAGGTGGTCTACTGTGGAGATGTGAGGCATGGGAGCAGGAGGTGGTCTAATGTGGAGGGGCGAGGCGAGGCATGAGGGCAGGAGGAGGTCTACTGTGGAGGGGCGAGGTGAGGCAAGAGAGCAGGAGGTGGTCTACTGTGGAGGGATGAGGTGAGGCAAGAGAGCAGGAGGTGGTCTACTGTGAAGGAGCGAGGTTCGGCAAGAGAGCAGGAGGTGATCTACTGTGGAAGGGTGAAGCATGAGAGCAGGAGGTGGTCTACTGTTTAGTGGTGAGGCATGGGAGCAGGAGGTGGTCTACTGTGGCGGTGTGAGGCATGAGAGCAGGAGGTGGCCTACTGTGGAGGGGTGAGGCGAGGTATGAGAGCTGGAGGTGATCTACTGTGGAGGGGTAAGGCAAGACATGAGAGCTGGAGGTGGTCTTCTGTGGAGAGGGAGGCATGAGAGCAGGAGGTGGTCTACTGTGGAGGGGTGAGGTGAGGCATGAGAGCAGGAGGTGGTCTACTGTGGAGGGATGATGCAAGAGAGCAGGAGGTGGTCTACTGTGGAGGGGCGAGGCAAGAGAGCAGGAGGTGGTCTACTGTGGAGGGGTGAGGAAGGAGAGCAAGAGGTGGTCTACTGTGGAGGGGCCAGGCAAGGCATGGGAGCAGGAGGTGGTCTACTGTGGAGGTGTGAGGCATGAGAACAGGAGGTGGTCTAATGTAGAGGGGCGAGGCATGAGGGCAGGAGGTGGTCTACTGTGGAGGGGCGAGGCAAGAGAGCAGGGGGTGGTCTACTGTGGAGTGGCGAGGCAAGAGAGCAGGAGGTGATCTACTGTGGAGGGATGAGGTAAGAGAGCAGGAGGTGGTCTACTGTGGAGGGGCGAGGCAAGAGAGCAGGAGGTGGTCTACTGTGGAGATGTGAGGCACGGGAGCAGGAGGTGGTCTAATGTGGAGGGGCGAGGCATGAGGGCAGGAGGAGGTCTACTGTGGAGGGGCGAGGTGAGGCAAGAGAGCAGGAGGTGGTCTACTGTGGAGGGATGAGGTGAGGCAAGAGAGCAGGAGGTGGTCTACTGTGGAGGAGCGAGGTTCGGCAAGAGAGCAGGAGGTGATCTACTGTGGAAGGGTGAGGCAAGAGAGCAGGAGGTGATCTACTGTGGAGGGGTGAGGAAGGAGAGCAGGAGGTGGTCTACTGTGGAGGGGTGAGGCAGGGCATGAGATCTGGAGGTGGTCTACTGTGGAGGGGCGAGGCAATACATGAGAGCAGGAGGTGGTCTACTGTGGAGGGGTGAGGCAGGGCAAGAGAGCAGGAGGTGGTCTACTGTGGAGGAGTGAGGTAAGGCAAGAGAGCAGGAGGTGATCTACTGTGGAGGGGTGAGGCATGAGAGCAGGAGGTGATCTACTGTGGAGGGGCGAGGCATGAGGGCAGGAGGTGGTCTACTGTGGAGGGATGAGCCAAGAGAGCAAGGGGTGGTCTACTGTGGAGGGGCGAGGCAAGAGAGCAGGAGGTAGTCTTCTGTGGAGGGGTGAGGGAAGGCATGAGAGCAGGAGGTAGTCTACTGTGGAGGGGCAGGGCGAGGCAAGAGAGCAGGAGGTGGTCTACTGTGGAGGGGTGAGGCATGAGAGCAGGAGGTGGTCTACTGTAGAGGGGTGAGGCAAGAGAGCAGGAGGTGGTCTACTGTGGAGGGGTGAAGTGAGGCAAGAGAGCAGGAGGTGGTCTACTGGGGTGGGGCGAGGTGAGGCATGCGAGCAGGAGGTGGTCTACTGTGGATGGGTGAGGTAAGAGAGCAGGAGGTGGTATACTGTGGAGGGGTGAGGTGAGGCAAGAGAGCAGGCGGTGGTCTACTGTGGAGGGGTGAGGCATGAGAGCAGGAGGTGGTCTACTGTAGAGGGTGAGGCAGGAGAGTATGAGGTGGTCTACTGTGGAGGGATGAGGCAAGAGAGCAGGAGGTGGTCTACTGTGGAGGGCTGAGGCAGGAGAGTATGAGGTGGTCTACTGTGGAGGGATGAGGCAAGAGAGCAGGAGCTGGTCTACTGTGGAGGGGTGAGGCAAGGCAAGAGGGCAGGAGGTGGTCTACTGTGGAGGGGTGAGGCATGCGAGCAGGAGGTGGTCTACTGTGGAGGAGAGAGGTTAGGCAAGAGAGCAGGAGGTGATCTACTGTGGAGGGGCGAGGCACGAGGGCAGGAGGTGGTCTACTGTGGAGGGGTGAGGCATGAGAGCAGGAGGTGGTCTACTGTGGAGGGGCGAGGTGAGGTATGAGAGCAGGACGTGGTCTACTGTGGAGGGGTGAGGCAAGAGAGTAGGAGGTGGTCTACTGTGTAGAGGCGAGGCAAGAGAGCAGGAGGTGTTCTACTGTGGAGGGGTGACCCAAGGTATGGGAGCAGGAGGTGGTCTACTGTGGAGGTGTGAGGCATTAGAGCAGGAGGTGGTCTACTGTGGAGGAGCGAGGTGAGGCATGAGAGCAGGAGGTGGTCTACTGTGGAGTTGTGAGGCAGGTCATGAGAGAAGGAGGTGGTCTACTGTGGACGAGCGAGGCAAGAGAGCAGGCGGTGGTCTACTGTGGAGGGGTGAGGCATGAGAGCAGGAGGTGGTCTACTGTGGAGGAGCGAGGTGAGGTATGAGAGCAGGAAGTGGTGTACTGTGGAGGGGTGAGGCATGAGAGCAGGAGGTAGTCTACTGTGGAGGGGCGAGGTGAGGCAGAAGAGCAGGAGGTGGTCTACTGTGGAGGGGTGAGGCATGAGATCAGGAGGTGATTTACTGTGGAGGGGTGAGGGGAGGCAAGAGAGCAGGAGGTGGTCTACTGTGGAGGGATGAGGCAAGAGAGCAGGGGGTGGTGTACTGTGGAGGGGCGAGGCAAGAGAGCAGGAGGTGGTCTTCTGTGGAGGGGTGAGGCAAGGCTTGGGAGCAGGAGGTGGTCTACTGTGGAGGGATGAGGCAAGAGAGCAGCAGGTGGTCTACTGTGGAGGGGCGAGGCAAGAGAGCAGGAGGTGGTCTACTGTGGAGGGGTGAGGCATGAAAGCAGGAGGTGGTCTACTGTGGAGGGGCGAGGCAAGAGAGCAGGAGGTGGTTTACTGTGGAGGGGCGAGGCAAGAGAGCAGGAGATGGTCTACTGTGGACGGGTGAGGCAGGAGAGTATGAGGTGGTCTACTGTGGAGGGATGAGGCAAGAGAGCAGGAGGTGGTCTACTGTGGAGGGGTGAGGCAAGGCATGGGAGCAGGAGGTGGTCTACTGTGGAGGGGGGAGGCAAGAGAGCAGGAGGAGGTCTACTGTGGAGGGGCGAGGCAAGAGAGCAGGAGGTGGTCTACTGTGGAGGGGTGAGGCATGAGAGCAAGAGGTGGTGTACTGTAGAGGGGCGAGGTGAGGTATGAGAGCAGGAGGTGGTCTACTGTGGAGGGGTGAGGCAAGAGAGCAGGAGGTGGTCTACTGTGGAGGGGCGAGGCAAGAGAGCAGGAGGTGGTCTACTGTGGAGGAGTGAGGCAAGGTATGGGAGCAGGAGGTGGTCTACTGTGGAGGTGTGAGGCATGATAGCAGGAGGGTATCTACTGTGGAGGGGCGAGGTGAGGCATGACAGCAGGAGGTGGTCTACTGTGGAGGTGTGAGGCAGGGCAAGAGAGCAGGAGGTGGTCTACTGTGGAGGGGTGAGGCATGAGAGCAGGAGGTGGTGTACTGTGGAGGGGTGAGGCATAAGAGCAGGAGGTAGTCTACTGTGGAGGGGCGAGGTGAGGTATGAGAGCAGGAAGTGGTGTACTGTGGAGGGGTGAGGCATGAGAGCAGGACGTAGTCAACTGTGGAGGGGCGAGGTGAGGCAGAAGAGCAGGAGGTGATTTACTGTGGAGGGGTGAGGTGAGGCAAGAGAGCAGGAGGTGGTCTACTGTGGAGGGATGAGGCAAGAGAGCAGGGGGTGGTCTACTGTGGAGGGGTGAGGCAAGAGAGCAGGAGGTGGTCTACTGTGGAGGGGTGAGGCAAGGCATGGGAGCAGGAGGTGGTCTACTGAGGAGGGATGAAGCAAGAGAGCAGGAGGTGGTCTACTGTGGAGGGGCGAGGTGAGGTATGAGAGCAGGAGGTGGTCTACTGTGGAGGGGTGAGGCAAGAGAGCAGGAGGTGGTCTACTGTGGAGAGGTGAGGCAAGGTACGGGAGCAAGAGGTGGTCTACTGTGGAGGGGTGAGGCAAGGCATGGGAGCAGGAGGTGGTCTACTGTGGAGGTTTGAGGCATGAGAGCAGGAGGTGGTCTACTGTGGAGGGGCGAGGTGAGGCATGAGAGCAGGAGGGGGTGTGCTGAGGAGGGGTGAGGTGAGGCATGAGAGCAGGAGGTGGTCTACTGTGGAGGTGTGAGGCATGAGAGCAGGAGGTGGTTTACTGTGGAGAGGTGAGGCAGGGTATGAGATCAGGAGGTGATCTACTGTGGAGGGGTGAGGCATTAAAGCAGGAGGTGGTCTACTGTGGAGGGGCGAGGCGAGGTATGAGAGCAGGAGGTGATCTACTGTGGAAGGGTGAGGCAGGAGAGCAGGCGGTAATCTACTGTGGAGGGGTGAGGCGAGGCGAGACAGAAGAGAAGGAGGTGATTTACTGTGGAGGGGTGAGACATGAGATCAGGAGGTGATTTTACAAGAGACACACTTAACTGCACGGGAAATAGACAAACTACGTTCTAGATGGCGCGGGACGATATGTGCTACATCATATTCTGCCTACACACGAGGGGCACTGATCTGGGTCTGTCCGGTAACCCCATTTCAGGAACTCAAGAGAACCGTAGACAGAGAAGGGAGGTACGCCCTCTAGGAGGGACTTCTAGATGGACAGCCGATTCTTTTGGGTAGTATATACACCCCAAACACCGAACAGAACAAGTTTTGGGATCACCTTACAATAGTCCTAGCCCAATATGCATCGGTACCATGGATACTGGGGGGCGACTATAACTGCGTAATGGATCTTGCCCTTGATAGATCCCACCCCCCACCCGCACACTCTCCCACCCTCAAACAAACAGACTACTATTAATCATGGGTCACTCACTGGGCACTCACGGATGCATGGAGGGCTCGTCACCCGCAAACTAGATTGTATTTGTTCCACTCCATCCCACACAATTTACGGGTGCGTCTAGACAGATTTCTTTGCACAGCGACGCTAGCCCCCAAAATTCAACACTCTGATTACTTAGGCCGAGTTCTCTCAGACCATGACGCCCATATCCTAAGTCTACAATGGAGGCCTCCCCACCCGCCAGTACCCACCTGGAGATTACCACGGGAATGTCTGGCCGACCAGGTTTTCAAACACGAACAGGGGCAAAGCATGCAGGACTATTTCTCTAACAATGCAGGAACGGCGACGTCCAAATTAGTGGAGTGGGATGCGTTCAAGGTGGTGGCCCGAGGACAGTGCATACAACAAATAGTGGGGGTTAAGAGGACATTGGAACGAACACTGACACAGGCGGAAACGAAGCTAGCGACCGTAACAAAAAAGGAAGATGCGAACGGTGCGACTGTGGCTCAGGTGGCAGAAGCGAAAAGGGTATACGCAGCCGCTGCCTTAGATCTGCGCAGATACAATTTTAAGGCATACACTACTAAGGTACATAAGGAGAGGGATAAAACAGGGAACTTACTAGTCTGGCTAGCCAGACAGAACACAGAGTTAAAACCAATCACGGAAGTGCTAGAACCGCATGGTATTCTAGTGCGATCCCAAGTAGAAATACTGTAACTGTTCCAACAGTACTATACTACGGTATACAGAACTCCGGCGCAGACCAGGCAGGAAGCAATAGATCAATTCCTAAACCCACTGAATACACCACAAATTGAGGCGGCAGAGAAAAACGCACTAGACACAGAGATAAAGTCAGTAGACATTACCCAAGCAATCCAAGCCCTAGCACGCAACAAAGCGCCAGGGATGGATGGATTTCCCTTTGAATAATACACAACCTTCTCCTCCCTGTTGGTTCCCCACCTCGTGAAGATGTTTGCGGACGCACTCGAAAAGGGAGAAGTCCCGGGGTCCCTCAGGGAATCAGTAATAGTAACCTTCCCGAAACCAAACCGAGACCCAAAACAGCTGGCCTCATATCGACCCATCACGCTGCTATCAGCTCATTGTAAGATATTAGGGAAGATATTGGCGGACCGGTATACGCAAATTCTGCGGCCTCTAGTTCACCCTGATCAATGAGGGTTTGTTCCGGGAAGGAACACATCCCAAAACCTGCGCCGACTATTTCATGTACAGGATCAAGTGAGTGCCACCTTCCCCAGAGCGGCCTGTCTCATCCTAGAACTCGAGAAGGCATTTGATACTCTCACATGGCCATACCTGTTTACGGTCCTGCAACAGATAGGGATAGGTCCAACTCTCATAGCATACACGCGACTTTTGTACACTAAACTTACCTCGCGAATACGCATGGGGCGATACATATCATCCTCCTTTAAGGTGGAAAGAGGCACGAGACAAGGTTGCCCTCTCTCGCCTCTACTATTCGCCCTCGCAGTAAAGCCCCTGGCGATACAATTGCGCCTAGAGGGACAAATGTGGGGCATCCCCATAGCGGACACTACACATAGTGTATCCATGTATGCGGATGACTTACTGATATATGTACGGGACATCACAGCAGACTTGACGTCCATATGGACAACACTCGAAGACTTCGCAAACGCTTCCGGACTAAGAGTGAACTGGGACAAATCTACGATATATCCGCTACGTGCAGGCCTCACTCCCCTAGACGTTAGGATAGGAGAGAAGGGCATAACATGGAATGTGGGTGCCCCTCAATACCTAGAAGTTTGCTTGTATCACTCCCCATCCGATATATTTGAAGGTAATCACCGCAAAGCACTGGCGGGAATTAGATCAGCGGTGGGGTTCTGGAAGAACCTACCTTTAGCCCCGATAGGACGGGTGGCTTTGGCCAAGATGATAATAGTTCCACGACTACTATATCACTTTACAAATTTACCCGTAATGCCACCCCGAGCCTTCTTTCGGGAACTGGACACATTACTCAGCTCGCTAATCTGGGGAGCAGGCAGACATAGAATCACATTGACTAACCTTCAACTGCCCGCCGACAAGGGAGGACTGGGCGCACCTTCCTTTGAATCATACTTCTTGGCAGCGCAACTACAGTGGCTGTCCTACTGGATGGCGGGCAGACACATAGGGGAAACCCACACAGCGACGGGCCCCATACCCACTCCGGAAATCCGCCAACCGCTCCTGCCGGGCACTAAACCACGGCGCGCATACCCAATACAGGTGTCAGTGGCTCGTAAATGCATGCAGAGGATACAACGTATCTCCGCAGGGGCGCCGTTCTACTCTCCTCTGCTGCCTCTCATAGGATGGCCCAAACGAAAGATATACTATAGAACTTGAATGCTACGCACATGGACAGAACACTCACTAATGGAGATAGAATCCCTATTCAAGGACGGACAACTTCGGCCGTTCCGTCAAATAGTGGAGGGATTTGACCTTCCTCCATGGCAATTCCTACTCCATAGGCAGATTATAGCAAGCTACCTTCCATTTCACAATTTGACAGAAGGAGAACCCACAACTCACCCAGTCATACACACAATCATGCACATGGGAATGGGCCGGCACCTGGTCACCTGGCTTTATAAAGCCATACGGGAGCTCATCAGTAAACCACTAGATGCGCTGTGGGCGACATGGGAAGAAGAGCTGGGGTGCCAGTTACATGACAAAGAATGGGAGGCAGCACTCGCATACCCCAAGAAGGTGTCTCGCAATGCGCGCTTTAAAAACATACAATACTACATACTACACAGAGCATATCAAACACCTGCGCGTCTCCAGCGATATTATCCGACCACTCAGTTCCTATGCCCCAGATGTCAGTCGCCGGATGCGGACTTTCATCACATGTTCTGGACATGCCCCACAATACGATCCTATTGGAACACCATCCATGAGGTGCTCAGAGACCTAACGGGTCTATCCGACATGACCACATGGGAGGCGCGCGCCCTTGGAATCATTCGAAGGCGTAAACAATACAAAGTGCAAATTCGTTTCGCGTCACTGGCAATACTAATAGCTAAAAGAGGTATAGCCATGCACTGGCGAGCCCCAGCGGGCCCCCATTGGCAGCCTGGGTGGGAGCAGTGAGTAAATGTGCAGCAGCAGAAGAGGAGGCACTCAGGGAGGAGGAAATAAAAGGCATACGCAAACACCACATATCCATGGAGTGGACCCTACCTTTACACCAATTCAAACAACAAACAGTGCGGGGTGATCCGAACATATCGTCGCAGGTCCCAGCAAACTCGCAAACACAGACCCCGACGTAAGCACACATACTATTCCCAGCATGACTACAAGTGTGTAATAGCGTACGGCAAGTCTACCACACACTATCTAGATCCGCCAGAGGGGTGGTGGTGGCTGGACAGGTTCCCACCCAAAGCAATTAACCATACCCACAGGCATGATAAATTTTAGCCCCGGCACCCCGCCTGACTCATGCATCTCGGACCTCACAAACATCACCCCAGTTTCACCCTCAAGTTAATAGTTAAGACCCATAACTGTTAGTTGGTACGCCGGTAGTCAAATGGAAGGAGATACATCTTCATGGTTTAAGGCATACACGACAATGGGATAATGTTTTCGGGACTGATCATAGTATGTAAAAGGTAAATGTCATCCCAGACACACGACTGCAATTATAAATGTTTGAACCATGCATATTGAAGTCAGATTGAATGCTTACCCATGTAACATGCTTCATATATGAAAATGTTAATAAAAATATTTGACAAAAAAAAAACCCTGGAGAGATAGGTTGCACTATTAAACCTATTGTGAGTTGTAATATTGCATGGTCACTTCCCTGTCTAAATTTAGTGCTTAGATTGGATACTCTCCCAAACAGGTCTTGGCTGCATATCATATAGTCTAAAATTGAGGAACTGAAGATACCTTTTCTTGTACAGTTTGCAGGTATGTCTCCTTCTATGCATCCGTTTAAAATAACTCCATTTATTACTGGAAGAGAGGAGAGTAGTATTTTCCCTCGGTTGTCTGCTTTGATCCCTGGGGGAAATAGTGGTGTTGGGATTGACAAGGCTTCCTCTTGTTCGCTGTATTCCCATTTTTCTAAGAGATCGTTAGAGATTTTCCCGTTGAAGTCTCCGGTTAGGAAAACAGTGGCGAATCCTTGACCTTCCACCACCTTTTCTATTTCCTCAAATATTTCGATCATGAGAGTGTCCCTTTTGGAGCCTGGTGGGATATAGACGTTAAAGATGATTAGGTCATACGGAGTATCCATAGGTTCGTTCCAGCACTTGATCTTAATACATTGTATATTGGTTAGACGCATAGGGATGAGTTCCTGATCCCAGAAGAAGTCTTCATGTAGGAGAATTGCAAGTCCTCCTTTAGCGTGACCCCGACTAACAGGTTCTGCTGGAATGTCGTATACAAAGTACTCATTTTGATCGAAGGTTTTTGTTATCCAAGTTTCTTGTAAAGCCACCATCGCTGGGTTGTCTTCCAGGATCAGTGCAAGTTTCTCCTGATTTTTCCCGGCTATATTCCAGGACGTGATGCTCAAGCCTCTGTTAAAAAGGGAGTTTATTTTCCCTTCACTGTTTGTTGCCGTTTAAATTCTCTGCAATCCAGGACCAGTGGTTTTCTCTTGGTGTAAATTCCTTTTTGGCTACATTTTTATTCCAGATCCTTCTCTCTCCATTCTTAATCAAGATGGTTAGATTTTCGTTGGGAGTGTTGACAGGATTATTAAAGCCACTGAGTGTTTGTTCAAAGTGCTGATTTTTCATTTTGTTATTTTCCTTGGTTTTATCCTGTATTTGATTTTCATTGTTGTTTACGACTACAACGTCATATCCGTTTTTATGGACGATCTCACTTTCTTTTAAAATTATTGCCGGTATCACATGAGACCAAAATTCAACGATGGCCACCGTAGTTTTGGACCTTATCGGGAAAGCCACTAGTTTTATTTCCGAGCTTGTTAGTGACTGTACGGATGGATCTTTCGGATAAGGTTTGTTATTCTCCCTCGGTTTAGTGGATCGTTACCAGAGGGAAATAAGCCGGTAATTTCTAAGGAACATGTTTGAATTTTCTGTTCCTGGAGAATTGTGGCCCCAGAGGACTGCTCGATCAGTTGTACGACCGATGGTACAGGCGGCTCAATGCCGTTCACAGCGGTGGAAAAACTTGGAGCCAGGGGATTTAGTTGTTTGGAATTCACTCTTGATTTAGGTATTAAATGGTGATGCCCATGATCATGTGGAGTTGTTGCAGATTTTAAAGTTTGCTCTTTTTCTGGGGTTTTGTGTTCGGGGGATAAGAGATTCGGAAACTTTAACTTCTGGGACTTCTGTTTCACGAATCTTCTTATTACTCTTTTCTTAATCTTTTTCCGCTTGTTCTTATTAACTCTCCTTTCCTTTTTTTAGGTGAGGCTGGATCCGGCAAGGCTGAAACTGAGGTTTCAATAGGTTTTGTTTCTTTTTTACTTGTCAGATTATTATTACGTGGTTCAGGTGAGTCATTAGGTCTACGCCGGTTAAAGATTGGATAATAAGGAATAACCTTATGTTCAACTTTATCATTGTTTGGTTCTTTGAATAGATTTCTGAGAGAAAAGATTTGATTGTTCTCGGACTTTTTCTTTTTTCCTTTTTGTATAATCGGACCCGTTTGGGTTGCCATGTGTTTCTTAGATGGAAGTAAGTCATCAGTTAATAAGGTGTCTTTAGGTATGTGAGGATTTTCGACAACATATTCTTCTCCTTTTGTTAGTAGTCATTGAAATTTGAGTTGTTGTTTCCTTCTCTTATCTACTAAATATTGCAGCATGCCTATTTGTGTGTCCAACATCTGGTCGGAGTTTTCCATTATAGTCATAATAAAGAATTGGACACCGGGGTATGTCCGTTGAGAGATTGCATGTTATTTAGAGAGGAAAATTCAGGTGGATAAGAAAGATTCCCTACTAAGGCAGGTGTTTTTTGTGGGGTACCATTATATAATATCGGCGACTCCTTTGCTACTTTGGGTACCTGGCGAAAGAGAGTGTTGTTTATATTTATGTCTGGGAAGGTGAAATCTGATACGGAGATGTGATGTATCTTATGGTCGACTAGACTGGGGGATGAATTAGAACATCCTTGGTGTTCATCTATTTTTGCGATTGCTGGGATTGTAGTATCACTTATTAGTTCTCCAGCATTGCCTTTATGACTTTGAGTGGAATTGCTGGAATCCACTGCTTTGTCTTCTCCTATGTTCTGCGCTTTTTCCTGTTCGATTCGTGACTTCACTTGTTCTATTTTAATTGATTTTGTGAAAAAATGTTGTTATTTCAGCGTTCCCAGGAAAGATTCCTTTGTGGGCCGCCTTACCAGAGCTTTTTCGTGTTGCTTGTTGTGTTCCTAGTCTTTTCATATATATCGTGCGTGATCTTAATTTTTTGTAAGCCATTGTGAGGAAAACGTTTCGTGGTGTACTGTTGGGCGTCTTGGTGTTTTTTACTTCGGCTTTGTTGTTGATGTTACGCTGATTTGCCAATTTTATGCCTGAAGTAAGCCGTTCTCATAGCTCATAGCTTCCAAGCCGAATAAACTTGTGAGAGGCAATGATCTCTTTCCAGCGCAGGATCTGCTTCCCGCCGGCCCGCTAATCCCCCCTGGTGAATTTGGCTCCCCCTACCTTCCGGTCCCCGGTGCCCCTATTCCACGCCGGGTCTCTGTTTAGGGTTCGGGAGCTCAGAAGCTAGCACCGAAGCCTAGAGCCGAGGTTTAAGGCTAGAATAGGGTGGGAAATCAGCGGAGGGGCGAACAAACGGTAGGCCAGCGGGCTTACACGCTGCTAAGAACCACCCGATCGTGTCCAGCTGTCTGGCGTAGCTCAAGCGTAACGCTTCCGTCTATCCCAGGTCTATTACTGTCCGTTGCTACTACTTCTGCTGCTACTTCTACTTTGATGTTGGTGTGATCCAGCGCGATATTAGCAAACAGCATTCATACACCATATACTCACTTGGGCCCATACATTCACACTACGCTAATACTTTCGCTGGGTTTATCAGTTGTTACTCTCATCAAAAATCCCTGCTACCAATTAC
The DNA here is from genome assembly GCA_963921515.1 of Calotriton arnoldi. NCBI lineage: Eukaryota > Metazoa > Chordata > Amphibia > Caudata > Salamandridae > Calotriton > Calotriton arnoldi. Next base: position 331,938 of record CAWUFW010002197.1, read on the forward strand.
CTTCTGATTGAAGAGTAATGACTTACCGATGAATCCTTTGCTAATTGGGAAGTTTAAAATGAGTGACATTCATTATAATACAAAATCCTGAAATAACCACTGAGTCAGAAAGTTTTAAAATGTTTATCTAAAGATTTAGCAGAGTAAAATACAAAACCACATGGTACTTAATTGAAATACCCAGGATTAAGCATAGAAATGATTATTGCTAATCAATGACGGTGTTTAAAGAAGAGGAGAAGATAGAGACAGCAGCGCAACTAAAGGTTGCATTATATTTACCTAAGTGCGAGAACCAAACCCCTTAGCCAAGGAGTTGAAAAGATAGGACCCAGAAAGGATGAAGAGCAAAGACTTCCTCCGGGATCAGGACAGGACCGGTGACCTCTCTATAACGACGCCAGCGTCGTTCCCCTCTCTGATACTCGACTTCTCTCGATTCTCCCGTGCCTTCCTTCTAATGGACTCCGCCGCCCCCTCCTCAGGACCTCTTCTGGACAGCGGATTCAGTCAGCAACCGATCAGCTCAGCAGTCTGGAGCTCTTCTGTGTGTTCTGAGAGTCGGCTCTGACTATTTTACTAATACTATATTCTATTATACCCTTCTACGCCCATGTACCTCCCCTTAATGTTGCTAAAATATGGGACCACTACTTCTGATTGGACAGGGACAGGGGTGGATTGTCGCACCATATTGATTTGTCCTAAATTGTAAAGCCTATTGTCCTTTACGTTCCCACCCCTTCAATTTAATACATTTGCTTTATTTCCCACCCGTCTCACGACAAATATTATACAATTTACAGGGGAAAAGTATCATTTTTGTCCACCGGAAACATCAAGTACGGTATCTTCGGCCAATGGGTCATGGCCTTGGGAGACGTCCAAGTTGACTTCACTTGGCAGGCACACAGGATACATGCGCAGAACCATCGTCTCTCGAGTTACAAGTCACCAACCCAGGCCCAAGTTTACGAATTACTAAAAGTGTAAGAAGGAAATATTAAAATCACAAATAAAATGTTTCACTGTATACCCACTATTTCTATTCTATTCCCATTTAATTATATATACTATCCCGCATTAGTAGCGTTAGGAAACGACAATTTAGTAATGACCTGAGAGCAAGCTAAAGCATGTGAAAACATCAAGCAGCCATTTTAATGCACACTGCGCAGAAGCAGAAGTTTCCCACCAAGCAAAGAAAGACGTCACACCATGTGATCAGGTTGCGACATGCGCAGAGAGGTTCCTGCGCTTTAGCGGCCATTTTGGATTACAGACAAGCGTTATTCATTAGCAAAACACATATGCAAGCGTCTCTCCCCTTTGTGTAGTGTATGCAAAGGTTAGTAATAACAATACAAGTTTAATAAATTAATACTATGAGAAGGATTGCGTACAAGCAAGTTTCATTTATGAAACCTTGCTTCATCAGGTGTATAGTTAAGTTTGGGAGTTTATTTGGAGGTAGACATTCCGGATGGGAGAAGCTTCTCAAGAGATACGGGAGGTAGGGAAGTAGCGGGCGAACCGTAGCTGGTGTTAAAGGAGAGTAGCTGAGGCGGCAAGCAAACCGCGTTGTCTACTGGGACTTAGAGTCTCTGCCCCTTCTTGCTGCCAGAGGTGAGGACTACGAGGTACTGTGGGTGGTTTTGCTGGTTTTAGAACCACCTGGCGCTACCACGGAGCGATGCGTGTTTTAGCGCCTCCTGGCGCTACCACGGAGCGATGCGTGTTTTAGCGCCTCCTGGCGCTACCACGGAGCGATGCGTGTTTTAGCGCCTCCTGGCGCTACCACGGAGCGATGCGTGTTTTAGCGCCTCCTGGCGCTACCACGGAGCGATGGCGGCGAACTAGCTGCGTTGTCCATTGAGGCAATGAATCCTTGCCCCCTCCTGCTGCCTAAGTAACAGGCAGTCTCTCGTGCCGCGGGAGAGCGGGGCCGGATATGTGCCTCTATGTGCTGCAGGAGTTATGGTGGTGACTATGAGGACTGTGGGAGCGCAGGACCGAGCGGGAGCACTCGGGAGTGCCGCAAGCTGCACCCGACCCACCGGGCCGCTTCTGCGGTGTCTCCCGGCTCACACTGCTGCGCTCGGAGTCCCTGCTGCCCCCTCCTTTTGCCGCCTCGTACCTCGGCCTCCCAAGTTGGCAAATTCGGTGAATTCGGCGTCTTCGGCATCTTCTATCTCAAGCCTCTCCGAGCTCCCGCTGCTCCGCGCCCAATCTCTCCGACCCACGTGAGCACTCTGCAACTGGTGCTTCACCACTAATCCTTTATGGGTTCCGGAGTAGCGTGCTACTCGCTGAAAAAGCGATTTGATGTCTCGTCAGGGGTAGTAAGCGCTATATAAATGCAATTACAATACATTCCAAGAGACCTGCCTCTTAGTTCACTAATGGTATTGTTGCAGGGTGAGGTCAGGAACAGTTCTAAGTTCATGTATAAAATCACTTTTAATAAGTACATCTCAGTGCAGTGATACAATGTAGCATAATAATGTCAAAGCTAAAAGAAATATACTTTTTAGAATTCTGAAGAGACTGTGATTTTTTGGTGAGGTTCGTTGCATGACTTACATGGAAACATTTGGGGGCTCGGCGGGTGCATGGGCCCTGTCACTTTGTTGACTCGCCCACCTCTAGCCCCAGGGACCTTGAAATAAAATGAATGATACAAAGAGACAGGTTTCTAGGCAGGCTCTGTGCGCCCCTCTGTAACTAGGCGCCCTGGGCCTGGGCCCAGCTCGCTCATGTCTACAGCCAGCCCTGTCTGCAGGGAGGGGTCTGTGGCTTTTTCTAGTGGCAGGAGACACCAACGCAAAATCCAGCCACAGCACCTAGAAGAGCATAGCGCTTCGGAAACAGAGGCCAGAAGCAGCACTTTCTTGTTGCAAGTTAGACACTGGAATCAGGTTGTCACCTGTTGTAGGATGACCAGGCGTCTGGATTTGCCAGGACAGTCCAGGTTTTTTTATCATCTGTCCCTGCAGCTTTCACCAAATTCAGCCTCTCCTGGTTCTTATTGAGGGTCAACTGAGCGGTGAGAGAGGCAGGTGTGAACGTGTTCCAGTGCAGGCTTAGGCAGCAGTCTTTCCAGAAATCAGTTTAATAAACACAGATGAAAGTGTAAAGCTGCGTGCAATGTATACACATCATTGACTCGTGGTCTGTGTATTCTATGCTGGTGACACTCTGCTTTAAGTCATTCTGTGCCCTTTGGTCATGCGAAATAGTCCTACGTCTATGTGTGTGAAAAGTACCGCTTGTTGGTTTCCAAAATCTGGTCCCCTAACCTGATGACACCAGCAGGGAGCGGAGGGCAGCAGCGCGAGCTCTGCCCTCCCAGGAGTATCCCAAATCAATCGATCAATCAATCAGGGGCTTATGTAGCGCGGCTACTCTCCCATGAGAGTCTCAAGGCGATGAGGTGGTGAGGGGAGGGGGGGGGCTTCTTGTCCCCCTGGGGGTAGGATCATTTGAAGAGCCAGGTCTTGAGGTCCTTCTTGAATTGGGTGGAAAGATGGGGTGGAGGCCGCCATCTTATGCAGGAGCCTATGCAGCCATTGGGAGGTTGGGTAATATAGTATGTGACCGTATGTGTGCAGCATACGCAGCTTTTGCGGGGTGGGTAGTGATACTGACACCCCATACAGGTAGCAGATGCAGCTCGGGGGGTTGTGGTCAGTAGCGGCTGCTACCGGACGGGGGTGGTGGGGCATGGGGGCTTAATTAACAGCAAAAAAACCCTTACCTTAGAACGGCGTGCCGGCCGCTGCCTCCCCTGTGTCCTCTTCCTTCCTGCAGTCTGGCTTGCAGCAGGAAGCACCCGTCACACAGGCTCCCCTGAGCCAATCACAACGCTGCAATGCAGCGTTGTGATTGGTGTGAGTGCTGTGTATTGGCGCTCAGACTCGAACAGGGAAACTGTGCATGTTCCCCACCAGGCTGTGTAATGCAGCCTGGTAGGTACATGCATAGTGCCGATGAACTGTTTGATCGACCCAAGAGTGCCGGCCAAACTGTTCATGCACACTTTGGGAGTGCACAGCTCTTCTCCCCTGCTCTGGCCAGCCCCGCCCCACACTGCACACAGGCTGCATGTAATAGGAAAAAGAAAATTACAATAACGATGCGTTATTGTCATTTTATTCTTCCTTTTTGCGCAGTGGGGCAACGCTCCTCCACCTTAGCGGAGGAGCCGCCACTGGTTGTGGTGGGTGATATCCTACGCAGACAGCCGAAGCAGCCATCGGGATTGTGGGGGATGGGTGGCTGATACCTTATTGTATGTATTCTAATTGCATTTATATAGCGCTTACTACCCCTGACGAGGCGTTGAAGTGCTTTTTTGGTGAGTAGCACGCTACTCCAGAACCCATAAAGGATTAGTGTTGAATTAGTATAGTGAAACATGAAAGTAATTTGAGTGGTGGATATTAATCTGTTATTTGGAGTGAGAAGGATAACGGAGGGATAGAAGAGGAAAAAAAAGGTTTGCATTTATATAGCGCTTGATACCCCTGATGGGGTGTTGAAGCGCTTTTGTTTTTTTGGGCGAGTAGCACGCTACTCCGGAAACCCATAAAGGATTAGTGTTTGTTGGAAATGGCCCTTTTTGCAGGGTCACCCCTAAACTTTTTGCCTGCCTCCTGTATTATTGCTGACCTGTTTCTGTTGGTTTTATGACTCTGGGCACTTTACCACTGCTGTTCAGTGCTAAAGTGCATATGCTCTCCCTTGATAAATATGTCTATGTGAATTGGTATATCCCTGATTGGCTTATTTGATTTACCTGTCAGTCCCTAGTAGTGTGGCCTGTGTGTGCCCAGGGCTGGTAAACCAAATGCTGCTGGTGGGCATGCAGCGCTGGTTTGCGCCACCCACAGAAGCAGCTTGTAAAGTGTGTCTCAGACCTGCCACTGCAGTGTCTGTGTGCAGTCCAGAACTGCCATCTTGGCTGTGAAGTGCACCCACTTCCCAGCCCCTGAACCTTCCCTTAGCATCCTGTAAGTCACCCCTATGGTAGGGTGCCTTGTATGTGTAAGGCAGGACATGCCTTGGTGTGTGTAGCATGTCCTGGTAGTGAATTATGCACCATTTCGTTTTTCACTACTGTAAGGCTACCTGTTCCTCATAGGCTAGAATGGGCAGTTTGACTATTACATGCTATAGTCCTAACTGACCCCAGGAACATGGTAGAAAAACGAATTTAGTATGCCTGAGCTCAGAATATTAAAATACACCTTTTAGTGAAGTTTATTTTTATATTCTGTGTTTGAAAATACCACTTTTAGAAAGTAGGTATTTTCTTGCCTAAGCCTTCCAGTGTGCTCTGCCGTTATGTGTATTGGCTGTCTGGTTTTAGAGGGGCAGGACAGGCTGAGTCAGACCTGGGTTGAATAGAGAGATCTGCATTTAGAGTGTGGGGAGGGGTGGCTCTTTGATCTGAATAGGGCTGTGCCTGGCAAGGTGAATGCTGGCTCCACCTCCCACTGTGTGTCTGCTAGCAGACCCCCTCTTTCTGAAAGGAAGGATGCAGCCTGGTAAACAAAGTGCTCCAGGCCTGAGCAGAACTGGTTCTGGCTAGGTTCAGGGACTGGTAGCTTCAAGGATCAAAGGCTTTTTGGGTATAAATGTCTGTGCTCAAACCCCCTATTTTTTGTATTGCTTTTGGATCTGGAGAGGAAACTCTGTCCGTGCCACTGGAGGAATCTGCAGGAAGTGACTGTCCTTGTGCTTGTGTGTTTTTCTTGCACTGGCCTGCAGCAGTGACCACTGGACCTTGAAGAGAGAAAAGGACTTTTGAGAGAACTTTTATTTTTGTTACAGCAATTACCCAAGGGCTAGGAAAAGAGCTAGCCTCCTGCTGGAGTCTCAGGCACATCAGACTCCACCACCAACCTCCTGCTTCCTCCCTGCGAGGATTGCTATCTGCTGATGAGGCTCCTGTGAGTTCCAGGGCCTCTAGTTTGCTTCAGAGAAAAGAGTGCTGGAAATCGTCGCTAACGCACGTTTGCGAGCCGCTGCAGTCGAGAGCGCTGGAAAAATCATCGCGCTGCTGCTGCTGAGTGCTCGCAACACGAGACCATCGCTAACGCCCCTTTGCGAGCCGCTGCAGCCGAGACGCGCTGGAAAAATCATCGCGCGGCTGTCGCCGAGCGCTCGCAACCCCTACAGAATCATTGCTTCAAGACATCGCATTGCGGACGCCGTGCGTCCGCCATTTTCATCGCATCGCACCGGATTTCGTCGCTCCTCGCGGAGCGCCATTTCTTCGCATCGCAACACGATCGCACAACACAACAGGCTCGTCGCATCGACTTCTCCCTCGCGGCAAGAAAGTCATCGCATCGGCGACCTAGCGTGCAGAAGTTTGTCGCATCGTCTCCGCACACGCAACAGGATCGTCGCATCGCCTTCGCCCTCGCGGCAAGGTCTCAGCGCATCGGCGGCCTAGCGTGCAGAAGTTGGTCGCATCGTCTCTGCACGCATCAGCAGATCGGCGCATCATCCTCCCTTGCGGCAAGGATTTTAACGCATCGCCGGCCTCGCGTGAGGAAAATCATCGCTACCACTTCTTTGCGACATTTTGTTGGTTTTGCTACTAAACCCAGGTACTTTGTGAGAGAAAGGGTCGCCGAGACCACTGCCTTGAGTTTGAACCTTATTTTTGCAACCTTTGAACTATTTTTTGACAGTCCTTCAACAGCCATCCTATTTTTGACAGTCTTATGAGAGAAAGGGTCGCAGAGACCACTGCCTTGAATTTGAACCTTATTTTTGCAACCTCTGAAATTGAAATTTGTACTTGTATTTGTACTCTGAACGAGAAAGGGGCGCAGAGACCCCTGCCTTGAATTTGAACCTTATTCTTGCAACCTTTTGAACTATCTTTGACAGCCCTTCAACAGCTATCCTATTTTTGACAGTATTGTGGCTTTTACAGTAATTGGTCTGGTGATAAGTCTACATATATATAAAGATACTTATTTTTTATAACTACTTGTGTGGTGTCCCTTTGTAGTGTTCCTCACTGTGTTACTGTGTATGGTCATAAATGCTTCACACACTGCCTCTGAGATAAGCCTAGCTGCTCGTGCTACGTTACCACAGGGTTGAGCAGGGGTATTAAAGAGGGTAGCCCTCTCACTCTGACTTAGGAAGAAGGGTCCCTACTTGGACAGTGGCCAGCCATTGCCAACTAGAGACCCCCATTTCTAACATTGGTGGTCAGCGGTGAGGATCTGGACTTGCATTTATGATCGCATACAGTAATTATAGTGTACACTACTAGTGAGTGCAGACCATAACGTACCGCATACATTTTTTGAGAATTTTTTTTGCTCCTATATTGTAATTGATATTGCCGGTGATTTTTCACCCGCGCACATTTCTGAGAGTTTTTGGGATCCTATATTGTGATTGATATTGCCGGTGATTTTTCACCCGCGCACATTTCTGAGAGTTTTTGGGATCCTATATTGTGATTGATATTGCCGGTGATTTTTCACCCGCGCCCATTTATTGAAAGTTTTTTGATCCCCTATTGTGATTGATATTGCTGGTGATTTTTCACCCACGCACATTTCTGAGAGTTTTTAGGATCCTATATTGTGATTGATATTGCCGGTGATTTTTCACCCGCTTACATTTTTTGAGAAGTTTTCTTCTATCTTTTATTGATATTGCCCGTGATTGTTACAATGGGCAAGCCTATGTTTTATTGATATTGCCAGGTGATAGTACCCGCATACATTTTTGAGAATTGTTGGATCCTATATTGTAATTGATATTGCCGGTGATTTTTTACCCGCATACATTTTCTTGAGAAGTTTTCTTCTATCTTTTATTGATATTGCCCGTGATTGTTCAATGGGCAAGCCTATGTTTTATTGATATTGCCGGTGATTTTTTTACCCGCATACATTTTCTTGAGAAGTTTTCTTCTATCTGTTATTTGATATTGCCCGTGATTGTTACAACGGGCAAGCCTATTTGTTTTATTATTGATATTGCCAGATATTGCTACAATGGGTCTTGCTGAGATGAGACCTACCTTTTATATAGATGATCTGTTAACCTACAGTCTAGAGGAGCTAAGGGGGTTCTGTGAGGAGAAGGGCTTAGCAGTGAGTAGGAAGGAGACTCAGCTATCCCTGCAGACATCCCTGAGACTTTGGCAACAAGACAGATGGAGATTCTTGGAGTCCCAGTACACCTACCAAGAGGGTAGTTGGTCTGAGGGTGGCCCTAGAGAGTCTGAAGAGGAGGAAGAAAGTGTTATGGAATATCTCATAGGTGGGGAGTTCCTTGATGAGCCTAGTGCCTATGGTAGTGCCAGATTCCCCTCATGGTCCCCAGAGGAGTTGGGGGACAGGCGGGAAGGTCCCATAGGTAGGGAGTCCTTTGCTGGATCTAGTGCACAGGGTAGTGCCCAATCCCCTTCATGGTCCCCAGAGTAGTTGGACAGACAGAGGGAGAGGGAGTACCAGCTGGAATTGGAGAGGCTCCAAATAGAGATTGCCCAGCTGGAGGCGCACCTAGCGCAGATAGCAGAAAAGGAGAAGTTAGCTCCAGAGGGGAGGTTACCCCTGGAGCGCAGTTTTAATTGTCTGGATTCCCCAGAGAGGGTGGGGTCCAGTGGTGGCAGCAAAATTGAAGTATATAGTGATGACAGTGTAGTACACCCACCCAGGGATGTGGCACCTGACTTGAAGGAGGGGGTTGATCTACACCAGGGGATTCAAGGACCTGAGATAGCTCCATTGGTGTGCAGTGTCCCTGAGGTGGATTGGGGAACTAGCGCAGGGGCCCATAGTCCTAGTGAAAGGAGGGATACTCTACCGACTCTGGATGAGAGGTGCAGGGAGAGGGGTTCCCCCGTGGTTGAAGTCCTGGTGTATGAGTGTGAGGACCGCCCAGAAGAGTGTGGGTTGAGGGATAGAGACAGTCAGTTAATGTCTCGCCCATTTCAAGAGAGTGGTGTGGGGTACGTGTGTGAGGCACTGGATTGTGAGGTAAAGGTTAGCACCTGTGTGGAGCTGTGTAATCCAATTGTGGGAGAGCATATTGTGAGTTCCTATTTTCCAGAGCTAAACCAACATGTGTTAGAGTGCGAGTTCTCTGATCCTAGGGAACTTGCGCAGGAGGCAGACCTCTGGGTGAGTACCAGAGGCTCTGTAGAGGCATTAGGGAATGATCCTAAGAGAAGTGGTTCAGAAGTTTTCCAACCCAGAGTGCTGGGAAAGGTTAGGAGTGTTACAGCTGGGTCCCCTTGTTGTGAGGAGGTTGTAGGGCCTCACATCCTGTCTCGTGGGAGCAGGAGTGAGACTGGGATAGGTCATGAAGTGCCCCAGCCTCAGTCCCCAGGACTGGATGGTTCCATGAGGGAACACCGGGTGGGGAGCCTAGTCTGTCTGGATGGACCGTCCTTTGTGGGGGGTACCCCAGTGTTAGGTGAGCTGGGAGTGCCTGTAGTCAGGCCTCCATCAGTTCTTGTGCCTGGCAGTGCCACTCCTAGGGGGAGGGTACGGAAGTCCAGTCTGAGGGATGAAAGGGGAAGGAGTCCCCAGTGGAAGAGCCAGTGGGTCAGGGGCCAGTCAGAAGGGCTGAGCCCCCTAGGAGTGACCATGGGGACACCACTTCAGTCCTGGTTGGCCAGGCAGTTGTTCAGCCACAGGGGTTGGTCCCTGGGTTGGTAAGTCAGATCCAGGAGTTGTCTGCCCTGGAGGGAGGGACAACTGTAAGCAGGGTCCCGACCATTTTCTTTTCTAAAAGCACCACTCCAGGTGGGAGGGTGCAGTATGCTGGAAGGGGTGCAGAGGGAGGGAGTCCTCGCCTCTGACCCCAGTACCACCTGAGGGTTTTTCCAGGTTGATGGATCAGTTGCAGGGACAAGGCCCTGAACTAGTGGAGGAGTGTATTTTTCTTGGGGGGAATTGGTGTACGCCCCCAGAAGTCCTGGGTTGCCAGGCACAGGCCCAGCCCAAGGGTACAGACCCTAGGTTGGGGGCCAGGTTCAGGGTGTCCCCCTGATCTGGAGGAAGGGGCAACTGCTAACAGTGCCCCTCCCGGTTTGTGTTATGGAGGCACCTCTCCAGGTGGGAGGGTGCCGGGCCCCAGTAAAGGGGGCGGGGAGAGGGCAGCCTCGCCCTGACCTCCGCCCAGTCTAAGGGTACAGACCCTATGCTGGGATACCAGTTGCATGATAGAACCCCTGAACTGGTGGGCGAATTATGCAGGACACCTGCCTCAGGTGCCCTGACAATTCTGAAAGGGGGTATCGCTCCAGGTGGGAGGGTACCGAGCCCCAAAGAGGAGGACCGGGTGTGGGAGAGCCCACCCCAGTCTCTGGCCCAGCCGCTGGGTACAGGCCCAGGGCTGGTGGGTCAGTGTCCGGGTGCTTTGCCTGACCTGACAGGAGGGAGAGTGTACAAAAGGTGCCAGGCACCTGGGGTTACTGCCCCTCACTCTCTGATGCCACAAAAGTTTGAGAGCCCTGAGAGGTATAGGGCTTGGATTTCATCACTGACTACTGTCAGTGATTACTGGGGCTTGTTGTTTATCTGTTGGGACACACCTGGGGGCCAGCTAAGGTTAGATGCTGCACAGGTGGTGTCCACAGGTAAGGGGAAGAGTTCCCCATTGGTTGTCTTAGTGAGCCCTGAGAGGTATAAGGCCTGGGTCTCATCCCTGACTACTGTCAGTGGCTACTGTGGCTTATTGTTTATCTGTTGGGACACACCTGGGGGCCAGTTAAGGTTAGGTGCTGCACAGGTGGTGTCCACAGGTGAGGGGCAGAGTTCCCCATTGGTTATCTTAGTGGGCCCTGGGAGTGTGGACAGAGGGATCCACCAGGGTTCAGATTGGAGTAGAGCTGGCATATGCCCCTGCAGTTGCGGGCCAGTTCCGTGTTCTATCGCCCGAAGCAGGGAAGCCCATCAAAGTAGTGATTGGTCTACCCTGCGTTTTGGCTGGAAGGGGGTTGTGTTGGAAATGGCCCTTTTTGCAGGGTCACCCCTAAACTTTTTGCCTGCCTCCTGTATTTTTGCTGACCTGTTTCTGTTGGTTTTATGACTCTGGGCACTTTACCACTGCTGTTCAGTGCTAAAGTGCATATGCTCTCCCTTGATAAATATGTCTATGTGAATTGGTATATCCCTGATTGGCTTATTTGATTTACCTGTCAGTCCCTAGTAGTGTGGCCTGTGTGTGCCCAGGGCTGGTAAACCAAATGCTGCTGGTGGGCATGCAGCGCTGGTTTGCGCCACCCACAGAAGCAGCTTGTAAAGTGTGTCTCAGACCTGCCACTGCAGTGTCTGTGTGCAGTCCAGAACTGCCATCTTGGCTGTGAAGTGCACCCACTTCCCAGCCCCTGAACCTTCCCTTAGCATCCTGTAAGTCACCCCTATGGTAGGGTGCCTTGTATGTGTAAGGCAGGACATGCCTTGGTGTGTGTAGCATGTCCTGGTAGTGAATTATGCACCATTTCGTTTTTCACTACTGTAAGGCTACCTGTTCCTCATAGGCTAGAATGGGCAGTTTGACTATTACATGCTATAGTCCTAACTGACCCCAGGAACATGGTAGAAAAACGAATTTAGTATGCCTGAGCTCAGAATATTAAAATACACCTTTTAGTGAAGTTTATTTTTATATTCTGTGTTTGAAAATACCACTTTTAGAAAGTAGGTATTTTCTTGCCTAAGCCTTCCAGTGTGCTCTGCCGTTATGTGTATTGGCTGTCTGGTTTTAGAGGGGCAGGACAGGCTGAGTCAGACCTGGGTTGAATAGAGAGATCTGCATTTAGAGTTTGGGGAGGGGTGGCTCTTTGATCTGAATAGGGCTGTGCCTGGCAAGGTGAATGCTGGCTCCACCTCCCACTGTGTGTCTGCTAGCAGACCCCTCTTTCTGAAAGGAAGGATGCAGCCTGGTAAACAAAGTGCTCCAGGCCTGAGCAGAACTGGTTCTGGCTAGGTTCAGGGACTGGTAGCTTCAAGGATCAAAGGCTTTTTGGGTATAAATGTCTGTGCTCAAACCCCCTATTTTTTGTATTGCTTTTGGATCTGGAGAGGAAACTCTGTCCGTGCCACTGGAGGAATCTGCAGGAAGTGACTGTCCTTGTGCTTGTGTGTTTTTCTTGCACTGGCCTGCAGCAGTGACCACTGGACCTTGAAGAGAGAAAAGGACTTTTGAGAGAACTTTTATTTTTGTTACAGCAATTACCCAAGGGCTAGGAAAAGAGCTAGCCTCCTGCTGGAGTCTCAGGCACATCAGACTCCACCACCAACCTCCTGCTTCCTCCCTGCGAGGATTGCTATCTGCTGATGAGGCTCCTGTGAGTTCCAGGGCCTCTAGTTTGCTTCAGAGAAAAGAGTGCTGGAAATCGTCGCTAACGCACGTTTGCGAGCCGCTGCAGTCGAGAGCGCTGGAAAAATCATCGCGCTGCTGCTGCTGAGTGCTCGCAACACGAGACCATCGCTAACGCCCCTTTGCGAGCCGCTGCAGCCGAGACGCGCTGGAAAAATCATCGCGCGGCTGTCGCCGAGCGCTCGCAACCCCTACAGAATCATTGCTTCAAGACATCGCATTGCGGACGCCGTGCGTCCGCCATTTTCATCGCATCGCACCGGATTTCATCGCTCCCTCGCGGAGCGCCATTTCTTCGCATCGCAACACGATCGCACAACGCAACAGGCTCGTCGCATCGACTTCTCCCTCGCGGCAAGAAAGTCATCGCATCGGCGACCTAGCGTGCAGAAGTTTGTCGCATCGTCTCCGCACACGCAACAGGATCGTCGCATCGCCTTCGCCCTCGCGGCAAGGTCTCAGCGCATCGGCGGCCTAGCGTGCAGAAGTTGGTCGCATCGTCTCCGCACGCATCAGCAGATCGGCGCATCATCCTCCCTTGCGGCAAGGATTTTAACGCATCGCCGGCCTCGCGTGAGGAAAATCATCGCTACCACTTTTTTGCGACATTTTGTTGGTTTTGCTACTAAACCCAGGTACTTTGTGAGAGAAAGGGTCGCCGAGACCACTGCCTTGAGTTTGAACCTTATTTTTGCAACCTTTGAACTATTTTTTGACAGTCCTTCAACAGCCATCCTATTTTTGACAGTCTTATGAGAGAAAGGGTCGCAGAGATCACTGCCTTGAATTTGAACCTTATTTTTGCAACCTCTGAACGAGAAAGGGGCGCAGAGACCCCTGCCTTGAATTTGAACCTTATTCTTGCAACCTTTGAACTATCTTTGACAGCCCTTCAACAGCTATCCTATTTTTGACAGTATTGTGGCTTTTACAGTTATTGGTCTTGTGATAAATCTGCCTTTATATAAAGATACTTATTTTTTATAACTACTTGTGTGGTGTCCCTTTGTAGTGTTCCTCACTGTGTTACTGTGTATGGTCATAAATGCTTCACACCCTGCCTCTGAGATAAGCCTACCTGCTCGTGCTACGTTACCACAGGGTTGAGCAGGGGTATTAAAGAGGGTAGCCCTCTCACTCTGACTTAGGAAGAAGGGTCCCTACTTGGACAGTGGCCAGCCATTGCCAACTAGAGACCCCCATTTCTAACAGTGTTGAATTAGTATAGTGAAATATGAAAGTAATTTGAGTGGTGGATATTAATCAGTTATTTGGAGTGAGAAGGATAGCGGAGGGATAGAAGAGAAAAAAAAGGTTTGCATTTATATAGCGCTTGATACCCCTGATGGGGTGTTGAAGCACTTTTTTGGCGAGTAGCACGCTACTCCGGAACCCATAAAGGATTAGTGTTGAAAATTAGTATAGTGAAATATGAAAGTAATTTGAGTGGTGGACATGTTATTCAGTTATTTTGATAGATGAAGGGTAGAGCGGCGGGATAGAAGAGGGAAAAGAGGTTTGCATTTATATAGCGCTTGCTACCCCTGATGGGGTTTTGAAGCGCTTTTTTGGCGAGTAGCACGCTATTACGGAACCCATAAGGATTAGTGTTAAATTAGTATAGTGAAATATGAAAGTAATTTGAGTGGTGGATATGTTAGTCAGTTATTTGGATTGAGAAGGGTTGGGGAGGGATAGAAAAGGGAAAAAGGTTTGCATTTATATAGCGCTTGTTACCCCTGATGGGGTGTTGAAGCGCTTTATTGGCGAGTAGCATGCTACTCCAGAACCCATAAAGGATTAGTGTTGAAATTAGTATAGTGAAATATAAAAGTAATTGGAGTGGTGGATATGTTTTTCAGTTATTTGGGATAGAGAAGGGTAGTGGAGGGATAGAAGAGGGAAAAAGGTTTGCATTTATATAGTGCTTGCTACCTCTGATGAGGTGTTGAAGCACTTTTTTGGCGAGTAGCACGCTACTCTGGAACCCATAAAGGATTAGTGGTGAATTAGTATAGTGAAATATGAAATTTGAGAAGTGAACATGTTAGTCTGTTATTTTTATTGAAAAAGATAGTGGAGGGATAGAAGAGTGAAGGGTTTAGACTTTTTTTTTTTTGGAGGTCATAGCAGTAGTGGGAGGCTTTGGGATGAGTAAAAAGGGATGTGGAGGGGAAGAGTCAGAGGGAAGAGTTTAGAAAGGTTTGTTTTGGGGATCGCTCTGGTAAAAGAGGTGTCAGATGATGCAAGGAGGGGTAGAGTATGGGAGAGTCTAGAAAGGGTTATTTTGGGGATCATAGTAGTGGTATGGGGTTTGGGATAAATGAGAGAGTGGGTGTAGAGGATATATTGATAGAGGTATAGGGTGAGATAGGGTAGTGCATTGGAAAGAGTAGTAGAAAGAAGTTTGAGATGAGTCAGAAAGTTGGGGTAGAAGATATATTGAGAGAAGTCTAGGGTGAGAAATAGGGTAGTGCATTGGATATGCTGAATTGGAAGAAAGTGATAAATATATAGATCCATAAGTACATGGAAAGTATATAGATGCATAAAGGAGGTAGGTATATGTAGATTAAAGATAAGGTAGGTATATGTAGATTATTAGATAAGATCCTTAGTACTAGTCCCAAGAACAATGCCTCCTGGCACACCTTTACACCCCTTCATGAAAACGACATCTACAACATTCTTCTTGCGATCAAACCCTCCAACCACTTCAATGACCCTCTACCTCCTCCCATATTCAAAGAAATTAAAGCTGCCATCCTTCCCATTTGGGCAAAGATTGTTAACGCTTCACTACTACAAGGCATGATACCCGACTGCCTAAAAGCTGCACAAGTATCCCCCATTCTAAAAAAACCAAACGCAGACAGTTCTGATCTGAATAACTTCTGTCCTATCTCCAACATCCCCACGTTGGCGAAACTTTTAGAAAAGTGTGTGCAATCTCAACTCTGTGCTCGCATTGAGAAATTCCAACTGCTGGATCAACATCAATCAGGCTTTCGGAGAGGCCACAGCACAGAATCGGCACTCACTCCCATCTTGGATGACATTTTAAAGTTGCTAGACCAAAATGAATCGTGCCTCCTCATTCTCCTTGACCTATCTTCTGCCTTCAACATTGTTAACCACAGCAAATTACTTTCCACGCTAGAACACCGGATGGGTCTATCAGGTGTGGTTTTGCAATGGGTCTCTTCCTTTCTCCACAACAGATCTCAAAGAGTCAAAGTGAATCAATCCCTATCTCAGCCGTCTACAGTCTTGATGGGGGTTCCACAAGGGTCTGCCCTTTCACCCATACTCTTCAATCTATTCCTGGAACCTTTAGCTAATGCCCTGAATTCAGCGAACATTCTCTTTCACATGTACGCCGATGACACAACTTTATTTGAAAGTCTCATCCCCGGAAGACTTCATTTCACTCAACTCCATCTTGATGAACTCCCAAAACTGGCTCACTGAAAACTACCTCCTGCTCAACACCTCCAAAACAGAATTCCTCCTCATTGCTCCCCCTAACCATGCCCCCACGATTGACCTCTGGATGCATCATCTTTCAGCCTTCAACTGCTCCCCCCACATTATCGATTCTGCTAAATCTCTAGGAATCACCCTAGACAGGCACCTGAACATGCAGAAACATATTAGCAATGCAACCAAGGGTGATAAACACCAGAGGAGGCTACTAAGGAATCTGAAACCATTCCTCCCACAGGAAGACTTCAAATGGGCGGTTCAAGCCTTAGTGTTGCCAAGGCTTGACTACGGCAGCTCCACTCTTTGCGGTCTCCCTAAACAAAGCTTGGTTCCACTTACGGCTTCCATTAATGCCGCAGCCAGATTGATTACTGGTACAAAAAGAAATGACCACATATCCCCAGCCTTAAAATCCCTAAACTGGTTACCTTACGAAGCTAGAATACAACTAAAGATAGCTTGCTTGACTCACAAAGCACTGCACTTCAAGACCCCCATCTATCTGGCTCACAAACTTGAATTATCAGGGGGTGGCCGTCCGTCTCGAAGTGCAAATTCACTTCTCCTGAAACCACAAATCTTCCACAAAAAGAGAACGAGTAACAGAGCATTCTCGGGCATGGCCCCGAAGATTTGGAATTCCCTTCCACCGGACGTTCGTCGAATCCCATCCACCGCTTCCTTCAAACAAGCATTGGCATAGCCAATAGGTCTCGCCTTTGGGACCGTATAAGTGTTTAGCCATGCAACACTTGATGTTGTTGCACCAAGGATATTGTGCTGCATAACTAAATATTTATAAGGTCCCAAAAAAAATTAAAGACTTAAAAGGAGAATGACAGGGAAAAAGAAGAGAGTTAAGGTGAAACAAGGAGCGACCTACTAATTGAGAGCAAGAAGTGAAAGAGACAATATGAGAGCAGGGAAGAAGAACGAAATGAAAGACTTAAAAGGAGAATGACAGGGAAAAAGAAGAGAGTTAAAGAAAGAGAGGGAAAGCGTGACCAATTTGAAAGAGGGGAGGAAGAACTAAACAAGAGAAGAAGTGAGAGCAAAAGGCAAGAGAGCGATCTAGACCAGAAGAGGAGACGAGTTAAGAAGACCTGAAGGGAGAAAGCAGGAAGAAAAGAGGAAGAGGAAGTAAAGAGTAGGGAATGAGGTGAATCTGGGAGGGAGGAGGGGAGAAAGGTGGGAAGTGGAGGAATGAGTTGAAGAAAGGGCCGGATACGAGAGGGAGTCGGACGGGGCGCGAGGCCCGCAGCGAGCAGGCAGCTATCCGCCGAAGCAGGCTCGCGCCCCGAGCCCCGGGCTCTAATCCGCCCCGCGCGCTCTAATCCGCCTCCTCCCAGTTGATAAAACACAACAAAAAATGTTTCCCTATCAGAAGTACCTGTTTCCTTCTGTACCGTGAGCGACGCTCCTGTGTCTGTCTGAGCACCAAGACAAACAGTGATCTGTAATTAAACGGGTCAGTGACTCAGGAGGGCTCGCGGGGGAATTGTGTGTGTGTGCCGGATGAAGGTTTGACTGCTAATTAAAGGGTGTAATTAAGTAGGAATGAAATAAATTATGTAGCACTGGAAACAGCTGCTCGCGGGGGGCTGAGCCTCGGAGCAGAAGGAACGAACGAGGGAATGAGAGCGTGAGGGAGAGAGGAAAAGGAGGCGAGGTGAGGGAGGGGGGAGAGGGCGTCAAAGAGTGGGAGGGTAGGAAGGGGCCGGTGGAAGGGGGCAGGGTGATTAAAGAAAATCAAGAAGTAGATCCCGAGAAAGAGAAAGGCGCATGGGGGCAGGAAAGAAAGAGTGAGTGAGAAAGAGGGAGAGATAAGGAAAGAGAAAGTGCTGAGTGGTGCAGGAAGGAAACCAGAGAGGGGCAGTGAAGACAAGGTGATGGATGAATAGTGGGGAGGAAGGAATGAATTCGAGAAAGAACCGGAGGAGCGAACTAGATGGTGAAGCCAGAGAAAAGAGGCTGATGGGTGACAGAGAAACGGTTGCATGATAGGACAAGGGAAGCCATTGCCTCCTCCTGACAGGAGACGGCTTTGGAGGTCAGAAAAAACAAACAGAACAAACCGCCGCCCGGAGCAGCTGTTTTGAAGCACACTCGTGCTTGCGTCAGTACTGTCCTGGGAGCGCGCGTGAGAGTCGAGAGAGAGGGGGAGCAGGAGGTGAGCCCGGGAGTGGTGAGCGCGCAGTCTGCTCTTTTTGGAAGCACATACTCGTGCTTGTGGCGCGCCTCTGCGCACTCCCCCAAGGCGTATGCCGCCACAAGCACGAGTATGTGCTTTGAAAAATAGCTACACGACGGCTAAAGGTCTCCTAAGCAGCGCATGCGCGCTGCGTAGGCGAGACCTAAAAAGAAGTGAAAAAAATCCTAATGCTGAAATTCCTGCCATAAAGTCCTGGTTCAGCTGCCTCAATACTGCTCTCTTCTCTGATGCTATGACTGTCCAGTTCTCAGTTACACTTCTGGGTTTAATAGTGTGAACAGATCACTCCACAACTTTGTATGTTATTTATGGAATGTCTCTCTCCCATTGCTTGATCGCTATCTTTTACTTTTGTGTAACCCGGTGTTTCATAGGATGGGCAGCTGTAATCCTACTGGTCCTGTGTACACTGCATATTCTCCTCTATTATTGGATCTGCCCGGTCTTGTTTTTAAATGTTCTGAATCATGTTGTTGTCATGCTCTCGTCTTGAACCTATTGGTAACGTTTGTCTTCAACCTATTTGTAATGTTTGTTCTTGTCACACTTTGTTATCCTACCTACCTCAACTGTGAAGCGCTCTGATACCCTCCTGGGTCTTGTTCGCGCTATACAAAACTTTATAAATAAATAAATAAATAAATTGATAGACGTATAGGATGAGAAATAGGGTAGTGCATTGAATATGCTTTTTTAGGAGAAAAGTAATAAATATATAGATCCAAGTACATGGAAGGTGCATAGATGCATAAAGGAAGTAAAAAGATGCATTAGATAAACTCTGGTTTTTAAGTGTTATTGTACTATAAAAATTTATTTGTATTTATGTTTTAACAACATAATTATTCTACATGTTTATACAAAGCAATACACAAAGATAGGTACATATCTATAGTAAAAATAAATGCTTATGTACAGAGGGATATGCTGTAAATTTCTGTTTGCGTATGGTGCTTATGTGGGGAAGAGCCAATTCTTGAGTAGTTTTCTGAAGATAAGGTGGTTGTCCGTGGATCTTATGTTGGAGGGTAAAGAGTTCCATAGTTTGGCTGCTTGAACAGAGAAGGATGTGCCACCCATGGTTTTTTTCTTGTATCTTGGGATTTTGAGGCGTGGTGCCACTTTAGAGTGGAGGTTCCTTTGTTGAATGTGTTTGGTGATTTTATTCCTGATGAAGAGCGGTCCCATTCCATGTATTGCTTTGTGGGTGATACAAAGCAGCTTGAACGTGGATCTTCTGGCAACCGGTAACCAATGCAGGGCTTTCAAGGAGGGTGAGATGGGGGCGCTAGAGGGCCGGCTGCCAAATTTGCCGCCACTCTGTGAGGCTCTGCCGGCTGGACCGCTGATCCGTTACTTATTGAGCGGATGGGGTGGGTCCTGTGAGCCCCAATCGACTGCAACGTGCTCTGGAATGTCCCGTGCTTGACTGGTCCCGAGAAGGAGTGCTGAACACATCCGTCAGCGGGTGAAACGACCGAGTATCACCGCCGCGGGGCCGGGACGCAAGATGGCGGCCCCGCGCGCTGCGGCTTGAGGAGCACGGATTGCTCGGAGCGCCAGAACAGTTTTGGGACCCCCTGCTGGACTCCTGTGTGCCCGCCGCCTAGGAGGAGACACCCTGCCCCGCAGCAGAGAGGCGCGAGCCACGGATCTGGTGAGCCCCCGGTGAGCCTGTTGCTGCGTTGCGGGAGGCTGGGCCCGGGCGGACGGATCGCGCCCCAGGGGCAGCGGCCTGCGGTGGAGATGCGTACTTGGTGCGTAGGAGCTTACCGTCTGAGGATGCTTTGCCGCTGAGGAGCCGGGAGCTTAGTCTGGCCCGGGAACGCGAGCGATATCCTCGCGCTCCGGACTGTGGCGGGGAGAGGCCTGCTGCGTCCGAGCCTGGTAGCAGGAAACAGACACTGCCGGTGCGGAGCTGGGCCCCGTGTGACGTCCCCTGCTTGCCGAAGCCTGAGGAGTGAGACCGGCATTGGAGCCGGGTGAGAATATCCGGCGGGCCCCGTGTGTGGTGCGCGGCTAGAGCCCCCGCTGTGAATGACACCTGCATCTCCCGGGCCCCCGGTGCACCTGCTGACAGCGCCGTGAGCGTCCTGGGCCCGGAAAGGCGGGCTGCTGCTGAGCGGCGGTGGGGCCGCTGAAGCGAAGGAATACCCCCATAACGACATGGCGGAAGCGCCTGGGCCCCGCACTGGTTCTGCTGGCCTCCCTCCTGGGCGGACAACTAGAGTGGACTTGGGGTGCAGTGATGTAGCCCGCCGCTTGCGGTAAGGCCTGACTGCTTGACGGCGGAATCGGCGCGCCCTGCTCTCCCATCGCTGGGGACGGCCTGGGGGACATTGTAGAGCTTTGGGAAGGCTGACAGAGCAGTTGGACCACCACGCATACAGTGCTGTCGCCACGACTCAGGGTGTGCAGGGACTACAGCCAACCGGCAAGAGAAGGTGTGGAGACGCTGCTTGGTCACTGCAAGTGGGGGCATTGGGCTGGGACGGGCCTGGCAGCCCTACCCGCCAACGGAGAGCGCGCTTGACTGGCGGATACGGCAACAGTGGGGTCTGTATTGGAGAAGGCTTCACGTGGTGACCAGCGCAAGCAGGTCCACGACGACAACACAAGGCCGGCATCAACCCGCGACGCCATCCTGTCTCAGCATGGGCAAGACGGACACCAAACAAACCAAACTCTTCTTTGAGCAGCGGAAGGGCCCCCGAGGGGGCTCCCCACCAGAGGATGACCAATCAGAATCGACTGAGTCCTTTGCACCCCCGACGGATCCTAACATACGGGAAATGTTTCTGGAGCTGAAGCAGTCACTCTCCACCATAGATCTCAAAATTGATTCCGTGTCTGACCGCTTAGACTGGCTCAGGGACAAGGTCTCCAACCACGAAGAGTGCCTCACAGAAGTCGAGCAGCGCACGTCGGCACTGGAAGACGAGGGCAACACCACCCGGCAGAAGCTGCTCCAGATGGAGAAAGTCCTGGAGGTCATCCGCAGCAAGAACGGAGACCTTGAGGCGAGATCGCGCCGCAACAACCTGCGCATCACGGGAGTCCTGGAGACTACGTCTATGACACGCATTGAGGACTATGGTGAAGAAATGCTCCGGGCGATGTTCGGGGACTCCCTCTCCAAGGTGTGCATCGTGGAGGGTGCGCACATGTCCCTGGGGCCGAGGCCGCCGCAGGGCGCCCGGCAAGGCCAATAATTGTACGCCTACTGAATTATAGGGACCGGGACACTGTGCTGCGCAAGGCCCTAGACCTCCAGGACACTAGGTATCAAGGCAACTCTATCTCATTCTTCCCCGATTTTACCCTGACGGTGCAGGCTGCACGTAGGGAGTTTGTGCCGGTAAAACGTATGCTACAGCAACAAGACATCAAGTACTCGCTTCTCTATCCAGCGAAACTCCGCATCTTCCACCAGGACAAGACTGTGTTCTTCACTGATCCCAAGGCGGCCACCAAGTTTGCTGGCTCCCCACGACAACCTGCGCCAGCCATAGGGGCGTGTGGAGGACACGCAGAGGGAGACCCCCTGGACGAGAATGATTGAACAATCAATTACCTGGATGTCAGCTGGTAAGGCGGCGGGGTGCCTGGCTGCAAGGGACAGAGCTTGCTAATAACTACTCCTATCTTTGGGCTGAATTGTACGAGCTCATTGGAACTAGGGGGTATGGGCCCGCCTGGTCTGACTCCTGATGGGGGGGGGGGGTGAGTCCCTTCTCCGCCTTTGATTGTACTTGGTCCAGCCACCCAGCACTCGCATGCTGGGGTTTCCCGAGCACCTAGTGCCTCCTGTAGGGATGAATCCCACGCAAGTTCTTACTATTGGCCGCTATAGGCCCTTTATGTTCAACTGGTTTACCTGTCAGCCATGTTCAGGGGCTGTAGTGGGTGGCGGGTGGGTTTGTTGGGTGGGGCGCACACTTGATGTGCAGTTTGATTCTCTTCGTTCCTTTGTCTTTCCTCTCTTACCTTTCCTTTTCTGGATCGCCCCTCACGGTCCCTTGGGTGCGCAGAATTGCACAGCGCAGAGCGATACTGTATTGCTTGGGAATGGGTGAGACCACCTCAGACTTGGATGTAATTAAGGCAGTTACATGGAATGTGCGAGGCTTGAATGATGGCCGGAAGGTGAGACTGGTAGCTGCATATCTTAAGCGTCACGGGGCAGATATATGCTTTTTGCAGGAATTACACCTTACTAACCAGAACTCCATGCGACTCAGGGCAGGTGGATGGGAGAGAAATTCGTGGCAGGCTACTCTAATTATGCCCGGGGCACGGCCATTGTTCTCAGAAAGGGCCTCCCTTGGAAAACACGCGCCGCGCTTTATGATCCGCAGGGGAGGTATGTGATTGTTGCGGGGGTCCTGAGACAGCAACCGGTTAGGCTGGTGTCGGTTTACGGGCCGAATGTGGATGATCCGCAATTTTTTAGCGAAGTTTGGAGGCTGTCGGAATCGCTTGGGCCTTGGCCTGTCCTTTGGGGGGGGGATTTTAATGTGGTGTTGAACGCGGACATGGATCGATCTGGCGACTCTCGCAGGCCACATCCAAGGGCGGCGGTACAGCTCCATACTATTATGGAGGATCATGGGTTGGTGGATGTCTGGAGACGCCGGCACCCTGCCAGGCGTGAGGGCACGTGTGTCACTTCTGCGGGCCCCGCCTGGTCCCGTATAGACTATTGGCTCGCGATGCGCGACATGGATGCATGGATACTTACGGTTGTCCATCTCACCAGGTCCCTCTCCGGTCATGGCCCCGTGTTACTCCGGGGGCGATGCGCGTGCCCTTTAGCTGGAGACTCCCTGCCGGTGCGCTACGGGACCAGGTATTCAGGGAATCGATCCGCGCTGATATCATAGAATACTTTGAGTTAAACAGCGGTACTGTGGAGTCCCCCTCGGTGCTGTGGGAGGCCTTCAAGGCGGTAATCCGAGGAAAATGTATTGCCAAACAGGCGGGGGTACTCCGCTCGCTCAGGGGTGATCTCCGGCGCCTCGAAAGGGAAATTCGTGAACTGGAGCTTGAGTACTTTGACGACAATAGTCCGGAAGTCCTGGGCAGCATTAAGGAAAAGATCGCAGAATTTGAGGAGGCGGCACAGCGGGAAATGCACTACCTGAGCAAAGAGGCTCGAGCGCAACAGTATGGCGAGGGGGACCGCGCCGGGAAAACGCTAACGGGCCTGTTGAAAAAGCCTTGGGCCAGCGAATACATCGGTGAACTACGCAGGGACAACGGGAGGTGGTGACTGGTCAGGAAGAGGTGCAAACGGAGATGCTTGAATTTTACACCTCACTGTATTCGGCGCATCAGACAGCGGCACACCCAGATCTGCTTTCCCTCTTTAACTCCATTGAGCTGGCCTGGTTGAGCGATGGACAACGGAGGTATCTTGATGAGCCCTTCGAGGAGGAGGAGGTTATTGCGGTGATCCGGGCCATGCCTAGGGACAAGGCCCCAGGACTGGACAGGCTCACTGCCTCTTTCTACAAAGAATATGTGCAGATTCTGGTCCCTCATCTCCTCAACATGTATGAGGACTCTCTAGAGCACGGCTCTCTTCCACCCTCCCTACGGGAGGCACTAATTGTAACCATCCTCAAGCCCGACAAAGATCCGCTGCTCTGTGACTCTTATAGACCGCTCTCCATGATAAGTCTGGATAATAGGGTCCTAGCCAAGCTACTGGCGTCGCGCCTGCTTCCTCTGCTGCCGGCAATGCTGCGGCCGGATCAGTGTGGGTTTGTGCCCGGGCGGAGCACCGCACACAATTTGCGTACTTTTTCGCGACCATGCAAATGGTTGACGACTCCCTCCCCGCTGCAGCCGTGTTTTTAGATGCAACTAAGGCATTTGATACCTTAGAGTGGCCTTACTTGTTCGCTCTTCTCTCCCGCATTGGCATCAGTCCCTTATTTCTTTAAAAAAATCGCCTTACTGTACTCAGCCCTAACTGCTAGACTAAGAGTCAATGGCCAGGTATCCCCCGCACTCCCAGTGGCCCGAGGCACGCGTCAGGGCTGCCCCCTTTCCCCCCTCCTGTTCGCTATCGCGACAGAACCCCTCGCGGCAAGGCTCTGGCAGCATCATGCTAGACGTGGCCTGGACTTCACCCCCAGAGTGATTCTGGTCTCCATGTATGCTGATGATGTGATGCTGTATGTGCAACACCCAGCCGAAAACCTGGACCCGCTCATTCGGGAGGTGGTCCGGTTTGGCGGAGTGTCAGGGGTCTCCATCAATTGGGGGATATCTATCATTTTCCCACTCACCGCGGCCACTGACCAATTTCAGTCAGAGTTCCCGCTTCAGTGGCCAAACGGCCCGGTAAAATACTTGGGGATTTGGCTTAGCCGGAACCTAGATGAATTATGGAGTCACAACTATGGCAAGCTTGTGGAATGGCTAGAAAGTCGTTTAAGTAGGTGGAAATCGCTCCCCTTGTCCCTTGCCGGCCGCCTCGCCATAGCTAAGATGATAGTCCTCCCCAAGTTTCTTTATGTCTTCACCAATTTGTCACTTCCACTCACTGCGGCGTTCCGGCGCTGCCTGCGCTCAAATTTGATCGCACTGGCCTGGGCGGGGCGGCAGCCGCGGGTGACATGGGAGACCCTGACGCTGCCGTTTGCCCAAGGTGGGATGGCAGCCCCGGACATGGAATTGTATTACAACTGTGCTCAAGCTCAGTTTGCCTATCACTGGGTTTTCCCAACCCTTTTTATGGCCCATACTGCCGCGGAGCGTGATAGGGCGGCGCCGGTGCCTCTATACATGGTTTTATTCGGATCTCAGGGGAGGCCCAGAGCCAAAATTGACACAGTTGGTTGCACGGTATGGGCCTGGAGAGCTTCACCGCAGAGCGAACCTGGAAGTCGCATTTGCCCCCTCGATCCCTCTCATCGGTCACCCGGGGCTGCCTATAACCGCTGGGGCTTGTGTGGGCCAGAGGTTACGAGGGCTTCAGTTAACTATGATGGGGCAGGCGTTCAGAAACGGGGTGTTTGTCACTGTTGACGATGCATTAGGCGATGAGCACACAGGGTTGCTGGACAGGTTCACCTACTATCAATTACGAGCAGCGCTACACGCTTTCTACGCGTCATTCCCTGTGGCGCCACCAACATTCCAGGTGCTGGAGGATTTTCTGAAGAACCCCTCGCCGCGAACGCTGGTAACCCGGCTTTATGGCATGCGGGGATGCAACGCGCCTCCCCGGTCTGTATACCCAAGCGCAGCGAGAGTGGGAGAGGGTGCTGGGGGGTCCGCTCGAGGATGGCACGTGGGCTTACTGCTGCGCACAGCTGAAGGAACTGTCGCCTAACTATAGACTGCAATTAATCCACTTCAAATTTCTTCATGGATTGTACAGAACCCCAGTATGGCTGCGTAGAGCTGGTCTTAGTGAAGATTCTAGGTGTGTGCACTGCCGAGCCCCGGAGGCCTCCTTTATTCACTTGGCTTGGGAGTGTCCTGCGGGGCGAGTTACTGGGAACGCATCTTTGAGACCCTGACCCTGTTGATCAAAGCCCCACTTGAGTGCTCCCCTTTAGTGGCCCTCCTCGGATATGTGCGCAGTGTAGCCGCAGTCCATAGAAAACTTGTGGCAATGCTGTTGCTTTTAGCTAAGAGACGGGTGGCTTTTTGCTGGGGCCGCAAGCGCAGTCCGAAGATAGAGGATTGGCTGAAGGATGCAGCATTCTGCCACAATCAACTGTCTGACTACTGGGAATTAATGCCTGCACGTTCCAAGCCTAGGAATATCTGGGCGCCCCTGCTTAGTTACCTCGAATCTCGTTCCCAGCACAACGTAGATGAGGCGGAGGTGGTCACCTAAACGCTGTGCGCTTGCGATTTGACACGATCACTGCCCATCCAGCATCCTGATGACGACCGGACAATCTCATCCTTGTCAGCACTTGTGGGGGATATCTTTCCTTCTTTCCCTCTATTGTCTCTCTCTTTTGTTCTTTTTTCTTTGTAGTGTCTCCAATCTGTCTGGTCGGTTTAGGGTTGGGAATCTGCTCTGCCTTTTAGAAAAGGGCTGTGTTGAGATACAGACAGCAACTGCAGAGAATGGACACTCGGTATGGACTTATTACTTCGACTTGTGCTTTATTGATTCCCGAGATTATTATGCTAGCACTATGCATGTCAAAAAGCAGCTGCCGAAGGATACGCTAACAATGTTCATGTTGCTCTGTATTTGTCTACTCTCTTAAACTCAATAAAAAGAACTTTTAAATAAATTTTTTTTTTTAAAAAGGCAGGTGAGATGTGGTCTTGCTGTTTGATATGCAAGAGTAGTCTGGCAGCCGAGTTCTGAATCCGTTGTAGTCTTTTCATGGTTGTTAAAGGTGATCCGTGGTAGAGGCTATTGGCGTAATCGAGTTTGGACAGAACAAGGGAGATGGTAGCTTGAACCTTGTGTGGAAATCCCAAATGGGGGAAAATTTGTTGCAATGTTTTTATAGTGACAAAGCTTGATCTTGCTAGTTTGTCCACTTGGGCATTCATCGATAGCTTGGAGTACATGGTCATTCCGAGGTTTCTAACTTCCTTCGATACTTTAGGCGGTGATCCCAGTTCATCAGGCTGCCGAAACAGCTATCGGGGTTGTGGGGGATGGGTGGCTGATACCTTATGCAGACAGCCGAAGCAGCCATGTGGGTGGTGGGGGATGGGTGGCTGATACCTTATGCAGACAGCCGAAGCAGCCATCGGGGTTGTGGGGGATGGGTGGCTGATACCTTATGCAGACAGCCAAAGCAGCCATCGGAGTTGTGGGGGATGGGTGGCTGATACCTTATGCAGACAGCCAAAGCAGCCATCGGAGTTGTGGGGGATGGGTGGCTGATACCTTATGCAGACATCCGAAGCAGCCATCGGGGTTGTGGGGGATGGGTGGCTGATACCTTATGCAGACAGACGAAGCAGCCATCGGAGTTGTGGGGGATGGGTGGCTGATACCTTATGCAGACAGCCAAAGCAGCCATCGGAGTTGTGGGGGATGGGTGGCTGATACCTTATGCAGACAGCCGAAGCAGCCATCGGGGTTGTGGGGGATGGGTGGCTGATACCTTATGCAGACAGACGAAGCAGCCATGGGGGTTGTGGGGGATGGGTGGCTGATACCATATGCAGACAGACGAAGCAGCCATGTGGGTGGTGGGGGATGGGTGGCTGATACCTTATGCAGACAGCTGCTGAAGGTGTTTGCCGTGGGAAGCATGTCTGACACCTTACGCCAGCAGCTGATGCAGTTATCAGGAGTTCAAAACATCCAAACTTGTCTGAGGAGGAGACATGACTCAGGAGTGGGCCTGGGGTGACCCTTTCCTTGAACTCCGCCTCCTGGTAACGTTGTTGTGCCTGGTGGGGCCCTTGACCAGGGCGGCTTGACCTCACACCTCCTCCAAACTTTGTGAGCTGGTCTAAGAAGGGAAATGTAAAACAGGAGTAGGCCTTTTGTCTGCGGTGACACCTTCGTTGAGTGCTGCCTCCTGGTCCATGAGGGTTTTGTGTCTATACATTGATATCTGTCTGGGACAGTTGTGCAGCCGCAGCTGTCCTTGCAAGTTTTGTATCTTTACATTGAAGTCTGTCTGGGACAGTCGTACAGCCGCAGCTGTGCTTGCAGGTTTTGTATCTTTACATTGAAGTCTGTCTGGGACAGTCGTACAGCCGCAGCTGTCCTTGCAGGTTTTGTATCTTTACATTGAAGTCTGTCTGGGACAGTCGTACAGCTGCAGCTGTCCTTGCAGGTTTTGTATCTTTACATTGAAGTCTCCCTGGGACAGGTGTGCAGTCGCAGCTGTACTTGTGGGTTTAATATCTACACATTGAAGTCTGTCCTTGCGAGTTTTGTATCTATACATTGAAGTCTGTCTGGGGCAGTTTTGCAGCCGCAGCTGTCCTTGCAGGTTTTGTATCTATACATTGAAGTCTGCCTGGGACAGTTGTGCAGCGGCAGCTGTCCTTGCTGGTTTAGTATCTATAGATTGAAGTCTGTCTGGGACAGTTGTGCAGTTGCAGTTGCCCTTGTAGGTTTTGCATCTAGACATTGAATGCTGTATGGGACAGTTATGCAGCCGCAGCTGTCCTTGCTGGTTTAGTATGTATACATAGAAGTCTGTCTGTGACAGTTGTGCATTCGCAGCTGTCCTTGCTGGTTTAGTATCTATACATTGAAGTATGTCTGCGACAGTTGTACAATCACAGCTGTACTTGTGGGTTTAGTATCTATACATTGAAGTCTGTCTGGGACAGTTGTGCAGCCGCAGCTGTCCTTGCAGGTGTCGTATCTATAGATTGAAGTCTTTTTGGGACAGTTGTGCAGTTGCACAAGTCCTTCCAAGTTTAGTATCTATACATTGAAGTCTGTTTGGGACAGTTGTGCAGCGGCAGATTCCCTTGCAGGTTTTGTATCTATACATTGAAGTCTGTTTGGGACAGTTGTGCAGCGGCAACTGTACTTTTGGGTTTATTAACAATCTAAGTGAAGTGTGTCTGGGACAGTTGTGCATCCGCAGCTGTTCTTGCAGGTTTTGTATCTATACATTGAAGTCTGTCTGGGACAGTTGTGCAGCCGCTGCTCTACTTGCTGGTGTAGTCTCCTAATGCTTAGGTCTCTGGGGAGAGTTCTATAGGTGTTCCGTGCTGCTGATGGCCCATGCAGCTCATGCTAGTATTGTGTCTGTACATTGAAGTCTATCTGGGGCAGTTGGGCAGCTGTCCTTGCAGGTTTAGTATCTGTGCATTGAAGTCTGACTGGGACAGTCGTACAGCCGTAGCTGTCTTTGCTGGTTTAGTATCTATACATTGAAGTCTTTCTGGGACAGTTGTGCAGCCACAGATGTCCTTGCAGGTTTTGTATCAATACATTGAAGTCTGACTGGGACAGTTGTGTAGCCGGCGGCGGCTGGTGGAATTTGAAACTGGTGAGGCATATGCAGAGCGAATCAACGCATGCAAGCGAGCGCAGCGAGCGAGGCCGACGGCAATAAGGGGGTTTCGGGGGGGTTCTCCCCCCATGAAGAAATTAAAAAAAAATTGGCATCTTTTTGGTGCGATTTTCAGCACTATATCTGTGATAAATGGACTAAAAATTCAGTAGTTCTAGGCATTCATAAAAGAAAACTCAAACATTATTTCTGAGAATTTCTGGGTTGCCAAGCAAGTCTGACTTCTGAAGAGGGTTAGGGTATTAAGCAAGACTGCTTTGGCTCTACCCTTTCCAATAGAAAACACTAGTTAGTGATGTGAACAAGTTCAATGGATAAACCTGGGGTCTAGGGAGAGTCTCTCTCCTGAGAAAGAAATTTAAAAAAGATTGGCAAATGGTGCATTTTAAAGCAAATGAATGCAGCGATAAAGCAAGGCTTATTAAGCAGTGGGAACGTATAGTCTTGAAATATTAAACACATTAAAAACTGCCCCATATCTTCTTGCATTAATTTGTTCAACAGTTACTGTAATTGGTAAATTGTTCTGCATGACAACTTTAGCCCTTTAAAATGTATGCTTGCCCAGTGTCTTGCACTGCATGCAGCATTAACTTTGGAAAAATATGCTCTAACCAGACTTCGGGAAGCACCCACAGCTGCTGGCTGTAACCAGTCATTTAGAAATATGTGCAGACAGGTCTTTAAGTGAGATGGAAAAAGTGTGTGCTCCCTATAAAGGAACATGCCAAATACATTTCTGTGATTCCCATAGTGTGCCATCAGACCGGTATTTTAGTTTCTCTCTGAGATGTAATTTTATCCAGATAAATGGCACAGCAACTGACATACGCCTAAAGCCTTTCAGTATGATTGGCTTTGTCACTGGGTGTTAGCTGTTTAAGATAAATGAGTAACAACAATGATTTCTTATAAATAATTAACATTGAAAATGTTTAAATTCTGAAATAGTGAGTCTGGGAATTAAATAGCATTGAGGCTTGTGGAAGGAGTTTTGGCCTTCAATTATGTGTGCTTTATGTTAGATATGTATCCTCTTTTTCTCTGCATATCTTGTCCATCTGCACATCTTCAAACCCCTCTCTTTCCTCTTCAGCATCCTCTTTTCACTCTTCCCCGACTGCCCTTCCTCACATCTGTCACTTCACCGCCACCCAACATGCACTGCACTCCCTCAAATATAAGCACCTTAATTTCTCTTACTTTTGCCTTGCAAATATTTTGACATCAGTGTACCCCCTTCACACACATTTCCACAGAATTTCAGTTGCAAATGGAATACACAAACATTGTTCTGTGTGCTCTGCAGAGAGGCCAACCCACTGACAGGCACTTTGTTTGGCTTTAGCCTTAGCACCTGCGTGCTCAATCAAAGCCCCTCATAAACACCTGGCATGGCTCAAGCCTCAAAGTATGCACAGAAAAAAATACAGATAAACAACAACATTATAAAATAGCTAACTCGTGGGGAATGCCAGATTAAGTAAACATGTAAAGTAAGAGAGGAACTAAATCGCTAAAATGCATTCCCTCGACTTTTTAACATTCATTGTTTGCAAGTCAATCTATGTTTTTGGCATCAGTGTTAACTTAGGGGCATGTACACAGGGCCAGTTTTAATGCCATACATCAGAGGACGGGCCACTGTAAGCACGTTACACAGTGCTGATCTGCCGCTGATGGAACCGTGAGCCCCCGGGCAATAGAAGATGGGAAAGTGCTGTTGGGAGTGCATCTTGCCCAGCCCTAAAATCAAAGGAGGCCACTTGACATACCTTTCACTACCTCCACCATGAGACACATACACACACAGCAAGAGTGCACCATGGTATAGTGGGGCCGGCGCTGCAACATATATCCTGGCGGACATTATGCAAATACTCCTGCAATCCACCCATCGTGTGGCTAAAACCTCAGAATGTACAGATTTCTACTATAAAGTCCTGCTCATAACTACAGTGACACCGGAACAGGCAGGTGTGCCGTGCGACAGCCAAACAAAGACATCGCATAAAAATACATAAGGACAACAGGACACATTACAGTGTGTGCAAATACGTGGCATGTCAAAGGAGAGAGCCCAACAACTGCCCCTCCATCAAAACATTCGTCAAACTATGGGGGTTGAGGAGAGGAGCAGTCATTTTGAACACAGGCCATATGGTAGCCCAATCATGCGGGGTCTAAAAATATGTTTTGTCGCAGCTTTATAACTAGCGCTATCCCCCTCGACTGAAATCAAAGTAGAAGGGAAAGAGCTTTGGAATATTATCATAAGTTGCTTTCACTCTAGCAATCTTTTAGCAGTAAGCCCCGCTCTTCCTTTTGATGTAAGCTCTTCTCAAGTAGTAAATGACAAGGAGAGTCTTCGGTCATTGCCAAGACATCTACAAGTTGTAGATGTCTTGGCAATGACCGAATACTAGATTACAGATAAGCTCCCTCCTCATGGATGCTTTTTAACACCTCCATTCATCAAACATAGAGCAAAGGGCAAAAGTACAACTGTTAGTAAAACACAGAATAGGCACCAGATTTTAAACACCCCACTTAACATCTTTAAAACAGAACACACATAAAAAGGACGCAAGGAATTCCAGAAAACTTAACTTACATGCAAAACCCATCTCAGGCACACACTGCTGTGGTTCATTGCGCTGAGAGCAAGTTTTGTGGGGTGCTTAACTCTCAGCTTTGTATTGATGTCTGGGGCCGTGTGTGCTAACGAAAGCAACTTAAATAGCATGCTTTGGGAAGCCGGAAGTCAATGCAGTATTGGCGTTGTTGGAACAATATGGTCTCTTTTGGCGATTCCTGCTACGATCTTTGTGGACGTGTTTTCAGAGATCATTAAGCACTGTAGCCATTATTAGCACTCAAAGCCTCGCTCTAATCTAGCCCGGAAAAGACCCATATGCGCGCCAGTGTGTCCCTCACACAAAAGGAGCAGTCCATGTGTAACTGCCGGACCATGTCTCCTCTGCATGAGACGATAAGCAGCTGCCGATGCGTTTCATCAGCGCGGTGAGGCTTGAGCAGGAGCAGCGTGCACCGGCAGTGACGGACCCACGCCCCTGAACACATTGTGGCACAATGTGTTCAGGGGCGTGGGTCCGGCAGTGCCGGCTGAATATTCATTCCCACTACAGCGCGCCCTCTTCCTGGACTGATTGTCCTCTGCACCCGTGCCTGGTTGATAAAATGTGGCCCCTTAAGATCGAGTGCGTCTCTGTTACTCGAGAGTTGCCCCGATTCTTTCTATTCCCGATACTTTGTAACAAATTTCCGTGACACTAATTGTTTTGACTCGCTTTGAAGTCGCCGCCGGGTAGCTGTGGCGGTACAAAAACACATGTACAAAGTAATTCGACTGCTCTAACTTGTAACCAAGGAATATTGTGAAGTGCGGAAGAAGGCAATGCTGCTCTCTGCTTCTCCTTCACTTGCATAGGCAGGTTGCCTCGGGAGCTTGTAGTCAGGAGGACCCAGTGGCCCCCCCTCCCCCCCTCCAACACGACCCTCCCCGGGAAGCTTAAAAGGATTTCTTGGTCTCCACGATATAGAAAACATTCGCTTTACGTCCACCCATAAACATTCCATTTTACACGGCCCTCACCTCCCGGTTTCCACGCGGATATTAGTGAGATAAGGGGGCCCACACACGGCGGCTCATTTAGTGTGCAAAGATTGCCAAAGTAAATGCCAAGGCTGGGTAGCACCACTTCCTCCGGAAGCGCTCTGCTGCTGCCTGTAGTGCTCGTGCACGGATGGGCTTGTCTCGAACAAAGCACCCCTGCTGTCCGTGCAGGGCTGGAAAGTGGGCCCAGTCCTGAGACATTAAGTGGGCCCAGTCGCGGCTCGCAGTACTCGCGGGGGGAGGGGTGGGGGCGACCGAGGGAAAAAAAAATTTGAAAACTTACCTGACCGCCTCTGCTCCTGGTCCGCGTTGGCGCCTCTTCAGGAACAGCACTGGAGTGGCAACCCCTCAGCCAATCCTGGCGCTGCTGCAGTGCCAGGATTGGCTTAGGGCATGGTTATTCTTCGCCCGCCCATTAGGAGACCGAGGGGCTCCTAATGGGCATGCGCAAGCCAGTGCAAACACAAGTGCGCATGACTGGGCACGGGCGAAAAATTCGCTCACCTTCCCCACTCATGCGCACTTGTGCTGCTGACGTCCGTGGCTGGTCTGACAATGCATGTCAGTCAACATGACGCCGGACCGCCCACCCCCTTCAGACTCTGAAGGGGGTGGGCGGTCCGGCGTCATGTTGACTGACATGCATTGTCAGTTCTCCCTCGGCGTCTCTGAACTTAAGTAAACTGAGTCAGAGACGCCGAGGGAGCTGCGGGAGGGGGGCAACGCCCCAGCGCCCCAATGGACGCACCGGCCGCACTGACCTTGCGGGTGTAGTTTCCTACTGCTTATGTCTCTGGGGAGAGTTCTGTAGGTGTTCCGTGTGCTCGTTTCCCCATGCAGCTCATGCTAGTATAGTGTCTATACATTGAAGTCTCTCTGGGAAATTTGTTAAGTTTTCTATGCTGTCCTTGATGGTGTGATATCCATACATTGAAGGGTCTCCCTGGGAGACCAGTATAGATGTTGTTTCCTTGCGGTTCCCATAACTGGTAGAGTATCCATACATTTTCGTCTCCGTGAGACAGTTGAAGAGTTGTCTTTTCCAGACCCCATGCTGTTCCAGTCGTATAGTGTTCATACAGTCAAGTCTTTGTGGGGGCTGGGGGGGTTATAGACCTAGTTCCTCCTGAGGCCGCTGGGAGTGGGTCCGGCACAGTATCTAGACATTACAGATTCAGTTAGAGTTTGAAGGTTGGACTCAGTCCTTTCTTCCAATGGGGGGGGAAGGAGTTCCCTCGGGTGGCAGGTGAGAGGGTGGACTGTGTGTCCCTGGTGTCACCGTGTCCCTGGTGAGAGGGTGGACTGTGTCCCTGGTGTCACCGTGTCCCTGGTGAGAGGGTGGACTGTGTGTCCCGTGGACTGTGTGTCCCTGGTGTCACCGTGTCCCTGGGGAGAGGGTGGACTGTGTGTCCCTGGTGTCACCGTTTCCCTGGGGAGAGGGTGGATTGTGTGTCCCTGGTGTCACCGTGTCCCTGTTGAGAGGGTGGACTGTGTTTCCCTGGTGCCACCGTGTCCCTGGGGAGAGGGTGGACTGTGTGTCCCTGGTGCCACCGTGTCCCTGGTGAGAGGGTGGACTGTGTTTCCCTGGTGCCACTGTGTCCCTGGTGAGAGGGTGGACTGTGTGACCCTGGTGTCACTGTGTCCCTGGAGAGAGGGTGGACTGTGCGTCCCTGGTGTCACCGTGTCCCTGGAGAGAGGGTGGACTGTGTGTCTCTGGTGTCACTGTGTCCCTGGTGAGAGGGTGGACTGTGTGTCCCTGGTGAGAGGGTGGACTGTGCGTCCCTGGTGCCACCGTGTCCCTGGGAAGAGGGTGGACTGTGTGTCCCTGGTGCCACCGTGTCCCTGGAGAGAGGGTGGACTGTGTGTCCCTGGTGTCACTGTGTCCCTGGAGAGAGGGTGGACTGTGTGTCCCTGGTGTCACCGTGTCCCTGGAGAGAGGGTGGACTGTGTCACCGTGTCCCTGGTGAGAGGGTGGACTGTGTGTCCCTGGTATCACTCCTAGCTCCTCCTGTACCATGCTTTAGACAGCTGTGCGTCCAGGGAGGGTCGTGCGTTGGACCCTACACTCTGCTCGGCCCAGGCCATGTATCTAACAGAAAGTGAGCGAAGCTTCCTGAAGTGACCTGGAATTGAATGACCTGCCCCACCAGGTTTGAGAAATACCTCAGGTGGCTGTTGAAGACGATAATGAAAGGCCTCCCCACTCTTACAGAGTTCAGGTCTCTGGGACTTTGACATAATCCCAAGTAATTCACTGAAAGCACATTTCATGCTGTAATCCCAGATACCACCGGACATCTGCTGGTGTTTAAAAGTTTTAGTGTCATGAAGCTCGTAGGGCAGTAATGGGCCTTCAAGGGGCGGCGGGGGGGGGGGGGGCTGCCCTTGTCTCACTCCAGTAGGACAGGACAGATGTTCTCACAATCTTCACTTTATTGTGTTGATTTCTTGAAACAGCCGAAGTGGACTCTGGGTATTTTACGAAGTCTCACGTCCCTCCGTGACTGTCGCTGATGTTGGTCAAGACTTAATTGGGTGGTAGCCTGAGAAACCGGAAATGACCTGGAAGTCCCATGTCCATCTTCATGTCGTCACATCTGATCTCGTGAGACTTCAAAGCAGACTGGTGTGGGCTGACATCTGTCTTTGTGCCATTCTGGCCTCAGGGTGGAAGCGCCCTCGCCATGTTTGGGCTTCGAGCCTCCGCACAACATCCTGGTTCAATCTTCTCACACCGGTGAGCCAGGAGCCTCTATTGATCCATCCACAGCTTCAGTGATCTGAACCCCGCCCTAGTCACCCCAGACGGGGCATCCGCTGCAGCAGATCACAAGGCTCATATAAGCTTCCACCCAGTCTCTTCATCAAACCCTGAGGCCGCTCAGCGCCCATGTTAGGCAGCGGTTGTTTTCCAGGGCGTCAGCCTGTGGTCATGACAGTTCTCAGCAGTATCAGTTCTCAGCAGTATTTTCTGACATCTTGTTGCTGGTGAATTACCTTCAATAACAGGGGTAGGATCTCCTTCCTGTAGGCGAGCCAAGGTCTGAACACACTTGAGTCCAAAGCTCCTAATATCCTCTTGAGGTCCAAAAAAGTGGGCTACCCCCTACGTCGCTGATGACCTCACTTCCTGTGCGGTTTTAACTGATCCCTACTGATTCTTACTACCTGTTTTGTGAGCTCTCAGAGTCAGTGGTGTTTACTGGTGTCTTTTGGTTCTCATTCCCTATTTTATGAGCTCTCAGTGTCAGCAGTGTTTACTGGTGCCTGTAGGTTTTTATTCCCTGTTTTATGATCTCTCAGGGTCAGTGGTGTTGACTGGTGCCTGTTGGTTCTCATTCCCTGTTCAGTGAGCTTTCAGAGTAAGCGGTGTTTACTGGTGCCTGTTGGTTCTCATTCCCAGTTTAGTGGGCTTTCAGGGTCAGCGGTGGTTACCAGTGTCTGTAGTTCTCTGTACCTGTTTTGTGAGCTCTCAGGGTCAGCGGTGTTTACCGGTGTCTGGTAGTTCTCTGTACCTGTTTTGTGAGCTCTCCGGGTCAGCAGTGTTTCCTGGTGGCTGGAGGTTCTTGTGAGCTTTCAGGGTCAGCGGTGTTTACTGGTGCATGTTGGTTCTCATTCCCTGTTTAGTGAGCTTTCAGGGTCAGCGGTGGTTACCAGTGTCTGTAGTTCTCTGTACCTGTTTTGTGCGCTCTCAGGGTCAGCAGTGTTTACCAGTGTCTGGTAGTTCTCTGTACCTGTTTTGTGAGCTCTCAGGGTCAGCAGTGTTTACTGGTGGCTGGAGGTTCTTGTGAGCTTTCAGGGTCAGCGGTGGTTACCAGTGTATGGTAGTTCTCTGTACCTGTTTTGTGAGCTCTCAGGGTCAGCAGTGTTTACTGGTGCCTGTTAGCTCTCATTCCCTAATTTGTTAGCTCTCAGGGTTAGCAGTGTTTGTTGGTGCCTGCAGGTTCTTGTGAGCTTTCAGGGTCAGCGGTGTTTACCAGTGTCTGTAGTTCTCTGTTCCTGTTTTGTGAGCTCTCAGGGTTAGCGGTGTTTACCGGTGTCTGGTAGTTCTTAGTACCTGTATTGTGAGCTCTCAGGGTCAGCGGTGTTTACCGGTCTCTGGTTGTTCTCAGTACCTGTTTTGTGAGCTCTCAGGGCCGGCAGCGTTTATCGGTGTCTGTAGTTCTCAGTATCTGTTTTGTGAGCTCTCAGGGTCAGCAGTGTTTACTGGTGCCTGTTAGCTCTCATTCCCTAATTTGTTAGCTCTCAGGGTTAGCAGTGTTTATTGGTGCCTGCAGGTTCTTGTGAGCTTTCAGGGTCAGCGGTGTTTACCAGTTTCTGGTTGTTCTCAGTACCTGTTTTGTTTGCTTTCAGGGTCAGCGGTGTTTACTGGTACCTGTAGGTTTTCTTTCCCTGTTTTATGATCTCTCGGGGTCAACATTGTGTACAGGTGTCTGATGGTTCTCATTCCCTGTTTCGTGAGCTCTCAGGGTCAGCAGTGTTTACCGGTGTCTGGTAGTTCTCAGTACCTGTATTGTGAGCTCTCAGGGTCAGCGGTGTTTACCCGTTTCTGGTTGTTCTCAGTACCTGTTTTGTGAGCTCTCAGGGCCCACAGCGTTTATCGGTGTCTGTAGTTCTCAGTATCTGTTTTGTGAGCTCTCAGGGTCAGCAGTGTTTACTGGTGCCTGGAGGTTCTTGTGAGCTTTCAGGGTCAGCGGTGGTTACCAGTGTCTGGTAGTTCTCTGTACCTGTTTTGTGAGCTCTCAGGGTCAGCAGTGTTTACTGGTGTCTGTTAGCTCTCATTCCCTAATTTGTTAGCTCTCCTGGTTAGCGGTGTTTATTGGTGCCTGCAGGTTCTTGTGAGCTTTCAGGGTCAGCGATGTTTACCAGTGTCTGTAGTTCTCTGTTCCTGTTTTGTGAGCTCTCAGGGGTATTGGTGTTTACCACTGTCTGATGGTTCTCATTCCCTGTTTTATGATCTCTCAGGGTCAGCGGTGTTGACTGGTGCCTGTAGGTTTTCATTCCCTGTTTTATGATCTCTCAGGGTCCGTGGGGTTGACTGGTTCCTGTAGGTTCTCATTCCCTGTTTTGTGAGCTCTCAGGGTCAGCAGTGTTTACCGGTGTCTGGTAGTTCTCAGTACCTGTTTTGTGAGCTCTCAGGGTCAGCGGTGTTTACCGGTGTCTGGTAGTTCTCAGTACCTGTTTTGTTTGCTTTCAGGGTCAGTGGTGTTTACTGGTACCTGTAGGTTTTCATTCCCTGTTTTATGATCTCTTGGGGTCAGCATTGTGTACAGGTGTCTGATGGTTCTCATTCCCTGTATTGTGAGCTCTCAGGGTGAGCGGTGTTTACCAGTGTCTGATGGTTCTCAGTACCTGTATTGTGAGCTCTCAGGGTCAGCGGTGTTTACCGGTGTCTGGTTGTTCTCAGTACCCGTTTTGTGAGCTCTCAGGGCCGGCAGCGTTTATCTGTGTCTGTAGTTCTCAGTATCTGTTTTGTGAGCTCTCAGGGTCAGCGGTGTTTACCAGTGTCTGATGGTTCTCATTCCCTGTATTGTGAGCTCTCAGGGTCAACGGTGTTTACCGGCGTCCGGTAGTTCTCAGTACTTGTTTTGTTCGCTCTCAGGGTCAGCGGTGTTTACTGGTACCTGTAGGTTTTCATTCCCTGTTTTATGATCTCTTGGGGTGAGCATTGTGTACAGGTGTCTGATGGTTCTCATTCCCTGTATTGTGAGCTCTCAGGGTCAGCGGTGTTTACTGGTGCCTGGAGGTTCTTGTGAGCTTTCAGGGTCAGCGCTGGTTACCAGTGTCTGGTAGTTCTCTGTACCTGTTTTGTTTGCTTTCAGGGTCAGCGGTGTTTACTGGTACCTGTAGGTTTTCATTCCCTGTTTTATGATCTCTTGGGGTCAGCATTGTGTACAGGTGTCTGATGGTTCTCATTCCATGTATTGTGAGCTCTCAGGGTCAGCAGTGTTTACCAGTGTCTGATGGTTCTCAGTACCTGTATTGTGAGCTCTCAGGGTCAGCGGTGTTTACTGGTGTCTGGTAGTTCTCAGTACCTGTTTTGAGAGCTGTCAGGATCAGTGGTGTTTACCAGTGTCTGATGGTTCTCATTCCCTGTATTGTGAGCTCTCAGGGTCAGCAGTGTTTACCGGTGTCTGGTAGTTCTCAGTACCTGTATTGTGAGCTCTCAGGGTCAGCGGTGTTTACCGGTGTCTGGTTGTTCTCAGTACCCGTTTTGTGAGCTCTCAGGGCCGGCAGCGTTTATCGGTGTCTGTAGTTCTCAGTATATGTTTTGTGAGCTCTCAGGGTCAGCAGTGTTTACTGGTGCCTGGAGGTTCTTGTGAGCTCTCAGGGTCAGCAGTGTTTACTGGTGCCTGTTAGCTCTCATTCCCTAATTTGTTAGCTCTCAGGGTTAGCAGTGTTTGTTGGTGCCTGCAGGTTCTTGTGAGCTTTCAGGGTCAGCGGTGTTTACCAGTGTCTGTAGTTCTCTGTTCCTGTTTTGTGAGCTCTCAGGGTCAGTGGTGTTTACCGGTGGCTGGTAGTTCTTAGTACCTGTATTGTGAGCTCTCAGGGTCAGCGGTGTTTACCGGTTTCTGGTTGTTCTCAGTACCTGTTTTGTGAGCTCTCGGGGCCCGCAGCGTTTATCGTGTCTGTAGTTCTCAGTATCGGTTTTGTGAGCTCTCATTGTCAGCAGTGTTTACTGGTGCCTGGAGGTTCTTGTGAGCTTTCAGGGTCAGCGGTGGTTACCAGTGTCTGGTTGTTCTCAGTACCTGTTTTGTGAGCTCTCAGGGTCAGCAGTGTTTACTGGTGCCTGTTAGCTCTCATTCCCTAATTTGTTAGCTCTCAGGGTTAGTGGTGTTTATTGGTGCCTGCAGGTTCTTGTGAGCTTTCAGG
Source organism: Calotriton arnoldi (assembly GCA_963921515.1). Taxonomy (NCBI): domain Eukaryota; kingdom Metazoa; phylum Chordata; class Amphibia; order Caudata; family Salamandridae; genus Calotriton; species Calotriton arnoldi. The sequence continues at coordinate 371,506 of CAWUFW010002197.1, forward strand.
GTCAGCAGTGTTTACCAGTGTCTGTAGTTCTCTGTTCCTGTTTTGTGAGCTCTCAGGGGTATCGGTGTTTACCAGTGTCTGATGGTTCTCATTCCCTGTTTTATGATCTCTCAGGGTCAGCGGTCTTGACTGGTGCCTGTAGGTTTTCATTCCCTGTTTTATGATCTCTCATGGTCAGTGGTGTTGACTGGTTCCTGTAGGTTCTCATTCCCTGTTTTGTGAGCTCTCAGTGTCAGCGGTGTTTACCGGTGTCTGGTAGTTCTCAGTACCTGTTTTGTGAGCTCTCAGGGTCAGCGGTGTTTACCGGTGTCTGGTAGTTCTCAGTACCTGTTTTGTTCGCTCTCAGGGTCAGCGGTGTTTACCGGTGTCTGGTAGTTCTCAGCACCTGTTTTGTTTGCTTTCAGGGTCAGTGGTGTTTACTGGTACCTGTAGGTTTTCATTCCCTGTTTTATGATCTCTTGGGGTCAGCATTGTGTACAGGTGTCTGATGGTTCTCATTCCCTGTATTGTGAGCTCTCAGGGTCAGCGGTGTTTACCAGTGTCTGATGGTTCTCATTCCCTGTATTGTGAGCTCTGAGGGCCAGCGGTGTTTACCAGTGTCTGGTAGTTCTCAGTACCTGTTTTGTTTGCTCTCAGGGTCAGCGGTGTTTACTGGTGCCTGTAGGTTTTCATTCCCTGTTTTATGATCTCTCGGGGTCAGCGTTGTGTACCGGTGTCTGGTGGTTCTTATTCCCTGTATTGTGAGCTCTCAGGGTCAGCGATGTTTACCAGTGTCTGATGGTTCTCATTCCCTGTATTGTGAGCTCTCAGGGTCAACGGTGTTTACCGGCGTCCGGTAGTTCTCAGTACTTGTTTTGTTCGCTCTCAGGGTCAGCGGTGTTTACCGGTGTCTGGTAGTTCTCAGTACCTGTTTTGTTTGCTCTCAGGGTCAGCGGTGTTTACTGGTGCCTGTAGGTTTTCATTCCCTGTTTTATGATCTCTCGGGGTCAGCGTTGTGTACCGGTGTCTGGTGGTTCTTATTCCCTGTATTGTGAGCTCTCAGGGTCAGCGATGTTTACCAGTGTCTGATGGTTCTCATTCCCTGTATTGTGAGCTCTCAGGGTCAACGGTGTTTACCGGCGTCCGGTAGTTCTCAGTACTTGTTTTGTTTGCTTTCAGGGTCAGTGGTGTTTACTGGTACCTGTAGGGTTTCATTCCCTGTTTTATGATCTCTTGGGGTCAGCATTGTGTACAGGTGTCTGATGGTTCTCATTCCCTGTATTTTGAGCTCTCAGGGTCAGCGGTGGTTACCAGTGTCTGGTAGTTCTCTGTACCTGTTTTGTGAGCTCTCAGGGTCAGCAGTGTTTACTGGTGCCTGTTAGCTCTCATTCCCTAATTTGTTAGCTCTCAGGGTTAGTGGTGTTTATTGGTGTCTGCAGGTTCTTGTGAGCTTTCAGGGTCAGCGGTGTTTACCAGTGTCTGTAGTTCTCTGTTCCTGTTTTGTGAGCTCTCAGGGGTATCGGTGTTTACCAGTGTCTGATGGTTCTCATTCCCTGTTTTATGATCTCTCAGGGTCAGCGGTGTTGACTGGTGCATGTAGGTTTTCATTCCCTGTTTTATGATCTCTCAGGGTCAGTGGTGTTGACTGGTTACTGTAGGTTCTCATTCCCTGTTTTGTGAGCTCTCAGGGTCAGCGGTGTTTACCGCTGTCTGGTAGTTCTCAGTACCTGTTTGGTTTGCTTTCAGGGTCAGCGGTGTTTACTGGTACCTGTAGGTTTTCATTCCCTGTTTTGTGATCTCTCTGGGTCAGCGGTGTTTACCGGTGTCTGGTAGTTCTCAGTACCTGTATTGTGAGTTTTCAGGGCTCTCAACGTTTATCGGCGCTGTAGTTCTCTGTACCTGTTTTGTGAGCTCTCAGGGCCAGCAGCGTTTATCGGTGTCTGTAGTTCTCTGTACCTGTTTTGTGAGCTCTCAGGGGCATCGGTATTTACCAGTGTCTGTAGTTCTCTGTTCCTGTTTTATGATCTCTCGGGGTCAGCATTGTGTACAGGTGTCTGGTGGTTCTCATTCCCTGTTTATGATCTCTCAGAGTCAGCGGTGTTTACTGGTTCCTGTAGGTTCTCATTCCCTGTTTTATGATCCCTCGGGGTCGGCGTTGTGTACCGGTGTCTGGTGGTTCTCATTCCCTGTTTTGTTTGCTCTCAGGGTCAGCAGTGTTTACTGGTACCTGTAGGTTTTCATTCCCTGTTTTATGATCTCTCGGGGTCAGCAGTGTTTACTGGTGTCTGGTAGTTCTCAGTACCTGTATTGTGAGCTCTCAGGGTCAGCGGTGTTTACCGGTGTCTGGTTGTTCTCAGTACCTGTTTTGTGAGCTCTCGGGGCCCGCAGCGTTTATCGTGTCTGTAGTTCTCAGTATCGGTTTTGTGAGCTCTCATTGTCAGCAGTGTTTACTGGTGCCTGGAGGTTCTTGTGAGCTTTCAGGGTCAGCGGTGGTTACCAGTGTCTGGTTGTTCTCAGTACCTGTTTTGTGAGCTCTCAGGATCAGCAGTGTTTACTGGTGCCTGTTAGCTCTCATTCCCTAATTTGTTAACTCTCAGGGTTAGCGGTGTTTATTGGTGCCTGCAGGTTTTCTGTAGTGAGCTTTCAGGGTCAGCAGTGTTTACCAGTGTCTGTAGTTCTCTGTTCCTGTTTTGTGAGCTCTCAGGGGTATCAGTGTTTACCAGTGTCTGATGGTTCTCATTCCCTGTTTTATGATCTCTCGGGGTCAGCGGTCTTGACTGGTGCCTATAGGTTTTCATTCCCTGTTTTATGATCTCTCAGGGTCAGTGGTGTTGACTGGTTCCTGTAGGTTCTCATTCCCTGTTTTGTGAGCTCTCAGTGTCAGCGGTGTTTACTGGTGTCTGGTAGTTCTCAGTACCTGTTTTGTGAGCTCTCAGGGTCAGCGGTGTTTACCGGTGTCTGGTAGTTCTCAGTACTTGTTTTGTTCGCTCTCAGGGTCAGCGGTGTTTACCGGTGTCTGGTAGTTCTCAGCACCTGTTTTGTTTGCTTTCAGGGTCAGTGGTGTTTACTGGTACCTGTAGGTTTTCATTCCCTGTTTTATGATCTCTTGGGGTCAGCATTGTGTACAGGTGTCTGATGGTTCTCATTCCCTGTATTGTGAGCTCTCAGGGTCAGCGGTGTTTCCCAGTGTCTGATGGTTCTCATTCCCTGTATTTTGAGCTCTCAGGGTCAGCGGTGGTTACCAGTGTCTGGTAGTTCTCTGTACCTGTTTTGTGAGCTCTCAGGGTCAGCAGTGTTTACTGGTGCCTGTTAGCTCTCATTCCCTAATTTGTTAGCTCTCAGGGTTAGTGGTGTTTATTGGTGTTTGCAGGTTCTTGTGAGCTTTCAGGGTCAGCGGTGTTTACCAGTGTCTGTAGTTCTCTGTTCCTGTTTTGTGAGCTCTCAGGGGTATCAGTGTTTACCATTGTCTGATGGTTCTCATTCCCTGTTTTATGATCTCTCAGGGTCAGCGGTGTTGACTGGTGCATGTAGGTTTTCATTCCCTGTTTTATGATCTCTCAGGGTCAGTGGTGTTGACTGGTTACTGTAGGTTCTCATTCCCTGTTTTGTGAGCTCTCAGGGTCAGCGGTGTTTACCGCTGTCTGGTAGTTCTCAGTACCTGTTTTGTTTGCTTTCAGGGTCAGCGGTGTTTACTGGTACCTGTAGGTTTTCATTCCCTGTTTTGTGATCTCTCTGGGTCAGCGGTGTTTACCGGTGTCTGGTAGTTCTCAGTACCTGTATTGTGAGTTTTCAGGGCTCTCAACGTTTATCGGCGCTGTAGTTCTCTGTACCTGTTTTGTGAGCTCTCAGGGCCAGCAGCGTTTATCGGTGTCTGTAGTTCTCTGTACCTGTTTTGTGAGCTCTCAGGGGCATCGGTATTTACCAGTGTCTGTAGTTCTCTGTTCCTGTTTTATGATCTCTCGGGGTCAGCATTGTGTACAGGTGTCTGGTGGTTCTCATTCCCTGTTTATGATCTCTCAGAGTCAGCGGTGTTTACTGGTTCCTGTAGGTTCTCATTCCCTGTTTTATGATCCCTCGGGGTCGGTGTTGTGTACCGGTGTCTGGTGGTTCTCATTCCCTGTTTTGTTTGCTCTCAGGGTCAGCAGTGTTTACTGGTACCTGTAGGTTTTCATTCCCTGTTTTATGATCTCTCGGGGTCAGCAGTGTTTACTGGTGTCTGGTAGTTCTCAGTACCTGTATTGTGAGCTCTCAGGGTCAGCGGTGTTTACCGGTGTCTGGTTGTTCTCAGTAACTGTTTTGTGAGCTCTCGGGGCCCGCAGCGTTTATCGTGTCTGTAGTTCTCAGTATCGGTTTTGTGAGCTCTCATTGTCAGCAGTGTTTACTGGTGCCTGGAGGTTCTTGTGAGCTTTCAGGGTCAGCGGTGGTTACCAGTGTCTGGTTGTTCTCAGTACCTGTTTTGTGAGCTCTCAGGATCAGCAGTGTTTACTGGTGCCTGTTAGCTCTCATTCCCTAATTTGTTAACTCTCAGGGTTAGCGGTGTTTATTGGTGCCTGCAGGTTCTTGTGAGCTTTCAGGGTCAGCAGTGTTTACCAGTGTCTGTAGTTCTCTGTTCCTGTTTTGTGAGCTCTCAGGGGTATCGGTGTTTACCAGTGTCTGATGGTTCTCATTCCCTGTTTTATGATCTCTCAGGGTCAGCGGTCTTGACTGGTGCCTGTAGGTTTTCATTCCCTGTTTTATGATCTCTCAGGGTCAGTGGTGTTGACTGGTTCCTGAAGGTTCTCATTCCCTGTTTTGTGAGCTCTCAGTGTCAGCGGTGTTTACCGGTGTCTGGTAGTTCTCAGTACCTGTTTTGTGAGCTCTCAGGGTCAGCGGTGTTTACCGGTGTCTGGTAGTTCTCAGTACCTGTTTTGTTCGCTCTCAGGGTCAGCGGTGTTTACCGGTGTCTGGTAGTTCTCAGCACCTGTTTTGTTTGCTTTCAGGGTCAGTGGTGTTTACTGGTACCTGTAGGTTTTCATTCCCTGTTTTATGATCTCTTGGGGTCAGCATTGTGTACAGGTGTCTGATGGTTCTCATTCCCTGTATTGTGAGCTCTCAGGGTCAGCGGTGTTTACCAGTGTCTGATGGTTCTCATTCCCTGTATTGTGAGCTCTGAGGGCCAGCGGTGTTTACCAGTGTCTGGTAGTTCTCAGTACCTGTTTTGTTTGCTCTCAGGGTCAGCGGTGTTTACTGGTGCCTGTAGGTTTTCATTCCCTGTTTTATGATCTCTCGGGGTCAGCGTTGTGTACCGGTGTCTGGTGGTTCTTATTCCCTGTATTGTGAGCTCTCAGGGTCAGCGATGTTTACCAGTGTCTGATGGTTCTCATTCCCTGTATTGTGAGCTCTCAGGGTCAACAGTGTTTACCGGCGTCCGGTAGTTCTCAGTACTTGTTTTGTTCGCTCTCAGGGTCAGCGGTGTTTACCGGTGTCTGGTAGTTCTCAGCACCTGTTTTGTTTGCTTTCAGGGTCAGTGGTGTTTACTGGTACCTGTAGGTTTTCATTCCCTGTTTTATGATCTCTTGGGGTCAGCATTGTGTACAGGTGTCTGATGGTTCTCACTCCCTGTATTGTGAGCTCTCAGGGTCAGCGGTGTTTACCAGTGTCTGATGGTTCTCATTCCCTGTATTGTGAGCTCTCAGGGTCAGCGGTGTTTACCAGTGTCTGTAGTTCTCTGTTCCTGTTTTGTGAGCTCTCAGGGGTATCAGTGTTTACCAGTGTCTGATGGTTCTCATTCCCTGTTTTATGATCTCTCAGGGTCAGCGGTGTTGACTGGTGCATGTAGGTTTTCATTCCCTGTTTTATGATCTCTCAGGGTCAGTGGTGTTGACTGGTTCCTGTAGGTTCTCATTCCCTGTTTTGTGAGCTCTCAGGGTCAGCGGTGTTTACCGCTGTCTAGTAGTTCTCAGTACCTGTTTTGTTCGCTCTCAGGGTCAGCGGTGTTTACTGGTGCCTGTAGGTTTTAATTCCCTGTTTTATGATCCCTCGGGGTCGGCGTTGTGTACCGGTGTCTGGTGGTTCTCATTCCCTGTTTTGTTTGCTCTCAGGGTCAGCAGTGTTTACTGGTACCTGTAGGTTTTCATTCCCTGTTTTATGATCTCTCGGGGTCAGCAGTGTTTACTGGTGTCTGGTAGTTCTCAGTACCTGTATTGTGAGCTCTCAGGGTCAGCAGTGTTTACCGGTGTCTGGTTGTTCTCAGTACCTGTTTTGTGAGCTCTCGGGTCCCGCAGCGTTTATCGTGTCTGTAGTTCTCAGTATCGGTTTTGTGAGCTCTCATTGTCAGCAGTGTTTACTGGTGCCTGGAGGTTCTTGTGAGCTTTCAGGGTCAGCGGTGGTTACCAGTGTCTGGTTGTTCTCAGTACCTGTTTTGTGAGCTCTCAGGGTCAGCAGTGTTTACTGGTGCCTGTTAGCTCTCATTCCCTAATTTGTTAACTCTCAGGGTTAGCGGTGTTTATTGGTGCCTGCAGGTTCTTGTGAGCTTTCAGGGTCAGCAGTGTTTACCAGTGTCTGTAGTTCTCTGTTCCTGTTTTGTGAGCTCTCAGGGGTATCGGTGTTTACCAGTGTCTGATGGTTCTCATTCCCTGTTTTATGATCTCTCAGGGTCAGCGGTCTTGACTGGTGCCTGTAGGTTTTCATTCCCTGTTTTATGATCTCTCAGGGTCAGTGGTGTTGACTGGTTCCTGTAGGTTCTCATTCCCTGTTTTGTGAGGTCTCAGTGTCAGCGGTGTTTACCGGTGTCTGGTAGTTCTCAGTACCTGTTTTGTGAGCTCTCAGGGTCAGCGGTGTTTACCGGTGTCTGGTAGTTCTCAGTACCTGTTTTGTTCGCTCTCAGGGTCAGCGGTGTTTACCGGTGTCTGGTAGTTCTCAGCACCTGTTTTGTTTGCTTTCAGGGTCATTGGTGTTTACTGGTACCTGTAGGTTTTCATTCCCTGTTTTATGATCTCTTGGGGTCAGCATTGTGTACAGGTGTCTGATGGTTCTCATTCCCTGTATTGTGAGCTCTCAGGGTCAGCGGTGTTTACCAGTGTCTGATGGTTCTCATTCCCTGTATTGTGAGCTCTGAGGGCCAGCGGTGTTTACCAGTGTCTGGTAGTTCTCAGTACCTGTTTTGTTTGCTCTCAGGGTCAGCGGTGTTTACTGGTGCCTGTATGTTTTCATTCCCTGTTTTATGATCTCTCGGGGTCAGCGTTGTGTACCGGTGTCTGGTGGTTCTTATTCCCTGTATTGTGAGCTCTCAGGGTCAGCGATGTTTACCAGTGTCTGATGGTTCTCATTCCCTGTATTGTGAGCTCTCAGGGTCAACGGTGTTTACCGGCGTCCGGTAGTTCTCAGTACTTGTTTTGTTCGCTCTCAGGGTCAGCGGTGTTTACCGGTGTCTGGTAGTTCTCAGCACCTGTTTTGTTTGCTTTCAGGGTCAGTGGTGTTTACTGGTACCTGTAGGTTTTCATTCCCTGTTTTATGATCTCTTGGGGTCAGCATTGTGTACAGGTGTCTGATGGTTCTCATTCCCTGTATTGTGAGCTCTCAGGGTCAGCGGTGTTTACCAGTGTCTGATGGTTCTCATTCCCTGTATTGTGAGCTCTCAGGGTCAGCGGTGTTTACCAGTGTCTGTAGTTCTCTGTTCCTGTTTTGTGAGCTCTCAGGGGTATCAGTGTTTACCAGTGTCTGATGGTTCTCATTCCCTGTTTTATGATCTCTCAGGGTCAGCGGTGTTGACTGGTGCATGTAGGTTTTCATTCCCTGTTTTATGATCTCTCAGGGTCAGTGGTGTTGACTGGTTACTGTAGGTTCTCATTCCCTGTTTTGTGAGCTCTCAGGGTCAGCGGTGTTTACCGCTGTCTGGTAGTTCTCAGTACCTGTATTGTGAGTTTTCAGGGCTCTCAAAGTTTATCGGCGCTGTAGTTCTCTGTACCTGTTTTGTGAGCTCTCAGGGCCAGCAGCGTTTATCGGTGTCTGTAGTTCTCTGTACCTGTTTTGTGAGCTCTCAGGGGCATCGGTATTTACCAGTGTCTGTAGTTTTCTGTTCCTGTTTTATGATCTCTCGGGGTCAGCATTGTGTACAGGTGTCTGGTGGTTCTCATTCCCTGTTTATGATCTCTCAGAGTCAGCTGTGTTTACTGGTTCCTGTAGGTTCTCATTCCCTGTTTTGTGAGCTCTCAGGGTCAGCGGTGTTTACCGGTGTCTAGTAGTTCTCAGTACCTGTTTTGTTCGCTCTCAGGGTCAGCGGTGTTTACTGGTGCCTGTAGGTTTTAATTCCCTGTTTTATGATCCCTCGGGGTCGGCGTTGTGTACCGGTGTCTGGTGGTTCTCATTCCCTGTTTTGTTTGCTCTCGGGGTCAGCAGTGTTTACTGGTACCTGAAGGTTTTCATTCCCTGTTTTATGATCTCTCGGGGTCAGCAGTGTTTACTGGTGTCTGGTAGTTCTCAGTACCCTATTGTGAGCTCTCAGGGTCAGCGGTGTTTACCGGTGTCTGGTTGTTCTCAGTACCTGCTTTGTGAGCTCTCAGGGCCGGCAGCGTTTATCGGTGTCTGTAGTTCTCAGTATCTGCTTTGTGAGCTCTCAGGGTCAGCAGTGTTTACTGGTGCCTGGAGGTTCTTGTGAGCTTTCAGGGTCAGCGGTGGTTACCAGTGTCTGGTAGTTCTCTGTACCTGTTTTGTGAGCTCTCAGGGTCAGCAGTGTTTACTGGTGCCTGTTAGCTCTCATTCCCTAATTTGTTAGCTCTCAGGGTTAACGGTGTTTATTGGTGCCTGCAGGTTCTTGTGAGCTTTCAGGGTCAGCGGTGTTTACCAGTGTCTGTAGTTCTCTGTTCCTGTTTTGTGAGCTCTCAGGGGTATCAGTGTTTACCAGTGTATGATGGTTCTCATTCCCTGTTTTATGATCTCTCAGGGTCAGCGGTGTTGACTGGTGCCTGTAGGTTTTCATTCCCTGTTTTATGATCTCTCAGGGTCAGTGGTGTTGACTGGTTACTGTAGGTTCTCATTCCCTGTTTTGTGATCTCTCAGGGTCAGTGGTGTTGACTGGTTCCTGTAGGTTCTCATTCCCTGTTTTGTGAGCTCTCAGGGTCAGTGGTGTTTACCGGCGTCTGGTAGATCTCAGTACCTGTTTTGTTTGCTTTCAGGGTCAGCGGTGTTTACTGGTATCTGTAGGTTTTCATTCCCTGTTTTATAATCTTTCAGGGTCAGCATTGTGTACAGGTGTCTGATGGTTCTCATTCCCTGTTTTGTGAGCTCTCAGGGTCAGCGGTGTTTACCGGTGTCTGGTAGTTCTCAGTACCTGTATTGTGAGCTCTCAGGGTCAGCGGTGTTTACCGGTGACTGGTAGTTCTCAGTACCTGTTTTGTTCGCTCTCAGGGTCAGCGGTGTTTACTGGTGCCTGTAGGTTTTCATTCCCTGTTTTATGATCTCTCGGGGTCAGAGTTGTGTACCAGTGTCGGATGGTTCTCATTCCCTGTATTGTGAGCTCTCAGGGTCAGCGGTGTTTACCAGTGTCTGATGGTTCTCATTCCCTGTATTGTGAGCTCTCAGGGTCAACGGTGTTTACCGGCGACTGGTAGTTCTCAGTACCTGTTTTGTTCGCTCTCAGGGTCAGCGGTGTTTACTGGTACCTGTAGGTTTTCATTCCCTGTTTTATGATCTCTCTGGGTCAGCATTGTGTACAGGTGTCTGATGGTTCTCATTCCCTGTTTTGTGAGCTCTCAGGGTCAGCGGTGTTTACCGGTGTCTGGTAGTTCTCAGTACCTGTATTGTGAGCTCTCAGGGTCAGCGGTGTTTACCGGTGTCTGGTAGTTCTCAGTACCTGTTTTGTTCGCTCTCAGGGTCAGCGGTCTTTACTGGTGCCTGTAGGTTTTCATTCCCTGTTTTATGATCTCTCGGGGTCAGATTTGTGTACCAGTGTCGGATGGTTCTCATTCCCTGTATTGTGAGCTCTCAGGGTCAGCGGTGTTTACCAGTGTCTGATGGTTCTCATTCCCTGTATTGTGAGCTCTCAGGGTCAATGGTGTTTACCGGCGTCTGGTAGTTCTCAGTACCTGTTTTGTTCCCTCTCAGGGTCAGCGGTGTTTACTGGTACCTGTAGGTTTTAATTCCCTGTTTTATGATCTCTCAGGGTCAGCATTGTGTACAGGTGTCTGATGGTTCTCATTCCCTGTTTTGTGAGCTCTCAGGGTCAGCGGTGTTTACCGGTGTCTGGTAGTTCTCAGTACCTGTTTTGTTTGCTTACAGGGTCAGCGGTGTTTACTGGTGTCTGTAGTTCTCAGTACATGTTTTGTTCCCTCTCAGGGTCAGCGGTGTTTACTGGTACCTGTAGGTTTTCATTCCCTGTTTTATGATCTCTCAGGGTCAGCATTGTGTACAGGTGTCTGATGGTTCTCATTCCCTGTATTGTGAGCTCTCAGGGTCAGCAGTGTTTACCAGTGTCTGTAGTTCTCATTACCTGTTTTTCGAGCTCTCCGTGTCAGCGGTGTTTACCGGTGTCTGGAAGTTTTCAGTACCTGTTTTGAGAGCTGTCAGGGTCAGTGGTGTTTACCAGTGTCTGATGGTTCTCATTCCCTGTATTGTGAGCTCTCAGGGTCAACAGTGTTTACTGGTGTCTGGTAGTTCTCAGTACCTGTTTTGTTCCCTCTCAGGGTCAGCGGTGTTTACTGGTACCTGTAGGTTTTCATTCCCTGTTTTATGATCTCTCAGGGTCAGCATTGTGTACAGGTGTCTGATGGTTCTCATTCCCTGTTTTGTGAGCTCTCAGGGTCAGCGATGTTTACCGGTGTCTGGTAGTTCTCAGTACCTCTATTGTGAGCTCTCAGGGTCCGCTGTGTTTACCGGTGTCTGGTAGTTCTCAGTACCTGTTTTGAGAGCGGTCAGGGTCAGCGGTGTTTACTGGTGTCTGGTAGTTCTCAGTACCTGTTTTGAGAGCTGTCAGGATCAGTGGTGTTTACCGGTGTCTGATGGTTCTCATTCCCTGTATTGTGAACTCTCAGGGTCAGCGGTGTTTACCCGTGTCTGATGGTTCTTATTCCCTGTATTGTGAGCACTCAGGGTCAATAGTGTTTACCGGTGTCTGGTAGTTCTCAGTACCTGTTTTGAGAGCTGTCAGGGACCATCAGTGATGTTTTAAGGACTGGACAAAGTGGGCTTTGGCCCAGGGCCCCAGTGTTTAAGGGGGGCCCTGATAGAGCCAGCTGTGTTCTGCAGACTCTTGCCCTGGTGACCTCGAATAATTCTTAAACATTGTTTTAGATACTGTTTTATTTTCATTTAATTTTAATGAGGGTGATGTGTGCGAGTATTACAGACATTCTGCAGAAAAATGTGTCAGTTTCATGCAACATCAATAAAAAATATTTATTTTAGACCTTATTAGAAAAGGGAGGGAGTCACATTGATCATCTGCAGGAATATTAGTGAGCGGCTGCTGTTTTACAATATTGAAAACACACGTCACTATCCCTGAATATTAGATGTAAACACGTTTAGAATTTGGACGAGTGTCCCTGTGCACTGTGAGTGACCTGGTCAAAGAGGACATGAAAGGGCTGAAATGTGATCATAAATTCAAAGCTGTTCTGAAAAAGGGCCCCCAAATACGCTTGGCCTGGGGCCCCCAAAACCCTTCAGGTGTCCCTGGTGAGGGTCAGCGGTGTTTACGTGCCCGTGGCTTGTATTTCCAGGAAGCCTTGGACGTGGCTAGTCCTGGCCCCTGTTGTAGCCCGCAGGGTCTGCTCTGCTCTTATCTGCTATCTGCGCCCAGACAGGCGCACTGAGCCCTCGTGTGTGCCCAAGATATCAGTCAGCAAGGCCACGTGCGTGACCCCTAAGGGACATCGCGCCCTGAACTGTTTACATGTCACGGGACGCTCCCCATCTCACTTTGTTATGCATTATCAGGTTTTTATTTAGGCACAAGCCCCAAAAGCGCTTATAGATCGCTGTACAACAATGTAAACATCTGCAAAGATATACTATAATAGAGCTGTGAGGGTGGTTGCTGACCTCTAGGCGCTAGATAAACGAGATCTGTGCCCACTTTGCTCCTAGAGCGAAATAAGGAGCCCTGAGTTTGGAAAAAAGTAACCAGAAGAGGAATAGCGCCTCCTGGTATTTTGTAACAGGAAATGGAATAGCGCCTCCTGGCATTTTATAACTGGATGAGGAATAGCGCCTCCTGGCATTTTGTAACCGGAAGTGGAATAGCGCCTCCTGGCACTTTGTAACAGGAAGTGGAATAGCTCCTCCTGGCATTTTGTAACTGGAAATGGAATAGCGCCTCCTGGCATTTTATAACTGGATGAGGAATAGCGCCTCCTGGCAGTTTATAACCGGAAGTGGAATAGCGCCTCCTGGCATTTTGCGCAGCATCCTCACTGGTGTGGAATGCGTGAGGTGAGTGTACCTCACTGAAGCCCAGGAGTGAAATACCTGTAGAGAGATGTTTGCCATGGGTGACATTGGTGAAGACACAACACTTGGCACAGTACACACTATGTGGGCATGAGGCAGCCATGATCACACTATCACTGCCCAGGGGGGAGGATGTACACACCTTGGGGTCATTTCTTACGGTGATTAACTCCCTCAAAGAGAAGGCCTAGGTGCTTGCTACAGCTGAAGTGCAACTGAGGTGGCAAAGTTTGCAGGGGCGCTTGGGTAGTAAATGTGCAGCAACGGAGGTGTAAAAATCACATCTGGCCCCATCGAGGGGACCTAAGAACAGCTGGAGGGGGCAGGCGGCCCTTGAAACCCCCTCAACAGTCACTGAAGACCCGGACGTGTTTGACCAGTTAAGGACTGAACGCCTGAGAGAGAATGAGTAAATGAATGAATGAATGAGGGCCAACCGAACTGGTGTCTAAAGATCAAAATGGGGTGTCTCAAGGCTGGATATCGCTCTCTGAAGGACAGCTGAGGGTCAAGTGAGAGTCTCTGGGGGTGAGGGCCTGCTGGACATGTCTGAGAGAGACTGAGGGCAGACTGAGGCCGTGTAAGAACCGGCTGAGGAAGTGCTCGAACCTGTTAGGAATGAATGAAAACAAGCTCAGGGTCTCTTGAGGGCACACTGGAGGCATCTGAGAGCACACCTGTGGCCTCTGAGGGTCAACAGAGAGTCTCTGAGGGTGAGGGCCTGGACATGTCTGAGGGCAGACTGAGGGCAGACTGAGGCTGTGTAAGAACTGGCTGGGGAAGTGCTTGATCCTATTAGAAGTGAATGACAACAAGATTGTGGTGTCTTGAGGACAACCTGGAGGCATCTGAGAGCACACCTGTGCCTCTGAGCGAACATTGAGTCGCTGAGGGTGAGGGCCTGCTGGACATGGCTGAGGGCAGAGTGAGGCCGTGTAAGAACTGGCTGGGGAAGTGCTTGAACCTATTAGGAGTGAATGAAAACAAGATTGTGGTGTCTTGAGGACAACCTGGAGGCATCTGAGAGCACACCTGTGCCTCTGAGCGAACATTGAGTCGCTGAGGGTGAGGGCCTGCTGGACATGGCTGAAGGCAGAGTGAGGCCGTGTAAGAACCGGCTGGGGAAGTGCTTGAACCTGTTAGGAGTGAATGAAAACAAGATTGTGGTGTCTTGACAACCTGGAGGCATCTGAGAGCACACCTGTGCCTCTGAGCGTCCATTGAGTCTCTGAGGGTGAGGGCCTGCTGGACACGGCTGAGCCTCTGGGGGTCAACTCAGAGATGTTTTAAGGCATGGGCGGGGCCCCAGCCTTTTGAGGGGGCCCTCATAGAGCCAGCTCTGCTCTTGCTTTGATGACCTTGAATAATTCTTAACAGATTGTTTTAAATAACATTTGTGGGTGATGTGTGAGTCCATTACAGACATTTTGCAGATAAATGTTGTGTTATGTTTCATGCAGCATCCATGAACAAAGTTTATTTTAGATCAAAACAGGACCACAAGTATGAGAAAAGGGAGGGTGTCAAGGATTACTTGCAGTAACATTAGTGAGCTGCTGCTGTTAAAATATTGAAAACACACCTCACTATCACGGAATATTCGATGTAAACACATTAAGAATTTGGACGAGTGTGCCTATCAGTGATCTGGCCAAAGAGAGCATGAAAGAGCTGAAATTGGATTATAAATTCAGAGCTTTTCCAAAGAGGGACCCCCAAAATATCCCCTGGATTGACTTGGGGCGTTTAAGAACCAGCTGAGGTGGGGGGGCAGTCTGCAGGTCTCTAGTGTAAACCAGCAGTGTTTGAGAGGGTAATTGAGAGCTGCCGAGGGGTGTCTGAAGAGTTGCCTAGGGGTGTCTGAAGAGTTGCAGAGGGGTGTCTGAAGAGTTGCCGAGGGGTGTCTGAAGAGTTGCCGAGGGGTGTCTGAAGAGTTGCCGAGGGGTGTCTGAAGAGTTGGCTAGGTGTGTCTGAAGAATTGCCTGGGATGTCTGAAGAGGTGCCTAGGGGTGTCTGAAGAGTTGCCTAGAGTTGGCTAGATGTATCTGAAGAGTTTCCTAGGGGTGTCTGAAGAGTTGCCTAGGGGTGTCTGAAGAGTTGCCTAGGGGTGTCTGAAGAGCTGCCTATGGGTGTCTGAAAAGTTGGCTAGGTGTGTCTGAAGAGTTGCCTGGGGTGTCTGAAGAGGTGCCTAGGGGTGTCTGAAGAGTTGTCTAGGTGTGTCTGAAGAGTTTCCTAGAGTTGGCTAGATGTATCTGAAGAGTTTCCTAGGGGTGTCTGAAGAGGTGTCTAGAGTTGGCTAGGTGTGTCTGAAGAGTTACCTATGGATGTCTGAAGAGTTGCCTAGAGTTGGCTAGGCGTGTCTGAAGAGTTACCTATGGCTGTCTGAAGAGCTGCCTAGTTGTGCCCGAAGAGTTGCCTTGCGGTGTCTGAAGGGTTGCCTTGGGGTGTCTGAAAAGTTGTCTTGGGGTGTCTGAAAAGTTGCCTAGGGGTGTCTGAAAAGTTGGATAGGGGTGTCTGAAAAGTTGGATAGGGGTGTCTGAAGAGTTGGATAGGGGTGTCTGAAGAGTTGGATAGGGGTGTCTGAAGAGTTGGATAGGGGTGTCTGAAGAGTTGGATAGGGGTGTCTGAAGAGCTGCCTAGAGTTGGCTAGGTGTGTCTGAAGAGTTTCCTAGGGGTTTCTGAAGAGTTGCCTATGGATGTCTGAAGAGTTGCCTAGAGTTGGCTAGGCGTGTCTGAAGAGCTGCCTAGGAGTGTCTGAAGAGCTGCCTAGTTGTGCCTGAAGAGTTGCCTTGGGGTGTCTGAAGAGTTGCCTTGGGGTGTCTGAAGAGTTGCCTTGGGGTGTCTGAAGAGTTGCCTTGGGGTGTCTGAAGAGTTGCCATGGGGTGTCTGAAGAGTTGCCTAGGGGTGTCTGAAGAGTTGCCTTGGGGTGTCTTAAGAGTTGCCTTGGGGTGTCTGAAGAGTTACCTAGGGGTGTCTGAAGAGTTGCCTAGGGGTGTCTGAAGAGTTGGCTAGGGGTGTCTGAAGAGTTGACTAGAGTTGCCTAGAAGTGTCTGAAGAGTTGGATAGGTGTATCTGAAGAGTTGCCTAGGGATGTCTGAAAAGCTGCTTAGGGGTGTCTGAAGAGCTGCCTAGGGGTGTCTGAAGAGTTGCCATGGGGTGTCTGAAGAGTTGCCTAGGGGTGTCTGAAGAGCTGCCTAGGGGTGTCTGAAGAGCTGCCTAGGGGTGTCTGAAGAGTTGCCTAGGGGTGTCTGAAGAGTTGCCTAGGGGTGTCTGAAGAGTTGCCTAGGGGTGTCTGAAGAGCTGCCTAGGGGTGTCTGAAGAGCTGCCTAGGGGTGTCTGAAGAGCTGCCTAGGGGTGTCTGAAGAGCTGCCTAGGGGTGTCTGAAGAGCTGCCTAGGGGTGTCTGAAGAGCTGTCTAGGGGTGTCTGAAGAGGTGCCATGGGGTGTCTGAAGAGTTGCCTAGGGGTGTCTGAAGAGTTGCCTAGGGGTGTCTGAAGAGTTGCCTCGGTGTGTCTGACGAGTTGCCTAGGTGTGTCTGGAGAGTTGCCTAGATGTATCTGAAGAGTTTCCTAGGGGTGTCTGAAGAGTTGTCTAGAGTTGGCTAGGTGTGTCTGAAGAGTTACCTATGGCTGTCTGAAGAGCTGCCTAGTTGTGCCCGAAGAGTTGCCTTGCGGTGTCTGAAGAGTTTCCTAGGGGTGTCTGAAAAGTTGTCTTGGGGTGTCTGAAGAGTTGCCTAGGGGTGTCTGAACAGTTGCCTAGTTGTGCCCGAAGAGTTGCCTTGCGGTGTCTGAAGAGTTGCCTTGGGGTGTCTGAAGAGTTGCCTAGGGGTGTCTTAAGAGTTGCCTTGGGGTGTCTTAAGAGTTCCCTAGGGGTGTCTGAAGAGTTCCCTAGGGGTGTCTGAAGAGTTGTCTAGGGGTGTCTGAAGAGTTGTCTAGGGGTGTCTGAACAGTTGTCTAGGGGTGTCTGAACAGTTGACTAGAGTTGCCTAGAAGTGTCTGAAGAGTTGGCTAGGTGTATCTGAAGAGTTGCCTAGGGGTGTCTGAAGAGTTGCCTAGGGGTGTCTGAAGAGCTGCCTAGGGGTGTCTGAAGAGCTGCCTAAGGGTGTCTGAAGAGCTGCCTAAGGGTGTCTGAAGAGCTGCCTAAGGGTGTCTGAAGAGCTGCCTAGGGGTGTCTGAAGAGCTGCCTAGGGGTGTCTGAAGAGCTGCCTAGGGGTGTCTGAAGAGCTGCCTAGGGGTGTCTGAAGAGCTGCCTAGGGGTGTCTGAAGAGCTGCCTAGGGGTGTCTGAAGAGCTGCCTAGGGGTGTCTGAAGAGCTGCCTAGGGGTGTCTGAAGAGCTGCCTAGGGGTGTCTGAAGAGCTGCCTAGGGGTGTCTAAAGAGCTGCCTAGGGGTGTCTGAAGAGGTGCCTAGGGGTGTCTGAAGAGCTGCCTAGGGGTGTCTGAAAAGTTGGCTAGGTGTGTCTGAAGAGTTTCCTAGGGGTGTCTGAAGAGGTGTCTAGAGTTGGCTAGGTGTGTCTGAAGAGTTACCTATGGATGTCTGAAGAGTTGCCTAGAGTTGGCTAGGCGTGTCTGAAGAGTTACCTATGGCTGTCTGAAGAGCTGCCTAGTTGTGCCCGAAGAGTTGCCTTGCGGTGCCTGAAGAGTTGCCTTGGGGTGTCTGAAAAGTTGTCTTGGGGTGTCTGAAAAGTTGCCTAGGGGTGTCTGAAAAGTTGGATAGGGGTGTCTGAAAAGTTGGATAGGGGTGTCTGAAAAGTTGGATAGGGGTGTCTGAAAAGTTGGATAGGGGTGCCTGAAGAGTTGCCTTGGGGTGTCTGAAGAGTTGCCTTGGGGTGTCTGAAGAGTTGCCTTGGGGTGTCTGAAGAGTTGCCTTGGGGTGTCTGAAGAGTTGCCTAGGGGTGTCTGAAGAGTTGCCTAGGGGTGTCTGAAGAGTTGCCTAGGGGTGTCTGAAGAGTTGCCTTGGGGTGTCTGAAGAGTTACCTAGGGGTGTCTGAAGAGTTGCCTAGGGGTGTCTGAAGAGTTGGCTAGGGGTGTCTGAAGAGTTGACTAGGGGTGTCTGAAGAGGTGCCTAGGGGTGTCTGAAGAGTTGCCTAGGGGTGTCTGAAGAGTTGCCTAGGGGTGTCTGAAGAGTTGCCTCGGTGTGTCTGACGAGTTGCCTAGGTGTGTCTGGAGAGTTGCCTAGATGTATCTGAAGAGTTTCCTAGGGGTGTCTGAAGAGTTGTCTAGAGTTGGCTAGGTGTGTCTGAAGAGTTACCTATGGCTGTCTGAAGAGCTGCCTAGTTGTGTCCGAAGAGTTGCCTTGCGGTGTCTGAAGAGTTTCCTAGGGGTGTCTGAAAAGTTGTCTTGGGGTGTCTGAAGAGTTGCTAGGGGTGTCTGAACAGTTGCCTAGTTGTGCCCGAAGAGTTGCCTTGCGGTGTCTGAAGAGTTGCCTTGGGGTGTCTGAAGAGTTGCCTAGGGGTGTCTTAAGAGTTGCCTTGGGGTGTCTTAAGAGTTCCCTAGGGGTGTCTGAAGAGTTGTCTAGGGGTGTCTGAACAGTTGTCTAGGGGTGTCTGAACAGTTGACTAGAGTTGCCTAGAAGTGTCTGAAGAGTTGGCTAGGTGTATCTGAAGAGTTGCCTAGGGGTGTCTGAAGAGTTGCCTAGGGGTGTCTGAAGAGCTGCCTAGGGGTGTCTGAAGAGCTGCCTAGGGGTGTCTGAAGAGGTGCCTAGGGGTGTCTGAAGAGATGCCTAGGGGTGTCTGAAGAGCTGCCTAGGGGTGTCTGAAGAGCTGCCTAGGGGTGTCTAAAGAGCTGCCTAGGGGTGTCTGAAGAGGTGCCTAGGGGTGTCTGAAGAGCTGCCTAGGGGTGTCTGAAGAGTTGCCTAGGGGTGTCTGAAGAGTTGCCTAGGTGTGTCTGACGAGTTGCCTAGGTGTGTCTGGAGAGTTGCCTTGGGGTGTCTGAAGAGTTTCCTAGGGGTGTCTGAAGAGTTGGCTAGAGTTGGCTAGGTGTGTCTGAAGAGTTACCTATGGCTGTCTGAAGAGCTGCCTAGTTGTGCCAGAAGAGTTGCCTTGCGGTGTCTGAATAGTTTCCTAGGGGTGTCTGAAAAGTTGTCTTGGGGTGTCTGAAGAGTTGCCATGGGGTGTCTGAACAGTTGCCTAGTTGTGCCCGAAGAGTTGCCTTGCGGTGTCTGAAGAGTTGCCTTGGGGTGTCTGAAGAGTTGCCTAGGGATGTCTGAAGAGTTGCCTAGGGATGTCTGAAGAGTTGCCTTGGGGTGTCTGAAGAGTTGCCTTGGGGTGTCTTAAGAGTTGTCTAGGGGTGTCTGAAGAGTTGACTAGAGTTGCCTAGAAGTGTCTGAAGAGTTGCCTTGGGGTGTCTTAAGAGTTCCCTAGGGGTGTCTGAAGAGTTGCCTAGGGATGTCTGAAGAGCTGCCTAGGGCTGTCTGAAGAGCTGCCTAGGGCTGTCTGAAGAGTTGCATAGAGGTGTCTGAAGAGCTTCCTAGGGGTGTCTGAAGAGTTGGCTAGGGGTGTCTGAAGAGATGGCTAGAGGTGTCTGAAGAGTTGACTAGAGTTGCCTAGGTGTATCTGAAGAGTTGCCTAGGGGTGTCTGAAGAGGTGGGTAGGTGTGTCTGAAGAGTTGCCTCGGGGTGTCTGAAGAGTTGCCTCGGGGTGTCTGAAAGTAGCCTAGGGGTGTCTGAAAGTTGCCTAGGGGTGTCTGAAGAGCTTCCTAGGGGTGTCTGAAGAGTTTCCTAGGGGTGTCTGAAGAGTTACCTAGGGGTGTCTGAAGAGTTACCTAGGGGTGTCTGAAGAGTTACCTAGGGGTGTCTGAAGAGTTACCTAGGGGTGTCTGAAAAGTTGGCTAGGTGTGTCTGAAGAGTTGCCTGGGGTGTCTAAAGAGGTGCCTAGGTGTGTCTGAAGAGTTGCCTAGGGGTGTCTGAAGAGCTGCTTGAGGTGTCTGAAGAGTTGCCTAGGTGTGTCTGAAGAGTTGGATAGGGGTGTCTGAAGAGTCGGATAGGGGTGTCTGAAGAGTTGCCTAGGGGAGTATGAAGAGCTGCCTAGAGTTGGTTAGGTGTGTCTGAAGAGTTGCCTAGGGGTGTCTGAAGAGTTGCCTAGAGTTGGCTAGATGTATCTGAAGAGTTTCCCAGGGGTGTCTGAAGAGTTGCCTAGGGGTGTCTGAAAAGTTGGCTAGGTGTGTCTGAAGAGTTGCCTGGGGTGTCTGAAGAGGTGCCATGGGGTGTCTGAAGAGCTGCTTAGGGGTGTCTGAAGAGTTGCCTAGGTGTGTCTGAAGAATTGCCTAGGTGTGTCTGAAGAGTTGGATAGAGGTGTCTGAAGAGTCGGATAGGGGTGTCTGAACAGTCGGATAGGGGTGTCTGAAGAGTTGCCTAGGGGAGTCTGAAGAGCTGCCTAGAGTTGGCTAGGTGTGTCTGAAGAGTTGCCTAGGGGAGTCTGAAGAGCTGCCTAGAGTTGGCTAGGTGTGTCTGAAGAGTTACCTATGGCTGTCCGAAAAGCTGCCTAGTTGTGCCCGAAGAGTTGCCTTGCGGTGTCCGAAGAGTTGCCATGGGGTGTCTGAAAAGTTGTCTTGGGGTGTCTGAAGAGTTGCCTAGGGGTGTCTGAACAGTTGCCTAGTTGTGTCTGAAGAGTTGCCTAGGGGTGTCTGAACAGTTGCCTAGTTGTGTCTGAAGAGTTGCCTAGGGGTGTCTGAAGAGTTGGATAGGGGTGTCTGAAGAGTTGGATACAGGTGTCTGAAGAGTTGCCTAGGGGAGTCTGAAGAGCTGCCTAGAGTTCACTATGTTTGTCTGAAGAGTTTCCTAGGGGTTTCTGAAGAGTTGCCTATGGATGTCTGAAGAGTTGCCTAATTGTGTCTGAAGAGTTGCCTTGGGGTGTCTGAAGAGTTGCCTAGAGTTGGCTAGGCATGTCTGAAGAGCTGCTTAGGAGTGTCTTTCATATATACCGTCTCTGAACTTCTGATACAACCTTATTTCTATATCGCAGCATCATTTTCCTTTGAGATCTCGTTATGAAACATATATATCACATGCTGTTCGTGCCATTTTTAACAACAAGAAAACATTCCCCCATCCTTCCCCATTGTTGTGTCAACAGAACCACTCTGTTGTGGTGAAAAACAGTGTATGGTTCCTTGGAGCAGAGTGCCTGAATCTCGCTTACCCTACGAGCGAAAGTGATCGCCACCAAAAAGGCGGCCTTCCATGTAAGGTGCTGAAGGGTCACTTGTGAATAGGCTCAAAGGGGGGACCCATGAGCTTGGAAAGGACCAGGTTAAGCTCCCAGGGAGGCGAAAGAGGCCGGACTGGGGGGAAAACTTTCTTTAATCCCTGTAGGAAATCCTTAACCACCTGAAGCTGAAAGGAAGAAGGACCACAGGAGCCATGCTGCCAAGTTCAGCGAGGGAAGGTTGGAGTGATGGATCCTCCCGTTCCTCTTGGACAGCAGGTCCGGTCTGCATGGAAGCCTCTTGCGTGGGCACTCCGAGAGATGCAGAAGGTCCGGGTACAACCATTGTTGTGGCCAGTCTGGTGCTATCAGAATCATCCTCACTCTGGAGTGTGAGAGCTTGGGTATGACCTTCGGGATGAGAGGAAGAGGAGGAAAAGCGTACACTAAGGGGCCTATTAGGATGGCGGACGGACTTCAGTCCGCCCGCCATCCTAGCGGTGCTGGGACCGTCCGCCATACGTGCGGCGGGTGGCGGTCGCATTCCGCATATCTAATATTGCGGCGGGTGCTGCTGTAAGCAGCACCCGCCGCCATACCAAATAGGCATGTTGCGCATCGCCATGCACAACTTGACAGGCACCGCGCGGTGCCTGTCACCTTGAGCATGGCAATGAGTGCAGCCCCCCATCCCACAAACCCCCCTGGGGGCCCGCAACGGACCCCCACAGCAATTCCCGCCAGCCCTTTCATGGCGGCATCGCCGCCATGAAAGGGCCGGAACTGCCAGGCATCACAATATGGATGGGGCACCACCACCAAATAATGCCCGAGTTCCGCCCGGCCGGCAATCGTGACGATTGCCGACCGGCGGGAAAGCGGCGGACGGACTTTCCGTCCGCCGCGGTAATATGGCGGGGTAAATTGTGTTGTGATGGCGGGCGGATCGCCACCGTCGGCCGGGCGGTGGCGATCTGCCCACCATCATAATGTGCCCCCAAGTCCCCTGACCAGTTGCTCAAAAGGGCATTCCCTTTTGACCCTGGACGATAAAACCTTGATGCGAAGTCATGGCATTTTTTGTTTGTATCGTCCTCGAAGAGATCGATGCTTGGCTGACCCCAATGAAGAAAAATGTCTGCCACCACTTCGTCTTGCAGAACCCAGTCTTGCTGATCTTCGAAGTGACGACTTAGGGAGTCTGCTTGAGAGTTTTGTTCTCCTGGCAGATGGGTTGCTGTGATTGAAAGCTGCCTGGCCAGGAGCCAATGCCAGATCCCCTGAGACTCCAGGGACAAGGGGCGAGAGCGAGTCCCTCCCTGCTTGTTTAGATAGTACATAGTGGTCGTGTTGTCCGTCTGGACCAATATGGATTGGGACTGAATGGACGGGTAAAAAGCTTTGAGGGCTAGATGCACTGCCCGTAGCTCCAGCATATTGATGTGATATGCCTGTTCCTTGCTCGACCACCAGCCCTGAGTCTGCAGAGGGCCCGTGTGTGCTCCCTAAACCTGCAGGGAGGCGTCTGTGATCAGCGATTGTGTCGGAGGAGGTTGATGGAAGGGCACTCCCATCAGGAGATTTTTCTGATGGGACCACCATGGGATGGATGATTTCGCAGCATGGGAAAGTCGAATCTTGTCGTCCCATCGAGCGGTTCTCTGATCCCATTTGTTTTCCAGGTACTGCTGCAGAGTCCTCATCCTCAGCCTGGCATTGGGGACTAGGAAAATGCATGATGCCATCGACCCCGGGAGCGATGCAACCTGCCGAACTGAGGGATGGTGAGCTTGAAGCAGCCGATCGCATTCCATCTTGATTGATAATAGTCTCTCCTGCGAAGGATACACTCTTCCTGTGCTGGAGTCTCGAGTAGCACCCAGGTAATGATTTCTTTGAGTGGGCTGATGGACTGATTTCTCCCGATTGACCTGAAGGCCCAGCCGCTGTAGTAAATCCAGACAGATTTGATAGTGGTCTTTCACACTCTGAGGAGTTGAGCTCTTTAGGAACCAATCGTTGAGGTACGGATAGATAAACAGTCCTTGGCGACGTAGAGTGGCGGCTACTACGGCCATGTACTTGGTAAACACTCGAGGGGTCGACTTCAGACCAAACGGTAGGACTTTGTACTGATAGTGTCTGGACCCTACTTGAAGCATAGGAACTTCCGGTGGCGTAAAGTGATTGGAACATGGAAGTACGCATCCTGAAGATCTATCGAGCATATCCAGTCTCCTTGTTGGAGATGAGGATATATTTGATGGAGCGCCAGCATACAAAATCTTTCTTTTCGGATTGCTTTGTTGAGGAAGCGAAGATCCAATATAGGCCTGAAGCCTGCTTTTTGGCCTTTCTTTCGTACTAGGAAGTATCTGGAGTAAACCCCCTTTCCACGCTGTGAGGGAGGAACTTCTTCTATGGCTGCTTTTTTTAAGAGAGTGGATACCTCCTGCCTTCAGCAGCAACAGTTGGTGACAACTCGTTTTCACCGGAGGAGTGGATTGCGGTGGAAAACGGAAACAAAGAGCATATCCATTTTGCAGTATATTCAGCATCCATTGATCGTTTGTAATGCTGTGCCACTCTTGAACGTGATAGGCGATACTTCCCCCCACCGGAGTGGGTAACGGCAACAGAGGAAGCGGTTGCTCATTGCTTGGCAGTGTTCTTGGCGGTGAAGGAAGATTATCGAGGTGCACCTCTACCACGGGACGACCGACGTCCTTTGTACTGCGTTTTGGTCTGGTGATACTGCCTATGAGACCACTGAGGCGTTTGAACCCTCTGATGGAAAGGCTTGTGGTCATACAGCCTGTACCGGCGCCGGAATTCCTTCCTCTTCACTAGACCCACCAGCTTTAGAGTGTCCAGTTCCGTTTTCATCATGGTCATCTCTTCATCTGTATGAGAGCCAAAAAGGGAATTCCCTAGAAACGGAAGGTTCAAAATGCATTGCTGGGCCTCTGGTTTAAGGGCCGTAAGACGCAACCAGGAGGATCTTCTGGTGCAGATGCTATGGGAATAAGAGTGCGCAGCCGGAGATGCTCCATCTGCTGCCGCACTGATCATCTGGTTTGCCACAAGAGCTCGCTCCTGGAGGATCTCTCCAAAATCTTGGCGATCCTCTTTGGACAGTTTTTCCTTGAAGCGCTCTAGTGAGTCCCACAATGCCCTGCCATAGCGCCCCAATAGGGCTGCAGCGCTTGATACCTTCAAAGATGCAGCTGCAGAGCCACATGCCTTCCGTCCCCATGAATCCTGCGCTCTGCTCTCCTTGTCTGAAGGAACTCTTGATTTAGAGGCTACTGCGAGAGTCTTCTTCACAGCAGCAATGATCACGAGTCTGGCGGAGGATCCGCCATGAGGAAAAGAGGATCCTACTCTGATGGTCTGCACTTCTTTAGGATCCTAGCAGGAGCCATCTTGAGTGACGCTGGGGTGAGAAAGAAATCCATGACCGGCTGTAGAAGGCCAAAAACCAAAGGTGAAGTGTCTTAAAGATGACTGACGTTGATGTCTGAGGAGCAGACATCTGAATATTCAATTTTTGCACTCCTCTTGCCAGTACATCGTGAAAGGCATTAATGTCCTCCACCGGCGATATTCTGGAGGGTGGACTGTCTGTTAGTGTGGGGGAATAGTCCCTCTTGGAAGAGTGTTTTGAGGAGGATGACCAAGAAGGAGATCTACGCCTCTTACGGCGGCTACGTGAAGTGGACCTCCGATGTGATGGAGATGGAGGCCGGTCACGTTGTCGACCCCTGGAAGGAGTGGTAGGAGAACGATCCACTGCCTGCACCAAACGAGCCGGTGATCTGTGTAGAGAGCTAGAATAGTCCAGAGGCTGTTGGATCTGTGTAGAGGTAGTTTTCTGCCAGTGGTGTACTGGAAGAAGCCATCTGGGAGATAGGTGAATGGAAGGAGATCTCTGCCCTTCTTCCCGTTGCGCAGTAGGAATAGTAGCCTGCGGAGTACTCTTCTGTACTCGCCGTTCTGGAGACGGAGAAGTGGAACTTTTCAACTTCGAGAGTGGCAGCTGAGGAGATCCTGCCTCCGAAACTGAGAGACTCTTCGACGCTGAGCGGTGCCTCACTAATGGCAAGCGGTGTGTCGATGTCGACAGATTGGAATGTCTCGACGTCGAGCGGCTATGCGCTACCAAGACTTGAGAAACCACCAACGGAGTTCTAGGCCTCGACGTTGGGGTGTGAGTAGCTGCCAGAGTTTGAAGTGCTGACATCGAGAGGGACTTCTGTTTCGACGTCGAACGATGCCCCGCCAACTGAGACTGGTGCTTTGATGTCGGGAGTGGACTGGCCAATGGAGACCGAACAACGTAGTGCGGGGAGAAGGTGATGGAGAGCGTCTTCTTGACGTCGACCCTCTTCTGGACGATGTTGTGGTTGACCGAGGTCTCAATGTTGACCGCTGCCTTGTTGACGGCTACGGAGGCGTACGCCTCGACGTCGAACCTCTTCTGGACGCTGTCGTGGGTGACCGAGGCCTCGACGTTGATCGCCGCCTTGTTGACGGCAACGGAGGACTACGTCTCGATGTCGAACGCCGTAACAACGGCGACAACGGAGACCGATGTCTCAACATTGGGCGAGGAGCCAGCACCAAAGGAGATCAACTCCTCGACGTTGACCGTCTCTGGGTTGACAGTAACGGAGGATTCAACGTTGAAGCCTGACGTCGATGGGACGACGGACCTTCATGTTTCTGCAAAGTTTTCGACGACGATCGATGCTCCGATGCTCTTGACGGTGATCTCGTCGATGGCGGAGCTGCCTTAGCCAATTTCTTAGTCGTTGGAGGCATTTTCGACGCCGAGCCCGACGCTGAAGAAGACCAGACTGGGACCTTACTTTTGGAAGTTGACCTAGGCCTTTTCTTCTTGTGCCTCACAGGAGTTCTGCCTCTGGAGGCAGTAGACTTTTCTTCTCCAAGAGACCATAAAGACGGATTCTTTCTTTCTTCTTGAGAGTGCGTCTTGATAGATTTTGGCAGTGTTGGCAGGTCTCAGGGGAATGAGACCCAGGAAGGCAGAGGATACTAACAGAATGGGAATCTGTCTTAGCCTTCTTTTTACCACAGGAGGGGCAAGGATCAAAAAGAGAAGGCATTCTCTGACTGGAAAAAGCCAAAACTCTGCTAGAAAAAGGGCAACTCCTTACTTCAACAGATATAAAACGTCAAAATATCAGAAGTTACAGCAAAAAAAGAGAACTTTTTTGACAGAAAAGTAAAAAAAAATGCAGAGCTGAAAATCCAGGGCCTGACTGAAGGAGCCAGAAAGACCAACTGACCTAACTGTCACTCCTGAGGCATGATGGGAAGCTGGGGGTCATGGCTGCCTTAAAGGCACAGTGCCAGTTTATGCTTGCAATTGCTTTCATTTTCTTTGCTGTTAAGCTTTCAATACAGCCTATGGGCTAACAATGCCTGTGTTTTTTGCAACACAATTTTCTGCTGTTAATTAAAGAGAGCGATACCAAAGGGGATGATGGACGGAGCGCTAGAGCAAATCAAACACTCACCCCCAGTCAACTGATCTGGGTTTAATCCATCATCATTCTTTAGCTCACTCCACCACCCCAGTTCAGACATGGCCATATGCAAATCAGTCTGACCCTGATCAGTTGACTGGGGGTGAGTGTTTGATTTGCTCCAGCGCTCCGTCCATCATCCCCTTTGGTATCGCTTTGTTCGCCCTAAGTTTGCAGGGTATGCCCAGACGTGGGTCCCTTGCTCACTTTGCCACTGGATTCAAGCTAGCCTGGCTGATGACGGCTGATTAGCCAGAAACTGGTCCCAGGATGCTTGTTTCCGGTCCAGGGAAGACATGGCTTGGCAGTTCGGGCTGGACTGTTCCCATGAGGCACAGGGTCAAACTGATTTGCATATGGCCATGTCTGAACTGGGGTGGTGGAGTGAGCTAAAGAATGATGATGGATTAAACCCAGATCAGTTGACTGGGGGTGAGTGTTTGATTTGCTCCAGCGCTCCGTCCATCATCCCCTTTGGTATCGCTTTGTTCGCCCTAAGTTGGCAGGGTATGCCCAGACGTGGGTCCCTTGCTCACTTTGCCACTGGATTCAAGCTAGCCTGGCTGATGACGGCTGATTAGCCAGAAACCGGTCCCAGGATGCTTGTTTCCGGTCCAGGGAAGACATGGCTTGGCAGTTCGGGCTGGACTGTTCCCATGAGGCACAGGGTCAGACTGATTTGCATATGGCCATGTCTGAACTGGGGTGGTGGAGTGAGCTAAAGAATGATGATGGATTAAACCCAGATCAGTTGACTGGGGGTGAGTGTTTGATTTGCTCCAGCGCTCCGTCCATCATCCCCTTTGGTATCGCTTTGTTCGCCCTAAGTTAGCAGGGTATGCGCAGACGTGGGTCCCTTGCTCACTTTGCCACTGGATTCAAGCTAGCCTGGCTGATGACGGCTGATTAGCCAGAAACTGGTCTCAGGATGCTTGTTTCCGGTCCAGGGAAGACATGGCTTGGCAGTTCGGGCTGGACTGTTCCCATGAGGCACAGGGTCAAACTGATTTGCATATGGCCATGTCTGAACTGGGGGTGGTGGAGTGAGCTAAAGAATGATGATGGATTAAACCCAGATCAGTTGACTGGGGGTGAGTGTTTGATTTGCTCCTTGCGCTCCGTCCATCATCCCCTTTGGTATCGCTTTGTTCGCCCTAAGTTTGCAGGGTATGCCCAGACGTGGGTCCCTTGCTCACTTTGCCACTGGATTCAAGCTAGCCTGGCTGATGACGGCTGATTAGCCAGAAACTGGTCCCAGGATGCTTGTTTCCGGTCCAGGGAAGACATGGCTTGGCAGTTCGGGCTGGACTGTTCCCATGAGGCACAGGGTCAAACTGATTTGCATATGGCCATGTCTGAACTGGGGTGGTGGAGTGAGCTAAAGAATGATGATGGATTAAACCCAGATCAGTTGACTGGGGGTGAGTGTTTGATTTGCTCCAGCGCTCCGTCCATCATCCCCTTTGGTATCGCTTTGTTCGCCCTAAGTTGGCAGGGTATGCCCAGACGTGGGTCCCTTGCTCACTTTGCCACTGGATTCAAGCTAGCCTGGCTGATGACGGCTGATTAGCCAGAAACCGGTCCCAGGATGCTTGTTTCCGGTCCAGGGAAGACATGGCTTGGCAGTTCGGGCTGGACTGTTCCCATGAGGCACAGGGTCAGACTGATTTGCATATGGCCATGTCTGAACTGGGGTGGTGGAGTGAGCTAAAGAATGATGATGGATTAAACCCAGATCAGTTGACTGGGGGTGAGTGTTTGATTTGCTCCAGCGCTCCGTCCATCATCCCCTTTGGTATCGCTTTGTTCGCCCTAAGTTAGCAGGGTATGCCCAGACGTGGGTCCCTTGCTCACTTTGCCACTGGATTCAAGCTAGCCTGGCTGATGACGGCTGATTAGCCAGAAACTGGTCTCAGGATGCTTGTTTCCGGTCCAGGGAAGACATGGCTTGGCAGTTCGGGCTGGACTGTTCCCATGAGGCACAGGGTCAAACTGATTTGCATATGGCCATGTCTGAACTGGGGTGGTGGAGTGAGCTAAAGAATGATGATGGATTAAACCCAGATCAGTTGACTGGGGGTGAGTGTTTGATTTGCTCCTTGCGCTCCGTCCATCATCCCCTTTGGTATCGCTTTGTTCGCCCTAAGTTGGCAGGGTATGCCCAGACGTGGGTCCCTTGCTCACTTTGCCACTGGATTCAAGCTAGCCTGGCTGATGACGGCTGATGAGCCAGAAACCGGTCCCAGGATGCTTGTTTCCGGTCCAGGGAAGACATGGCTTGGCAGTTCGGGCTGGACTGTTCCCATGAGGCACAGGGTCAGACTGATTTGCATATGGCCATGTCTGAACTGGGGTGGTGGAGTGAGCTAAAGAATGATGATGGATTAAACCCAGATCAGTTGACTGGGGGTGAGTGTTTGATTTGCTCCAGCGCTCCGTCCATCATCCCCTTTGGTATCGTTAATTAAAGAGAGTTCAAGTGTCTCCTTGTCCTCCTGTTTTCTGTGCTGGCTGCAAAATCAAAAGTCTCAGAGCATTGGTTAGCCTTGTTTTTTTTTGGGAGGCTGCATTGTCTTTCTGGAAAACATAATATATGTTTATATATAGAGCTGTATATATGTGTTTTCATATATAATTTTTTATATATATTCCGGGGTCCCGCGCATGGGCGGGAATATTCAGTGCTTATGACTTTGATGAGGATCCCCTGGAAGAGAACCTGATCATTTACCCTCTCAGAGTTACAGCCTGTGAGGTGCCTGTGTTCAAGTTCTGCGTGACTAGACGGAGCCAAGGCTGGAAGATGGGTGTGCTTAAAATACTCGGTATTGTTTATAACCTGCAAATTCCGCCACAGTTTACACACATACTCACTTTTAGGAAATGTGTAGATGAACTTAAAATACAGGAAATATTTTTAATGTTATTTATTCTCGAATTTGTTTCTTTGGTTTAGACTTCAGTGGGGGAAATAATGGCGTTTGTTTATTTTACCAGTTTTTTACTGACTTTAACATAAAAGTGCCAGCAGGTTAGTAAAATGCCGGCCTGGTGTGGCCTCTCCCTCGCGAGCTTCCGTAGGGAGCGATGCTCGGAGCCGGATGTTTATAAAACACTATCGCCAGAGGAATGTCACTTTGTCTGACGTTCCTGTGGCGATAGGGGCTCCGCCTTATTTACAAGACAGCGTTAAACCACTTAAAGTGGCTCAACGCTGCCTTGTAAATAAGGCCCCCTTTCACGCAATGCATAGCGTGAAAGGGGTGGGCAGTGGGTGTTGCGGTGGGCGTTCCACCGCAACACCCATTGATTTTGACGCTGACCCCTATTTACAAGGGCAGCGTAAATAGGAGGCACTGCTAAAATGAAAACCAGGGAAAACCTGGTCTGAAGTTGGCGAAACAAGGAGAAATGCATTATTTCTCCTTGTTTTTGCTTTTTCCTTGTGAGCTGTCTTGTGCAGCACGCATGGAAAAAGCAAAATGCCTTGGATTGTTTATGTACAGGAAGGTCCCGCTTCCTGTACATAAATAATCTTTAAAAAAAATCAATTTTGTGACTTTCGTGTGTGCTGCATGAAGCAGCACACATAGAAGTGACAAAATGGCATTTAAAGATTGTTTATGCACAGGAAGGGGGACTTTCCTGTGCATAAACAATCTTCCCCTGCACACAGACACCCTTGCACTATGGTGCAAGGGTGCCTGCGTTGGCGCTATATTGCTAAGTGTAGCGCCAGCCCAGGGGGAAACGCAAGGCTGCACCATTTCGTTGTAAATATGGTGAAGCCTTGCGTTTCTGAAGTTGCGGAGTGAGGCGTTAAGCCATGATGGCTAATGCCTCACTCCGCCACTTCCTTGAACATATGCCCCTATAATCCTGACAGGTAAACTCACGTCTTCTCCTCAGATAAGGCCGCCACCTGCCCGCGTCTGCTGCAGATAAACCTGCACGGCTCTGCCCCGCCTAACACGTGTTACCTTGCACCTCATTTGACGAATGAAGCACACACGACACGACCCTCGCCAGGAAGGAACCAGGCATTTTAGCAAACACCTGCCCAGTGCTGGCGACGGATGGGGGACGTCTGCCTCCAGTTTCCACAACAAGAAATTCCACACATTTCCGACAAGCTGATACGATTCAAAGGGCCCGGACGTGCTGAGCACTTGGGCCCTGAATATCTGCAGCATCTGAGTGTTGTGGAAGCCCCACAGAAAGTGTAGAGAAGTGCAAGTGAGGCACGGCCGAGAGCAGCGATGAAAATACAAGTAAAACAACTCCGACAGGATAAGAAATGACACAGACTCGACCCCGGACAGGATGTGTCCCAAGGGCCTAGGCAGGAAAATGAGCCGCAACATGTTGTATCGTAAGCGTCAGTGTGCGAAATGCCCCTAATTTCAATTCGCGCAATTATAACATTTGAAGTGAGAAACCAGCATTTGATAAAACTATGTTTTAGTGTGGAATACGTCCTTGCACCGATTTTGGACACCAGGATGCACTTCATGATGCGTGAGTGTAGGGGGCTCCCACTGCAAGCACACTGCGTGAGAGTAGGGGGCCCCCACTGCCAGGACACTGCATGAGAGTAGGGGCCTCCCACTGGCAGCACCCTGCATGAGAGTAGGGGGCTCTCACTGGCAGCACACTGCATGAGATTAGGGGGCTCTCACTGCCAGCACACTGCGTGAGAGTAGGGACCTCCCACTGCCAGCACACTGCGTGAGAGTAGGGGCCTCCCACTGCCAGCACACTGCGTGAGAGTAGGGGCCTCCCACTGACAGCACACTGCGTGAGAGTAGGGACCTCCCACTGCCAGCACACTGCGTGAGAGTAGGGACCTCCCACCGCCAGCACACTGCGTGAGAGTAGGGACCTCCCACTGCCAGCACACTGCATGAGAGTAGGGGGCTCCCACTACAGCTCACTGCATGAGAGTAGGGGGCTCTCACTGGCAGCACACTGCGTGAGAGTAGGGGGCTCTCACTGCCAGCACACTGCGTGAGAGTAGGGGCCTCCCACTACAGCACACTGCATGAGAATAGGGGGCTCCCACTGTCAGCACACTGCTTGAGAGTAGGGGGCTCCCACTGCCAGCACACTACGTGAGAGTAGGGGGCTCCCACTGCCAGCACACTGCGTGAGAGTAGGGACCTCCCACTACCAGCACACTGCGTGAGAGTAGGGGCCTCCCACTGCCAGCACACTGCATGAGAGTAGGGGGCTCCCACTGCCAGCACACTGCGTGAGAGTAGGGGCCTCCCACTGCCAGCACACTACGTGAGAGTAGGGACCTCCCACTGCCAGCACACTGAGTGAGAGTAGGGACCTCCCACTGCCAGCACACCTGGTGAGAGTAGGGACCTCCCACTGCCAGCACACTGCATGAGAGAAGGCGACTCCCACTACAGCACACTGCATGAGAGTAGGGGGCTCTCACTGGCAGCACACTGCGTGAGAGTAGGGGGATCTCACTGCCAGCACACTGCGTGAGAGTAGGGGCCTCCCACTACAGCACACTGCATGAGAGTAGGTGGCTCCCACTGCCAGCACACTGCTTGAGAGTAGGGGCCTCCCACTGCCAGCACACTACGTGAGAGTAGGGGCCTCCCACTGTCAGCCCACTGCGTGAGAGTAGGGACCTCCCACTACCAGCACACTGCATGAAAGTAGGGGCCTCCCACTGCCAGCACACTGCATGAAAGTAGGGGGCTCCCACTGCAAGCACACTGCGTGAGAGTAGGGGGCCCCCACTGCCAGGACACTGCATGAGAGTAGGGGCCTCCCAATGGCAGCACCCTGCATGAGAGTAGGGGGCTCTCACTGGCAGCACACTGCATGAGAGTAGGGGGCTCTCACTGCCAGCACACTGCGTGAGAGTAGTGACCTCCCACTGCCAGCACACTGCGTGAGAGTAGGGGCCTCCCACTGCCAGCACACTGCGTGAGAGTAGGGGCCTCCCACTGACAGCAGACTGCGTGAGAGTAGGGACCTCCCACTGCCAGCACACTGCGTGAGAGTAGGGACCTCCCACCGCCAGCACACTGCGTGAGAGTAGGGACCTCCCACTGCCAGCACACTGCGTGAGAGTAGGGACCTCCCACTGCCAGCACACTGCATGAGAGTAGGGGGCTCCCACTACAGCTCACTGCATGAGAGTAGGGGGCTCTCACTGGCAGCACACTGCGTGAGAGTAGGGGGCTCTCACTGCCAGCACACTGCGTGAGAGTAGGGGCCTCCCACTACAGCACACTGCATGAGAGTAGGGACCTCCCACTGCCAGCACACTGCGTGAGAGTAGGCGACTCCCACTACCACCACACTGCGTGAGAGTAGGGGCCTCCCACTGCCAGCACACTGCGTGAGAGTAGGGACCTCCCACTGCCAGCACACTGCATGAGAGTAGGGGGCTCCCACTGGCAGCACACTGCATGAGAGTAGGGGGCTCTCACTGCCAGCACACTGCGTGAGAGGAGGGGGCTCTCACTGCCAGCACACTGCGTGAGAGTAGGGACCTCCCACCGCCAGCACACTGCGAGAGAGTAGGGACCTCCCACTGCCAGCACACTGCATGAGAGTAGGGGGCTCCCACTATCAGCACACTGCGTGAGAGTAGGGTCCTCCCACTGCCAGCACACTGCGTGAGAGTAGGGGCCTCCCACTGCCAGCACACCTGGTGAGAGTAGGGACCTCCCACTGCCAGCACACTGCATGAGAGAAGGCGACTCCCACTACAGCACACTGCATGAGAGTAGGGGGCTCTCACTGGCAGCACACTGCGTGAGAGTAGGGGGCTCTCACTGCCAGCACACTGCGTGAGAGAAGGGGCCTCCCACTACAGCACACTGCATGAGAGTAGGTGGCTCCCACTGCCAGCACACTGCTTGAGAGTAGGGGCCTCCCACTGCCAGCACACTACGTGAGAGTAGGGGCCTCCCACTGCCAGCACACTGCGTGAGAGTAGGGACCTCCCACTACCAGCACACTGCATGAGAGTAGGGGCCTCCCACTGCCAGCACACTGCATGAAAGTAGGGGGCTCCCACTGCCAGCACACTGCATGAGAGTAGGGGGCTCCCACTGCCAGCACACTGCGTGAGAGGTGGGACCTCCCACTGCCAGCACACTGCGTGACAGTAGGACCTCCCACTGCCAGCACACTGTGTGAGAGTAGGGACCTCCCACTGCCAGCCCACTGCATGAGAGTAGGGGGCTCCCACTGCCAGCACACTGCGTGAGAGTAGGGGCCTCCCACTGCCAGCACACTGCGTGAGAGTAGGGACCTCCCACTGCCAGTACACTGCGTGAGAGTAGGCGACTCCCACTACCACCACACTGCGTGAGAGTATGGGCCTCCCACTGCCAGCACACTGCGTGAGAGTAGGGACCTCCCACTGCCAGCACACTGCGTGAGAGTAGGGGCCTCCGACTGCCAGCACACTGCGTGAGAGTAGGGACCTCCCACCGCCAGCACACTGCGTGAGAGTAGGGGCCTCCCACTGCCAGCACACTGCGTGAGAGTAGGGACGCCCACCGCCAGCACACTGCGTGAGAGTAGGGGGCTCCCACGGCCAGCACACTGTGTGAGAGTAGGGGCCTCCCACTGCCAGCACACTGCGTGAGAGTAGGGACCTCCCACGGCCAGCACACTGTGTGACAGTAGGGACCTCCCACCGCCAGCACACTGCGTGAGAGTAGGGGCCTCCCACTGACAGCACACTGCGTGAGAGTAGGGACCTCCCACCGCCAGCACACTGCGTGAGAGTAGGGGGCTCCCACGGCCAGCACACTGTGTGAGAGTAGGGGCCTCCCACCGCCAGTACACTGCATGAGAGTAGGGGCCTCCCACTGCCAGCACACTGCATGGGAGTAGGGGCTCCCACTGCCAGAACACTGCGTGAGAGTAGGGGCCTCCCACTGACAGCACACTGTGTGAGAGTAGGGGCCTCCCACCGCCAGTACACTGCATGAGAGTAGGGGCCTCCCACTGCCAGCACACTGCATGGGAGTAGGGGCTCCCACTGCCAGAACACTGCATGAGAGTAGGGGACTCCCACTACAAGCACACTCTGAGACATTAATAATGATATTAACTTGTTTTATAAAGTGCTTCATACTACAGTTTCCACCATTTCAGCTACTGCTATTACACAGTTTATTTTTACTCAATTTACCACCTTCGGAAGGATGTGAGGCTGCGTCCACCTTGCCAGGATGGAACTTAAGACCTTCATCTCACCATATTTGGTCAGTATTCAACTCACTGAGCCATCTTTTAAACATCAAGCAATCTTTATTGGGCTGGTGGGAACTTGTTAGCTTCCGTTACTCTGCTGGGATGGAGAGTAAGAAGACTTCAACTACACGCTCCAGATCATCTCTCTTGCACAGGATGAAGATCTTTCTGCAGCCAGCTTTAGGAACTGCTTGGTAGGCTTAGCTGACTGGATGGACCGCAGTTGTCTGAAACTTAATGCCGGAAAACAGAGCTTCTGATTGTGGGGAAACAGCCCTCCATCTGGTGCACCGCATGGTGGCTGGATGTGTTGGGACCCATCC
The DNA here is from genome assembly GCA_963921515.1 of Calotriton arnoldi. Lineage (NCBI taxonomy): Eukaryota > Metazoa > Chordata > Amphibia > Caudata > Salamandridae > Calotriton > Calotriton arnoldi. The sequence goes on from CAWUFW010002197.1 coordinate 406,166, forward strand.
TAACTCCTAAACCAAAGACTAAAAAGGTGGGAATTTGGTTTGACAATAATCTGTCAAGTGCTGACCAGATTGTCAACCGTACGGGGTTTGTTTTGGCATCTTAAAGATGCTGCACAAGATCTTGGACTGCTGCCTGATGCGGCCAAAAGATCTGTGGTCCAAGCTCTCTTGGTGTCCAGATTGGACTATTGTAATGTGCTCTCCCTGGGGGTTACCCGAGGTAGAATGAGAGCTCTGCAGTGTGCTTAGACTGCTGCGGCAAGGATGCTGCTCAACATCCCCAGATTCTCGTCCACCGGCAGTGCCTTGAGGATACTACATTGGCCACTGGCGTAACGAAACTTGAGGGGGCCCCCCTACAAGACACGTGGAGGGGCCCCCTCGGGACGCAATCAGGAGATCTCTGGACAGAGTACTGTGCTGAGGGGGCCCCTCGGAGATTGGGGGCCCCCCGCACCACCGGGGCTGCGGGGGCCTGTGTTACGCCACTGAGATTGGCTCCAGATGAGTGAAAGAATCTCTCTTGAAGCTCTTTGTTTTTGCAGCAGAATTTCGAATTTGAGAGGTCCTGGTTATCTGTATCCCCTGATTAGGTCTTACCACCCCACTCATTGTCTGAGGACTTCTAACGCTGCTCTGGCCGTTGTTCCCAGGATCGCTGGAGCACGAATGGGGGTCGCTCTTTCAGTTATCTGGCGGCTAAATTGTGGAACTCACTTCTGGTAGATTTGAGGCAGGAAAAGTCTTAAATGATCTTTCAGAAGAAGCTAAAAACGTGGGGGCTTATTTAGAAGCCCCTTGCGCCGCCGGTATGTCACATTGGGTGACGCACCGGTGGCGCAACCTACTGCCTGATATTTACAAAGACATGTAAAGCCACCCTGCGTGGCTTTACCTGTGCTTGTAAATATCGCCCTTTCTCATGCAACAATTTTCGTGTAAGGGGCGTGGCATGAGTGTTGCTGTGGGTGTTCCCACGCAACACCCATGTATTCTGGTGCATTTCCAGATTTACGAGAAATCGTAAACTTGGAAATGTGTCAGAATGCCAGGCCACCCCAGGGGTGGCACAGTGAGGTGCAACGAGGAGAAATGTTTACATTTCTCCTTGTTTTTTTCCTCTTTCAATGCGTGCTGCATTCTACAGCACACATGGAAAGAGGAAATCATCTCCATTGATTGTTTTGGATCACTGATACAACATTGACTCCTATAACAAAAATATTGAGTAAACAATATCGTAAACAAAAATTCCGACACCCAATACAGAAAACAGAAATAACACAAACATCGATAAATAAAATTGTTAAAAAAAAGTTTGATGACAAAAATATCGAAAACAAAAATAAAGAACACAAAAATATCGATAACATTAAAATAAAATAAAACACAACAAAAACATCGATAGAAATAATATCGAAAACACAAACATCAATAAAGTACATATAAACTATACCGAAAATAACATTTAAACATAAAGATAAACTATTTTCAATAATATAATGAAATAACATATTCCAAATATTATAAACAAACACTAAAAAAATTACAAAATTAACAAAATTAAATAAAACAAATACACTGAAAATCCCAAAACAAATGAATAAACAAACAATACAACATAAAAAAATATCACAGCTACCAAAAATAAAGAAACATAAATATATATCATATATAAAAAAATATAACATTTATCTACATATACATTTTAAGAACAATAATAAACAAAATAAAAAAGTACATTAAATAAACATAATAAATATTAACCAAATTAAATAGTAACTGCCAAAAAATTCAGAAAAGCTATCTCGACCAATAAATTTAAACTACACCAACACAAACCAATAGAAATCTCTAACTAATTAAATAAACACTATAAAACCAATCAATTAATAAACACAAAATTTACATTATAACGGACAAACACGGAAGAAGCACAAACCTTTGCTAGACAGAAAACAGAACGAAAAAGAACTACACAATCAACTATTCAGAAAAACTCATTAAAAGTAAGAACAAAACTTTGTAACTAAATAAATAAAATTAGCTTAAAATGAAAAAAACAACTAAAACTATAACATATTTTCCTTTATATGTCACAGATTAAACTTCACTAAAACACCACCTAGAAAATTCAAAACAAAGATTTACGTCCAAAACAACAATAAAATCAACATAAAAAAATACATATAACAAGTAAGTATATGACTAAACCAACAAATAAAGTAAATAAATTAAAACTAATAAATGTAATAAAAAAGCAAAACATAGCTAACAAATACTTTTCTTTTAACAGCTTCTACAGAACTCAACTAAACAGCAACATCAACGAAAGAAACTTCAACTAAAAATAGTAAGTATATTTTTTTTACATCTAAATAAAAATAGAGTCTAAATAATAGAATAAAACAAATTAACTAAAACTACATTTTCCTTTATGTTTCACAGATTACACTTCACTAAAACTCCACCTAAAAAACTCAAACCAACGATTAACTTCGAAAACAAGGACAAAATCAATATTAAAGAAAAATATAAAAATAAGTAAGTATATAAATTAACCAACAAATAGAGCAAACTAATAAAAACAATAAATTAAATAAAAAAGAAAAATATAACTAACAAATACTTTTCTCTTCACAGCTTCTACAAACTTCAACAAAACAACAACATCAATGAAATAAAATTCATCAACTAAAAATAGTAAGTATTTTTTTCTCAACTTAATAAAAATAGAAACTAAATAAACAAAATCATCAAATTAAATGTAACACTTTAATAAAAATAACATTTTCCTTTTAAACCAACAGAAAAAAAGAAACCAGTGAATCAACCACAAACATCGATAAAATATCCAACAAGAAAATTAAAGCAAGACAAATGTAAGTTTATTTCCAAATATAATAATTATACAAACAAGATTGCAATTCAAAACCTTATAATTAATAAATATATATATATACATATATTCACAGAGACTAAACAAATGGAGCAAAATTCATCACATCACAAAAGGGAAAACTACTTCTGTGCTACATGGGCTATACTTATACGCAAGAAAAAATAACAGGAAACAAAACCCATTGGAAATGTAGTAAACACTACTCCAATTCTTGCTATGTGAGAGCCACAACAGTAGAAACAAATGTAGTTAATGTCAGGGAACACAACCATTGCCCCAATGTGACAGAAATCGAGGTCACAGATGCTCTAGAAACCATCCGAGAAGCAAGCAGCAGGTCCCAACAGACCAGTACCCAAATACTAAAAAACGTATTAACTATGGTTCCTGGACATGTCACAGGACAACTACCATCCATTCCCACTCTAAAAAGATTAATAGCCAGAACTAAAAGAGCTACTGCTCCAACACCCCCCACCCCCCAAACTTTTGCAGGAATAGAAATCTTACCGGTATACACTGTCACCCACAAAGATGAGAAATTCATTCTTCATGACAATAGCATGAAAAACGAATTATTATCTTTGCCACCAACATACAAAAATTAAAAAACAGCAAAAACGTGGATGATGGATGGTACATTCAAAGGTTGCCCCAAGCCTTTTTACCAACTCTATACCATCCACGGCGAATATGAAGACACTAAAATCCCCTTCATATACGCACTACTCCCCAATAAGCAAAATACCACCTACATAGTACTCCTTACAATAAGAAAACAACACACCGACAACTACTTCCCACAAAAAAGTAATCATTGACTTTGAACAAGCAATGATACAGTCATTTTAAAAAAGATACCCCCACACTGCAATATAAGGTTGCTATTATCACTTCAACCAAAGTATCTGGAGACACCTAAAAAAATCTACTCTAATAAGGGGCCGATTCTGATGCGGGTTGGAAAAGCTTCCCGACCGAATCGGTTGGGAAATGGTGTCCGACCCACTCGGATCGGGAAAGTCCGACCGGCGGAGTAGGATGCATCCGGATGCTTCCAGATGCGATTTGGTTGAACTCCCATTGACTTCAATGGGAACATTTGTTCCTAACCGCATCAGAATTGGGCCCTCGGTCGGGAAGACACGTTCCCGATCCGATTTGGAAGGAGCAAATGCCGTTAGGAGGCCTTCCTAACCGCATCAGAATCAGGCCCTCGGTCGGGAAGCTTTTCCAACCCGCATCAGAATCGGGCCCTAAGTATAGATTACGCCACCAATAGCAACTTTGCTTATCAAAAAAAAAATTAATAGCCCTGGCCTATGTACCAACAACTGAAGTAGCCAACCACTATACCATACTTCTTGAAAGCCCTTTCTACCAAGCAAACAAAACAAAACTAACTTCCTTCCTAAACTACATTGAAGACACTTGGGGGGGAAGGCACATAGGTCAGGGCACCGAAGGCAACCAAAGTTCCAAATCCCCTGGTGGAACGTCTACGATAGCACTCTAGCTCAAAAAGCTATAACTAATAACGCGGTGGAAGGATGGCACAAAGCCTTTCAAGCCACCATAGGAAGAGGACAACCAACCTTACACAAACTAATAGAAACCATCAAAAAAGAACAGAGCTATCAAAAGCTAGGGCTAGAGCAATCCCTAACTAAAATAGGTCCTAAACTTAGTAAGCAAACAAAAACAATGTATGAATACCTGCAACACAAAACTCGACTATTTCCAAACACCAAAGGGCTAGAATACCTAGACATGATTGCTAAATCTATACTTTAAACAAAAAACAATGCTAAACATCATAAGTATTTTAAAATCACAAAACATTTAAACAACATAATTCTACTCTTTTTTACATTAATAATTATAATTATGTAATATAAAAATTAAAAACGTACATATAAATATATGACATAATATAATTATTAAAATAAAAAAGAAACATACAAACTAAATGTAACCAAAAACATTTCCCACCCATAATAATAAAAATAACTTACAGTTATGTCACAGTAGACGGTCATCAAAAACGAACAAATCCATAGCAGATAAATCGAAAAAAGAATCCATCCGAAAAGAAAGCCCCCAAAAAAATGCAAAAATACAACTGTACAAAAAAGGCTCCAATGACACAATCCTCTCATTAACAAGACCCTCAAAAACCCGAAAATAAGCTTTAAAAAAAAAAACGCTCCAACAAATCCGAAAAATAAAAGGAAATGTAAAAAAGTAACTTGTTTGAAAGAAACAAAATACAATTTCCTTTTTTATTAAAAGAAACGCGTCGTCACGAAACGGGAAACCTGTAAAGAAAAAAAAAGAACACCCTCCCACAATACCATGTACAAACACACACACATTAATATCAACATTAAATACAACATAACATAATTAAACAACACATAACTAACACTACATAACACTCTACTTCTCTTCAACACTACGTCAAACACATAAAACACTAAACTACCAAAACAATACCCAACTACACCAAAATAGAACAATTAATGCCCTACAAATCTAATTACACAGATGTGGGAGGGAGGAGGAAAGCCTGCGACCCTCTTTTATAGGTGGGGAGAGTACACCAACATCCATTGTGATGCATGGGCGGACAGTGATGTGTGGAGAACAGTGACAGGGTTTGAAGGGTTTTGGGGCACAAAATTACACTGTGCGAAGAGCTTGCCAAAATTTGTGGGAAATTCAGGGGTCACCTGGTCCTCATAGCTAGAGAGCAGAGCTCTGGTGCTACTGTCAGGTACCCACAGGGAGCTGCTTTGCTGCAGTGCCACAAATGGCCAGAAGAGGGCATGTGAGTGCTTCAAAAAAGGCTGCGATGCCATGGAAGAGAGAGTACCCAAATGCCACACTCTAATTTGCATGTGCGGCTGTCCGCGGCCCCCGCAGGGGGCAACCCTAAACGGGCGGCCCCTTTAGTGCCATTTGGGCACTTCCCCACCCCCACTCAGAATGCGGGGCTCGAGGAGGAGCCCCCTTCCAGACGCGTCACTTCCGGCACACAGAGGAGGTGGGGAGGTATTTATGCCTCCCCTGGCCATCTTGGCGTCCTCTTTGCGCCGGACACGCCGTCTGCTGGATGTGTCCACGAGTCGTGTGTCGAGATCGCCAGGAGTCCGGAGCAGTGTGCGCGGTGAGTTTGCCCCTCTCCCCATCCCCATCCCCATTGGTGGGCGTCCCCAGGCTGAGGGCGTTACCCAGCCATCGCTGAGGTTTTTTGTCCGCCTGAGGGCGAGGTGGGGTTTGGACTGCTCCCGGCTCGCATAGGCCAGTTGTTGGCCTGGGGGCATCTCGCACATGTGGGGCGGTCCTGGTCATGTCCTGGCTCGGTGTCGGCCCGGAGTGAGCCAGGGCGAACGAGAGCCATTCGCCTGCTCTTGCTGTGTGGGGGGTGCAGGATCCAGGGCTATTGTGTAACCGGCGCGTTATGCGGGTTCATGCCCCCTGCCCCGGGGCTCGGCTGGGTCTCCTGCAGCTCGGTCACTGTGCAGCCACGGCTAAGGCCGCAAGTGCGCGTTGGTGTCGGGGGAAGAAGAGCGTATTGGGTGTTCACTGCCCTGGATTCCAGCCGGGTCGGATGCGGTCTGGGTCAGGCGTTGGCACACATGCGGGCCCCGGCGGGGCTGGGGCACAGGGGTTGCCGGTTCGGGCCGAGCTGCGCGCCTGGACCGGTGGGAGCACGATGGTCGGGACGGATGGGTTGCGCCGACCGGTCCCTCCCCCCCCCCTTTCCAGTATGTTGGGCAGCATTGAGTTGTGGGGCGGTGTCTGTCCCAGCGCTGCCTGTTCTGCATTGGCCAGACCACGCGCTGGGTAATGTCTTCCTGCCCTAGACACGCCAGCGGGAGGGTTGTGCGATCGTCGCTGTCCCGCTGGTCCGGTGCTGCTCCCGCTCCCGCCTGCTACTCTAGATTAGCTCGGTGCGTGCTCCAGGCCACCCCCCCTCCTCCCTTTTCGGGGACAGTCCCGGGTGGCCCAGCTGGCCATGGCGTGAGCTGCCAGGGGGAGGGGTGGGCAGTTTGTTCTGGCCAGCCGCCAGCGGCGGTGGTCAGTGTTCGGACCAGCGAGGCACGGGATATGCCCAGGGGTGAAGGAACATTCTCCCAGCCGTGACTTTACCCGTCTTCAGCTGGGGCAGCATGCGTGTTCCATGCCCCCACTTGCTCAGCCACCCCGTCTCACTGGGGGTACGCGTCCTACGGTTTTCTGGATGGCCTATCGGGTAGCCACAGCGGTCCGGCCGGTGGCTTGCAGGGTTCCCCGCGGGCTGGGGGGGGGGGTTTATGGGCCTGCGTAGCTGCACCAGGGCACGCCTGCCGAGATCTCTCAAAGGGAGAAGTGCCTACCCCCCCCTTTTTGATGCCCCCCGGGGTGAGACTCTGTGTTGGAGGCTAGAGGAGGCGCTGCAAGTAAATCGTAAAGATCTGTGCGCCGCTGCAGACACTTGCGCTCGCGCCACCTCCCTCCCCCGCAGGGGATGTAGAGCGCACGCTTTGCATGCCTAGGCCCCGGGCTTTACCCCCCGGCATCCCCACTCCTCGCGACGCCAGCAGCGCAGCGGTCAGGCTGGTGAGTACAGAAGTTGCCAGCACGGGTTCAATCCCCGCCAGTGCTTAGGAGGGTGGGTCAACTGTGTTTTGCGGCACCTTGGGGGGTTGGCGGCTACCACGATCGGGGCGTAGCTTATTGCCCCTCTTTCTGCGCCCTGAGCCGGTTTTGCCGTCCCCCCCCTCCCTCCTTGCAGCACTTCTCGGTTGGCTGCCGGCTCAGGTTCTGTCCGCGATCGGGGGGGAGGGGGCCTTTCCCGGGCGGCACAGCACAGGAGGCAGTTCTATCGGGCGGCTTGCCGAGCACAAACTCATGCCGCCCGCCGCAAATGTCTAACGACCGGCTCTGGGGACCTTGTCAGCGTGGCAAAGTCAGGATGTTAGGACAGCCTCTTCTCCTGCTCTGCAACGGGGGACCTTGCAGCAGTCTGATTGCCAATTGCCTGGGGTCGCCCTCCCGTTTTCGCAGCAGCGCAGGCAGGGTAGTATCGTGAAGTTCGCACCCATTTCGGCATGCTTGGGCTGATTTGAATAGTTCCCATGTTACCCAGCAGCTTCACTAAAGTACAACATTACGCAACATTCATGCTCTGTCCCCTGTGCTTAGAGCGTTTTTTCTGTTATAACCTCTTTCCACAATTGCAGCTAACTGGCTTTATAGCGCCACTCACACCTATGTGGGGGGCAGAGCACTTAACTTCACTATGAAGCCCAAGTAGCCTCAGACTCACAGAGGTAATGTTGTATCGATGTTGGGTAATGTTACATAGACAGGGGACTTCGAAGTGCATGAGTCAGTCATCCATACTGATAGGCACTACAGTTATGAGTGCCTGGTCTGGAGAGGCATAACGGCAGAATTCGCAAGGCCAACACCAGGCAGGATGATGTTCGACTCGAGCAATATCTTAAAGTTTTAAACTGTAAATAGGTTCACATTGCCCTGGTTTCATGCACAAGTCCCAAGTCCATCAGAGCGGACCGTTTCTCGGTAAATGATGACTGCACTATGAATATTGCATGTTGTTTCAGGTTTTCAGACCACATATTCTTGAGCATCGGGAAAATACAGCGCATTTGACGATGGAAGGGTATTTTAGTTAACGGAGTCAGGACAAACTGTTGGCCTGTTCGAATATTAATTCGGTCTGAGCTATCACTACTCCGGGGGTAGTGTTGCCATCAGATGGCGCTACTCCATGTTTTCTTCGAAGAGACAATTTGTTAAATAAGATATTGCACGTTGTTTCCTAAGGTTGAGGACCACGAACGGTGTGTTTCAAGGCAGTCAGTTCACCACTGTTTTATTCTAAGGTTAGAAAGAGCACACCGAAAGGACACGGCGCCTCCCCAGTGTCTCTCGAGTGATGAGCAATTACAAATGGATAGCAGGGGTGTGTTCCAGGGGGGCCACCTATGGAACGTCAGCAGGTCATGCTTTCTTGACCCTGTGGCGGTGGTTTGAGGCCCCCGTCATTCTGTGGCGGACAACCCCTCTGAGGTGTGGCAGAGGTGCCAAGAGTAGTTAATGCTTTCTGAGCGCGGTGCGGCGCTCCCGGCCAAGCCCAAGTCGCACGTTCCTGCAAATCTTTCTTGCTGTCGGGCAATGCACAGCCCTCTTCGGACCTGCAGGTGGCTCTGACATGTGGTCACGGCATCTTTAAGCATCATTAGACTCCTGGCAGAGTCCTGCCTTGTTGTCCCAGCCTTCTTCGGTATGGGCAGGGGGCTCTGAGTAAGTCCACGTCCAGGTTGAGCCTAGGGCTGAGAAAGTGTGTAGGCCACAAGGTGGCACTGCACTACTGTCCTCGCACTAGGCATGCTGCATCACTGAGCACTGCGGTCTGACTGCGGTCTTTCACCCTGGGCATACAAATGAAGGTTCCTTTCGCCCTGGGTCAGGCTGGCCTTGGGCCCTGTTAGGCATGTTTTGATTCGTTGCAGCACAGGCCGTGTTGCAGTGTTCGGGCGCGGCGGATTATCCTCGCTGGCTTCGCGGACTGGAGTGGGGGGTTCTGCCTGGCTTGGGTGCATATCCTGGCCAACCAGACACCCCATATACATTATTGGTAGAGAATGCCCAGGAGTGCTTTGCGGTCCTGTTGCAACTGCCCCACAGGCGAATGTCTTAGTCCACAGGGCGTCTCGCGCTATCATCGCACTGTCAAGCCCAGTCATGAGCGGTTTGTATCAGGGGAGCTGGCTGTGGGTCAGGGAGCGCAGATGCATCAGATGCACTGAGCAGCTTGCAGCCAGATGCGCTACGGTTGGTATCCGATGCAAGGGGCATATGTTAGGCTAGAGCTGCACCCGGATGTATCCCGGAGGACTGGCCCTTGACCATTATTTGTTCCCGCTCACTCTGAGCCGGGTAACGGACGGTACCCTTCCCCAGATGCACGGCGCCAAACTGCCCTAGGGGTCCCTCCTAGGACTCAGCTGGCTATCTTACTGAGGATTGGTTGGCAATCAGTTGGCATCTTCGTATCCGACTCACATTTGCATCTGGCCCTTTAGACCGTGTGTCGGGTGGAAGGGTCTTTCAAACGGTGCCTCTTTTTAGTTATGTACGTTGGTTTTAAAAGAGGTGCCTTTAACTTTGCAGTACTTCAAAGCCCAGTGAGCCACGGTTGGAGGAGCGTTGTCCTCTGCTGCCACATTTCACACCTTGAGATTGCACGAAATGGCTGATGCATGTGTGGGTGAGCGAGTCGGGCATCATCTTCAACTTTCCTTCGATTTCCAGAGTAGCGACCGATGGGATCGCGGCCAAGTTTTGGAGCATTTTGAAGGGGCTGAACGGAGTGGCCCCCACCCAGAGCAGCAGACGGGGAAGTAATAATTTCCCCCCCCCAAAAAAAAAAATGTGGTTTGTCGTGTGGTTAAAGCTCCAGTGGCGCAATCGGTTAGCGCACGGTACTTATACAGCAGTACAAAGCAAAGCAATGCCGAGGTTGTGAGTTCGGGCCTCACCTGGCATTTAGTGGCACAAGTGTCAGGTTGTCTGTAGAATGGCCTTGCTGTACTGTAGCGCGGGCGAATGCTGATTCTAGTTTTGCGCAATATTGGGCGTCTTGATGTATGTGTCGCCGTGAACAGCTCTAGGTCAGATCTTGTGTTACTCCGCCTTCAGTTGGCGCTGCGGTGCGTCTGCCTTGGCAGTAACCGGACAGGGTGCCCTGGGTGGGGCTAAACAGTATATCAGTTTGGGGTTGATTATTGGTGTATTATACCATTTGTACTGCTACGGTGCCCTAAAGTGGGGAGGCCACTTGGGGGCAGTGTTTCTCACTTTGGCTGGAAATGAATGAATAATTTCTTCATTCACTAATAGCGATAATTGGCATTGCTCCATCCTTGTCAGCACAGTAGACCAAATTGGTTTGATATGTCTTTTGACTTTGATGAACGATTCGTTCAATGCTTTTCTCTCATAGAACTATTTTCGCTGAATTTTAATTCAGTAGTTTTGGATGGCGTCTATGTCCCATATCCAACACTGTTTCATTGACGAGCTGGTGTCTCGCAGTTAAGGTGATGTCCATGGTTCTTTGCGTGGCTAATAATGTTTCCAGGACACAAAGACACCCGTTGCTTAGGCCGCATGCTCCTATTGCTTCAGCCTTGGTTTGGTCGTAACATAAAGGGGGCCAGTCACTTACGTATAAACAATCAGTTGGCTGCGTTAGAAAGACTTTTCTCACATTTGTTAATGGTGCAGGATAATTATTGTTTTACTCTAGGAAACTGGGATCTCATGCTCAGGTTCTGTCTTTTTTGGCCGTCGGTTACCAGCCCATTGGTGGGAAAGTACAAATGTATATTTACTCTGTGCTGTGTTATGGTAAGTGCAGTTCCTACCGGCAGCTACGGGGTTGTGCTGAGTTGTAAGACGGTGGCCCGATTGACCTAGTGAGTTATGTAATCCCTGTGATGTCATGACGAGGTTTGGTAGCACAGGGTAATAGGGGCAGATGGAACTAGTTTCTCTTATTTGGACGATACGAAGGGTAATCAAAATAACCTGGTATGGAGTCTCTTCTGTAATGTGCCACTGTGGATGTGCGGTTGGCACAGTAAATTTACACTGCCCCTGGGATAAGCCATGTCTCTGCCTAGCCCCCTAGGGGGTGGGCAGGTGGCAGCTTAAGTGTACTCCCTTCTGACTAGAGAGGTGGGTTCGGACAGGCTTAGGTGCATACCCTAGCCAACCAGAAACTCCAGTTACAACATTGGTAGAGAATGCCTAGGAGTTGTTTGCAGTCCGTTCGCAACTGCCCCACAGGGCGAATGTTGTAGGGCACAAGGTTTGTGGAGGGCTCTTGTGTGGGAGCCTGGTGAAGAGCGAAGGTCGGGCTAGGATGCCTCGTGCTTTCGCCGCACGGTTTAGTCCCAGTCACGAGCGGATTGTATCAGGGTGAGCTGGCTGTGGGGCAGGAAGCGCCAAGGCATCAGTAGCACTGAGAGGCTTTCAGTCAGATGCGGTATCCGAGGCAAGGGGCATCTGTTAGATTGGAGCCCTACTCAGAGGTACCGCCTTAAGTGCTTGGAGGTATGTTGACACCGCCTTTCGATGGAAGCCATTGTCTAACGGGCTGCTCTGAGCAGAGCATTTGCAGGCGTAAGTAACAGTATCAGCTACCAGTTCAGACGTGCATCTTTCACTAATTTACTCAGATTCTGGGACCGGAAGTAAGTCGGGCTGGATAACCCTCTAACTGCATTGGCACTTCTTGTCAGGAGTGATTGTCAAAGGTATTGCACTTCAGCCAGGTAATGTTAGCACCCATCCACACCAAGCCAATTGTTTAAGGTCACCCTGGGCCGCAGTTACACAGCCCAGTATTAGGCCCTTGTGGTGGTCAGTGCCATGAATTACTAAATTGAACTGAACAGGAGGCGTGACCGTGGGTTGCACCAGCAGAAGTTTGGGGACAGCTAGACTCCACCCATGGTCAAGGTGCAGGTTTAAGTAGTTGGAGTTGGCACTCTTATTTGACCAGGGGTTCGATGCTACACAAGGGCATCGCCGCGTTGCGGCCAGAGCACGGGCATTGTGTGTTTCCCAGGGGGCAGCAAGTGAAGGCTAGGCTCCTTCCAAATATGGCACTCGAACACAAGGTAGTCTGGGTCAACTTGTCTGTTGGGTGCCTTGTGTAGGCTCCTGTGTAGTGGTCACTCCACGAAGGGGTGAGTTGTCTTCAATAGCGGGCACAATACATATATTGTTTCAAATCAGATTTGACACCATTGATGTGTTCACCAGGGTCTAGCAATCAAAGAGGTCTGTGGAATTGTCTGGTCAACGGGCGAAGTAAGTGCACTCTAGAACCAAGGTCAGGTGACACAGGAAGATGGAGGGTGATTAAAGGGACACAGGTGGTGTGACTGCAACGCAGGACTGTCAGCTTACGCTGGGTAGGTGGTTCCGTATCACCAACCAGAAGGGTGCCATGTGGCAAAACCAGTAAATATGTTTAAGAATGATATAGATGCTGGTCAGGAGAGGTTTGTCAAAGGTATTACACTTATGCCTGGCATTACCAACCCATCCACACCAAGCCTATTGCCCAGGTTCCTGGGCTGCATACACACAGCCCGGTACTAGGCATCTGCAGTTGTCAGTGCCATGAGTTACTAAATTACAACTGTACAGTGGGCATACTTGCTGACCGGGCAGTATTGCTACGGCCTCCAAGGGCCGAATAGTCAGACACCAGTAGCAGTGAGTGTGGTTTGCCCACAGTGCAGTTGTTAGAAGAATTTAAATTCCATGTACAGGTTATACTGAACTTGCTACCAGCGGGTCTAGTGTGTGAGCGGGTTAACTGCTTTAAGAAAAAGGCATAAAAGGAGTATGGCATAACGCATAGACCACCAGGAATTAAATCGGGGACCAGCTACTCTTACACATGGATTTCGGTGGAGGGCAATTAAGTCCGGGGTAACCAAGTGTACCGGGTCGAGTGCTTTGCATCTTGGGTCAAAGCGGGTTGGCACACAGGGGGTGTCTAGGATTGTCGAGGCACACTCTGCAGTGTAGAATGCAAAAGAACTGCACGTTGCCACCATTGTGAGTGCGACAGATGCAACAATTTGATCCCGGCCAAAGCAAACCTAGGTTCTTATGGTCAGATGCACAACATACAACCGTTCACTCCAGCTTCACTGAAGGTAGTCTGTTAGCAGAGGTATAGAACGGTGACGTCTTGCGCCAGGGTGCGGACATTGCGCGGGCGACACGGCAGATAGTCTGCTGTCAGACGAGGGTGCTTGCGGGCTAGGAGGCCAGGCAATGTAGCAGAACCAATTCTAGGACCTCTCTCCCCCACCGGACTGCCCGAGAATGTGAGTGCTGTGGGATTTGCAATGTTACAGGAATTTTCCTGCCCATACAGGGGCAGAAGGGTACATTGCAGGTATCTGCACAAATAGAGTGGGGGCAAGTATCTACAGACGGTGTGCACCGGTAACCCCAAGAGGGTGGTGTTGAGATCAAAATCTCGCAGCGGCAAGTTAGCCAGGTGGCATGTGTCAGTTGGTTAGGCCAGAATGTGTGCCGTGGCTCCAAGAGCGGCTTTAAATGTGTTGGAGCTCTATCGCTGACCATTTCAGAGCACACACTGCACCTCGGCCCAGTAGGTGAAGACCATATGCTCAGGTGCAGCTTGATCTTATGGAAGGCAATATTCCCTGGTATATCAAAATACTAGTTCACTACCTGGGTTGAGCATCAAGGGTCACAGCTGGTTAGCAGGTATGTGTGTATCTGTGATCGAGCTTTAGTTAGCAAGCCTGGTAGGTGGCGTAAGTTGTTACTCCAAATGGTTGCTGTGACTGCAATAGTGTGCGCAATGCGAACAGTCTTGTTCGCGAGGGTTTATTAATTGCAAAGGTCTGTGCACATGTCTGGTCAACTTCAACAAAGTAGGTGCACTCTGCTCCCAGGGCAGGTTACGGGTTGCTTCAGTGATGCAGGAAATGCCCGTCCGCATAGCCAGAGCATATAGGCTGGTTGTGGAAGCGGTCTTCTAAGCAAGTGTGCTGCTGTTCCATAAATTAGGGAAACAGGTGTTAGGAAGCACGAAATGCTAGAATGACTGCAACTACAGGTTGCAGGAGGTGGGAGCCACATCAGCTTGAAGGGTAATATAGCGATGTGTAAAAGTAGAGCTCCCTCCTGGGAGGCCATCACATTATTGCAGGTAATGCGAGGCACTGGTACATTCCCAGAGAAGGATAAACCGCTCCATGCGCAAGTTCGCAGAGCAAGGGGCTGTGGCTTCATCAGGCATGGGCTAGGCCAGGCGAACACCAAAGGTTATTTTGACAAAGTGGGGTACACTTGGCACAAGTGGGCTTGGATCTGTTCCTGCTGGACATGAATGAGGCCCGGGAAATTGCAGGTTGCAGTGAGAAAGGAACTGTTTTGGTGGGGGGCTCTTTAGGCGACGGGGGCCGCCTCCAGAGCTTTGGCGGAGTTACAGGGCGATCTGGAAGCAGATGGGTACAGAAGGGTACCTCTGCGTGGGCACAATAGGGGTGCCAGAGCCAAATCCCAGGAGCCTCATGGGAGGGTCCTGGAACAATTACGTCGGCGCCCCGTTAGTCCTTCAGGCGGTTGTGGGCCTGAACAACCGGGGGCTTGCCTTGCTACGCTCCGCCCCGAAAGGGGCGTGAGTAATAAGGGACCAATGTGTCACGTGATCCAGTAAGGGGATCACCCCCATAAGGGTAGCGCTGATTGGATTCTCCACAGTGCTTGGCTCATCAGGCGGGCAGGGCAGCGTAGAGTGGTACAGCTGCCTGCCCTTGGATCGCCCGTAAGATAACCCACCATATTTGCATACTTTTGTATGGAATAAACCTGCAGCAATATTTTCCCAAACAAAAGTTGTGTTGTGTATTTATTTATGCATGCATACTCTGTTATGGTTGGGTGGGGTGTGTTGCCAATAATGGGACTATAAGTTTTAAACTCCTTGCACTGAATTCAAGGGGGGGGGAGGAGGGGTGATCGGAGCGAGGAGGATGGAACGTAAGGTGTAAAAAAGGTGTGTTTTTAATTCTTTCCGGAAAGGTCTGGCTTGTGCCTGGTTAGACATTGGGATTTGCTTTACTCGCTTTCCTAGTTTAATAAGAACACGTGGGTGGCAAACTTTAGACTATGAGGTGGTTAATTCCAAATATGCGGCTGCCCGCGGCTTCCGCAGGGGGCCACCCTAAACGGGCAGCCCATTTAGTGCCATTTGGGCACTTCCCCACCCCCAATGATGATGCGGGACTCAAGGAGGAGTCCCCTTACCAGACGCGTCACTTCCGGCACGCAGAGGAGGTGGGGAGGTATTTATGCCTCCCCCGGCCATCTTGGCGTCCTCTTTGCGTCGCACGTGGTGAATGCACTTTACGTCTGTGCTTTAATGTTGTGTGGAGGTAATTTGGTGGCCCTGGGCTCCGGGGACGTCGGGCAGCCGTTTTATAAAGTAATTTATTTTAGTGGTTTACGAAGGAACTTCTATTTTGTTATTTGTGTGCGCGCCTTGAAGCCCTTGTCCATCTGCATTGTTTGCGCTTTATGAATGATGCCAACAGGTGAAACTAAAGTAAATTAAAGGAAGTTATTCACTCTGACGTCACTGCTGTAGGTCCGGCTGCCCTGGGAATGGCCCTGGGTCTGGGTCCTGTTTCTGATTCTTCAAGCGTTCCCTTGAGTGAACCTGGCTTTTAATGACTGCCCTGCCGGGGGCTGCCCCCACAGCCTGCAATGATAGGGGTCTCCACAGTTCACAGACAGCCGATGCCTGTCTGCCCAAGTTCAAAGGTCTGTCTCGCGAACGATAGGCATCAGCTGTGTCTGAACTTTAATGAAGCCCCTGTTATTGCGGGACTTAGAAGAAGAGCCGAGCAGCCCCCCCAACCCTCCGTCACAGCAGAGCCCCCCAACCATCCACCTCCCCACCCCATCACAGCAGAGTGCCCACCAACCCCCCGTCACAGCAGAGTCCCCCCCAACCACCACCTCCCCACCCCGTCACAGCAGAGTGCCCCCCTAACCACCACCTCCCCACCCTGTCACAGCAGAGCCCCCCCTAACCACCACCTCCCCACCCCGTCACAGCAGAGTCCCCACCAACCCCCCGTCACAGCAGAGTCCCCCCCTAACCACCACCTCCCCACCCCGTCACAGCAGAGTCCCCACCAACCCCCGTCACAGCAGAGTCCCCCCCTAACCACCACCTCCCCACCCCGTCACAGCAGAGTGCCCCCCCTAACCACCACCTCCCCACCCTGTCACAGCAGAGTCCCCCCCACCCCCTAACCACCACCTCCCCACCCCGTCACAGCAGAGTCCCCCCACCCCCTAACCACCACCTCCCCACCCCGTCACAGCAGAGTCACCCCCACCCCCTAACTACCACCTCCCCATCCCGTCACAGCAGAGTCCCCACCAACCCCCCGTCACAGCAGAGTCCTCCACCCCCCCTAACCACCACCTCCCCACCCCGTCACTGCAGAGTCTTTTGCCTACAGCTTATTTGGGGCTGGTGTTTTATTATGTTTATATTTTCGACATTTCTTTCTTTTTACTCACATTAATGGTATTTAAACGTTCGTTCTTTGGTAAGTGAAACTAGTTGTACTTTCAGTGCTTGATTTGTGCCGGTGCTTGCAGCCGATGGGCACCAGTACTTTGTTTTTGGGGAGTGAGTGTTATTTTTCATCATCAGTCTATGACTCAGAGCAAGAGAGAGAAAGGCAGAGAGGAAGAAATAAGGGGGAAAGGAAGCTAGAAAAACAGTAACAAAAGAAGAAAGTGGAGATGGAAAAGAACCTACAAGTGTGAGACAGACAGGGAGCGTAGGGTGGCGGAAGAAAGAGACAAGAGGTGGTATCAAGAGTAGACAGCCTTGGTATCCATGAGATAAAGAGACAGGAACTGTAGGGCGGTGGAAGAAAGTGACAAGAGATGGTGTCAAGACTAGACTGCTTTGGTATTCATGAGATAAAGAGAAAGGAAGAGTAGGGTGTTGGAAGAAAGAGGCATGAGGTGGAATCAAGAGTATTGGTATTCATGAGATAAAGTGCCAGGAAGTAGAGAGTGGTTGAAGAAAGAGGCACAAGATGGATTCAAGACTAGACCGCTTTGGTATCCATGAGATAAAGAGACAGGAAGAGTAGGGTCTTGGAAGAAAGAGGCACGAGGTGGAATTTAGACTTGGCAGCCTTGGTATTCAAGATATAGAATCAGGAAGTGTAGGGTGGTGGAAGAAAGAGATAAGAGATGGTATCAAGACTAGACCGCTTTGGTATTCATGAGATAAAGAGAAAGAAAGAGTTGAGTATTGGAAGAAAGAGGCATGAGGTGGAATCAAGAATAGACAGCCTTGGTATCCATGAGATAAAGAGACAGGAAGTGTAGGGCGGTGGAAGAAAGAGGCATGAGGTGGAATCAAGAATAGACTGCTTTGGTATTCATGAGATAAAGAGAAAGAAAGAGTTGAGTATTGGAAGAAAGAGGCATGAGGTGGAATCAAGAATAGACAGCCTTGGTATCCATGAGATAAAGAGACAGGAAGAGTAGGGTGTTGGAAGAAAGAGGCATGAGGTGGAATCAAGAGTATTGGTATTCATGAGATAAAGTGCCAGGAAGTAGAGAGTGGTTGAAGAAAGAGGCACAAGATGGATTCAAGACTAGACTGCTTTGGTATCCATGAGATAAAGAGACAGGAAGAGTAGGGTCTTGGAAGAAAGAGGCACGAGGTGGAATTTAGACTTGGCAGCCTTGGTATTCAAGATATAGAATCGGGAAGTGTAGGGTGGTGGAAGAAAGAGATAAGAGATGGTATCAAGACTAGACCGCTTTGGTATTCATGAGATAAAGAGAAAGAAAGAGTTGAGTATTGGAAGAAAGAGGCATGAGGTGGAATCAAGAATAGACAGCCTTGGTATCCATGAGATAAAGAGACAGGAACTGTAGGGCGGTGGAAGAAAGTGACAAGAGATGGTGTCAAGACTAGACCGCTTTGGTATCCATGAGATAAAGAGACAGGAAGAGTAGGGTGTTGGAAGAAAGAGGCATGAGGTGGAATCAAGAGTATTGGTATTCATGAGATAAAGTGCCAGGAAGTAGAGAGTGGTCGAAGAAAGAGGCACAAGATGGATTCAAGACTAGACTGCTTTGGTATCCATGAGATAAAGAGACAGGAAGAGTAGGGTCTTGGAAGAAAGAGGCACAAGGTGGAATTTAGACTTGGCAGCCTTGGTATTCAAGATATAGAATCAGGAAGTGTAGGGTGGTGGAAGAAAGAGATAAGAGATGGTATCAAGACTAGACCGCTTTGGTATTCATGAGATAAAGAGAAAGAAAGAGTTGAGTATTGGAAGAAAGAGGCATGAGGTGGAATCAAGAATAGACAGCCTTGGTATCCATGAGATAAAGAGACAGGAACTGTAGGGCGGTGGAAGAAAGTGACAAGAGATGGTGTCAAGACTAGACCGCTTTGGTATCCATGAGATAAAGAGACAGGAAGAGTAGGGTCTTGGAAGAAAGAGGCATGAGGTGGAATCAAGAATAGACAGCCTTGGTATCCATGAGATAAAGAGACAGGAACTGTAGGGCGGTGGAAGAAAGTGACAAGAGATGGTGTCAAGACTAGACCGCTTTGGTATTCATGAGATAAAGAGAAAGAAAGAGTTGAGTATTGGAAGAAAGAGGCATGAGGTGGAATCAAGACTAGACAGCCTTGGTATCCATGAGATAAAGAGACAGGAACTGTAGGGCGGTGGAAGAAAGAGATAAGAGATGGTATCAAAGACTAGACCGCTTTGGTATTCATGAGATAAAGAGAAAGAAAGAGTTGAGTATTGGAAGAAAGAGGCATGAGGTGGAATCAAGAATAGACTGCTTTGGTATTCATGAGATAAAGAGACAGGAAGAGTAGGGTGTTAGAAGAAAGAGGCATGAGGTGGAATCAAGAATAGACTGCTTTGGTATTCATGAGATAAAGAGACAGGAAGAGTAGGGTCTTGGAAGAAAGAGGCATGAGGTGGAATCAAGAATAGACAGCCTTGGTATCCATGAGATAAAGAGACAGGAAGAGTTGAGTATTGGAAGAAAGAGGCACGAGGTGGAATCAAGAATAGACAGCCTTGATCCCCAGCAGATTGCCGACAAGTTTGCCTCTTATTTCTCGTCGGTTTATACGTCCTCTGCGACGGTCCAGCCATCCGCGGCTGCGGATCTTCTTTCGACCATCAAAGTTGCATGTCTGTCCACACACGATCGAGATTCCCTAGAGGGCGCGATCACAGAGGCTGAAATTCAGAAAGCTATCCAAGACGTCCGTTCGGGTAAAGCCATGGGACCCAATGGGCTCCCGATCGAATTCTTGAAGCCAATGGCTTCTAAGCTTTCTCCCCACTTGCTACAAATGTATACTGAAAGCCTTGATAAAGGGGAACTACCAGCTGATGTTAGGACGGCATCCATCGTGGTCATCCACAAACAGGGCAAGCCGCCTGACGATTATAGATCGTATTGACCAATTTCGCTCCTCACGGTTGAGGCGAAAATATTGGCGAAATTGTTGGCCAACAGGCTTATCCCCTGTATTACAGAACTAGTGCACCCTGATCAAACTGGGTTTATGCCGGGGAGGAATACAGCCCTCAACCTAAGGCAGTTGCATGGGGTTCTAGGCAGACATGACATGATCAGAGAGGACGCCACATTACTGTCGTTGGATGCATCTATGGCATTCAACACCATAGAGTGAGATTATCTATTTGCAGTGCTGGATAGGATGGGATTTGGTCCAAACTTTACAAAGTGGATCCGATTGCTTTATGCCCGCCCAACCGCACATGTGACGGTCAACAACCATGTCGCTAGACAATTTGTGCTGGGGAGGGGCACTAGACGGGGTGCCCTCGGTCTCCCTTGCTATTTGCCTTAGTACTAGAGCCGCTGGCAGTTTGGGTCAGGGGAGACCCGTGGATCAGGGGTTTGCAGTGGACCGAGGACCATGAAGACCGTATTTCCCTACATGCTGATGATATGCTCCTGTATATGGCCTCGCCTTCCCACTCACTCCGCCGTGTCCTCCATATATTCCACATCTTTGGCGCCCACTCGGGGTATACTATCAACTGGACTGAGTCCCAACTTTACGTGCTGTGGGGTGCACCGCCATACAACCCTAGAGGATATGACATACCGGTGGCATCAGAGGGCTTCAAGTATCTCGGCGTCTATATAACGCCAGATCCGACTTTGTTCTATGAATTTAACCTACTTGCTCCTCTCGCGCGTCTTCGATCCGACACCAAATATTGGCGGTCCCTCCCCCTTACTCTCTTGGGATGAGCAGCCCTCTTTAAGATGTTAGCACTACCACGGTTTCTCTACGCATTGCAAAGCACCCCTAACATGATCCCTGACACTTACTTCACCAGTATTGACAGCGTTGTGCGGGGGCTACTGTGGGACGGTCGGGCCCGCGCATTGCTATGAAAAAGTTGACGATGGGGTGGTATGATGGGGGTATTGCATTACCCGACATAAGGCTTTATTATCAGGCATCCCAGTTGGTAGCAGTCAACAGGTGGGTGCATGGGGAATATGATGATCCAAACTTCTGGACGGACCAGTGGCTTCTGGGTCGGGGGGGCTACAGTAGGACACTTTACACGCACCCTCGCAAGCTCAATCTCACGGGACCCACGGCTCGCACAGTGGAGATCTGGCACGGGGTGAATAGGAAATTGGGCTGGTATAACAAGCTCACAAAAGCCACACCACTCTGGGAACCAGACCTGCTGGGGCAGCTCAGCAACTGTCCTGGATTTGACAAGTGGGATATGATCGGCATCTCGACGGTGGGCGACATGTGGGTGGGGGGACACTTAGCCACATTTGCAGACCTACAGACTAAATACCAACTAGCACAGACCGAGGCATTCCGATATCTACAAATCAGCCACGCGATCAAAGCAGCCTTACCTAAGGATGCCCCGCTACCTGATGCCTCTCCATTGGAGGATCGACTGATTCTTGACCCCATGCCCAAAAAGGCCATATCCCTCACATATAAAAAGCTAATAAATAATCGTCCGGACCCTTTAATGCGCCTACGACAAAGTTGGGAGGCGGACCTGGGGGATTTAGAGGATGATGACTGGCGTGATGCTCTAGCTCAGAGAAGTAGCTATCCCTATGAGATTGCGCCTGGTCCAATTGAAGATCCTTCATCGAATATACTTGGACGCAGGGACCTTGGTTAAGATAGGTAGAAGAGATGACCCCCTTTGCCTCCGGCAATGCCATCAACCGGGAACCTTTTTCCATATCCTTTGGGATTGCCCATTAGTGCAGTCCTACTGGAGTAAGGTCACAAAACAGGTGGCGAGAACAGGTGGCAAGACGCTGAAGGCTTCCCCCCAGCTATGTCTCCTAAATATTTGGGAGGCCACTGACCTAACACTAACGGAGCAAACGGGGGCCTCACTGGGGTGGGCCATTGCAAAACGCAATATCGCTCAGAAATGGGGAGTGGGGGCGGTCCTAGCTCTGCGCGACTGGGCAGCTGACATGGACAGGGCAATGATCGCTGAGAAAGATGTTTTTAAAAACAGGGGATGCCCTAAGAAATGGGACCATAAATAGGGGAACTGGAATAGATACAGAGGTAGCATCTGCTTGTCCCCTACTGTGGGATTGCGACGTGAACGACAGAAGCTGCTGGATATCTCTGGTATTGATGATGTGCCCTTACCTGGTATTGATTAAGGGGATCACTTCCATATCAAGAATGGAATGGCGTAGATATTTGTTTCTTAAATTTAAGCTACTATGGGGTCGATTCCGATGTCGCTAAAAAAGCCTTCCCAATGCTATTCGTAGGCTTACCTTACGACCGACTCGTATCCGGAGCTTTTTTCTACAAACGAGCAAGTACGATGCGTATTACAGGCAAATTTCCGACCGAATCGTCCGCTCCGATTCGTGCTCTATTTCACGACCGAACAGGCTCAGGGAACACGGAAATCGAGTCGTACGGAGCCTTTTCCCAACCAGTTTCTGGACACGCAAGTACGATGCGTTTTTTCTACGCGTCGTACAGGGCGCCGCTTCCAGCACGTCACAGCATTTGGACGAGGCGTATTGAAGCTCCGATTCGCGCCAGAACACGATCAACGGGGACGAGACGGAGCAGCCATTTATCCAATCGCGCATGTCTTCCCTATACTGTACGCCTACCGTTACCGACGCGCACGACGCAGAAGGTGAGTCAGACACCTACCACACACCAAAATGTCACGTAAATTTATTTTTCCAGCCGAGACGGTTGTAAATTTCAAGCATCGCATCGTACTCAGCCATTTGGAAGGCGTGTGTACGGTTCAGTCGGAAAATATGACGGGTCCGTGTCGGGAACAACGTTTTCCAGCCGAAATCGGAATCGACCCCTATGTGTAAATTATTTGGAATGTCTGACAAAATATCGACTACACAAATATCGACGACAGAAATATCGAAGGCGAAATATCGATGTCCAGAATATCGAAGTCCTATCTACATCAAGGTAAGTACAAAAATATCGAGAAAAAAATATCGTTATCAAAAATATCGTTGTTAAAAATATCAGTTTTTTAAAAATGTTAAAAAAAATGTAAAATAAACTAAATAATACATATAATTAAAAGAAACAGTTAAAATTATTTAAAAATCTTTAAAATTATAACTAATACATATAATTTAAAAATAAATTAAACATATATACATATAAAATATAATACATATACTTACTTAATAATATTTACAAATAATTATTTTAATAACTTATAAATTGTTAAAAAACATTTTAAAAATTAGAAATACATATATAAAAAAACAATAAGAAATAAAAATAACAAAAATATATATAACAGATTAAAAAATTACAATATTTTTAATCTTTTTAAAATAAATTATACAGTACATTAACTAAAACAGTACAGAAAATATTGGATAGCGGAGGGAATACAATTACTATTCCCACTCCACACACTGTAACAGTAGGGAAAGTGTTGGATAGCGTAAGGGTAAAAATTACTATTCCCACTCCAGTAAGTGCAACAGTAGGGAAAGTGTTGGATAGAGTAGGGGTAAAAATTACTATTCCCACTCCAGTGAGTGCAACAGTAGGGAAACTGTTGGATAGCGAAGGGGTTAAAATTACTATTCCCACTCCAGAGAGTGCAACAGCAGGGAAAATATTGGATAGCGAAGGGGTTAAAATTACTATTCCCACTCCAGAGAGTGCAACAGTAGGGAAAATGTTGGATAGCGTAAGGGTAAAAATTACTATTCCCACTCCAGACAGTACAACAGTAGGGAAAGTATTGGATAGCGTAGGGGAAAAAATTACTAATCCCACTCCAGAGAGTGCAACAGTAGGGAAAGTGTTGGATAGCGTAGGGGTAAAAATTACTATTCCCACTCCAGTGAGTGCAACAGTAGGGAAAGTGTTGGATAGCGTAGGGGTAAAAATTACTATTCCCACTCCAGTGAGTGCAACAGTAGGGAAAGTGTTGGATAGCGTAGGAGTAAAAATTACTATTCCCACTCCAGTGAGTGCAACAGTAGGGAAAGTGTTGGATAGCGTAGGGGTTAAAATTACTATTCCAACTCCAGTGAGTGCAACAGTAGGGAAAGTGTTGGATAGCGTAGGAGTAAAAATTACTATTCCCACTCCAGTGAGTGCAACAGTAGGGAAAGTGTTGGATAGCGTAGGGGTTAAAATTACTATTCCAACTCCAGTGAGTGCAACAGTAGGGAAAATGTAGGATAGCGTAGGGGTTAAATTAACATACTTATTAATTAAATATATATTTTAAAATAAATAACATATTAATAATTAATTAACAAAAATATTAATAATAAATACCAATAAAATTAAATAAATATTTACTTAAATAACATTAAATTACTTCCCACCCTATTCCCCTATAACCGCACAACCCACTACACATAAAAAATTACACAATTAATTAAGTTATCAATTAATAAAAATTAATTACCCATTTATAATTAAATAACAATAAATTAATAATCAATACCAATTAATAAAAATTAAAATGTACTTAATTATAATAAACTACTTCCCACCCTATTCCCCTATAAACCCACAACCCGCTACACATAAAAAATAACACATTGAATGTAATTATCAATTAATCAATTAATAAAAATTTATTACCAATTAATAATTAATCAACAATAAATTAATTACCAATAATAAATAAAAAATAATAATACATTAATTATAATTAATATAATTATAAATTAAGCAATTAATAAAAATTAATTACCAATTAATACTTAATACATTAATTAACAATAACAATAAAAAATAATAATAAATTAATTATAATTAATATAATTATAAATTAACCAATTAATAAAAAGTAATTACCAATTAATAATTAGTTAACAATAAATTAATAATCAATAAAAATAAATAAAAATTATTAATTAATTAATTAATTATAATTAAATTACTTCCCACCCTATTCCCCTATAAACCCACAACCCGCTCTAATACTAAAACGCAAAATTTACTTTAAAAAAATTACTAATTTCTAAACATTTAATACATATATTTAAAAATAATTAAAAAACATTACAAAAAATGTTAAACACATACATATAAAATACATACTAAAATACATAACACTAATATAAATATCGATATTATTAACGATATTTTTGCTAACGATATTACTTACTTCGATATTACTTACTTCGATATTAAAAAAAAACGATATTACTTACCTTAAGGTCGATATTCTGGTCACCGATATTCTTAACTTCGATATTCTGTCCCTACGATATTTAAAACTCGATATTAGTGTAGGTCAATAATACCAATTATTTGATGGATATACCTGTTAGCATCGGTATGACTAAACGGAGGGGTTTGCACGGTGCTTTCCAGATTCCAACTGTATTGAAAAATGTACTTATGTGCTGCGGACTTCATTACTATGTCATTGCTGCTTTATGTTTTTCTGTCGCTTTTTCCTTTATCAATAAAAAATGTTTAATTAAAAAAAAAGAATAGACAGCATTGGCATCCATGAGATAAAGAGACAGGAAGAGTAGGGCGGTGGAAGAAAGAGACATGAGATGGAATCAAGACCAGGCAGCCTCTGTATTCATGAGATAAAGAGACAGGAAGTAGAAGGCAGTGGAAGAAAGAGACATGAGATGGAATCAAGACCAGGCAGCCTCTGTATTCATGAGATAAAGAGACAGGAAGTGTAGGGCGATGGAAGAAAGAGGCATGAGGTGTAGTCAAGACTAGGCAGCTTCTGTGTATATGAGATGAAGAGACAGGAAGTAGAAGGCGGTGGAAGAGACAGGAGGTGGAATCAAGAGTAGGCAGCCTTGGTATTAATGAGGTAAAGTGACAGGAACTGTAGGGCGGCGGGAGAGAGAGGCAGGAGGTGGAATCAATAGTAGGCAGCCTCGACATTTGACTCTTCAGGCAGTCGGCTCCTAAGAAACATTTTGAACCTCAGCACTAATCATTTGTTTTTATATTAAATGCGCATAGATCCATTTTTACATCGCATGGGGTTGAAGGAAGCTGCAGTACAGAGGGGTGAAAGTTCAGTGTCAGTGGATGCTAGTGCAGTGGTAGTGAATGGTAATGCTGTGTTAGGGTGATCGGCATGTGGAAAGGCGTACAGTGTCCTACAGCCTCCAATAGAAGTGATATGTGTCAGAAAAAGGTTTGTGGGCTTGTACTGCATCCTTGCTGCTGAAGGGCATTTCACCTCCTGCACTACACCACAATTACAAGCAACGCACCACATGCAGGTGGCTAAATGCCATGGTGTGTTGTCAGGAAAGTGCAGGGGTAAGGAAAGACCTCCCTGTAAAGATAACAAGCATTGGCAAAGTCAATAGGTTTTGTCAATGCCCAAGATATTGGCCTAATCAATGTGAATGTCTTTTAGCCATGTTGTCTAGCAGCACATCTGCTGTTCAGCATGGCTGAAAGTCACTGAAAGCCCAGAATCTCAGGATGTTGAGCCGATGCCAAGTATCTTTGCACCCCATGTTGAGCTTATTGTCCTGTCCCTCCTAACACAAAAAACCCTATGACGTGTCCTACGCTGGCCAGATCATAGCTTTTCTTTCAGTGACTTTCAGCCATGCTGAACAGCAGATGTGCTGCTAAACAACATGGCTAAAAGACATTCACATTGACAAGGCCAATAGCTCGGACATTGCCGAGGTCTAATGGCTTTCCCAGTGCTTGGTCGGTGTTGACGGTGTCTTGCTGAACAAATGGAGAAGTGATAGTGAGAAACAGTTAAATAGCTTTGAAGTGAAGCGAGGATGTGGTGTAACGGCCAGAGCTGCCAGAACTCGGGAAGCAGGCTCGAATCTCGGGGTCGGATGAACAGTTTGTTATTCTGGGCAAATCACTTACGCTTCCCCCTGCCTACGACAATGAATATGTAACTGGTGAGTACTGAAAGCTCTTCAGTACCATCGGCTGGTGTTAGCACTATGGCAAGATGGAGAACGGAACAAGTGCTCCAATACCATCGGATCGTGCAAAATATCAAATAAAAATAAAAGCAGCAGCGACGAGGGAGGTAGTGGGGGTATGGGTCAAGTAGGGAAGCAGGAGGGGATGGGTAGATGGGCAAGCACCTACAGGAGAGGGCGGGAGGAGACAACAATGAAGGGGAAAAAAAACCTTAATTGAAACAGGATCAGCAGCAAAAATGTGTGTTGTGAAATGTACCTGGTGAGCACTTAAAGTGCTCCAATACCATCGCCTCGTGTTTGCATCATGGCAGGACTGAGGACGGAGTGAACACTCCAATACCATCGCCTCGTGTTTGCATCATGGCAAGACAGAGGACGGAGTGAGCGCTCCAATACCATCGCCTCGTGTTTGCATCATGGCAGGACAGAGGACGGAGTGAGCGCTCCAATACCATCGCCTCGTGTTTGCATCATGGCAGGACAGAGGACGGAGTGAGCGCTCCAATACCATCGCCTCGTGTTTGCATCATGGCAGGACAGAGGACGGAGTGAGCGCTCCAATACCATCGCCTCGTGTTTGCATCATGGCAAGACAGAGGACGGAGTGAGCGCTCCAATACCATTGCCTCGTGTTTGCATCATGGCAAGACAGACGATGGAGTTAGCGCTCCAATACCATCGCCTCGTGTTTGCATCATGGCAAGACAGAGGACGGAGTGAGCGCTCCAATACCATCGCCTCGTGTTTGCATCATGGCAAGACAGAGGACGGAATGAGCCCTCCAATACCATCGCCTCGTGTTTGCATCATGGCAAGACAGACGATGGAGTGAGCGCTCCAATACCATCGCCTCGTGTTTGCATCATGGCAGGACAGAGGACGGAGTGAGCGCTCCAATACCATCGCCTCGTGTTTGCATCATGGCAGGACAGAGGACGGAGTGAGCGCTCCAATACCATCGCCTCGTGTTTGCATCATGGCAGGACAGAGGACGGAGTGAGCGCTCCAATACCATCGCCTCGTGTTTGCATCATGGCAGGACAGAGGACGGAGTGAGCGCTCCAATACCATCGCCTCGTGTTTGCATCATGGCAAGACAGAGGACGGAGTGAGCGCTCCAATACCATCGCCTCGTGTTTGCATCATGGCAAGACAGAGGACGGAGTGAGCGCTCCAATACCATCGCCTCGTGTTTGCATCATGGCAAGACAGAGGACGGAGTGAGCGCTCCAATACCATCGCCTCGTGTTGGCATCATGGCAAGACAGACGATGGAGTTAGCGCTCCAATACCATCGCCTCGTGTTTGCATCATGGCAAGACAGAGGACGGAGTGAGCGCTCCAATACCATCGCCTCGTGTTTGCATCATGGCAAGACAGACGATGGAGTGAGCGCTCCAATACCATCGCCTCGTGTTGGCATCATGGCAAGACAGACGATGGAGTTAGCGCTCCAATACCATCGCCTCGTGTTTGCATCATGGCAAGACAGAGGACGGAGTGAGCGCTCCAATACCATCGCCTCGTGTTGGCATCATGGCAAGACAGAGGACGGAGTGAGCGCTCCAATACCATCGCCTCGTGTTTGCATCATTTCCAAGACAGAGGACGGAGTGAGCGCTCCAATACCATCGCCTCGTGTTTGCATCATGGCAAGACAGAGGACGGAGTGAGCGCTCCAATACCATCGCCTCGTGTTGGCATCATGGCAAGACAGACGATGGAGTTAGCGCTCCAATACCATCGCCTCGTGTTTGCATCATGGCAAGACAGAGGACGGAGTGAGCGCTCCAATACCATCGCCTCGTGTTTGCATCATGGCAAGACAGACGATGGAGTGAGCGCTCCAATACCATCGCCTCGTGTTGGCATCATGGCAAGACAGAGGACGGAGTGAGCGCTCCAATACCATCGCCTCGTGTTTGCATCATTTCCAAGACAGAGGACGGAGTGAGCCCTCCAACACCATCGCCTCGTGTTTGCATCATGGCAGGACAGAGGACGGAGTGAGCGCTCCAATACCATCGCCTCGTGTTTGCATCATGGCAAGACAGACGATGGAGTGAGCGCTCCAATACCATCGCCTCGTGTTTGCATCATGGCAGGACAGAGGACGGAGTGAGCGCTCCAATACCATCGCCTCGTGTTTGCATCATGGCAAGACAGACGATGGAGTGAGCGCTCCAATACCATCGCCTCGTGTTTGCATCATGGCAAGACAGACGATGGAGTTAGCGCTCCAATACCATCGCCTCGTGTTTGCATCATGGCAAGACAGACGATGGAGTGAGCGCTCCAATACCATCGCCTCGTGTTTGCATCATGGCAAGACAGACGATGGAGTGAGCGCTCCAATACCATCGCCTCGTGTTTGCATCATGGCAAGACAGACGATGGAGTGAGCGCTCCAATACCATCGCCTCGTGTTTGCATCATGGCAAGACAGAGGACGGAGTGAGCGCTCCAATACCATCGCCTCGTGTTGGCATCATGGCAAGACAGACGATGGAGTGAGCGCTCCAATACCATCGCCTCGTGTTTGCATCATGGCAAGACAGACGATGGAGTGAGCGCTCCAATACCATCGCCTCGTGTTTGCATCATGGCAAGACAGAGGACGGAGTGAGCGCTCCAATACCATCAATCATGCAAAAAATATAAATAAACAAGTGCAGTTCATGTTTTAACAACTTTTTAAGAAATGCATTTGTTTGTGTACACACGCATGCATTTTAGTGGACGTGTATATGTGTACAAGGGAGACAGCCTGAAAATGCAAGTACTCCTATGAAGTGCTTGAAAACAAAGACAAAAATAGCTCCACAAACCAGAAGCACTGTAAGGAGACATGTACTTGGTCCATGAACTCAGGGAGGGCCAAACACAAGAAGAGGGCATGACGCCCACATGCCATGACGAATGGCATCAAAGAAAACGAGAGCGGCACTGAAGTTTACCAATTATAGGAGATGGGCGGACTATAAGCCCACAGATAGAGCACAACATGTCTCTTCAAGACAGCGCATGCACTGTCTAACCCAGACCTAAAAAGAAGCAGTGACATGCGGGGGCAACTATGTTAAGGAAAGAGATAGGAGGGCTACAAGTGGCACCCCTTAAAGAAAGTGGAAGTAGTGACACCCACACACCAGATGCCATAAAAAAAAGCAGACCGCGAAAACACTCTGGCACATCTGGGTCACAGTCCACCAGCAGAAAAAGAACCAGCTCCTCCTGAGGGAAACACGGAGGGGCGGCATAAATAAACAAGATCACTAAGCATGAAAATGGGGAAGGGAAACAGGGGAGAGAAGACAGAGATGTCACTGCAGGAGGAACACTGGCGTAAAGAGTGCTTTGGTGTGAGTCCTATGACGAAATGTCCTCGAGTATCAAAAAACACTGTTTGTCTTGTGTCACTCTTCTCTGCCTGTTTTTAAATGTCTTTCTGTCCATTTCCTTTTGCTTTTTCTCTCACCCTGTCGCCCATAAATCTCAACGCTCTTGGTGTAGCAGAGGTTTCTTTGACAATGGTCCCTCTCTCCAAAGTAAACCCGTAATGTATTATCATTCATCAAAGATTTACAGGATGCAAAGACTACTAAATTGCAGCAGAGGTAGTTTTGTGCAGTGTTACCGACCTCACTTGGTCGGTCAACCAAGTTTACTTCTGGATGACGGTGAGTACCTCTACCTGAACGTTCTAAGAAATCCTAAGACAGAGATGTAGGGTCAGAATTTTTTCCTTTCATCTGCAATTTCAGTCTGGGCCCCTCTTGTATTTTTCAAATAGGTAAAAAAACTGTGGATCATTTTTGACTTGGAACTGAATTTCCACCAATAAATCAATGCAGTGATCAAGAGAACTAATTTTCTCAGAATTCTGCAGCCAGACGTATCCGCTGCCCTTGCCCTCACACACACCCCCTGCATCCGCCGAAGCAACAGCGGAGGACGCTCCTTCTCTTACCTTGCCTCGAAGTCCTGGAATGACCTCCTCCTTCCCCTCAGAACCTCACCCTCTCTTCTAGAATTCAGGAAAGGACTCACAACCTGGCTGTCAAACTGAACCCCCCTAAGCAGCAAGGCTTCCCAGTGCCTAGATACCCTCATGGGTGAATAGCAGCGCTTTATAAATCCTGATAGATTGATTGAGCCCACTTAAGATTATGAGTCACTTAACGCCCATTAACACTGGAGATGATTTGAAACCTGACTGAAGACATGGTGCAAGGAGGATATTTTAGAAGAGATACAAGCTTCTTCTGTGTGGGTTTCACCACAGTTATTGGCAAGTAAAGCAGATGTAAACTTAAGCATGTGCATCAACTTCATTTGTGCTTTAGCAGACCTAAAGTAGATAAAAGGTCAGTATTTTAGGATTGGCTGCAGTTGTCTCCCTATTAGATCTGCATCCCTTGTCCAGACAGCTCTTGTTCCAATTTAAGAAGATGCCATTTAGCCTAGCATCAGCCTCCTCTGTCCTCCAGGTCATGATGTGACATTTACTTAAAAATACAGAAGATTGTATCAAGTGCTTTCATAGAGAAATAGTGAACTTTACTAAAGATGAGGTGATACCATTGGAGATATTCCATAGGATTTGCTGCAGATTCGAAACTAAATGGCTTACTTTGAGTTATTTAAACATGAAATTATATACCTGGAGCACAACACACTGTTACAGATGATGGTATCAGGTAAACATTTTCGTAGAAGTTATGGGTGTTGCAGGGTGTTTGGCGGTGAGGTAGGAGAAGGATTGTGAGAAGTTGGCCTGGCATATGCTGTCCACTAATTAAAGTGGGCACCTTGCACCAGTCCAAACGACCCTTATTGATGATTAGGTTAAAGACAACCTTTATTGAAAGCTATCCTAGTGGTAGCTGTGGAGAGCAGCCTTCAGGCTACGTCTTGAAGGAATGTAAAGCAGCTTGTTTTACCAGTATATAACCTCTTGAATGACCAAATGAAAGGAGAACCACACAAGGTATATATAAAATATATTTATTTATTACTAACCACTCTCTACTAACCTCTTTATGAGATTAGAGAACAAGGCACACAATATTACAGTACTAGAACGTCAGTAAATAGCACAATACACAGTGGGCTCCAGGGGGAGACCAAACCATATATTAAGAAAGTGGTATAACAACCACGACTTGACTAGACAGTGCCTAGAGCACGTAGAATCGCTGGGACCCCAAGGAACCACCCAAGGTAGTGACACAGGGGACCCACGGAGGACGGGTGCAGTGTGGGAACACAGACGCGAGCTCCGTACAACTCTATGGGAAAGTCGCGGTTGGAAATTTAGAGTTTAAGGACACTTAGGAGAGGAGTTTGAGTAAACCCTTTCAGACTTAGAAGGTTCTAAGGCCAGCACCCACAGGAGCACTGGAGTACTCATGTTACCTCACCCAGGGAAGCCGGGTGCATAGGTGTCAAAGGGTGTCGGGAATCGTCGTTGTTTTCAATGGCGAGACGCTGCAAAGTGCTGCTGCCGTGAAGAAAAAAAGTGTCCGGTGTGATCTAAGCCTGGATTGAAGATGTGAAGAACGTGAAAGCAGAGGGGACAAAGTCTGGGTCACTTCACGTGACCAGGAGCGGAGCAATCGAATGCCCACCGATGTCGGGTGCTTCAGGTGCGAAGAGGTGAAGCTTGACTCTGCAGCCACGGGAACCAGGAGACGTCAAGGACAACCAGGAGCCGGATTCGAGCTGTCCCACAAAGGATGTCGAGTGCTGGGGTGTCGGTGCTTGGATTGAACACAACAAGCCTTGGCAACAGCAACCCACGCAGGAAGAGTAAAGATGCTTCTGTGCGGACCAGCAAGATCCTGGGGACTCCCCAAGCAATGGAGAGTCAGGGCACGTCTGGAGCAACCAGGGAAGCCCATTGAAAGTTAGAGTTGCCTTCTTAGGGACCCACAGGTCAACGGACCAGGAATCGTGAAGGGACCTCAAGAGGAATCACAAAATGGTGGCCCGCAGAACACTTGTTGAGTGTAGGCCAGCAATCTTTGGTGTAATTACTGCTCGGGGTCAGGGCTACAAGTAACCCAAAGCTCAGCCTCAGGGGTCACCGGAAAGCTGATGCTTCTGCAAATAGATGCGGTGTCCAGGGGTTTAGATTGCACGGTCACCACGAGGGATACAGGCCTCAGACTTGCTGTGGACACAGATCAACCTCTAAGACCTCGGGAACCCACCTCCTGTTTGCAATATTCTTCGGAGTCCTCAGGAGCTTCGGAGATGCAAACCGGTCAGATTCGTTAAAGGTGACTGCCTTGCAGGGGAGTAACTCCTTTACTCCAAGGGAGATTCTTCAGTCATCCAGCGTAGTGTAGATCGTCGAAGTACTTGTTTCTGTAGCAGAGTTTAGTGCAGGTGTAATCTAAAGTCCTGTAGTCAGGGTTCCTACTTTATACACAAGGAAGGGGTGGGACAAACTCTGGGGACCCACCTATGGGAGGGTCAGGACAGAGGGGTGGCTACACCCATGTCCTTTGTCCAGTTTCGCGCCAGAGCAGGGGCTGAGTGCCCCTGCAACCGGTTTGAGCTGGACTATGCACAGGGT
This sequence comes from Calotriton arnoldi, assembly GCA_963921515.1. Taxonomy (NCBI): domain Eukaryota; kingdom Metazoa; phylum Chordata; class Amphibia; order Caudata; family Salamandridae; genus Calotriton; species Calotriton arnoldi. Next base: position 439,783 of record CAWUFW010002197.1, read on the forward strand.
CACCAAATGTGCCCCCAGTGCAGACTTCAAAGCACTCTTGGAGTGCACCCACCCAGCCCCAATACACTAAAGCCTGTCTGGGAGGTGGTCACACCTCCCTGTGACAGGAAACCTATTGTCAAGCCTTCCCCTGCTGGAGTTTCGTCCAGCAGCAGGAGGGCAGACTCGTGTCTGTGGCTGGCAGCATCCATTTTGTGATGCCAAGGCTCTGTGAAGCTGGTACCGGGTGTACCGGTGCTGTCATATTTCTCCCTCTAGGAGGGAGGAATCATACCTCCCACACCAGTTACTGGTGTGGAGGTATGATTCCAAGGTGTTTGACACCAAACACGACATAATTCCTTGCAGCCATTTTAAAGTTAGCATTTTACCGCGAGGTTATAATGCACTTAAGAGTATATGGTTGGCTGCATCACAGACAACCCCGGAATAGTGGTTCCGAAGGCTGCAGAGGGGCTCTGCTCATGCATGGGCACCCCCTCAAATAAAACCCAGCACCCTGCCTTCAGGATTGATAAGGCCTGCCATAGGGGTGACTGATAGGCTTATATGTGCAGTGATCAGGACAGATATAGTGAACCTATATCTAAGTAAGGGGTGCATGCACCACCTTACACAGGCTGCAGTAGCAGACCTGTGGTGTCAGTTTGAATTACCTCTCAGGGGTGGCATAATACATGCTGCAGCCGATGGGAGGCCTCTGGGGTACCCATGCCCTGGGTACATAGTATACCATATACTAGGGACTTATAAGGGTACTCCAGAATCCAATCTGGAGTGTACCTAGAGTACATGCAATCAATTTAGGGAGTAAGCAGATAGGCTGGGGTCCTGAATAGCAGGATCCCAGCCAAACTAAGTCGAAAACCAGCCAAACACCAGGAAAAAAGTTGGGGCAACCATGCAGTCAGATTCCACCTTCCTACAAGGATCTTCCTCCGGTTCTGGTCTTGTGAATTTGTGGGATGGTGGCCAGGGCAAGTTGGGCGGAGCAAAGTCATCTGGCACGTCCGTGGAATGAGAGGGTGGTTCAGATATGTTGGTCCTACGTCATGGAGAGCTTTTTAGGCATGTGTAAGGAGCTTGAAAGTAATTCTCTTGTTGACTGGGAGCCAGTGGAGTAATCGAAGGTGATCGGTGATGTGGCTACGGCGGGGGATGTAGAGGACCAGTCTGGCTGCAGCTTTTTGAACGTTCTGTAGTTGCCTGAGCAGTTTTTGGGTGATTTTGTAGCCATCAGGGATGGTGGTGGCGATGTCCGGACCAGAGCTGGCGTTGCTCCAGGTTTCCGTAAGGAAGGCAATGTTTGGAGAGGCGGCATCGAGAAGGCCCCAGAATTCCTTGTTGTGTTTGTGGAGAGAGCGCATATCGAGGAGGATGCAGCTGAGCTGGTCGGGTGCACTGTTGGTTTACTGGGCGGCAAGAGGAGCAGGTGTGTTGGGGTGGGCGAGGGTGTAGCTGCAGTTCCAGCAGGAGAAGGGTCCTTGGGTGTCCTTCGGCGACGTGAGGTGGCAGGCAGCGTGGCGTCCTGTGTTGAGGGTGAGAAGGGTGCTGGCTTCGTATCTGTACAAGGTCCGTGAACCAGAGTCCGTGGTGCTGGGCAAAAAGCAGAAAGAGGCAAAAAGCAAAAAAAAGGCAAAAGGCAGAGAAAGCAAGAAGAGCAGCAAGAGAGAGACAGAAGGGCAGCCCCGCAGCAGAGCAGTGACGCTCTTCCACCAGACCACCATGGACTCGAACTCCTGACCAGAGGGTCAGCGGCAACAACAGGGGCAGCAGCTACCAGGTGAAGCTGTGCAGGGAAGGGAGCAGTCCACGAAAGGTCACAAACTCCCACTTATATCAGAGAGAAACTACTACCTCCTATCATCAAATAGAACGACAGGTAGAAAGGGGGGGGGGGAGTGGCAGCCGCCATAAAAAAGGACTATCCACCACTAACGTCTCTCCACTAGAGCTAGAACTAGTGGACAGCTTAGTTTTAAGCTAGACTTTCCAAACAGTACCATGATATGTGTACTTGTGTATAGAGCTCCCATAGCTATGCCAAACTTCCCCAAATCTTTTGCAAATTGTATTGCATCTTTGACCATCGATTTCTCCAAAGTCCTGGTCATTGGTGATTTAAATTATTGGGCTAATGAAGAAACAGGAGGAAAGAGTGCCAGGGAATTGACCGGTGCCTTACAAAGTTTGAATCTATCACAACACATTCAAGCACCCACACACATTAAAGGTCACACTCTCGACCAAGCATGGTCTATCAATCTCACCCTTCAAAGCCTAGAAATACAACCCTGTTTATGGTCCGACCACTACATAATCAAATTTACAATAGGCGACATCTCTATACCAAAAACAACACCCTGTCAAAAGGTCCCATCTAGAAACTGGCATCACATTAATTTGAAATCATTATGTGACACCTTAAAATATAAGCCTCCTGAAAGCAAGGATAGTGTAGATAACCTGGAGAGAGAAATTGCAGACTGGCAAAGGAAGGCTATTGACTCTCATGCCCCCCTAAAAACTCAAACTTCACGCATTAGGGGACATGAAGCACCCAAATGGTTCACGGAAGATCTAAAATCAGCCAAACTCAAAACACGTTAGGCAGAACGGAAATGGCATAATTCCTACTCACTTGAATCCAGAGAACATTATAAAACAAATCTCAGGAACTATAAACACGCTATTATGGAGGCAAAAAAATTCCAACAAGGTGTTAAACTCAACGAACAAAACCAAAGATATTTTCAACACAGTACATGAATGATCTAATCCCGATCGCGTAACCCCACCGATCCCCGCCACACAGAAACTATGCAACGACTTAAGTAATTATTTCATTGACAAAATTTTAAAAAAAATCAGGAATGCATAGATACCAAACATAAGAAGGTGGAAAATTGGTCTGAAAATACTAACAATGACACCATGATCACTCTCCCATGTATAGCCCAAGATCAACTCTTGGAATATCTAAACAAAATAAAATCAGGCTCCCCAAACGATGTCTGTCCACCGGAAATACAAAAATCCATCTCTAAAGCGTTTCCAGAGACCATTCACTCGCTTCTGAATCTTTCTTTAACCCAAGGGATAGTTCCACAAGCCTTTAAAGAAGCAGTGATTATTCAACTTCAGAAAAAACAAGGAGTCGACCCCCAGAGGCTGGACAACTATAGGCCAATATCCCTCCTCCCCTTCTCGGCCAAAGTATTGGAGACACATTTTGCAAAAACTCTCAGCATCTTTATTGAAAACACCAATTTCTTCGACTCACATCAAGCAGGTTTCCGCGCAGCCCACTCTACTGAGTCCATTATTCTATCTGTCATGGATGACCTAAAGGGGAAGGCAGATGCAGACAGCACTCAAGCCTTGATTCTCCTGGACCTGTCTGCAGCTTTCGATACCTTCAACCACGACATCTTGGTGGACCGCATTGCTGCAGCAGGTCTCAGTGTAACTGCCCTGAATTGGTTTCAATCATTTCTTGCGGATAGGAAACAGTCAGTTTGGCTCTCTCCGTACAAATCTGGCACAGTAAACTTGAAATGTGGAGCACCACAGGGCTCATCCTTATCCCCGCATCTCTTTAATATATATATCCGCCCTCTGATTGTCACGCTTCGTCAAATCTACAACTATGCTGACGATATGCAGCTGGTCTTCCCCATCAACGACTCTACAAATTTCAAGGAATTCCTCAAAAATTCCATGCTGTTCATCATGAATTGGATGGACAAAAATCAACTAAAACTTAACGCAGAAAAAACTGAAATTATCATCCCCAACAACAAACTTCAGCATTGGTCCCCCGCCCACTGGCCTACTGAGCTTGGCTCCCCCCGCTCCTGCACTAAAAGATTCGATAAAAAGCCTAGGCATACACATCGACTCAGATCATAACATGAACACGCAGATCGGAGCGGTCACCTCCGCCTGCTTCCTTCAACTGCGGAAATTGAGGAAAATCAGAATATTTTTCAGCAGAGAGGCGCGTATCCAAATCATCATCTCCCTGATCTTATCAAGAATCGATTATGCCAACTGAATATACCTAGGCCTTCAGCGCAACCAGATACATCGTCTGCAGCTAATTCAAAACCAGGCAGCCAGAATCATATACCAACAAGGCAGACGATGTCACATTAAACCGCTGCTAAAAGAGCTGCACTGGCTCCCAGTGGAGCAGCGCTCCATGTTTAAAACCGGCTGTATCCTGTTTAAAGCTTTAAACGGGACTGGCCCAAAGTACATATCCTCAAAAATCCATAGGTACACCCCCCACCGCACCTTAAGATCCATGCACATGAACTTATTAGAGGTACCAGACTTTAGACGCAAACGAACAGGAGGGTCACGCTTCTCAATACTAGGACCTAAATTCTGGAATGCTCTGCCACCCCCATTGAGACTAGAGTCAGACCTCCTTCGCTTTAGGAAGATGCAGAAGACCTGGCTCTTCACCCAAGCTTATAGCTAGGCCTGGACCCTCTAACTAGTAACTCCTAATGGAAAGGAAAAATTCTAGCGCCAAGAAACCTGTTGGTGAATGAGCGCTCTACAAGTTCTAATGAACATAACAGAGAAGAGACAGAGCAAATAATTCACAAGAAGATTCCAAATGGATTCTAGCAGCAAGAAGGAAAAAACAAGGACAAAAATAGCAAAAACGTGTGCCATGTACCTCACTAAAAGCAGGGAATGAATGTGCTGCAATTCATATTTCTCTAGTGATTGCCCCTTGTATATGATTTGAAGAGGAACTGACATCACAGGAAGACTCATGCTTCATCTTGGATTGGGAACATACCATAGAGTTCTCTAGACAATCCACCATCTTGGGAAGGTTGGGCTCTTTCCGTGGAATCATGGCAATGGTTAAACACACGAAAAAGAAGACCACGTGCGACATTCTTTACCCACTGCCACATCCTGCACCTCAACTGCCACCTTAATGCCTCCAGCTTATTGCCGAACACTCCTTTGGGTCACAGAAAAATCAGCACAGTCCAAGGTGCAAGGGGGCAGTGTCCACCAACATGATGTCTGACTGTAGTGTTTGTGCACCACCTTCCTTCAATAGCGGACAGCCTCTGGTAATCCCTGGCCACAGCTGTGACACTCTTGCACAAACACTTCTTTTCTTCTCCTGCCTGGTCTTTATTAAACAGTCCTGAGAGTGAAAGAGAGAGAGAAAGTGTGTGAGAGAGAGAGAAAGAATGTGTGTGTGTGTGTTTGCGTGTATGTGTACTTAAAAATGCAAACCCCATGATTTTGTTCATTTCTAGAGGAAATGGTTTAAGCTTGACAGCTTTGATTCCATCAAAATGGCGCTCAGGTGTGTCAAACTTCACATCATAAATACAGAATGTTAGCCTTAACCCACTGAATTGTAGTTTAGTGAACTAACTATAACTTTCACCCCATAATGCACTGCTTATGACCTCATATATTGTGAATGGATCCACTACTGTTTTATGTCGCAATGTGTGCGTATGAGACCTCGGCTACTATAGCCTTGATTTCAGTGAGAAATGTGTAGCACAGATCCAATACGGCCAGTAGAAATGCTTTCAAAGTCTTTCTGCTCTGTCTATCACATAATCGATGATGATGATAGAATTTGTTTTTTTGGTTTGCTTTATTAGTAGATTATTATATTCAGTTATTAACTCTGTCAGATAACACACGTCATTTATTATTGTATACTTTTGGGAACAATCACTGTTGTTACGTGCACTTGGGTGTTTTTACGTACGGACCAGCTCAGAAGTCTGGTTTTGATTTTGTTTGATTTTATATGGGTTACTCTCTGAAAGAAAGTTTGTGTGAACAAGACTTCGTTGAGTCGAAACTCGTCACTTTCTCTGCCTTGAAAAAAGAAGTTCTAAGGCATACCTGCTTTTGGAGTGGCTTGCATTCCTTTTGACTCATATGTCTACCGCGAGAGGGGAGTTTTACGATATTAAAAGAGGGGAACTGCACCCAAAAAGCTTTGCCCCTACCACAAGCTGTGGGTCTGTCTTGGATGTTTCTTTAGAATATATACATATTTCTGCAGGAAAAGCATTTTTTGGTTTGTTAATAACTTTGGCACCATTTTCAAATCTTCACGAAACGTCCCAAAAAATAATGTTCTTCCACCGCAGCTTCTTCCTGGAAAGTTTCTGAGTGATCCGTCAAATGGTGGCTGAGAAAAAGGGGGGATCCCAAAAAGCATGTTGCCATTAATTTTTCCATAGGAAAATTAGACACATCTACAGCCCAAACGGCTGAATGGAATTACACCAATTTTGGCAGAAAGCAAGATCTTGGTCCAGAAAGCATGCTTTTTGTGATTTTGTGTGAATACATTCAGTAGTTTTTGAGAAATTAAGGCCTAAGGGCCAGATGAACGACCGTTTTTGCGGTCGCAAACGGGAGATCGGCCCGTTTGCGACTGCAAAAAAGGGTCCTGGCATGTACAAACGCTATTTTGAGAGTCATTGACTCGCAAAATAGCGTTCACGACTCTAGCTATTAGGAAGGGGCGTCCCTTCCTAATAGCGAGTTAACATCTTATGTACTATTATTTTGAGACCGCATTTGCGGCCGCAAAACACTTGCAGTTTACCACCTACTTCAAGTAGGTGGTACACCACTTGCAAGCTGGAAGGGACCACTGCCTGCCCTTAAAAAATGAAACTGAAAAGTTTCATTTTTCTTTTTTAAATGCATCCTGTTTCCTTTAAGGAAAATGGCCTTCATTTAAAAAAATAAAATAAAACTGCTTTATTTAAAAAGCAGTCACAGACATGGTGGTCTGCTGACCCCAGCAGGCCACCATCCCTGGGAGAGCTAACCATTCCCAATGGGGTCGCAAATTGCGCTTGCCTCATGAATATTAATGAGGCATGCAGTTTGTGACCCCATTGGGAATCGCAAACAGTGTCTGAGATACTGTTGTACATTCAATTTTGCGAGTCGCAAATTGCGAGTCGTAATTCGATGCAATTTGCGACTCGCAAAATTAAATGGTCGTACATCTGGCCATAAATGTGATATATATATATCAGGCCACAAAGCCAACAGATCACAGAAGAGATCTGATTTGTTGCCACCACATCAACAAATATGTGATGGCAGCCATTTTAGGACTCGGGGACTCAGTCCTCTGTCCTGTAACAAAGTAAAAAAATATATATATTGTGGGGCAGGGTATGGATATCCTTATACCCTATGCCTGGAGGAGGATCCCTCTGATTTTTTTAATCCGTTCCACGGATCCTGGCACAATTTAAAAAAACAAATGTGGTGGTCTCCCGCCTTTCTATTTATAACTCCCTGGAGTCGGCCAGGGTCCGGGGAGGATGGCATTTTGTATTTTTATGGGGAGGGGGTTTGCTGCCCCCTCCTCGAGCCTTCATTAGGTCTCGGGGACCCCATTCCCTGGGGCCGGTATTTTATAAATGGAGGCAGGAAAAGCCTCAATGAGGACCTGGGACCCTATCCCCCAGAGCCAATATTTTAAAAATGTGGAGGTTCGCATGGCCACCCTCCCCAAGCCTCAAACAAGCCCTCAGAAACCCCATTCTCCAGGGCCGGTATTTTGATAATGAATAGGGGGTGCATAACCCCCCTCCCTGAGCTGTTGTATGGCCATGGGCCCATATTATATATATACACATATATATATCGGTTGCCACTGGGTAGTTATAGTTAGGATCGTGTTTCCATAGGAAATGCATTTTTTGTGTTGCAATTAACTTTGGCGCCATTAGACAAATCTCCACTAGACTCTTTTTAAAGTGCTCTTTTTGCCTAGTTTGCACATGGAAAGGTTCAGGGTGATCCGCGAAGCGGGAGCTGAGAAAAAAGGGCTGTCCCAAAATGTGTTTTCCCCATTCATTTTTCCATAGGAACGTTTGCCTCAGCTACAGCCTAAACCACTGAATGGGTTTACACCAAAGTTGGCAGAAAGCTGGATCTAGGTCCAGGAAGGGCGCTTTTTGTGTTTTGTTGTCAATCTGTTCAGTAGTATTTTTTTTTATATTCTTTTTATTGAACAGTCACTTAGCACAACATTACAGTTGTTTCGTATGTAGAGGTGTAATACAGTCGGTGAATTGGGAGGATAGTTGCATTTTGAAAGGACACCCTACTTGGACAGTACCATCTCATGATGCCCCCTTCCGCCAACCAAGTCCTATTCCCCTTTTGCGGTGCCCATTTCCAGTTATTACCTAACTGTGCCTGTATTCCTCCCAATGGGTCCAAATCTTTTCCCATTTTTTGGGGCACCCTCTGCTTTGATAGATAACCTTCTCTGTCTGCTGGCACAAGTCCATGTCTTTTTCCCAGACTCTCAACCTGGGGGGGACTGCCGCTCCCCATGTCCATGCTATGTTTCTTTTTGCCACTCCTGAGGCTAGCAGAAGCCAGATTCCAAGGTACTTGGGCCACCTCGCCTCTCCTCTCCCCAATTTGTGCCATCTCGCTTCTAGTTGGACGTGGAGACCCGAGGCCCTACCATAAATTTGGTCACTCCCTCCCAATATCGTTGAAAATTGGGACAAGCCCATACTATGTGAAAAAAGGAACCTTGTTCCCCGCACCCTCTGGCACACCTGTCTGAGTCGCAGTGACCCCATCGATGGTGGAGTGTTCTTGAGGCATTCGACCTGTGTAAGATACAGAGTTGGGTCATATGGCTATCTCTCTTGGGCACTGCAGTGCCTCTGCCCAGTCATCATCTTCCATGAGCCCCACGTCTGTTTCCCATGGCTCCCTCAGGGGCCCTAGGGGGTCCGGAGAATTGTTGATGAGCTTCCAGTATGTGTAAGAGATGGCCTTTTGCACCATCGGGTAGAGGAGAAGCCGGTCCTCAAGGGGGGAGTACTCGGGTATCTGTTCCCCTTCTGGCAAATGACATCGTAAGGCATGCCTTAACTGTAAGTATCGGAAGCGCCCGGTGTCTACCATGTGATACTTCGTCCTCGAATGAGATCATTGCCCCATCTTGCCAGACATCACCAAGGTGGTGAATCCCTATGAGGCTCCATCTACAGAAGCCCTGTAGGCGTCCCACCTCCCGCAACCCATCGCAGTCCCAGAGCGGGGTCTGAGCCATCAGTTTATTATCCCACCTCAGCAGTTTTGTTGCCTCTTGCCACGCTCGCAGTACTGTCTGTGAGTGTGTTGGGAGCTGTTTCTTGTGACTTTTCCAGTCGAGCTCTGCTGGATAGCCTTCTGCCCCCATGGCGTGTTGGTCCATCCGATATGCCAGCTCAGTGGTGGCTGCAAACACCCAGTTGTTGATATTTATCAATTGGGACGCCAGATAATACCACCAAATGTCTGAAACCGCCAGGCCGCCCTCATACACTCCCCTCTGAAGTTTGCGCAACGCTATCTGTGGGCTACCCTCTCTCACAGAAAGCCACGGAGTTCGCTATCTATAGTCCAGAAGACATCATTTGGTATTTTACAGGGGTTGTTCTGGAGCACGTGTAATAGACACAAGAGGGCCATCGTCTTGAAGAGGGTGGCCAGACCCATCAAGGAAATCGGAAGCCGCCTCCAGTGAGTAACATCCTCCCGTAATCTCCTTAGCTGTGGGAGTAAATTAAGAGACACAAATCCCCCCTCCGATCATGTGATTCAGAAACCCAGGTATTTGAACTCTTCTTTCCTTACCAATGCCTCACAGACGGACAACGGGGGGAGCTCACTGGCCAGCGGACACACCAGGGACTTGTCTCAGTTTATCTGGCATCCAGAGTAGCTACCAAACAGCTGGAAGATATGCAGGAGTCTGTAGATCGTCTGTCGGGGCTTGTGCACATATAATAAAACATTATCAGCGTACAGAGAAATACGCTCCTCCCAACCTCCCACTTCCGCGATACCATGAACAAGAGGATCTAGGCGTACCATGCCGCGAGTGGCTCGAGTGCCAATGTGCATATCATGTGGGACAGGAGGCAGCCCTCGGGTCCCGATAGAGGAGTCTGGCCCATTCGTAATATTTTCCACCGAAGCCCATTCTAGACGATACAGCAACAAGTATGGCCACTCTATGCTGTCGAATGCCATACGCGCATCTAATGAGAGCAGTGCGTCACTTGGACTGGTGGCAGCCAGTTGCATGACTCCTGTTCAGTAGTTTTTGAGCAATTAATGCTAAAAAAAAGCTTTGTATACCTAGGGACGTGGAGACAACACTCAAACTGAGTTCTGATTGGCTGCCAGCACCTCAAACAGGTAGTGGTGGCAGCCATCTTAGGACTCAGGTTGCGGGCAGGTAAACAGATCTAAATATTGCTCCCGCCAGCAGGGAGCAGTATTTTTAGCTGCTTCCTGCGGGCGGGAGCAATGCCGGCTCCTGCTGGATGCGGGGAGCTGGCTGGCGCTGTGGGGGCCTTGAGTCTCCCCCTGCATCCCCCAACAAAAGTGTGGTGAGTGCCATGAGTGGGCACCAGGGCACCCACCCATGGTTAGCCGTGCCCCTTAAAAATGTGCTGGGCCCTGGAGAATGGGGGTCCCAGGGCCGAAATCGGCCTGGGGAGGGGGATCCGCTTTCCCCCTCCCCTTTATTTTAATTAGTGGCCGTGCACGGTGTGGGATTGGCTACTTCTAGGGGATTGGCCACAGGGCCTGGCCACTTTACGAGCACGTTACAATTCAGAGCAAGTATTCCAGCCCTCCACTTTCGAAGATCTGGTGTCAAAGAAACAACAGAAGGTAAACAGTCGCTTGGTGAGCACAGTTTACTTTCTGCAGCTTCCTGTGCGACCAGGATGTCATGCTTTACGTTTTGTAAAATAAATGAATTCAGCAGTGCAATGCGGGCTGATTAAACAACAAATGAACAAGAAACAAACACACTTTAAACAAGTTCTTGCCAAGTATCATTATTACAAATACAGGGGAAATGATGTTAGAACCATAACGTCACCTCCGTCCTTTGTGAGAATGATAGCGCCTTACAATGATGATAAATCAAACTGTATCAACAATAAGGTTCATTTTAAGCAAACAACAGTTCCTATCCAATAGATGGTGGATATAAATTAATATATATGAACATACCTTCTATTGCTCTTTTCCAACTATTTTTCCCTGTTCTCATGGTTCATCAATTCACTTCTCACTGAGGTATACACATGGGCAACTATTAAATCATGACACAGTCACAGGTGAAGACCCGGAGCTGGTAGTGGTGGGGGTGGGAGGGGACAGGGATTCCCAGATCTTGTGTCACAGGTGACCGTGAGCCGGTGTGTGTGTGTGGGGGGGGGGCGAGGTTCACAGAGTCACAGGTGACCCGGAGCCGGGGGGGGGGGGGGATGGGGGGGTGGGGGTGAGGGGGTGCTGGCGAGGTTCACACATCTTGTGTCACAGGTGACCGTGAGCCGGTGTGTGTGTGTGTGGAGGGGCGAGGTTCACAGAGTCAGAGGTGACCCGGAGCCGGGGGGGGGGCGAGGCTCGCACATCTTGTGTCACAGGTGACCGTGAGCCGGTGTGTGTGTGTGTGTGTGGGGAGGGGGAGGGGCGAGGTTCACAGAGTCACAGGTGACCCGGAGCCGGGGGGGGGAGGAGGGTGCGGGCGAGGTTCACACATCTTGTGTCACAGGTGACCGTGAGCCGGTGTGTGTGGGGGGCGAGGTTCACAGAGTCAGAGGTGACCCGGAGCCGGGGGGGGGCGAGGCTCGCACATCTTGTGTCACAGGTGACCGTGAGCCGGTGTGTGTGTGTGTGTGTGTGTGGGGAGGGGGGAGAGGCGAGGTTCACAGAGTCACAGGTGACCCGGAGCCGGGGGAGGGGCGAGGTTCACACATCAGATCAACTCTGTCTCGTCTTCCTGCTTCCACACCCTCCGCCTCCTTCGTAAGACCTTCAAATGGATCCCCCTCGAACACCGAAAGACCGTCACTCACGCCCTGGTCACCAGCAGACTCGACTACGGCAACGCACTCTACGCCGGAATAAACAAAAACCTCACACGCAAGCTACAGAACATCCAGAACGCCGCCGCAAGACTGGTCCTCAACCTGCCAAAACACTGCCACATCTCCCAGCACCTGCGCACACTCCACTTGCTCCCTGTCGAGGCGAGAATCACCTTCAAGATGCTCACCCACGCACACAAGGCCCTCCACGGCACCGGACCAGCATACCTGAACAGCCGACTCAAATTCCACGCACCCCAAAGGACCCTACGATCAGCCCAGCTCTCCTACGCTGTGGTCCCCCGCACCAGAAAGACCAGATCGGGAGGCCGCTCCTTCTCCTTCCTCGCGGCCAAAGCATGGAACGCCCTTCCGCTCCACCTCAGACAGACAACATCGCTCCCCATCTTTGCAAGAAACCTCAAAACCTGGCTCTTCGGCAGACCCCCTCCTTGATGGATGGAACCTGCACCCCCCCCCCCCACCCCTAGCGCCTTGAGACCCTTACGGGTGAGTAGTCGCGCTTTAACAAACCCCTGATTGATTGATTGATTGAGTCACAGGTGACCGTGAGCCGGTGTGTGTGTGTGGGGGGGGGGCGAGGTTCACGGAGTCACAGGTGACCGTGAGCCGGTGTGTGTGTGTGTGGGGGGGGGCGAGGTTCACGGAGTCACATGTGACCGTGAGCCGGTGTGTGTGTGTGGGGGGGGGCGAGGTTCACAGAGTCACAGGTGACCGTGAGCCGGTGTGTGTGTGTGTGGAGGGGGGAGGGGGCGAGGTTCACACATCTTGTGTCACAGGTGACCCGGAGCCGGTGTGTGTGTGTGTGGAGGGGCGAGGTTCACAGTGTCACAGGTGACCCGGAGCCGGTGTGTGTGTGTGGGGGGGGGGTTGAGAGGGTGCGGGCGAGGTTCACACATCTTGAGTCACAGGTGACCCGGAGCCGGTGTGTGTGGGTGGGTGGGGGTTGAGGGGGTGACTGTAGTATCTGCACTGCATCCTTCACAGCCTCTGACTTGTTCCTGTAGAATGTTCATATTGTTATGATGCATTAGAATGTTCCCTGACTCCCTGATGTCAGTTGAGAGCTGAGGCTGAGCGGGTAGGAACCTGCTCCTGGTGGCGTTCATTGGATCCATCTTGTTCACTTCATATTCATTCTCCTCAAATGTACTTACCTGGAATAAACCTGATTATCTACCACTCTGACTGAATACTTGATTCATTACCCATCACCCACCCTGCCCCCATGCCCGCTGGCAGTAACTTGATGTTTAGTTCCGGTCCCCAGATTGAATCAAAGGTCTTTCAAAAGGCTTTGAAACAGAGGAAGCCCACCCCCCCCCCACCTCCACCCCCACCTCCAGTCCTATCTCCACAGGTTCTTTTCTGGTTGGAACCTGTAGAGTGAAGACACAGCCTGTGGGGAGTGTTTGCTGCAAACCGTAGGGCACCCTACAAACTCTGTGGAACAGTGGGGTGTTTTGGGGTTCATCAGACAGGAGGCAGTTTCCCGAAGTTACTGTTTACAAAGATTCACCTATGCAACGGGGACCCAAGCCCCTCCTCTCCCCCATCTTTATAGGTCATGTGAGTGAAAGGAGCACCACCACCCCCGGGGTCCCCCTAGTAGTGTCCACGCAGTGCTGTGGCTCTGAATACATTCACTTTTAGACGGGCTGTGGTTGATCGCCTTTCAGATGTGCACGAACAGTGAATACGTGTAACAGACGTGATTGCTCCCACGCAGGGGACTGGACATATTCATTTTGCTGGAATAGTTTTACGAAGGTCCTACAACTTTGCAATTTTACACAGTTACAAGGTTTACCGCCTAATAAAACCAGCTAAAGGCAGAAAATCTTGCAAATATTTTTTGTGGAAGAGTTATTTAGCAATCTTTTTTATGAAAGAAACGATTGCCACAAAAATCACAAAATGCATACTTTTGCAGGAGTTACTCCCCGGCAAATGCTAAACTTATATGATTTTTCCTTTGCAATTTTCAAAAATTGCATTTGTGGACGTTCATGAAGTTTCCTAAATTAAAACAAGCATTTGCAATGCAATAGGTCTCGGATTTGGTAGAGTTAGAGGTATTGGCATTGTAAATGACAATGTCTTTTACCCATGTGTTTTGGTTTTGAGTGGATGTATGTGGTGTGGAGTGGAATTATGTGGGTTGGATTGGAATTGTTAGTTGTGGAATTGTGTGTGGTGGAATTGTGTGGTATGGAGTGGATCTGTGTAGTAGAATTATGTAGCATGGTGTGCAGTGAAATTATGTGGATAGTAGTTATGTGGTATTGAATGTATTGGAATCATGTGAAGTGGGATTGTGTGTCATGGAGTGTAATTATGTGGAATGGTATTTTGTGGAGTGGTACGTAGTGAAGTTTAATTATGTGGTATGCTGTTGTATTTTGTGGCATGATGTGAAATTCTGTGGTGTGGATTGGATGTATGTGTGTTGTATAATTATGTTGAATTATGTGGTTTGTTGTCGAATGATGTGGTGTGGAATGGAAATGTTTAGAGTTGAATTGTGTGGTGCGTAAGTGTGTGGGGTTGAGTGAAAATATGCTGATTGGAATTATGTGGCAAGATATGGAGTGTATTTGTGTGGATTGTGTTACCAAGTTTAACAAGCACTATCGGGCAACCAACAGTGGTCTACCACGTTGCAAATGCAGGACGCAAATTCCCCAGTTGCCAGGAAAGAGGGAGCACTAAACCGGCAAAATTTAATTTTGCTTGGGGCTTTTAAAAGGAGGCACCAGGCATGTCTGCAAGATCTGAGAGAGCCTTAAAGGTATATCTGTGACTATACCTTGGTAGAAAGTAGATTTTGGTGTCTCTGTGCCCCCCCTTTCCGTCTTGTACTTCCAGACTGCTCCTTAATTTCTCCATCTATCCCACAGCGCCGTTCCAGAAGGCAGGGAAAGAGAGCGAGGAAAGGTGGAGAATAGAGTGAGGAAGTGTAGAGGAACAGGGAGAGGAGAAAGAAGGGGGTGTCACTATGGCACACATGTTCCTTTAAACATGGTCATATACCACAGCGCCGTTGCATAAGTCAGGGAAAGAGAGAGAGGAAGGGTGGAGAATAGAGGGACAGGGAGAGGAGAAAGAAGGAGGTGTTGCTGTTGCAAATGTGTTCCTTGAAACGTGGTTATATACTTAGCAGCTATTTTTATTTAGAGTGCTGTGATTGGCTGATGTGACTTCTAAATTTTTCACTGATGTGACGCAAATACTTAACGTTTTACTGCGTTCAGAGCCAGAAAGGTGCTAGGGAGTGTGGAGAAAGAGCACGGAGAGTGCAGTGATTGGGAGCAGACGTTAACTAACCTATTTGTGCCCCAAAGCTTAATATCCCCGTTGAATGGGAAGCTTTCTATTTAATGAGATCCCCTGAAACTAGAACATGTGTCTTAAATACAAAAGGTAATCAAATTCCCACAGGAGCATTGATGTGAAAACGAGCAGGAAATTGTAAAAGAACCCTGCTGCGTGCCTTTAATGTTACTCACTGGGAAGGAAGACCTGCACATGTTGGACGGCAGCTGTAAGTAAACAAGAAAGACGAAAGAGAAAGTAGAACAGGAGATGGTAAAAAACAAGGATGAAGAGTAGAAAGGAGGTGGAGGGAATGTTGGGGGGTAAGGAGGGACTGACGACAGAAGCCATGAAAAGCTAGGAAGAGGGAAAAGAAAAGACAATGTGCAGACTGTGGCGCAGTACAGTAGGAGCCAGGGAGGGCTGTCAAATATAGAATTATAGCAGGAGAACTGGGAAGAACGGGATGTTATTCACGACAGCTTCTGCGTGACATCTGGTGGCTGAGAGTGAAGCTCGTGCTGCCAATGACGTCCCTTAGAATCGCGAGATGAATAGCACCCCCGTTATTCACAGATGCCAATCTGCCTTTTTATATTGTATAGCAACCCCCCCCCCCCGAAAAAATAATTAATTCCTGCATCTAACATACAAGCAGCGGCAGAGGGGCCATACAAAGTGTAGTAAAAAACGGGTACACAAGTCTCACCTTGAGTTAGCAACTGGCGACTACCGGCCTCTGGGCACTACGAGTCAGGCACAGCTGACTGGGCCTGTCCGGTCACATTACGTGGAATGGTAACCCCAGTGCACCATGGGAAAGCAACGCTTATCACAGAGTTGCTCTACGCGCGGACAAGGCGGGCCAATAAATGTAACATGTATGTTCACCTTGGTGGGCGGGAGACCCCTCAGCACTATAATTTTAATACATACACCGTCACTGACTAAAATGAAAATGACATCAATGTGTGTTTGAGGAAGGCTGTACATGGAGACAAATATGCCAGCGCCACATAAAGAAAGAACAATTAGTCAGTCGTACACTGGAGCGCAGGCAAAAGTGCTTTTGAATGATACTGCTGCTTTGCACTTCGCCTCTTTACAGCTGTTAGTGGCACGCAATAGCCGATTGCAGTCGGATCAGCGTCCGATCGCCAAAGCAGATGAAGCGGGCACCATGGGGAATCACTAGCAGGAAAAAGACAGGCTGCCGGCGAAGATTCTCGAGCAGCCCTTCCTCACGAGCAGCCATGGCTGCACTGGGCAGGGGGAGGGGCGGTGCAAGACCAGTGGTGCGCGTGCACCACAGAGGAGCGGGGGGAAAGGGATCCCGGCAGCGAGGCGAACGCGCGCTGCTGCGCGTGCTAGCCACCGACGGGAATGGATGGAGCAAAGGCGGGACATGCGCCCGCCTTTGCCCAATCGCGTGCATTTCTTTTTTTTTTTTTTAAACGCTACATGTACAAGAGGTCTCGGGCTGCGCGAGCAGTGCCGCGCACTGCAACGCTAGGCCCGAGACCTAAAAATACACAAAATTTGCCAAGAGAAATCATCGGCACACAGGTTGCGATGCCTCTAAGGCTGGGGGAAAAAAACATAAACTTACCTTGAGGTAAGTCCCGTGTCGCTGCTCCTGCTCTCCTGTCTCCGACAACAGGAACAGGAAGCATGCAGCCAGGCTCCCTCCCCTAAGCCAATCACAACTCTGCAATGCAGCGTTGTGATTGGTCTGAGCGCCGTGACATGGCGCTCAGACAGGGGCTGGAAGGATGGGCATGTTCTCCATGCAGGCTGTAATGCAGCCTGCATGGAGAACAGGGAAGTGCGCATGACTGGTTTGGGCAGCCCGAGAGGGACGACCAAACAGTCATTGCGCACTTGAGAGGGCAAACCACTCCTCCCTTGCCCTGCTCCGTGAGCAGAGCAGCCCCGCCCACCCACCCACCTGCCCTCCCGCCCGCAAAGCAGCAGGACACGTCCCGATTCATAAAATGATAATAACTTAAAGTTATTATCATTTTATGTTTCTCTTCTTCACACTGCTTAAAAGCAGTGGGGCAACGCTCCTCCGCCATAGCAGAGGAGCCGCCCCTGGTTGGTTGGAAGACATTCAGTGCGATTTGGTTAGTGACTGGGCAAATAGCAAAGAATCTTCGCTACTTGGTCGCTAACTAAATATCAAAAAGTATGTTCTCTCTGACGGACAGCCGTGCAAACAGCAAACAAACTTCACTATTTACACCGCTGCTGGATAAACAACCGACATAATGCATCATTATTTTAGCACAGATGCCAACAGGCCCTTTCCACCAGGTAGATCTATACAGACAAGGAGTGAACACACGTAGCTCTATTTCCTGATACAAGTTAGTGCTAAAACTGTCTTAAGGCGATTTGTATCTGATGGGTATATAAGGTTCCAGGAGTTATGAATAGATCCGGCAGACATGTAAGGAATATCGCTTCATAACCCCAGAGACCAAGACATTGGTCCTTAGAGGCCAGCTATGAAGCGTCTCTTACTCCACAAGGGCCCGATGATTTATGTTTACCTGAAGAGGTGACTAATGATGCGATGATCAGACCCTTTCCAACACCGGGAACAGCTGCTTACTCTTGAGATCTATACCTTAGTTCTGACTCACAAAGTCGCAGGAATGCACCGGGGCCAGATATAGGGTTAACAAATTGCTCCATGTTATGGGGCACATTTGTTCTGCCCTGAGGTTTCATTTAACAGATTGTTGCTTTCTGAAAGTTGTGATTCTGGTTCAGATCAATTAAACAAATCAGGCTAACACACCTGGAAAAATAATTTGTAAAAGAAAGGCCTGAATATCGGTGGCGGCCTGTCCTTAAGGGCGGAGGTTTTTCCAAACATGAAGAGTGTCCGTCATGCTAAGCAAAGGCCAGCCTGACATACACTCTTCATGTTCAGGTCAGGCAGCCAGGCGCTGTGCTTGCACTAACAGTGCAGGCACCTGGCTGCCTGAGTTGAACTTTTCTGGGCTGAAGATGTCACAGCCCTGTTGGCGTGACCCCCCAGCACAGCAAATCACTTGGTGGTCATTTCCCTCATGAGGAAGGACAGTGACATTGATAGCTTCGGACCTGGTCGCTTCACTTTTAAGCACTGAAGTGCCCAGGGAAGCTCCTTGTAGAACTATTAACCATTTTCTGTCCTCTGTCACAGTGCTGGTGCACAAATGGCTGCCATGTGCCAATGCAGGCACCTTTGCATCATGGTGCAAGGGTGTCTGCGTTGAAATCAGGGGCCTCATTTACAAACTTTTGATGCACTACAGAGCCGCAGGCCTCCCTGCGTCGCTGCCGTGTGTCAAAAGAAAAGGGCAGGAATGCATCACATCTACAAGATATGGTGCATTCCTGTCCTTCTCCCCTGCACTGGTGCACAAACAGCAGCCGTGCACCAACGCAGACACCATTGCGTCATGTTGCAAGGGTGCCTGCGTTGCATGGATGTTTGCTTTTGGGCAGGAAGGGACACCTTCCTGCACAAAAACAATCATTGATTGCGTTTTCATCTTTCTTCCCGGATAGAAAGAGGAAAAAACTAGGAGAAATAAAAGTATGTCTCTTTGTTGTGCCACTCCCACGCCTCCCCTGGGGAGGCGTAGGAATCTGACGCATTCCCACGTTTGCGATTCCTCGTAAATGTGGGAATGCTTCAGATTCCATGGGTGTTGCATGGGAACACCCATGGCAACACCTATTGAACGCTTCTTTCACGCAGTGTTTTGCGTGAAAGGGGCACATATTTACAAGGCCATGAAAAGCCACGTAAAGTGGCTTTGCGTGGCCTTGCAAATATGCTGCAGCACATTGCACCACCGTAGCATCAAAAAAGTGACGTTCGGGCAGTGCAAAAGTGCTGCTAGGGCCTCGTAAACGAGGCCCCAGGTTGTTGTCTCAATCATATCTTAATTTTGGCGCTGCCCCATATTTACGCTGCCCTTGTAAATATGGGGCAGCGTCAAAATCAATGGTGTTGCAGTGCAACGGCCACCACAACACCCGTTTCCCTCCCCTTTCACACTATTACTGCGTGAAAGGGGGCCTTACTTACAAGGCAGCGTTAAGCCACGTTAAATGGCTTAACGCCGCCTTGTAAATAAGGCGAAGCCCCTATCGCCACCACAACATCGAAAAAAGGGACGCTGTGGTGGCGAAGGGGCTTGTAAATATGCCCCTCAGTTCTACATCATCAACGAAGAATGGAAGGGCCTATTTACAAGCCCATAAGGCCACCACAAAGAGGCGGGCAATGGGTCTTGTGGTGCGCTTTCCACTGCAACACCCATTGGTTTTGAAGCTGCCCCATATTTACAAGGGCGGAATAAATATGGGGCAGCACCAAAATTAAGACCAGGGAAAACCTGGTCTTACCCTGGCGCAAAGAGGAGAAATGTTTAATTTCTCCTTGTTTTTGCCGTTTCCATGTGAGCTGCATTGTGCAGCACACATGGAAACAGCAAAAGGCCATTGATTGTTCATGTGCAGGAAGGTGTTCCTTCCTGCATATAAAGAATCATTTTTTAAAAAAATGACGTTTTACAACTTCTATGTGTGCTGCATTGAGCAGCACACATAGAAGTTACAAAACACCATTTCAGCTTGTTTATGTGCAGGAAGGGGTACCTTCCGGCACATAAACAATCATTCCCCTTAATGCAGGCACCTTTTCACTATGGTTCAAGGGTTCCTGCGTTAGTGCTAGGCAGCTAAATTAGTGCCAGCGCAGGGGGAAATGCAGGGCTGCACCGTATTATTGTAAATACGGTGCAGCCCTGCGTTTCAGGAGTGGCGGAGCGCAGTGTTAAATCAAGGAGGCTAACGCCGCGCTCCGCCACTTCCTTGTGAAAATGTCCCGTAGTGTTCCTCGTCAGGTGTGAACCCTTTGTGCAAATGCTACCCTCAGTGCATGTAGTGCAACCCCCCTGGAAGCCCCCTACACGCCCTGCCATCAGCCTCTGCCTACCGAGGTCCCCCTTGATAGCACCTAGAAGCCCTCGTGGAGAACCAGCCCTGGTTCCCGTTCAGAGGCCCGTGTACTGTTATATTTTGTGTGACGCTAGGCGGATGTAGTGTAATGCAGTGGTGGCTCCTCCATTGGGGCGTGGGGGCGTCGCCCCACTGCTTTCTCGCAGTGCGAGAAGCAGAAACATAAAATGGTAAAACTACCATTTTTTGTTTCTGCTTCTCGCACTGCGAGAAAGCAGAAGTCCCTGGTTGGGGCGGGCCGCGGGTGGGTGGGCGGTCCTGTTTGAGGGCAGGGGGGGAGTGGCTTGCCCAATGTTATGGGCCCTGACCATTTGGTCCGCCCCAGGGCCGACCAAACCAGTCATGCACACTCTCCATTTTCTCTATGTAGGCTGGAGAAAATGGCCTCCCTACAGGCGCCCGGCTGGGGCGCTGTCCGCTGCACCACACCAATCACAACTCTGCCATTGCAGCGTTGTGATTGGCTTAGGGGAGCAGGAGGAGGGAGGCTGCCTAAAACGCGCCAGGAGCAGCAGGAGCTGAGGCGGCGGCGCGTGATGCTGTCGCGGAGGAAGGTAAGTTTTTTATTTTATATTGATTACTGTCCCACTCCCCCCCCCCCCCGCCCCCGCGCGAACCCACCCGCCCGTCTTTCCGGCCGCGACTGTTTAAGGCAGCTCACTATTTGGAGACCCTTTGTTTGAAGCCTATGCTGTTTCAGCCGCTTCCGAGGTGACTAATTATATATAGTCGCTAAGTTTGTTGTGTTATTTGTATCCTGTCACATGTTTGCTATCTGCAAAATCATTAAAATGTTTATAACAAAAAAGGCTATGATGGGTCAGAATAATTCATATTTTGACTGTAGACGTGATTCGCAACCGCGCTAATGCCGCTCTAGAGCAGCTTCTCTTCATTCAAACATATTCTGCGAAAACTATTCTGGGTTGTTGCATACTTCGACCTGTCGCTGTTTGCCATTATTATAATATTGGGCTTGTTTGAAGTACTCTACGCCAGCGAACGGAGGAGGTTTAGATGAGCTGGTATCAGTTATTCGGAGTGAAGTACTGCATATACATTCAGTAGGCCCCCTTTACACTCCTCTTGGTAGAGAGATGTTGTAAGGCATGGGCAGAGTGGGCAGCTGCCACCCCCCCTTTCAGTTGGCCCACTGGCAAGTGATCGGGACAGTCTTACGGCACCTGTGTTAAATCAAAGAGGCTTCCTGTGACTAATTCTCTTTTTAATTTGTGTTATTATGAGACCGAGGAATACTCGAATTTTAGACTACGTGATTAATTTAATTATTTTTGAGACATACATTAATGTGGCGCTAACCTGGAGCGAAATGATTAAGATTAACGCTTCTTTAAGTATTTAATAATTCATTGTTGTGTTTGGAGTTTATTTTTTGTGTATTAACTTGATGATTTAAAATAACTAAACATAAAAGTTGTTCACATGTTAAACTGCATCACTGACGCACACAGCCTTTGCACAGTTGTTAGAGCACTGCAGCTGTTAAACAGGCTATTGTTGTGTGCCGCATGCGCATTAACCTCTGATGAAGTGCACATGCCCAACAGCCAAATCCACCCAGAGATGCTGGTGCATTTGTCTGACCTAGAGTCAGGCTACCCAGCGGGAGGGAACTACTGGGGACGGACCGGAGAACTGGGCAAGGAGAACAGACAACCTGCAATCAGTGTTCATATTCCATTGCCCCTGAATTTCCCAGGTTATGAAAAAGTAGCTCCTGGGAACCAGATATTAGAGAGCAGTGTGCTAATGTGACAGTTTCCTCTATATGGAGATTTAAGGGACGGACTCATGTTTTTAGTGAGCTCTCATTTTTATTGGCAACTTTGATCTTTGGTGGTTGTCTGGGTTTTTTGTGTTCTGTCGAGAGCTCCCTTTATCTACATTTATATTGTGCGTGTTTCCGAGTAATTGTTTGTCATAAGGCAGCTGACCGCCATTTTCATAGCGCTGCAGGATTCTGGCATCGCTTGCAATGAGCTTAGCACTTTTTGGAATTATGTCCGATTTGAATTACGAATTCGTGGGGAAACGAACATGCGTAATTCATGTAACATTGAATTGGTTACAATGGGATGGAGTTTGTAATTCAGCTGCAGATTACTGCAGTAAGAGTGGGGGAGGGGCCTGCTGCAGAGATCTGTGGTCGACTTGTGGCTTAGTGCGTCGTCCAACTAGGCCTCTGAAGTAACTGAAAGGAGACGCGCAGCGCTCTATAAAATGTGCAGTTGCAAAAACAAAGCAATTGTACAGTTTAAATAAAATGCCAACTAAACCAGTTAGATACAAAAACAGAAATTATATAAGTTTTGGGGGCCACTACTAGATGACGACAAATACTGTATTTGTGTGCCATCTATTTCCACGCAGTTCTTTTTTTAAACTTAGAAGCAGGTGCTCTTTTATGGTAGTCCCCCTTGGGGTTGTTGAACCTTTGGCAATGGCTCTTACTACACTCGGGGATCATACGCCGCCAGCGCTGTCCACGCGCCCATCTTGAATGACGTGCTTTCCTTCCTGTCACCTTCCTTTGAATTGTGCGTGTCCAGGAGCCATTTACACTGAATTAAGTATGCGGTTGTTGTGAAAAGCCAACAGGAGTGAAAGCTGCAAAAGCACTGACTGGCAAACTTTGAAATGTCAGTGCTCACAAAACAACTCTGTTTCCAGGGCCGGACTTGGAACAGAGACCGGCCCTGGCAAACTGCTCAGCCGGCCCCCCCTGGGGTGAGGGGGAGTGCAGCCGAGCAGTTTGCGAAGGCCGGTTTCGGCCGATTTTGTTACAGGGGGCCGGTATTGCCGACCCCCGGTCACAAAAACGGGCCCCCAGGGCCCCAAAACCGTCCCCCACCCTAGCGGCCTACCGGGGAAACGCCCGGTGCCCGCTATGGCCAGTCCGGCCCTGTCTGTTTCCCAAGCTCAAATGTCACCACACGTTTACGTTTCCACGACAGGACAAAATGCAAGTGGCGTGACGCAGCGCGGCTTTTTGCGCAAACCAGTACAAGATACGGACTATGTAGCAAAGTATCTTAAAAACATGTATGTACAAAAACCATCCGCACCGCTGGGCTAATGTTATCAAGATCGTTTATTAGCCGCACATACTACTTGGAAACTGCTCTAGGTTGCCAAACCCTTGAGAAAGTAAACATGGCGCAGCATTGAGGACCCGCACTGCAGGGATAAGATTAGCATTTAAGAACCCCTTAGTAGGACCCACGGGGTGCGGGGTGTGGAGGGGCCGGGCTGGGGACTGGACGGGGTCATCAGACCTCAGAGTGGTTGACACCTTCCTGCTTTCTCAAATTTGCTTGAAAATGCACCATTTGCCCACTTTTTTTTCCAAATTTTCTCAGGCGGAGAACCCCCCGAACCCCCGTAGGTGGTTCGGGCTCACTTGCTACACTCGCTCGCCGCAGTGCAGTACGTCAATTGTTTTACGCCTCACCACTTTCAAATGTTACCATCCGCCACTGGTGTAATGTAGTGTAATGTTCACCTCGTGTCCTAACTGCCCTCAGGTTTACTTCTCTACCCGCTCCATACACTACTTTGCTCGACCTGTTACCTCTTAACCGGGCAGTGTCTCAGCATTAACCCCTGCCCGCCCTGAGGGTAACAATACCTTCCTCCGGTGGGCCCTCTTCTTCTACAACAGATGTGTGACATACTGACCCGTCATTGTCGAGTGTCCCCTTTGATCCCTTCTGCGGAAGTGGCATCACAACTGCTTCCACCAATCACTTGTCACGCAGGAAGCGTTGAAGCCATGCTCCAGTGCACTGCCCGGGCAGTTATAAGGGCAGTGGTTCTTCGCACTGCCTTTACTGTCCGGGTAGTTGGGGACAGTGCATTCTTACAGTAACACTATAGCCCAGGCAGGTAACAGGGCAGTGGTTCCTCACATTCCCATTACTGCCCGGGCAGTTTGTAGGGCAGTGGTGTCTTAAAGTATCATTATAGCCCAGGCAGGTAACAGGGCAGTGGTTCCTCCCATTCCCATTACTGTCCGGACAGTTGGTAGGGCAGTACTTCCTTCATGCCCGGTGGAGCTGTCCTATGCAGCTATAGCGGAGTCTGTTTCTGGGTCACCCCCTCGGCTGTCACCTACCCAGCCGGACATCGGACATTGTTTTTCACGGTTCTTCTCGGTTTTATCTTCTCTCTCTTCGACTGCTTTGACTACTTTATTCCCCCTGGAGTAATTTCCCACTTCAGGTCTACCTCACTCTGTCTGCTCTCCCCTCTCCTGTTTACCTTTCCCCTCACTACCTTCCACTCCCCATAAGACGTGTGTCTTGGATATGCTATGCGCTAATATCTTATATTATTGTGTAAGCTCACGTTTTTCTCCTAAGCATGTACTGGTAACTGCAACTGGAACTGGAACTGATATAACTATGTAACAATGTACTGAAACAATGTCCTATCTTATGTAAAGCGCTCTGGTACCTCCGGGTCTAGCCAGCGCTATATAAAACTTTTCAAATAAAATAAAATAAAATCCCAGGGCAGTTTCTGAGGCTGACACGTGCCCTGTGCTTTCCTTGCAGAACTGGTCCGGAGCGGGAGGATGCTGTTCCTGCCCATCAGTGCCACGGACCTGCACTCCGTGCTCCTAGACGAGGACAGTGGAAGGGTCTACGTGGGTCTGGACGACCACCTGCTGTCCACGAGCCTGGATGACATCACAGGAGACGTCAAGAAGGTGAGGCCGGAAGGGGCGGGGGAGGGGCTGTGTTGGGCCTCTGTAGGGCATGGATCTGTGTGACGTCACCCTGAGAAGGCCTCACCCCTTGTAAACATCCTCCTGGAGTCTGCAACGGGTCACACCGGAAGCCTCGGAGGTGACAGACACACCACTTGTCTGTGTTGTGTGTTTCTATCATTCAAGCAGTGTTTATAGATCTTTAGCCACGTCAGTTATTGTGATGTCCTAACGGAAAAAGGCCACGTGACATCACTTCCTGGGAAGATTCAGAGGTAAAGGTCATATGATGTCACTTCCTGTGATGTCATTAAGCTCAAAGCTCACTTCAACTACTCCTGGCATTTTGGTGAATCAATGTCATGGGGAAAGGGGCAGGGATTTCTAGATGGAAAAAAAATGTACTTCCCCCTTTGAGGAATTGTACAGGATGTACAATTCTGCACAAGGTGTGCAGGAAGCTTAAAAAGTGTCTGAATAACAGACGCAACAGTAAGCCTGGAAACCTGTGCCTGGTGTGGCATTCCAGGCATACTGCTACACCTGTTGGGGAATTGAGAAAAAACAGTAAAAGTACATTCAAAAAAAGTCACACAACTCCGCCAGTACCTTTACTCTTTTAATGATGAATCGGGCCCCAGACTTTTAATAGTAGAGGCAGAACTACACAATCCATGATGCACCACAACTACACAATCCATGATGCACCAGCACTACACAACCCCTGATGCAAGGTGTTACACTCTAGAAGTGGATGCAGATGTCAGAAACAACACTTGGCCTCAATGAAAGGTCTTTGCAGACAGATGTGTGCAGCGGTTCTTTATTTTAAGGACACTGTTTTTTGCTAAAACTGAAAACAACAGGATACTTGTTGTACATAGAAAAGTCCATTCGCCAAGTGTATAAAACAAGTTAGCTTTATTCACGCTTAGTTCCAAGTTGAGTAGAAGATAAGAAAAGACAAGCCCCACCAGGAGCAGCCTCCCTGCCGCTCAGCCTGCCTGCCATCAACTGCCACTCCACACACCAGCCAGGCACTCCAACATTCCATGAGGTCATCAGGCATTCTGACACTCACACTAGCTGAGCAGCAGAGAAGTCACGGCCAGGGAAAAGAGAGACGCAAGTCAAATATAACAATACTTCCTGTCAAAGGCTGACACAGCAGCTGGAACCCATTAGCCCTGCGAGTGACACGTTATTTGTCCGATCACTGAAGCCTGGAAGCAGTCTGGCCTTTTAAGCTCAGTGTTTAAAACTTTCACCAGGCCACAACGGCTGCCTTTACCAGAATAAACGAGACGTTCGACAAGTTTCGGAATTCAGAACATCACAAACGCTCCAGACTCTGAATGCCTTTGCCCAGACTTCCCCTTGAGGCAACCTCTTCCCCTAGGTGCATTTACTGAGAAATGCCCACCCCTGCTGGGCTGTGAATCCTTTCATGTTGAGCTGGCATCAGTGCCCACATCCCACAAGGAACCCCAGTTTTATTAGGACTTTGTAGGGTCTTAATAAAGTTCACATCTCGAGCATGAAAAACAGATGCTGGGGAGGGGGGTGATGTGACATTGCACTGAGGTGAAAGGGAATTAAGTATGTGGGAAGAAACACATCGAACTCCCAAAAGTTTACAGAAAGCTGTTTTATTCTTTATAGAAAATTGTTGTATTGTTATAGTGAGGGGGGAGCTGAGCCCCGGGACTGCCCACAGGAGATGCCCTCTGCAGGTGTCTAAGGGTGCTTGGCAGGCCCGGTGGTGCCTGGGCCTCTGTGTCTGCTCTCAGGAGCTCAGTTCTGCATCTGTCTTGGTCAGGGGGTGCAAGGGGTGAGTGAGCTCAGCTCCGGGTCTGCCCACAGGAGATGCCCTCTGCAGGTGTCTAAGGGTGCTTGGCAGACCCGGTGGTGTCTGGGCCTCTGTGTCTGCTCTCAGGAGCTCAGTTCTGCATCTGTCTCGGTCAGGGGGTGCAAGGGGTGACCTCAGCCCCGGGTCTGCCCACAGGAGATGCCCTCTGCAGGTGTCTAAGGGTGCTTGGCAGGCCCGGTGGTGCCCGGGCCTCTGTGTCTGCTCTCAGGAGCTCAGTTCTGCATCTGTCTCGGTCAGGGGGTGAGTGCCCCGGGTCTGCCCACAGGAGATGCCCTCTGCAGGTGTCCAAGGGTGCTTGGCAGGCCCGGTGGTGTCTGGGCCTCTGTGTCTGCTCTCAGGAGCTCAGTTCCGCATCGGTCTCGGTCAGGGGGTGCAGGGGGTGAGTGAGCTCAGCCCCGGGTCTGCCCACAGGAGATGCCCTCTGCAGGTGTCCAAGGGTGCTTGGCAGGCCCGGTGGTGTCTGGGCCTCTGTGTCTGCTCTCAGGAGCTCAGTTCTGCACCTGTCTCGGTCAGGGGGTGCAGGGGGTGCAGGGGTGAGTGAGCTCAGCCCCGGGTCTGCCCACAGGAGATGCCCTCTGCAGGTGTCCAAGGGTGCTTGGCAGGCCCGGTGGTGCCTGGGCCTCTGTGTCTGCTCTCAGGAGCTCAGTTCTGCATCTGTCTCGGTCAGGGGTGCAGGGGTGAGTGAGCTCAGCCCCAGGTCTGCCAACAGGAGATGCCCTCTGCAGGTGTCTAAGGGTGCTTGGCAGGCCCGGTGGTGCCTGGGCTTCTGTGTCTGCTCTCAGGAGCTCAGTTCTGCATCTGTCTCGGTCAGGGGTGCAAGGGGTGAGCTCAGCCCCGGGTCTGCCCACAGGAGATGCCCTCTGCAGGTGTCTAAGGGTGCTTGGCAGGCCCGGTGGTGCCTGGGCCTCTGTGTCTGCTCTCAGGAGCTCAGTTCTGCATCTGTCTCGGTCAGGGGGTGCAAGGGGTGAGCTGAGCCCCGGGTCTGCCCACAGGAGATGCCCTCTGCAGGTGTCTAAGGGTGCTTGGCAGGCCCGGTGGTGCCTGGGCTTCTGTGTCTGCTCTCAGGAGCTCAGTTCTGCATCTGTCTCGGTCAGGGGGTGCAAGGGGTGAGCTCAGCCCCGGTCTGCCCACAGGAGATGCCCTCTGCAGGTGTCTAAGGGTGCTTGGCAGGCCCGGTGGTGCCTGGGCCTCTGTGTCTGCTCTCAGGAGCTCAGTTCTGCATCTGTCTCGGTCAGGGGGGTGCAGGGGGCAGGGGGTGAGCTCAGCCCCGGGTCTGCCCACATGAGATGCCCTCTGCAGGTGTCTAAGGGTGCTTGGCAGGCCCGGTGGTGCCTGGGCCTCTGTGTCTGCTCTCAGGAGCTCAGTTCTGCATCTGTCTCGGTCAGGGGGTGCAAGGGGTGAGCTCAGCCCCGGGTCTGCCCACAGGAGATGCCCTCTGCAGGTGTCTAAGGGTGCTTGGCAGGCCCGGTGGTGCCTGGGCCTCTGTGTCTGCTCTCAGGAGCTCAGTTCTGCATCTGTCTCGGTCAGGGGGTGCTGGGGGTGCAAGGGGTGAGTGAGCTCAGCCCCGGGTCTGCCCACAGGAGATGCCCTCTGCAGGTGTCTAAGGGTGCTTGGCAGGCCAGGTGGTGCCCGGGCCTCTGTGTCTGCTCTCAGGAGCTCAGTTCTGCATCTGTCTCGGTCAGGGGGTGCAAGGGGTGAGCTGAGCCCCGGGTCTGCCCACAGGAGATGCCCTCTGCAGGTGTCTAAGGGTGCTTGGCAGGCCCGGTGGTGCCTGGGCTTCTGTGTCTGCTCTCAGGAGCTCAGTTCTGCATCTGTCTCGGTCAGGGGGTGCAAGGGGTGAGCTCAGCCCCGGGTCTGCCCACAGGAGATGCCCTCTGCAGGTGTCTAAGGGTGCTTGGCAGGCCCGGTGGTGCCCGGCCTCTGTGTCTGCTCTCAGGAGCTCAGTTCTGCATCTGTCTCGGTCAGGGGGTGCTGGGGGTGCAAGGGGTGAGTGAGCTCAGCCCCGGGTCTGCCCACAGGAGATGCCCTCTGCAGGTGTCTAAGGGTGCTTGGCAGGCCCGGTGGTGCCCGGGCCTCTGTGTCTGCTCTCAGGAGCTCAGTTCTGCATCTGTCTCGGTCAGGGGGTGCAAGGGGTGAGCTCAGCCCCGGGTCTGCCCACAGGAGATGCCCTCTGCAGGTGTCTAAGGGTGCTTGGCAGGCCCGGTGGTGCCTGGGCTTCTGTGTCTGCTCTCAGGAGCTCAGTTCTGCATCTGTCTCGGTCAGGGGGTGCAAGGGGTGAGCTCAGCCCCGGGTCTGCCCACAGGAGATGCCCTCTGCAGGTGTCTAAGGGTGCTTGGCAGGCCAGGTGGTGCCCGGGCCTCTGTGTCTGCTCTCAGGAGCTCAGTTCTGCATCTGTCTCGGTCAGGGGGTGCAAGGGGTGAGCTGAGCCCCGGGTCTGCCCACAGGAGATGCCCTCTGCAGGTGTCTAAGGGTGCTTGGCAGGCCCGGTGGTGCCTGGGCTTCTGTGTCTGCTCTCAGGAGCTCAGTTCTGCATCTGTCTCGGTCAGGGGGTGCAAGGGGTGAGCTGAGCCCCGGGTCTGCCCACAGGAGATGCTCTCTGCTCGACTGCCCTCGGTAGGGGCTGCTGATGGCACCCGCATGTTTATGTTAAACGGCGTCAGTGATCCCAGCTGGCCCCGCCCCCGTCTAGTCACTACAATAATTAGAGGTAATCTCCTCTCTCACTCCACACAAGCCTGCAGCTGAGGAGAGAGGGACACGGGTCACTGCCCTCTTTCTTCTTGAGGGCCCGGGCACCCTCGGTGAGGAGGGACAGGGTCAGGCTGCGGTGGGAGGGGGGTGGGGGTGGGGATGTAGGTGCTCCTTCCACGGTTACACTCACTGGACCCTACTCCGGGCCCTGCACGTTTATTTTATTTTATTTAATGCAGTTTTATATAGCGGGAACTTTACCCAAAGGTGTCAGAGCGCTTTACAAAAGAACCAGGTAAGTTACAAAAGGTACACAAGATAGACGAAACACGCTAACAAGTTACATATATACAGTTACAGAGGTACACAAGATAGACTAAAGACGCTAACAAGTTACATATATGCAGTTACAGAGGTACACAAGATAGACGAAACACGCTAACAAGTTACATATATACAGTTACAGAGGTACACAAGATAGACGAAACACGCTAACAAGTTACATATATACAGTTACAGAGGTACACAAGATAGACGAAACACGCTAACAAGTTACATATATACAGTTACAGAGGTACACAAGATAGACTAAAGACGCTAACAAGTTACATATATACAGTTGCAGAGGTACACAACATATAGATTAAACACGCTAACAAGTTACATATATACAGTTACAGAGGTACACAAGATAGACTAAAGACGCTAACAAGTTACATATATACAGTTGCAGAGGTACACAAGATATAGATTAAACACGCTAACAAGTTACATATATACAGTTACAGAGGTACACAAGATAGACGAAACACGCTAACAAGTTACATATATACAGTTGCAGAGGTACACAAGATATAGATTAAACACGCTAACAAGTTACATATATACAGTTACAGAGGTACACAAGATATAGATTAAACACGCTAACAAGTTACATATAGACAGTTGCAGAGGTACACAAGATATAGATTAAACACGCTAACAAGTTACATATATACAGTTACAGAGGTACACAAGATATAGATTAAACACGCTAACAAGTTACATATATACAGTTACAGAGGTACACAAGATAGACTAAAGACGCTAACAAGTTACATATATACAGTTGCAGAGGTACACAAGATAGACTAAAGACGCTAACAAGTTACATATATACAGTTACAGAGGTACACAAGATAGACTAAAGACGCTAACAAGTTACATATATACAGTTGCAGAGGTACACAAGATAGACGAAACACGCTAACAAGTTACATATATACAGTTACAGAGGTACACAAGATAGACTAAAGACGCTAACAAGTTACATATATACAGTTGCAGAGGTACACAAGATAGACGAAACACGCTAACAAGTTACATATATACAGTTACTGAGGTACACAAGATAGACTAAAGACGCTAACAAGTTACATATATACAGTTGCAGAGGTACACAAGATATAGATTAAACACGCTAACAAGTTACATATATACAGTTACAGAGGTACACAAGATAGACTAAAGACGCTAACAAGTTACATATATACAGTTGCAGAGGTACACAAGATATAGATTAAACACGCTAACAAGTTACATATATACAGTTACAGAGGTACACAAGATAGACTAAAGACGCTAACAAGTTACATATATACAGTTGCAGAGGTACACAAGATATAGATTAAACACGCTAACAAGTTACATATATACAGTTACAGAGGTACACAAGATAGACTAAAAGACGCTAACAAGTTACATATATACAGTTGCAGAGGTACACAAGATATAGATTAAACACGCTAACAAGTTACATATATACAGTTACAGAGGTACACAAGATATAGATTAAACACGCTAACAAGTTACATATATACAGTTACAGAGGTACACAAGATAGACTAAAGACGCTAACAAGTTACATATATACAGTTGCAGAGGTACACAAGATAGACTAAAGACGCTAACAAGTTACATATATACAGTTACAGAGGTACACAAGATAGACTAAAGACGCTAACAAGTTACATATATACAGTTGCAGAGGTACACAAGATATAGATTAAACACGCGAACAAGTTACATATATACAGTTACAGAGGTACACAAGATAGACTAAAGACGCTAACAAGTTACATATATACAGTTGCAGAGGTACACAAGATATAGATTAAACACGTGAACAAGTTACATATATACAGTTACAGAGGTACACAAGATAGACTAAAGACGCTAACAAGTTACATATATACAGTTGCAGAGGTACACAAGATATAGATTAAACACGCTAACAAGTTACATATATACAGTTACAGAGGTACACAAGATATAGATTAAACATGCTAACAAGTTACATATATACAGTTACAGAGGTACACAAGATAGACTAAAGACGCTAACAAGTTACATATATACAGTTACAGAGGTACACAAGATAGACTAAAGACGCTAACAAGTTACATATATACAGTTGCAGAGGTACACAAGATAGACTAAAGACGCTAACAAGTTACATATATACAGTTACAGAGGTACACAAGATAGACTAAAGACGCTAACAAGTTACATATATACAGTTGCAGAGGTACACAAGATATAGATTAAACACGCGAACAAGTTACATATATACAGTTACAGAGGTACACAAGATAGACTAAAGACGCTAACAAGTTACATATATACAGTTACAGAGGTACACAAGATAGACTAAAGACGCTAACAAGTTACATATATACAGTTGCAGAGGTACACAAGATATAGATTAAACACGCTAACAAGTTACATATATACAGTTACAGAGGTACACAAGATAGACGAAACACGCTAACAAGTTGCATATATACAATTACAGAGGTACACAAGATATAGATTAAACACGCTAACAAGTTACATATATACAGTTACAGAGGTACACAAGATAGACGAAACACGCTAACAAGTTACATATATACAGTTACAGAGGTACACAAGATAGACGAAACACGTGAACAAGTTACATATATACAGTTACAGAGGTACACAAGATAGACGAAACACGCTAACAAGTTACATATATGCAGTTGCAGAGGTACACAAGATAGACTAAAGATGCTAACAAGTTACATATATACAGTTGCAGAGGTACACAAGATAAACGAAACACGCTAACAAGTTACATATATGCAGTTACAGAGGTACACAAGATAGACGAAACACGCTAACAAGTTACATATATACAGTTACAGAGGTACACAAGATAGACTAAAGACGCTAACAAGTTACATATATGCAGTTACAGAGGTACACAAGATAGACGAAACACGCTAACAAGTTACATATATACAGTTACAGAGGTACACAAGATAGACTAAAAGACGCTAACAAGTTACATATATGCAGTTACAGAGGTACACAAGATAGACGAAACACGCTAACAAGTTACATATATGCAGTTGCAGAGGTACACAAGATAGACTAAAGACGCTAACAAGTTACATATATGCAGTTACAGAGGTACACAAGATAGACGAAACACGCTAACAAGTTACATATATGCAGTTGCAGAGGTACACAAGATAGACGAAACATGCTAACAAGTTACATATATGCAGTTGCAGAGGTACACAAGATAGACTAAAGACGCTAACAAGTTACATATATACAGTTGCAGAGGTACACAAGATAAACGAAACACGCTAACAAGTTACATATATACAGTTACAGAGGTACACAAGATAGACTAAAGACGCTAACAAGTTACATATATGCAGTTACAGAGGTACACAAGATAGACGAAACAAGCTAACAAGTTACATATATACAGTTACAGAGGTACACAAGATAGACTAAAGACGCTAACAAGTTACATATATGCAGTTACAGAGGTACACAAGATAGACGAAACACGCTAACAAGTTACATATATACAGTTGCAGAGGTACACAAGATAGACGAAACACGCTAACAAGTTACATATATACAGTTGCAGAGGTACACAAGATAGACGAAACACGCTAACAAGTTACATATATACAGTTGCAGAGGTACACAAGATAGACGAAACACGCTAACAAGTTACATATATACAGTTGCAGAGGTACACAAGATAGACGAAACACGCTAACAAGTTACATATATACAGTTGCAGAGCTACCCAAGATAGACGAAACACGCTAACAAGTTACATATATACAGTTGCAGAGGTACATAAGATAGACGAAACACGCTAACAAGTTACATATATACAGTTGCAGAGCTACACAAGATAGATGAAACACGCTAACAAGTTACATATATGAAGTTACAGAGGTACACAAGATAGACGAAACACGCTAACAAGTTACATATATGCAATTACAGAGCTACACAAGATAGACGAAACACGCTAACAAGTTACATATATGCAGTTACAGAGGTACACAAGATAGAGGAAACACGCTAACAAGTTACATATATGCAGTTACAGAGGTACACAAGATAGACGAAACACGCTAACAAGTTACATATATCCAGTTCCAACTCTAGCAAGTTGAATATTTATATTGTAAAAAAATAAAATAAAAAGGTGTCAGCGTTAGGTTAAAATAGGAGTAAAGTACATGTTTACAAAGGCCGTAAGGGTCAAGAAATGGGTTGAATTATTCCAGGAAGTGTCTTTGGAGGAGGAGAGTTTTAAGATCAGTTTTGAAGGTCTGGAAAGAGGTGGTGGTTCGGAGGGATGGAGGAAGTGAGTTCAGGATTCTGATCGCATTACCAGAGAAGGATTGAGGCATAAATCTTTCCCTTTTGAAGGTAGGAGGTTCGAGCAGTAGGTTTTCCGCATTGCGTGAATGTCTAGAGCCACCTGAGATTTTGAGTTTATTAGCCAGGGTGGAGGTGTGTAAGGTTTTGAGGATGATACAGGCAGTATTGTAAATTGACCTTGCTTCGATAGGAAGCCAGCGAAGAGACTACGGTATGGGTGTGATGTGGTCATTTCTTTTAGCCCCATATACGAAGGAAGCTGCTGAGTGGAGGATGGATTTTAGAGGGGAAAGGTGGGATTTGGGGAGGCCCGCAAGGAGTGAGTTGCAGTAGTCACATAAAAAAACTTTATTTGATTAAAAATATAATCATAAAAGGTGGACATACATACCATACATATGCAGAATAAATGATTAAAATGACCCAGGTGATATAAAAATACGAAATTTAAAACTAGATAGCAGCAAAGTATTTCTAGAAGGGTTGGTAGGGAAAAAAGACCGGGAGTTACAAGGGGACACAGAGGGTGTGATCATTTCATTGAAACAAGTGGCAAATGTCAATATCAATGAAGGATCATCGGGTTCACATACCCTAGTGTTACAGACACAAAGAACACAGAGGTGACTAAGGTGGGGCTTTGTCGGTCTACAGTTTTGCTTTAGTCACCTGTAGCCCTCTTTACAGTTACTACCGGGCCTACAGTTTGCTGATAAAATTTACGATATACGTAATAAATAAAAATTGTGAAACTTATATTTAGAGCTGTGTTCTCTTGGTTCAAAGCCGTGATAATTGCCTGCCTGCAGGACCGAACTCCCAATCTATTCCATTCTGGCCTCAGTTTTAATCTGCGCTGAGTCAGCAGTGCAGGGCAGAGGCATACAACATGCTCCATAGATTCCACCGGGTCCCCACAACCCCTGCACTGTTGGCTATCTGACGTGCGACGCCAAATGGGTAAATGTTTCAGCAGGTGCCATTCCCCCAGTCTAAGTGCCATAAATCGCAGTGTTAGATACAAGGGATATGTACAGGGCAGATATGATGACGGTGTAACCAGCTGGTAAGAGTTAATTACTGCCCATGCATGCTTGCGTTTGGCGAGAACAGCTTTGTCTGTAGTGTGGGACAGCATGCGAGTGCGCTTCTTGATGCTGATTTTAAAGGCCGTTTGACTGGGATTTAGGTTCCAAAGGTCGCTTGCTGAGAATTGCTGTACACAATCATGGAAGTGCTTACTGTAAGTCCCACTTAGGTTATTAAAGCTAATGTCCAACCACAACATTGACTCAAGGGACCCGCCTTCAGCCTGCCTTAGCTTGTGGCACAGGTTTAAATAGGCACCTAGGCTGGAGATTTCATAGTTTAAAAGGCCCAGTTCTAATCGAATCTGTGCGGCAGAGGCAGATTTTGGCATGTGAAAAACACTTTTATAGATCTTGGTCAGTTGCAGTAGTCCAATCTGGAAAGAAACGATTGGACCAAGGTGTTTAGGTCTTGTTCAGGAAAGAAGCGCCGAAGCCCCCAGAGAAGGCGCAGTTGGTAGCGAGCATTCTCGGCGATGGAATTGATATGGGACTGTAAGTTGAGCCTTTTATCTAGGATGACGCCTAGAGATTTGGCACTGTCAACAATGATAGGTTTGTTGTTGAGAATGTTCAGATGGTTCATCCAAGATTGGATAGGAGGAGGAGATAGTGAGGTCGAGAGGTGAAGGAATTCTGTTTTGGAAGGATTCAGAATTAGCTAATGAGTCGACAGCCAGTGGTGGATGGAGTTGAGCGTGGTGTTGAGGATTGAAATGTCATGAGTGGAAGATACTTTTAGGTAGATTTGGGTGTCACCCGCATATAGGTGATAATGGATCCAGATTTTTTTAGGAGATTACCCAGCGGTTCAATGTAAAGGGTGAACAGTGTGGGTGCGAGGATCGAGTCGTGAGGGACCCCTTGTCCAACAGCCATTAAAGTAGAGAGACAATTTGCTATTTTGATCATCTGGGATCTGCCCAACAGGAATGCTTCGAACCATTTGAGCACTGTGGCTTCAAAGCCCATTCTTAGCTTTAAGGTGTTCAAAAGAGTGCTGTGATTAACAGTGTCAAAGGCTGCGGATAGGAGGATCAGGAGACAAGATTCACCAGAGTCAAGTCGTAGGGCATCATCGATCACTTGAAGTAGGGCTGTTTCGGTGCTGCAGCCTTGGGTAAACCCAGATTGGAATTCGTCAAGGAGGAAGTTGACCTTGATGTGTTGGGAAAGTTGCTTCGCCACACAACGTTCTGTAATTTTAGCAAGAAAAGGGAGGTTGGTGATACGGCGGAAGTTGTTGAGAACTTTCACATCAGCAGAGGGTT
Organism: Calotriton arnoldi; assembly: GCA_963921515.1. Classification (NCBI taxonomy): domain Eukaryota; kingdom Metazoa; phylum Chordata; class Amphibia; order Caudata; family Salamandridae; genus Calotriton; species Calotriton arnoldi. The sequence goes on from CAWUFW010002197.1 coordinate 476,439, forward strand.
TCTTAAGAAGTGGGGTAACCTGTCCTGTTTTAAGGGCAGCAGGAAGGGAGCCTCGGTTGAGGAAGAGGTTTATCAGACCGGTCCAGTAGGAGAGTGTGTGGGTGTAAAAGTCAACGGCAATGTCACTGGGGATGGGGTCGATGGAATGATTAGAGGGTTTAGTTTCTGTAACGTTTTTAAGGAGGGCCCTTTCAGTGATGATGTCAAAGTTCTGCCACGGGACTAAGGATTTATGGTCCTCAGGTGGGTAGGATGGGTGACCGGATCCACAAGTGATTTTACTTTTTCATCAAAGAATACAGCAAAATCTGCCGCTATCTTGGGGTAGTCGTCGAATATGGTGAAAGGGGGAGTTGGTCTTTATGCTGACCTCCCTTACCCTGGCCCTTTAAAAACCTCGAAACGAGGCAGGAATCAGATAGGTTTCAAGGTCATTTATTAACCATTAATGTTGGAGAGAGTTAATATGTTATTTGGAGAGTTCCCCTGACTGGGGGTTACTGAAAGGTGCAGTGAGTCACTAACAGTCACTTAGATGTTACTGAGGTTCAGGGAGTGTTACTGTGAGTTGTAGTGGGCGCAGTGAGCTGTGGTGAGTCACAGTGACTTACCGTCATCATGAATGAACACTTTCTTCTGAGCTATGCTCACATAGTCTCTGCGGTCACTGTCACACTTTCTGTAAGCGGTGCCCCATGGTGGGAGGTTTGGGAACACTGAGTACTCACTACTTTTGAAGTGAAGTGTGATGATGACTCAGACCAGCTCACTGAAGTCATGGATCGGTGCATCAGACATGAGATGGCTCCTGGGGTGTAGAGTCTCTCACTGAAGCCATGGGCCAGTGGATCAGACATGAGAAGGCTCCTGCAGTGTTGAATCTCTCACTTAAGCCATGGGCCAGTGGATCAGACATGAGATAGCTCCTGGGTGTAGAGTCTGTCACTGAAGTCATAGACCGGTAGAACTGATGTGAGATGGCTCCTAGGGTGTAGAGTCTCTCACTGAAGCCATGGACCAATGGATCAGACATGAGATGGCTCCTGGGCTGTAGAGTTTCTCACTGAAGTCAGGGGTCTAGAGTCTCTCACTGAAGCCATGGACCGGTAGAAGTGACATAAGATGACTCCTGGGGTGTAGACTCTCTCACTGAAGCCAGGAGTGTAGAGTCTGTCACTGAAGTCATAGACCGGTAGAACTGATGTGAGATGGCTCCTAGGGTGTAGAGTCTCTCACTGAAGCCATGGACCAATGGATCAGACATGAGATGGCTCCTGGGCTGTAGAGTTTCTCACTGAAGTCAGGGGTCTAGAGTCTCTCACTGAAGCCATGGACCGGTAGAAGTGACATAAGATGACTCCTGGGGCGTAGAATCTGTCACTGAAGCCAGGAGTGTAGAGTCTCTCACTGAAGTCATAGACTGGTGGAACTAATGTGAGATGGCTCCTAGGGTGTAGAGTCTGTTACTGAAGCCAGGAGTGCAGAGTCTCTCACTGAAGCCATGGACCAGTGGATCAGACATGAGATGGCTCCTGGGCTGTAGAGTTTCTCACTGAAGTCAGGGGTCTAGAGTCTCTCACTGAAGCCATGGACCGGTAGAAGTGACATAAGATGACTCCTGGGGTGTAGACTCTCTCACTGAAGCCAGGAGTGTAGAGTCTCTCACTGAAGCCATGGACCGCTGAATCAGACATGAGATGGCTCTTGGGGTGTCGAGTCTCTCACTGAAGCCATGGACTGAAGCCAGGGGTGTAGATTCTGTCACTGAAGCCATGGACTGGTCTATCAGACATGAGATGGCTCCTGGGGTATCAAGTCACTCAATGAAGGCATGGACCGGTAGAACTGACATCAGATGGCTCCTGGGTGTAGAGTCTGTCACTGAAGCCAGGGGTGTTTCGTCTCTCACTGTAGCTGTGGACTTGTGGATGAGACATGAGATGGCTCCTGGAGTGTTGAGTCTCTCACTGAAGTCATGGACTGGTAGAAATGACATGACATGGCTCATGGGGTGCTGAGTCTCTCACTGAAGCCATGACCAGTGGATCAGACATGAGATGGCTCCTGAAGTGTTGAGTCTCTCACTGAAGCCATGGACTGGTAGAACTGACATGACATGGCTCATGGGGTGTTGAGTCTCTCAATGAAGCCATGGACCCGTGGATCAGACATGAGATGGCTCCTGGGTGTAGAGTCTCTCACTGAAGCCATGGACCAGTGGATCAGACATGAGATGGCTCCCGGGGTGTAGAGTATGTCACTGAAGCCAGGAGTGTAGAGTCTCTCACTGAAGTCATAGACCGGTAGAACTGATGTGAGATGGCTCCTAGGGTGTAGAGTCTGTCACTGAAGCCAGGAGTGTAGTGTCTCTCACTGAAGCCATGGACCAGTGGATCAGACATGAGATGGCTCCTGGGCTGTAGAGTTTCTCACTGAAGTCAGTGGTCTAGAGTTTCTCACTGAAGCCATGGACCGGTAGAAGTTACATAAGATGACTCCTGGGGCGTAGAGTCTCTCACTGAAGCCATGGACCGCTGGATCATAGGATGGATTCTAGGCTGTCAAGTCACTCAATGAAGCCATAGACTGGTAGAACTGATGTGAGATGGCTCCTGGGGTGTGGAGTCTCTCACTGAATCCATGGACTGGTGGATCAGACATGAGATGGCTCTTGGGGTGTCGAGTCTCTCATTGAAGCCATGGACTGAAGCCAGGGGTGTAAATTCTGTCACTGAAGCCATGGACTGGTCTATCAGACATGAGAAGGCTCATGGGGTATCAAGTCACTCAATGAAGGCATGGACCGGTAGAACTGACATGAGATGGCTCCTGGGGTGTAGAGTCTGTCACTGAAGCCAGGAGTGTAGAGTCTCTCACTGAAGTCATAGACCGGTAGAACTAACATCAGATGGCTCCTAGGGTGTAGAGTCTGTCACTGAAGCTGTGGACTTGTGGATGAGACATGAGATGGCTCCTGGAGTGTAGAGTCTCTCACTGAATCCATGGACTGGTAGAAATGACATGACATGGCTCATGGGGTGCTGAGTCTCTCACTGAAGCCATGGACCAGTGGATCAGACATGAGATGGCTCCCGGGATGTAGAGTCTGTCACTGAAGCCATGGACCAATTGCTTAGACATGAGATGGCTCCTGGAGTGTTGAATCTCTCACTTAAGCCAAGGACCAGTGGATCAAACATGAGAGGGCTCCTGTGGTGTTGAGTCTCTCACTGAAGCCACGGACCAGTAGAAGTGAGATGAGATGGCTCCTGGGATGTAGAGTATCTCACTGAAGCCATGGACTGGTCTATCAGATATGAGAAGGCCCCTGTGGTATCAAGTCACTCAATGAAGGCATTGACCGGTAGAACTGACATCAGACGACTCCTAGGGTGTAGAGTCTGTCAATGAAGCCAGGGGTGTTTCGTCTCTCACTGTAGCTGTGGACTTGTGGATGAGACATGAGATGGCTCCTGGAGTGTTGAGTCTCTCACTGAAGCCATGGACTGGTAGAACTGACATGACATGGCTCATGGGGTGTTGAGTCTCTCACTGAAGCCATGGACCAGTGGATCAGACATGAGAGGGCTCCTGGAGTGTTGAGTCTCTCACTGAAGTCATGACGCAGTAGATGAGACATGGTGGCTCCTGCGGTGTTGAGTCTCTCATTGTAATTGCATTTATATAGCGCTTACTACCCCTGATGAGGCGTCAAAGCGATTTTTCAGCGAGTAGCACGCTACTCCGGAACCCATAAAGGATTTGTGTTGAATTAGTATAGTGAAATATGAAAGTCATTTGAGTGGTGGAAATTAGTCAGTTATTTGGAGTGAGAAGGATAGCGGAGGGATAGAAGAGGAAAAAAAGGTTTGCATTTATATAGCGCTTGATATCCCTGATGGGGTGTTGAAGTGCTTTTTTGGCGAGTAGCACGCTACTCCGGAACCCATAAAGGATTAGTGTGGAGTCTCTCACTGAATCCATGGACCGGTGGATCAGTCAGGAGAGATGGCTCCTGGGGTGTTGAGTCTCTCATTGAAGCCATGGACTGAAGCCAGGGGTGTAGATTCTGTCACTGAAGCCATGGACTGCTCTATCAGACATGAGATGGCTCCTGGGGTATCAAGTCACTCAATGAAGGCATGGACTGGTAGAACTGATATAAGATGGCTCATGGAGTATTGAGTCTCTCACTGAAGTCATGGACCGGTAGAAGTGAGATGAGATGGCTCCTGGGGTGTCGAGTCTCTCACTGAAGCCATGGACTGAAGCCAGGGGTGTAGATTCTGTCACTGAAGCCATGGACCAGTGGATCAGACATGAGATGGCTCCTGGGGTGTAGAGTCTGTCACTGAAGCCAGGGGTGTTTAGTCTCTCACTGTAGCCGTGGACTTGTGGATGAGACATGAGATGGCTCCTGGAGTGTTGAGTCTCTCACTGAAGCCATGGACTGGTAGAACTGACATGATATGGCTCATGGGGTGTTGAGTCTCTCACTGAAGCCATGGACTGGTAAAACTGACATGATATGGCTCATGGGGTGTTGAGTCTCTCACTGAAGCCATAGACTGAAGCCAGGGGTGTAGATTCTGTCACTGAAGCCATTGACTGGTCTATCAGTCATGAGATGGCTCCTGGGGTATCAAGACACTCAATGAAGGCATGGACCGGTAGAACTGACACAAGATGGCTCCTGGGTTGTAGAGTCTGTCACTGAAGCCAGGGGTGTTTCGTCTCTCACTGGAGCCATGGACCAATGGCTTAGACATGAGATGGCTCCTGGAGTGTTGAATCTCTCACTTAAGCCACGGACCAGTGGATCAAACATGAGAGGGCTCCTGTGGTGTTGAGTCATGTAGCAGTAGATGAGACATGGTGGCTCCTCAGGTGTTGAGTCTCTCACTGAAGCCACAGACCAGTAGAAGTGAGATGAGATGGCTCCTGGGATGTAGAGTATCTCACTGAAGCCATGGACTGGTCTATCAGACATGAGATGGCTCCTGGGGTATCAAGTCACTCAATGAAGGCATGGACCGGTTGAACTGATATAAGATGGCTCATGGATTATTGAGTCTCTCACTGAAGTCATGGACCGGTAGAAGTGAGATGAGATGGCTCCTGGGATGTAGAGTCTCTCACTGAAGCCATGGAATGGTCCATCAGACATGAGACGGGATCGAGGCTGTCAAGTCACTCAATGAAGCCATAGACTGGTGGAGCTGACATGAGATGGCTCCTGGGGTGTGGACTCTATCACTGAATCCATGGGCTGGTGGATCAGACATGATAGATGGCTCCTGCGGTGTTGAGTCTCTCACTGAAGCTAGGGGTGTAGAGTCTGTCACTGAATCCATGGACTGGTCCATCAGACATGAGACGGCTCCTAGGCTGTCAAGTTACTCAATGAAGCCATGGACTGGTGGAGCTGACATGAGATGGCTCCTGGGATGTTGAATCTCTCACTGAAGTCATAGACTGGTAGAACTGACATGAGATGGCTCCTGGGGTGTGGAGTCTCTCACTGAATCCATGGACCGGTGGATCATTCATGAGAGATGGCTCCTGCGGTGTTGAGTCTCTCATTGTAATTGTAATTGTAATTGCATTTATATAGCGCTTACTACCCCTGACGAGGCGTCGAAGCGCTTTTTCGGCGAGTAGCACGCTACTCCGGAACCCATAAAGGATTAGTGTTGAATTAGTATGGTGAGATATGAAAGTGATTTAAGCGGTGGATAGGTTAGTCAATTATTTGGATTCAGAAAGGTAGCGGAAGGATAGAAGAGGGAAAAAGGTTTGTATTTATATAGCGCTTGTTACCCCTGATGGGGTGTTGAAGCGCTTAACCCATAAAGGATAAGTGATGAATTAGTATAGTAAAATATGAAAGTCATTTGAGTGGTGGATATTAGTCAGTTATTTGGAGTGAGAAGGATAGCGGAGGGATAGAAGAGGAGAAAAAGGTTTGCATTTATATAGCGCTTGATACCCCTGATGGGGTGTTGAAGCGCTTTTTTGGCGAGTAGCACGCTACTCCGGAACCCATAAAGGATTAGTGTGGAGTCTCTCACTGAATCCATGGACCGGTGGATCAGTCAGGAGAGATGGCTCCTGGGGTGTTGAGTCTCTCATTGAAGCCATGGACTGAAGCCAGGGGTGTAGATTCTGTCACTGAAGCCATGGACTGGTCTATCAGACATGAGATGGCTCCTGGGGTATCAAGTCACTCAATGAAGGCATGGACCGGTAGAACTGATATAAGATGGCTCATGGAGTATTGAGTCTCTCACTGAAGTCATGGACCGGTAGAAGTGAGATGAGATGGCTCCTGGGGTGTCGAGTCTCTCACTGAAGTCATAGACCGGTAGAACTGACATCAGATGGCTCCTAGGGTGTAGAGTCTGTCACTGAAGCCAGGGGTGTTTAGTCTCTCACTGTAGCTGTGGACTTGTGGATGAGACATGAGATGGCTCCTGGAGTGTGAGTCTCTCACTGAAGACATGTACTGGTAGAACTGACATGATATGGCTCATGGGGTGTTGAGTCTCTCACTGAAGCCATGGACTGGTAGAATTGACATGATATGGCTCATGGGGTGTTGAGTCTCTCACTGAAGCCATGAACTGAAGCCAGGGGTGTAGATTCTGTCACTGAAGCCATTGAATGTTCTATCAGACATGAGATGGCTCCTGGGGTATCAAGTCACTCAATGAAGGCATGGACCGGTAGAACTGACACAAGATGGCTCCTGGGGTGTAGAGTCTGTCACTGAAGCCATGGACCGATGGCTTAGACATGAGATGGCTCCTGAAGTGTTGAATCTCTCACTTAAGCGATGGACCAGTGGATCAAACATGAGAGGGCTCCTGTGGTGTTGAGTCTCTCTCTGAAGTCATGTAGCAGTAGATGAGACATGGTGGCTCCTCAGGTGTTGAGTCTCTCACTGAAGCCACGGACCAGTAGAAGTGAGATGAGATGGCTCCTGGGATGTAGAATCTCACTGAAGCCATGGACTGGTCTATCAGACATGAGATGGCTCCTGGGGTATCAAGTCACTCAATGAAGGCATGGACCGGTAGAACTGACATCAGATGGCTCCTAGGGTGTAGAGTCTGTCACTGAAGCCAGGGGTATTTTGTCTCTCACTGTAGCTGTGGACTTGTGGATGAGACATGAGATGGCTCCTGGAGTGTTGAGTCTCTCACTGAAGCCATGGACTGGTAGAACTGACATGATATGGCTCATGGGGTGTTGAGTCTCTCACTGAAGACAGGGGTGTAGGTTCTCTCACTGAAGCCATGGACCAATGGCTTAGACATCAGATGGCTCCTGGAGTGTTGAATCTCTCACTTAAGCCATGGACCAGTGGATCAAACATGAGAGGGCTCCTGTGGTGTTGAGTCTCTCACTGAAGCCATGGACTGGTAGAACTGACATGATATGGCTCATGGGGTGTTGAGTCTCTCACTGAAGCCAGGGGTGTAGGTTCTCTCATTGAAGCCATGGACTGGTGGATCAGTAAGGAGAGATGGCTCCTGCGGTGTTGAGTTTCTCATTGAAGCCATGGACTGAAGCCAGGGGTGTAGATTCTGTCACTGAAGCCATTGACTGGCCTATCAGACATGAGATGGCTCCTGGGGTATCAAGTCACTCAATGAAGGCATGGACCGGCAGAACTGACATCAGATGGCTCCTAGGGTGTAGAGTCTGTCACTGAAGCCATAGACTGGTGGAGCTGACATGAGAGGGCTCCTGGGGTGCGGAGTCTCTCACTGAATCCATGGACCGGTGGATCGGACATGAGATGGCTCCTGCGGTGTTGAGTCTCTCTTTGAAGCCATGGACTGACGACAGGGGTGTAGATTCTGTCACTGAAGCCATGGACTGGTCTATCAGACATGAAAAGGCTCCTGGGGTATCAAGTCACTCAATGAAGGCATGGACCGGTAGAACTGACATCAGATGGCTCCTAGGGTGTAGAGTCTGTCACTGAAGCCAGGGGTGTTTAGTCTCTCACTGTAGCTGTGGACTTGTGGATGAGACATGAGATGGCTCCTGGAGTGTTGAGTCTCTCACTGAAGCCATGGACTGGTAGAACTGACATGACATGGCTCATGGGGTGTTGAGTCTCTCACTGAAGCCATGGATCAGACATGAGATTGCTCCCGGGATGTTGAGTTTCTCACTGAAACCAGGGGTATAGGTTCTCCCATTGAAGCCATGGACCGGTGGATCAAACATGAGAGGGCTCCTGGAGTGTTGAGTCTCTCACTGAAGCCATGGACTGGTAGAACTGACATGACATGGCTCATGGGGTGCTGAGTCTCTCACTGAAGCCATGGACCAGTGGATCAGACATGGGATGACTCCCGAGATGTAGAGTCTGTCACTGAAGCCATGGACTGATGGCTTAGACATGAGATGGCTCCTGGAGTGTTGAAACTCTCACTTAAGCCATGGACCAGTGGATCAGACATGAGATGGATCCTGGAGTGTTGAATCTCTCACTTAAGCCATGGACCAGTGGATCAGACATGAGATGGCTCCTGGGTGTAGAGTCCCTCACTGAAGCCATGGACCAGTGGATCAGACTTGAGATGGCTCCTGGATTGTTGAATCTCTCACTTAAGCCATGGACCAGTGGATCAGACATGAGATGGTTCCTGGGTGTAGAGTCCCTCACTGAAGCCATGGACCAATGGATCAGACATGAGATGGCTCCTGGAGTGTTGAATCTCTCACTTAAGCCATGGACCAGTGGATCAGACATGAGATGGCTACTGGAGTGTTGAATATCTCACTTAAGCCATGGACCAGTGATCAGACGAGATGGCTCCTGGGTGTAGAGTCCCTCACTGAAGCCATGGACCAGTGGATCAGACATGAGATGGCTCCTGGAGTGTTGAATCTCTCACTTAAGCCATGAACCAGTGGATCAGACATGAGATGGCTCCTGGAGTGTTGAGTCTCTCACTGAAGGCATGGACTGGTAGAACTGACATGACATGGCTCCTGGAGTGTTGAATCTCTCACTTAAGCCATGAACCAGTGGATCAGACATGATATGGCTCATGGGGTGCTGAGTCTCTCACTGAAGCCATGGACCAGTGGATCAGATATGAGATGGCTCCTGGAGTGTTGAATATCTCACTTAAGCCATGGACCAGTGGATCAGACGAGATGGCTCCTGGGTGTAGAGTCCCTCACTGAAGCCATGGACCAGTGGATCAGAAATGAGATGGCTCCTGGAGTGTTGAATCTCTCACTTAAGCCATGAACCAGTGGATCAGACATGAGATGGCTCCTGGAGTGTTGAGTCTCTCACTGAAGCCATGGACTGGTAGAACTGACATGACATGGCTCCTGGAGTGTTGAATCTCTCACTTAAGCCATGAACCAGTGGATCAGACATGATATGGCTCATCGGGTGCTGAGTCTCTCACTGAAGCCATGGACCAGTGGATCAGACATGAGATGGCTCCTGGAGAGTTGAGTCTCTCACAGAAGCCTTGGACTGGTAGAACTGACATGACATGGCTCCTGGAGTGTTGAATCTCTCACTTAAGCTATGGACCAGTGGATCAGACATGAGATGGCTCCTGGGTGAGGAGTCCCTCACTGAAGCCATGGACCAGTGGATCAGACATGAGATGACTCCTGGGTGTAGAAGAGTCCCTCACTAAAGCCATGGACCAGTGGATCAGACATGAGATGGCTCCAGGGTATAGAGTCCCACACTGTGACAGGTTCCATGTGTTCTTGATATGTTCTGGGTTTTCAGCAGATGCCTTGTTCTTGTTTTTATGAAGTGATGCATCAGCTCCTGCTGCTCGCACTGTCTGTGCTGCGAGAGTAACTGTCTCATATGTCTCTTCTCTTGTGACAGCTCCACTGGCCGCCGACTCCGCAGCACGTGCACCAGTGTCAGATGGCGGGAAAGGACCCTAAGGTGGGTGCTGCTGATAAATGGTATTCATTCAACACCAGGGGGTAAAGGGACACCTGTCCTGCCCAACAATGCAGTAAACTATATTTAATATATCACTCTGAGGTTCCTGTCTCGTATATCTAAAGCAATAAAATAGCACCCAGTTTGATTCACAGGCTGTAGCTCATGCACACAAGATCCCAAACACCTCAGGCACTCCAGATAAACTGAAGAAAAACACAAGAAGCACACTCGTCTGAGCCACCTAAAAGGCAGAATGCAGCTTGTAATGACAGAGGAACTCCCCGCAGAGGATCAGAAGCAAACACTTGATGAGTCTGAGGTTAAGCCTCTCTGCATCTGCGTTGCAGACACTGGCACAGTACCCACACATAGACACATTCCACATCTACTCATAGATTTGTTTTCCCCAGTTTTATATAGCGTGAACTTGACCCGAAGGTATCAGGTATCAGAGCACTTTACATGAGCACCAGTTGCGCTACAGATTGACACATTCATTTTTAGGTCTCGCCTGAGCCAGCGCATGCGTTGCTCTGGCGAGAGTTTTAGTAAGCGGGTTTTGGAAGTGCAAACAGCAGTTTGCTGGCGACCAGCTTGCGTTCAAGCGAGCGTGCACGCGCGATCAGGCGCCATATGGCTTCCCTCGCCATCTGGCTTCCCTCGCGATTACTTTCACTTTCGCGGCCGCGTGGCCGTGTCAGTTTCACGGCCGCGCGGCCATTGCTTGTTTATCAGATTCTCAGTGAGAACGGACCTTTAAGCCAGTACGAGGTGTTGCTGCTTTTACGATTTGGTCCCGAGAAAGGCCTTTTCATTAATTAATATCTACAAATAGATCTTGTTACCACTAGCCAGACTTAACATGTGCCTGTACGGTACCTCTTTTTCATCAGCTTTTTCATATCTTTAAAAATATGTCCGATTACATAAACTCTCCATTCTATTAGACATCTAAAACGTTGCTATTTTATTCCATGCCATATGTCATGTAGGTTTATTTCAGATCCATCATAGAGCATAATTATTTCACCTCAAAAGCCTTGTAGCCTTGATTGCCATGTTCTGAAGAGCTCCTTGGATGAAAAGTGCTCTGTAAAGTGCACATTTATGTCTGACCTGGTATTTGTGACAATGAGCAGCAAATGCACTGCGGATGCCAAAGGTGATGGAAATCAGACACATTCAGCTTTTCTTTTGAGAGCCTGCCTTGGTAGACAGAAGCAGTTGGTCACTCTTTTGATGCCAGCATATTGTCTAACAAATAAGAAATGGGGATTCAGTTCTTAAATTGGACCCACCTGCAAAAGCATTTGTCAAACTATGTATAAACCTTGCTTGTCCATTCCCTCCTTTTCTGGCTGTTTGCAAAGATTAAAGCCTGAGAGTCGCTAGCAAAGATGTATTTCACAGGCAGCTCAATCTGTGTATTTTCATGTAAGAAGATGCCCTGTCTTTAGAAATGGATGCAGGAAATGATGGGTGAATAATTACACAATGACACAGGCCTTGAATAACAGCTGCCGATTTACTGCAGTAGTGGGCGGAAGTGAGGGCACGGCAGCGACTGCAATGTACCTTGCACCTTAAACAAGCATTAACAAGCATTGGCATAGCCAATAGGTCTCGCTTTTGGGACCTTATAAGTATTTAGTCATGCAACAGTTGATGTTGTTGCACCAAGGATATTGTGCTGCATAACAAAATACTTATAAGGTCACAAAAGCGAGACCTATTGGCTATGCCAATGCTTGTTTTGTTAGGCACAGGGAGATTAAGTGATTTGCCCAGAATCACAGGATGTTGAGCATCATTGCCGAGACTCGAACCCAGTTCCCCAGATTCAAGGTCGACCGCCCTAGCAGTTAGGCCACATCCTACGCAACACTTCCACACAAATATACACAACGCATCCACACAGAGACACACAACACATCCTCACAAAGATATCAAACACATCCACAAAGAGACACACAACACATCCACACAGATATACACAACACATCTACACAGAGACACACATCCATGCAGAGATGCATGACACATTCACAGAGACACATGACACACCCACACAGATACACAACACATCCACACAAAGATACACAACACATCCTCACAGAGACACACACATCTCACACAGACACATGACACATTCACACATAGATCCACAACACATCCACCCAAAGATACACAATGCATCCACACAGAGACACACAAAGCATCCACATGGAAATACACAACACATCCACACGGAGATATACACAACACATCCACACAGAGATATACACAACACATCCACACAGAGACAAATATCCACACAGACACACATGACACATCTACACAGAGATATGCAACACATCCACACAAAGATACACAATGCATCCACGCAGAGACACACAACACATCCACACAGAGACACACGCATCTCACACAGACACATGACACATCCACGCTGCATGATACGACACATCCACATCAAAATACCCCCCACACATAGACACATGACACATCTGCACGGAGATACATGACACATCCACACAAAGATACTCAATGCATCCACACCGAGACACACAACACATCCACATGGAGATACACAACACATCCACACAGAGATATACACAACACATCTACACAGAGACACATGACACATTTACCCAGAGATACGCAACACATCTAACAGAGACATAGGACACAGCCACGCTGTGTGACACAACAACAGATCCACACTGAGACACACCTACACATAGACACATGACACATCCACACATAGACTCATGACATACCTACAAAGAGACACAGGACACACCCACACCACGTGACACGAAACACCCATGCCGCCACACATCCACACAGAGACATGCAATACAATCACACAGAGACACACAACATATCCCTCAGACACTCACAACACATCCACACAGAGATACACAGCACATCCACACAAAGACACACAATGCATCCACATAGAGATGCATGACACATCCGCACAGAGAAACACAACACATTCACATAGATATGCATGACATATCCACACAGAGACACACCACACATCTCACAGATGCACACACCATATCCACACAAAGATACAGAGCACACCTACACAGAGACACATGACACAAACACACAAATATACACAACACATTCACACAGAGACACACAACACATCCACACAAAGATACATGACACATTCACACAGACACATGACACACCCATACAGAGACACACAACACATCTTAGAGAGTACATGACACATCCACAAAAAGATAACAACACATCCACACAGAGACGCACCACACATCTCACAGAATCTCTCAGTGAAGCCATGGACTGAAGCCAGGGGTGTAGAGTCTGTCACTGAAGCCAGGGACGGGTCCATCAGACATGAGACGGCTCCTGGAATGTCGAGTCACTTGTGAAGCCATTGACCAGTAGATCAGACATGAGATGGCTCCTGGGGTGTCGAGTCTTTCACTAAAGCCATGCACCAGTAGGTCAGACATGAGATAGCTCTTACGGTGTCAAGTCTCTCACTGAAGCCTTGGACTAAAGCCAGGGTTGCAGAATCTGTCACTGAAGCTATGGACTGGTCCATTAGACATAAGATGGCTCCATCAACACAAAGATACAGAACACATCCACACAGAGACACATAACCCATCCATGCAGAGACGCACGACACAGCCACACAAAGATACAGAACACATCCACGCAGAGACACATAACACATCCATGCAGAGATGCACGACACAGCCACACAAAGATACAGAACACATCCACACAGAAACACATAACACATCCATGCAGAGATGCACGACACAGCCACACAAAGATACAGAACACATCCACACAGAGACACATAACCCATCCATGCAGAGACACACGACACAACCACACAGAGACACATGACATATCCACACAAAGATACATGACACATTCACACAGAGACACATAACACATCCTTGCAGAGGCACATGACACATCCACACAAAGATACATGACACTTTCACACATTCACACATGACACATCCATACAGAGACACACAACACATCTCAGAGAATACATGACACATCCACACAAAGATACACAACACATCCACACAGAGACACATAACACATCCATGCAGAGACGCATGACACAGCCACACAAAGAAACAGAACACATCCACACAGAGACACACAACACATCCACACAGAGACACACAACGACACATGACACATCCACACAAAGTTACATGATACATTCACACAGACACACACAACACATCCATGCAGAGACACATGAAACATCCATACAAAGATACATGACACATTCACTCAGAGACACACAACACATCCACACAACATCCCTGACTAGCTGATCGATAAGCTGCAGTTGGTTCAGAACGCAGCCGCTCGAACAATATTCTGCTTGCCTCGTAATACTCACGTATCTCGACTTCTCAGTGATCGCCACTGGCTTCCGATCAGGAAGAGGATCCCTTTCAAGATCCTACTCCACATCCATAAAGCCTTACACGGGACAGGCCCTGGTTACCTACGAGCGAGAATTGGGTTCTACACTCCCCCTAGAAATTTGCCCTCAGCAAACCTGTGTCCAGCCAAAATTTCGCGGATCAATAAGACAAGGACGGGGGCAGATCCTTTTCCTTCCTAGGCCCCTCTCTATGGAATAAACTTCCCCTGGAACTCAGACACATCAAAGCAAAAGCTAAAAACTTGTCTTTTCCCCAAAAACTGACATCATGTCCCTATTCCCCCTCCTTAACCCTTCTCCTCATAGTCATTAGCACCAGGACACTCCTTGGAGTAACAGTTTGTGCTTTAGAAATACTTTCACATTCACAAAGATACAGAACACATTCACAAAGAGACACACAACACATCCACGCAACGATACACAACACATTCACACAGAGACACACCCGACACAACCACACAAAAGTGCACAGCACATCCACATAAAGACGCATGACACATCCACACAGAGGCACACAACACAGACGCAGATGACAAATCCACACAGAGACACCACACATCTCATAGAGACACATGCCACATCCACACAAAGATACACAACACATCCATACAGAAGACACATGACACATATACACAGAGACACATGACACATCCAAATAGAGACACACAACACACCCACACAGAGACACACAACACATCTCACGGAGAGAACAACACACCACCACAGACACACAAGACACATCCATGCAACGATACACAGCACATTCACACAGAGACACACCCGACACAGCCACACAAAAGTGCACAAAACATCCACACAAAGACACATGACCTATCCACACAGAGGCACACAACACATCCACACAGACACACATGACACATCCACAGAGACACCACACATCTCATAGAGACGCACACCACATCCACACAAAGATACACAACACATCCATACAGAGACACATACACACAGAGACACATGACACATCCAAATAGAGACACACAACACACCCACACAGAGACACACCTCACAGAGTACACAGCACACCAACACAGAGACACACTACTCATCCACACAGAGACAAACAAAACATCTACACAGAGGCACACATCACATCTACATAGAGACACTCGACACATCCACACAGAGACTAATGACACATCTCATAGAGTACACAACACAACACATCAACCCAGAGACACTCGACACATCCACACAGAGACTAATGACACATCCATAGAGGGATACTTGACACATTCACACAGAGACACCCAACACAGCCACACAAATACATGTGACACATTCACACACAGACACACGACCCATGATGCAGAAGTGTTGCATAGATGTTTGTAACTTGCGAATTTCCATTATCACCGACCATCCACCCAACTCCTTCACTCACGCTTAGCCTCCGGAGGACGACTGGTCCCGAAGGGACCAGGAGGGCCTGACACACCAGAGTTCGGGCTGCTCATGCTCAGCCTCCGGAGGACAACTGGTCCCGAAGGGTCCAGGAGGGCCTGAGAGACCAGAGTCCGGGCTGCTCACGCTCAGCCTCCAGAGGACAACTGGTCCCGAAGGGACCAAGAGGGAACAACAGACCAGAGTCCGGGCTGCTCACGCTCCTCATCCGGGAGGACGACTGGCCCCGAAGGGACCAGAAGGGCCCAACAGACCAGAGTCCGGGCTGCTCGCGCTCAGCCTCCGGAGGATGACTGGTCCCGAAGGGACCAGGAGGGCCCGACAGACCAGAGTCCAGGCTGCTCACGCTCAGCCTCTGGAGGACGACTGGCCCCGACAGACCAGAGTCCGGGCTGCTCACGCTCAGCCTCCGGAGGACGACTGGTCCTGAAGGAACCAGGAGGGTCCAACAGACCAGAGTCCAGGCTACTCACACTGGTCCCAAAGGAACCAGGAGGGTCCCACAGACCAGAGTCTGGGCTGCTCACGCTTAGCCTCCGGAGGACGTCTGGTCCCAAAGGGACCAGGAGGGCCCGACAGACCAGAGTCCGGGCTGCTCACGCTCCACCTCCGGAGGACGACTGGCCCCGAAGGGACCAGGAGGGCCCGACAGACCATAGTCCGGGCTGCTCATGCTCCGCCTCCAGAGGACGACTGGTCCCAAAGGGACCAGGAGAGTCCGACAGACCAGAGTCCGAGCTGCACACGCTCAGGTTCCGGAGGACGACTGACTCCGAAGGGACCAAGAGTGCCCGACAGACCAGAGTCCTGGCTGCTCACGCTCAGCCTCCGGAGGACGACTGGCCCCGAAGGGACCAGGAGGGCCCAGCAGACCAGAGTCCGGGCTGCTCACGCTCAGCCTCCGGAGGACGACTGGTCCCGAAGGTACCAGGAGGGTCCGACAGACCAGAGTCCGGGCTAAACTGCGTCTGGGTGTAGACCAGGTTCATGTTGATGCTTCCCACCGATAAAAGGATTATTAATAAATTAGCCTCGGCATTGCCTGCCCCACAGGTGTACCCCAGGGTTACATCACTCAAGGGAAGACTCTTCTTCTGATACAGAGGCACCTTGTGGTGGTCTCTGTACCACAGACCCACCCCTGGTAGGGGTACACTTCCACTGCCTTCCCCTTAAAGAGACTCACACAGCATCAGCAACTCTTTCCCTCCCATATTAGAGATAGTATTGGGTCTTTCTCATTCTCAGCTGCAGTGAGGCCAGTTCTGTAAAGTAAAGGCAAACTTTTTATCAACAAAGGCTCAAATGTGTGCTAATGTAGCTTACATTGGTGCTACTCTACGTGTAGGTTTACTGTCCCAGTGCTACTAGATCGAATGCATGATCAGTTGGGAACACGTTCTGAAATTCTGAAGGCTTCAGGATAGTCAGTGTTAGTGAACCTGGAAGAACACCTAATCAGTGTATCTCTGTACGGAAGCAAGGATGTGGTCAGTGGGCGGCGTCTACAATGATTGACTTCTGTCTGAAGGGAGATGATTGGATGTGACTGCAGGGGAGTGTCTGGGAAGTGTAAGCCTGAGTGCTCAGGAAGATTGCAAAAAGAGATATCTTCATTGAAAAAGAGCAGTTCACAAATGATTTGCCTGTGAAACAACCCTCCCGCCCTGGCAAAGAGAAGTGTGGGGGGGGGGAACCTCTCTTTGGGACAATCCTGGTGGTAGAAGCGGCCCCATAATGGAGGTCTGATTGGATCCTAGAGGACCCATGGGATGAAAAGCCTATCACAAGGCCAGGTCTGAGCCACTGGTGGCCAGATTCTGCAAGATCAGTTAGCCACCGCTGAGGTCCGGACTGCCCTAAAGACCCAAACACCATGCGAATGGAAGAAGGGCAGAGATGAAAGTGTATATAGGAGTGGAGCTGGTGTGGGGTGACTGGAGTCCCCAGGTTGAGGTGTGAAATCTTAGTTTAAGCTGAGATGTGAACTAGTGCCTAACTAGGAATCTGGTGTTGTGGTTGAGATGTGGGTTCCTGGCTAAGTTGGGATGTGGTCTAGTTATTATGGTGTGTAGGTTAAGCTGTGATGCAGTCGGATGACTGAGGTGTGGTCTTATGCTAAAGTTGTGATTTCGTCTTGGGGTTGAGGTGTGGTCTATTTCTTATTTTGAGATGTGCTTTTAGTGGTTGTGTGAGCTCTTGGTTATGCTGAGATGTAGTGTAGCGTCAGAGTTGAGATGTGGTCTCATGAATGAGGTGTGGCCTCTTAGTTAAGTTGAGATGTAGTCTGATATCTAGGTTCAGATATGGCCTTGTGGTTGAGGTGTGTCCATTGTTACATTGGGATAAGGTCTGATAGTTGCTATGTTGTCTGTAAGTTGACATGCAGTGGAACGGTTGAATGTTGTCTTGTCCACGAGTTGTGATGTGTGACTTGTGGTTGAAGTCTGGTCTAATTTGTTACATTGAGATGTGGTCTGGTGTTTGAAGTGTGAGCCTCTGGTTACGCTGTGATGTAGTCTGGTGTCTAAATAGAGATATGTTGTCTGGTGTCTAGGTTGAGATATGGCCTCGTGCTTGAGGGGTAACTTAATATTAAGTTGGGGTGTGATCTAGTGTTTAAATTAACATGTGGGCCATTAACTAAATTGCCATTACAGACAGATCGCTTCATTTGTTAAGCGTAAATTAGAAGATCATGGAAATAGGATGAACCCCATTATCAAGCATCTAAGACTGGATATTAACCATTTTATTTACATTTTAATAACAACAATTATATTTTTTATTTTCCTTCAGTTGGACTGTGCAAATTTTCTTCGTGTTCTCCACATCTACAACCAAACCCACCTGTTTGCCTGTGGAACCGGCGCTTTTCACCCCAGGTGTGCGTTCATTGACATGACCATTTTTCGTAAGGTAAGCCCCATGTTCAGCACAGTACACATTTGTGGCAGAGAGACATGTTTCTCCTGTAGAGAGTAATCACCCTGGTCAGTAAATAAATATGCTTGGGTTCTCCTGCACTTGGCAGAGGATGGCAGGGTTGGCATAGGTAGAGGCGATCTGGCTTTCAAGAGAGCAGGAGACCACCCCACAGCCGAGCTGCACTGAACATGACAGTCTTTACCCTCATGATGGGTTTTCACTCTCATCCAAACACTGGCCCCTACTGGTGAAGCCTGGAATGACAATTTGCTTTCTCCACAGCTAATGGAGCCAGGTATTATTGTCAACCAGGCACTGTCTGCTGTTGGTGAGATGCTGAAGGCGTCCTTCCTCCTCCATAACCCACCGTGTAAGCTTGTACGCTCACCCAAACATCGCCCCAGCTGGTGAGACACGTGAAGGCATCCTTCCACCTCCACAACCCACAGTGTGAGCTTGTAAACTCACCCAAACAGCGCCCCTGCTGGTGAGACACGTGAAGGCATCCTTCCACCTCCATAACCCACAGTGTGAGCTTGTACACTCACTCAAACAGCGCCCCTGCTGGTGAGACACTGAAGGCGTCCGTCCTCCTCCATAACCCACAGTGTGAGCTTGTACACTCACCCAAACAGTGCCCCTACTAGTGAGACGCTGAAGGCGTCCTTCCTCCTCCATAACCCACAGTGTAAGCTTGTACGCTCATCCAAACAGCACCCCTGCTGGTGAGACACATGAAGGCATCCTTCCACCTCCATAACCCATAGTGTGAGCTTGTACACTCACTCAAACAGCGCCCCTGCTGGTGAGACGCTGAAGGCGTCCTTCCACCTCCATAACCCGCAGTGTGAGCTTGTACACTCACTCTTACGACGGCACCACTTACGTCACAAAGGCTGACAGCACCTGCGATTGCATCAGAATTCTTGGAACTAACACACAACTGTCTATTATATCCTGGAATGTGGCAGGCCTTAAAAAACTTCTTAGGATCAACTCAGCAATCAACCACCTAAAAATAAAAAACGACATCCTCTGCCTACAGGAGACTTGGGCCACCAAACCCATAATCCTTCTAGGTTTCTACGAGCTCCACACCACAGCCACAAAACGCAACATCTTTGGGCGGGGATCCGGCGGACTCTCAATCTACATGAATGAAGCTAGCAGAATAGAGACTACTGTAATCACAACCAATACCGCAGACCTGCAAGCAGCGCTGATTAGTGGTCTAAAAAGCAACAACAACTCAACCCGTCTACTGCTAATGAACTGCTATGTTAACCCTGCTTTCCACCCAAAAAAACAAGCTTTAAAAACACTAGCAACAAAAATTGACACTCTTCTAAATAAATATGTCTCACATTTTCCAGTAATTGCCGGGGACTTGAATATCCTGAAGTTGGGGAACCTGAAAACCCACCCGACTCTCCACAGAGGCAGCCTTCTTGCAGCGCCTCTTTGACAGTCATAGCCTGGCCCCCATACTTTCCATCAAAGAGGCCCAGGATCCCCTCTGGTTCCCATTCCCCTCTTTCAGGGACAAATCCACAATTGACTACATTTTAATCTCAGACCAATTGATGCCACATCTCAGCAACTTCGAAGTGGACAACAGGGTTGAGAGTGACCATAGAACGCAGAGGGCAACCCTCCAATTAGACAGGAAAGCTGCCTCACAACTGCAAACATTAGGGGACTCAACCGGGGAGGAGTGCCACAAAGTCCTGAGCAGAATAAAATGGTCCGCAAAACTCGGCCTAAAACTCACCGATTGAATCACATCTAAAGAGTCAAACCCTATAGCAACAAGCACTGTCCCCCTTCCGGTCCATTGAGAAGCACTCCTAGCAGACCTCAAACAAGCCCTAGGGGGCAGACCCGGAATCACTCAGACGCGGGTCACTCACGCCCATCCATTCCACTTACACATTAAACCGAAGGAATTATAGACAACCAAACGCAGTCTTTAAAAGGCCCTGAAGGCGAGAAGAAAAGGGAACAAAAACTTACAAACACAAACAATCCCTGCACTTCGTGAGGAGTACAGAAAGAAATTCCGGCAGTTAAGAACCAAGAAGATTGAGGCAGAATGGCTGAAAATCTTCACCCTCCGCAAAGAAAGGGGACATATTCAACTCTGGAAGTACATCAATAAACATAGCAACACCGGTCAGACAAAGGAGAACGGAGTGGCAGCCAACGAGTGGGTCAATCACGTCAAACAGTTATACCTTAACCATCAGAATACACCATATACAAACCCAAACCAATTTTCATCAGCACCACGTCAGGTCCCCCAAATAACCAGTATCACAGAGGCCAAGGTAACCGACCTAATCAAAAAAATGAGGACAGATGGAGCCCCAGGACCCAATGGGGTTCCCGCATCAGTGTTCAAACCCTCGTATACTGGTCAGGACAGCTTACCCCACTCTTCAAGCATGCCCATGCCACCTCAACAATTCCATTGTCATGGAAAGGTTCCATCCTCTTCCCAATCCATAAAAAAGGGGACCGTACGAAACCGGAAAATTACCGTCTCATTGCTTTACTAGACCTAGAAGCAAAAGTGTACGCCAGAAAACTACTGAAAGAACTAGAAGCCTGGGCAAAAGACAACAATCTCCCATTTTTCCAATCTGGAGTCAGGCCAGAAAGCTCCACCACGGATCACATCCTAGCACTGGGTCACCTGTCACATCGAGCTACACAGCCAACGCAACCACCTCTGTTTTGCTGTTTCGTAGACTACAGTGCAGCATTTGACCGGGTGGACCGAGGGAAACAGTGGGAGAAACTAGTCACCTGGGGAATCCCCCAGCAGCGACTAAAGGCTGTAACTGCATTACACCAGGGGACTTGGGTCCGCATGAAGACCAGCCAATCCACTGTAACAGCAAAGGTGTCAACCAACAACGGCCTGAAACAAGGGTGTGTCTTCGCCCCCCTTCTCTTTAATCTCTACACAGCAGATCTGGTCAAAGCCTTGGAAGGTGCTTGTCTACTAACACCAAGGCTGGGGAAGGCGCGGCTCCAAATCCTCCAGTATGCTGACGACATTGTAATAATGGATCACTCGCGGACTGGTCTACAGAGAGCCCTTAATGCACCCCACAGGTACATTCAAAAGAACAACTCTTGGTAAACCAGGAGAAGACTAAGATAGTCATCTTTGGGAAGAATCCACGAAAGATAACAGCTCAATGGGGACTAGGTGACCTGCAAATAAAAACATGCAAGGGTTACACCTATCTTGGCGTCAGGCTATCAGACCGGGCACACCCAGTGGCCCACTTAAAACACCTGAGAAGCAAGGGAGCTGGTATCATTCACAGCTTGAAAATTCAAATCAGCAGCTACACAGACCAACCGCTGAACCCATCCTAAAAAGTTTGAGAGCTAAACTAGTCCCCTCCCTCAATTACGCTCACCTAGCCTTCCCTGGTGCACTGAACAAGTATCTCATGAATTTCCAAATCTCCGCTTACAAGAAAGTTTTAACGCTTCCTCGGCAGGCCAGGAGAGCCAGAGTGAGGCTCGAGCTGGGACTTGCCTGTCTGGATATTATATGCTCTGGGGACATAATAAAATATTACATCAGCACTCTGCGTGCCTCAGCACCCTCACTGAAAGTACAAATCAAAACAATCTTCGAAAAGGCAGGCTCCCCATGGCAGGCACAGCTGGAAGCGGCCACAAGCCTCCTTGAAATAGAAGTTTGCAATCTGCAAAACCAGGACATCCTGGTTACAGCCTGGAAAAAAACAGTGAACACACAGGCTAAGAAACTGCCATTAGAAAGGGACTTGGAAAGTTTACGCCACCGATCAAACCTTTCCGCATTGGATGCCTCCTACATCTTGGGCAAACCTCAGCCTTTCTTCGAGCAAGCACTGACAGCCCAGGCTCGGAAAAGAATCACCTACATGAGACGGCTCGCACTGCCTATCGTGGACTTCAATCCATCCTGGGCCCGGCGGGACAAGTCAGTCGCCTGTCGTCTATGCGGCTACAAACGCGAATCCTGGCTTCATCTGCTGTGCTGCTGCCCAAAGACGGCAAGCGAGCGACACCGCCTGTTAATTCCAATTTGCAGGTCTTACGGCCTCAGACATTGCAGAGAAGTCTCAGATCTGTGTTTCTCTGCCAATACGACGCAATTCGGGCCGCACTGACATAAACCACCAAAGCTATTAGGCGCAGCAACTAGCTGGCCACAAAGCCCGAACGATGATGATCAAAGGTTCAGCAAAGCAAAATAACAATCTGGCGTCAGCATTAAAACTAAAAAGCCTTAGTTCGGGTCACATTCAACACAAGAAACTCCAGGAACACAAGGAAATCAATACGTTCAAGATCAGAAGATTAAACAAGCATGCCAGATAAGTCAACTCATGCACTCTGCACCGAAACGAGAAAAAACACCTTTTTATGTTGTTTTAAAATGTTTTTATTCTAAATCAATGCTGGGACTGTAATTATAAAGGTTTTATTAATTTTGCACAGTAAATCAATATTTACTTACTGGGTTAAAGGGCGAGAAGCCCGGGCCTCTAGACGCTGCTGACACTTGTATGCATTAGCACCTTCGTTCGTATCTGATAACCCCATGGTCCATCAACCGTCAAAGTTCACGACTTCATCGGTGTAACTTGGAGAGCTGCCCTGGTTCCAGCAGATTAAGGAAGCTACCTGTGACCCTGCAAAGATTACACATTTTTTGAGAGATGGGATTTTTTCAAAGCTCAGTGGTACCCACTGTGAGGAGTCAGAGGCAGCCAAACAGGCTTGCAGGAGTTTGGAGCCGTTGCTTCAGGGTTAGTGGGGTCGGTGGCAGCAATAAGGGATTGCTCGAGCTTGGAGCCGGTGCTTAAGGATTAGTGGAGTCCGAAGCAGCCATACGGGATTGCTTGAGCTTGGAGCCGGTGCTTAAGGGTTAGTGAAGTCCGTGGCAGCCATACGGGATTGCTTGAGCTTGGGGCCGGTGCTTAAAGGTTAGTGGAGTCCGTAGCAGCCATACGGGATTGCTTGAGCTTGGAGCCGGTGCTTAAGGGTTAGTGGAGTCCGTGGCAGCCATACGGGACTGCTTGAGCTTGGGGCCGGTGCTTAAAGGTTAGTGGAGTCCGTAGCAGCCATACCGGATTGCTTGAGCTTGTAGCCGGTGCTTAAGGGTTAGTGGACTCCGTGGCAGCCATACAGGCTTGCAGGAGCTTGAAGCCGGTGCTTAAGGATTAGTGAAGTCAGTGGCAGCCATACGGGATTGCTTGAGCTTGGAGCCGGTGCTTAAGGATTAGTGGAGTCCGTGGCAGCCATACGGGATTGCTTGAGCTTGGGGCCGGTGCTTAAGGATTAGTGAAGTCAGTGGCAGCCATACAGGATTGCTTGAGCTTGGAGCCGGTGCTTAAGGATTAGTGAAGTCCGTGGCAGCCATACGGGATTGCTTGAGCTTGGAGCCGGTGCTTAAGGATTAGTGGAGTCCGTGGCAGCCATACGGGATTGCTTGAGCTTGGAGCCGGTGCTTAAGGGTTAGTGGAGTCCGTAGCAGCCATACGGGACTGCTTGAGCTTGGAGCCGGTGCTTAAGGGTTAGTGAAGTCCGTGGCAGCCATACGGGATTGCTTGAGCTTGGAGCCGGTGCTTAAGGATTAGTGGAGTCCGTGGCAGCCATACGGGATTGCTTGAGCTTGGAGCCGGTGCTTAAGGGTTAGTGGAGTCAGTGGCAGCCATACGGGATTGCTTGAGCTTGGAGCCGGTGCTTAAGGGTTAGTGAAGTCCGTAGCAGCCATACGGGATTGCTTGAGCTTGGAGCCGGTGCTTAAGGGTTAGTGGAGTCCGTAGCAGCCATACGGGATTGCTTGAGCTTGGAGCCGGTGCTTAAGGGTTAGTGGAGTCCGTAGCAGCCATACGGGATTGCTTGAGCTTGGAGCCGGTGCTTAAGGATTAGTGGAGTCAGTGGCAGCCATATGGGATTGCTTGAGCTTGGAGCCGGTGCTTAAGGGTTAGTGAAGTCCATAGCAGCCATACGGGATTGCTTGAGCTTGGAGCCGGTGCTTAAGGGTTAGTGGAGTCCGTAGCAGCCATACGGGATTGCTTGAGCTTGGAGCCGGTGCTCAAGGGTTAGTGGAGTCAGTGGCAGCCATATGGGATTGCTTGAGCTTGGAGCCGGTGCTTAAGGGTTAGTGAAGTCCGTGGCAGCCATACGGGATTGCTTGAGCTTGGAGCCGGTGCTTAAGGGTTAGTGGAGTCCGTAGCAGCCATACGGGATTGCTTGAGCTTGGAGCCGGTGCTTAAGGATTAGTGGAGTCCGTGGAAGCCATACGGGATTGCTTGAGCTTGGAGCCGGTGCTTAAGGGTTAGTGGAGTCGGTGGCAGCCATATGGGCTTGCAGGAGTTTGGAGCCTTGCTTAAGCGTTTTTCTTTGATATTCAACTATCCATACACAACACCATCTTGGGACGTACCTTTAATCTCAGGGTCTCCAGGTATCCCCGATCCAGTCCTTGGATTCCGTAGACCTGAAGTTTCTTTCTGCCAACGTGGAGTTTTCGTAGCCATTTGTGAGCCATGTGATCTCCTGCTGCGTACATCTCCATATGTTTATTCCATGACAAGGTTGTCCTTTGTCCAAGTCCTTCTTTTTTAACCAAAATTCATCCAACATTTCATTGCATGTAGGACTTTGAGTTGCCAGTTGTTTTTCTTCTCTGTTCTCAGATGACAGAGTATTTCTTCATATATTAAATCTATACAGAGAGAATTCCATTTATCTACAAAGACAGTTATTATCAAAAATCGATTATTTATTTGTAACTTACGGTTTGCCTGGACATGGTTTGCGTCCATCAATGGCAAGTCTTTGTCCTAGACTCGACTAGCTATGTCAATGACTTACCAGAAGGTAGGGGGTGACTTGCCTGCTCTAGTACATATTCATTCCACAAGAGGCATATCAGTCTACTGAGCATCCTGAAAGGGGTTTCCATTTAGGACATTTGTGATGCGAACACTTGGGCACCTTCTCACAATCTTGTGACCCATTATGATTTGCAGGTGGGCGGTGCATTATCAACAGACTTTGGTTTGCATGTTTTGTTGGTTGTGAGGTATTAAGACCTGATTTAAAGTTTGGAGGACAGGGTACCCCACTCAAATGTAACAGAGTACCCTGTCGAACAAACCTCGCTCCACCCACCTCATTTATAGATAGGCAGTGCTTATTTTTTCTGTCAATGGCGCCCCTGTTGGCTCTGTCAACAGAAAGCTTCCTTCGATGTCATCGTCCCCGACCCAGGTGTCCCTGGACACCCAAAAAAGATTAAGCGAGTTGGTATAAGCAGCAAGTTTTTGATCTTTGACTGCACCTCATAAAGTAAGCAGAAAAGGGTGAGTTTTACTCACTGGGGTTGGGATAGAAGTTGTTGTTTTTTTACTTTTCTTAGACTGTCAGGTTATATCTGTGTCTGGAAGCAGAACCCCCATAATGGAGAGAAGAAGACGAGGGAGGCTGGGACTCGGGGCAATGGATATTACGATGTGGAACTGGGCCAACTCTACACGTGTGCGTCTGAAGCGTCATCACATATTAATACACTCCCCATTGATTATTGTATGGTTGCTAGTGGATTCCTGGGGGTCCTCTTACAGAAAGGCCAGGAAAACCCGAGGTTAATAGAAGCAAAGTCTGGCCCCAGACTCCTATGGCCGGTCTAACCGGACTCTTGTAAGGGTGAGTCTAGGGAGCGGTATGAACTATTAGAACCATAAGATGATGGCTGGATGTGGCAGCAAATACCGGAAACCCCTAGGTGGACCTCGGATTTAAACTCGTTTTCTGTGGGTTTTTTGCTCTCTCATGGAATGACTTGATTGGTCCAGCCTGCACAGATGATAGTGACTTTAGAGCATGCTGGTTAAACGTTTATCCATATGGGAAGTGCGGTGATGGACACCGACCTGTCACTGTTTTGATTCCTCCTAGGATGGACCCTTGGTTCTCAAGCTGGAACAGACAGAGTGTGGGAAAGGCAAGTGCCCGTACGACCCCCAGCAGCAGGTGGCTACTGCGCTGATTGGTGAGTCAATGGTCATGGAAAGTGAGAGCCGGAGCACTATTGAAAAATAAATGTATAGTATGCAGTAGCAAAGGTCTGGGATTGGCTGTTGACATTTTGGCTTTGGCAATGCTTATTTTGTTTCTGAATGCTATTTGTATGAAGGCAAATATTGTATGAAAACAAGCAAATGTATTTTTTATGTGAAAGCACATATTGCACCAGACCCATTATTGTGAGGATGTGCGTGTTGTGCAAGAGCAGAATGCTGTCACTCACAGTTAGTTCAGCCAAAGACTGAAGTGGACTAATCCTGTCCAATAGGCTGTGGTGGGTGGGAGCAGAATGTGACTGGCACTACAGCAAACCAATGAAGAGGGCTGAATAAAGGCCCCTGTAAGTATGTATAGTATGTATATTTTATTAAAAAGAAAAGATCTTGGCTAATGCCAGGCCTAAAAAAGAGCAAAAAAGATATACAAGTGACTGAGGAGCAAGCAGTCCTCTGTAGACTTGAAAGCTAACAACAAAACTGTAAGTTGGCAAAATAAATGTATCTTATCTGCAATATTGTGTGTTGTTGCATTTTGCTACATTAAAAGAAAAACTGTAGAAAATACTCCTCTAGATAATCTGGACACTACAAAGCCTCCCTGTATTGTTTTGTGGAGAGAATTCGACCAAAATTGAGACGTACACAGAAGCTGTTGTATATGCAAAAAGTTTGGAGAGACATCTGTTGCATAGCTTAATGGTTCTAATCAAAATCTCACAATTATAGCACCTAAAAGCCATTGTCGCTATAAACATGACTTTGTCATCCAGAGATGGATATCTCTCAAACATTTTCATCAATCACGGACATCTCTTGCCCTGTGTGGGTCATCAATGTGACGCAATAGCCAAACCTTGACAGTAATAAAGCCCATGGTGTCATTTACCAAAGAATGAGAATGTTGCTGTCTCAGAACCGTTTGTGTGATGTTGTTTGTCTTCCTTCAGATGGAGAACTCTACGCAGGGATCTCCTCAGACTTCATGAGCAGAGATGCCGGCTTCTTCCGAAGTCTTGGACATCGTCACGTGATAAGGACAGAGCAGTATGACTCCAGGTGGCTGCAAGGTGAGCTCCACGGACCACCAGTAGCGGGTGGTGTAAGCGAAATGTGGTGGGGCAGCACGGGGGAGGGGCAGCGCGAGGGGGCTGAAATAATAACAAAAAAATGTACCCGATGGTCTTCTGCTCACCGCTCTGCTCGCCGGTCTTCTCCTCTTGGCAAAAGCTGAAGCTCACAGCTTCCCCTGTGGCCAATCCCGAGGCTGCTCTCACCATGAGACCAGTGTCGGGTCTGAGCGGAACGGCTTGTTTTGCGCGTTCATCGGGAGCCTGTGCCTGCAGATCTCTCCAGCCAGCAACACAGCTGGGTCGGAGAGATGTCAGCGCACTTGACAGTTTGGCCATCCTAAGACAGCCGGCCAAACCATCATGCACACTGACAGCAGTGCTCACCACTCCCCCCCCCCCCGCTGCAGTGCTGTGGCCCCGCCCCCCAGATTCGGCCACAGGATGAAAAATAGAATGATATGCATTTAGGTCATTTCATTTTTCGTTTGCCTCTGCGGGCAGTTGGGCAACGCTCCTCTGCCATAGAGCAGCCGCCCCTGCAGACCACCCTAACATAGGCGGCTGCAAGGTGAGCTCCACTGACCACCCTAGGACAGGAGGCTGCAAAATGAGACTGGCAGCCGCAGTTGAGAGGAGGTGACTTACCTCCTCAGCTTCCCCATCTCTTAATGTCTCATTCATTTATTAGTGTAGTTTTAGGATCTCAGACATTCAACCCAGGAGGTTGGAGCAATTGGTAAGTTGTGATATGAGAGGGAAATAGCGAGAAACAAAGACAGAGAGACAGATGGACAGAATAACAGAGAGAAAGAAAGAGAAAAATAAAGAAAGAGAGGAAGAAACACCAAGTGAGAGAGCAACAGAGACAAAGAGAGGGCGAGTGAGAAAGACAATGAGAGTGACCAGACAGAGAGAGAAACAGAGCGAGGGAAACAAAGACACAAAGAGAAATAGTGATGAGATAAGGAGGGAGAAACAGAAGTAGAGCGCAACAGAGACAGTGAGAAAGAGACAGGGAGAGACAGAGATAGAGTGTAGACAAAGGCAGAAAGACTGACAATTGGGGGCAGAGAAAGAAAGAGAGATGCAAGAGAGAGATACAAACAGAAAGACTGAATCAAAGACAGAGAGAGACGGGAAAAAAGGGACAAAGAGGTGAAAAAAGGATATCAAAATGCTAAAGGGACACAAGACTAAACAACGAGGATGGTATGGAGAAAAAACCCGGAGGAGCCCCACAGTGCATGGAATCATACCTCCCACACTGCTTACGGTGTGGGGGTATGAGTCCAACATGTTTGATACCAAACATGACAGGGATCGTTACAGCCAGTTTAGAGTTAGCCATCGCGTAATGAACCATGACCACTCTATATGTCGTAATGGCTGATGCACTTACAACACCTGGAGAATGGACTCCGAGGGTCGTAGGGGTGTCCTGCTCATACAGGGCACCCTCACACTTAGAACCAAGCACCCTGCCTTCAGGATTGAAAGGCCTGTGTTAGGGGTGACTTTTAGGTTTTAAGTGCAGTGACCTCAGATATAAGAGACCCTATATCTGTTGTAAGCACCAGCTCACACAGGCTGCAATGGCCGGCCTGTAGTTACAGTTTGAGTGGTCTCCCATGGGTGGCATAATACATGCTTCAGTCCATGGGGGACACCTGGTGTATCTATGCCCTGGGTACCTCAGTACCATATACTAGGGACTTACAAGGGTACGCCAGTAGCCAATCTGGGGGGTACCTCAGTACTCACCATGTCCAATTTAGGGAGGAAGCACAGAGACGGGTCCTGAGTAGCAGGATCCCTGTCAGACTAGTCAGTAAAACATGATGACACCAGGAAAAAAGTGGGGGTGACCATGAAAGCAGATCCTACTTTCCTACATATGGTGTTCAAACTTTCATCCATTTTATGACTGATTGTTTTTTTTCTGCGCCACAGACCCAAAGTTTGTGAAAGTCCAGGTGATGCCAGAAAGCGACAGTGAAGAAGACGACAAGGTGTACTTGTTCTTCACCGAGCGGGCCCAGGAGGCAGAGGGTGGCGGAGGAAAGGTCATTTACTCCCGGGTATCCCGAGTGTGTAAGGTGGGTTCCTTCAGTGGTCGGGGGTCACGCCTCTTGAGTTTGTATTGTATTTAGCACTTGTATAGCGCTTCGCAGCCACTAGTATAGTCAAAGCACTGTGTAATCCTCGTGTGGTTTGTGAATCAGGGCCCATGTGCATGATAGGTAGATTATAGGCTTGCTCTGTAACCTGTCTGAGATGCTTTGGGGATGTGTGTGAGGTTGGGGTATGTTGGGTTGGCTTGGATGGTGTAGCATCTGGTTCGCGTGTGTGGTGTTTTGTAGGATTGGCTTACTTGGAATTGTGCTGGTGTTTTGTGTTTTGTTGGCTTGGACTTAGGGTTAGAGACGGTGTTGTGCTGGGAAGCATGGTGTTGCATTTTGTTGGCTAGTGTGGTCTGGTGTTGGGTTGGTTTGCATGGAATTGTGCTGGTGTTTTGTGTTCTGTTGGCTTGGGCTTAGGGTTAGACACAGTATTTTACTGGGATGCGTGGTGTTGCATTTGGTTGCCATGTGTGGTGCTGGGTTTTGAAGGATTGGCTTACATGGAATTGTGCTGGTGTTTTGTGTTCTGTTGGCTTGGGCTTAGGTTTAGAGACGCCGTTGTGCTGGAAAGCATGGTGTTGTATTTTTGGGCGACTGTGGTCTGGTGCTGGGTTGGTTTGCATGGAGTTGTGCTGGTGTGCTGGGTTCTGTTGGCTTGGACTTGTTGCGTTGGGTTGGAACTTGGAAGCAGTCTTGTGCCAGAATGCTTGGTGTTGTATGGTGTTGCATTTGGTTGGCTTGAGAGGTGTGGGTTGTGTCGGGTTGGCGTATGTGCCATTGTGCTGGTTTGTGTTGGTTTGCGCTGTATGCCAACAGCGCCGCTGGGTTCATGACTTAAATGTTCAAGTCATTAGTACATTATCTCTTGACTAGGAGCTTCTAGGAGCTTCTTCCGCACCCTGAACCAAGGAACTGACGGGGGGGCTCCTGTCCATGTTGTCCCCTCCCCACATACCTGCCCCTTCATTATGCACCGCCTCACACCTCCACGCTCTTTTCACCCCCAGAATGACATCGGTGGGCAGCGCAGCCTGGTCCATAAATGGAGCACCTTCTTGAAGGCCCGCCTGGTGTGCTCCGTCCCGGGTCCGGGGGGCATCGAAACCCACTTCGATGAGCTGAGTAAGTACACGCGCCAGGGACGCTTTTATTGTAAGTTAAAATCCTGTTGGAAAAATGATATTTGTATTTATTGATGCGCAATCAGGTGTGTATCAGAATCACAAACACAGCAACAAAGTGTTACATAAGGAGTCTGCTATCTGTTGGGTGGCCATGGGAACATTGTAATTATGGCAATGAAATTCATGAAATTCTTGAACTTTGCATTCCGCGAAATACACAAATTTTCTCAGTATTTGGCACTATGAAATATTGTTTAATTTGTGCCTGTGATAGACTGGTTCATCCAGAAAATGTCATGCCCAGATACAATTTGTTCTCAAACCAGTGTCCTGCTGGTATCTCTGAAGGCTTTTGTGTGCAAAGTGCACCCTTGCCTAAACAAATTCACACGAACCACAGTGAAGCCACATTTGGCTCTGGAAGGATAATTTGGCAACAATTTTTAATAGAATTTCACACAATTTTACATTAAACGCAGCAGCCTTTGATGTCCAGGAACAGACAGTGGGCCTGCACCCTTCACCGGGCACAGCATCAGATGTGAGGGGCTGGGCCCATCTCTTTGGGCCAAGGGTGAATCCATCTAACTAATCAGTGTGCACCCTGGCAGAGGGCACACCTGAACCCCAACCATCAGTGGGATCGAGGCAAGTGCATCATAGAAATGACGTCAGCATTTGACAGGCCAACACTCCTCTTCTCAGTCTTCAGAGAAGCACTGAATTAAAGATGGGAGCTGGGGCAACTCTCTATGGGAAGGGGCTCTACCCGCACAGCGTGAGGAGATGCAAGTAGAGAAGAAGAAAAAGAATGTCAAAAAACGAAATATCAGTAAATTAAAAATAGAGTGGACAAAGATGAAACAGAAAGTGCATGAAATTAATTAAATTTGAAACCAGCATTAGAAATGCAAATAGGTCTGGCTTATGAATGAAAGTGCCTTAAGTGTCATTGATGGGTTTCTGAATGTTTGATTCATTCAGCATTCCGTCCATCATTTGTTGCTGCAGCACTTTTCGCCCTAAGTGGGAAGGGTATGCCCAGATGTGAGTCCTTTGCTCTCTGTGCCACTGGATTCAACCTAGCCTGGCTGATGAAGGGTGTTACCCCGAAACCGGTCCCACGATGCTTGTTTCTGGTCTAGGGAGGACCTGGCTTGGCAGTTCGGGCTGAACTGTTCCCCTGAGGAGCAGCGTCAAGACTGATTTGCATATGGCTGGGTCCAAGCTGGGGTGGCATGGTGAGCAAAAGAACAAGGGATTTAACCCAGATCTCTTGACTGTGCGTGAATGTTTGATTCATTCAGCATTCCATCCATCATTTGTTGCCGCATCACATTGATGGGTTTAGACTCTCAATAAGTCATCATACATCCATCCATCATGGCAGTCTGTCACTCATCTTTGCACGCATGCACCCATTCATCCATACACTGACTCACTCTTGCATTCACCCTATGGGACAACGGCAATCAAACACACACAAAGTCAACAACATATGCAGGATAGCAGCAAGCAAGCTACCCACTAGCACTGCAAAGAGATCTGCTGTGCCATCTTAAGAAACATTAAAATAAAGGGAGAGAATAAATGAAGGGGGAATTATAAAAGAAAAAAATTGAATAATAAAGGGCAGGTCATCAAGCCCTGACACGGAAGCGTACAACATTTTAGTTGTATGTACACATATGATCACAAAATGCTGCCATTCACAGGGCAAGTGAGACGATGACTGAGATGGGCTGAACCATTACCCCGCGCAGTGCACTGTCATGGTCTGAAGTAGAAGGCACATGACACTCGGACAGATCAGTGGCAGAACACAGCTGACACAAAGGCTCTCCATGTATCTATAGGGATATATATTTATACTTATGTAAGTATTATTTAATGATTCTTTTAATTTTGAGATCCTAAGAAGAGAATCTAGTAAGAATTATTACAGTGTGAATGTTCTCCCCTAGGGTTTGTCAGAGGAGGTAACCAATACCAACATCCTTCCCTACAAAGGTGATCTGTGACATTTCATGTAGCAAAATACCTATCTGCAGGGTTAACAGCTAACTGACCATGAAACGATAAGTCAACGCAGTTGCCTCCTCTTCCACACCCTTCGCACGATCCGCAGAATCTTCAGATGGATCCCAGTCAACACGAGAAAATCCGCCACCCTGGCCCTCGTCAGCTACCGCCTCGACTACGGCAACACTCTGCACGCAGGTATCTCCTCCCGGCTACTCAAAAGACTCCAGACCATGCAGATTGCAGCAGCCAAACTCATCCTGGACCTCCCCAAACAGATCCACATCACACGCACCTCATAAATCTCCACCAGCTCCCCATCCAGAAGAGATGCCAGTTCAAGATCCTCACGCACGACTACAAAGCTCTGCACAACCAAGGACCATCCTACATCAACCATTGTACTTCCATCTACCCGCAATTCACTAGTGCTCCTCCGCTCTTGCCCTCGTGCACACCCCCTTGCATGCGTTGCACCCGCAGGGGGGGCTGCTCCTTCTCCTACATCGCTGCCAATACCTGGAACGACCTTCCCCTCCAGCACCGTACAGCCTCTTCACTGGCAGACTTCAGAAAGAGACTCAAGACCTGGCTCTTCGACAGAGACCTGCCACCATTAGCGCCCAGATACCCCGAGGGGTGACAGGACTGCGCTATGCAAATGCTGTTGATTGATTAAACATAGAGACATAACGATCCACCCTTAAATGCCTACTGACTTTAGCATATGCTTTTCACAATCAATATGTCGGGTCTACTGTGTTTATCACAACTTTTCATAATAAACAGACCAGACCTTCAGCATCAGAAATATTTTTCCTAGTGAACCAATCAGACCTCTAGCTGGTATTATTGGCTTGTTACCATCACCACTGAGCCCTCTTGGACTGAGGTTAAGCTTCCCACAAGACAACCACGAGGCATACAGTCATAAAATTAAATAGTATTCAAAATTTCAAATGGCAAAACAAAACGCTAGCACTCCCAGGGGCCTAAGAAGGATTCTGACAGGGCAAACCTTCTAAACCAACCATTTGTCAGCGGGGGTAAGCTGCACCGAAACCCTTGCCTACTAGATTAATCTGGGAGATTCCATGAAACAAAATACGCACCCGTAGGTTTTAAAACAGAGCAATAACAATCTACCCGTAAATATCGATTCACTTAAACATATGCTTTTCACAATCAATGTGTCAGGCCTACGGCCTTTATCATAACCCTTTTCATTATAAACAATCAGGTCTTTAGCCTTTATCATTGGCGTGTCACCAAAGCCAACTCAGACGTACTGTGCTGGTCAAAACTCTGCCCACGAGGAAACCAACATGTAAACCGTAATGAAGTGACTAATGTGTACAAAATACAGTTGTCAAAACAATACTAATTACTCCTACTACCGTACTCTGCTAGATTCCATGTAACAAAATACCGCCTACAGGCTTTAGCGCAGTGGAGTAACAATCCCCCCTTAAAAGCCTATTGCCTTTAACGCATGCTTTTCACAATAAGTAAGTAAGGCCTCCTGGCTTTGTCAAAACTTTCCATTATGAACTGATCACACCTAAGGAATCTGACATAATTTTTGTAAGTGAAGCAATAAAGCCTCTACCCTTTACCATTGGCTTGGCACTGTATACGACACACGCATACTGAAGTGCGCATAAGGTGCCGACCATCAGGCATGCACTTATACATTTACAAATACGTACAAAATTACAGTTCACAAAACAATATACAACTTCTCTCAATAGGGTCTAACAAGAATCCTGACAGTGAAATTCTACTCCTAGGGTTTGTCAGAGTGGATGACTGAGACCAAATCCCCTGCACACTATTTCCATCCGTGAGATTACATGAGATTACATGAGATTACATGCAGCCAATTACCTTTCTATGGCCCGTTACATAATGTGATGACACTTCATTGTTAGAGGCCTATAGGATTTACCATACGCTTTTCACAATAAATGAGCCAGGCCTCCTGCCTCTGTGATAACTTTTTATAATAAACTGGCCAGACCCACGACATCTGGCATAAGACGTCCTTGCACACCAAGCTGATAGCTGTCATCATTCGACTGCCACGGTAACCAACTCAGGCCTACTGTACTGAGCACAAGCTGTCCCACAAGGCAGCCATCAGGCTTACGGTTCTAAAATTAAATATCTGTACCAAATGACAGTTGGCAAGGCAAAATCCTGTCTCTTCTAACGGCTTAAAAAGGATTCTCACAGAGCAAATCTTCTATATCAGCGGTGTGTCACAACGAGTAACCAACTTTAAAAACCTATGTAACAAGCAACCTATCTGTAGGCTTCAATTCAGAGTGATAACAATTCACCCTTAAATGCCTATTGACTTTATCGTATGCTTTTCACAATTAACATGCCAGGCCTATTGTGTTGATCATACCTTTTTATAACAGCCAATCAGGACTTTAGCCTTTATATTTGGCTTGTCGCTATTACCAGCAAAGCCTACTGTACCGAGCGTACGCTTTCAACAAGGCAACCATCCTTAATCCAGTCGTAAAAGTACAAATGTGCACAGAATTACAGTTGGCAAAGAAAAATACGGTCTCTTCTAAACCAGCCTAACAAGGATTATTGTAGGGCATTTCTTCTGCCCCCACAGTTTGTTCACATGGATCACCGACACCAAAACCCTTGCCTACTATGGTAATCCGTGAAAACCCATGTAACAAAACCTCTGCCTACAGGCTTTAGCACAGTGTAATATTAACCCATCCTTCAAAGCCTATTGTCTGTAACACATTCTTTTCACAATAAGTATATCATGCCTACTGGCTTTGTCATAATGTTTCATAACAAACAGATCAACCCTATGAAATCTGGCGTATCTTTTCCCAATGAACCTATGAAGCAGGTACCTTTTACCATTGCCCGTTACCTTGCCCACGACCAGTTTATTCAAGTGCACATAAACTGGCACCCATCATGCATACAATTATAAAATTACAAATATATTGAAAAATACAGTGTATACTACATTATACAACCCCTCCTAAAATAGGGGAATAACAATCATCACAGTGAAAACCCCCAGGGTTGGTCAGAGTGGGGAGCCAACGACAACCCCCCTTGCTTACTGTGGTAATCTGTGGGACGACTTATAACAAAACACCTGTCTGCAGCCTGTCACACAGTGTGAGAACACCCACCTACTGGCTTTAACAAATGGTTTCTCCACCAACATGCTGGACCAGTTGCCTTTGTCATAAGGAGACCAGTCCTACGACACTGGACATAGCGTCTCCAGTGCACCATTCAGGTCTAGAGCTCATCACCCTAACCAACTGAGGTCCATGGCTTTGAGTGTAAGGTTTTCCACAAGGCAACCTTCGGACACACAGTCATACATTTAGAAGGGGATACAGAGTTACAGATTACTAAGCAAAGTACTGTCTCTCCTAAAACGCTTAACAAGGATTCACAAAGAGCAATCCTTTATCCATAGTTTGTCACACAGAGCATTCAATGCCAAATCCCTTGCGTACTGTGGTAATCCGTGAGATTCTATGTAACAGAATGCCCCTGTGTATGCTTTTATACAGGGTAAAAACAGTCCACATTTATATGCCTTTGGACTTTAAAATATGCTTTTCCCAATATAAATGTCATAACATTTCATAATAAAAAGATCAGGTCTACAGCCATGATCGTTGGCGGCCACCAAAGCCACCTCAGTCCTGCTGTGTCGAATATAAGCTTTACCACAAGCCAATAAGTGCAATACAAGCAGTCTTTTTAGTGGAACCACACAGATTCGGGCCAATCAGATCCTGCACTCGGGTGACCCAACATGTGGGTGGAGCCTAAGCCCCTCTCTAAGTAGTACTCTGGAAGCTCTTTTTTATTGATCACATAAGGTCAGGCAACAGTTGCAGTGCCAAACCTGACCTAAAAATCCATGTTAACTAGAATAGCCTTGGGTATGCCACACTGCTCTCAAACACATCACTACACTCTGAAGTCAATAGCTAATGCTGGAAGGAGGGTACAGGGCCTGTGATACATCCCTCTTCAGTGCCCTCCTCCCATCTGAGCTGCTGCCAGAGTCAATGATCTGACTATGCATGGCACTGTAACAGCACTGCAATGTCATGTGTGTGCCCCTGAGAGTTCAAGCTCAGGCATCCATACTGCTGTCTCAGGCAGCTGAGTAAATAAACAAAATAATCACAGCTTCGTGGAGGAGAAGCACTATTTTTCTGTGGAAGCACACAACTTCTGCCCAATCAAAACACCTACTCCTGGCTCCCAACATGTGGGCGGAGCCAAACCCTTCTCTAGAGCACTCCTTGAAAGCCCTTTTTAAGGTTGATCACATTATATCTGGCGAAAGCTGTGCTGTCAAGTCAGACTTAAAAAGGAGCAGAAAAGTGAAAAATAGGGAGATAAAACTGCACTAAAGGAAAAAATACTAGAGAAAAAAGTGAAAGACAGTAGAAAATTCAGAAATAGGAAGCAGTGAAAAGAAAAAAAATCAGTAAAGAATAAATAAGTGCAAGAGGTGAAGGGACAAGGCAGAGATCAACATTTTGAATAGAGAAGTATTGGAAGCGACTGCACTAATTCTATAAAAAGTAGAAAACCTTTGCATATTTTCTGTTTGAAATAAATGTTATAGTTCATTTTTTGCTCAATGTCGGTTTAAATGGATTTGAGAACACGGATCCTAAAGACATGAAAAACTGCTGTGTGTCTGTGATGCTAAAATGTGCTACCCTTGATGTATCACTTTATTGCACCAAATTTCACATTATTGGCAGTGGCATTATGAAAAGGAACATTTTGCAATAAAAAATTAAAATAACAATAACAGCTTTCACCTCCGACAAACTGAAATGCCAAAACCTCCCTGACATGAATCCGTTTCTGGGACGTCGCCAAAACTGTCAAGAAATTCAAATACCTTTGGCACAAAATTGTTTTCCTGATATGGAACCAAGTTTTTCCCAGAATACCTGCAGCTTTTAGGGACTCAAGTCATTGTTCGACCTGTGGTACTTGTGGTGACAGAGTGTTCCTGCCAATGTGGAGACATTTGATAATAGCAATATGTTTCGCTGTCCTCACATACGTCATGGCCTCGAGATGCACGATAATCAAGGCTTCCAAATCCTACCTTTTCCGGTTTGATCTGCCTCCTGGGGTGCTCTGTGCCAGCAGGACACAGGGGGACCCGCAGGACTCTTGGCAGGTGCCAGTGACCTGGCGGCCGGGCCTTGGAGTTGGCCTGCAGGCTGAGAGACACTTTGGATCAGTGCTTCATTTATAAAAAAAAAGTCAGTGCCAGGGCCCATCGCGGGAGACCACTGCTCCCTGCACCACCCAGTGTCCCTGACACCGCTCCCAAAGGCAGAACCATCACAAGTACTAACAATCGAACTCCTACAAGTGTCAGAATTTGATCTATTCCAGGCCACCCAAAGCTTTAATAATGGTGTGAGCGACAGGCGTTATTCAATTTTAATGTATATTGACTTTATTTAACAATGTAGTTGTGCTTATCTCAAAATTTGACAAAGAGCGCCACCATGTGGTGGATTGTCACTAGAGCTCACAATTAAGTGCTGGTGTTGAGCACCGGAAACCACCGGCTCAAATTAAGCACTGCTCTAGATTGACTGCCCTGCCTACTCACCATGAAAAAGGTGTGCTGTTATTGCGCGTCTGTGGCATCAGTAGCCCATTGGCATCTCTAACACTGATCAGTCTGGTTCAATTAGAAGGGGAACCAGAAGTAAGTGCTCACGGGCACCTTCCTGCACACTGAAGAGAGAAGAACCCTGGGGAAGGGCAGGAGTTTAGAAGAACAGTGAGTGTTGACAGGTACCTTCCCCCACACTAAAGAGAGGAAAACCCCGGGGAAAGGTGGGAGGTTATGGGAACAGTGAGCGTCGATGGACACCTTCCTGCACCGTGAAGGTAGGGGAACCCCAGGGAAGGTCGGGAGGTTAGAGGAGCAGTGAGTGTAGACGGGAACCTTCCCACGCACTGATGGGAGGGGAACCCCAGGGAAGGGCAGGAGGTAAGAGGAACAGTGTTGACAGGTATCTTCCCCCACACCAAAGGGTTTGAAACCCCAGGGAAGGGAGGGAGCTCAGAGGAACCGTGAGCATTGATGGACACCCTCCCGCACACAGAAGGGAGGGAAACCTTGGGGAAGGGCAGGAGGCAGTGGCGTAACAAAACTTGAGGGGGCCCCCTGCAAAGTAAATGGAGGGGCCCACCTTTTAACCTACTCAGGAGCGCTCACGTCAGGGTACTGTGCTGAGGCCCCCCCCCTCTCCGGAGCTCAGGGCACCCCTGCACTGCAGGGACTGCGGGGGCCTTTGTTACACCACTGCAGGAGTTTAGAGGAACAGTGAGCATCGACGGGTACCTTCCTGCGCACTACAGGCAGGGGAATCCTGGGGAAGGACAGGAGGTTAGAGGAACAGTGATTGTTCACAGGTACCTTCCCCCACACTAAAGAGAGGGAAGGGCAGGAGGTTAGAAGAGCAGTGAACGTCAATGGGTACCTTCCAACACTGAAGGGAGGGGAACCCCGGGGAAGGGCGGGAGGTAAGGGGAACTTTAATGGCAAGACGTCCAAGGAGAGGTTAACTTTACACTCATTTCCCCTTGTTACATGTAGATGCTCCGCAGACTTAGGGCCCGACATGGTAGATTTAAAGTCTGACCGCCGTTTTAGGATGACGGTGGTCAGAGTTTAAACCTCGGTGGAATCTGACGCTGTTCCGGCGGGTCAGTCAGAAAAGCAGCATAATTCCTTAAGAATGGCATTTCCGCCAGCGGGATTATGACATTGGTTTCTGACAGCCATTCCTTGTAAGCCTTTCTGACTTGCAAAGGCTGTCGAAA
Source organism: Calotriton arnoldi (assembly GCA_963921515.1). Lineage (NCBI taxonomy): Eukaryota > Metazoa > Chordata > Amphibia > Caudata > Salamandridae > Calotriton > Calotriton arnoldi. Next base: position 516,550 of record CAWUFW010002197.1, read on the forward strand.
AGCGAAATTGGGGGCCCCTAGTAGGGCCCCCTCACCCCTGGGACCTCTGCATACTACCCTGGGGGGCACCATCCCTGCACCGTGTGGCAGCCGCAGGCACAGTGAGGTGCATTCCACACGGTGCAAGGATGTTTACAGTGCTTTAAATGGGAAAAAAAAAGTGCAGGTACTCATTAAAATGAGCTAGAGGTGTAGTGAGGGGGCGGGGCTAAGAGCAAGACATGATGATACTTAACAACTTCTATATTAGTTGCAGCACAAACCAAAACACGAGAAATGTGTTTATATAAACAAAGCAGGTTAACTCATTACACAAAATGGAAGAGAAATGGAATAATATGTTAACATTTCCTTTTTTGCAATAGTTGCACCTTCTTAATGTCATACTGTTAATTGCTGTTTGGCACAATACTATATATTTTTGAGCACGTGAGTAGGAAGAAACTGAAAATACCCCCACGTCGAACCAAAGCTCTTATGGCACCAAGCAAATGAAGCAACTCATCATGACCCTCCCCAGAAGATATCTCTTGTCTCTTCCATCAATCTATCCATTCATCCTTTCATCCTACCATTTACCTGCTGATGTCCACCATTTAACCTTTACATTCTATCGTCTATTCAGTCTTTCATCAATCATTCAGTTTTTCACCATTCCGTCTATCCACCCTTCATCTCCAAACCTATCCATTCATCCTTTCACTCATCCATCTCTTTATCCACCCTTTCCCTCATCCATCAATCCATTCGCTCATCCATCCATCAACCCTTTCACTCCTTTATTCCATCCACCCTTTCACTCAATCCCTCCTTTCACTCATCCATCATCCACCCTTTCATCCATCCTCCCTACCTTTCATTCATCCATCCAGTCTTTCACTTATCCACCCATCATCCGCCCTTTAATCCAATCACCCACCCTCTTTCACCCATGCATGCTTTCACTCATCCATCCATCCATCTATACATCCACCCTTGCTCACTCATCCATCCACTCACTCACCCACCCACCCTCCCTTTTACGTTATTTATGAATCTTTGTCGCCGAGCAGACATGTACAAACAAAGTGCCACCCATTTTCTTTAAAATACCTCCTGAGAGTGTCTGGATTCTCTCTCTCTTTCTCTCACTTTTTTTCTTACAAATGCAGGCAAACACACAAACATAGCAGACACACAAAAGACTCAGGTATGATAAAAGCCATCTTTTCTCTTCACCTACCATGGCTTTTTTAATTGCCACCAGGGCCGGACTGGCCTTAGCCTGATTGCCACTGCCAGGGGACTGACATGATTCCTGTGCTTGCACGAACTCACAGGATAGTGTGAATGTGATTGACAGCACAGGGCCTGAACGGACCCTGATCTGTCAAGCACAGCGTGATGGTGAGCACCCGGACATTATTCGAATGAGCCCTGCTGAATAGCTCAGCTGGGGCTCAGATCGGGGGCTACAGAAGCGGCGCCTTGGCTGCCAGAGACACGTTCCACTCCTGCTCACCAGCACAAACAATGAGCCTATCTTTTCATGAGTACCGGTACTCTCCTCTGCAGTAGAGAAGTGCCGGTACTCAGAGTGATAAATCTAAGAAGTGCTGGTACTCCGTACCGGTGAGTACCGGCCCATTTAAAGCACTGGATGTTTACAAACTTCAGTTTTTCAATGGCAGCTTCAGCTCCGTTTTCAGCCTGCCGCCAAGCTCCCATTGAGAAATGGACATTTCCGACCGCACTATGTGCAGCCGTATCCTTATGGGGAATGTGGAACCGCCGACCCATGGTTGGGCGGTTACTTTCCCACAATGGTTTGCGGTGGGCGCAAGTCCGCCCAACATCGTAATAAGGGCCTTATTGTCAAGACCCTTCACCACATATCTCTCCACTGCGTAACTCAGATAATTATCAGGACATTTGACACTTCCTGATGTCTTGGCAGTTCACAGAAAAGTGGCATTGATACCAACAATGGAAGAGCCTAATTTAGTTAAATAAGAGCTTGGGAGGTGACATCTACTTTAGGTTCTTGAAGAAGTAACTTGTAATAGTTGTATCCCCTGCCGGTGTTAAATTACCTCCTGGGTGGGGCCACCACTTCAGAACACATACGTTGTTCAGTTCCTCAGTTAGAAAGCCCACCGATGTCAAAGCTACGTGACACCTCCTAGGAGTTGTGCAAGTCTTAGCAAAGTACAACAACACTGAAGGTCGTTGCCTCTCCAGTTTATCTAGCAGACTTCAAGCAGTAACTGTACCTCAAAAGGAGTGAGTGTTGAGAGCAGACCATAGAGAAGAGGCTTCTTCAGTAAGAGGGGTCCAGGAAGAGGCGGCATGGACATGATTAGTAAAGGACTGTCCACCTCTAAGTGCTCGGTACGTGTAGGATTGGGAACTACAAGGTAACAACTAGTCGACCGGTCACCTCTCCCAGTGGAGTGAGTACTAAGACCCCAACCCACATACAGTAAAGAGTCTCTCTCAGACATCCCACCTGATTCATTATCTGAACTGTTTAAAGAGGTCCCTCGTGAGGACTTGGACATATGTAACTCAGGCTCAAGATGACGCAGATAAGAGCTCTCCTACTCTGTGAGAGGTCAAAGATCACTGTAGTGAGGCCACCAGCCGGAGGAGGTCACATCGATGGGTAACAGGAAAGAGTAAACCGATGACAGAGTCTGGAGTTAGACATGTCAAGAAGCTGACACCGTGGAAGGAGTAGCTGATGATAAAAAGTGAGTGGAAAGAGTGGGAAGGGGTTACGCCCCCTCCAGGGTGCAGGTGGAGAGTGGCAACCAAGGAAAGACGCCAAGAACTAAAAGGAGGGCGAAAGGGCAAGTTCAGAATGAACCTCAACGAGGCTCCTGTGAAAATCACTTGTGGGGTTCTGGAGGGAGGGGGTCAGCCATCTTTACCCACAGTGTCCGACTTTGGCAACGCAGCATTAATTGTTATACTGTCGGTGGGATTGTAAGAGTGGGTCATGGAATATCAGAAGCCTCTGGCCTCAGTGTCAGTCCAGTGAAGGGGTAAACAAGGACTGACCCCAGCTCCACTGTGGACATACCTCCATGGACTAACACCCCCTAACAACAGAAGCAGGAGTATGAAAGATGCTAGCCTCTCTCCGTAGCCACCGGCTTTAATAAACATTCATGAAATCTAAATATGACTTAATTACAAAATGGCTGCCCTGAAAATGTGCCCTGGGTCTGGCCCTTGTGGGCCTGCGCTGGACACCCTGGCTTGAACCTGTTTGTGGTTCGATAGAAGAATTGCTTTGTTTATCATTATAATCCTATGTGTTCCTTTTTTACAGGAGACATCTTCATTTTAAAGACAGAAGACAGAAAACAAGCATTGGTCTATGGGCTCTTCACTACATCGAGGTAAGCCTCCCTGCTCGCTGCTGTGAGAGCCAAGAACACACATATTAACCAGAGCTTCACGTGGGATTCAATCTTACCTTTTATCCTTTCTGGATGTAATCTACTTAATGAGTTCAATTATTTATTAGTCTGAATTACGAGGGGATTGTGGATTCTCAAGCGTACAGTAAGCAAAGGCCTCTGACTTTTGCACGAAGCATCTCCAAGATTTGCAGTGGCAATAAAAGGGAACAGGGGAGTCTAAACAGCAGAAATATTAATGAATGAAAATAAAAGCAAACTGGTACAAAAACACGATAAAAGTACATAAATTATATACATATCTCCAACCAAGAAGATAATAAGCAAGCCCAAAAATATTTGAAGAATTTAATTATGGAAAAGCTCCAAATCTGCACGTTTTCATCTCGGGAGGGTTTATCCACCCAACCGTGCCAAGGAATGCGCGGACGCGGGAAAAAGCGCAATCCTGGCAGAGAGGAATAAAGCACAGCTTTTCAAGGTTACTTCCAAGTCCCAGGGATAGGGGGGGCGATCGTCGTTTGTAGGTCTTGCCAGCAGACAGCTTTCAGGTGTCGATCATCAAAAACCTGCTGTGGACAATCCCAGGGCTGGCAGTGGGCTTTGGGTCCGCCCATTGCTTTCTATTGGTCGGCTGTCTTGTCGATCTCATCTGCTTACTTCTTATTCAATGACTTTCCTTCCTCTTCTTGTCTCTGTCACTCCCTTGGATCATATCTTATTTACCATCCTTTGGGTTGGATGGCTTTGGATGGCTTGTATCCTTCCATAGCTCACAATCAGGGAACTACTTTTTCCTTTTACATTACACGCTCCATAAGACTTCATGTGTTTTCTTGCTCTCTACCGTGTGTGCTGCTTCCCCACTCCAACCACTGCCCCCTGCTCTTGTGCTGCTTCCCCACTCCAACCACTGCCCCCACTCCTCTTGTGCTGCTTCCCCACTCCAACCACTGCCCCATGCTCTTGTGCTGCTTCCCCACTCCAACCACTGCCCCCACTCCTCTTGTGCTGCTTCCCCACTCAAACCACTGCCCCATGCTCTTGTGCTGCTTCCCCACTCCAACCACTGCCCCCACTCCTCTTGTGCTGCTTCCCCACTCCAACCACTGCCCCCACTCCTCTTGTGCTGCTTCCCCACTCCAACCACTGCCCCCTGCTCTTGTGCTGCTTCCCCACTCCAACCACTGCCCCCACTCCTCTTGAGCTGCTTCCCCACTCCAACCACTGCCCCCACTCCTCTTGTGCTGCTTCCCCACTCCAACCACTGCCCCCACTCCTCTTGTGCTGCTTCCCCACTCCAACCACTGCCCCACTCCTCTTGTGCTGCTTCCCCACTCCAACCACTGCCCCCACTCCTCTTGTGCTGCTTCCCCACTCCAACCACTGCCCCCACTCCTCTTGTGCTGCTTCCCCACTCCAACCACTGCCCCATGCTCTTGTGCTGCTTCCCCACTCCAACCACTGCCCCATGCTCTTGTGCTGCTTCCCCACTCCAACCACTGCCCCCACTCCTCTTGAGCTGCTTCCCCACTCCAACCACTGCCCCCACTCCTCTTGTGCTGCTTCCCCACTCCAACCACTGCCCCCACTCCTCTTGTGCTGCTTCCCCACTCCAACCACTGCCCCATGCTCTTGTGCTGCTTCCCCCTCAAACCACTGCCCCCACTCCTCTTGTGCTGCTTCCCCACTCCAACCACTGCCCCCACTCCTCTTGTGCTGCTTCCCACTCCAACCACTGCCCCCTGCTCTTGTGCTGCTTCCCCACTCCAACCACTGCCCCCACTCCTCTTGAGCTGCTTCCCCACTCCAACCACTGCCCCCACTCCTCTTGTGCTGCTTCCCCACTCCAACCACTGCCCCCACTCCTCTTGTGCTGCTTCCCCACTCCAACCACTGCCCCCACTCCTCTTGTGCTGCTTCCCCACTCCAACCACTGCCCCCACTCCTCTTGTGCTGCTTCCCCACTCCAACCACTGCCCCCACTCCTCTTGTGCTGCTTCCCACTCCAACCACTGCCCCATGCTCTTGTGCTGCTTCCCACTCCAACCACTGCCCCCACTCCTCTTGAGCTGCTTCCCCACTCCAACCACTGCCCCCACTCCTCTTGTGCTGCTTCCCCACTCCAACCACTGCCCCCACTCCTCTTGTGCTGCTTCCCACTCCAACCACTGCCCCATGCTCTTGTGCTGCTTCCCCACTCAAACCACTGCCCCCACTCCTCTTGTGCTGCTTCCCCACTCCAACCACTGCCCCCACTCCTCTTGTGCTGCTTCCCCACTCCAACCACTGCCCCCTGCTCTTGTGCTGCTTCCCCACTCCAACCACTGCCCCCACTCCTCTTGAGCTGCTTCCCCACTCCAACCACTGCCCCCACTCCTCTTGTGCTGCTTCCCCACTCCAACCACTGCCCCCACTCCTCTTGTGCTGCTTCCCCACTCCAACCACTGCCCCATGCTCTTGAGCTGCTTCCCCACTCCAGCCACTGCCCCCACTCCTCTTGTGCTGCTTCCCCACTCCAACCACTGCCCCCACTCCTCTTGTGCTGCTTCCCCACTCCAACCACTGCCTCCACTCCTCTTGTGCTGCTTCCCCACTCCAACCACTGCCCCCACTCCAACCACTGCCTCATGCTCTTGCGCTGCTGCTTTCACCCCACAGCAGGTCTGTTGCTTTCTACACCCCGCGCCGATCTGCTCATTCTTTTCAGTCCCCCCCACCCAGCTCCTCTGTTGCTCCCCCATTCCTGCTCCAGTTGTTTGTCTGTGTTTACTTCAGCTCCCACCTGCTCCAATTCTTGCACCCTCTCATTCCTGTCATGTCTTTTGTTCTATTTCTTTTATTATTATTATTTTTTTTTAAAGTCCCAGCAGCTGCAGTTTGTAGCCAGGACAATTTTTATTTAAAAAATGAGTTTTGGTGCACCGTTTCTATTTTTAAAATTGACTTCTCGAAGTCTGGGTGTCAGCAATCTTGGAATGTCAAAATAAAAACAAAGCGACTACCACGTTACGACATATTCATATGATGAACAGCATCGGAAAAAGCATGGCAAAGCTAATAGGTGATAAACTAATAGGGTGTGCCCTTCTATTGATCTACCAGGACTACACGGATGTCAGTGGAATCCTGTGCAGTTAAAAGGGCACGCTTTGCAGGATGCACTGACCCTCTCCCACCAAAGTGGCATGCTTCATCATCGAGCCGTGTTCCTCGCTGTTCGGGCGCTGCAATACCCGGCAGGCCCCTCTAGGGGACTCTTTGCCAGAGATTCTTTAATCACTCTGTCCGGTGTTTGCCAGAGAGTAGAGTGATGCCCTTCACTGAATGCAAGAGGGAGTGTGGTAGATTGGGAAGGTGACTAGACTACAATTGGCCATGGGTTGCCAAAATGCCACATTTTTAATAGCAAAGGTAACTCATGCCAAGATTAAAATGATTTGTGAACCAATAGCTGGAAGGATGAACCCTAGTTTTAGTGAAACGTCAGCATGTTTTCTTGCAGATCATCTGTTGTTCTAGTAGATGAAGTGTTCCCTCCTTTGAGTTCTTGAACCCGTATGTCCCATATTCCTAGATAAACGGTCTCCTTGGGGTGCCATGTAGTCCATTCTCAGTGTAGCGGCACTTCCATCCAGGAGAAGCTTCGCCTATTCACCTTCCCGCGCCCATGGTCTCTGGATGTCCAGATGTGAGAATTCTTCATCTACGATCACCATAGAAGTGACTCTACGCCCCACTAGGGTAAATACCACATGTCACTATTACACCCACATCTGGGGGGTTAGGGCACTGACTAACTGCAAGGCCTGATGCATTGCCACAGACTCATTCCAGCAGATTAGGCTGGAAACATGTTGACCTTTTCACTGAACTTAGGGTTCATTCCTCCTCCTGCTGGGTCACAGATCATTGTAATCTTGGCATGAGCTACCTTTGATATTAAACATTTAGGGGCATATGTATCAATCCTTTTTCCCGCTCGCAAACAGGCCGATTCTCAGAATCGGCCCGTTTTCGAACGGGAAAAAGCCTTTTGGGATGTATCATCCCAAAAGGCCCTCGTACAATAGGGATTCGCAAAATTTGCGATTCCCTATTCTGCAAATGCATTTAAGGAATCGCAAATTGCGATTCCTTAAATGCAATTCTGGAAGCACCCAAGTTGTGCGATTTTGCCTTTAGAAATCAGTAAATTACCACCAACTTCAAGTTGGTGGTAATTTACTATTTCTTTGAAAAATGCACTTTTTGCATTTTCAAAGTGCCATGTGGCGCACATACATGCCCTTAGGGCATGTATGTGCGCCACATGTGCACACATGCTTATTCCAGGGGTGCAACAGGGTGTCCTTTTGACACCCTTGCACCCTTGAAATTGCATCCGCAATTTGCGAGTACCTAATGGGTACTCACAATTGCGAATGTCTTCCCATTCATTCCTATGGGCCTCTAGGCCCATAGGAATGAATGGGAAGGTATTCTTAATTGCGAATCGCAATTTGCGATTCGCAATTAAGGAATATGTAGGAATCGCAAATAATATTGCGTATCCTACATACATTGCCTTTTGCGAGTCCTTAATGGCGAATCGCTAAAATTCGCTATTAAGGACTCGCAAAAGGGATTTTTGATACATATGCCCCTTGGCATCTAGGGAACCTGTAGCCAGTTTTTTTCTAACCACCTTCCCAACCTACAGCACCCCCTCCTGAATTTAGTGAAGGGCATCACGCTACTGTCTGGCCAACACCAGACAGAGTGATTAAAAGATCTCTGGCAAAGAGCCCCAAAGAGGGACCCAGAGAGGAGCAGGGCCCGATGATGAAGCATGCCACATCGGTGGGTGAGGGTCAGGGCATCCTGTAAAGGAGGTCCTTTTTGACTGTGAGAGACTCCACTGATGTCAGTGTAGTGTTTGTGGATCTACAGAGCGGCACACCCTAATTGTTTATGACTGGTCAGTGTGGGGAGGATGTGTGCTCGACTGCCAAAGTCCCTCTCTGCCCCCTCCTGTATTTGTGGAAAGCCAATGGGTCTGCAATAGCAAAGCCTAAAGGTCAGGCCTATTTACATTGCCAAAGCTTGTTGATGTTGTGCTTTGCATGCATGTATTGAAAGAACAGTTCTTTGAAGAGAATGCACCTCGGCTGTAGCGCGCTTTACAAATATTTTCAGTCAGTCAGTCAGATGCAGCCCCACAGGGAGTGGGTGAGAGGCTGAGGGTAGCGGGTCCACACGAACGGATTGTGATGAAAACATGTCAAAGATCACACAGAACGCTACGAAAAGCCCAAATGGATCTTTAAAACAAGATGCTTTTCATGAAAAAAGTGTCACATTTAAACATACTTGTGTGAGATCTGGGGAAGGAGAAAAAGGAAACTCACAAACTGCTGCAGAAATACAGCCACCGAGGATAAAGTGCTCGAGATCTGATTCCAGCAGGAAAAATGCGCAAGAAGAAATGTTATCACAGTAGGACTGTGCTTGGAGGCGTGGTGCTATGATATGCTATGTTATGTTATGGTATGTTATGTTATGGTATGTTATGGTATGTTATGGTATGTTATGTTGTGTTATGTTATGTTATGTTGTGTTATGTTATGGTATGTTATGTTATGGTATGTTATGTTATGGTATGTTATGTTATGGTATGTTATGTTATGGTATGTTATGTTATGGTATGTTATGGTATGTTATGTTATGTTATGGTATGTTATGTTATGGTATGTTATGTTATTGTATGTTATGTTATGGTATGTTATGTTATGTTATGTTATGGTATGTTATGGTATGTTATGTTATGGTATGTTATGTTATGGTATGTTATGGTATGTTATGTTATGGTATGTTATGGTATGTTATGTTATGGTATGTTATGTTATGGTATGTTATGTTATGGTATGTTATGTTATGGTATGTTATGGTATGTTATGTTATGTTATGTTCTGTTGCGTTATGTTGTTTTATGTGTTATGTTATGTTGCGTTATGTTGTGTCATGTTATGTTATGTTGTTATGTTATGTTGTGCTATGTTATGCTATGTTATGTTATGTTATGTTATGGTATGTTATGGTATGTTATGTTATGGTATGTTATGGTATGTTATGGTATGTTATGGTATGTTATGTTATGGTATGTTATGTTATGTTATGGTATGTTATGGTATGTTATGGTATGTTATGTTATGTTATGTTATGGTATGTTATGGTATGTTATGTTATGGTATGTTATGGTATGTTATGGTATGTTATGTTCTGTTGCGTTATGTTGTTTTATGTGTTATGTTATGTTGCGTTATGTTGTGTTATGCTATGTTATGTTATGTTGTGTTATGTTACGTTGTGGTACGTTATGTTATGTCTTGTTATGTGTTATGTTATGTTGTTATCTTATGTTATGTTATGTTACGTTATGGTACGTTATGTTATAAGCATTTATACCATGTTGGAAAACAAAAAGCATTTATACTGCTCATGGCTGCCCAGGTAAGGGCTTCCCAGCAGGCCTGACGCATCAGTCAAGAAATAGGTTCTCCTTCCTTAAACATCCAGGTATTTAGCTGTTTTCTAAAACTGAAATGATTAGATACATTCCTTAGGTGAGTGGGAACTTCATGCCAAAGCCTAGATGACAAAGCACGGAGGGACTTACCTTCCTGTCCAACCAGCTTGAAGCGTGGAATCGCAGCTAGGTTGAGATCTGCGGAACGTGACACTCTAGTTGGGTGGTAGAATTGAAGAGGTGGAAACAAGCTCGGTCCAGCTGTCTTATTGAAGATTCGGAGGGCCACACATAGCGCCTTAAATCGAATGCGCCTCTCCACTGGGAGCCAGTGTGAAGTGCGGAGTTTCTGAGTCACAGAGCAAGTTCTCGGTATTTGGCTTAGCAGCCTGGTCGCCACATCCTGTATGACCTGCAGTTTCTTTTTCATCTAGCCGGTAGTGCTAAGGTACAAAATATTGCAGTAATCCAGTCGCGAGACGATTTACGACTGAATGACCATGTTTCGCTCTGATGAGTTAAAAAGGCACAAGAACTTTCGCAAGCTCCTTAATAAGCCAAAGCTACAGGATGTCAGGGTTTTAGTTTGTGTTTCGAAGGAGAGCTTGTGTTCCACCCAACTCCCAGGTTTCCTAGTGTGGATTTAGGTTCAGGGGGTTGGCAAGCATTGTTGTATGCCCCATTCTAAAGAGTGCTTTCCCAGCATCAGAATTTCTGTTTTATAAGCATTAAGTAACTCATTATCAGCAGTTACTCATTATCAGTAGTAACTCATTATTAGCAGTAACTCATTAGCAGTAGTAATGAGTTACTGATTTTAGTAATAATGTGCAACCTAAACCATTTGCTGACAGAAATAAGGTACGAGGACACATTGTGCCTGGAACCGTATTGTGCTCATGAACAATGAGCTGGAATAAATAATTCATTCTCTAATAATGTGCCCTTAGAAATCGCGCCATCGAGTTTACACATAAGGAAAAACAGCTGCCTCGAGGAGCCGTGTGTTACGAGACACACTGTCCTCAGAAAAAATGTGCCAAATAAATACTGTCTTTATGAACTATACGAATGGAAAAATAATTCTATCAGATTAAAAGTACAAAGAGAAATATTGCCATGTGAAATAAGTTGCCTGAAGAATTCGAATCCTTTAGGACAAAAGTGTGAGTACAAATGTGCCATCATGAATAACAAGTCTGTAAAAATACTATCATCCATAACAATGAGGCCTGGGCGGTGAGCTCAGCTCCGTTCGTGGAGTTTGCGGAGTTTTCCACACTCCGCGCTCTGCAGAGCATGCACAATTCTGAAACACTCCACTTCACGAAGCGGAGTGGAGTTTTTTTTCTCACTTGCCCTCGCCAACGTAAAGTTGCTGAGTGAGGAAAATCCAACGCTAGACCACCTCCCAGTGAGATTCCTCAATGCGGGCGGTCGAGGATGGTCGCGACCGCTCTCGAGAAACCATCTGTTCGTGTTGAGGAAGCTGTTGTTCGAGTAGAACTTCTACTCGAGCAGCAGAAAGATGCAGCGCCCTCTTGTGCTGCACATGGCGTAGTTCACGCTGATTTTCCAGCGCGGGACAAACACCCGGCGCTAAAAATCAGCGCGAACGGCGTGACCTAACGCACTCTGCCTCTTGCGGAACTCCGCACAGCGCGGCAGAGTTTTTTGGTCACTTTGCGGAGCTCTGTGTAACAGAACTTCGCAAACTCTGCCCAGGCCTAATAACAATGTGCCAGGAGAAATGCCTTCATCATAAGTATGAGTCTGGACAGAATAATGATGCACTCCTATTACTCCCAGTCATTCCTGCTGGAATATTTCACTTTGGTTTTGAGACCTGCATTGCAGCTTTATTCCCGGCGCTGGTTCTGGCTGGTCCCCTCACGTTTCCATCGAGCTCGGACCCTGCACCCCATTAAAGTATTATCCAGCTGCTTCCACTAGATACAGACCCGATGACTTAAATATTAACCAACACGGATCACCAGGCAAGCACGCTTTTAAATAGGTATGTGAGGGTTCCCTGTCGGCCCTGGTTGTTTGTTTATTATTAAATAATAACAGTTGAAGACTTACAACATTGCCTGTAAGCCTTTTAGCTCTGTGCCAAGAACTATTGGTCACCTATCAACCGCTGGTCCTGAAGAGGCCTGTAAAGTAATAAAGGCCAAAACACGTCAACCAACTATTCCTTGGAGGAGCCAACTAAGGACGAATGTTAACAATTCTTTACGCAGGGGAAGTGCATAATTTGGCACCAAAAAGAAGCTATTTGTTGGTTCCCCAGGCTACCCCTAGATGGATTATAAACTCTATGAAGGACAATTATAATGACCAAATATTATTCCTTGTAAAGGTGCGGTTGGGATAGGCCAGGAATGACCACAGGATGTGTTTATGTTTTTTGTAATTAGATGAGGATTTGTTTGTACATATCTGTTATGTTTTTGAATGTATTTTTATAACCTATATTCAATTTATACACCCTGGAACGCACTATAAAGAAAAAAAAAATTGCTGCAAAGATTGAGCTCAAAGATATATGATTTCATTAAGTCAGTGTAACTAATACTACTCCAGTGAGTAAAGCCTTCAGTGGAGCAGCAGATGGGAGAATAATGGCGTCCGAGCACTGTCCCGGAAGCATAATGCTTCCAGAAAGGGAGTGCCAGGGGGAGGAATAAAAACAGTGTCCTTTACGAGGGAATTTTACTTCAAGAAATACTGTGCCAGGAGACCTGATGAGATCAGAGTCCTGCAGTGGTAGCATGATGCTTTCTCAAATATTGTGCAAGGAAAACCGATAGTATCAAAGTCCTGATTTGGTAGAACAATGCTTTCTGTAATACTGTGCCAGGAGAACTGATGATATCAGAGTCCTGATTTGGTAGAACAATGCTTTCTGTAATACTGTGCCAGGAGAACTGATGATATCAGAGTCCTGTACTGGTAGAACCATGCTTTCTGTAATACTGTGCCAGGAGAACTGATGATATCAGAGTCCTGTACTGGTAGAACCATGCTTTCTGTAATACTGTGCCAGGAGAACTGATGATATCAGAGTCCTGTACTGGTAGAACCATGCTTTCTGTAATACTGTGCCAGGAGAACTGATGATATCAGAGTCCTGTACTGGTAGAACAATGCTTTCTGTAATACTGTGCCAGGAGACCTGATATTATCAGAGTCCTGTACTGGTAGAACAATGCTTTCTGTAATACTGTGCCAGGAGAACTGGTGATATCAGAGTCCTGTACTGGTAGAACAATGCTTTCTGTAATACTGTACCAGGAGACCTGATGATATCAGAGTCCTGTACTGGTAGAACAATGCTTTCTGTAATACTGTGCCAAGAGAAATGATTATATCAGACTCCTGTACTGGTAGAACAAAGCTTTCTGTAATACTGTGCCAGGAGAAATGATTATATCAGACTCCTGTACTGGTAGAACAATGCTTTCTGTAATACTGTGCTGGGAGACCTGATGATATCAGAGTCCTGCTGTGGTAGAACAATGCTTTCTGTAATACTGTGCCAGGAGAAATGATTATATCAGACTCCTGTACTGGTAGAACAATGCTTTCTGTAATACTGTGCCGGGAGACCTGATGATATCAGAGTCCTGCAGTGGTAGAACAATGCTTTCTGTAATACTGTGCCAGGAGAACAGATGATATCAGATTCCTGTACCGGTAGAACAATGCTTTCTGTAATACTGTGCCGGGAGACACAATGATATGAGAATGCTCTATAGAATAATTACTTTAAAGCAGTCTCTCTGTTGTGCAGGGCTCCACTGCTTTGCAGGTGGGTTCGAGCTCTGTCAATCACATACATATAGTAATCTTGCACGAGGATTGAGCTGACGTTATCAGTTCACTGATCTGATGGTTTCCAAAGGTTTCTGCTGAAGCTGTGCGTGGCTCACACTGTGTAACATCCATCCTAAGGGCCAGAGAGGAGGGCAAGTCTCGTCTCACTGACTGAGACACACTCTCTGTGTCCAACACTTCTACATTCTCAGCCAGGATCATCCCTACCACCCTCCTCTCCGTAGTTTTGAGAAGAAATCACAGTTCTCTTTGTAGCTTTCTTCGTTGCTCCCCTTTGTAAGGCCTTTGCTGAGGTGTGGACAAGCCACATAACCTGCAATGTCATCACAAACCAAGGGAATTTGGGGTGCACCAATGGCTAATTTACCTGGACCCTGTGCTTAACTGGAGCCGGTGGTGGCAGGTGGGGTTACTGGCATTTATTTTTCCTCATCAGACTTCCACTCAGAACAAGAGAAGAATGAGGAAGGGAAACCTGGAAACCAGGTACAAAAGGAGGCAGCAGGGATGAAAACAGCCTGCAAGAGAGAGAAAGAGACGGGGAATGTCGGTCGGTGGATGAAATCAAGAGGAAGTTAAACATATCTTTCCCCCTGTTAAATTAAGGCAGGTTTAACCTGCCAAATTTAATGAATGTTCAGTTAAATACCTTCAAACTCGATGCTTAAACAAGAGTTTAAGCATGGATCAGAATATTACAAGCAACTCATAATTAGGCCCTTGGAGGCTTACTTACGAGCGGCCGGCATCTCCTGAGTGTCACTTTTTCTGGCGCTCGGGGGTGCATACCTCTCAGCCATATCTATGAGGCCATGGCCTCATAGATATAGAGTAGGACAAAGCAGCGCAAGTCGCTGCGTTGTCTTACTCTGCGTTCGGGAGGCGTTCCATGGGCGCTGTGGCAACACCCACGGCTTTTGATGCTGCTCCAGATTTACAACATTATGTAAACCCGCTGAAGTGCCAAGTCCTTACGCCTCCCCAGAAATGCATTATTTCTCCTTGTTTTTTCCTCTTTCCATGTGTGCTGCATTGTGCAGAACACATGAAAAAAAGAAAACGCTTCTTGAAAGGTGTCCCTTCCTGCACAAAAACAATCCTGCATGCAATGCAGACACCAGGGTGGCTGCATTGGTGCTAGGCAACCAAAATGGCGCCAGTTCAGGGACAAGGTCACGAATGCACCGTATTACATAAATACGGTGCATTCCTGACCTTTCACATTGGCGTAGGGCAATGCAGCAGGAAGACTTGCGGCACTGCCCTACGCCAATTCCTCGTAAATGAAACCCTAGGTCTTCAGCACCTGGCCATAACCTTCAGCATTCCTTTACAAATTAAGCACTGCCTGTGCCCCACTCTAGCCAGGGTCCTGCACTCCAGCTAACAACAGATGAGAAGACGATTAATGACTCGCTTAAAAAAAGACAACAGGGCCTGAACATGAGCACCTGGTTTTAGCCTCAGGTGGAGTGATGTTTGGGCGCAGCTGGGTAGATGTGTGGGATGTGGGTCTCCTCCTTGCAGCTTTTTCTTAGACAGGGGTGCAGTTTGGTCAGTAAAATGGGGGCGGGGTGAGCTTCAGAACTCCCTACAATCAGGCTGGCATATAATGTTAAAAAACATTATACGACAAGCAGGGCCCAAGAGAGGGGCTTCAGGGGCAGCGGAAAGGGAGAGGAATGCAGATTGGTATGAGTACTAAGTGAGAGAAACACAACATTTTGTAAAATAAGCAACATTTATTGCACTTTCAAAACAAAGATGAGAGAATGTGTTTGTGATTTTGTCAGTGTGCGCGTGCAAAAATCCCAGGTGAAATCCGACAGACATCTCACCAAACCCAACTGAAAGCACCTGCACCCCACTATTCATCAGAAAATGCATTCATTAGGGGGTGTAACACCCCAAACACCCTCCATGAAGCTACGCCCTTGTTCTTAGATGTAACTTGTGCCCCAAGAAGCAGTCACTCGTAAGATGCATTCTGGAAACGCATTTCAGATGGAGAGTTCCTTTAGTTTCCTCTAGATGGCGCCCCAATCCCAGATGTGTGACAGCGCCTCCTGTTGACATCTTTACTCAAAAGACCCTCAGACACAGAGTAAAAGAACACATCACATCAGGCGACAGTGGACTCCGCGGGGGGCTCTCTGCTCCTCACTCACTGCTTGAGGCAGGGTTTGCACCAGAGATGGATAAAATGCGTATTGAGGGGCTCCGTGGCAGTCGCAGGGATTGAACTTTCAAACGGGGTGTACAATAGAGGGCAAGAGTAGATGGTAGTGGCTGTTAAAGTCAATAGGCCTGGTTGTGTAGGTGATGCAGTTTTACAGAGTTAATACAAAAAGCTATTCACAAACATACGGGCGAGATCTCCGCCACGCCTTGATTTTCTTTTTGAAGATATCCGCCAATGGTGGTTGGTTTTAGTTATAAATGTGAGTGAGACTAGAGGTTCAAGAGAGGAGGTGATGCTGCGGTGAGAGCTGTAACTTTGGAACTAGGGAACCAGGTTTGAGTCTCAGCGTCGGCTCAACATCCTGTGATTTTAGGCCAATCACTTAATCTCCCTAGTGCCTAAAAAAACCCCAAAAAGTGACCTCTGTTAAGTAGCTGCTGATCATGTAAAGCGCTCCAATACCTCTGGGTCGAGTTTGTGCTATAAAAACTGCAAAAACAAATAAAAAAAATACAGAGGGAGGGACTGAGAAATGGTGAAGATGGGAGGGGTTTAGGGAGGGACGTGCAAGCACGCTCCGCATTGCGCTGCTTATGACCTCACATGACATCACTCATGACATGTTCTATGGCATCATTGATGACATCACTGATGACATCATCAGCTTTGTTTTCCCGCATTTTGCTGTGTAAATTACTATGGCATTAGAGGCACCTGACAGTAAGTACAAAATAGCTCAGGAGATCAGGTGTCATTACTACAAACACAGAAATATCTCCCTTAGGTGTTGAAAATATGCATCATGTGCACCATTGACCCCATACCATACACTTCACGGGTAGCGTAGTTCACATTAACAATCAACCACAGATATATGGAAAACCTCATTGAGTATGGTGTTCAATCTGTATAAAACTGTTCAGATAACGCCAAAATGATGAATGCCAATTCCAAAACAAGTGCCCGACTACAGACAGCTTTTATCTGTATCAAACTCCTGACACACACCAAACCTGCTTTAAAAAATAAACTTGTTATCAATAGAGAACGGAGTACTGTCAACAGTGCTTACTCTTTGGAGAGAGATCATTCTATACCACCCTGTTTGCAAACATTGAAACCTTCACGAGAAATACCCTAAGAATATTCAAAAGAATATATTAAGTACAGTGCACAGTCTATCTTATTTGCTAAAAATAACCCATTTCTGAAGGCGCCAAAGATCATACTGCGCACAGGCTTCATACTGTGGTGAAAACTTTACAGATAGCCCTTCTTCTGACGCAACACAAGCGCATGTACATGGGTTAGTACCTGCTGCATGCACTCTTCCATGTTAAGGATAAATTATCGTGGTGACACAATTCTCTCTAATAACTCAAGGCTGCTCACAAAAGTTAGTATCTACTACATAGAATATTTGTCCTGTTGAAACGTTTTTCTGCTAAACCAAAAACCTTCTGTGGAACAAAATGAACACAAGCCATCTGTCACCTGCACACAGGGTTACTCTTGAATGCAAACATTTGTAATGTGTTCAATTCCTCCACACAGCTATGGTGCATTACGAGCACATGCTTTTTGTAAACACTTAAACCCATTAGCTGGACACAGGCTATACAAATGAAGTTGAGAAGTACTATGGTAGTTACCTGACACTATGTAATCTATACAACAAACGAATAAACTCACTGGATGATGTCATCAGTGATGTTATCAATGATGTCATTTGAGATGTCATCCGTGATGTCATAAATGATTTCATAGAACATGTCATGAGTGCGGTCATAAGCAGTGCATGGCGTGGCACAAGTTCAAAGAGAGAGTGATAGGCATGGAGATGGTGACAGGCACAGAGAGGGTGACAAGCTCAGAGAAGGTGACAAGTACAGAGAGGTAGACAGGCATGGAGAGGATGTCAGGAATGGAGAGGGCGACAGATACGGAGAAGGTGACAGGCTCATAGAAGGTGACAGGCATGGAGAGGGTGACAGGCTCAGAGAAGGTGACATGAACGAAGAGGGTGACAGGCTCAAAGAGAGTGACAGGCACAGAGAGGGTGATAGGCATAGAGAGGGCAAAAGGCTTGGGGAGGGCGACAGATATGGAGAAGGTGACAGGTACGGAGAAGGTGACAGGCACAGTCAGAGCGGGTGACAGGTGTGGGAGGGTGATAGGATTTTGGAATGTGACAAAGATAGGGAGTCTGGCTAGATGACAAGATGCAGGGATGTGATGATGACAGGGTTTGGGAGTACGACAGGCACTTGGAGAGTGCCAGGGACTAGAAAATTAACAAAGATGGGGAGGGTGACAGGGACTGGGAGGGTGACAGGAAGGAGAAAGGCATCGAGGATGGAGAAGGTGCCAGGGATGTGGGGCTTTACAGGGACAGTGAGAGTGGCACAGACTGGGAGTGTGGCCAAAATGGGGGGCGGGGGTCAGGGCGAGGCAGGTGATGGGTGTTGTGAGTGTGAGAAGGACTAGGAGGTTGAAAGCAATAGAGAAGCCAACAGGGGCTGAGAGTATGACAGGGTCAGAGGTAAAAGGGTTAGGATCTTGTCAGGGACGGATGGTTTGAGAGGGTTCGGAATGTTGACATGGACTGCCAGTGGGCACAGTGCTGGCAGTGGCCACTTGGCTGGCAGCGGGCACAGTGCTGACAGCAGGCACAGTGCTGGCAGGAGGCACAGTGCTGGCAGCAGGCACAGTGGTGACAGCAGGCACAGTGCTGACAGTGGGCACAGTGCTGACAGTGGGCACTTGGCTGGCAGTGGCCACTTGGCTGGCAGTGGGCACAGTGCTGGCAGTGGGCCTAGTGCTGGCAGGAGGCACAGTGCTGGCAGGAGGCACAGTGCTGGCAGTGGGCACAGTGCTGGCAGCGGGCACAGTTATGACAGCAGGCACAGTGCTGGCCGTGGGCACTTGACTGGCCGTAGGCACTTGGCTGGCAGCGGGCACAGTGCGGGCAGCAGGCACAGTGCTGACAGCAGGCACAGTGCTGACAGTGGGCACAGTGCTGGCAGCAGGCACAGTGCTGGCAGCGGGCACAATGCTGACAGTGGGTACAGTGCTGGCAGTAGGCACAGTGCTGGCAGTGGGAACAGTGCTGGCAGTGGGAACAGTGCTGGCAGCAGGCACAGTGTTGGCAGGGGGCACAATGCTGACAGGGGGCACAGTGCTGGCAGTGGGCACAGTGCTGGCAGGAGGCACAGTGCTGGCAGGAGGCACAGTGCTGGCAGGAGACACGGTGCTGGCAGTGGGAACAGTGCTGGCAGTGGGCACAGTGCTGGCAGTAGGCACAGTGCTGGCAGGAGGCACAGTTCTGGCAGGAGGCCCAGTTCTGGCAGTTGGCACAGTGCTGGCAGGAGGCACAGTGCTGGAAGGAGGCACAGTGCTGGCAGTGGGCACAGTGCTGGCAGTTGGCACAGTGCTGGCCGAAGGCACAGTGCTGGCAGCAGGCACAGTACTGGCACTGCTGGCAGTGGGCACAGTGCTGACAGCAGGCACAGTGCTGGCAGTGGGCACAGTACTGGCAGCGGGCACAGTGCTGGCAGCGGGCACAGTGCTGGCAGCAGGCACAGTACTGGCAGTGCTGGCAGTGGGCACAGTGCTGGCAGTGGGCACAGTGCTGACAGCAGGCACAGTGCTGGCAGTTGGCACAGTTCTGGCAGTGGGCACAGTGCTGGCAGCAGGCACAGTACTGGCAGTGCTGGCAGTGGGCACAGTGCTGGCAGTAGGCACAGTGCTGGCAGAAGGCACAGTGCTGGCAGTGGGCACAGTGCTAACAGCAGGCACAGTGATGACAGCAGGCACAGTGTTGGCAGCAGGCACAGCACTGGCAGTGCAGGCAGTGGACACTGCTGGCAGTAGGCAAAGTGCTGGCAGCGGGCACAGTGCTGGCAGCAGGCACAGTTCTGGCAGTGGGCACCATGCTGGCAGTAGGTACAGTGCCTGCAGTGGGCACAATGCTGGCAGTAGGCACAGTGCTGGCAGCGGGCACAGTGCTGGCAGTGGGCACAGTGCTGACAGAAGGCACAGTGATGACAGCAGGCACAGTGCTGGCAGCGGGCACAGCACTGGCAGTGCTGGCAGTGGACACAGTGCTGGCTGTAGGCAAAGTGCTGGCAGCGGGCACAGTGCTGGCAGTGGGCACAGTGCTGGCAGCAGGCACAGTGCTGACAGTGGGCACAGTGCTGACAGTGGGCACAGTGCTGACAGCAGGCACAGTGATGACAGCAGGCACAGTGCTGGCAGCGGGCACAAGGCTGGCAGTAGGCACAGTGCTGGCAATGGGCACAGTGCTGGCAGTGGGCACAGTGCTGGCAGCGGGCACAGTACTGGCAGTGGGCACAGTGCTGACAGCAGGCACAGTACTGGCAGTGGGCACAGTGCTGGCAGTAGGCACAGTGCTGGCAACAGGCACAGTGCTGGCAATAGGCACAGTGCTGGCAATGGGCACAGTGCTGGCAGCGGGCACAGTGATGGCAGTGGGCAGAGTGCTGGCAGTGGGCAGAGTGCTGGCAGCGGGCAGAGTGCTGGCAGGAGGCACAGTGCTGGCAGCAGGCACAGTGCTGACAGCAGGCACAGTGCTGGCAGCGGGCACAGTGCTGGCAGCGGGCACAGTGCTGACAGCAGTCACAGTGCCGACAGCAGGCACCGTGCCGGCAGCAGGCACAGTGCCGACAGCGGGCACAGTGCCGGCAGCGGGCACAGTGCCGGCAGTGGGCACAGTGCTGACAGCGGGCACAGTGCTGGCAGCGGGCACAGTGCCGGCAGCGGGCACAGTGCCGGCAGCAGGCACAGTGCTGGCAGCGGGCACAGTGCTGGCATCAGGCACAGTGCTGGCAGCGGGCGCAGTGCTGGCACTCTCTGCTGACCAATGGTGGATTCACACATTTGCTGAATATCCCTTCGTCTTGGAGAAGAATGAATGTGAGCACTCTACATATTAACATGCACTTCACTGCTCTACATATTAACATGCACTTCACTGCTCTACATATTAACATGCACTCCACTGCTCTGCATATTAACATGCACTCCACTGCTCTGCATATTAACATGCACTTCACTGCTCTGCATATTAACATGCACTTCACTGCTCTGCATATTAACATGCACTTCACTGCTCTGCATATTAACATGCACTTCACTGCTCTGTATATTAACATGCACCTCGCTCCTCCGCATATTAACATGCACCTCGTTGCTCTGCATTTTAACTTGCACCTCGCTCCTCCGCATATTAACATGCACCTCGTTGCTCTGCATTTTAACTTGCACCTCGCTACTCTGCATATTAATGTGCACCTCACTGCTCTGCATATTACATGCACCTCCCTGGTTTATGCTCTAATAATTAGTATATGTGTGCCAGTGCCAAGAACAGGAACATGTGGTTTCGATTTATAGTAATAAAGATATGCCATGTCATCCCCGTGTAAGAACTAGTAGTAACATTAATACTAGGCACTTCACACCACCGTTTTTACAACGTCCCATCCTACCAACGCAAAAGAAACGATTTCTAAAATCTGTGCCTACTCCAAAAGTGAGGTTATCTGGCCAGCGTGGGAGCAGGACATGGCTGGCCCAGGAAGCGGTGTCATGAGCCCCTGAGCAGGGGGCGCTGGAGGAATGGGGCTGTGAGTAGTTACCTCCTTTTAATCAAAGGTGCCATGAGACAGGAGCAGAAGTAAGACGAGGTACACGTGTTTCAGAAATAAACGTTAGATGCCCCACCTGGCACCTAACATGTTTTCTATACTTAAAAGAAACACCTTCAGTGATTCATATTTTTATGCTCTCAGAGATGCGCGATCCTATTGTGCCTTTATAAAACACAGATCTGTGATTGAAAAACACTATAAATGTAGATATTAATGGTCGGAAACCGCAGCCAGAACCTACTATTCAGGGGGCATCAAGGGAAGACACATTTCCTTTCAAATTTGTTTTAGCTCAAGAAGTCCACTATAAAAACAATTTTACTGGAAAGTACATTCTGTGCACAATTTAGCTGGTGGGATTAATGGTTCACAAACCCTTCTTAAAATCACCTTAAAACAATAAATGTAGGAGAACAGTGACAGATTCAATGGGGGTTGGAGGGCAGCCATGTCCCCCTCCCAAGCTTGGTTTTTGTTTCTGTAGCCTCCCGGTGAGCAACTCGCCACAGATCTGGTGTACAAGCAAAGCTTAATTTGAGCCGGTGGTTTCCGGTGCTTGACACCAGCACTTAATTCTCAACACCGGCACATATGACAGTCTGCCACATGGGGGCGCTGTTTGTCTAATTTAGCGATGAGCAGACTGGATGGGTTACGTGGGGGTGAGCCCCATGTCTTTGGATATGAGAGTCTTGGGGTCAGAAGGGCAGGAGAAATGAATGAGGGCTCAAGGGGTAAGTGGGAGAGTGGGATGGCAGGGGGAGAGGGCAGAGGGAATGTGTCTGCTGTTACAGGACCCGAGGTGGCACAGTCAGGTTGAACCCTGCCTCTGCAGTCTGCAGGGCTGGGGCAGATGCCACCACTCTAGCTTTGCCAATAGTGTAAGACGATGTGTATTGAAGCCTGGATGGGGGGTAAGGGTCTGGACATCATACGAGTGGTGAAAGGAGGGGCAGCTTTGAGGGGGCAAGTGAGTAGTGACAGATGGTGGCAGGTGTGCGGCGGTCCAGCACTTATTGACAAGTGACATGGGGGTATGTGTTGGATAGCATGTGGGTATGGGCAGAGGTGTAGGGGAGTGGGCAGAGGTGTAGGGTAGGCAGATAGTATGTGGTGTGTGGGCAGAGGTGGATTATTGGCAGGTAGTATTTGGGGTGTGGGCAGAGGTGTAGGATGGGCAGATAGTACGTGGCGTGTGGGCAGAGGTGTAGTGTGGGCAGGTAGTATGTGGCGTGTGGGCAGAGGTGTAGGGTGGACAGGTGGTATGTGGGTTGTGGGCAGAGGTGTAATGTGGGCAGATAGTATGTGGCGTGAGGGCAGAGGTGTAGGGTGGACAGATAGTATGTGGCATGTGGGCAGATGTGTAGGGTGGGAAGGTAGTATGTGGGGTGTGGGAAGAGGTGTAGGCTGGGCAGATAGTAAGTGGCATGAGGGCAGAGGTGTAGGGTGGGCAGATAGTATGTGGCATGTGGGCAGAGGTGTATCGTGGGAAGGTGGTATGTGGGGTGTGGGCAGAGGTAAATGGGTGGACAGGTGGTTTGTGGGTTGTGGGCAGAGGTGTAATGTAGGTAGACAGTATGTGGCATGAGGGCAGAGGTGTAAGGTGGGAAGATAGTATGTGGGGTGTGTGCAGAAGTGTGGGGTGGGCAGATAGTATGTGGAGTGTGGGCAGAGGTGGGGGCGGGCAGACAGTATGTGGAGTGTGGGCAGGGGTGTAGGGTGGACAGGTGGTATGTGGTGTGTGGGCAGAGGTGCAGGGTGGACAGATAGTATGTGGTGTGGGGGCAGAAGTGTGGGGTGGGCAGGTAGTATGTGGGGTGTGGGCAGAGGTGCATGGTGGGCAGGTAGTAGGTGGTTCGGGTACAGATGTATGGGGGTCAGTGACAGAGGAGGGTACAGGTAGGTAATGACGAGCTGGAGGAAGGTGAAAGTGGCACTAGGTGCGGGCAGGGGTGTAAGATGAAAGAGGGCTGTGAATGGATTGGGCAGAGTCCGGGGTGTGCAGTAAAGACTGGGGTGGAAACTGTGGTGTGGGGTCAGGTGGGTAGCTGCTGAGGTGGGCATATAGCATAGGGGGCTGGTGGGTGTTGAATGAGGTGGATGAAAAGGTGAGGGGTGGGTGCTTAGTGACATGGGTGGGTATATTTAGCATTGGTGGGGGTACAGGATGTCTCCTCTCTCGATGGCTGTCACCGGAGGGAGTGCTCACATGTTAATATGCAGAGCAGTGAGGTGCACGTTAATATGCGGAGCAGCGAAGTGCACATTAATATGCAGAGCATCGAGGTGCATGTACATATGCAGAGTAGTGAGGTTAATATACAGAGCAGCAAGGTACACGTTTATATGCTGAGGAGTGAGGTACAGGTTAATATGCAGACTAGTAAGGTGTATGTTAATATGCAGAGTAATGAGGTGCGTGTTAATATGCAGAGCAGCGATGTGCAGTTAATATGCAGAGCAGCACGGTGCGTGTTAATGTGCAGAGCAGTGAGTGTTCATGGCAATATGCAGAGTATTGAGGTGCATGTTAATATGCAGAGCAGTGAAGTGCATGTTAATATACAGAGCAGTGAAGTGCATGATAATATACAGAGCAGTGAAGGGCATGTTAATATGCAGAGCAGTGCCGTGCTTGTTAATATGCAGAGAAGCGACGTGCAGTTAATATGCAGAGCAGCGTGGTGCGTTTTAATGTGCAGAGCAGTGAGTTTCATGGCAATATGCAGAGTATTGAGGTGCATGTTAATATGCAGAGCAGTGCTGTGCTTGTTAATATGCAGAGTAGTAATGTTCATAGTAGTATGCAGAGTAGTGAGGTGCATGTTAATATGCAGAGCAGCGAGGTGCAAGTAAATAAGAAGTGTAGTGAGGTGCATGTTTATGTACTGAGCAATGAGGTGCTTGTTAATTTGCAGAGTAGTGAGGTGCATGCTAATATGTAGAGCAGCGCGGTGCGTGTTAATGTGCAGAGCAGTGACGTTCATGGTAATAAGAGAAGTAGTGAGGTGCATGGTGACATGCAGAGCAGCGCCGTGCATGTTAATATGCAGAGCAGTGAGGTGCATGTTAATATGCAGAGCAGTGCCGTGCTTGTTAATATGCAGAGCAGTGACGTTCATAGTAGTATGCAGAGTAGTGAGGTGCATGTTAATATGCAGAGCAGTGCCGTGCTTGTTAATATGCAGAGCAGTGCCGTGCTTGTTAATATGCAGAGCAGTGACGTTCATAGTAGTATGCAGAGTAGTGAGGTGCATGTTAATATGCAGAGCAGCGAGGTGCAAGTAAATAAGAAGTGTAGTGAGGTGCATGTTTATATACTGAGCAATGAGGTGCTTGTTAATTTGCAGAGTAGTGAGGTGCATGCTAATATGTAGAGCAGCGCGGTGCGTGTTAATGTGCAGAGCAGTGACGTTCATGGTAATAAGAGAAGTAGTGAGGTGCATGGTGACATGCAGAGCAGCGCCATGCATGTTAATATGCAGAGCAGTGAGGTGCATGTTGATGTGCAAAGTAGTGAGGTGCATGGTAACATGCAGAGCAGCGCTGTGCGTGTTAATATGCAGAGCAGTGACGTTCACTGCAATGTGCAGATTAGTGAGGTGCATGTTATCATGCAGAGCAGCGACGTGCTTGTTAATATGCAGAACAGTGACATACATGGTAATATGCAGATTAGTGAGGTGCATGTTAGTATGCAGAACAGCGACGTTCATGGTAGTATGCAGAGTAGTGAGGTGCATGGAAGCATACAGAGCAGCGTCGTGCGTGTTAATATGCAGAGCAGTTAGATGCACGTTGATATGCAGAGTAGTGAGGTGCATGGTAACATGCAGAGCAGCGCAATGCATGTTAATATGCAGAGCAGTGAGGTGCACGTTAATGTGCAAAGTAGTGAGGTGCATGGTAACATGCAGAGCAGCGCCGTACGTGTTAATATACAGAACAACGATGTACATGTTAATATGCAGATTAGTGAGGTGCATGTTAATATGCAGAGCTGTGCGGTCACGGCCGGACTGGCCGTAGCGGGCACCGGGCGTTTCCCTGGTTGGCTGCTAGGGTGGGGGGGCCTGTTTTCAGCCCCTGGGGAGCCGTTTTTGTTACCGGGGGTCGGCAATTTCGTCCCCCTATAACAAAATCAGCCATAACCGGCCCTAGCAAACAGCTCACCCCCATTCCCCCCAGGGGGGCCGACCGAGCAGTTTGCCAGCACCCGTATCGGTTCCCAGTCCGGCCCTGTGTGCGGTGCATGTTAATATGCAGAGCAGTGACGTTCATGGTAATATGCAGAGTAGTGCGATGCACGTTAATATGCAGAGCAGTGACGTTCATGGTAATATGCAGAGTAGTGCGGTGCACGTTAATATGCAGAGCAGTGACGTTCATGGTAATATGCAGAGTAGTGCGGTGCACGTTAATATGCAGAGCAGTGACGTTCATGGTAATATGCAGAGCAGCGCAGTGTGTGTTAATATGCAGAGCAGTGACGTTCATGGTAATATGCAGAGTAGTGCGGTGCACGTTAATATGCAGAGCAGTGACGTTCATGGTAATATGCAGAGCAGCGCAGTGTGTGTTAATATGCAGAGCAGTGACGTTCATGGTAATATGCAGAGCAGCGCAGTGTGTGTTAATATGCAGAGCAGTGACGTTCATGGTAGTGTGCAGAGTTCAGAAGACACAGTATACCTTGTGACAGGTGCCTTTATCTGCGGAGATGGTGTCTCCGTGTCAAGAACCGAGGATTCAGTCTCAAATGTGGGTTTTGTGCTGTTTCATGATGGCTCGTGTTCTGCAGTGAGCTCTTGTGAGCAACACGATGTGGGGCTTTGGTTGTGGATGTGAGAGTCGATAGGAGCTCTCAGGATGTGTGACTAAGGGTAGGAGGCAGCGGGCATCAGCCCTGAGGTAGATGGTGGTTGCCAGGGTGATGAGTGAGTTCTCAGGTGGCATCCGTGCAGGAGCAGTGCTGTAGTATAGTTGGTTTTGATTGACAGGGGTGGGTGTGTGGTGACATCAGCCCTGGGGTAGATGGTGGTTGTCAGGGTGATGAGTGAGTTCTCAGGTGGCATCCGTGGTGGAGCAGTGCTGTAGTTTAGTTGTGTTGATTGACAGTGGTGGGTGGGTGGTTGGTTGGTGCTAGGTGAAGGATGGCGGTGTGGTGTGGCTGATCTAGTGCCCTTTGGAAGGCTGTGTGGTGTTGAAGAGCAGATGGTTGTTGTTGGGCACAATGAGTTGGACCAGTGGTTGTTTGATGTCTATGGTGAAGAAGGTGAAAGGTGTTTCTTTCGTAGTCTTGTTGAAGGGTTTATTGGGGCTTGAAGTCCAAGAGAACGCTATTGTTGGATTAGTTGACTATTGCGCTGCTGGTGAGGTCTGTGATGTCCTCGAAGAAGAGTTTGCTGGAGTGAGGTCTGTAGATCGGGTCAAAGGTGGTGGTCTGAGAGTCTGAGTTGGACAAGTGGCTGGTGAGTTGATTGATATAGAGTTGATGGCAGTGAGTTCCTGGTTAGAATTGAACCGGCTGTGGGGTGACAGCCCTAGGGGCTCTTCCCCCATCTGTGCCATTGGTGTCCTGTGAGGTTACTGCACACAGACTCAGCCTGTGACCATATCCTGTGCGCGGAGCTCCGTGGACAGGGCTTCGCCATGTGCCGGATCCAGACCGGGTCCGCTGATGGAAGACAGCATTTCATCTTCACCCTGAAGGCCCCAGAGGATCCCATGGCCTCTCTCTGGGTCCACGGCCATTAAACTGGGCACCAGTGCTTCTTTCTTCACAGGAGCAGGGCTCTGCCCTCCTTCCGGTCAGGCCTCGGCATACTCTGGGGTCTGGACAATGTCTGTGAATGTCTGTGCCTTCTTTTCTGGGCTATTTATACAAAATCTCAGAGCCAACTTACACTCTTCCAGAAAGTGATTATGAACTGAATGACCTCTTAGTGCAAGACTCTGCAGCAGGGGTTGCATCATTGCTTTGCACTTTGACCGGTCTTCATCGAACCGGCCAGCGCCACCTTCTGGTGAGAAGCGGAGTTTAGGAATCATGTCTGCAGATTGGCCAAGGGGCCCAGACTCCAGGCTGCAGAAGTCTGCTCCTGTCATTGAGGTGAAGGGCGAACCGTAGCGCCAAGATCATCAGATGTTGACTTCGGGGTGCTCAGGTGCACGAGAGGAGCCCTCCCCTCCCCAGGGGTTTAGATTCTACTTAATGTTTGTAAAACAATGGATGAAAATGACCCCAAGACTCTTCCGCTCCTGATTGGATAACACTCGACGGGTCACCCACCCCTCTGAATCCCCACATTTGATCGACTTCTTACCCACTGACCTCTAACTGCACTGTGTGCCTTGTTTCATTGTAGTAACATCTTGAGTGGCTCTGCTCTGTGTGTCTACAAGATGGAAGACATCCTGTCCGCCTTCGACGGCCGGTACGCGCACAAGGAGAGTCCGGACTTCAAGTGGACGCCGTACCAGGGACGTGTTCCGTCTCCAAGGCCGGGAACGGTGAGAGCCTATGGGGCAGTGAAATGTGTGCGTCTGCACTGCTGCTGAGGTGTCATTGTGTTTTTAGTTCACCTGTGTGCTCTGCTGCTGGGGTGTCATTGTGTCTTTAGTTCACCTGTGTGCTCTGCTGCTGGAGTGTCACTGTGTATTTAGTTCACCTGTGTGCACTCCTGCTGGAGTGTTGATGTGTCTTTAGTTCACCTGTGTGCTCTGCTGCTGGAGTGACACTGTGTCTTTAGTTCACCTGTGTTCACCTGTGTGCTCTGCTGCTGGGCTGTCACTGTGTCTTTAGTTCACCTGTGTGCTCTGCTGCTGGGCTGTCACTGTGTCTTTAGTTCACCTGTGTGCATTGCTGCTGGAGTGTCACTGTGTCTTTAGTTCACCTGTGTGCATTGCTGCTCGAGTGGTGTTGTGTCTTTAGTTCCCCTGTGTGCTCTGCTGCTGGAGTGTCACTGTGCCTTTAGTTCACCTGTGTTCACTTGTGTGCTCCGCTGCTGGAGTGTCACTGTGTCTTTAGTTCACCTGTGTTCACCTGTGTGCTCTGCTGCTGGAGTGTCACTGTGCCTTTAGTTCACCTCTGTTCACCTGTGTGCTCTGCTGCTGGAGTGTCACTGTGTCTTTAGTTCACCTGTGTGCATTGCTGCTCGAGTGTTGTTGTGTCTTTAGTTCGCCTGTGTGCTCTCCTGCTGGAGTGTCGCTGTGTCTTTAGTTCACCTGTGTGGATTGCTGCTGGAGTGTTGTGTCTTTAGTTCGCCTGTGTGCTCTGCTGCTGGAGTGTCACTGGGCCTGATTCACAGAACTAACTTACGTCAAAATCCTAAACTTACAACAATTTTGGTATTCACAGAATGAACTTACACATTTGGGTATTCACAGAATGAACTTACACATTTGGGTACTCACAGAATGAACTTACTACCATTTTGGTATTCACAGAATGAACTTACTCATTTTGGTATTCACAGAAGGCACTTACTCAACAATGAGTAAGTGCCTTCTGTGAATACCAAAATGTGTAAGTTACACAAAATGTGTAAGTTACACAAAATGTGTAAGTTACACAAAATGAGTAAGTTACACAAAATGTGTAAGTTACACAAAATGTGTAAGTTACACAAAATGAGTAAGTTACACAAAATGTGTAAGTGCCTTCTGTGAATACCAAAATGAGTAAGTTCATTCTGTGAATACCAAAATGAGTAAGTTCATTCTGTGAATACCAAAATGAGTAAGTTCATTCTGTGAATACCAAAATGGTAGTAAGTTTAGGATTTTGTCGTAAGTTAGTTCTGTGAATCGGGCCCACTGTGTCTTTAGTTCACCTGTGTGCTCTGCTGCTGGAGTGTCACTGTGTCTTTAGTTCACCTGTGTGCTCTGCTGCTAGACTGAGACTGTGTCTTTAGTTCACCTGTGTTCACCTGTGTGCTCTGCTGCTGGAGTGTCACTGTGTCTCTTTAGTTCACCTGTGTGCTCTGCTGCTGGAGTGTCACTGTGTCTTTAGTTCACCTGTGTGCTCTGCTGCTGGACTGAGACTGTGTCTTTAGTTCACCTGTGTTCACCTGCGTGCTCTGCTGCTGGATTGTCAATATGTCTTTCTATTCACCTGTGTGCTCTGCTGCTGGAGTGTTGTTGTGTATTTAGTTCACCTGTGTGCTCTGCTGCTGGAGTGTCACTGTGTCTTTAGTTCACCTGTGTGCTCTGCTGCTGGGGTGTCACTATGTCTTTAGTTCACCTGTGTTCACCCGTGTGCTCTGCTGCTGGAGTGTCACTGTGTCTTTAGTTCACCTGTGTGCTCTGCTGCTGGGGTGTCACTGTGTCTTTAGTTCAATGTGTGCTCTGCTGCTGGAGTGTCACTGTGCCTTTAGTTCACCTGTGTTCACCTGTGTGCTCTGCTGCTCGAGTGTTGTTGTGTCTTTAGTTCACCTGTGTGCTCTGCTGCTGGAGTGTCACTGTGTCTTTAGTTCACCTGTGTGTACTGCTTCTGGAGTGTCACTGTGTATTTAGTTCACCTGTGTGCACTCCTGCTGGAGTGTTGTTGTGTCTTTAGTTCACCTGTGTGCTCTGCTGCTGGAGTGACACTGTGTCTTTAGTTCACCTGTGTTCACCTGTGTGCTCTGCTGCTGGCCTGTCACTGTGTCTTTAGTTCACCTGTGTGCATTGCTGCTGGAGTGTCACTGTGTCTTTAGTTCACCTGTGTGCATTGCTGCTCGAGTGTTGTTGTGTCTTTAGTTCGCCTGTGTGCTCTGCTGCTGGAGTGTCACTGTGTCTTTAGTTCACCTGTGTGCACTGCTGCTGGAGTGTCACTGTGTCTTTAATTCACCTGTGTGCTCTGCTGCTGGACTGAGACTGTGTCTTTAGTTCACCTGTGTTCACCTGTGTGCTCTGCTGCTGGAGTGTCACTGTGTCTCTTTAGTTCACCTGTGTGCTCTGCTGCTGGAGTGTCACTGTGTCTTTAGTTCACCTGTGTTTATTGCTACTCAAGTGTTGTTGTGTCTTTAGTTCGCCTGTGTGCTCTGCTGCTGGAGTGTCACTGTGTCTTTTGTTCACTTGTGATGAACACACAGACAAGGTGAAGCACAAACACACACTTAGAGTGACTTTTCATCCTGAGCACTCCTTTCACCTGCCCCTGCCTGTCCCTTCCTCATACCCTTCGAATGTTTTCATGTTTATGCAAATCTCGTTTCATCACCTGCTCTAAGTTACATTATGTGTAATCTACAATGGAGGAGAGCTGGTGTCACGAGTATGTAACTGCAGAGTAATGTCTGCTTCTCCCAGCACTACTTACATCTTCGATCCCTGCCTGCTCTTTCCCCACAGTGCCCCAGCAGCACTCGTGGACATTACCGATCCACGCGCGACTACCCGGATGACGTCATGTTCTTCAGTCGCACCCACCCTCTGATGTACAGCGCCGTCTACCCCATCAACAAGCGCCCACTGCTCGTGCGCGTGGGGGTGGACTACAGGTTCACCAGGATAGTGATGGACCAGGTGGAAGGCGTGGACGGACAGTATGACGTCATGTTCATCGGCACAGGTAAGGCGCACTGTCAAGAGGCTGTGAGTACCAGCTTGCCCCCCCCCATATCTACATTAGGGGTGCTAGTCAACCTTTCTGGACATCGCAGTAGGCATAGACATGTAGACACTTTGAACTCTCTGGTCAGACCCCCTGCGGATACTTCATGTGCACAACAGTGTGTCTGTCTTTAGTGGACATCAGGAGGAGATAGATAAGCTCTTCACTCTCAGCCCTTGTGTGAGGATGGGGCGCTCCAGTGCCTCGAGGAGAGTCGTCTAAGCACAGCTTCGGCACTCTGTGGTGATTACACCGACTGGGTGCTTCCTGTTCGGAAGGGTTTGCTGAGGGACTGGATGTGCATACAGTGCATTCAGGGGTACGCACGGGCTCTAGGACACAAACAGGAATCCTCAGGTACGTAAAATGACCATCTTTGAGTCCTGGATTTCCTCTAAGTAACATTGCTGACATTGACAAGGCCCTTGTCCTTCTCTGAGGAATTAGGCCCGGGCGGAGTTCGCGGAGTTTCACTCAGCGGAATTTTGCAGAGTTACTGAAAAATTCAGCGAGATTCCGCAGCATTCTGTGAGAGGGTGGAGTCACAGGTCCTTCTACTTGTAACTCACGTTGAAGACACCCTGTGCTCACGCACCGGTAAAAGTGAAGGCGTATTTGGTCAATGCATAAAGACACTCTGCTCATGCATGGTGAGAAATAAAGGCTCAAGCATGGTGTTCATTGGCAATATGCATGAAGAGTACGCCCTCTGCTCACCCTCTTGGTCATATTAGCTCTGGGCAGTAAACTTCGCTCCGACTGCGGAGATTGCAGATTTTTGCCACTCCTCGCTCCACTTGGAGCATGGAGTTTGGCAAAAACTCCTCCACAGAGCGAAGTTTACTGGTGACGCGGCCCACTCAGACCTTGGGCTATAGGCGGGCTGAGGTTGCTCTGCGCATGCCTGGCTTTGTCCTAGCGGAGTGAATCGGCATGCCGATAGAGCTGCATAATGCATTGCCTCACCGGCGGAGGACTGGCAGTGGCTCGGCCGTTCCCGGTGCTGTGGCTGCGCGCCCTACTGTTGCACGGATGTGCATGTCAGAGGAAGCAAGAATGTAGACCCCAACATGAGAAAAGTGAGGTAAGGCTGGGCCAGGCCATAAACACACGTGAAGACATTTACCTGTTTGTTACATAGTTCCATTAATCAGTTGTGAACTAGTATTGGTAGCGTCTGTAGGCCTTTACCCATCTATACCCTTTGAGGTCGCTTTTTATTCATCTTCAGTGCCATCTGCACTAACCCCGACCAGATAGAAACAACTTGAAGGTGAGCCTAGAGCTCCGCTGTGACGTCATGCTGGGATTCCATCACCTGCTTTGCGATGGGGATTGTCGTTGGTTTCATCTTTCATGGCAGCTGATTCTGGCCACTGAGAGCTAGAGTGCTGGTTGTGGAGTGAGGGAATACGGGAGGGACTCTGCAGGGCAGTCAGGGGTATTGACAGAAGCGGGGGCAGTTTGTGTAGGTCATAGACACAGACCAGCAGTAGCTCTCGTCTCATTACACTGGCAGTTGGGCATCCCACTGACCCGTGGTTTATGTCATGTGATCGGAGGAACACTGGGGCCTCTGCCACCCATGTACATCTCCCTCTGTTGGGGTGGCCACATGCTCTCTCCCGCAGGGGTGGCTCCTCCATTAGGGCGGAGGAGCGTCACCCCACTGCTTTCTCGCAGTGCGAGAAGCAGAAACATAAAATGGTAAAACTACATTTTATGTTTCTGCTTCTTGCACTGCGAGAAAGCAGAAGGGTTTGGTTGGGGGCGGGCGGGTGGGCGGCATCTGCTCTAGGGCAGGGGAGGAGTGGCTTGCCCACTGCTGAGGGCGCTGACTGTTTGGTCTGCCCTCTGCGGCTGACCAAACCAGTCATGCTCACTCTGCCTTTTCTCCATGTAGGCTGCATGCATCCTACATGGAGAAAATGGCCTCCCCATAGGCGCCTGGCTGGTCGGTGTCCCGACCAATCACAATGCTGCCATTTAAAATGTATTTCCCCCCCTCCAGCGCGACCCTCCCACGCAACCCCCTTCTACTTCCCCGCCACCCATGATAAATGCCAGCCGCGACTGCTCTCCCTATGCTCTCCAAGGCATAGACTGCTGCCGTCTTTGTTTCTGGTGCAGAGACAGTATGATAGCTAAGATAGAGGTACAGGACAGTTCAGTCTTGAGCAGTGCTGGCCATCTTCAGAGCCACGGCCAGTGCACAATCTCGGGTCGGGTTAGAGTGATATGACAGCAATAAAATGATGATGCACATAAAGGCTTCGACCGTCACCTTTTACGGTGCATGAGCAGAGGGCACCTCTCTGCATTTATTCTTCAACATTCACTATGCACAGGCTTCTCTGTATATGAGCAAGAGGGTGAGCAGAGCGTGTACTTTTTTTGTATATGGCCAATGACCACCATGCTTGAGCCTTTCTCTGCTCACGGTGCGTGAGCAGAGGGCGCCTTCAACATAGGTTAGGATTAGAAGGACTTGTGACTCCACCCTCTCATGGAACTCTGTAGAATCTCAGGGAATTTTCCCGTAACTCCACGGAATTCCACGGAGTGAAACTCTGCGAGCTCTGCCCAGGCCTTGCTCATATACAGAGAATCCTGCGCATAGTTAATGTTGAAGAATAAATGCAGAGAGGTGCCCTCTGCTCATGCACCGTAAAAGGTGACAGTCGAAGTCTTTACGTGCATTATCATTTTATTGCTGTCATATCACTCAAACCCGATCAGAAACAAAGATGACAGCAGTCTGTGCTTTGGAGAGCATCGGGAGAGAGCATGCGGCCACTCTGACAGAGGGAGATATACATGGGTGACAGAGGCCCCAGTGTTCCTCCAATCACAGGACACAGACCACAGATCAGTGGAATGCCCGACTGGCAGTGTAATGAAGCAAGAACTACTGCCGGTCTGTGTCTATGTCTCACACCAACCGCCCAATTTCAGTCAATACCCCTGACTGCCCTGCAGAGTCCCTCCCGTATCCCCTCGCTCTACAACCGGCAGTCTAGCTCTCAGCACCAAGTATCAGCTGCCATGGAAGATGAAGCCAATGACGATCACCATCGCAAAGCAGGTGATGGAATCCCAGCTGTGAAGTCACACCAGAGCTCTAGGCTCACCTTCAGGTTGTTTCTAGGGATGGGCGGCTAACTCCGCTCCTTCAGCGGAGTTTGCAGAGTTTTGCCATTTCCGCGCTCCCAGTTCAGCAAAAAACCTAGATTACGCTGCATGGCGGAGTTTGCCCCTCTATCGTCCACCCCTTAAAACTGGCAGGGAGTGCCAGCGACATTGAAGAGGAACCAAGCCATTGCTGCGAAGCCTACCTTCACCCGCGGGCCATCTCACAGCGCAGTTTCATATCCCGCCCACAATAAAACAAATAATATGGAGTCAGATTCAAACAATAATGGTATTTTTATTGTACTTTACATATAATTGGGTTAGAGTTTTTTTAAGCGTCCAATACAGTAAAATTTAATAAAGCACTTTTCTTCATGCGATTCTTTAGTGGAATACATTTCACCATACAGCTATTAACCATATTACAAGCAAAGGTGTAGCAATAAAGGGGTTTTATTTAGTGGCATTGGAATTATGAAGACCGCTGCCTCTTCCAAGATGGCCACTAAATTGTGTGGCTTCCGGCGCAGGCCCTGCGGCAACCCAGAGCACAGGGGAGCAGCAGGTTCACCTTCTCTGTCTGGCTCACCTCACACGCACTTCAACCACACGCAGAGGCCTGGAATGCTCGTCTGTCTGCATGCTGCTCCCCAGCTCCGGAGCAGTCCCGGCGGGGTTGCCGAGCCTGCTCGCACGCAGAACCATCTGAACACTGTCCCTCTCGCACCCCAGACTGAACACAAAGCCCATGGCTTAGCCTCCCTCTGAACACTGCCCAGAGCTGCACACACCATACATTTGTAGGTCACAGTGACAATGTATTCATCCAACTGACCGCGGGAACTCAACATAGCCCAAAAGGGGGCGTAGCGGCATTGGGATGGGGCAGAGCTAAGATTCTGGTGGCAGGCAGGCAGCAGCTGATCCAGCGGGATGCCTTGGGAAAAATTTCACTGACTTGCGTACGTTTTGTATTCAACCACCTTAGTCCCGCCCCCTAGCCTCAATAGTCCAAATAATTACACAGTTTTCTGCACACACTGTGGCCTTTCGTAGAGTCCCCGCCCCTAAGAATGACACAATTACTCCACCCCTAAGGGAGGTAGAACACATCATCAGGCTCCCCCTTGGCCTGTTGCACTGTAAGAAAAGGCTCAACCTCAGCTCTGTTCCTGTGCATGCGTGGGATGCGTGCTAGTAGAGTGGGCGGTCCTTCCATGCTCTAGGAGCGGTGCAAGAGAAGGCTTGACCTGAAGCTTCATTCCTGTGCATGCGTAAGGTGCGTGCTAGTAGAGTGGGAGTTCCTTCCATGCTCTAGGAGCGGTGTAAGGGAAGGCTTGTCCTTCAGCTCTGTTCCTGTGCATGCGTGAGATGCGTGCTAGTAGAGTTGGAGGTCCTTCCATGCTCTAGGAGCGGTGTAAGAGAAGGCTCGACCTGAGCTCCGTTCCTGTGCATTATTGGGATGCGTGCTAGTAGAGTGGTAGGTCCTTCCATGCTCTAGGAGTCAAGTAAGAGAAGGTTCGTCCTTCAGCTCTGGTCC
Source organism: Calotriton arnoldi (assembly GCA_963921515.1). Taxonomy (NCBI): domain Eukaryota; kingdom Metazoa; phylum Chordata; class Amphibia; order Caudata; family Salamandridae; genus Calotriton; species Calotriton arnoldi. The sequence continues at coordinate 552,432 of CAWUFW010002197.1, forward strand.
TGTGCATGCGTGGGATCCATGCTAGTAGAGTGGAAGGTTCTTCCATGCTCTAGGAGCGGTGTAACAGAAGGCTCGACCTTCAGATCTGTTCCTGTGCATGCATGGGGTGCGTGCTAGTAGAGTAAGAGGTCCTTCCATGCTCTAGGAGTAGTGTAAGAGAAGGCTCATCCTGAGATCTGTTCCTGTGCATGCGTGAGATGCGTGCCAGTAGAGTGGGAGGTCCTTCCATGCTCTAGGAGCGGTGTAAGAGAAGGCTCGTCCTGAGCTCTGTTCCTGTGCATGCGTGGGATCCGTGCTAGTAGAGTGGGAGGACTTTCAATGTTCTAGGAGTGGTGCAAGGGAAGGCTCGTTCTTCAGCTCTGTTCCTGTGCATGCGTGGGATGTGTGCTAGTAGAGTAGGAGGTCCTTCCATTCTCTAGGAGCGGTGTAACAGAAGGCTCGACCTTCAGATCTGTTCCTGTGCATGCGTGGGGTGCGTGCTAGTAGAGTGAGAGGTCCTTCCATGCTCTTGGAGTGGTGTAAGGGAAGGGTCGACCTGAAGCTCTGTTCCTGTGCATGCGTGGGGTGCGTGCTAGTAGAGTGAGGTGTCCTTCCATGCTCTAGGAGCGGTGTAAGAGAAGTCTCGTCCTGAGCTCTGTTCCTTTGCATGCGTGGGGTGCGTGCTAGTAGAGTGGGAGGTCCTTCCATGCTCTAGGAGCGGTTTTAGGGAAGGGTCGACCTGAAGCTCCATTCCTGTGCCTGCGTGGGGTGCGTGCTAGTAGAGTGGGAGGTCCTTCCATGCTTTAGGAGCGGTGTAAGAGAAGGCTCGTCCTTCAGCTCTGTTCCTGTGCATGCTTGGGATGTGTGCTAGTAGAGTGGGAGGTCCTTCCATGCTCTAAGAGCGGTGTAAGAGAAGACGCGACCTGAGCTCTGGTCCTGTGCATGCGTGGGATGCATGCTAGTAGAGTGGGAGGTCCTTCCATTCTCTAAGAGCGGTGTAAGAGAAGACGCAACATGAGCTCTGGTCCTGTGCATGCGTGGGATGCGTGATAGTAGAGTGGGAGGTTCTTCCATGCTCTAGGAGTGGTGTAAGAGAAGGCTCGTCCTGAGCTCTGTTCCTGTGCATGCGTGGGATCCGTGCTAGTAGAGTGGGAGGTCCTTCCATGCTCTAGGAGTGGTGTAAGAGAAGACTAAACCTGAGCTCCGTTCCTGTGCATGCATGGGATGCGGGCTAGTAGAGTGGGAGGACCTTCTATGCTCTAGGAGCAGTGGAAGAGAAGGCTTGACCTGAGGTCCGTTCCTGTGCATGCGTGGGATGCGTGCTAGTAGAGTGGGAGGTCTTTCAATGTTCTAGGAGCAGTGTAAGGGAAGACTCGACCTTCAGCTCTGTTCCTGTGCATGCGTGGGATGCGTGCTAGTAGAGTGGGAGGCCCTTCCATGCTCTAGGAGCAGTGTAAGAGAAGGCTCGTCCTTCAGCTCTGTTCCTGTACATGTGTGGGATGCGTGATAGTAGAGTGAGAGGTCCTTCCATGCTTTAGGAGATGTGTAAGAGAAGGCTCATCCTGAGCTCTGTTCCTGTGCATGCGTGGGATGCGTGCTAGTAGAGTGGGAGGTCCTTCCATGCTCTAGGAGCAGTATAAGGAAGTCTCCTACTTTAGCTCATTTCCTGTGCATGCGTGCAATGCGTGCTAGTAGAGTGAGAGGTCCTTCCATGTTCTAGGAGCGGTGTAAGAGAAGGCTCATCCTGAGCACTGTTCCCGTGCATTCGTCGGATGCGTCCTTGTAGAGTGGGAGGTCCTTTCATGCTTTAGGAGCAGTGTAAGGGAAGGGTCGACCTGAGCTCTGTTCCTGTGCATGCGTGGGATGCGTGCTAGTAGAGTGGGAGGTCCTTCTATGCTCTAGGAGCAGTATAAGGGAAGGCTCCTACTTTAGCTCAGTTCCTGTGCATGCGTGGGATGCATGCTTGTGGAGTGGGAGGTCCTTCCATGATCTAGGATCGGTGTAAGGGAAGGCTCGTTCTTCAGCTCTGGTCCTGTGCATGCGTGGGATGCGTGCTAGTAGAGCTGGAGGTCCTTCCATGCTACAGGAGCGGTGTAAGGAAAGGCTTGACCTGAGCTCTGTTCCTGTGCATGCGTGGGATGCGTGCTAGTAGAGTCGGAGGACCTTCCATGCTCTAGGAGCGGTGTAAGGGAAGGGTCGACCTGAGCTCTGGTCCTGTGCATGCGTGGGATGCGGGCTAGTAGAGTGGGAGGTCCTTCCATGCTCTAGGAGCGGTGTAATGAAGGCTCGTCCTGAGCTCCGTTCCTGTGCATGCATGGGACGCGTGCTAGTAGAGTGGGCGGTCCTTCCATGCTCTAGGAGTTGTGTAAGAGAAGACTTGATCTGAATCTTCATTGCTGTGCATGCATTGGATGCGTGCTAGTAGAGTGGGAGGTCCTTCTATGCTCTAGGAGCGGTGCAAGAGAAGGCTCGTCCTTCAGCTCTGGTCCTGTGCATGCGTGGGATGCATGCTAGTAGAGTGGGAGTTCCTTCCATGCTGTAGGAGCGGTGTAAGAGAAGGCTCCACCTGAGCTCAGTTCCTGTGCATGCATCGCATGCGTGCTAGTAGAGTGGGAGGTCCTCCCATGCTCTAGGAGCGGTGTAAGGGAAGGGTCGACCTGAGTTCTGTTCCTGTGCATGCGTGGGATGCATTCTAGTAGAGTGGGAGGTCCTTCCATGCTGTAGGAGCGGTGTAAGAGATGGTTCGTCCTTCAGCTGTGTTCCTGTGCATGCATGGGATGCGTGCTAGTAGAGTGGGAGGTCCTTCCATGCTCTAGGAGGTGTGTATGGGAAGGCTCATCCTTCAGCTTTGTTCCTATGCATGCGTGAGATGCGTGCCAGTAGAGTGGGAGGTGCTTCTATGCTCTGAGAGTGGTGTAAGGAAGGCTCGACCTGAGCTCAGTTCCTGTGCATTATTGGGATGCGTGCTAGTAGAGTGGTAGGTCCTTCCATGCTCTAGGAGCAGTGTAAGAGAAGGCTCGTCCTTCTGCTCTGTTCCTGTGCATGTGTGAGATGCGTGCTAGTAGAATGGGAGGTCATTCTATGCTCTAGGAGTCAAGTAAGACAAGGCTCGTCCTTCAGCTCTGGTCCTGTGCATGCGTGGGATGCGTGCTAGTAGAGTGGGAGGTCCTTCCATGCTCTAGGAGCGGTGTAACAGAAGTCTCGACCTTCAGATCTGTTCCTGTGCATGCGTGGGGTGCGTGGTAGTAGAGTGAGAGGTCCTTCCATGCTCTAGGAGTGGTGTAAGAGAAGGCTCGTCCTGAGCTCTGTTCCTGTGCATGCGTGGGATCCGTGCTAGTAGAGTGGGAGGACCTTCAGTGTTCTAGGAGCGGTGCAAGGGAAGGCTCGTCCTTCAGCCCTGTTCCTGCGCATGCGTGAGATGCGTGCCAGTAGAGAGGGAGGTCCTTCCATGCTCTAGGAGCGGTGTAAGAGAAGGCTCGTCCTGAGCTCAGTTCCTGTGCATGCGTGGGATTCGTGCTAGTAGAGTGGGAGGACTTTCAATGTTCTAGGAGCGGTGCAAGGGAAGGCTCGTTCTTCAGCTCTGGTCCTGTGCATGCGTGGGATGTGTGCTAGTAGAGTGGGAGGTCCTTCCATGCTCTAGGAGCGGTGTAACAGAAGGCTCGACCTTCAGATCTGTTCCTGTGCATGTGTGAGGTGCGTGCTAGTAGAGTGGGAGGACTTTCAATGTTCTAGGAGCGGTGCAAGGGAAGGCTCGTTCTTCAGCTCTGGTCCTGTGCATGCGTGGGATGTGTGCTAGTAGAGTGAGAGGTCCTTCCATGCTCTAGGAGTGGTGTAAGGGAAGGGTTTACCTGAAGCTCTGTTCCTGTGCATGCGTGGGGTGCGTGCTAGTAGAGTGGGAGGTCCTTCCATGCTCTAGGAGCAGTGTAAGGGAAGGGTCGACCTGAAGCTCCATTCCTGTGCCTGCGTGGGATGCGTGCTAGTAGAGTGGGAGGTCCTTCCATGCTCTAAGAGCAGTGTAAGAGAAGACGCAACCGGAGCTCTGGTCCTGTGCATGCGTGGGATGCGTGCTAGTAGAGTGGGAGGTCTTTCCATGCTCTAAGAGCGGTGTAAGAGAAGTCGCTACATGAGCTCTGTTCCTGTGCATGCGTGGGATGCATGCTAGTAGAGTGAGAGGTCCTTCCATGCTTTAGGAGCGGTGTAAGAGAAGGCTCGTCCTGAGCTCTGTTCCTGTGCATACGTGGGATGCGTGCTAGTAGAGTGGGGGTCCTTCCATGCTCTAGGAGCGGTGTAAGAGAAGGCTCGCCCTTCAGCTCTGGTCCTGTGCATGCGTGGGATGCGTGCTTGTAGAGTGGGAGGTCCTTCCATGCTCTAGGAGCAGTATAAGGGAAGGTTCCTACTTTAGCTCAGTTCCTTTGCATGCGTGCGATGGGTGCTGGTAGAGTGAGAGGTCCTTCCATGCTCTAGGAGCGGTGTAAGGGAAGGGTCCACCTGAGCTCTGTTCCTGTGTATCCGTGGGATGCATGCTAGTAGAGTGGGAAGTCCTTCCATGGTCTAGGAGCGGTGTAAGAGAAGGCTCATCCTGAGCTCTGTTCCTGTGCATGCGTGGGATGCGTCCTTGTCGACTGGGAGGTCCTTTCATGCTTTAGGAGCAGTGTAAGGGAAGGGTCGACCTGAGCTCTGTTTCTGTGCATGCGTGGGATGTGGGCTAGTAGAGTGGGAGGTCCTTCCATGCTCTAGGAGCGGTGTAAGGGAAGGGTCCACCTGAGCTCTGTTCCTGTGTATCCGTGGGATGCATGCTAGTAGAGTGGGAAGTCCTTCCATGCTCTAGGAGCGGTGTAAGAGAATTCTTGCCCTGAAGCTCCATTCCTGTGCATGCGTGGGATGCGTGCTAGTAGAGTGGGAGGTCCTTCTATGCTCTAGGAGTGGTGTAAGAGAATGCTCGACCTCAGCTCTGGTCCTGTGCATACGTGGGATGTGTGCTAGTAGAGTGGGAGGTCCTTCCATGCTCTAAGAGCGGTGTAAGAGAAGGCTTGTCCTTCAACTCTGGTCCTGTGCATGCATGGGATGCGTGCTAGTAGAGTGGGAGGTCCTTCCATGCTCTAGGAGCGGTGTAAGGGAAGGGTCGACCAGAGCTCTGTTCCTGTGCATGCGTGGAATGCGTGCTAGTAGAGTGGGAGGTCCTTCTATGCTCCATGAGCGGTGTAAGAGAAGGCTCTTCGTTCAGCTCTGTTCCTGTGCATGCGTGGGATGCGTGCTAGTAGAGTGGGAGGTCTTTCAATCTTCTAGGAGCTGTGTAAGAGAAGGCTCTTCCTTCAGCTCTGTTCCTGTGCATGCGTGGGGTGCGTGCTAGTAGAGTGAGAGGTCTTTCCATGCTCTAGGAATGGTGTAAGAGAAGGCTCGTCCTGAGCTCTGTTCCTGTGCATGCGTGGGATGCGTGCTTGTAGAGTGGGAGGTCCTTCCATTCTCTAGGAGCGGTGTAAGGGAAGGCTCGTTCTTCAACTCTGGTCCTGTGCGTGTGTGGGATGCGTGCTAGTAGAGTGGGAGGTCCTTCCATGCTGCAGGAGCGGTGTAAGGAAAGGCTCGACCTGAGCTCTGTTCCTGTGCATGCGTGGGATGCGTGCTAGTAGAGAGGGAGGTCCTTTCAAGCTTTAGGAGCAGTGTAAGGGAAGGGTCGACCTGAGCTCTGTATCTGTGCATTTGTGTGATGCATGCTCGTAGAGTGGGAGCTCCTTCTATGCTCTAGGAGCGGTGTAAGGGAAGGGTCGACCTGAGCTCTGTTTCTGTGCATGCGTGGGATGAGTGCTATTAGAGTCAGAGGACCTTCCATGCTCTAGGAGCGGTGTAAGAGAAGGCTCGACCTTCAGCTTTGTGCCTGTGCATGCGTTGGATGCGTGCTAGTAGAGTGGTTGGTCCTTCCATGCTCTAGGAGCGGAGTAAGGGAAGGCTCGTCCTGAGCTCTGTTCCTGTGCATGCATGGGATGTGTGCTAGTAGAGTGGGAGGTCCTTCCATGCTCTAGGAGTTGTGTAAGAGAAGACTTGACCTGAAGCTTCATTCCTGTGCATGCGTGGGATGCGTGCTAGTAGAGTGGGAGGTCCTTCTATGCTCTAGGAGCGGTGTAAGAGAAGGCTCGACCTCAGCTCTGGTCCTGTGCATGTGTGGAATGCGTGCTAGTAGAGTGGGAGTACCTTCCATGCTGTAGGAGCGGTGTAAGAGAAGGCTCGACCTGAGCTCAGTTCCTATGCATGTGTGGGGTGCGTGCTAGTAGAGTGGGAGGTCCTTCCATGCTCTAGGAGCAGTGTAAGGGAAGACTCGACCTTCAGATCTGGTCCTGTGCATGCGTGGTATGCATGCTAGTAGAGTGGGAGGTCCTTCCATGCTCTAGGAGCGGTGTAAGAGAAGGCTCATCCTTTAGCTCAGTTCCTGTGCATGTGTCGGATGCGTGCTAGTAGAGTGGGTGGTCATTCTATGCTCTAAGAGCGGTGTAAGGAAGGGTTGATCTGAGTTCTGTTCCTGTGCATGCGTGGGATGCGTGCTAATAGAGTGGGAGTTCCTTCCATGCTGTAGGAGCGGTGTAAGAGAAGGCTCGACCTGAGCTCAGTTCCTGTGCATGTGTGGGGTGCATTGTAGTATAGTGGGAGGTCCATCCATGCTCTAGGAGCAGTGTAAGGGAAGACTCGACCTTCAGATCTGGTCCTGTGCATGTGTGGGATGCGTGCTAGTAGAGTGGGAGGTCCTCCCATGCTCTAGGAGCTGTGTAAGAGAAGGCTCGTCTTTTAGCTCAGCTCCTGTGCATGCGTGGGATGCATGCTAGTAGAGCGGGAGGTCCTTCCATGCTGTAGGAGCGGTGTAAGAGATGGTTCGTCCTTCAGCTGTGTTCCTGTGCATGCATGGGATGCGTGCTAGTAGAGAGGGAGGTCCTTCCAAGCTCTAGGAGGTGTGTATGGGAAGGCTCATCCTTCAGCTTTGTTCCTATGCATGCGTGAGATGCGTGCCAGTAGAGTGGGAGGTGCTTCTATGCTCTGAGAGTGGTGTAAGGAAGGCTCGACCTGAGCTCAGTTCCTGTGCATTATTGGGATGCGTGCTAGTAGAGTGGTAGGTCCTTCCATGCTCTAGGAGTGGTGTAAGAGAAGGCTCGTCCTTCTGCTCTGTTCCTGTGCATGTGTGAGATGCGTGCTAGTAGAATGGGAGGTCATTCTATGCTCTAGGAGTCAAGTAAGAGAAGGCTCGTCCTTCACCTCTGGTCCTGTGCATGCGTGGGATGAGTGCTAGTAGAGTGGGAGGTCCTTCCATGCTCTAGGAGCGGTGTAACAGAAGTCTCGACCTTCAGATCTGTTCCTGTGCATGCGTGGGGTGCGTGCTAGTAGAGTGAGAGGTCCTTCCATGCTCTAGGAGTGGTGTAAGAGAAGGCTCGTCCTGAGCTCAGTTCCTGTGCATGCGTGGGATCCGTGCTAGTAGAGTGGGAGGACTTTCAATGTTCTACGAGCGGTGCAAGGGAAGGCTTGTTCTTCAGCTCTGGTCCTGTGCATGCGTGGGATGTGTGCTATTAGAGTGGGAGGTCCTTCCATGCTCTAGGAGCGGTGTAACAGAAGAATCTTCCTTCAGATCTGTTCTTGTGCATGCGTGGGGTGCGTGCTAGTAGAGTGAGAGGTCCTTCCATGCTCTAGGAGTGGTGTAAGAGAAGGCTCGTCCTGAGCTCAGTTCCTGTGCATGCGTGGGATCCGTGCTAGTAGAGTGGGAGGACTTTCAATGTTCTAGGAGCGGTGCAAAGGAAGGCTCTTTCTTCAGCTCTGGTCCTGTGCATGCGTGGGATGTGTGCTAGTAGAGTGAGAGGTCCTTCCATGCTCTAGGAGTGGTGTAAGGGAAGGGTTGACCTGAAGCTCTGTTCCTGTGCATGCGTGGGGTGCGTGCTAGTAGAGTGGGAGGTCCTTCCATGCTTTTGGAGTGGTGTAAGAGAATGCTAGTCCTTCAGCTCTGTTCCAGTGCATGCTTGGGATGCATGCTAGTAGAGTGGGAGGTCTTTCCATGCTCTAAGAGCGGTGTAAGAGAAGACGCTACATGAGCTCTGTTCCTGTGCATGCGTGGGATGCGTGCTAGTAGAGTGAGAGGTCCTTCCATGCTTTAGGAGCGGTGTAAGAGAAGGCTCGTCCTGAGCTCTGTTCCTGTGCATGCGTGGGATGCGTGCTAGTAGAGTGGGAGGTCTTTCAATGTTCTAGGAGCAGTGTAAGGGAAGACTCGACCTTCAGCTCTGTTCCTGTGCATGCGTGGGATGCGTGCTAGTAGAGTGGGAGGCCCTTCCATGCTCTAGGAGCAGTGTAAGAGAAGGCTCGTCCTTCAGCTCTGTTCCTGTACATGTGTGGGATGCGTGATAGTAGAGTGAGAGGTCCTTCCATGCTTTAGGAGATGTGTAAGAGAAGGCTCATCCTGAGCTCTGTTCCTGTGCATGCGTGGGATGCGTGCTAGTAGAGTGGGAGGTCCTTCCATGCTCTAGGAGCAGTATAAGGGAAGTCTCCTACTTTAGCTCATTTCCTGTGCATGCGTGCAATGCGTGCTAGTAGAGTGAGAGGTCCTTCCATGTTCTAGGAGCGGTGTAAGAGAAGGCTCATCCTGAGCACTGTTCCCGTGCATTCGTCGGATGCGTCCTTGTAGAGTGGGAGGTCCTTTCATGCTTTAGGAGCAGTGTAAGGGAAGGGTCGACCTGAGCTCTGTTCCTGTGCATGCATGGGATGACTGCTAGTAGAGTGGGAGGTTCTTCCATGCTCTAGGAGCGGTGTAAGAGAAGACTTGCCCTGAAGCTCCATTCCTGTGCATGCGTGGGATGCGTGCTAGTAGAGTGGGAGGTCCTTCTATGCTCTAGGAGTGATGTAAGAGACGGCTCGACCTCAACTCTGGTCCTGTGCATGCGTGGGATGTGTGCTAGTAGAGTGGGAGGTCCTTCCATCCTCTAAGAGCGGTGTAAGAGAAGGCTCGTCCTTCAGCTCTGGTCCTGTGCATGCGTGGGATGGGTGCTAGTAGAGTGGGGATCCTTCCATGCTCTAGGAGCAGTGTAAGGGAAGGGTCGACCAGAGCTCTGTTCCTGTGCATGCGTGGGATGCGTGCTAGTAGAGTGGGAGGTCCTTCTATGCTCTAGGAGCAGTATAAGGGAAGGCTCCTACTTTAGCTCAGTTCCTGTGCATGCGTGGGATGCATGCTTGTGGAGTGGGAGGTCCTTCCATGATCTAGGATCGGTGTAAGGGAAGGCTCGTTCTTCAGCTCTGGTCCTGTGCATGCGTGGGATGCGTGCTAGTAGAGCTGGAGGTCCTTCCATGCTACAGGAGCGGTGTAAGGAAAGGCTTGACCTGAGCTCTGTTCCTGTGCATGCGTGGGATGCGTGCTAGTAGAGTCGGAGGACCTTCCATGCTCTAGGAGCGGTGTAAGGGAAGGGTCGACCTGAGCTCTGGTCCTGTGCATGCGTGGGATGCGGGCTAGTAGAGTGGGAGGTCCTTCCATGCTCTAGGAGCGGTGTAATGAAGGCTCGTCCTGAGCTCCGTTCCTGTGCATGCATGGGACGCGTGCTAGTAGAGTGGGCGGTCCTTCCATGCTCTAGGAGTTGTGTAAGAGAAGACTTGATCTGAATCTTCATTGCTGTGCATGCATTGGATGCGTGCTAGTAGAGTGGGAGGTCCTTCTATGCTCTAGGAGCGGTGCAAGAGAAGGCTCGTCCTTCAGCTCTGGTCCTGTGCATGCGTGGGATGCATGCTAGTAGAGTGGGAGTTCCTTCCATGCTGTAGGAGCGGTGTAAGAGAAGGCTCCACCTGAGCTCAGTTCCTGTGCATGCATCGCATGCGTGCTAGTAGAGTGGGAGGTCCTCCCATGCTCTAGGAGCGGTGTAAGGGAAGGGTCGACCTGAGTTCTGTTCCTGTGCATGCGTGGGATGCATTCTAGTAGAGTGGGAGGTCCTTCCATGCTGTAGGAGCGGTGTAAGAGATGGTTCGTCCTTCAGCTGTGTTCCTGTGCATGCATGGGATGCGTGCTAGTAGAGTGGGAGGTCCTTCCATGCTCTAGGAGGTGTGTATGGGAAGGCTCATCCTTCAGCTTTGTTCCTATGCATGCGTGAGATGCGTGCCAGTAGAGTGGGAGGTGCTTCTATGCTCTGAGAGTGGTGTAAGGAAGGCTCGACCTGAGCTCAGTTCCTGTGCATTATTGGGATGCGTGCTAGTAGAGTGGTAGGTCCTTCCATGCTCTAGGAGCAGTGTAAGAGAAGGCTCGTCCTTCTGCTCTGTTCCTGTGCATGTGTGAGATGCGTGCTAGTAGAATGGGAGGTCATTCTATGCTCTAGGAGTCAAGTAAGACAAGGCTCGTCCTTCAGCTCTGGTCCTGTGCATGCGTGGGATGCGTGCTAGTAGAGTGGGAGGTCCTTCCATGCTCTAGGAGCGGTGTAACAGAAGTCTCGACCTTCAGATCTGTTCCTGTGCATGCGTGGGGTGCGTGGTAGTAGAGTGAGAGGTCCTTCCATGCTCTAGGAGTGGTGTAAGAGAAGGCTCGTCCTGAGCTCTGTTCCTGTGCATGCGTGGGATCCGTGCTAGTAGAGTGGGAGGACCTTCAATGTTCTAGGAGCGGTGCAAGGGAAGGCTCGTCCTTCAGCCCTGTTCCTGCGCATGCGTGAGATGCGTGCCAGTAGAGAGGGAGGTCCTTCCATGCTCTAGGAGCGGTGTAAGAGAAGGCTCGTCCTGAGCTCAGTTCCTGTGCATGCGTGGGATTCGTGCTAGTAGAGTGGGAGGACTTTCAATGTTCTAGGAGCGGTGCAAGGGAAGGCTCGTTCTTCAGCTCTGGTCCTGTGCATGCGTGGGATGTGTGCTAGTAGAGTGGGAGGTCCTTCCATGCTCTAGGAGCGGTGTAACAGAAGGCTCGACCTTCAGATCTGTTCCTGTGCATGTGTGAGGTGCGTGCTAGTAGAGTGGGAGGACTTTCAATGTTCTAGGAGCGGTGCAAGGGAAGGCTCGTTCTTCAGCTCTGGTCCTGTGCATGCGTGGGATGTGTGCTAGTAGAGTGAGAGGTCCTTCCATGCTCTAGGAGTGGTGTAAGGGAAGGGTTTACCTGAAGCTCTGTTCCTGTGCATGCGTGGGGTGCGTGCTAGTAGAGTGGGAGGTCCTTCCATGCTCTAGGAGCAGTGTAAGGGAAGGGTCGACCTGAAGCTCCATTCCTGTGCCTGCGTGGGATGCGTGCTAGTAGAGTGGGAGGTCCTTCCATGCTCTAAGAGCAGTGTAAGAGAAAGACGCAACCGGAGCTCTGGTCCTGTGCATGCGTGGGATGCGTGCTAGTAGAGTGGGAGGTCTTTCCATGCTCTAAGAGCGGTGTAAGAGAAGTCGCTACATGAGCTCTGTTCCTGTGCATGCGTGGGATGCATGCTAGTAGAGTGAGAGGTCCTTCCATGCTTTAGGAGCGGTGTAAGAGAAGGCTCGTCCTGAGCTCTGTTCCTGTGCATACGTGGGATGCGTGCTAGTAGAGTGGGGGTCCTTCCATGCTCTAGGAGCGGTGTAAGAGAAGGCTCGCCCTTCAGCTCTGGTCCTGTGCATGCGTGGGATGCGTGCTTGTAGAGTGGGAGGTCCTTCCATGCTCTAGGAGCAGTATAAGGGAAGGTTCCTACTTTAGCTCAGTTCCTTTGCATGCGTGCGATGGGTGCTGGTAGAGTGAGAGGTCCTTCCATGCTCTAGGAGCGGTGTAAGGGAAGGGTCCACCTGAGCTCTGTTCCTGTGTATCCGTGGGATGCATGCTAGTAGAGTGGGAAGTCCTTCCATGGTCTAGGAGCGGTGTAAGAGAAGGCTCATCCTGAGCTCTGTTCCTGTGCATGCGTGGGATGCGTCCTTGTCGACTGGGAGGTCCTTTCATGCTTTAGGAGCAGTGTAAGGGAAGGGTCGACCTGAGCTCTGTTTCTGTGCATGCGTGGGATGTGGGCTAGTAGAGTGGGAGGTCCTTCCATGCTCTAGGAGCGGTGTAAGGGAAGGGTCCACCTGAGCTCTGTTCCTGTGTATCCGTGGGATGCATGCTAGTAGAGTGGGAAGTCCTTCCATGCTCTAGGAGCGGTGTAAGAGAATTCTTGCCCTGAAGCTCCATTCCTGTGCATGCGTGGGATGCGTGCTAGTAGAGTGGGAGGTCCTTCTATGCTCTAGGAGTGGTGTAAGAGAATGCTCGACCTCAGCTCTGGTCCTGTGCATACGTGGGATGTGTGCTAGTAGAGTGGGAGGTCCTTCCATGCTCTAAGAGCGGTGTAAGAGAAGGCTTGTCCTTCAACTCTGGTCCTGTGCATGCATGGGATGCGTGCTAGTAGAGTGGGAGGTCCTTCCATGCTCTAGGAGCGGTGTAAGGGAAGGGTCGACCAGAGCTCTGTTCCTGTGCATGCGTGGAATGCGTGCTAGTAGAGTGGGAGGTCCTTCTATGCTCCAGGAGCGGTGTAAGAGAAGGCTCTTCGTTCAGCTCTGTTCCTGTGCATGCGTGGGATGCGTGCTAGTAGAGTGGGAGGTCTTTCAATCTTCTAGGAGCTGTGTAAGAGAAGGCTCTTCCTTCAGCTCTGTTCCTGTGCATGCGTGGGGTGCGTGCTAGTAGAGTGAGAGGTCTTTCCATGCTCTAGGAATGGTGTAAGAGAAGGCTCGTCCTGAGCTCTGTTCCTGTGCATGCGTGGGATGCGTGCTTGTAGAGTGGGAGGTCCTTCCATTCTCTAGGAGCGGTGTAAGGGAAGGCTCGTTCTTCAACTCTGGTCCTGTGCGTGTGTGGGATGCATGCTAGTAGAGTGGGAGGTCCTTCCATGCTGCAGGAGCGGTGTAAGGAAAGGCTCGACCTGAGCTCTGTTCCTGTGCATGCGTGGGATGCGTGCTAGTAGAGAGGGAGGTCCTTTCAAGCTTTAGGAGCAGTGTAAGGGAAGGGTCGACCTGAGCTCTGTATCTGTGCATTTGTGTGATGCATGCTCGTAGAGTGGGAGCTCCTTCTATGCTCTAGGAGCGGTGTAAGGGAAGGGTCGACCTGAGCTCTGTTTCTGTGCATGCGTGGGATGAGTGCTATTAGAGTCAGAGGACCTTCCATGCTCTAGGAGCGGTGTAAGAGAAGGCTCGACCTTCAGCTTTGTGCCTGTGCATGCGTTGGATGCGTGCTAGTAGAGTGGTTGGTCCTTCCATGCTCTAGGAGCGGAGTAAGGGAAGGCTCGTCCTGAGCTCTGTTCCTGTGCATGCATGGGATGTGTGCTAGTAGAGTGGGAGGTCCTTCCATGCTCTAGGAGTTGTGTAAGAGAAGACTTGACCTGAAGCTTCATTCCTGTGCATGCGTGGGATGCGTGCTAGTAGAGTGGGAGGTCCTTCTATGCTCTAGGAGCGGTGTAAGAGAAGGCTCGACCTCAGCTCTGGTCCTGTGCATGTGTGGAATGCGTGCTAGTAGAGTGAGAGTACCTTCCATGCTGTAGGAGCGGTGTAAGAGAAGGCTCGACCTGAGCTCAGTTCCTATGCATGTGTGGGGTGCGTGCTAGTAGAGTGGGAGGTCCTTCCATGCTCTAGGAGCAGTGTAAGGGAAGACTCGACCTTCAGATCTGGTCCTGTGCATGCGTGGTATGCATGCTAGTAGAGTGGGAGGTCCTTCCATGCTCTAGGAGCGGTGTAAGAGAAGGCTCATCCTTTAGCTCAGTTCCTGTGCATGTGTCGGATGCGTGCTAGTAGAGTGGGTGGTCATTCTATGCTCTAAGAGCGGTGTAAGGGAAGGGTTGATCTGAGTTCTGTTCCTGTGCATGCGTGGGATGCGTGCTAATAGAGTGGGAGTTCCTTCCATGCTGTAGGAGCGGTGTAAGAGAAGGCTCGACCTGAGCTCAGTTCCTGTGCATGTGTGGGGTGCATTGTAGTATAGTGGGAGGTCCATCCATGCTCTAGGAGCAGTGTAAGGGAAGACTCGACCTTCAGATCTGGTCCTGTGCATGTGTGGGATGCGTGCTAGTAGAGTGGGAGGTCCTCCCATGCTCTAGGAGCTGTGTAAGAGAAGGCTCGTCTTTTAGCTCAGCTCCTGTGCATGCGTGGGATGCATGCTAGTAGAGCGGGAGGTCCTTCCATGCTGTAGGAGCGGTGTAAGAGATGGTTCGTCCTTCAGCTGTGTTCCTGTGCATGCATGGGATGCGTGCTAGTAGAGAGGGAGAGTCCTTCCAAGCTCTAGGAGGTGTGTATGGGAAGGCTCATCCTTCAGCTTTGTTCCTATGCATGCGTGAGATGCGTGCCAGTAGAGTGGGAGGTGCTTCTATGCTCTGAGAGTGGTGTAAGGAAGGCTCGACCTGAGCTCAGTTCCTGTGCATTATTGGGATGCGTGCTAGTAGAGTGGTAGGTCCTTCCATGCTCTAGGAGTGGTGTAAGAGAAGGCTCGTCCTTCTGCTCTGTTCCTGTGCATGTGTGAGATGCGTGCTAGTAGAATGGGAGGTCATTCTATGCTCTAGGAGTCAAGTAAGAGAAGGCTCGTCCTTCACCTCTGGTCCTGTGCATGCGTGGGATGAGTGCTAGTAGAGTGGGAGGTCCTTCCATGCTCTAGGAGCGGTGTAACAGAAGTCTCGACCTTCAGATCTGTTCCTGTGCATGCGTGGGGTGCGTGCTAGTAGAGTGAGAGGTCCTTCCATGCTCTAGGAGTGGTGTAAGAGAAGGCTCGTCCTGAGCTCAGTTCCTGTGCATGCGTGGGATCCGTGCTAGTAGAGTGGGAGGACTTTCAATGTTCTACGAGCGGTGCAAGGGAAGGCTTGTTCTTCAGCTCTGGTCCTGTGCATGCGTGGGATGTGTGCTATTAGAGTGAGAGGTCCTTCCATGCTCTAGGAGTGGTGTAAGAGAAGGCTCGTCCTGAGCTCAGTTCCTGTGCATGCGTGGGATCCGTGCTAGTAGAGTGGGAGGACTTTCAATGTTCTAGGAGCGGTGCAAAGGAAGGCTCTTTCTTCAGCTCTGGTCCTGTGCATGCGTGGGATGTGTGCTAGTAGAGTGAGAGGTCCTTCCATGCTCTAGGAGTGGGTGTAAGGGAAGGGTTGACCTGAAGCTCTGTTCCTGTGCATGCGTGGGGTGCGTGCTAGTAGAGTGGGAGGTCCTTCCATGCTTTTGGAGTGGTGTAAGAGAATGCTAGTCCTTCAGCTCTGTTCCAGTGCATGCTTGGGATGCATGCTAGTAGAGTGGGAGGTCTTTCCATGCTCTAAGAGCGGTGTAAGAGAAGACGCTACATGAGCTCTGTTCCTGTGCATGCGTGGGATGCGTGCTAGTAGAGTGAGAGGTCCTTCCATGCTTTAGGAGCGGTGTAAGAGAAGGCTCGTCCTGAGCTCTGTTCCTGTGCATGCGTGGGATGCGTGCTAGTAGAGTGGGGGTCCTTTCATGCTCTAGGAGCAGTGTAAGAGAAGGCTCACCCTTCAGCTCCGGTCCTGTGCATGCGTGGGATGCGTGCTAGTAGAGTGGGAGGTCCTTCCATGCTCTAGGAGCAGTATAAGTGAAGGTTCCTACTTTAGCTCAGTTCCTTTGCATGCGTGCGATGGGTGCTGGTAGAGTGAGAGGTCCTTCCATGCTCTAGGAGAGGTGTAAGAGAAGGCTCATCCTGAGCTCTGTTCCTGTGCATGCGTGGGATGCGTCCTTGTCGACTGGGAGGTCCTTTCATGCTTTAGGAGCGGTGTAAGGGAAGGGTCGACTTGAGCTCTGTTTCTGTGCATGCGTGGGATGAGGGCTAGTAGAGTGGGAGGTCCTTCCATGCTCTAGGAGCGGTGTAAGGGAAGGGTCCACCTGAGCTCTGTTCCTGTGTAAGCGTGGGATGCTTGCTAGTAGAGTGGGAAGTCCTTCCATGCTCTAGGAGCGGTGTAAGAGAAGACTTGCCCTAAAGCTCCATTCCTGTGCATGCGTGGGATACGTGCTAGTAGAGTGGGAGGTCCTTCTATGCTCTAGGAGTGGTGTAAGAGAAGGCTCGACCTCAGCTCTGGTCCTGTGCATACGTGGGATGTGTGCTAGTAGAGTGGGAGGTCCTTCCATGCTCTAAGAGCGGTGTAAGAGAAGGCTCGTCCTTCAACTCTGGTCCTGTGCATGCGTGGGATGCGTGCTAGTAGAGTGGGAGGTCCTTACATGCTCTAGGAGCGGTGTAAGGGAAGGGTCGACCAGAACTCTGTTCCTGTGCATGCGTGGAATGCGTGCTAGTAGAGTGGGAGGTCCTTCTATGCTCCAGGAGCGGTGTAAGAGAAGGCTCTTCCTTCAGCTCTGTTCCTGTGCATGCGTGGGATGCGTGCTTGTAGAGTGGGAGGTCCTTCCATGCTCTAGGAGCGGTGTAAGGGAAGGCTCGTTCTTCAACTCTAGTCCTGTGCATGTGTGGGATGCGTGCTAGTAGAGTGGGAGGTCCTTCCATGCTGCAGGAGTGGTGTAAGGAAAGGCTCGACCTGAGCTCTGTTCCTGTGCATGCGTGGGATGCGTGCTAGTAGAGAGGGAGGTCCTTTCAAGCTTTAGGAGCGGTGTAAGGGAAGGGTCGACCTGATCTCTGTATCTGTGCATGCGTGGGATGAATGCTCGTAGAGTGGGAGCTCCTTCTATGCTGTAGGAGCAGTGTAAGGGAAGGGTCGACCTGAGCTCTGTTCCTGTGCATGCGTGGGATGAGTGCTATTAGAGTCAGAGGACCTTCCATGCTCTAGGAGCGGTGTAAGAGAAGGCACGACCTTCAGCTTTGTTCCTGTGCATGCGTTGGATGCATGCTAGTAGAGTGGGTGGTCCTTCCATGCTCTAAGAGCGGTGTAAGGGAAGGCTCGTCCTGAGCTCTGTTCCTGTGCATGCATGGGATGTGTGCTAGTAGAGTGGGAGGTCCTTCCATACTCTAGGAGTTGTGTAAGAGAAGACTTGACCTGAAGGTTCATTCCTGTGCATGCATGGGATGCGTGCTAGTAGAGTGGGAGGTCCTTCTATGCTCTAGGAGCAGTGCAAGAGAAGGCTGCGTCCTTCAGCTCTGGTCCTGTGCATGCGAGGATGCGTGCTACTAGAGTGGGAGGTCCTTCTATGCTCTAGGAGCGGTGTAAGAGAAGGCTCGACCTCAGCTCTGGTCCTGTGCATGTGTGGGATGCGTGCTAGTAAAGTGGGAGTACCTTCCATGCTGTAGGAGCGGTGTAAGAGAAGGCTCGACCTGAGCTCAGTTCCTATGCATGTGTGGGGTGCGTGCTAGTAGAGTGGGAGGTCCTTCCATGCTCTAGGAGCAGTGTAAGGGAAGACTCGACCTTCAGATCTGGTCCTGTGCATGCGTTGCATGCATGCTAGTAGAGTGGGAGGTCCTTCCATGCTCTAGGAGTGGTGTAAGAGAAGGCTCATCCTTTAGCTCAGTTCCTGTGCATGTGTCGGATGCGTGCTAGTAGAGTGGGTGGTCATTCTATGCTCTAGGAGCGGTGTAAGGGAAGGGTTGACCTGAGTTCTGTTCCTGTGCATGCGTGGGATGCGTGCTAATAGAGTGGGAGGTCCTTCCATGCTGTAGGAGCCGTGTAAGAGAAGGCTCGTCCTTCAGCTCTGGTCCTGTGCATGCGTGGGATGCGTGCTAGTAGAGAGGGAGGTCCTTGATGCTCTAGGAGCGGTGTAAGGGAAGGGTCGACCTGAGCTCTGTTCCTGTGCATGCGTGGGATGCGTGCTAGTAGAGTGGGAGGTCCTTCTATGCTCTAGGAGTAGTATAAGGGAAGGCTCCTACTTTAGCTCAGTTCCTGTGCATGCGTGCGATGCATGCTAGTAGAGTGGGAGGTCCTTCCATGCTCTAGGAGCGGTGTAAGAGAAGGCTCGACCTGAGCTCCGTTCCTGTGCATTCGTGCTAGTAGAGTGGGAGGTCTTTCAATGTTCTAGGAGCGGTGTAAGAGAAGACTCTTCCTTCAGCTCTGTTCCTGTGCTTGCGTGGGGTGCGTGCTACTAGAGTGAGAAGTCCTTCCATGCTCTAGGAGTGGTGTAAGAGAAGGCTCGTCCTGAGCTCTGTTCCTTTGCATGCGTGGGATGCGTGCTTGTAGAGTGGGAGGTCCTTCCATGCTCTAAGAGCGGTGTAAGTGAAGGCACGTTCTTCAGCTCTGATCCTGTGCATGCGTGCGATTCGTGCTAGTAGAGTGGGAGGTCCTTCCATGCTCTAGGAACGGTGTAAGGAAAGGCTCGACCTGAGCTCTGGTCCTGTGCATGCGTGGGATGCGTGCTAGCAGAGTGGGAGGTCCTTCCATGCTCTAAGAGTGGTGTAAGGGAAGGACCGTCCTGAGCTCTGTTCCTGTGCATGCATGGGATGCGTGCTAGTAGAGTGGGAGGTCCTTCCATGCTCTAGGAGTTGTGTAAGAGAAGACTTGACCTGAAGCTTCATTCCTGTGCATGCGTCGGATGCGTGCTAGTAGAGTGGGAGGTCCTTCTATGCTCTAGGAGCGGTGTAAGATAAGGCTCGACCTTCAGCTCTGTTCCTGTGCATGCGTGGGATACGTGCTAGTAGAGTGGGAGGTCCTTCCATTCTCTAAGAGTGGTTTAAGGGAAGGCCCGTCCTGAGCTCTGTTCCTGTGCATGCATGGGATGCGTGCTAGTAGAGTGGGAGGTCCTTCCATGCTCTAGGAGTTGTGTAAGAGAAGACTTGACCTGAAGCTTCATTCCTGTGCATGCGTCGGATGCGTGCTAGTAGAGTGGGAGGTCCTTCTATGCTCTAGGAGCGGTGTAAGAGAAGGCTCATCCTTCAGCTCTGGTCCTGTGCATGCGTAGGATGCATGCTACTAGAGTGGGAGGTCCTTCCATGCTGTAGGAGCGGTGTAAGAGAAGGCTCGACCTGAGCTCAGTTCCTGTGCGGGGTGCGTGCTAGTAGAGTGGAAGGCCCTTCCATGCTCTAGGAGCAGTGTAAGGGAAGACTCGACCTTCAGGTCTGGTCCTGTGCAAGCGTGGGATGCGTGCTAGTAGAGTGGGAGGTCCTTCCAAGCTCTAGGAGTGGTGTAAGAGAAGGCTCGTCCTTTAGCTCAGTTCCTGTGCATGCGTCGGATGCGTGCTAGTAGAGTGGGTGGTCATTCTATGCTCTAGGAGCGGTGTAAGGGAAGGGACGTCCTCAGTTCTGTTCCTGTGCATGTGTGGGACGCGTGCTAGTAGAGTGGGAGGTCCTTCCATGCTGTAGGAGCGGTGTAAGAGATGGCTCGTCCTTCAGCTGTGTTCCAGTGCATGCGTGGGATGCGTGCTAGTAGAGTGGGAGGTCCTTCCATGCTCTAGGAGCGGTGTAAGAGAAGGCTCGACCTCAGCACTGTTTCTGTGCATGCGTGGGATGCGTGCTAGTAGAGTGGGAGGTCCTTCCATGCTCTAGGAGCGGTGTAAGAGATGGCTCGTCCTTCAGCTGTGTTCCAGTGCATGCGTGGGATGCGTGCTAGTAGAGTGGAAGGTCCTTCTATGCTCTAGGAGCGGTGTAAGGGAAGGGTCGACCTGAGCTCTGTTCCTGTGCATGTGTGGGGTGTGTGCTAGTAGAGTGGGAGGTCCTTCCATGCTCTAGGAGCGGTGTAAGAGAAGGCTCGGTCCTTTAGCTTAGTTCCTGTGCATGCGTCGGATGCATGCTAGTAGAGTGGGTGGTCATTCTATGCTCTAGAAGTGGTGTAAGAGAAGGCTCGACCTCAGCTCTGGTCTGTGCATGTGTGGGATGCGTGCTAGTAGAGTGTGAGGTCTTTCCATGCTCTAGGAGCGGTGTAAGAGAAGACGCGACCTGAGCTCTGTTCCTGTGCATGCGTGGAATGCGTGCTAGTAGAGTGGGAGGTCCTTCCATGCTCTAGGAGCGGTGTAAGGGAAGGCTCATCCTTTTGCTCAGTTCCTGTGCATGCGTGGGATGCATGCTTCTAGAGTGGGAGGTCCTTCCATGCTCTAGGAGTGTTGTAAGAGAAGGCTCGATCTCAGCTCTGGTCCTGTGCATGAGTGGGATGCATGCTAGTAGAGTGGGAGGTACTTCCATGCTCTAGGAGCGGTGTAAGAGAAGGCTCTTCCTTTAGCTCTGTTCCTGTGCATGCGTGGGATGTGTGCTAGTAGAGTGGGAGGTCCTTCAATGCTCTAGGAGCGGGGTAAGAGAAGGCTCGACCTCAGATCTGGTCCTGTGCATGCATTGGATGTGTGCTAGTAGAGTGGGAGGTCCTTCCATGCTCTATGAGCGGTGTAAGAGAAGGCTCATCCTTCAGCTCTGGTCCTGTGCATGTGTGGGATGCGTGCTAGTAGAGTGGGAGTTCCTTCCATGCTGTAGAGGCGGTGTAATAGAAGGCTCGACCTGAGCTCAGTTCCTGTGCATGCGTCGGATGCGTGCTAGAAGAGTGGGTGGTCATTCTATGCTCTAGGAGCAGTGTAAGGGAAGGGTTGACCTGAGCTCTGTTCCTGTGCATGCGTGGGGTGTGTGCTAGTAGAGTGAGAGGTCCTTCCATGCTCTAGGAGCGGTGTAAGAGAAGACGTGACCTGAGTTCTGTACCTGTGCATGCGTGGGATGCGTGCTAGTAGAGTGGGAGGTCCTTCCATGCTCTAAGAGCGGTGAAATAGATGGCTCGACCTTCAGCTCTGTTCCTGTGCATGCGTGGGATGCGTGCTAGTAGAGTGGGAGGTCCTACCATGCTCTAGGAATGGTGTAAGAGAAGGCTCGTCCTTCAGCTCTGTTCCTGTGTATGCGTGGGATGCGTGCTAGTAGAGTGAGAGGTCCTTCCATGTTCTAGGAGCGGTGTAAGGGAAGGGTCGACCTGAGCTCTGTTCCTGTGCATGCGTGGGATGCGTGCTCATAGAGTGGGAGGTCCTTCCATGCTCTAGGAGTGGTGTAAGAGAAGGCTCGTCCTTTAGCTCAGTTCCTGTGCATGCATCTGATGCGTGCTAGTAGAGTGGGTGGTTCTTCTATGCTCTAAGAGTGGTGTAGGGAAGGCATGACCTGAGCTCTGGTCCTGTGCATGCTTGGGATGTGTGCTAGTGGAGTGGGAGGTCCTTCCATGCTCTATGAGCGGTGTAAGAGAAGGCCCGTCCTTCAGCTCTGGTCCTGTGCATGCGTGGGATGAGTGCTAGTAGAGTGGGAGGTCCTTCCATGCTCTAAGAGCGGTGTAAGAGAAGACGCTACATGAGCTCTGTTCCTGTGCATGCGTGGGATGCGTGCTAGTAGAGTGAGAGATCCTTCCATGCTTTAGGAGCGGTGTAAGAGAAGCCTCGTCCTGAGCTCTGTTCCTGTGCATGCGTGGGATGCGTGCTAGTACAGTTGGGGTCCTTCCATGCTCTAGGAGCGGTGTAAGAGAAGGCTCGTCCTTCAGCTCTGTTCCTGTGCATGCGTGGGATGCGTGCTAGTAGAGTGGGAGGTCCTTCCATGCTCTAGGAGCAGTATAAGGGAAGGCTCCTACTTTAGCTCAGTTCCTTTGCATGCATGCGATGGGTGCTGGTAGAGTGAGAGGTCCTTCCATGTTCTAGGAGTGGTGTAAGAGAAGGCTCATCCTGAGCTCTGTTCCTGTGCATGCGTTGGATGCATGCTTCTAGAGTGGGATGTCCTTCAATGCTCTAGGAGTGTTGTAAGAGAAGGCTCGATCTCAGCTCTGGTCCTGTGCATGAGTGGGATGCGTGCTAGTAGAGTGGGAGGTCCTTCCATGCTCTAGGAGCGGTGTAAGAGAAGGCTCTTCCTTTAGATCGGTTCCTGTGCATGCGTGGGATGTGTGCTAGTAGAGTGGGAGGTCCTTCAATGCTCTAGGAGTGGTGTAAGAGAAGGCTCGACCTCAGATCTGGTCCTGTGCATGCATCGGATGTGTGCTAGTAGAGTGGGAGGTCCTTCCATGCTCTATGAGCGGTGTAAGAGAAGGCTCGTCCTTCAGCTCTGGTACTGTGCATGTGTGGGATGCGTGCTAGTAGAGTGGGAGTTCCTTCCATGCTGTAGAGGCAGTGTAAAAGAAGGCTCGACCTGAGCTCAGTTCTTGTGCATGCGTCGGATGCGTGCTAGTAGAGCGGGTGGTCATTCTATGCTCTAGGAGCGGTGTAAGGGAAGGGTCGACCTTAGCTCTGTTCCTGTGCATGCGTGGGGTGCGCTAGTAGATTGAGAGGTCCTCCCATGCTCTAGGAGCGGTGTTAGAGAAGACGTGGCCTGAGCTCTGTACCTGTGCATGCGTGGGATACGTGCTAGTAGAGTGGGAGGTCCTTCCATGCTCTAAGAGAGGTGAAATAGATGGCTCGACCTTCAGCCCTTTTCCTGTGCATGCGTGGGATGCCTGCTAGTAGAGTGGAAGGTCCTACCATGCTCTAGGAACGGTGTAAGAGAAGGCTCGTCCTTCAGCTCTGTTCCTCTGCATGTGTGGGATGCGTGCTAGTAGAGTGAGAGGTCCTTCCATGCTCTAGGAGCGGTGTAAGGGAAGGGTCGACCTGAGCTCTGTTCCTGTGAATGCGTGGGATGCGTGCTCATAGAGTAGGAGGTCCTTCCATGCTCTAGGAGCGGTGTAAGAGAAGGCTCGTCCTTTAGCTCAGTTCCTGTGCATGCGTCTGATGCGTGCTAGTAGAGTGTGTGGTCCTTCTATGCTCTAAGAGAGGTGCTGGGAAGGCATGACCTGAGCTCTGGTCCTGTGCATGCTTGGGATGTGTGCTAGTAGAGTGGGAGGTCCTTCCATGCTCTATGAGCGGTGTAAGAGAAGGCTCGTCTTTCAGTTCTGGTCCTGTGCATGCGTGGGATGCGTGCTAGAAGTGTGGGAGGTCCTTCCATGCTCTAAGAGCGGTGTAAGAGAAGACGCTACATGAGCTCTGTTCCATGTGCATGCGTGGGATGCGTGCTAGTAGAGCGAGAGGTCCTTCCATGCTTTAGGAGCGGTGTAAGAGAAGGCTCGTCCTGAGCTCTGTTCCTGTGCATGCGTGGGATGCGTGCTAGTAGAGTGGGGGTCCTTCCATGCTCTAGGAGCGGTGTAAGAGAAGGCTCGTCCTTCAGCTCTGGTCCTGTGCATGCGTGGGATGCGTGCTAGTAGAGTGGGAGGTCCTTCCATGCTCTAAGAGCAGTATAAGGGAAGGCTCCTACTTTAGCTCAGTTCCTTTGCTTGCGTGCGATGGGTGCTGGTAGAGTGAGAGGTCCTTCCATGTTCTAGGAGTGGTGTAAGAGAAGGCTCATCCTAAGCTCTGTTCCTGTGCATGCGTGGGATGCGTGCTAGTAGAGTGGGAGGTCCTTCCATGCTCTAGGAGCGGTGTAAGGGAAGGGTCGACCAGAGCTCTGTTCCTGTACATGCGTGGAATGTGTGCTAGTAGAGTGGGAGGTCCTTCTATGCTCTAGGAGTGGTGTAAGAGAAGGCTCGACCTGAGCTCCGTTCCTGTGCATGCGTGGGATGCGTGCTAGTAGAGTGGGAGGTCTTTCAATGTTCTAGGAGCAGTGTAAGAGAAGGCTCTTCCTTCAGCTCTGTTCCTGTGCATGCGTGGGGTGCGTGCTAGTAGAGTGAGAGGTCTTTCCATGCTCTAGGAGCGGTGCAAGAGAAGGCTCGTCCTTCAGCTCTGGTCCTGTGCATGTGTGGGATGCGTGCTACTAGAGTGGGAGGTCCTTCTATGCTCTAGGAGCGGTGTAAGAGAAGGCGCGACCTCAGCTCTGGTCCTGTGCATGTGTGGGATGTGTGCTAGTAAAGTGTGAGTACCTTCCATGCTGTAGGAGCGGTGTAAGAGAAGGCTCGTCCTTCATCTCTGGTCCTGTGCATGCGTGGGATGCGTGCTAGTAGAGAGGGAGGTCCTTGATGCTCTAGGAGCGGTGTAAGGGAAGGGTCGACCTGAGCTCTGTTCCTGTGCATGCGTGGGATGCGTGCTAGTAGAGTGGGAGGTCCTTCTATGCTCTAGGAGTAGTATAAGGGAAGGCTCCTACTTTAGCTCAGTTCCTGTGCATGCGTGCAATGCGTGCTAGTAGAGTGGGAGGTCCTTCCATGCTCTAGGAGCGGTGTAAGAGAAGGCTCGACCTGAGCTCCGTTCCTGTGCATTTGTGCTAGTAGAGTGGGAGGTCTTTCAATGTTCTAGGAGCGGTGTAAGAGAAGACTCTTCCTTCAGCTCTGTTCCTGTGCTTGCGTGGGGTGCGTGCTACTAGAGTGAGAGGTCCTTCCATGCTCTAGGAGTGGTGTAAGAGAAGGCTCGTCCTGAGCTCTGTTCCTTTGCATGCGTGGGATGCGTGCTTATAGAGTGGGAGGTCCTTCCATGCTCTAAGAGCGGTGTAAGTGAAGGCACGTTCTTCAGCTCTGGTCCTGTGCATGCGTGTGATGCGTGCTAGTAGAGTGGGAGGTCCTTCCATGCTCTAGGAACGGTGTAAGGAAAGGCTCGACCTGAGCTCTGGTCCTGTGCATGCGTGGGATGGGTGCTAGCAGAGTGGGAGGTCCTTCCATGCTCTAAGAGTGGTGTAAGGGAAGGCCCGTCCTGAGCTCTGTTCCTGTGCATGCATGGGATGCGTGCTAGTAGAGTGGGAGGTCCTTCCATGCTCTAGGAGTTGTGTAAGAGAAGACTTGACCTGAAGCTTCATTCCTGTGCATGCGTCGGATGCGTGCTAGTAGAGTGGGAGGTCCTTCTATGCTCTAGGAGCGGTGTAAGATAAGGCTCGACCTTCAGCTCTGTTCCTGTGCATGCATGGGATACGTGCTAGTAGAGTGGGAGGTCCTTCATTGCTCTAAGAGTGGTGTAAGGGAAGGCCCGTCCTGAGCTCTGTTCCTGTGCATGCATGGGATGCGTGCTAGTAGAGTGGGAGGTCCTTCCATGCTCTAGGAGTTGTGTAAGAGAAGACTTGACCTGAAGCTTCATTCCTGTGCATGCGTCGGATGCGTTCTAGTAGAGTGGGAGGTCCTTCTATGCTCTAGGAGCGGTGTAAGAGAAGGCTCGTCCTTCAGCTCTGGTCCTGTGCATGCGTAGGATGCATGCTACTAGAGTGGGAGGTCCTTCCATGCTGTAGGAGCGGTGTAAGAGAAGGCTCGACCTGAGCTCAGTCCCTGTGCGGGGTGCATGCTAGTAGAGTGGAAGGTCCTTCCATGCTCTAGGAGCAGTGTAAGGGAAGACTCGACCTTCAGATCTGGTCCTGTGCAAGCATGGGATGCGTGCTAGTAGAGTGGGAGGTCCTTCCATGCTCTAGGAGTGGTGTAAGAGAAGGCTCGTCCTTTAGCTCAGTTCCTGTGCATGCGTCGGATGCGTGCTAGTAGAGTGGGTGGTCATTCTATGCTCTAGGAGCGGTGTAAGGGAAGGGACGTCCTCAGTTCTGTTCCTGTGCATGCGTGGGATGCGTGCTACTAGAGTGGGAGGTCCCTCCATGCTCTAGGAGCGGTGTAAGAGAAGGCTCGACCTCAGCACTGTTCCTGTGCATGCGTGGGATGCGTGCTACTAGAGTGGGAGGTCCCTCCATGCTCTAGAAGTGGTGTAAGAGAAGGCTCGACCTCAGCTCTGGTCTGTGCATGCGTGGGATGCGTGCTAGTAGAGTGGAAGGTCCTTCTATGCTCTAGGAGCGGTGTAAGGGAAGGGTCGACCTGAGCTCTGTTCCTGTGCATGTGTGGGGTGTGTGCTAGTAGAGTGGGAGGTCCTTCCATGCTCTAGGAGCAGTGTAAGAGAAGGCTCGTCCTTTAGCTTAGTTCCTGTGCATGCGTCGGATGCATGCTAGTAGAGTGGGTGGTCATTCTATGCTCTAGGAGCGGTGTAAGGGAAGGGTCGACCTGAGTTCTGTTCCTGTGCATGCGTGGGATGCGTGCTAGTAGAGTGGGAGGTCCTTCCATGCTGTAGGAGCGGTGTAAGAGAAGACGCGACCTGAGCTTCGTTCCTGTGCATGCGTGGGATGCGTGCTAGTAGAGTGGGAGGTCCTTCCATGCTCTAGGAGCGGTGTAAGGGAAGGCTCATCCTTTTGCTCAGTTCCTGTGCATGTGTGGGATTCATGCTTCTAGAGTGGGAGGTCCTTCCATGCTCTAGGAGTGTTAGTAAGAGAAGGCTCGATCTCAGCTCTGGTCCTGTGCATGAGTGGGATGCGTGCTAGTAGAGTGGGAGGTACTTCCATGCTCTAGGAGCGGTGTAAGAGAAGGCTCTTCCTTTAGCTCTGTTCCTGTGCATGCGTGGGATGTGTGCTAGTAGAGTGGGAGGTCCTTCAATGCTCTAGGAGCTGTGTAAGAGAAGGCTCGACCTCAGATCTGGTCCTGTGCATGCATCGGATGTGTGCTAGTAGAGTGGGAGGTCCTTCCATGCTCTATGAGCGGTGTAAGAGAAAGCTCATCCTTTAGCTCAGTTCCTGTGCATGCGTCTGATGCGTGCTAGTAGAGTGGGTGGTTCTTCTATGCTCTAAGAGTGGTGTAGGGAAGGCATGACCTGAGCTCTGGTCCTGTGCATGCTTGGGATGTGTGCTAGTGGAGTGGGAGGTCCTTCCATGCTCTATGAGCGGTGTAAGAGAAGGCCCGTCCTTCAGCTCTGGTCCTGTGCATGCGTGGGATGAGTGCTAGTAGAGTGGGAGGTCCTTCCATGCTCTAAGAGCGGTGTAAGAGAAGACGCTACATGAGCTCTGTTCCTGTGCATGCGTGGGATGCGTGCTAGTAGAGTGAGAGATCCTTCCATGCTTTAGGAGCGGTGTAAGAGAAGCCTCGTCCTGAGCTCTGTTCCTGTGCATGCGTGGGATGCGTGCTAGTAGAGTTGGGGTCCTTCCATGCTCTAGGAGCGGTGTAAGAGAAGGCTCGTCCTTCAGCTCTGTTCCTGTGCATGCGTGGGATGCTTGCTAGTAGAGTGGGAGGTCCTTCCATGCTCTAGAAGCAGTATAAGGGAAGGCTCCTACTTTAGCTCAGTTCCTTTGCATGCGTGCGATGGGTTGCTGGTAGAGTGAGAGGTCCTTCCATGTTCTAGGAGTGGTGTAAGAGAAGGCTCATCCTGAGCTCTGTTCCTGTGCATGCGTGGGATGCATGCTTCTAGAGTGGGATGTCCTTCCATGCTCTAGGAGTGTTGTAAGAGAAGGCTCGATCTCAGCTTCGGTCCTGTGCATGAGTGGGATGCGTGCTAGTAGACTGGGAGGTCCTTCCATGCTCTAGGAGCGGTGTAAGAGAAGGCTCTTCCTTTAGATCGGTTCCTGTGCATGCGTGGGATGTGTGCTAGTAGAGTGGGAGGTCCTTCAATGCTCTAGGAGCGGTGTAAGAGAAGGCTCGACCTCAGATCTGGTCCTGTGCATGCATCGGATGTGTGCTAGTAGAGTGGGAGGTCCTTCCATGCTCTATGAGCGGTGTAAGAGAAGGCTCGTCCTTCAGCTCTGGTACTGTGCATGTGTGGGATGCGTGCTAGTAGAGTGGGAGTTCCTTCCATGCTGTAGAGGCAGTGTAAAAGAAGGCTCGACCTGAGCTCAGTTCCTGTGCATGCGTCGGATGCGTGCTAGTAGAGCGTGTGGTCATTCTATGCTCTAGGAGCGGTGTAAGGGAAGGGTCGACCTTAGCTCTGTTCCTGTGCATGAGTGGGGTGCGTGCTAGTAGATTGAGAGGTCCTCCCATGCTCTCGGAGCGGTGTTAGAGAAGACGTGACCTGAGCTCTGTACCTGTGCATGCGTGGGATGCGTGCTAGTAGAGTGTGTGGTCCTTCCATGCTCTAGGAGCGGTGAAAGGGAAGGCTCGACCTTCAGCTCTATTCCTGTGCATGCGTGGGATGCATGCTAGTAGAGTGGGAGGTCCTTCCATGCTCTAGGAGCGGTATAAGAGAAGGCTCGTCCTTCAGCTCTGTTCCTGTGCATGCGTGGGATGCGTGCTAGTAGAGTGAGAGGTCCTTCCATGCTCTATGAGCGGTGTAAGAGAAAGCTCATCCTTTAGCTCAGTTCCTGTGCATGCATCTGATGCGTGCTAGTAGAGTGGGTGGTTCTTCTATGCTCTAAGAGTGGTGTAGGGAAGGCATGACCTGAGCTCTGGTCCTGTGCATGCTTGGGATGTGTGCTAGTGGAGTGGGAGGTCCTTCCATGCTCTATGAGCGGTGTAGAGAAGGCCCGTCCTTCAGCTCTGGTCCTGTGCATGCGTGGGATGAGTGCTAGTAGAGTGGGAGGTCCTTCCATGCTCTATGAGCGGTGTAAGAGAAAGCTCATCCTTTAGCTCAGTTCCTGTGCATGCGTCTGATGCGTGCTAGTAGAGTGGGTGGTTCTTCTATGCTCTAAGAGTGGTGTAGGGAAGGCATGACCTGAGCTCTGGTCCTGTGCATGCTTGGGATGTGTGCTAGTGGAGTGGGAGGTCCTTCCATGCTCTATGAGCGGTGTAAGAGAAGGCCCGTCCTTCAGCTCTGGTCCTGTGCATGCGTGGGATGAGTGCTAGTAGAGTGGGAGGTCCTTCCATGCTCTAAGAGCGGTGTAAGAGAAGACGCTACATGAGCTCTGTTCCTGTGCATGCGTGGGATGCGTGCTAGTAGAGTGAGAGATCCTTCCATGCTTTAGGAGCGGTGTAAGAGAAGCCTCGTCCTGAGCTCTGTTCCTGTGCATGCGTGGGATGCGTGCTAGTAGAGTTGGGGTCCTTCCATGCTCTAGGAGCGGTGTAAGAGAAGGCTGCGTCCTTCAGCTCTGTTCCTGTGCATGCGTGGGATGCTTGCTAGTAGAGTGGGAGGTCCTTCCATGCTCTAGGAGCAGTATAAGGGAAGGCTCCTACTTTAGCTCAGTTCCTTTGCATGCGTGCGATGGGTTGCTGGTAGAGTGAGAGGTCCTTCCATGTTCTAGGAGTGGTGTAAGAGAAGGCTCATCCTGAGCTCTGTTCCTGTGCATGCATGGGATGCGTGCTAGTAGAGTGGGAGGTCCTTCCATGCTCTAGGAGTTGTGTAAGAGAAGACTTGACCTGAAGCTTCATTCCTGTGCATGCGTCGGATGCGTGCTAGTAGAGTGGGAGGTCCTTCTATGCTCTAGGAGCGGTGTAAGATAAGGCTCGACCTTCAGCTCTGTTCCTGTGCATGCGTGGGATACGTGCTAGTAGAGTGGGAGGTCCTTCATTGCTCTAAGAGTGGTGTAAGGAAGGCCCGTCCTGAGCTCTGTTCCTGTGCATGCATGGGATGCGTGCTAGTAGAGTGGGAGGTCCTTCCATGCTCTAGGAGTTGTGTAAGAGAAGACTTGACCTAAAGCTTCATTCCTGTGCATGCGTCGGATGCGTGCTAGTAGAGTGGGAGGTCCTTCTATGCTCTAGGAGCGGTGTAAGAGAAGGCTCGTCCTTCAGCTCTGGTCCTGTGCATGCGTAGGATGCATGCTACTAGAGTGGGAGGTCCTTCCATGCTGTAGGAGCGGTGTAAGAGAAGGCTCGACCTGAGCTTAGTCCCTGTGCGGGGTGCATGCTAGTAGAGTGGAAGGTCCTTCCATGCTCTAGGAGCAGTGTAAGGGAAGACTCGACCTTCAGATCTGGTCCTGTGCAAGCGTGGGATGCGTGCTAGTAGAGTGGGAGGTCCTTCCATGCTCTAGGAGTGGTGTAAGAGAAGGCTCGTCCTTTAGCTCAGTTCCTGTGCATGCGTCGGATGCGTGCTAGTAGAGCGTGTGGTCATTCTATGCTCTAGGAGCGGTGTAAGGGAAGGGTCGACCTTAGCTCTGTTCCTGTGCATGAGTGGGGTGCGTGCTAGTAGATTGAGAGGTCCTCCCATGCTCTCGGAGCGGTGTTAGAGAAGACGTTACCTGAGCTCTGTACCTGTGCATGCGTGGGATGCGTGCTAGTAGAGTGGGAGGTCCTTCCATGCTCTAGGAGCGGTGAAAGGAAGGCTCGACCTTCAGCTCTATTCCTGTGCATGCGTGGGATGCATGCTAGTAGAGTGGGAGGTCCTTCCATGCTCTAGGAGCGGTATAAGAGAAGGCTCGTCCTTCAGCTCTGTTCCTGTGCATGCGTGGGATGCGTGCTAGTAGAGTGAGAGGTCCTTCCATGCTCTATGAGCGGTGTAAGAGAAAGCTCATCCTTTAGCTCAGTTCCTGTGCATGCATCTGATGCGTGCTAGTAGAGTGGGTGGTTCTTCTATGCTCTAAGAGTGGTGTAGGGAAGGCATGACCTGAGCTCTGGTCCTGTGCATGCTTGAGATGTGTGCTAGTGGAGTGGGAGGTCCTTCCATGCTCTATGAGCGGTGTAAGAGAAGGCCCGTCCTTCAGCTCTGGTCCTGTGCATGCGTGGGATGAGTGCTAGTAGAGTGGGAGGTCCTTCCATGCTCTATGAGCGGTGTAAGAGAAAGCTCATCCTTTAGCTCAGTTCCTGTGCATGCGTCTGATGCGTGCTAGTAGAGTGGGTGGTTCTTCTATGCTCTAAGAGTGGTGTAGGGAAGGCATGACCTGAGCTCTGGTCCTGTGCATGCTTGGGATGTGTGCTAGTGGAGTGGGAGGTCCTTCCATGCTCTATGAGCGGTGTAAGAGAAGGCCCGTCCTTCAGCTCTGGTCCTGTGCATGCGTGGGATGAGTGCTAGTAGAGTGGGAGGTCCTTCCATGCTCTAAGAGCGGTGTAAGAGAAGACGCTACATGAGCTCTGTTCCTGTGCATGCGTGGGATGCGTGCTAGTAGAGTGAGAGATCCTTCCATGCTTTAGGAGCGGTGTAAGAGAAGCCTCGTCCTGAGCTCTGTTCCTGTGCATGCGTGGGATGCGTGCTAGTAGAGTTGGGGTCCTTCCATGCTCTAGGAGCGGTGTAAGAGAAGGCTCGTCCTTCAGCTCTGTTCCTGTGCATGCGTGGGATGCTTGCTAGTAGAGTGGGAGGTCCTTCCATGCTCTAGGAGCAGTATAAGGGAAGGCTCCTACTTTAGCTCAGTTCCTTTGCATGCGTGCGATGGGTTGCTGGTAGAGTGAGAGGTCCTTCCATGTTCTAGGAGTGGTGTAAGAGAAGGCTCATCCTGAGCTCTGTTCCTGTGCATGCATGGGATGCGTGCTAGTAGAGTGGGAGGTCCTTCCATGCTCTAGGAGTTGTGTAAGAGAAGACTTGACCTGAAGCTTCATTCCTGTGCATGCGTCGGATGCGTGCTAGTAGAGTGGGAGGTCCTTCTATGCTCTAGGAGCGGTGTAAGATAAGGCTCGACCTTCAGCTCTGTTCCTGTGCATGCGTGGGATACGTGCTAGTAGAGTGGGAGGTCCTTCATTGCTCTAAGAGTGGTGTAAGGAAGGCCCGTCCTGAGCTCTGTTCCTGTGCATGCATGGGATGCGTGCTAGTAGAGTGGGAGGTCCTTCCATGCTCTAGGAGTTGTGTAAGAGAAGACTTGACCTGAAGCTTCATTCCTGTGCATGCGTCGGATGCGTGCTAGAAGAGTGGGAGGTCCTTCTATGCTCTAGGAGCGGTGTAAGAGAAGGCTCGTCCTTCAGCTCTGGTCCTGTGCATGCGTAGGATGCATGCTACTAGAGTGGGAGGTCCTTCCATGCTGTAGGAGCGGTGTAAGAGAAGGCTCGACCTGAGCTTAGTCCCTGTGCGGGGTGCATGCTAGTAGAGTGGAAGGTCCTTCCATGCTCTAGGAGCAGTGTAAGGGAAGACTCGACCTTCAGATCTGGTCCTGTGCAAGCGTGGGATGCGTGCTAGTAGAGTGGGAGGTCCTTCCATGCTCTAGGAGTGGTGTAAGAGAAGGCTCGTCCTTTAGCTCAGTTCCTGTGCATGCGTCGGATGCGTGCTAGTAGAGTGGGTGGTCATTCTATGCTCTAGGAGCGGTGTAAGGGAAGGGACGTCCTCAGTTCTGTTCCTGTGCATGCGTGGGATGCGTGCTACTAGAGTGGGAGGTCCCTCCATGCTCTAGGAGCGGTGTAAGAGAAGGCTCGACCTCAGCACTGTTCCTGTGCATGCGTGGGATGCGTGCTAGTAGAGTGGAAGGTCCTTCTATGCTCTAGGAGCGGTGTAAGGGAAGGGTCGACCTGAGCTCTGTTCCTGTGCATGTGTGGGGTGTGTGCTAGTAGAGTGGGAGGTCCTTCCATGCTCTAGGAGCAGTGTAAGAGAAGGCTCGTCCTTTAGCTTAGTTCCTGTGCATGCGTCGGATGCATGCTAGTAGAGTGGGTGGTCATTCTATGCTCTAAGAGCGGTGTAAGAGAAGACGCTACATGAGCTCTGTTCCTGTGCATGCGTGGGATGCGTGCTAGTAGAGTGAGAGATCCTTCCATGCTTTAGGAGCGGTGTAAGAGAAGCCTCGTCCTGAGCTCTGTTCCTGTGCATGCGTGGGATGCATGCTAGTAGAGTGGGTGGTCATTCTATGCTCTAGGAGCGGTGTAAGGGAAGGGTCGACCTGAGTTCTGTTCCTGTGCATGCGTGGGATGCGTGCTAGTAGAGTGGGAGGTCCTTCCATGCTGTAGGAGCGGTGTAAGAGAAGACGCGACCTGAGCTTCGTTCCTGTGCATGCGTGGGATGCGTGCTAGTAGAGTGGGAGGTCCTTCCATGCTCTAGGAGCGGTGTAAGGGAAGGCTCATCCTTTTGCTCAGTTCCTGTGCATGTGTGGGATTCATGCTTCTAGAGTGGGAGGTCCTTCCATGCTCTAGGAGTGTTGTAAGAGAAGGCTCGATCTCAGCTCTGGTCCTGTGCATGAGTGGGATGCGTGCTAGTAGAGTGGGAGGTACTTCCATGCTCTAGGAGCGGTGTAAGAGAAGGCTCTTCCTTTAGCTCTGTTCCTGTGCATGCGTGGGATGTGTGCTAGTAGAGTGGGAGGTCCTTCAATGCTCTAGGAGCTGTGTAAGAGAAGGCTCGACCTCAGATCTGGTCCTGTGCATGCATCGGATGTGTGCTAGTAGAGTGGGAGGTCCTTCCATGCTCTATGAGCGGTGTAAGAGAAAGCTCATCCTTTAGCTCAGTTCCTGTGCATGCGTCTGATGCGTGCTAGTAGAGTGGGTGGTTCTTCTATGCTCTAAGAGTGGTGTAGGGAAGGCATGACCTGAGCTCTGGTCCTGTGCATGCTTGGGATGTGTGCTAGTGGAGTGGGAGGTCCTTCCATGCTCTATGAGCGGTGTAAGAGAAGGCCCGTCCTTCAGCTCTGGTCCTGTGCATGCGTGGGATGAGTGCTAGTAGAGTGGGAGGTCCTTCCATGCTCTAAGAGCGGTGTAAGAGAAGACGCTACATGAGCTCTGTTCCTGTGCATGCGTGGGATGCGTGCTAGTAGAGTGAGAGATCCTTCCATGCTTTAGGAGCGGTGTAAGAGAAGCCTCGTCCTGAGCTCTGTTCCTGTGCATGCGTGGGATGCGTGCTAGTAGAGTTGGGGTCCTTCCATGCTCTAGGAGCGGTGTAAGAGAAGGCTCGTCCTTCAGCTCTGTTCCTGTGCATGCGTGGGATGCTTGCTAGTAGAGTGGGAGGTCCTTCCATGCTCTAGGAGCAGTATAAGGGAAGGCTCCTACTTTAGCTCAGTTCCTTTGCATGCGTGCGATGGGTTGCTGGTAGAGTGAGAGGTCCTTCCATGTTCTAGGAGTGGTGTAAGAGAAGGCTCATCCTGAGCTCTGTTCCTGTGCATGCATGGGATGCGTGCTAGTAGAGTGGGAGGTCCTTCCATGCTCTAGGAGTTGTGTAAGAGAAGACTTGACCTGAAGCTTCATTCCTGTGCATGCGTCGGATGCGTGCTAGTAGAGTGGGAGGTCCTTCTATGCTCTAGGAGCGGTGTAAGATAAGGCTCGACCTTCAGCTCTGTTCCTGTGCATGCGTGGGATACGTGCTAGTAGAGTGGGAGGTCCTTCATTGCTCTAAGAGTGGTGTAAGGGAAGGCCCGTCCTGAGCTCTGTTCCTGTGCATGCATGGGATGCGTGCTAGTAGAGTGGGAGGTCCTTCCATGCTCTAGGAGTTGTGTAAGAGAAGACTTGACCTGAAGCTTCATTCCTGTGCATGCGTCGGATGCGTGCTAGTAGAGTGGGAGGTCCTTCTATGCTCTAGGAGCGGTGTAAGAGAAGGCTCGTCCTTCAGCTCTGGTCCTGTGCATGCGTAGGATGCATGCTACTAGAGTGGGAGGTCCTTCCATGCTGTAGGAGCGGTGTAAGAGAAGGCTCGACCTGAGCTCAGTCCCTGTGCGGGGTGCATGCTAGTAGAGTGGAAGGTCCTTCCATGCTCTAGGAGCAGTGTAAGGGAAGACTCGACCTTCAGATCTGGTCCTGTGCAAGCGTGGGATGCGTGCTAGTAGAGTGGGAGGTCCTTCCATGCTCTAGGAGTGGTGTAAGAGAAGGCTCGTCCTTTAGCTCAGTTCCTGTGCATGCGTCGGATGCGTGCTAGTAGAGTGGGTGGTCATTCTATGCTCTAGGAGCGGTGTAAGGGAAGGGACGTCCTCAGTTCTGTTCCTGTGCATGCGTGGGATGCGTGCTACTAGAGTGGGAGGTCCCTCCATGCTCTAGGAGCGGTGTAAGAGAAGGCTCGACCTCAGCACTGTTCCTGTGCATGCGTGGGATGCGTGCTAGTAGAGTGGAAGGTCCTTCTATGCTCTAGGAGCGGTGTAAGGGAAGGGTCGACCTGAGCTCTGTTCCTGTGCATGTGTGGGGTGTGTGCTAGTAGAGTGGGAGGTCCTTCCATGCTCTAGGAGCAGTGTAAGAGAAGGCTCGTCCTTTAGCTTAGTTCCTGTGCATGCGTCGGATGCATGCTAGTAGAGTGGGTGGTCATTCTATGCTCTAAGAGCGGTGTAAGAGAAGACGCTACATGAGCTCTGTTCCTGTGCATGCGTGGGATGCGTGCTAGTAGAGTGAGAGATCCTTCCATGCTTTAGGAGCGGTGTAAGAGAAGCCTCGTCCTGAGCTCTGTTCCTGTGCATGCGTGGGATGCGTGCTAGTAGAGTTGGGGTCCTTCCATGCTCTAGGAGCGGTGTAAGAGAAGGCTCGTCCTTCAGCTCTGTTCCTGTGCATGCGTGGGATGCTTGCTAGTAGAGTGGGATGTCCTTCCATGCTCTAGGAGCAGTATAAGGGGAAGGCTCCTACTTTAGCTCAGTTCCTTTGCATGCGTGCGATGGGTTGCTGGTAGAGTGAGAGGTCCTTCCATGTTCTAGGAGTGGTGTAAGAGAAGGCTCATCCTGAGCTCTGTTCCTGTGCATGCGTGGGATGCATGCTTCTAGAGTGGGATGTCCTTCCATGCTCTAGGAGTGTTGTAAGAGAAGGCTCGATCTCAGCTTCGGTCCTGTGCATGAGTGGGATGCGTGCTAGTAGACTGGGAGGTCCTTCCATGCTCTAGGAGCGGTGTAAGAGAAGGCTCTTCCTTTAGATCGGTTCCTGTGCATGCGTGGGATGTGTGCTAGTAGAGTGGGAGGTCCTTCAATGCTCTAGGAGCGGTGTAAGAGAAGGCTCGACCTCAGATCTGGTCCTGTGCATGCATCGGATGTGTGCTAGTAGAGTGGGAGGTCCTTCCATGCTCTATGAGCGGTGTAAGAGAAGGCTCGTCCTTCAGCTCTGGTACTGTGCATGTGTGGGATGCGTGCTAGTAGAGTGGGAGTTCCTTCCATGCTGTAGAGGCAGTGTAAAAGAAGGCTCGACCTGAGCTCAGTTCCAGTGCATGCGTCGGATGCGTGCTAGTAGAGCGTGTGGTCATTCTATGCTCTAGGAGCGGTGTAAGGGAAGGGTCGACCTTAGCTCTGTTCCTGTGCATGAGTGGGGTGCGTGCTAGTAGATTGAGAGGTCCTCCCATGCTCTCGGAGCGGTGTTAGAGAAGACGTGACCTGAGCTCTGTACCTGTGCATGCGTGGGATGCGTGCTAGTAGAGTGGGAGGTCCTTCCATGCTCTAGGAGCGGTGAAAGGGAAGGCTCGACCTTCAGCTCTATTCCTGTGCATGCGTGGGATGCATGCTAGTAGAGTGGGAGGTCCTTCCATGCTCTAGGAGCGGTATAAGAGAAGGCTCGTCCTTCAGCTCTGTTCCTGTGCATGCGTGGGATGCGTGCTAGTAGAGTGAGAGGTCCTTCCATGCTCTAGGAGCGGTGTAAGGGAAGGGTCGACCTGAGCTCTGTTCCTGTGCATGCGTGGGATGCGTGCTCATAGAGTGGGAGGTCCTTCCATGCTTTAGGAGCGGTGTAAAGGGAAGGTTCGACCTGAGCTCCATTCCTGTGCATGCGTGGGATGCGTGCTAGTAGAGTGGGAGGTCCTTCCATGCTCTAGGAGTGGCGTAAGAGAAGGCTCGACCTGAGCTCTGTTCCTGTGCATGCGTGGGATGTGTGCCAGTAGAGTGGGAGGTCCTTCCATGCTCTAAGAGTGGTGTAAGGAAGGCTCGACCTGAGCTCTGTTCCTGTGCATGCGTGGGATGGGTGCCAGTAGAGTGGGAGGTCCTTCCATGCTCTAGGAGCGGTGTAAGGGAAGGCTCGACCTGAGCTCCATTCCTGTGTATGCATGGGATGCGTGCTAGTAGAGTGGGAGGTCCTTCCATGCTCTAGGAGCGGTGTAAGGGAAGGCTCGACCTGAGCTCCATTCCTGTGTATGCGTGGGGTGTGTGCTAGTAGAGTGAGAGGTCCTTCCATGCTCTAGGAGCGGTGTAGGAGAAGACGCGACCTGAGCTCTGTACCTGTGCATGCGTGGGATGCGTGCTAGTAGAGTGGGAGGTCCTTCCATGCTCTAAGAGCGGTGTAAGAGATGGCTCGTCCTTCAGCTGTGTTCCTGTGCATGCATGGGATGCGTGCTAGTAGAGTGGGAGGTCCTTCCATGCTCTAGGAGCGGTGAAAAGGAAGGCTCGACCTTCAGCTCTATTCCTGTGCATGCGTGGGATGCATGCTAGTAGAGTGGGAGGTCCTTCCATGCTCTAGGAGCGGTATAAGAGAAGGCTCGTCCTTCAGCTCTGTTCCTGTGCATGCGTGGGATGCGTGCTAGTAGAGTGAGAGGTCCTTCCATGCTCTAGGAGCGGTGTAAGGGAAGGGTCGACCTGAGCTCTGTTCCTGTGCATGCGTGGGATGCGTGCTCATAGAGTGGGAGGTCCTTCCAAGCTTTAGGAGCGGTGTAAGGAAGGTTCGACCTGAGCTCCATTCCTGTGCATGCGTGGGATGCGTGCTAGTAGAGTGGGAGGTCCTTCCATGCTCTAGGAGTGGCGTAAGAGAAGGCTCGACCTGAGCTCTGTTCCTGTGCATGCGTGGGATGTGTGCCAGTAGAGTGGGAGGTCCTTCCATGCTCTAAGAGTGGTGTAAGGAAGGCTCGACCTGAGCTCTGTTCCTGTGCATGCGTGGGATGGGTGCCAGTAGAGTGGGAGGCCCTACCATGCTCTAGGAGCGGTGTTAGAGAAGGCTCGTCCTTTAGCTCAGTTCCTGTGCATGCGTGGGTTCCGTGCTAGTAGAGTGGGAGGTCCTTCCATGCTCTAGGAGCGGTGTAAGAGAAGGCTCGACCTTCAGCTCTGTTACTGTGCATGCATGGGGTACGTGATAGTAGAGTGGGAGGTCCTTCCATGCTCTAGGAGCGGTGTATGGGAAGGGTCGACCTGAGCTCTGTTCCTGTGCATGCGTGGGATGCGTGCTAGTAGAGTGGGAGGTCTTTCAATGTTCTAGGAGTGGTATAAGAGAAGACTCGTCCTTCAGCTCTGTTCCTGTGCATGCGTGGGATGTGGACTAGCAGAGTGGGAGGTCCTTCCATGCTCTAAGAGTGGTGCAAGAGAAGACTCGACCTGAGCTCTGTTCCTGTGCATGCGTGGGATCCGTTCAAGTAGAGTGGGAGGTCCTTCTATGCTCTAGGAGCGGTGTACGAGAAGACTCGTCCTTCAGCTCTAGTGCTGTGCATGCGTGGGATGCGTGCTAGTAGAGTGAGAGGTCCTTCTATGCTCTAGGAGCGGTGTAAGAGAAGGATCTGCCTTCAGCTCTATTCCTGTGCATGCGTGGGATGCGTGATAGTAGAGTGGGAGGTCCTTCCATGCTCTAGGAGCGGTGTAACTGAAGGGTCGACCTGAGCTCTGTTCCTGTGCATGCGTGGGGTGCATGCTAGTAGAGTGAGAGGTCCTTCCATGCTCTAGGAGCGGTGTAGGAGAAGACGCAACGTGAGCTCTGTACCTGTGCATGCGTGGGATGCGTGCTAGTAGAGTGGGAGGTCCTTCCATGCTCTAAGAGCGGTGTAAGAGATGGCTCGTCCTTCAGCTGTGTTCCTGTGCATGCGTGGGATGCGTGCTAGTAGAGTGGGAGGTCCTTCCATGCTCTAGGAGCGGTGAAAGGAAGGCTCGATCTTCAGCTCTATTCCTGTGCATGCGTGGGATGCATGCTAGTAGAGTGGGAGGTCCTTCCATGCTCTAGGAGCGGTATAAGAGAAGGCTCGTCCTTCAGCTCTGTTCCTGTGCATGCGTGGGATGCGTGCTAGTAGAGTGAGAGGTCCTTCCATGCTCTAGGAGCGGTGTAAGGGAAGGGTCGACCTGAGCTCTGTTCCTGTGCATGCATGGGATGCGTGCTCATAGAGTGGGAGGTCCTTCCATGCTTTAGGAGCGGTGTAAGGGAAGGTTCGACCTGATCTCCATTCCTGTGCATGCGTGGGATGCGTGCTCATAGAGTGGGAGGTCCTTCCATGCTCTAGGAGCGGTGTAAGGGAAGGGTCCACCTGAGCTCTGTTCCTGTGTATCCGTGGGATGCATGCTAGTAGAGTGGGAAGTCCTTCCATGCTCTAGGAGCGGTGTAAGAGAATTCTTGCCCTGAAGCTCCATTCCTGTGCATGCGTGGGATGCGTGCTAGTAGAGTGGGAGGTCCTTCCATGCTCTAGGAGCGGTGTAAGGGAAGGGTCGACCAGAGCTGTGTTCCTGTGCATGCGTGGAATGCGTGCTAGTAGAGTGGGAGGTCCTTCCATGCTGCAGGAGCGGTGTAAGGAAAGGCTCGACCTGAGCTCTGTTCCTGTGCATGCGTGGGATGCGTGCTAGTAGAGAGGGAGGTCCTTTCAAGCTTTAGGAGCAGTGTAAGGGAAGGGTCGACCTGAGCTCTGTATCTGTGCATTCGTGGGATGCATGCTCGTAGAGTGGGAGCTCCTTCTATGCTCTAGGAGCGGTGTAAGGGAAGGCTCGTTCTTCAACTCTGGTCCTGTGCATGTGTGGGATGCGTGCTAGTAGAGTGGGAGGTCCTTCCATGCTGCAGGAGCGGTGTAAGGAAAGGCTCGACCTGAGCTCTGTTCCTGTGCATGCGTGGGATGCGTGCTAGTAGAGAGGGAGGTCCTTTCAAGCTTTAGGAGCAGTGTAAGGGAAGGGTCGACCTGAGCTCTGTATCTGTGCATTCGTGGGATGCATGCTCGTAGAGTGGAGCTCCTTCTATGCTCTAGGAGCGGTGTAAGGGAAGGGTCGACCTGAGCTCTGTTTCTGTGCATGCGTGGGATGAGTGCTATTAGAGTCAGAGGACCTTCCATGCTCTCGGAGCGGTGTTAGAGAAGACGTGACCTGAGCTCTGTACCTGTGCATGCGTGGGATGCGTGCTAGTAGAGTGGGAGGTCCTTCCATGCTCTAGGAGCGGTGAAAGGGAAGGCTCGACCTTCAGCTCTATTCCTGTGCATGCGTGGGATGCATGCTAGTAGAGTGGGAGGTCCTTCCATGCTCTAGGAGCGGTATAAGAGAAGGCTCGTCCTTCAGCTCTGTTCCTGTGCATGCGTGGGATGCGTGCTAGTAGAGTGAGAGGTCCTTCCATGCTCTAGGAGCGGTGTAAGGGAAGGGTCGACCTGAGCTCTGTTCCTGTGCATGCGTGGGATGCGTGCTCATAGAGTGGGAGGTCCTTCCATGCTTTAGGAGCGGTGTAAAGGGAAGGTTCGACCTGAGCTCCATTCCTGTGCATGCGTGGGATGCGTGCTAGTAGAGTGGGAGGTCCTTCCATGCTCTAGGAGTGGCGTAAGAGAAGGCTCGACCTGAGCTCTGTTCCTGTGCATGCGTGGGATGTGTGCCAGTAGAGTGGGAGGTCCTTCCATGCTCTAAGAGTGGTGTAAGGAAGGCTCGACCTGAGCTCTGTTCCTGTGCATGCGTGGGATGGGTGCCAGTAGAGTGGGAGGTCCTTCCATGCTCTAGGAGCGGTGTAAGGGAAGGCTCGACCTGAGCTCCATTCCTGTGTATGCATGGGATGCGTGCTAGTAGAGTGGGAGGTCCTTCCATGCTCTAGGAGCGGTGTAAGGGAAGGCTCGACCTGAGCTCCATTCCTGTGTATGCGTGGGGTGTGTGCTAGTAGAGTGAGAGGTCCTTCCATGCTCTAGGAGCGGTGTAGGAGAAGACGCGACCTGAGCTCTGTACCTGTGCATGCGTGGGATGCGTGCTAGTAGAGTGGGAGGTCCTTCCATGCTCTAAGAGCGGTGTAAGAGATGGCTCGTCCTTCAGCTGTGTTCCTGTGCATGCATGGGATGCGTGCTAGTAGAGTGGGAGGTCCTTCCATGCTCTAGGAGCGGTGAAAGGGAAGGCTCGACCTTCAGCTCTATTCCTGTGCATGCGTGGGATGCATGCTAGTAGAGTGGGAGGTCCTTCCATGCTCTAGGAGCGGTATAAGAGAAGGCTCGTCCTTCAGCTCTGTTCCTGTGCATGCGTGGGATGCGTGCTAGTAGAGTGAGAGGTCCTTCCATGCTCTAGGAGCGGTGTAAGGGAAGGGTCGACCTGAGCTCTGTTCCTGTGCATGCGTGGGATGCGTGCTCATAGAGTGGGAGGTCCTTCCAAGCTTTAGGAGCGGTGTAAGGGAAGGTTCGACCTGAGCTCCATTCCTGTGCATGCGTGGGATGCGTGCAAGTAGAGTGGGAGGTCCTTCCATGCTCTAGGAGTGGCGTAAGAGACGGCTCGACCTGAGCTCTGTTCCTGTGCATGCGTGGGATGTGTGCCAGTAGAGTGGGAGGTCCTTCCATGCTCTAAGAGTGGTGTAAGGAAGGCTCGACCTGAGCTCTGTTCCTGTGCATGCGTGGGATGGGTGCCAGTAGAGTGGGAGGCCCTACCATGCTCTAGGAGCGGTGTTAGAGAAGGCTCGTCCTTTAGCTCAGTTCCTGTGCATGCGTGGGTTCCGTGCTAGTAGAGTGGGAGGTCCTTCCATGCTCTAGGAGCGGTGTAAGAGAAGGCTCGACCTTCAGCTCTGTTACTGTGCATGCATGGGATACGTGATAGTAGAGTGGGAGGTCCTTCCATGCTCTAGGAGCGGTGTATGGGAAGGGTCGACCTGAGCTCTGTTCCTGTGCATGCGTGGGATGCGTGCTAGTAGAGTGGGAGGTCTTTCAATGTTCTAGGAGTGGTATAAGAGAAGACTCGTCCTTAAGCTCTGTTCCTGTGCATGCGTGGGATGTGGACTAGTAGAGTGGGAGGTCCTTCCATGCTCTAAGAGTGGTGCAAGAGAAGACTCGACCTGAGCTCTGTTCCTGTGCATGCGTGGGATCCGTTCAAGTAGAGTGGGAGGTCCTTCTATGCTCTAGGAGCGGTGTACGAGAAGACTCGTCCTTCAGCTCTAGTGCTGTGCATGCGTGGGATGCGTGCTAGTAGAGTGAGAGGTCCTTCTATGCTCTAGGAGCGGTGTAAGAGAAGGATCTGCCTTCAGCTCTATTCCTGTGCATGCGTGGGATGCGTGATAGTAGAGTGGGAGGTCCTTCCATGCTCTAGGAGCGGTGTAACTGAAGGGTCGACCTGAGCTCTGTTCCTGTGCATGCGTGGGGTGCATGCTAGTAGAGTGAGAGGTCCTTCCATGCTCTAGGAGCGGTGTAGGAGAAGACGCAACGTGAGCTCTGTACCTGTGCATGCGTGGGATGCGTGCTAGTAGAGTGGGAGGTCCTTCCATGCTCTAAGAGCGGTGTAAGAGATGGCTCGTCCTTCAGCTGTGTTCCTGTGCATGCGTGGGATGCGTGCTAGTAGAGTGGGAGGTCCTTCCATGCTCTAGGAGCGGTGAAAGGGAAGGCTCGATCTTCAGCTCTATTCCTGTGCATGCGTGGGATGCATGCTAGTAGAGTGGGAGGTCCTTCCATGCTCTAGGAGCGGTATAAGAGAAGGCTCGTCCTTCAGCTCTGTTCCTGTGCATGCGTGGGATGCGTGCTAGTAGAGTGAGAGGTCCTTCCATGCTCTAGGAGCGGTGTAAGGGAAGGGTCGACCTGAGCTCTGTTCCTGTGCATGCATGGGATGCGTGCTCATAGAGTGGGAGGTCCTTCCATGCTTTAGGAGCGGTGTAAGGGAAGGTTCGACCTGATCTCCATTCCTGTGCATGCGTGGGATGCGTGCTCATAGAGTGGGAGGTCCTTCCATGCTCTAGGAGCGGTGTAAGGGAAGGGTCCACCTGAGCTCTGTTCCTGTGTATCCGTGGGATGCATGCTAGTAGAGTGGGAAGTCCTTCCATGCTCTAGGAGCGGTGTAAGAGAATTCTTGCCCTGAAGCTCCATTCCTGTGCATGCGTGGGATGCGTGCTAGTAGAGTGGGAGGTCCTTCCATGCTCTAAGAGCGGTGTAAGAGAAGGCTCGTCCTTCAACTCTGGTCCTGTGCATGCATGGGATGCGTGCTAGTAGAGTGGGAGGTCCTTCCATGCTCTAGGAGCGGTGTAAGGGAAGGGTCGACCAGAGCTGTGTTCCTGTGCATGCGTGGAATGCGTGCTAGTAGAGTGGGAGGTCCTTCTATGCTCCAGGAGCGGTGTAAGAGAAGGCTCTTCGTTCAGCTCTGTTCCTGTGCATGCGTGGGATGCGTGCTAGTAAAGTGGGAGGTCTTTTAATCTTCTAGGAGCTGTGTAAGAGAAGGCTCTTCCTTCAGCTCTGTTCCTGTGCATGCGTGGGGTGCGTGCTAGTAGAGTGAGAGGTCTTTCCATGCTCTAGGAATGGTGTAAGAGAAGGCTCGTCCTGAGCTCTGTTCCTGTGCATGCGTGGGATGCGTGCTTGTAGAGTGGGAGGTCCTTCCATTCTCTAGGAGCGGTGTAAGGGAAGGCTCGTTCTTCAACTCTGGTCCTGTGCATGTGTGGGATGCGTGCTAGTAGAGTGGGAGGTCCTTCCATGCTGCAGGAGCGGTGTAAGGAAAGGCTCGACCTGAGCTCTGTTCCTGTGCATGCGTGGGATGCGTGCTAGTAGAGAGGGAGGTCCTTTCAAGCTTTAGGAGCAGTGTAAGGGAAGGGTCGACCTGAGCTCTGTATCTGTGCATTCGTGGGATGCATGCTCGTAGAGTGGGAGCTCCTTCTATGCTCTAGGAGCGG
Source organism: Calotriton arnoldi (assembly GCA_963921515.1). Classification (NCBI taxonomy): domain Eukaryota; kingdom Metazoa; phylum Chordata; class Amphibia; order Caudata; family Salamandridae; genus Calotriton; species Calotriton arnoldi. The sequence continues at coordinate 595,232 of CAWUFW010002197.1, forward strand.
TGTAAGGGAAGGGTCGACCTGAGCTCTGTTTCTGTGCATGCGTGGGATGAGTGCTATTAGAGTCAGAGGACCTTCCATGCTCTAGGAGCGGTGTAAGAGAAGGCTCGACCTTCAGCTTTGTGCCTGTGCATGCGTTGGATGCGTGCTAGTAGAGTGGGTGGTCCTTCCATGCTCTAGGAGCGGAGTAAGGGAAGGCTCGTCCTGAGCTCTGTTCCTGTGCATGCATGGGATGTGTGCTAGTAGAGTGGGAGGTCCTTCCATGCTCTAGGAGTTGTGTAAGAGAAGACTTGACCTGAAGCTTCATTCCTGTGCATGCGTGGGATGCGTGCTAGGAGAGTGGGAGGTCCTTCTGTGCTCTAGGAGCGGTACAAGAGAAGGCTCGTCCTTCAGCTCTGGTCCTGTGCATGCGTGGGATGCGTGCTAGTAGAGTGGGAGGTCCTTCTATGCTCTAGGAGCGGTGTAAGAGAAGGCTCGACCTCAGCTCTGGTCCTGTGCATGTGTGGAATGCGTGCTAGTAGAGTGGGAGTACCTTCCAAGCTGTAGGAGCGGTGTAAGAGAAGGCTCGACCTGAGCTCAGTTCCTGTGCATGTGTGGGGTGCATTGTAGTATAGTGGGAGGTCCATCCATGCTCTAGGAGCAGTGTAAGGGAAGACTCGACCTTCAGATCTGGTCCTGTGCATGTGTGGGATGCGTGCTAGTAGAGTGGGAGGTCCTCCCATGCTCTAGGAGCGGTGTAAGAGAAGGCTCGTCTTTTAGCTCAGTTCCTGTGCATGCATCGGATGCGTGCTAGTAGAGTGGGTGGTCATTCTATGCTCTAGGAGCGGTGTAAGGGAAGGGTCGACCTGAGTTCTGTTCCTGTGCATGCGTGGGATGCATGCTAGTAGAGCGGGAGGTCCTTCCATGCTGTAGGAGCGGTGTAAGAGATGGTTCGTCCTTCAGCTGTGTTCCTGTGCACGCATGGGATGTGTGCTAGTAGAGAGGGAGGTCCTTCCAAGCTCTAGGAGGTGTGTATGGGAAGGCTCATCCTTCAGCTTTGTTCCTATGCATGCGTGAGATGCGTGCCAGTAGAGTGGGAGGTGCTTCTATGCTCTGAGAGTGGTGTAAGGAAGGCTCGACCTGAGCTCAGTTCCTGTGCATTATTGGGGTGCGTGCTAGTAGAGTGGTAGGTCCTTCCATGCTCTAGGAGTGGTGTAAGAGAAGGCTCGTCCTTCTGCTCTGTTCCTGTGCATGTGTGAGATGCGTGCTAGTAGAATGGGAGGTCATTCTATGCTCTAGGAGTCAAGTAAGAGAAGGCTCGTCCTTCACCTCTGGTCCTGTGCATGCGTGGGATGAGTGCTAGTAGAGTGGGAGGTCCTTCCATGCTCTAGGAGCGGTGTAACAGAAGTCTCAACCTTCAGATCTGTTCCTGTGCATGCGTGGGGTGTGTGCTAGTAGAGTGAGAGGTCCTTCCATGCTCTAGGAGTGGTGTAAGAGAAGGCTCGTCCTGAGCTCAGTTCCTGTGCATGCGTGGGATCCGTGCTAGTAGAGTGGGAGGACTTTCAATGTTCTACGAGCGGTGCAAGGGAAGGCTTGTTCTTCAGCTCTGGTCCTGTGCATGCGTGGGATGTGTGCTATTAGAGTGGGAGGTCCTTCCATGCTCTAGGAGCGGTGTAACAGAAGACTCTTCCTTCAGATCTGTTCCTGTGCATGCGTGGGGTGCGTGCTAGTAGAGTGAGAGGTCCTTCCATGCTCTAGGAGTGATGTAAGAGAAGGCCCGTCCTTCAGCTCTGGTCCTGTGCATGCGTGGGATGAGTGCTAGTAGAGTGGGAGGTCCTTCCATGCTCTAAGAGCGGTGTAAGAGAAGACGCTACATGAGCTCTGTTCCTGTGCATGCGTGGGATGCGTGCTAGTAGAGTGAGAGATCCTTCCATGCTTTAGGAGCGGTGTAAGAGAAGCCTCGTCCTGAGCTCTGTTCCTGTGCATGCGTGGGATGCGTGCTAGTAGAGTTGGGGTCCTTCCATGCTCTAGGAGCGGTGTAAGAGAAGGCTCGTCCTTCAGCTCTGTTCCTGTGCATGCGTGGGATGCTTGCTAGTAGAGTGGGATGTCCTTCCATGCTCTAGGAGCAGTATAAGGGAAGGCTCCTACTTTAGCTCAGTTCCTTTGCATGCGTGCGATGGGTTGCTGGTAGAGTGAGAGGTCCTTCCATGTTCTAGGAGTGGTGTAAGAGAAGGCTCATCCTGAGCTCTGTTCCTGTGCATGCGTGGGATGCATGCTTCTAGAGTGGGATGTCCTTCCATGCTCTAGGAGTGTTGTAAGAGAAGGCTCGATCTCAGCTTCGGTCCTGTGCATGAGTGGGATGCGTGCTAGTAGACTGGGAGGTCCTTCCATGCTCTAGGAGCGGTGTAAGAGAAGGCTCTTCCTTTAGATCGGTTCCTGTGCATGCGTGGGATGTGTGCTAGTAGAGTGGGAGGTCCTTCAATGCTCTAGGAGCGGTGTAAGAGAAGGCTCGACCTCAGATCTGGTCCTGTGCATGCATCGGATGTGTGCTAGTAGAGTGGGAGGTCCTTCCATGCTCTATGAGCGGTGTAAGAGAAGGCTCGTCCTTCAGCTCTGGTACTGTGCATGTGTGGGATGCGTGCTAGTAGAGTGGGAGTTCCTTCCATGCTGTAGAGGCAGTGTAAAAGAAGGCTCGACCTGAGCTCAGTTCCTGTGCATGCGTCGGATGCGTGCTAGTAGAGCGTGTGGTCATTCTATGCTCTAGGAGCGGTGTAAGGAAGGGTCGACCTTAGCTCTGTTCCTGTGCATGAGTGGGGTGCGTGCTAGTAGATTGAGAGGTCCTCCCATGCTCTCGGAGCGGTGTTAGAGAAGACGTGACCTGAGCTCTGTACCTGTGCATGCGTGGGATGCGTGCTAGTAGAGTGGGAGGTCCTTCCATGCTCTAGGAGCGGTGAAAGGGAAGGCTCGACCTTCAGCTCTATTCCTGTGCATGCGTGGGATGCATGCTAGTAGAGTGGGAGGTCCTTCCATGCTCTAGGAGCGGTATAAGAGAAGGCTCGTCCTTCAGCTCTGTTCCTGTGCATGCGTGGGATGCGTGCTAGTAGAGTGAGAGGTCCTTCCATGCTCTATGAGCGGTGTAAGAGAAAGCTCATCCTTTAGCTCAGTTCCTGTGCATGCATCTGATGCGTGCTAGTAGAGTGGGTGGTTCTTCTATGCTCTAAGAGTGGTGTAGGGAAGGCATGACCTGAGCTCTGGTCCTGTGCATGCTTGGGATGTGTGCTAGTGGAGTGGGAGGTCCTTCCATGCTCTATGAGCGGTGTAAGAGAAGGCCCGTCCTTCAGCTCTGGTCCTGTGCATGCGTGGGATGAGTGCTAGTAGAGTGGGAGGTCCTTCCATGCTCTATGAGCGGTGTAAGAGAAAGCTCATCCTTTAGCTCAGTTCCTGTGCATGCGTCTGATGCGTGCTAGTAGAGTGGGTGGTTCTTCTATGCTCTAAGAGTGGTGTAGGGAAGGCATGACCTGAGCTCTGGTCCTGTGCATGCTTGGGATGTGTGCTAGTGGAGTGGGAGGTCCTTCCATGCTCTATGAGCGGTGTAAGAGAAGGCCCGTCCTTCAGCTCTGGTCCTGTGCATGCGTGGGATGAGTGCTAGTAGAGTGGGAGGTCCTTCCATGCTCTAAGAGCGGTGTAAGAGAAGACGCTACATGAGCTCTGTTCCTGTGCATGCGTGGGATGCGTGCTAGTAGAGTGAGAGATCCTTCCATGCTTTAGGAGCGGTGTAAGAGAAGCCTCGTCCTGAGCTCTGTTCCTGTGCATGCGTGGGATGCGTGCTAGTAGAGTTGGGGTCCTTCCATGCTCTAGGAGCGGTGTAAGAGAAGGCTCGTCCTTCAGCTCTGTTCCTGTGCATGCGTGGGATGCTTGCTAGTAGAGTGGGAGGTCCTTCCATGCTCTAGGAGCAGTATAAGGGAAGGCTCCTACTTTAGCTCAGTTCCTTTGCATGCGTGCGATGGGTTGCTGGTAGAGTGAGAGGTCCTTCCATGTTCTAGGAGTGGTGTAAGAGAAGGCTCATCCTGAGCTCTGTTCCTGTGCATGCATGGGATGCGTGCTAGTAGAGTGGGAGGTCCTTCCATGCTCTAGGAGTTGTGTAAGAGAAGACTTGACCTGAAGCTTCATTCCTGTGCATGCGTCGGATGCGTGCTAGTAGAGTGGGAGGTCCTTCTATGCTCTAGGAGCGGTGTAAGATAAGGCTCGACCTTCAGCTCTGTTCCTGTGCATGCGTGGGATACGTGCTAGTAGAGTGGGAGGTCCTTCATTGCTCTAAGAGTGGTGTAAGGGAAGGCCCGTCCTGAGCTCTGTTCCTGTGCATGCATGGGATGCGTGCTAGTAGAGTGGGAGGTCCTTCCATGCTCTAGGAGTTGTGTAAGAGAAGACTTGACCTGAAGCTTCATTCCTGTGCATGCGTGGGATGCGTGCTAGTAGAGTGGGAGGTCCTTCCATGCTCTAGGAGCGGTGAAAGGGAAGGCTCGACCTTCAGCTCTATTCCTGTGCATGCGTGGGATGCATGCTAGTAGAGTGGGAGGTCCTTCCATGCTCTAGGAGCGGTATAAGAGAAGACTCGTCCTTCAGCTCTGTTCCTGTGCATGCGTGGGATGCGTGCTAGTAGAGTGAGAGGTCCTTCCATGCTCTAGGAGCGGTGTAAGGGAAGGGTCGACCTGAGCTCTGTTCCTGTGCATGCGTGGGATGCGTGCTCATAGAGTGGGAGGTCCTTCCATGCTTTAGGAGCGGTGTAAAGGGAAGGTTCGACCTGAGCTCCATTCCTGTGCATGCGTGGGATGCGTGCTAGTAGAGTGGGAGGTCCTTCCATGCTCTAGGAGTGGCGTAAGAGAAGGCTCGACCTGAGCTCTGTTCCTGTGCATGCGTGGGATGTGTGCCAGTAGAGTGGGAGGTCCTTCCATGCTCTAAGAGTGGTGTAAGGAAGGCTCGACCTGAGCTCTGTTCCTGTGCATGCGTGGGATGGGTGCCAGTAGAGTGGGAGGTCCTTCCATGCTCTAGGAGCGGTGTAAGGGAAGGCTCGACCTGAGCTCCATTCCTGTGTATGCATGGGATGCGTGCTAGTAGAGTGGGAGGTCCTTCCATGCTCTAGGAGCGGTGTAAGGGAAGGCTCGACCTGAGCTCCATTCCTGTGTATGCGTGGGGTGTGTGCTAGTAGAGTGAGAGGTCCTTCCATGCTCTAGGAGCGGTGTAGGAGAAGACGCGACCTGAGCTCTGTACCTGTGCATGCGTGGGATGCGTGCTAGTAGAGTGGGAGGTCCTTCCATGCTCTAAGAGCGGTGTAAGAGATGGCTCGTCCTTCAGCTGTGTTCCTGTGCATGCATGGGATGCGTGCTAGTAGAGTGGGAGGTCCTTCCATGCTCTAGGAGCGGTGAAAGGGAAGGCTCGACCTTCAGCTCTATTCCTGTGCATGCGTGGGATGCATGCTAGTAGAGTGGGAGGTCCTTCCATGCTCTAGGAGCGGTATAAGAGAAGGCTCGTCCTTCAGCTCTGTTCCTGTGCATGCGTGGGATGCGTGCTAGTAGAGTGAGAGGTCCTTCCATGCTCTAGGAGCGGTGTAAGGGAAGGGTCGACCTGAGCTCTGTTCCTGTGCATGCGTGGGATGCGTGCTCATAGAGTGGGAGGTCCTTCCAAGCTTTAGGAGCGGTGTAAGGGAAGGTTCGACCTGAGCTCCATTCCTGTGCATGCGTGGGATGCGTGCTAGTAGAGTGGGAGGTCCTTCCATGCTCTAGGAGTGGCGTAAGAGAAGGCTCGACCTGAGCTCTGTTCCTGTGCATGCGTGGGATGTGTGCCAGTAGAGTGGGAGGTCCTTCCATGCTCTAAGAGTGGTGTAAGGAAGGCTCGACCTGAGCTCTGTTCCTGTGCATGCGTGGGATGGGTGCCAGTAGAGTGGGAAGCCATGCTCTAGGAGCGGTGTTAGAGAAGGCTCGTCCTTTAGCTCAGTTCCTGTGCATGCGTGGGTTCCGTGCTAGTAGAGTGGGAGGTCCTTCCATGCTCTAGGAGCGGTGTAAGAGAAGGCTCGACCTTCAGCTCTGTTACTGTGCATGCATGGGATACGTGATAGTAGAGTGGGAGGTCCTTCCATGCTCTAGGAGCGGTGTATGGGAAGGGTCGACCTGAGCTCTGTTCCTGTGCATGCGTGGGATGCGTGCTAGTAGAGTGGGAGGTCTTTCAATGTTCTAGGAGTGGTATAAGAGAAGACTCGTCCTTCAGCTCTGTTCCTGTGAATGCGTGGGATGTGGACTAGTAGAGTGGGAGGTCCTTCCATGCTCTAAGAGTGGTGCAAGAGAAGACTCGACCTGAGCTCTGTTCCTGTGCATGCGTGGGATCCGTTCAAGTAGAGTGGGAGGTCCTTCTATGCTCTAGGAGCGGTGTACGAGAAGACTCGTCCTTCAGCTCTAGTGCTGTGCATGCGTGGGATGCGTGCTAGTAGAGTGAGAGGTCCTTCTATGCTCTAGGAGCGGTGTAAGAGAAGGATCTGCCTTCAGCTCTATTCCTGTGCATGCGTGGGATGCGTGATAGTAGAGTGGGAGGTCCTTCCATGCTCTAGGAGCGGTGTAACTGAAGGGTCGACCTGAGCTCTGTTCCTGTGCATGCGTGGGGTGCATGCTAGTAGAGTGAGAGGTCCTTCCATGCTCTAGGAGCGGTGTAGGAGAAGACGCAACGTGAGCTCTGTACCTGTGCATGCGTGGGATGCGTGCTAGTAGAGTGGGAGGTCCTTCCATGCTCTAAGAGCGGTGTAAGAGATGGCTCGTCCTTCAGCTGTGTTCCTGTGCATGCGTGGGATGCGTGCTAGTAGAGTGGGAGGTCCTTCCATGCTCTAGGAGCGGTGAAAGGGAAGGCTCGATCTTCAGCTCTATTCCTGTGCATGCGTGGGATGCATGCTAGTAGAGTGGGAGGTCCTTCCATGCTCTAGGAGCGGTATAAGAGAAGGCTCGTCCTTCAGCTCTGTTCCTGTGCATGCGTGGGATGCGTGCTAGTAGAGTGAGAGGTCCTTCCATGCTCTAGGAGCGGTGTAAGGGAAGGGTCGACCTGAGCTCTGTTCCTGTGCATGCATGGGATGCGTGCTCATAGAGTGGGAGGTCCTTCCATGCTTTAGGAGCGGTGTAAGGGAAGGTTCGACCTGATCTCCATTCCTGTGCATGCGTGGGATGCGTGCTCATAGAGTGGGAGGTCCTTCCATGCTCTAGGAGCGGTGTAAGGGAAGGGTCCACCTGAGCTCTGTTCCTGTGTATCCGTGGGATGCATGCTAGTAGAGTGGGAAGTCCTTCCATGCTCTAGGAGCGGTGTAAGAGAATTCTTGCCCTGAAGCTCCATTCCTGTGCATGCGTGGGATGCGTGCTAGTAGAGTGGGAGGTCCTTCCATGCTTTAGGAGCGGTGTAAGGGAAGGTTCGACCTGATCTCCATTCCTGTGCATGCGTGGGATGCGTGCTCATAGAGTGGGAGGTCCTTCCATGCTCTAGGAGCGGTGTAAGGGAAGGGTCCACCTGAGCTCTGTTCCTGTGTATCCGTGGGATGCATGCTAGTAGAGTGGGAAGTCCTTCCATGCTCTAGGAGCGGTGTAAGAGAATTCTTGCCCTGAAGCTCCATTCCTGTGCATGCGTGGGTTGCGTGCTAGTAGAGTGGGAGGTCCTTCCATGCTCTAAGAGCGGTGTAAGAGAAGGCTCGTCCTTCAACTCTGGTCCTGTGCATGCATGGGATGCGTGCTAGTACTGTGGGAGGTCCTTCCATGCTCTAGGAGCGGTGTAAGGGAAGGGTCGACCAGAGCTGTGTTCCTGTGCATGCGTGGAATGCGTGCTAGTAGAGTGGGAGGTCCTTCTATGCTCCAGGAGCGGTGTAAGAGAAGGCTCTTCGTTCAGCTCTGTTCCTGTGCATGCGTGGGATGCGTGCTAGTAAAGTGGGAGGTCTTTAATCTTCTAGGAGCTGTGTAAGAGAAGGCTCTTCCTTCAGCTCTGTTCCTGTGCATGCGTGGGGTGCGTGCTAGTAGAGTGAGAGGTCTTTCCATGCTCTAGGAATGGTGTAAGAGAAGGCTCGTCCTGAGCTCTGTTCCTGTGCATGCGTGGGATGCGTGCTTGTAGAGTGGGAGGTCCTTCCATTCTCTAGGAGCGGTGTAAGGGAAGGCTCGTTCTTCAACTCTGGTCCTGTGCATGTGTGGGATGCGTGCTAGTAGAGTGGGAGGTCCTTCCATGCTGCAGGAGCGGTGTAAGGAAAGGCTCGACCTGAGCTCTGTTCCTGTGCATGCGTGGGATGCGTGCTAGTAGAGAGGGAGGTCCTTTCAAGCTTTAGGAGCAGTGTAAGGGAAGGGTCGACCTGAGCTCTGTATCTGTGCATTCGTGGGATGCATGCTCGTAGAGTGGGAGCTCCTTCTATGCTCTAGGAGCGGTGTAAGGGAAGGGTCGACCTGAGCTCTGTTTCTGTGCATGCGTGGGATGAGTGCTATTAGAGTCAGAGGACCTTCCATGCTCTAGGAGCGGTGTAAGAGAAGGCTCGACCTTCAGCTTTGTGCCTGTGCATGCGTTGGATGCGTGCTAGTAGAGTGGGTGGTCCTTCCATGCTCTAGGAGCGGAGTAAGGGAAGGCTCGTCCTGAGCTCTGTTCCTGTGCATGCATGGGATGTGTGCTAGTAGAGTGGGAGGTCCTTCCATGCTCTAGGAGTTGTGTAAGAGAAGACTTGACCTGAAGCTTCATTCCTGTGCATGCGTGGGATGCGTGCTAGGAGAGTGGGAGGTCCTTCTGTGCTCTAGGAGCGGTACAAGAGAAGGCTCGTCCTTCAGCTCTGGTCCTGTGCATGCGTGGGATGCGTGCTAGTAGAGTGGGAGGTCCTTCTATGCTCTAGGAGCGGTGTAAGAGAAGGCTCGACCTCAGCTCTGGTCCTGTGCATGTGTGGAATGCGTGCTAGTAGAGTGGGAGTACCTTCCAAGCTGTAGGAGCGGTGTAAGAGAAGGCTCGACCTGAGCTCAGTTCCTGTGCATGTGTGGGGTGCATTGTAGTATAGTGGGAGGTCCATCCATGCTCTAGGAGCAGTGTAAGGGAAGACTCGACCTTCAGATCTGGTCCTGTGCATGTGTGGGATGCGTGCTAGTAGAGTGGGAGGTCCTCCCATGCTCTAGGAGCGGTGTAAGAGAAGGCTCGTCTTTTAGCTCAGTTCCTGTGCATGCATCGGATGCGTGCTAGTAGAGTGGGTGGTCATTCTATGCTCTAGGAGCGGTGTAAGGGAAGGGTCGACCTGAGTTCTGTTCCTGTGCATGCGTGGGATGCATGCTAGTAGAGCGGGAGGTCCTTCCATGCTGTAGGAGCGGTGTAAGAGATGGTTCGTCCTTCAGCTGTGTTCCTGTGCACGCATGGGATGTGTGCTAGTAGAGAGGGAGGTCCTTCCAAGCTCTAGGAGGTGTGTATGGGAAGGCTCATCCTTCAGCTTTGTTCCTATGCATGCGTGAGATGCGTGCCAGTAGAGTGGGAGGTGCTTCTATGCTCTGAGAGTGGTGTAAGGAAGGGTCGACCTGAGCTCAGTTCCTGTGCATTATTGGGGTGCGTGCTAGTAGAGTGGTAGGTCCTTCCATGCTCTAGGAGTGGTGTAAGAGAAGGCTCGTCCTTCTGCTCTGTTCCTGTGCATGTGTGAGATGCGTGCTAGTAGAATGGGAGGTCATTCTATGCTCTAGGAGTCAAGTAAGAGAAGGCTCGTCCTTCACCTCTGGTCCTGTGCATGCGTGGGATGAGTGCTAGTAGAGTGGGAGGTCCTTCCATGCTCTAGGAGCGGTGTAACAGAAGTCTCAACCTTCAGATCTGTTCCTGTGCATGCGTGGGGTGTGTGCTAGTAGAGTGAGAGGTCCTTCCATGCTCTAGGAGTGGTGTAAGAGAAGGCTCGTCCTGAGCTCAGTTCCTGTGCATGCGTGGGATCCGTGCTAGTAGAGTGGGAGGACTTTCAATGTTCTACGAGCGGTGCAAGGGAAGGCTTGTTCTTCAGCTCTGGTCCTGTGCATGCGTGGGATGTGTGCTATTAGAGTGGGAGGTCCTTCCATGCTCTAGGAGCGGTGTAACAGAAGACTCTTCCTTCAGATCTGTTCCTGTGCATGCGTGGGGTGCGTGCTAGTAGAGTGAGAGGTCCTTCCATGCTCTAGGAGTGGTGTAAGAGAAGGCTCGTCCTGAGCTCAGTTCCTGTGCATGCGTGGGATCCGTGCTAGTAGAGTGGGAGGACTTTCAATGTTCTAGGAGCGGTGCAAGGGAAGGCTCTTTCTTCAGCTCTGGTCCTGTGCATGCGTGGGATGTGTGCTAGTAGAGTGAGAGGTCCTTCCATGCTCTAGGAGTGGTGTAAGGGAAGGGTTGACTGAAGCTCTGTTCCTGTGCATGCGTGGGGTGCGTGCTAGTAGAGTGGGAGGTCCTTCCATGCTCTAGGAGCAGTGTAAGGGAAGGGTCGACCTGAAGCTCCATTCCTGTGCCTGCGTGGGATGCGTGCTAGTAGAGTGGGTGGTCCTTCCATGATTTTGGAGTGGTGTAAGAGAATGCTAGTCCTTCAGCTCTGTTCCCGTGCATGCTTGGGATGCGTGCTAGTAGAGTGGGAGGTCTTTCCATGCTCTAAGAGCGGTGTAAGAGAAGACGCTACATGAGCTCTGTTCCTGTGCATGCGTGGGATGCGTGCTAGTAGAGTGAGAGGTCCTTCCATGCTTTAGGAGCGGTGTAAGAGAAGGCTCGTCCTGAGCTCTGTTCCTGTGCATGCGTGGGATGCGTGCTAGTAGAGTGGGGGTCCTTTCATGCTCTAGGAGCAGTGTAAGAGAAGGCTCACCCTTCAGCTCCGGTCCTGTGCATGCGTGGGATGCGTGCTAGTAGAGTGGGAGGTCCTTCCATGCTCTAGGAGCAGTATAAGTGAAGGTTCCTACTTTAGCTCAGTTCCTTTGCATGCGTGCAATGGGTGCTGGTAGAGTGAGAGGTCCTTCCATGTTCTAGGAGAGGTGTAAGAGAAGGCTCATCCTGAGCTCTGTTCCTGTGCATGCGTGGGATGCGTCCTTGTCGACTGGGAGGTCCTTTCATGCTTTAGGAGCGGTGTAAGGGAAGGGTCGACCTGAGCTCTGTTTCTGTGCATGCGTGGGATGAGGGCTAGTAGAGTGGGAGGTCCTTCCATGCTCTAGGAGCGGTGTAAGGGAAGGGTCCACCTGAGCTCTGTTCCTGTGTATGCGTGGGATGCTTGCTAGTAGAGTGGGAAGTCCTTCCATGCTCTAGGAGCGGTGTAAGAGAAGACTTGCCCTAAAGCTCCATTCCTGTGCATGCGTGGGATACGTGCTAGTAGAGTGGGAGGTCCTTCTATGCTCTAGGAGTGGTGTAAGAGAAGGCTCGACCTCAGCTCTGGTCCTGTGCATACGTGGGATGTGTGCTAGTAGAGTGGGAGGTCCTTCCATGCTCTAAGAGCGGTGTAAGAGAAGGCTCGTCCTTCAACTCTGGTCCTGTGCATGCGTGGGATGCGTGCTAGTAGAGTGGGAGGTCCTTACATGCTCTAGGAGCGGTGTAAGGGAAGGGTCGACCAGAACTCTGTTCCTGTGCATGCGTGGAATGCGTGCTAGTAGAGTGGGAGGTCCTTCTATGCTCCAGGAGCGGTGTAAGAGAAGGCTCTTCCTTCAGCTCTGTTCCTGTGCATGCGTGGGATGCGTGCTTGTAGAGTGGGAGGTCCATCCATGCTCTAGGAGCGGTGTAAGGGAAGGCTCGTTCTTCAACTCTAGTCCTGTGCATGTGTGGGATGCGTGCTAGTAGAGTGGGAGGTCCTTCCATGCTGCAGGAGTGGTGTAAGGAAAGGCTCGACCTGAGCTCTGTTCCTGTGCATGCGTGGGATGCGTGCTAGTAGAGAGGGAGGTCCTTTCAAGCTTTAGGAGCGGTGTAAGGGAAGGGTCGACCTGATCTCTGTATCTGTGCATGCGTGGGATGAATGCTCGTAGAGTGGGAGCTCCTTCTATGCTGTAGGAGCGGTGTAAGGGAAGGGTCGACCTGAGCTCTGTTCCTGTGCATGCGTGGGATGAGTGCTATTAGAGTCAGAGGACCTTCCATGCTCTAGGAGCGGTGTAAGAGAAGGCTCGACCTTCAGCTTTGTTCCTGTGCATGCGTTGGATGCATGCTAGTAGAGTGGGTGGTCCTTCCATGCTCTAAGAGCGGTGTAAGGGAAGGCTCGTCCTGAGCTCTGTTCCTGTGCTTGCATGGGATGTGTGCTAGTAGAGTGGGAGGTCCTTCCATACTCTAGGAGTTGTGTAAGAGAAGACTTGACCTGAAGGTTCATTCCTGTGCATGCATGGAATGCGTGCTAGTAGAGTGGGAGGTCCTTCTATGCTCTAGGAGCAGTGCAAGAGAAGGCTCGTCCTTCAGCTCTGGTCCTGTGCATGCGTGGGATGCGTGCTACTAGAGTGGGAGGTCCTTCTATGCTCTAGGAGCGGTGTAAGAGAAGGCTCGACCTCAGCTCTGGTCCTGTGCATGTGTGGGATGCGTGCTAGTAAAGTGGGAGTACCTTCCATGCTGTAGGAGCGGTGTAAGAGAAGGCTCGACCTGAGCTCAGTTCCTATGCATGTGTGGGGTGCGTGCTAGTAGAGTGGGAGGTCCTTCCATGCTCTAGGAGCAGTGTAAGGGAAGACTCGACCTTCAGATCTGGTCCTGTGCATGCGTGGCATGCATGCTAGTAGAGTGGGAGGTCCTTCCATGCTCTAGGAGTGGTGTAAGAGAAGGCTCATCCTTTAGCTCAGTTCCTGTGCATGTGTCGGATGCGTGCTAGTAGAGTGGGTGGTCATTCTATGCTCTAGGAGCGGTGTAAGGGAAGGGTTGACCTGAGTTCTGTTCCTGTGCATGCGTGGGATGCGTGCTAATAGAGTGGGAGGTCCTTCCATGCTGTAGGAGCCGTGTAAGAGAAGGCTCGTCCTTCAGCTCTGGTCCTGTGCATGCGTGGGATGCGTGCTAGTAGAGAGGGAGGTCCTTGATGCTCTAGGAGCGGTGTAAGGGAAGGGTCGACCTGAGCTCTGTTCCTGTGCATGCGTGGGATGCATGCTAGTAGAGTGGGAGGTCCTTCTATGCTCTAGGAGTAGTATAAGGGAAGGCTCCTACTTTAGCTCAGTTCCTGTGCATGCGTGCGATGCGTGCTAGTAGAGTGGGAGGTCCTTCCATGCTCTAGGAGCGGTGTAAGAGAAGGCTCGACCTGAGCTCCATTCCTGTGCATTCGTGCTAGTAGAGTGGGAGGTCTTTCAATGTTCTAGGAGCGGTGTAAGAGAAGACTCTTCCTTCAGCTCTGTTCCTGTGCTTGCGTGGGGTGCGTGCTACTAGAGTGAGAGGTCCTTCCATGCTCTAGGAGTGGTGTAAGAGAAGGCTCGTCCTGAGCTCTGTTCCTTTGCATGCGTGGGATGCATGCTTGTAGAGTGGGAGGTCCTTCCATGCTCTAAGAGCGGTGTAAGTGAAGGCACGTTCTTCAGCTCTGGTCCTGTGCATGCGTGCGATTCGTGCTAGTAGAGTGGGAGGTCCTTCCATGCTCTAGGAACGGTGTAAGGAAAGGCTCGACCTGAGCTCTGGTCCTGTGCATGCGTGGGATGCGTGCTAGCAGAGTGGGAGGTCCTTCCATGCTCTAAGAGTGGTGTAAGGGAAGGCCCGTCCTGAGCTCTGTTCCTGTGCATGCATGGGATGCGTGCTAGTAGAGTGGGAGGTCCTTCCATGCTCTAGGAGTTGTGTAAGAGAAGACTTGACCTGAAGCTTCATTCCTGTGCATGCGTCGGATGCGTGCTAGTAGAGTGGGAGGTCCTTCTATGCTCTAGGAGCGGTGTAAGATAAGGCTCGACCTTCAGCTCTGTTCCTGTGCATGCGTGGGATATGTGCTAGTAGAGTGGGAGGTCCTTCCATTCTCTAAGAGTGGTGTAAGGGAAGGCCCGTCCTGAGCTCTGTTCCTGTGCATGCATGGGATGCGTGCTAGTAGAGTGGGAGGTCCTTCCATGCTCTAGGAGTTGTGTAAGAGAAGACTTGACCTGAAGCTTCATTCCTGTGCATGCGTCGGATGCGTGCTAGTAGAGTGGGAGGTCCTTCTATGCTCTAGGAGCGGTGTAAGAGAAGGCTCATCCTTCAGCTCTGGTCCTGTGCATGCGTAGGATGCATGCTACTTGAGTGGGAGGTCATTCCATGCTGTAGGAGCGGTGTAAGAGAAGGCTCGACCTGAGCTCAGTTCCTGTGCGGGGTGCGTGCTAGTAGAGTGGAAGGCCCTTCCATGCTCTATGAGCAGTGTAAGGGAAGACTCGACCTTCAGATCTGGTCCTGTGCAAGCGTGGGATGCGTGCTAGTAGAGTGGGAGGTCCTTCCAAGCTCTAGGAGTGGTGTAAGAGAAGGCTCGTCCTTTAGCTCAGTTCCTGTGCATGCGTCGGATGCGTGCTAGTAGAGTGGGAGGTCCTTCCATGCTGTAGGAGCGGTGTAAGAGATGGCTCGTCCTTCAGCTGTGTTCCAGTGCATGCATGGGATGCGTGCTAGTAGAGTGGGAGGTCCTTCCATGCTCTAGGAGCGGTGTAAGAGAAAGCTCGACCTCAGCACTGTTCCTGTGCATGCGTGGGATGCGTGCTACTAGAGTGGGAGGTCCCTCCATGCTCTAGAAGTGGTGTAAGAGAAGGCTCGACCTCAGCTCTGGTCTGTGCATGTGTGGGATGCGTGCTAGTAGAGTGGAAGGTCCTTCTATGCTCTAGGAGCGGTGTAAGGGAAGGGTCGACCTGAGCTCTGTTCCTGTGCATGTGTGGGGTGTGTGCTAGTAGAGTGGGAGGTCCTTCCATGCTCTAGGAGCGGTGTAAGAGAAGGCTCGTCCTTTAGCTTAGTTCCTGTGCATGCGTCGGATGCATGCTAGTAGAGTGGGTGGTCATTCTATGCTCTAGGAGCGGTGTAAGGGAAGGGTCGACCTGAGTTCTGTTCCTGTGCATGCGTGGGATGCGTGCTAGTAGAGTGGGAGGTCCTTCCATGCTCTAGGAGCGGTGTAAGAGAAGACGCGACCTGAGCTCTGTTCCTGTGCATGCGTGGGATGCGTGCTAGTAGAGTGGGAGGTCCTTCCATGCTCTAGGAGCGGTGTAAGGGAAGGCTCATCCTTTGCTCAGTTCCTGTGCATGCGTGGGATGCATGCTTCTAGAGTGGGAGGTCCTTCCATGCTCTAGGAGTGTTGTAAGAGAAGGCTCGATCTCAGCTCTGGTCCTGTGCATGAGTGGGATGCATGCTAGTAGAGTGGGAGGTACTTCCATGCTCTAGGAGCGGTGTAAGAGAAGGCTCTTCCTTTAGCTCTGTTCCTGTGCATGCGTGGGATGTGTGCTAGTAGAGTGGGAGGTCCTTCAATGCTCTAGGAGCGGGGTAAGAGAAGGCTCGACCTCAGATCTGGTCCTGTGCATACATTGGATGTGTGCTAGTAGAGTGGGAGGTCCTTCCATGCTCTATGAGCGGTGTAAGAGAAGGCTCATCCTTCAGCTCTGGTCCTGTGCATGTGTGGGATGCGTGCTAGTAGAGTGGGAGTTCCTTCCATGCTGTAGAGGCGGTGTAATAGAAGGCTCGACCTGAGCTCAGTTCCTGTGCATGCGTCGGATGCGTGCTAGTAGAGTGGGTGGTCATTCTATGCTCTAGGAGCAGTGTAAGGGAAGGGTCGACCTGAGCTCTGTTCCTGTGCATGCGTGGGGTGTGTGCTAGTAGAGTGAGAGGTCCTTCCATACTCTAGGAGCGGTGTAAGAGAAGACGTGACCTGAGTTCTGTACCTGTGCATGCGTGGGATGCGTGCTAGTAGAGTGGGAGGTCCTTCCATGCTCTAAGAGCGGTGAAATAGATGGCTCGACCTTCAGCTCTGTTCCTGTGCATGCGTGGGATGCGTGCTAGTAGAGTGGGAGGTCCTACCATGCTCTAGGAACGGTGTAAGAGAAGGCTCGTCCTTCAGCTCTGTTCCTGTGTATGCGTGGGATGCGTGCTAGTAGAGTGAGAGGTCCTTCCATGCTCTAGGAGCGGTGTAAGGGAAGGGTCGACCTGAGCTCTGTTCCTGTGCATGCGTGGGATGCGTGCTCATAGAGTGGGAGGTCCTTCCATGCTCTAGGAGTGGTGTAAGAGAAGGCTCGTCCTTTAGCTCAGTTCCTGTGCATGCGTCTGATGCGTGCTAGTAGAGTGGGTGGTTCTTCTATGCTCTAAGAGTGGTGTAGGGAAGGCATGACCTGAGCTCTGGTCCTGTGCATGCTTGGGATGTGTGCTAGTGGAGTGGGAGGTCCTTCCATGCTCTATGAGCGGTGTAAGAGAAGGCCCGTCCTTCAGCTCTGGTCCTGTGCATGCGTGGGATGAGTGCTAGTAGAGTGGGAGGTCCTTCCATGCTCTAAGAGCGGTGTAAGAGAAGACGCTACATGAGCTCTGTTCCTGTGCATGCGTGGGATGCATGCTAGTAGAGTGAGAGATCCTTCCATGCTTTAGGAGCGGTGTAAGAGAAGCCTCGTCCTGAGCTCTGTTCCTGTGCATGCGTGGGATGCGTGCTAGTACAGTTGGGGTCCTTCCATGCTCTAGGAGCGGTGTAAGAGAAGGCTCGTCCTTCAGCTCTGTTCCTGTGCATGCGTGGGATGCGTGCTAGTAGAGTGGGAGGTCCTTCCATGCTCTAGGAGCAGTATAAGGGAAGGCTCCTACTTTAGCTCAGTTCCTTTGCATGCATGCGATGGGTGCTGGTAGAGTGAGAGGTCCTTCCATGTTCTAGGAGTGGTGTAAGAGAAGGCTCATCCTGAGCTCTGTTCCTGTGCATGCGTGGGATGCATGCTTCTAGAGTGGGATGTCCTTCAATGCTCTAGGAGTGTTGTAAGAGAAGGCTCGATCTCAGCTCTGGTCCTGTGCATGAGTGGGATGCGTGCTAGTAGAGTGGGAGGTCCTTCCATGCTCTAGGAGCGGTGTAAGAGAAGGCTCTTCCTTTAGATCGGTTCCTGTGCATGCGTGGGATGTGTGCTAGTAGAGTGGGAGGTCCTTCAATGCTCTAGGAGCGGTGTAAGAGAAGGCTCGACCTCAGATCTGGTCCTGTGCATGCATCGGATGTGTGCTAGTAGAGTGGGAGGTCCTTCCATGCTCTATGAGCGGTGTAAGAGAAGGCTCGTCCTTCAGCTCTGGTACTGTGCATGTGTGAGATGCGTGCTAGTAGAGTGGGAGTTCCTTCCATGCTGTAGAGGCAGTGTAAAAGAAGGCTCGACCTGAGCTCAGTTCCTGTGCATGCGTCGGATGCGTGCTAGTAGAGCGGGTGGTCATTCTATGCTCTAGGAGCGGTGTAAGGGAAGGGTCGACCTTAGCTCTGTTCCTGTGCATGCGTGGGGTGCGTGCTAGTAGATTGAGAGGTCCTCCCATGCTCTAGGAGCGGTGTTAGAGAAGACGTGGCCTGAGCTCTGTACCTGTGCATGCGTGGGATACGTGCTAGTAGAGTGGGAGGTCCTTCAATGCTCTAAGAGAGGTGAAATAGATGGCTCGACCTTCAGCCCTTTTCCTGTGCATGCGTGGTATGCCTGCTAGTAGAGTGGAAGGTCCTACCATGCTCTAGGAACGGTGTAAGAGAAGGCTCGTCCTTCAGCTCTGTTCCTCTGCATGTGTGGGATGCGTGCTAGTAGAGTGAGAGGTCCTTCCATGCTCTAGGAGCGGTGTAAGGGAAGGGTCGACCTGAGCTCTGTTCCTGTGAATGCGTGGGATGCGTGCTCATAGAGTAGGAGGTCCTTCCATGCTCTAGGAGCGGTGTAAGAGAAGGCTCGTCCTTTAGCTCAGTTCCTGTGCATGCGTCTGATGCGTGCTAGTAGAGTGGGTGGTCCTTCTATGCTCTAAGAGTGGTGCTGGGAAGGCATGACCTGAGCTCTGGTCCTGTGCATGCTTGGGATGTGTGCTAGTAGAGTGGGAGGTCCTTCCATGCTCTATGAGCGGTGTAAGAGAAGGCTCGTCTTTCAGCTCTGGTCCTGTGCATGCGTGGGATGCGTGCTAGTAGAGTGGGAGGTCCTTCCATGCTCTAAGAGCGGTGTAAGAGAAGGCGCTACATGAGCTCTGTTCCTGTGCATGCGTGGGATGCGTGCTAGTAGAGTGAGAGGTCCTTCCATGCTTTAGGAGCGTTGTAAGAGAAGGCTCGTCCTGAGCTCTGTTCCTGTGCATGCGTGGGATGCGTGCTAGTAGAGTGGGGGTCCTTCCATGCTCTAGGAGCGGTGTAAGAGAAGGCTCGTCCTTCAGCTCTGGTCCTGTGCATGCGTGGGATGCGTGCTAGTAGAGTGGGAGGTCCTTCCATGCTCTAGGAGCAGTATAAGGGAAGGCTCCTACTTTAGCTCAGTTCCTTTGCTTGCGTGCGATGGGTGCTGGTAGAGTGAGAGGTCCTTCCATGTTCTAGGAGTGGTGTAAGAGAAGGCTCATCCTAAGCTCTGTTCCTGTGCATGCGTGGGATGCGTGCTAGTAGAGTGGGAGGTCCTTCCATGCTCTAGGAGCGGTGTAAGGGAAGGGTCGACCAGAGCTCTGTTCCTGTGCATGCATGGGATGCGTGCTAGTAGAGTGGGAGGTCCTTCCATGCTCTAGGAGTTGTGTAAGAGAAGACTTGACCTGAAGCTTCATTCCTGTGCATGCGTCGGATGCGTGCTAGTAGAGTGGGAGGTCCTTCTATGCTCTAGGAGCGGTGTAAGAGAAGGCTCGTCCTTCAGCTCTGGTCCTGTGCATGCGTAGGATGCATGCTACTAGAGTGGGAGGTCCTTCCATGCTGTAGGAGCGGTGTAAGAGAAGGCTCGACCTGAGCTCAGTTCCTGTGCGGGGTGCGTGCTAGTAGAGTGGAAGGTCCTTCCATGCTCTAGGAGCAGTGTAAGGGAAGACTCGACCTTCAGATCTGGTCCTGTGCAAGCGTGGGATGCGTGCTAGTAGAGTGGGAGGTCCTTCCATGCTCTAGGAGTGGTGTAAGAGAAGGCTCGTCCTTTAGCTCAGTTCCTGTGCATGCGTCGGATGCGTGCTAGTAGAGTAGGTGGTCATTCTATGCTCTAGGAGCGGTGTAAGGGAAGGGACGTCCTCAGTTCTGGTCCTGTGCAAGCGTGGGATGCGTGCTAGTAGAGTGGGAGGTCCTTCCATGCTCTAGGAGTGGTGTAAGAGAAGGCTCGTCCTTTACCTCAGTTCCTGTGCATGCGTCGGATGCGTGCTAGTAGAGTGGGAGGTTCTTCCATGCTCTAGGAGTTGTGTAAGAGAAGACTTGACCTGAAGCTTCATTCCTGTGCATGCGTCGGATGCGTGCTAGTAGAGTGGGAGGTCCTTCTATGCTCTAGGAGCGGTGTAAGATAAGGATCGACCTTCAGCTCTGTTCCTGTGCATGCGTGGGATACGTGCTAGTAGAGTGGGAGGTCCTTCATTGCTCTAAGAGTGGTGTAAGGGAAGGCCCGTCCTGAGCTCTGTTCCTGTGCATGCATGGGATGCGTGCTAGTAGAGTGGGAGGTCCTTCCATGCTCTAGGAGTTGTGTAGGAGAAGACTTGACCTGAAGCTTCATTCCTGTGCATGCGTCGGATGCGTGCTAGTAGAGTGGGAGGTCCTTCTATGCTCTAGGAGCGGTGTAAGAGAAGGCTCGTCCTTCAGCTCTGGTCCTGTGCATGCGTAGGATGCATGCTACTAGAGTGGGAGGTCCTTCCATGCTGTAGGAGCGGTGTAAGAGAAGGCTCGACCTGAGCTCAGTTCCTGTGCGGGGTGCGTGCTAGTAGAGTGGAAGGTCCTTCCATGCTCTAGGAGCAGTGTAAGGGAAGACTCAACCTTCAGATCTGGTCCTGTGCATGCGTAGGATGCATGCTACTAGAGTGGGAGGTCCTTCCATGCTGTAGGAGCGGTGTAAGAGATGGCTCGTCCTTCAGCTGTGTTCCAGTGCATGCGTGGGATGCGTGCTAGTAGAGTGGGAGGTCCTTCCATGCTCTAGGAGCGGTGTAAGAGAAGGCTCGACCTCAGCACTGTTCCTGAGCATGCGTGGGATGCGTGCTACTAGAGTGGGAGGTCCCTCCATGCTCTAGAAGTGGTGTAAGAGAAGGCTCGACCTCAGCTCTGGTCTGTGCATGCGTGGGATGCGTGCTAGTAGAGTGGAAGGTCCTTCTATGCTCTAGGTGCGGTGTAAGGGAAGGGTCGACCTGAGCTCTGTTCCTGTGCATGTGTGGGGTGTGTGCTAGTAGAGTGGGAGGTCCTTCCATGCTCTAGGAGCGGTGTAAGAGAAGGCTCGTCCTTTAGCTTAGTTCCTATGCATGCGTCGGATGCATGCTAGTAGTGTGGGTGGTCATTCTATGCTCTAGGAGCGGTGTAAGGGAAGGGTCGACCTGAGTTCTGTTCCTGTGCATGCGTGGGATGCGTGCTAGTAGAGTGGGAGGTCCTTCCATGCTCTAGGAGCGGTGTAAGGGAAGGCTCATCCTTTTGCTCAGTTCCTGCGCATGTGTGGGATTCATGCTTCTAGAGTGGGAGGTCCTTCCATGCTCTAGGAGTGTTGTAAGAGAAGGCTCGATCTCAGCTCTGGTCCAGTGCATGAGTGGGATGCGTGCTAGTAGAGTGGGAGGTACTTCCATGCTCTAGGAGCGGTGTAAGAGAAGGCTCTTCCTTTAGCTCTGTTCCTGTGCATGCGTGGGATGTGTGCTAGTAGAGTGGGAGGTCCTTCAATGCTCTAGGAGCGGTGTAAGAGAAGGCTCGACCTCAGATCTGGTCCTGTGCATGCATCGGATGTGTGCTAGTAGAGTGGGAGGTCCTTCCATGCTCTATGAGCGGTGTAAGAGAAGGCTCATCCTTTAGCTCAGTTCCTGTGCATGCGTCTGATGCGTGCTCGTAGAGTGGGTGGTTCTTCTATGCTCTAAGAGTGGTGTAGGGAAGGCATGACCTGAGCTCTGGTCCTGTGCATGCTTGGGATGTGTGCTAGTGGAGTGGGAGGTCCTTCCATGCTCTATGAGCGGTGTAAGAGAAGGCCCGTCCTTCAGCTCTGGTCCTGTGCAAGCGTGGGATGAGTGCTAGTAGAGTGGGAGGTCCTTCCATGCTCTAAGAGCGGTGTAAGAGAAGACACTTCATGAGCTCTGTTCCTGTGCATGCGTGGGATGCGTGCTAGTAGAGTGAGAGATCCTTCCATGCTTTAGGAGCGGTGTAAGAGAAGCCTCGTCCTGAGCTCTGTTCCTGTGCATGCGTGGGATGCGTGCTAGTAGAGTTGGGGTCCTTCCATGCTCTAGGAGCGGTGTAAGAGAAGGCTCGTCCTTCAGCTCTGTTCCTGTGCATGCGTTGGATGCTTGCTAGTAGAGTGGGAGGTCCTTCCATGCTCTAGGAGCAGTATAAGGGAAGGCTCCTACTTTAGCTCAGTTCCTTTGCATGCGTGCGATGGGTTGCTGGTAGAGTGAGAGGTCCTTCCATGTTCTAGGAGTGGTGTAAGAGAAGGCTCATCCTGAGCTCTGTTCCTGTGCATGCGTGGGATGCATGCTTCTAGAGTGGGATGTCCTTCCATGCTCTAGGAGTGTTGTAAGAGAAGGCTCGATCTCAGCTTCGGTCCTGTGCATGAGTGGGATGCGTGCTAGTAGACTGGGAGGTCCTTCCATGCTCTAGGAGTGGTGTAAGAGAAGGCTCTTCCTTTAGATCGGTTCCTGTGCATGCGTGGGATGTGTGCTAGTAGAGTGGGAGGACCTTCAATGCTCTAGGAGCGGTGTAAGAGAAGGCTCGACCTCAGATCTGGTCCTGTGCATGCATCGGATGTGTGCTAGTAGAGTGGGAGGTCCTTCCATGCTCTATGAGCGGTGTAAGAGAAGGCTCGTCCTTCAGCTCTGGTACTGTGCATGTGTGGGATGCGTGCTAGTAGAGTGGGAGTTCCTTCCAAGCTGTAGAGGCAGTGTAAAGAAGGCTCGACCTGAGCTCAGTTCCTGTGCATGCGTCGGATGCGTGCTAGTAGAGCGTGTGGTCATTCTATGCTCTAGGAGCGGTGTAAGGGAAGGGTCGACCTTAGCTCTGTTCCTGTGCATGCGTGGGGTGCGTGCTAGTAGATTGAGAGGTCCTCCCATGCTCTCGGAGCGGTGTTAGAGAAGACGTGACCTGAGCTCTGTACCTGTGCATGCGTGGGATACGTGCTAGTAGAGTGGGAGGTCCTTCCATGCTCTAAGAGAGGTGAAATAGATGGCTCGACCTTCAGCCCTTTTTCTATGCATGCGTGGGATGCCTGTTAGTAGAGTGGAAGGTCCTACCATGCTCTAGGAACGGTGTAAGAGAAGGCTCGTCCTTCAGCTCTGTTCCTCTGCATGTGTGGGATGCGTGCTAGTAGAGTGAGAGGTCCTTCCATGCTCTAGTAGCTGTGTAAGGGAAGGCTCGACCTGAGCTCTGTTCCTGTGAATGCGTGGGATGCGTGCTCATAGAGTAGGAGGTCCTTCCATGCTCTAGGAGCGGTGTAAGAGAAGGCTCGTCCTTTAGCTCAGTTCCTGTGCATGCGTCTGATGCGTGCTAGTAGAGTGGGTGGTCCTTCTATGCTCTAAGAGTGGTGTAGGGAAGGCATGACCTGAGCTCTGGTCCTGTGCATGCTTGGGATGTGTGCTAGTAGAGTGGGAGGTCCTTCCATGCTCTATGAGCGGTGTAAGAGGAGGCCTGCGTCTTTCAGCTCTGGTCCTGTGCATGCGTGGGATGCGTGCTAGTAGAGTGGGAGGTCCTTCCATGCTCTAAGAGCGGTGTAAGAGAAGGCGCTACATGAGCTCTGTTCCTGTGCATGCATGGGATGCGTGCTAGTAGAGTGAGAGGTCCTTCCATGCTTTAGGAGCGGTGTAAGAGAAGGCTCGTCCTGAGCTCTGTTCCTGTGCATGCGTGGGATGCGTGCTAGTAGAGTGGGGGTCCTTCCATGCTCTAGGAGTTGTGTAAGAGAAGACTTGACCTGAAGCTTCATTCCTGTGCATGCGTCGGATGCGTGCTAGTAGAGTGGGAGGTCCTTCTATGCTCTAGGAGCGGTGTAAGATAAGGCTCGACCTTCAGCTCTGTTCCTGTGCATGCGTGGGATACGTGCTAGTAGAGTGGGAGGTCCTTCATTGCTCTAAGAGTGGTGTAAGGGAAGGCCCGTCCTGAGCTCTGTTCCTGTGCATGCATGGGATGCGTGCTAGTAGAGTGGGAGGTCCTTCCATGCTCTAGGAGTTGTGTAAGAGAAGACTTGACCTGAAGCTTCATTCCTGTGCATGCGTCGGATGCGTGCTAGTAGAGTGGGAGGTCCTTCTATGCTCTAGGAGCGGTGTAAGAGAAGGCTCGTCCTTCAGCTCTGGTCCTGTGCATGCGTAGGATGCATGCTACTAGAGTGGGAGGTCCTTCCATGCTGTAGGAGCGGTGTAAGAGAAGGCTCGACCTGAGCTCAGTTCCTGTGCGGGGTGCGTGCTAGTAGAGTGGAAGGTCCTTCCATGCTCTAGGAGCAGTGTAAGGGAAGATTCGACCTTCAGATCTGGTCCTGTGCAAGCGTGGGATGCGTGCTAGTAGAGTGGGAGGTCCTTCCATGCTCTAGGAGTGGTGTAAGAGAAGGCTCGTCCTTTAGCTCAGTTCCTGTGCATCCGTCGGATGCGTGCTAGTAGAGGGGGTGGTCATTCTATGCTCTAGGAGCGGTGTAAGGGAAGGGACGTCCTCAGTTCTGTTCCTGTGCATGTGTGGGACGCGTGCTAGTAGAGTGGGAGGTCCTTCCATGCTGTAGGAGCGGTGTAAGAGATGGCTCGTCCTTCAGCTGTGTTCCAGTGCATGCGTGGGATGCGTGCTAGTAGAGTGGGAGGTCCTTCCATGCTCTAGGAGCGGTGTAAGAGAAGGCTCGACCTCAGCACTGTTCCTGAGCATGCGTGGGATGCGTGGTACTAGAGTGGGAGGTCCCTCCATGCTCTAGAAGTGGTGTAAGAGAAGGCTCGACCTCAGCTCTGGTCTGTGCATGCGTGGGATGCGTGCTAGTAGAGTGGAAGGTCCTTCTATGCTCTAGGAGCGGTGTAAGGGAAGGGTCGACCTGAGCTCTGTTCCTGTGCATGTGTGGGGTGTGTGCTAGTAGAGTGGGAGGTCCTTCCATGCTCTAGGAGCGGTGTAAGAGAAGGCTCGTCCTTTAGCTTAGTTCCTGTGCATGCGTCGAATGCATGCTAGTAGTGTGGGTGGTCATTCTATGCTCTAGGAGCGGTGTAAGGGAAGGGTCGACCTGAGTTCTGTTCCTGTGCATGCGTGGGATGCGTGCTAGTATAGTGGGAGGTCCTTCCATGCTGTAGGAGCGGTGTAAGAGAAGACGCGACCTGAGCTCGTTCCTGTGCATGCGTGGGATGCGTGCTAGTAGAGTGGGAGGTCCTTCCATGCTCTAGGAGCGGTGTAAGGGAAGGCTCATCCTTTTGCTCAGTTCCTGCGCATGTGTGGGATTCATGCTTCTAGAGTGGGAGGTCCTTCCATGCTCTAGAGTGTTGTAAGAGAAGGCTCGATCTCAGCTCTGGTCCTGTGCATGAGTGGGATGCGTGCTAGTAGAGTGGGAGGTCCTTCCATGCTCTAGGAGCGGTGTAAGAGAAGGCTCGTCCTTTAGCTCAGTTCCTGTGCATGCGTCTGATGCGTGCTAGTAGAGTGGGTGGTCCTTCTATGCTCTCAGAGTGGTGTAGGGAAGGCATGACCTGAGCTCTGGTCCTGTGCATGCTTGGGATGTGTGCTTCTAGAGTGGGATGTCCTTCCATGCTCTAGGAGTGTTGTAAGAGAAGGCTCGATCTCAGCTTCGGTCCTGTGCATGAGTGGGATGCGTGCTAGTAGACTGGGAGGTCCTTCCATGCTCTAGGAGTGGTGTAAGAGAAGGCTCTTCCTTTAGATCGGTTCCTGTGCATGCGTGGGATGTGTGCTAGTAGAGTGGGAGGACCTTCAATGCTCTAGGAGCGGTGTAAGAGAAGGCTCGACCTCAGATCTGGTCCTGTGCATGCATCGGATGTGTGCTAGTAGAGTGGGAGGTCCTTCCATGCTCTATGAGCGGTGTAAGAGAAGGCTCGTCCTTCAGCTCTGGTACTGTGCATGTGTGGGATGCGTGCTAGTAGAGTGGGAGTTCCTTCCAAGCTGTAGAGGCAGTGTAAAAGAAGGCTCGACCTGAGCTCAGTTCCTGTGCATGCGTCGGATGCGTGCTAGTAGAGCGTGTGGTCATTCTATGCTCTAGGAGCGGTGTAAGGGAAGGGTCGACCTTAGCTCTGTTCCTGTGCATGCGTGGGGTGCGTGCTAGTAGATTGAGAGGTCCTCCCATGCTCTCGGAGCGGTGTTAGAGAAGACGTGACCTGAGCTCTGTACCTGTGCATGCGTGGGATACGTGCTAGTAGAGTGGGAGGTCCTTCCATGCTCTAAGAGAGGTGAAATAGATGGCTCGACCTTCAGCCCTTTTTCTATGCATGCATGGGATGCCTGTTAGTAGAGTGGAAGGTCCTACCATGCTCTAGGAACGGTGTAAGAGAAGGCTCGTCCTTCAGCTCTGTTCCTCTGCATGTGTGGGATGCGTGCTAGTTGAGTGAGAGGTCCTTCCATGCTCTAGGAGCTGTGTAAGGGAAGGGTCGACCTGAGCTCTGTTCCTGTGAATGCGTGGGATGCGTGCTCATAGAGTAGGAGGTCCTTCCATGCTCTAGGAGCGGTGTAAGAGAAGGCTCGTCCATTAGCTCAGTTCCTGTGCATGCGTCTGATGCGTGCTAGTAGAGTGGGTGGTCCTTCTATGCTCTAAGAGTGGTGTAGGGAAGGCATGACCTGAGCTCTGGTCCTGTGCATGCTTGGGATGTGTGCTAGTAGAGTGGGAGGTCCTTCCATGCTCTATGAGCGGTGTAAGAGAAGGCTCGTCTTTCAGCTCTGGTCCTGTGCATGCGTGGGATGCGTGCTAGTAGAGTGGGAGGTCCTTCCATGCTCTAAGAGCGGTGTAAGAGAAGGCGCTACATGAGCTCTGTTCCTGTGCATGCATGGGATGCGTGCTAGTAGAGTGAGAGGTCCTTCCATGCTTTAGGAGCGGTGTAAGAGAAGGCTCGTCCTGAACTCTGTTCCTGTGCATGCGTGGGATGCGTGCTAGTAGAGTGGGGGTCCTTCCATGCTCTAGGAGCGGTGTAAGAGAAGGCTCGTCCTTCAGCTCTGGTCCTGTGCATGCGTTGGATGCGTGCTAGTAGAGTGGGAGGTCCTTCCATGCTCTAGGAGCAGTATAAGGGAAGGCTCCTACTTTAGCTCAGTTCCTTTGCTTGCGTGCGATGGGTGCTGGTAGAGTGAGAGGTCCTTCCATGTTCTAGGAGTGGTGTAAGAGAAGGCTCATCCTAAGCTCTGTTCCTGTGCATGCGTGGGATGCGTCCTTGTAGAGTGGGAGGTCCTTCCATGCTCTAGGAGCGGTGTAAGGGATGGCTCGACCTCAGCTCTGGTCCTGTGCATGTGTGGGATGTGTGCTAGTAGAGTGGGAGGTCCTTCCATGCTCTAAGAGCCGTGTAAGAGAAGGCTCGTCCTTCAACTCTGGTCCTGTGCATGCGTGGGATGCGTGCTAGTAGAGTGGGAGGTCCTTCCATGCTCTAGGAGCGGTGTAAGGGAAGGGTCGACCAGAGCTATGTTCCTGTGCATGCGTGGAATGTGTGCTAGTAGAGTGGGAGGTCCTTCTATGCTCTAGGAGTGGTGTAAGAGAAGGCTCGACCTGAGCTCCGTTCCTGTGCATGCGTGGGATGCGTGCTAGTAGAGTGGGAGGTCTTTCAATGTTCTAGGAGCAGTGTAAGAGAAGGCTCTTCCTTCAGCTCTGTTCCTGTGCATGCGTGGGGTGCGTGCTAGTAGAGTGAGAGGTCTTTCCATGCTCTAGGAGTGGTGTAAGAGAAGGCTCGTCCTGAGCTCTGTTCCTGTGCATGTGGGGGATGTGTGCTAGTAGAGTGGGAGGTCCTTCAATGCTCTAGGAGCGGTGTAAGAGAAGGCTCAACTTCAGATCTGGTCCTGTGCATGCATCGGATGCGTGCTTGTAGAGTGGGAGGTCCTTCCATGCTCTAGGAGCGGTGTAAGGGAAGGCTCGTTCTTCAACTCTGGTCCTGGGCATGCGTGGGATGTGTGCTAGTAGAGTGGGAGGTCCTTCCATGCTGCAGGAGCGGTGTAAGGAAAGGCTCGATCTGAGCTCTGTTCCTGTGCATGCCTGGGATGCGTGCTAGTAGAGAGGGAGGTCTTTCATGCTTTAGGAGCGGTGTAAGGGAAGGGTCGACCTGAGCTCTGTATCTGTGCATGCGTGGGATGCATGCTCGTAGAGTGGGAGCTCCTTCTATGCTCTAGGAGCGGTGCAAGGGAAGGGTCGACCTGAGCTCTGTTCCTGTGCATGCGTGGGGTGAGTGCTATTAGAGTCAGAGGACCTTCCATGCTCTAGGAGTGGTGTAAGAGAAGGCTCGACCTTCAGCTCTGTTCCTGTGCACGTGTGGGATGCGTGCTAGTAGAGTGGGAGGTCCTTCCATGCTCTAGGAGTGGTGTAAGGGAAGGCTCGTCCTGAGCTCTGTTCCTGTGCATGCATGGGATGCGTGCTAGTAGAGTGGGAGGTCCTTCCATGCTCTAGGAATTGTGTAAGAGAAGACTTGACCTGAAGCTTCATTCCTGTGCATGCGTGGGATGCGTGCTAGTAGAGTGGGGGGTCCTTCTATGCTCTAGGAGCGGTGCAAGAGAAGGCTCGTCCTTCAGCTCTGGTCCTGTGCATACGTGGGATACGTGCTACTAGAGTAGGAGGTCCTTCTATGCTCTAGGAGCGGTGTAAGAGAAGGCTTGACCTCAGCTCTGGTCCTGTGCATGTTTGGGATGCGTGCTAGTAGAGTGGGAGTACCTTCCATGCTGTAGGAGCGGTGTAAGAGAAGGCTCGACCTGAGCTCAGTTCCTATGCATGTGTGGGGTGCATGCTAGTAGAGTGGGAGGTCCTTCCATGCTCTAGGAGCAGTGTAAGGGAAGACTCGACCTTTAGATCTGGCCCTGTGCATGCGTGGCATGCATGCTAGTAGAGTGGGAGGTCCTTCCATGCTCTAGGAGCGGTGTTAGAGAAGGCTCATCCTTTAGCTCAGTTCCTGTGCATGCGTCGTATGCGTGCTAGTGGAGTGGGTGGTCATTCTATGCTCTAGGAGCGGTGTAAGGGAAGGGTCGACCTGAGTTCTGTTCCTGTGCATGCGTGGGATGCATGCTAATAGAGTGGGAGGTCCTTCCATGCTGTAGGAGCAGTGTAAGAGATGGCTCGTCCTTCAGGTGTGTTCCTGTGCATGCGTGGGATGCGTCCTTGTAGAGTGGGAGGTCCTTTCATGCTTTAAGAGCGGTGTAAGGGAAGCGTCGTCCTGAGCTCTGTTCCTGTGCATGCGTGGGATGTGTGCTAGTAGAGTGGGAGGTCCTTCTATGCTCTAGGAGCAGTATATGGAAGGCTCCTACTTTAGCTCAGTTCCTGTGCATGCGTACGATGCGTGCTAGTAGGGTGGGAGGTCTTTCAATATTCTAGGAGCGGGGTAAGAGAAGGCTCTTCCTTCAGCTCTGTTCCTGTGCATGCGTGGGCTGAGTGCTACTAGAGTGAGAGGTCCTTCCATGCTCTTGGAGTGGTGTAAGAGAAGGCTCGTCCTGAGCTCTGTTCCTGTGCATGCGTGGGATGCGTGCTTGTAGAGTGGGAGGTCCTTCCATGCTCTAGGAGCGGTGTAAGGGAAGGCTCGTTCTTCATCTCTGGTCCTGTGCATGCGTGGTATGCGTGCTAGTAGAGTGGGAGGTCCTTCCATGCTCTAGGAGCGGTGTAAGGAAAGGCTCGACCTGAGCTCTGGTCCTGTGCATGCGTGGGATGCGTGCTAGTAGAGTGGGAGGCCCTTCCATGCTCTATGAGCGGTGTAAGGAAAGGATCGACCTGAGCTCTGGTCCTGTGCATGCGTGGGATGCGTGCTAGTAGAGTGGGAGGTCCTTTCATGCTTTAGGAGCGGTGTAAGTGAAGGGTCGACCTGAGCTCTGTCTCTGTGCATGCGTGGGATGCATGCTCGTAGAGTGGGAGCTCCTTCTATGCTCTAGGAGCTGTGTAAGAGAAGGCTCGACCTCAGCTCTGGTCCTGTCCATGCGTGGGATGAGTGCATTTAGAGTCGGAAGACCTTCTATGCTCTAGGAGTGGTGTAAGAGAAGGCTCGACCTTCAGCTCTGTTCCTGTGCTTGCGTGGGATACGTGCTAGTAGAGGGGGAGGTCCTTCCATGCTCTAGGAGCAGTGTAAGGGAAGGCCCGTCCTGAGCTCTGTTCCTGTGCATGTATGGGATGCGTGCTACTAGAGTGGGAGGTCCTTCTATGCTCTAGGAGCTGTGTAAGAGAAGGCTTGACCTCAGCTCTGGTCCTGTGCATGTGTGGGATGCGTGGTAGTAGAGTGGGAGTACCTTCCATGCTGTAGGAGCGGTGTAAGAGAAGGCTCGACCTGAGTCAGTTCCTATGCATGTGTGGGGTGCGTGCTAGTAGAGTGGGAGGTCCTTCCATGCTCTAGGAGCAGTGTAAGGGAAGACTCGACCTTCAGATCTGTTCCTGTGCATGCGTGGCATGAATGCTAGTAGAGTGGGAGGTCCTTCCATGCTCTAGGAGCGGTGTAAGAGAAGGCTCATCCTTTAGCTCATTTCCTGTGCATGCGTGGGATGCGTGCTAGTAGAGTGGGAGGTCCTTCCATGCTCTAGGAGCGGTGTAAAGGAGGGGTCGACCTGAGCTCTGTTCCTGTGCATGCGTGTGATGCGTGCTAGTAGAGTGGGAGGTCCTTCTATGCTCTAGGAGCAGTATAAGGGAAGGCTCCTACTTTAGCTCAGTTCCTGTGCATGCGTGCGATGCGTGCTAGTAGAGTGGGAGGTCTTTCAATGTTCTAGGAGCAGTGTAAGAGAAGGCTCTTCCTTCAGCTCTGTTCCTGTGCATGCGTGGGGTGCGTGCTACTAGAGTGAGAGGTCCTTCCATGCTCTAGGAGTGGTGTAAGAAAAAGGCTCGTCCTGAGCTCTGTTCCTGTGCATGCGTGTGTGTAGAGTGGGAGGTCCTTCCATGCTCTAGGAGCGGTGTAAGGGAAGGCTTGTTCTTCAGCTCTGGTCCTGTGCATGCGTGGGATGCGTGCTAGTAGAGTGGGAGGTCCTTTCATGCTTTATGAGCGGTGTAAGTGAAGGGTCGATCTGAGCTCTGTTTCTGTGCATGGGTGGGATGCATGCTCGTAGAGTGGGAGCTCCTTCTATGCTCTAGGAGCGGTGTAAGGGAAGGGTCGACCTGAGCTCTGTTCCTGTGCATGCATGGGATGTGTGCTATTTGAGTCGGAAGACATTCCATGCTCTAGGAGTGGTGTAAGAGAAGGCTCGACCTTCAGCTCTGTTCCTGTGCATGCGTGGGATACGTGCTAGTAGAGTGGGAGGTCCTTCCATGCTCTAGGAGCGGTGTAAGGGAAGGCCCGCCCTGAGCTCTGTTCCTGTGCATGCATGGGATGCGAGCTAGTAGAGTGGGAGGTCCTTCCATGCTCTAGGAGTTGTGTAAGAGAAGACTTGACCTGAAGCTTCATTCCTGTGCATGCGTGGGATGCGTGCTAGTAGAGTGGGAGGTCCTTCTATGCTCTAGGAGTGGTGTAAGAGAAGGCTCGGCCCTCAGCTCTGGTCCTGTGCATGCATGGGATGCGTGCTACTAGAGTGGGAGGTCCTTCCATGCTGTAGGAGTGGTGTATGAGAAGGCTCGACCTGAGCTCAGTTCCTGTGCATGTGTGGGGTGCGTGCTAGTAGAGTGGGAGGTCTTTCCATGCTCTAGGAGTGGTGTAAGAGAAGGCTCGTCCTTTAGCTCAGTTCCTGTGCATGCGTCGGATGCGTGCTAGTAGAGTGGGTGGTCATTCTATGCTCTAGGAGCGGTGTAAGGGAAGGGTCGACCTCAGTTCTGTTCCTGTGCATGAGTGGGATGCGTGCTAGTAGAATGGGAGGTCCTTCCATGCTGTAGGAGCGGTGTAAGAGATGGCTCGTCCTTCAGCTGTGTTCCTGTGCATGCGTGGGATGCGTGCTAGTAGAGTGGGAGGTCTTTCAATGTTCTAGGAGTGGTGTAAGACAAGACTCGTCCTTCAGCTCTGTTCCTGTGCATGCGTGGGATGGGGACTAGTAGAGTGGGAGGTCCTTCCATGCTCTAAGAGTGGTGTAAGAGAAGACTCGACCTGAGCTCTGTTCCTGTGCATGCGTGGGATCCGTTCAAGTAGAGTGGGAGGTCCTTCCATGCTCTAGGAGCTGTGTAAGAGAAGGCTCGTCCTTCAGCTCTAGTCCTGTGCATGCGTGGGATACGTGCTTGTAGAGTGGGAGGTCCTTCTTTGCTCTAGGAGCGGTGTAACTGAAGGGTCGACCTCAGCTCTGTTTCTGTGCAAGCGTGGGATGCGTACTAGTAGAGTGGGAGGTCCTTCCATGCTCTAGGAGCGGTCTAAGGGAAGGATCGACCTGAGCTCTGTTTCTGTGCATGCGTGGGATGCGTGCTAGTAGAGTGAGAGGTCCTTCCATGCTTTAGGAGCGGTGTAAGGGAAGGCTCGACCTGAGCTCCATTCCTGTGCATGCGTGGGATGCGTGCTAGTAGAGTGGAAGGTCCTTCCATGCTCTCGGAGTTGTGTAAGAGAAGGCTCGTCCTGAGCTCTGTTTGTCTGCATGCATGCTAGTAGTGTGGGAGGTCTTTCCATGCTCTAGGAGTGGTGTAAGAGAAGGCTCGTCCTTCAGCTCATTTTCTCTGCATGCATGCTAGTAGTGTGGGAGGTCTTTCCATGCTCTAGGAGTGGTGTAGGAGAAGGCTCAACCTTCAGCTCTGTTCATGTGCATGCGTGGGATGCATGCTAATAGAGTGGGAGGTCCTTCCGGGCTCTAAGAGCGGAGTAAGAAAAGGCTCGTCCTTCAGCTCTGTTCCTGTGCATGCGTGGGATGCATGCTAGTAGAGTGAGGTGTCCTTCCATGCTCTAGGAGCGGTGTAAGAGTAGTCTCGTCCTGAGCTCTGTTCCTCTGCATGCGTGGGATGCGTGCTAGTAGAGTGGGAGGTCCTTTTATACTCTAGGAGTGGTGTGAGAGAAGGCTCGTCCTGAGCTCTGTTCCTGTGCATGCGTTGGATCCGTGCTAGTAGAGTGGGAGGTCCTTCCATGCTCTAGGAGCGGTGTAAGAGAAGACTCAACCTGAGCTCCGTTCCTGTGCATGCATGGGATGCGGGCTAGTAGAGTGGGGGGTCCTTCTATGCTCTAGGAGCAGTGGAAGAGAAGGCTCGACCTCAGCTCTTGTCCTGTGTATGCGTGGGATGCGTGCTAGTAGAGTGGAAGGTCCTTCTATGCTCTAGGAGCGGTGTAAGGGAAGGGTCGACCTGAGCTCTATTCCTGTGCATGCGTGGAATGAGTGCTATTAGAGTCGGAGGACCTTCCATGCTCTAGGAGCGGTTTAATAGAAGGCTCGACCTTCAGCTCTGTTCCTGTGCATGCGTTGGATGCGTGCTAGTAGAGTGGGAGGTCCTTCCATGCTCTAGGAGCGGTGCAAGGGAAGGCTCGTCCTGAGCTCTGTTCCTGTGCATGCATGGGATGCGTGCTAGTAGAGTGGGAGGTCCTTCCATGCTCTCGGAGTCATGTAAGAGAAGACTTGACCTGAAGCTTCATTCCTGTGCATGCTTGGGATCCGTGCTAGTAGAGTGGGAGGTCCTTCCATGCTATAGGAGCGGTGTAAGAGAAGGCTCGTCCTTTAGCTTAGTTCCTGTGAATGCGTCGGATGCGTGCTAGTAGAGTGGGTGGTCATTCTATGCTCTAGGAGCGGTGTAAAGGAAGGGTCGACCTGATTTCTGTTCCTGTGCATGCGTGGGATGTGTGCTAGTAGAGTGGGAGGTCCTTCCATGCTGTAGGAGCAGTGGAAGAGAAGATGCGACCTGAGCTCTGTTCCTGTGCATGCGTGGAATGTGTGCTAGTAGATTGGGAGGTCCTTCAATGCTCTAGGATCGGTGTAAGTGAAGGCTCATCCTTTCGCTCAGTTCCTGTGCATGCGTGGGATGCATGCTACTAGAGTGGGAGGTCCTTCCATGCTCTAGGAGTGTTGTAAGAGAAGGCTAGATCTCAGCTCTGGTCCTGTGCATGCGTTGGATGCGTGCTAGTAGAGTGGGAGGTACTTCCATGCTCTCGGAGCGGTGTAAGAGAAGGCTCTGCCTTTAGCTCTGTTCCTGTGCATGCGCGGGATGTGTGCTAGTAGAGTGGGAGGTCCTTCAATGCTCTAGGAGCGGTGTAAGAGAAGGCTCGACCTCAGCTCTGGTCCTGTGCATGCGTGGGATGTGTGCTAGTAGAGTGGGAGGTCCTTCCATGCTCTATGAGCGGTGTAAGAGAAGGCTCGTCCTTCAGCTCTGGTCCTGTGCATGCGTGGGATGCGTGCTAGTAGAGTGGGAGTTCCTTCCATGCTGTAGAGGCGGTGTAATAGAAGGCTCGACCTGAGCTCAGCTCCTGTGCATGCATCGGATGCGTGCTAATAGAGTGGGTGGTCATTCTATGCTCTAGGAGTGGTGCAAGGGAAGGGGTCACCTGAGCTCTGTTTCTGTGAAGCGTGGGATGCGTACTAGTAGAGTGGGAGGTCCTTCCACGCTCTAGGAGTGGTGTAAGGGAAGGATCGACCTGAGCTCTGTTCCTGTGTATGCGTGGGATGCGTGCTAGTAGAGTGGGAGGTCCTTCCATGCTCTAGGAGCGGTGTAAGGGAAGGCTCGACCTGAGATCCATTCCTGTGTATGCGTGGGGTGTGTGCTAGTAGAGTGAGAGGTCCTTCCATGCTCTAGGAGCGGTGTAGGAGAAGACGCGACCTGAGCTCTGTACCTGTGCATGCGTGGGATGCGTGCTAGTAGAGTGGGGGTCCTTCCATGCTCTAAGAGCGGTGTAAGAGATGGCTCGTCCTTCAGCTGTGTTCCTGTGCATGCATGGGATGCGTGCTAGTAGAGCGGGAGGTCCTTCCATGCTCTAGGAGCGGTGAAAGGGAAGGCTCGACCTTCAGCTCTATTCCTGTGCATGCGTGGGATGCATGCTAGTAGAGTGGGAGGTCCTTCCATGCTCTAGGAGCGGTATAAGAGAAGGCTCGTCCTTCAGCTCTGTTCCTGTGCATGCGTGGGATGCGTGCTAGTAGAGTGAGAGGTCCTTCCATGCTCTAGGAGCGGTGTAAGGGAAGGGTCGACCTGAGCTCTGTTCCTGTGCATGCGTGGGATGCGTGCTCATAGAGTGGGAGGTCCTTCCATGCTTTAGGAGCGGTGTAAGGGAAGGTTCGACCTGAGCTCCATTCCTGTGCATGCGTGGGATGCGTGCTAGTAGAGTGGGAGGTCCTTCCATGCTCTAGGAGTGGCGTAAGAGAAGGCTCGACCTGAGCTCTGTTCCTGTGCATGCGTGGGATGTGTGCCAGTAGAGTGGGAGGTCCTTCCATGCTCTAAGAGTGGTGTAAGGAAGGCTCGACCTGAGCTCTGTTCCTGTGCATGCGTGGGATGGGTGCCAGTAGAGTGGGAGGCCCTACCATGCTCTAGGAGCGGTGTTAGAGAAGGCTCGTCCTTTAGCTCAGTTCCTGTGCATGCGTGGGTTCCGTGCTAGTAGAGTGGGAGGTCCTTCCATGCTCTAGGAGCGGTGTAAGAGAAGGCTCGACCTTCAGCTCTGTTACTGTGCATGCATGGGATACGTGATAGTAGAGTGGGAGGTCCTTCCATGCTCTAGGAGCGGTGTATGGGAAGGGTCGACCTGAGCTCTGTTCCTGTGCATGCGTGGGATGCGTGCTAGTAGAGTGGGAGGTCTTTCAATGTTCTAGGAGTGGTGTAAGATAAGACTCGTCCTTCAGCTCTGTTCCTGTGCATGCGTGGGATGTGGACTAGTAGAGTGGGAGGTCCTTCCATGCTCTAAGAGTGGTGCAAGAGAAGACTCGACCTGAGCTCTGTTCCTGTGCATGCGTGGGATCCGTTCAAGTAGAGTGGGAGGTCCTTCCATGCTCTAGGAGCGGTGTACGAGAAGACTCGTCCTTCAGCTCTAGTGCTGTGCATGCGTGGGATGCGTGCTAGTAGAGTGAGAGGTCCTTCTATGCTCTAGGAGCGGTGTAAGAGAAGGATCTGCCTTCAGCTCTGTTCCTGTGCATGCGTGGGATGAGTGATAGTAGAGTGGGAGGTCCTTACATGCTCTAGGAGCGGTGTAACTGAAGGGTCGACCTGAGCTCTGTTCCTGTGCATGCGTGGGGTGCGTGCTAGTAGAGTGAGAGGTCCTTCCATGCTCTAGGAGCGGTGTAGGAGAAGACGCAACGTGAGCTCTGTACCTGTGCATGCGTGGGATGCGTGCTAGTAGAGTGGGAGGTCCTTCCATGCTCTAAGAGCGGTGTAAGAGATGGCTCGTCCTTCAGCTGTGTTCCTGTGCATGCGTGGGATGCGTGCTAGTAGAGTGGTAGGTCCTTCCATGCTCTAGGAGCGGTGAAAGGGAAGGCTCGACCTTCAGCTCTATTCCTGTGCATGCGTGGGATGCATGCTAGTAGAGTGGGAGGTCCTTCCATGCTCTAGGAGCGGTATAAGAGAAGGCTCGTCCTTCAGCTCTGTTCCTGTGCATGCGTGGGATGCGTGCTAGTAGAGTGAGAGGTCCTTCCATGCTCTAGGAGCGGTGTAAGGGAAGGGCTCGACCTGAGCTCTGTTCCTGTGCATGCGTGGGATGCGTGCTCATAGAGTGGGAGGTCCTTCCATGCTTTAGGAGCGGTGTAAGGGAAGGTTCGACCTGATCTCCATTCCTGTGCATGCGTGGGATGCGTGCTAGTAGAGTGGGAGGTCCTTCCATGCTCTAGGAGTGGCGTAAGAGAAGGCTCGACCTGAGCTCTGTTCCTGTGCATGCGTGGGATGTGTGCCAGTAGAGTGGGAGGTCCTTCCATGCTCTAAGAGTGGTGTAAGGAAGGCTCGACCTGAGCTCTGTTCCTGTGCATGCGTGGGATGGGTGCCAGTAGAGTGGGAGGCCCTTCCATGCTCTAGGAGCGGTGTTAGAGAAGGCTCGTCCTTTAGCTCAGTTCCTGTGCGTGCGTGGGTTCCGTGCTAGTAGAGTGGGAGGTCTTTCAATGTTCTAGGAGTGGTGTAAGAGAAGACTCGTCCTTCAGCTCTGTTCCTGTGCATGCGTGGGATGTGGACTAGTAGAGTGGGAGGTCCTTCCATGCTCTAAGAGTGGTGCAAGAGAAGACTCGACCTGAGCTCTGTTCCTGTGCATGCGTGGGATCCGTTCAAGTAGAGTGGGAGGTCCTTCCATGCTCTAGGAGCGGTGTACGAGAAGACTCGTCCTTCAGCTCTAGTGCTGTGCATGCGTGGGATGCGTGCTAGTAGAGTGAGAGGTCCTTCTATGCTCTAGGAGCGGTGTAAGAGAAGACTCTGCCTTCAGCTCTGTTCCTGTGCATGCGTGGGATGCGTGATAGTAGAGTGGGAGGTCCTTCCATGCTCTAAGAGTGGTGTAAGGAAGGCTCGACCTGAGCTCTGTTCCTGTCCATGCGTGGGATGGGTGCTAGTAGAGTGAGAGGTCCTTCCATGCTCTAGGAGCGGTGTAGGAGAAGACACAACCTGAGCTCTGTACCTGTGCATGCGTGGGATGCGTGCTAGTAGAGTGGGAGGTCCTTCCATGCTCTAAGAGCGGTGTAAGAGATGGCTCGTCCTTCAGCTGTGTTCCTGTGCATGCGTGGGATGCGTGCTAGTAGAGTGGGAGGTTCTTCCATGCTCTAGGAGCGGTATAAGAGAAGGCTCGTCCTTCAGCTCTGTTCCTGTGCATGCGTGGGATGCGTGCTAGTAGAGTGAGAGGTCCTTCCATGCTCTAGGAGCGGTGAAAGGGAAGGCTCGACCTTCAGCTCTATTCCTGTGCATGCGTGGGGTGCATGCTAGTAGAGTGGGAGGTCCTTCCATGCTCTAGGAGCGGTATAAGAGAAGGCTCGTCCTTCAGCTCTGTTCCTGTGCATGCGTGGGATGCGTGCTAGTAAAGTGAGAGGTTCTTCCATGCTCTAGGAGCGGTGTAAGGGAAGGGTCGACCTGAGCTCTGTTCCTGTGCATGCGTGGGATGTGTGCTCATAGAGTGGGAGGTCCTTCCATGCTTTAGGAGCGGTGTAGGGGAAGGCTCGACCTGAGCTCCATTCCTGTGCATGCGTGGGATGCGTGCTAGTAGAGTGGGAGGTCCTTCCATGCTCTAGGAGTGGCGTAAGAGAAGGCTCGACCTGAGCTCTGTTCCTGTGCATGCGTGGGATGTGTGACAGTAGAGTGGGAGGTCCTTCCATGCTCTAAGAGTGGTGTAAGGAAGGCTCGACCTGAGCTCTGTTCCTGTGCAAGCGTGGGATGGGTGCCAGTAGAGTGGGAGGCCCTTCCATGCTCTAGGAGCGGGTAAGAGAAGTTGCTCGTCCCTTAGCTCAGTTCCTGTGCATGCGTGGATCCGTGCTAGTAGAGTGGGAGGTCCTTCCATGCTCTAGGAGCGTGTGAAGAGAAGGCTCGACCTTCAGCTCTGTCTCCTGTGCAGTGGGATCCGTGCTAGTAGAGTCGGAGGACCTTTCCATGCTGTAGAGCGGTGTAAGAGAAGGCTCGACCTGAGCTCTGTTCCTGTGCATGCGTGGGATGCGTGATAGTAGAGTGGGAGGTCCTTCCATGCTCTAGGAGCGGTGTAAGGGAAGGTTCGACCTGAGCTCTGTTCCTGTGCATGCGTGGGGTACGTGCTAGTAGAGTGGGAGGTCTTTCAATGTTCTAGGAGTGGTGTAAGAGAAGACTCGTCCTTCAGCTCTGTTCCTGTGCATGTGTGGGATGTGGACTAGTAGAGTGGGAGGTCCTTCCATGCTCTAAGAGTGGTGTAAGAGAAGACTCGACCTGAGCTCTGTTCCTGTGCATGCGTGGGATCCGTTCAAGTAGAGTGGGAGGTCCTTCCATGCTCTAGGAGCGGTGTAAGAGAAGACTCGTCCTTCAGCTCTAGTCCTGTGCATGCGTGGGATGCGTGCTAGTAGAGTGGGAGGTTCTTCTATGCTTTAGGAGCGGTGTAAGAGAAGGCTCTGCCTTCAGCTCTGTTCCTGTGCATGCGTGGGATGCGTGATAGTAGAGTGGGAGGTCCTTCCATGCTCTAGGAGCGGTGTAACTGAAGGGTCGACCTGAGCTCTGTATCTGTGCAAGCGTGGGATGCGTACTAGTAGAGTGGGAGAGGTCCTTCTATGCTCTAGGAGTGGTGTAAGGGAAGGATCGACCTGAGCTCTGTTCCTGTGCATGTGTGGGATGCGTGCTAGTAGAGTGTGAGGTCCTTCCATGCTTTAGGAGCGGTGTAAGGGAAGGCTCGACCTGAGCTCCATTCCTGTGCATGCGTGGGATGCGTGCTGGTAGAGTGGGAGGTCCTTCCATGCTCTAGGAGCGGTGTAAGAGAAGGCTCTGCCTTTAGCTGTGTTCCTGTGCATGCGTGGGATGTGTGCTAGTAGAGTGGGAGGTCCTTCAATGCTCTAGGAGTGGTGTAAGAGAAGGCTCGACCTCAGCTCTGGTCCTGTGCATGCGTCTGATGCGTGCTCATAGAGTGGGAGGTCCTTCCATGCTCTAGGAGCGGTGTAAGAGAAGGCTTGTCCTTTAGCTCAGTTCCTGTGCATGCATCTGATGCGTGCTAGTAGAGTGGGTGGTCCTTCTATGCTCTAGGAGTGGTGTAAGGGAAGGCTCGACCTTCAGCTCAGATCCTGTGCATGTGTGGGATCCGTCCTAGTAGAGTGGGAGGTCCTTCCATGCTCTAGGAGTGGTGTAAGGGAAGGCTCGACCTTCAGATCTGTTCCTGTGCATGTGTGGGATCCGTGCTAGTAGAGTCGGAGGACCTTCCATGCTGTAGGAGCGGTGTAAGAGAATGCTCGACCTGAGCTCTGTTCCTGTGCATGCGTGGGATGCGTGATAGTAGAGTGGGAGGTCCTTCCATGCTCTAGGAGCGGTGTAAGGGAAGGGTTGACCTGAGCTCTGTTCCTGTGCATGCGTGGGATGCATGCTAGTAGAGTGGGAGGTCTTTCAATGTTCTAGGAGTGGTGTAAGAGAAGACTCGTCCTTCAGCTCTGTTCCTGTGCATGCTTGGGATGCAGACTAATAGAGTGTGAGGTCCTTCCATGCTCTAAGAGTGGTGTAAGAGAAGACTCGACCTGAGCTCTGTTCCTGTGCATGCGTGGGATCCGTTCAAGTAGAGTGGGAGGTCCTTCCATGCTCTAGGAGTGGTGTAAGAGAAGACTCGTCCTTCAGCTCTAGTCCTGTG
The DNA here is from genome assembly GCA_963921515.1 of Calotriton arnoldi. Classification (NCBI taxonomy): domain Eukaryota; kingdom Metazoa; phylum Chordata; class Amphibia; order Caudata; family Salamandridae; genus Calotriton; species Calotriton arnoldi. The sequence continues at coordinate 634,328 of CAWUFW010002197.1, forward strand.
CATGCGTGGGATGCGTGCTTGTAGAGTGGGAGGTCCTTCTATGCTCTAGGAGCGGTGTAAGAGAAGGCTCTGCCTTCAGCTCTGTTCCTGTGCATGCGTGGGATGCGTGATAGTAGAGTGGGAGGTCCTTCCATGCTCTAGGAGCGGTGTAACTGAAGGGTCGACCTGAGCTCTGTTTCTGTGCAAGCGTGGGATGCGTACTAGTAGAGTGGGAGGTCCTTCCACGCTCTAGGAGCGGTGTAAGGGAAGGATCGACCTGAGCTCTGTTCCTGTGCATGTGTGGGATGCGTGCTAGTAGAGTGGGAGGTCCTTCCATGCTCTAGGAGCGGTGTAAGGGAAGGCTCGACCTGAGCTCCATTCCTGTGTATGCGTGGGATGCGTGCTAGTAGAGTGGGAGGTCCTTCCATGCTCTAGGAGTGGTGTAAGAGAAGGCTCGTCCTTCAGCTCTGTTTCTCTGCATGCATGCTAGTAGTGTGGGAGGTCTTTCCATGCTCTAGGAGTGGTGTAAGAGAAGGCTCAACCTTCAGCTCTGTTCATGTGCATGCGTGGGATGCATGCTAGTAGAGTGGGAGGTCCTTCCGGGCTCTAAGAGCGGAGTAAGAGAAGGCTCGTCCTTCAGCTCTGTTCCTGTGCATGCGTGGGATGCATGCTAGTAGAGTGAGGTGTCCTTCCATGCTCTAGGAGCGGTGTAAGAGTAGTCTTGTCCTGAGCTCTATTCCTTTGCATGCGTGGGATGCGTGCTAGTAGAGTGGTAGGTCCTTCCATGCTCTAGGAGTGGTGTAAGAGGAGGCTCGTCCTGAGCTCTGTTCCTGTGCATGCGTGGGATCCGTGCTAGTAGAGTGGGAGGTCCTTCCAGCTCTAGGAGCGGTGTAAGAGAAGACTCAACCTGAGCTCCGTTCCTGTGCATGCATGGGATGCGGGCTAGTAGAGTGGGAGGTCCTTCCATGCTTTAGGAGTGGTTCAAGAGAAGGCTCGACCTGAGCTCTGTTCCTGTGCATGCGTGGGATGCATGCTTGTAGGGTGGGCGGTCCTTCCATGCTCTAGGAGCGGTGTAAGAGAAGGCTGAACCTGAGCTCTGTTCCTGTGCATGCGTGGGATGTGTGCTTGTAGAGTGGGAGCTCCTTCCATGCTCTAGGAGTGGTATAAGAGAAGGCTCGACCTTCAGCACTGGTCCTGTGCATGTGTGGGATGCGTGCTAGTAGAGTGCGAGGTCCTTCCATGCTCTAGAAGCGGTGTAAGGGAAGGCTCGACCTGAGCTCTGTTCCTCTGCATGCGTGGGATGAGTGCTATTAGAGTCAGAGGACCTTCCATGCTCTAGGAGCGGTGTAAGGGAAGGTTCGTTCTTCAGCTCTGGTCCTGTGCATGCGTGGGATGCATTCTCGTAGAGTGGGAGCTCCTTCCATGCTCTAGGAGCGGTGCAAGAGAAGGCTCGACCTTCAGCTCTGTTCCTGTGCATGCGTGGGATGCGTGCTAGTAGAGTGAGAGGTCCTTCCATGCTCTAGGAGTCGTGTAAGAGATGGCTCGACCTTTAGCTCTGTTTCTGTGCATGCGTGCGATGCATGCTAGTAGAGTGGGAGGTCCTTCTATTCTCTAGGAGCGTTGTAAGAGAAGGCTCGTTCTTCAGCTCTGGTCCTGTGCATGCGTGGGATGCGTGCTAGTAGAGTGAGAGGTCCTTCCATGCTCTAGGAGTGGTGTAAGAGATGGTTCGACCTTTAGCTCTGTTTCTGTGCATGCGTGCGATGCATGCTAGTAGAGTGGGAGGTCCTTCCATGCTCTAGGAGTGGTGTAAGAGAAGGCTCGACCTGAGCTCTGTTCCTGTGCATGCGTGGGATGCGTGCCAGTAGAGTGGGAGGTCCTTCCATGCTCTAGGAGCGGAGTAAGGACAGGCTCGACCTGAGTTCTGTTTCTATGGGTAGGATGCGTGCTAGTAGGAGTTCTGCTGATCGGAGAAGTCTGTATGGTTGGTGGGAGGAGATGCAATTGTTAAGTTAGGCTTAGTTCTGTGTTGTGTAGTGCTTTAAATGTGTGTGTGAGGAGTTTGAATTGGTCACGTTTCTGTATCCGGAGCCAGTGGAGCTCCCAGAGTTGTGGAGTGATGTGTGTCCTATGTGGAAGGTTGAGGATGAGCCTGGCTGCTGCATTTTGGATGATTTCTAGTCTTCTGCTGAGTTGTTTGGTGATACCTCTGAATACAGAGTTCCGTGGTCCAGCCTACTGGTGATGATGGGGTGGGTGATGGTTTTTCTGGTGTTGCTCGAGAGCTATCTGAAGATCTTCCTCAGCATTCTCAGGATAAACCTATTATATGATGGAAAAATCTAATTTGTTGAATTTGTAAGGACTTGGTACCTATATAACCCCACAGTCCTTTCCCATAAATGGCCATCGGTGCACTCTTAGCATTATAAATTCTCAGAATGGATGGACAACTCTCCCCCTTTCCTTGTTCCATTCCTTCCCCTTTTCCTTCTTGCAGAGCTCAGGCCCCATCCACTGGTTTTACCCAAGTGAGCCGAGCTGTTCGTTGCCAGTGGTCCCCAGTTTAGCTTGACGCCAAAATAGGGAACAGAGGGTACACACCCAGCAGATGTCCAGTTAACCCTGATACTTTTAGACGTCCTTTGGTCCCACCAGCAGGAGTTTAGATTTAGCCATAAACTCTTTTGGTTCTGAACCACTCTAGTCCAGTTGCAGTTCTTGAGATTAGGACTTTGCTCTCCCCGTAGAAGAGAAAGAAGTGTCTTCTAGGCCCTTCAGTCAATGCTGGATCAGCAGGAACCAGAACAAGCTTCCTTTCTAAGCAGGGCCGGCTTTAGGGCAGTGTGACTGGTGCGGCCGCACTGGGCGCAGACCTGTGGAGGGGTCACCGACCTAAGGGGGGGCACTATGTTTAGTAATAGCTTATGATTAGAGAGATGAGGAGCACCTTTGCCCGGTGGTAGTGAGAGAATCCAAGAAGGTGGGGGAGGGGGCGCCAAAAATGATTGTCGCACCGGGTGCCACCAGCGCTATAGCCGGCCCTGTTTCTAAGCTCCTGGTATACAGTAAAAAAACAAAAGTAAGCCAAGGCGCAGGCCTGTCGAACTCCTCAGGGAACCATGGGCCGTAGGTTCTCCCTTGGTCCAATAACGATCCATAGTTGCCGGTAACAAGTGTAAACCCCGTGTCAGATCTCAGTTATGTGGCCATGACGTGACCTGAGCTGGTTGTTAATATCGAGGACTAGGTGGAACTGGGAGTCCTCGTGGCTGCACGAGACTGTGACGTCATGTTCCTTGCTTACTTACACTCATCTTCAGTACTTGTAAGAGAGGGTTCTTCCACACTCCATACTTCCCACAAGATGCATTAACTGTATTAGCAATTACAGCATCCTCCGCGGAGACACCCTCACAAGTCTGGTTCTTGTTGCATTGTTTCAAAACTTGTTCCAAGGCTGTGTACTTAGTGTGGTGGTCAGTGTGTGTGGCTCCTATTGTAGGTGTTGTTTGAGGACCTCTCACCCCCAGGCCAGCAGTGTGTCTCCCCTGTGAGCCTTCTGTGCCTACCAGCCAGTGCTACACCACGGTTTAAGGTCCCTGCTTCCTGATGGAGTAAACATTGCCTCAGTGATGTTAACGCCTCTCTCCTCCTTTCCTGCAGACAATGGACGGCTCTTCAAGTCTACCCTCCTGCCCGGTGCCAACGAGGAGATGCACGAGCTGTTTCTGGAGGAGTTTGAGGTGTTCCAGGTACATACATCACTCTATGCCTATCTGAAAGAGACACGTTAGTGATAGATTCCTTACCTTAGAATATCCCCAGTCATCAGACTGGATCCGGAAAGTTTTTCGTCAGCAGTACCCCTGCGCGTCGGTAGGTGGCGTCGTGCCGCTCCGCGTCCGTCGCTGGCGTCGTAAGCGCCGAGATGACGTCACGGAGACTACTTAGGCGCCACCCATGCGCGCTGACGTCAGTTCTTTCTTTTTCCGCGCCAGCAAGCACAGATCCGGTTAGAGCACGTACCCTAGTCACTTTTTGACGATTTTTTTTTGGGACCTTGTCTCTACTTCTTTTGAGTCTTTGACTACTGGTGCCACGTAGGGATGCCTGGGTTTAAATCCTGCGGGGCCTGCCACCGTACGATGTCGGTGGCCGACCCCCATGGCGTCTGTCTCTACTGTCTGGAGCGCGACCATGACTCCCGGTCATGTTCCGACTGTCTGGCCATGGCTCCGAAGGCTTTGCGGGAGCGGACCCGAAAGCTGCTGGAGGCCCGACAGTTGTCTCCGCGCCATTCGAGGTCCAGGGGTCGCTCGAGGGACCGACCGCAGAGCCATCATCCTCGCTCCTCGGGGTCCAAGTTCTCACCCTCGGAATTGGGTAAGAGACGTCACAAGAAAAAGTCAAAGAAGCGCATACGGTCTCCGGACGCGGACGAGGGGGCCAGGGGTCCTTCCCCCATGGCTCCATTGGAGCCTGAGAGTCCCGCGGCCTACCCGCCCTACCCGGGTCCGTCGGCGACTCCGGCCCAGGTGCAAGAGTTTCTTGCCGCCATGGACCGCCTTTTCAGGCCTAGGGCTCCCGCTGGCGCGCCTTCGGGCCCCGCGGTCCCTATTGAGGGCCCTTGCTTGCCACCGGCTCCGCTGCCGGCGCCGCAAGGTCCTCCGCCGGCGGCTCCGGCCCCGGCGCCCCCTGCGGCTCCGTTCCCGGCGCCGCACTGGGTTCCGTTCGTCCCACCTCCGCCCTTGCCCGAGTTTCCGGGCAATTTTGCTCTGGCTTGGGACCCTAATTGGGACATGGAGCCGGATCGGCGCCGACCGGCGCCGTTCCCGGCGCCGTTGGAGCATTTGTTTTCCCCTGTGCCTCCCCCGCCGCTGCAGCCTGTGCCTCGGGCCGTGGTGGAGGGGGATGACTGGGAGGGGTCGGAGGACCCTCTTGCACGGCAGTGCGACTCCGAACAGGAGTGGGCGGAGGACTCGGAGGATGCAGGTGGCCTTGACCTCTCCTCTGCGCCTGGGTTTGTGTCTCCTTCCGCTGTCACGGAGGAAGGCGCCACATACACTGTGGTGCTCCGTAGAGCAGCTGAGGCTCTTGACCTTGACCTGCCTACTGTTACCCTCAAGACGAACCTCCTTACTGAAGTGCTTCAGCCGGCGGCAAGTTCTATGGAACCTCTGCTTCCGTTCAATGAGGCCTTGACGGATGTTTTGATGGGCACCTGGTCTAGGCCAGCCACAGGAGTTCCTGTGGATAAAAACGTGGCCAGGCGTCACTGCCCGGCACCGGGTGACCCTGCCTTTTTTGATAAATCATCCGACACCGGAGAGCCTGGTCATTCAGGCCTCCACTTCCCAAAGTGCATTCCCTACCGCTCCGCCGGATAAGGAATCAAAAAAGCTGGAGCAGTTTGGCAAGAAGTTGTTTTCCTCTGCCAGCCTGGGGCTGCGGTCAGTCAACACCGCATGCCTCTTGGGCCGCTACTCTCATGCTGTGTGGGACACGGTGGCGCAAACTCTGCCCCAGTGCCCGGAGGAGGTTCGGGCTGTACTTTCCCAAGCTGTTGCGGAGGGGAAGGATGCCGCGAAGTTCGCCATTCGGTGTGGGTTGGACACCGCGGACTCTTTGGGGAGAGCCATCTCCACGACAGTGGCCTTGCGTCGCCACGCCTGGCTGCGGTCCACGGGGTTTTCGGGGGATGTCCAGAGTTCTCTCATGGACATGCCTTTTGATGGTACTCGCCTGTTTGGCGATAAGGCAGACAGTGCGCTGGAGCGTTTTAAGGACTCTCGGGCTACAGCCAAGTCCTTGGGTCTCTCCACCACATGCCCGGCCACGTCTACCTTTCGTTCCTTTCGTGGCCACGGATGGGGGGCCCCTACACGTTCGTTCAGCCAGAGGCCTGCGCAGAACCAACCTCAGCGCGGCCGCGGGCGTGGTAGCCGCCGTGGCGGCACAGGGGGCCAGCATGCGGGTCAGTCCACCTCCGCTCCCGCAGCATCCGCCTCAAAGCCTTCCTAGTCCGAGCTTTGGGGTGCACCCCACGCCGGTGGGCGGCAGGATTCAACATCACCTCCCCCACTGGTGCTCTGTCACTTCGGACAGGTGGGTGCTGCAAATCGTCCCAAGGGGCTACTCCCTCCCCTTCGAGTCTGCCCCCCCCCGGCCATGCCACCTCAGTTCCACCGCATGTCGGGGGATCACTTGGCACTTCTCCGACAGGAAGTCACGGCCCTCTTGGCCAAGGGGGCCATCGAGCGCGTTCCTGGGCCAGAAGTAGGACATGGTTGTTATTCCCACTACTTTCTGGTCCCCAAGAAGGAGAAAGGGGGCCTGCGCCCCATCTTGGACCTCAGGAACGTCAATCGCTTCCTCCGGAAGGAGAAGTTCAAGATGTTGACTCTGGCTCAGGTCTTGGCTGCCCTCGACCCTGGAGACTGGATGGTAGCGTTGGACTTGCAGGACGCATATGTTCACATTCCCGTCCTGCCGGCCCACCGGCGTTACCTGCGGTTCATGGTAGGCCAGGAGCATTTTCAGTTTGCCGTGCTCCCCTTCGGCCTTACCAGCGCCCCTCGGGTGTTCACGAAAGTGATGGCGGTGGTCGCAGCTCATCTGCGCAGGTCCGGGGTGTCAGTCTTCCCCTACCTCGACGACTGGTTGTTGAAGGCGGGCTCGCCCCAGGCAGTCGTCACCAACCTTCAGATAACGGCCGACCTCCTGCATTTGCTGGGGTTCTCCATCAACGTGCCGAAGTAGCACCTGAGTCCCTCTCAGAAGCTCCCCTTCATCGGAGCGGTTCTGGATTCGACACAGTTTCGGGTTTATCCTCCCGAGCAGCGAGTCCGGGATATTCAGGCTATGATTCCGATCTTTCAGCCTCTATCCCGGGTTTCAGTCAGGATGACCCTCCGGCTCCTGGGCCTGATGGCCTCCTGCATTCTGCTTTTGCAACATGCCAGGTGGCATATGCGGGCTCTGCAGTGGGACCTGAAGTTCCAGTGGGCACAGCATCAGGGCAACCTGTCCGATCATGTCCAGATCTCGGAGGGCACTGCACGACAATTGCAGTGGTGGCTCACGAATCGCGATTGGGTCAATGGCAGATCGCTCTCCCTTCCCCAACCGGAGCCACAGTGGTGACGGATGCGTCCCTCCTGGGATGGGGCGGCCACTTGGGAGAGGCGGAGATCAGAGGCCTCTGGTCTCCGGCGGAGTCCCGGCTCCATATCAATCTTTTGGCGCTTCGGGCGATCCGACTTGCACTGAAGGCATTCCTTCCCTCTGTCCGGGTAAGTGTAGTGCAGATGTTCATGGACAACACCACCGCATGTGGTATTGCAACAAACAGGGCGGGGTGGGGTCGTGGACCCTATTTCAGGAGGCTCTGCGCCTCTGGACATGGCTGGAACATCAAGGCATTACCTTGGTGGTTCAACCCATGGCAGGTTCTCTGAACGCCAGGGCGGACGAACTCAGCCGCCGGTGCTTGATGGATCACGAATGGCGTCTGAACTCGGACGTGGCGCAAGGTCTCTTTCTGCAGTGGGGAGAGCCTTGGTTAGATCTATTCGCCACAGAAGAGAACGCGCAATGTCATCAGTTCTGCGCGTTGAAATTTCCAAGGCGGCACTCGCTCGGCGACGCTTTTCGTCACGAGTGGAGCTGCGGTCTGTTGTACGCCTTTCCGCCTATACCACTTCTGCCCAGAGTGCTGAAGAAGATTCGGCGCGACCGGGCCCAAGTCATCCTTGTGGCTCCGGATTGGGCGTGAAGATACTGGTATCCCGAGCTACTCAACATGGCAATCGATCCCCCGATCCGACTGGCTATTCGGGAGGATCTTCTGTTGCAGCAGCAGGGGACGGTCCTCCACCCGAACCTGTCCAGCCTCCACCTCCATGCGTGGAGATTGAACGGCGACAGTTGACAGCTTTCGATCTTCCTCCCGAAGTCTGTGATGTCATTCTGGCAGCCAGGCGTCCCTCCACTAAGACGGTATACGCCTGCAGGTGGAACAAGTTTGTGGCATGGTGCACAGCGAAGTCTGTGGAACCCCTTTCTGCCCCTCTTTCTGAGGTCCTTCTGTTCCTACTATCCTTGGCCCAGCAGGGCTCTGCTCTGGGCACTATCAAAGGTTATCTTTCGGCCATCTCCGCCTTTCTCAGGCTTCCAGATCAGCCTTCTCTCTTTAAGTCCCGGGTTGTTAACCGTTTCCTGAAAGGCATTACACACACGTTTCCTCCCGTGCCTTTCATAATGCCTCAATGGGACTTAAATCTTGTCTTGACCTATCTGATGTGTGCTCCTTTTGAGCCCCTTCATAACTGTCCTTTACGTCTTCTTACTCTAAAGACGGCTTTCCTGGTAGCTATCACCTCTGCCAGAAGAGTGAGTGAGCTCCAGGCTCTTTCTTCTAAACCTCCTTTCCTTTCTGTTCATCCGGACAAGGTGGTTTTAAAGACCCGTCCTTCTTTCTTGCCAAAGGTTGTCACGCCCTTCCACATCGGGCAGACCATCACTTTGCCCACCTTCTTTCCGCCTCCGCATCCTTCAAAAGAGGAAGAGAGGCTCCACCGACTGGACCCAAAACGTGCGCTCTAGTTCTATCTGAAGCGCACACAACAGTTCCGGGTGGATGACCAGCTCTTTGTTGGCTACATGGGCGCCAAAAAAGGTTGGGCCGTGCACAAACGAACCATCTCTCGGTGGGTCGTTTTGTGCATCAAAGCGTGTTACTCGTTGGCTAAGAAGGAGCCTCCTGTGGGGCTGCGTGCCCATTCTACCAGGGCGACGGCAGCCCCTACTGCCTTGGGACGCGGCGTTCCCTTGCAGGATATTTGTCAGGCAGCTACGTGGGCCTCGCTGCACACTTTTACCAAGCATTACTGCCTTGACAGTCAAGTCCGGAGAGACGGCTTCTTTGGCCGTTCTGTTCTCCGTGACTTTCTGGTGTAATCTATTCGCAGACCCACCACCGGGGTTGGTATTGCTTGGGTATCTATTCTTCGGTAAGGAATCTATCACTAACGTGTCTCTTTCAGATGCACAAGTTACTACTTGTGTAACAATATATCTGTAAGAGACATTGGTTAGTGATAGATTCCTTACCGCCCACCCATCCTCCCGCGTTCTGCGAACTGATTCTAGGGTTAAGGTCATCCCTTTCAGGGCCCTAGTTTCATGGCACCAGTGGTCAGTTTCTTGCATGGCTCTGCGTTCCTGGCGCGGAAAGTCGTGTGCAGAACTGACGTCAGCGCGCATGGGTGGCGCCTAAGTAGTCGCCGTGACGTCATCTCGGCGCTTACGACGCCAGCGACGGACGCGGAGCCGCACAACGCCACCTACCGACGCGCAGGGGTACTGCTGACGAAAAACTTTCCGGATCCAGTCTGATGCCTGGGGATATTCTAAGGTAAGGAATCTATCACTAACTAATGTCTCTTACAGATATATCGTTACACAAGTAGTAACTTGTGCGTTACTGACATCAGCTCGGTCGCTCAGTCACATGCTGTGGTTAAAGGGTGTCTCTCTCTGTTTCAGGACAGATCTGCGATCTCTTCACTGTCCTTGGACAGAAAAAAGGTAAGAGGTGTTCAGGGTGTAACGCCGGGAGTTTGTGGTGATCCTATCTTCCCAAAACCAGTGAGAGAAGTGAGTGTTTGTGTTTTCACCCCTTTCTCTACTACCTGGTCAGCTTCAGCATTGGCTTTCCTTCCTCAGAAGAGCGTAAGTGAAAGTGCGCATGTATGTGTGAGGTGTCGTGTGTTTGTGTCAGCGAGCTCGTATGTGAGAGCGATGGCGTGTGTACATGTGCACCTGACAGAAACTGCCCACACAAGGCACGCGTTGGCAGATCTGTGAGCAGGAGGACAACAGGTGTGGTTAGTCCAGGGCTTAATTAGTGTAAAAAGAAGTGCCAGGGCCCAAGATATTTCTCAGGAAGCCACTGCAGCTCTCACCACCCACTCTCCCTGCAGCGCTGCCAAATGCCAGTAGCAATGCTACCTACAATCTTCACACTTGTGCAGATGTGATAATATGGACTGCTCCTGGCCACCCACAGCTGCAAGAATGAGTTCGAGGTGCTGGTGTTATTGTTATGTATGTATTTTGCAATGTTAAATTGTCTGCTGATGCTTAAAAATAGACGGACAGCGCCACCATGAGGTGGACCGTCATAAATAGCTGATGTAATGAAATAAGTGTGGAGGCGAGCACCGGCGAGCACCAGCACCCATTAAGCACTGGGTTAGTTTCATCTGGTCAGGTGTGTCCTGCTCTCGTGTGCAGTGGCTCAGACCCTGCTGCACGCGTGCTGCGAGCTGAAAGGGGTAACTACTAGGGGTGGATGGAATTCCCGGAGTTTCACTCCTTGGGATTCTGTGGAGTTACATGAAAACTCAGCGAGATTCCGCAGAGTTCCGTAAACGGGCAGAATTTGGCATGTTGAGCTGCTCACGCTGATTTTTTGCACCAAGGGCTCATTCCCCGCTGAAAAATCTGCACAAACGGCACCACGTGGCGCGCCAGAGGGCGCTGCTTCTTGAGTCAATTTTGCCGCCACTTGAGTAGATTTGGTACATGAGCGTCAATTTTCTGACCACGAATGGTCGCGACCAGGAAATCTCGCCAGATGCCTTCCTAGCGACTGAAAATCGCACTAGGGGATGCCAAATCTCACTCGCGCTCGTCAACTTACTGTTAGGGAGCCTCATGCAAAAAAAACCTCCACCACGTGGCGGTTGGCGGAATCTGGCCAGAATTCTGGCCAAAACTCCACAAACTTCCCAGGCTGAGCAGAATTTGTTGCCCACCGCTAGTAACTACACTACAGCCATTTTGGGAGTGTTTTACGCTGAGCCCAGGGGCCTCCTGAGCTAGAGGGCTGGTGTGTGTACAGCCAAACAGCGTCTCAGTGGAGTCCAGGCACTGCAGTGGCTGCGGACAGATTTATGGCCCAGAGCAGCACAATCAACAGTGAAATCAAATGTGAAAAGGTTCTCTTGTTTTTCTCCATGGGGGCCCGTGGCGAAATCCTTTCCCTCTACACTGTCACTGTCACCAGACCCGGGGGCGTGATCCATTCCCCTTCACTTCCTGGGAGAGGAGTAAATCTCTGACCTTTTCCAAGATTGGAAGACGTCAGATTTCAGTTTGTGATTGCTCAAAAACATACATTTGTGGGGGTTCACTAACTACAAGACAAACCACCCCTTGTTCCTCCCACTCCCCACCCCTCGCGTGGGATTTACTGCTGTAGAAATCTCCACACTGATGCCAGGGAAATCCACTGAAGTAAATCCCTCTCCGCCCATCAGGATTCCTTTTGTGACTTCCTGGTAGATGTAAATGAAGACATTTTCAGCCACACACACATGTACAATTAAAGATGCATTTCTAAATCAGGCCCCATATTGTTTGAGCACGTGTGCAAAAAGGTGAGCTAAAGGTGTAAATTACCTGTCTGCGTTTCACGGACTCTGACTCGGTGAACCCGTCTATCCTCAGACTGAACCTGTGCTTGCCGATACGGGGCCAACACGCCACAGGTTCACAGTCCTATGGGACAGGAGAGGCACCACGGCTTCCCAGATGGGTGAGTGGGCGCACACTTCGTGGTGAACACCAAGATCTCAAAGACTTCTGCCTTCTCTCAGTTTCCTTCTAGTATCGAGACCCTGGAAGGTTAATCCAATGGAGAGCTGACGAAAGTGGCTTTCAAGGGTGGGAAGGAATGGGGGCGCCCCATGTTTCATGGTGTTTTATTCGTATACACAATAGGTTTTAAGAATGTAATATGCACATTTCCACCAGAAGCGCCCCAAGGGCTTTCCCACCCTACTGGAGCCCACAGGTACCTACAAATAAACCCCCCACAGGGACAGAGGCAGAGTGGCCTCCAGGGAGGCAGTACGACCTGGGCAGAGTGGCCTCCAGGGAGGCAGTGCGACCTGGGCAGAGTGGATCACGTGAGAGGTCGGCCTGGTGCCCTTAGTCAGATTTGGGTGCAGATCAGAAATGTGGCACTGTCCGAAGTAGAGTCAGTCATATGTCAGTCCCTTTTATGCTTATACGTCAGACTCTGCTCCAGCCCTCTCTGCCTTTCAAAGACCTGGCCTCCTGTGAAACCTTCCAGATTCCTCTTCGCTGGTCCTCCTGCGGATGGTGCTGTGTCAGATGCATAGGCCAGTACCCCTCCAGAAGGTACTCGATGCAGTCAGGTACACAAGCGTCCACTCCTTCTCCAGAAAGTGCTTGATTCTGTCAGGTGCACAAGCAACGAGCGCTTCTCCAGAAGGTCCTAGATTCTGTCACATGCATAGCCCAGCCTTTTCCTAGATGTTGCTAAATTCTGTTATTGCACAGGCCAACCCTTCTCCAGAAGGTCCTAGATTCTGTCAGGGGCACAGGTGACCAGCCCTTCTCCAGAAGGTTCTAGATTCTGTATCAAGTGCACAGGCCGACCCTTCTCCAGAAGATGCTAGATTCTGTGTCAAGTGAACGGACCAGCTCTTGTCTAGATGTTCTAGATTCTGTGTCCGGTGCTCAGACCAACCCTTCTTTAGATGGTGCTAGATTCTGTCAGGTGCTCAGCCCAGACTTTTCCTAGATGTTGCTAGATTCTGTGTCAAGTGCACAGACCAACCCTTCTCCAGAAGGTGCTAGGTTCTGTGTCAAGTGCACAGACCAACCCTTCTCCAGAAGGTGCTAGGTTCTGTGTCAAGTGCACAGACCAACCCTTGTCCAGAAGGTGCTAGGTTCTGTGTCCAGAGCTCAGACCAACCCATCTCTAGATGGTGCTAGACTATGTCAGGTGCACAGACCAGTCCTTCTCTAGAAAGTGCTAGATTCTGTGTCAAGTGCACAGACCAACCCTTCTCCAGAAGGTCCTAGATTCTGTCAGGGGCACAGGTGACCAGCCCTTCTCCAGAAGGTTCTAGATTCTGTATCAAGTGCACAGGCCGACCCTTCTCCAGAAGATGCTAGATTCTGTGTCAAGTGAACGGACCAGCTCTTGTCTAGATGTTCTAGATTCTGTGTCCGGTGCTCAGACCAACCCTTCTTTAGATGGTGCTAGATTCTGTCAGGTGCTCAGCCCAGACTTTTCCTAGATGTTGCTAGATTCTGTGTCAAGTGCACAGACCAACCCTTCTCCAGAAGGTGCTAGGTTCTGTGTCAAGTGCACAGACCAACCCTTCTCCAGAAGGTGCTAGGTTCTGTGTCAAGTGCACAGACCAACCCTTGTCCAGAAGGTGCTAGGTTCTGTGTCCAGTGCTCAGACCAACCCTTGTCTAGATGGTGCTAGACTATGTTATGTTATGTTAACTATAGTTTATATAGCGCGTAATCACCTGCAGGTCTCTTAGCGCTTGGAGATAGAACTCAGATACCCTCTACCATCCCCGATGAGCACCAAACAGATGTGTTAAACTGTGTCCAGAGCCTCCCTAAACAGAAGGGTTTTGAGGCGTTTCCTGAAGGGGAAGAGGGCGGGTTCCTTACGGAGGTTCTCAGGCAATTTGTTCCAGAGTTGGGGGATTAGGACAGAGAAAGCTCTGCCACCTTTAGATGCAATTTTGGCCCGAGAATGAGCCAGAAAACCTGCCTCGGACGAGCGAAGTATGCGTCCCGGTGCATAATTCACCAGGCGCTCCTTGATATAGCCAGGGGCCTGACCATGTACAGCTTTGTGGGCAATGCAGAGGCCCTTGAACTTTGCTCTCTGCTTGACCGGGAGCCAATGCAACCTATGCAGCAGAGTGGTGGCATGGGCCCTTCTAGGGAGCCTAAAAATCAGCCTAGCTGCGTCGTTCATGGTCACCTGCAGCTTGCTGATTAGTTTCTCAGGGAGGCCAACGTACAAGGCATTGCCATAGTCCAACCTGGATACAATCGTGTCCGACACGATCATCTGAAGAGTGGTGTGCGAGAGCAAAGGGGCAAGTTTCCGCAGCTGTCACATTAGGCCCAGGCAGGTGCCGACCACAGAGGCAACTTGATTGGTCAGGGAGAGGTTGGCATTGATCTTAATGCCCAGGCTCTTTACGACGGGAACTGGTGTATGGGCAGTGCCGAGCTCTTGAGGCCAGAAAAGGTCATTCCAGGGGTTAGCTTTAGAGGCGATTACAAGGACCTCTGTTTTATCCGGATTGACTTTTAGTGAGTTGGCTGTCATCCAAGTCACAGTGTATCTAAGAATATTTTGTACGTGAGTGTGGGCCTGCGGAGAGTTGTTAATCTGCAGAATCAGTTGAGTATCATCCGCATAATTAAAAACTTGACAGTCCATAGAACCTAAGGCTGCCACTAATGGCTGGAGATACACATTAAAGAGAAGAGGGGACAGGGCTGAACCCTGGGGGACCCCACAGGTAAGCGCTCCACTATTTGAAATCTATGTCAGGTGCACAGACCAATCCTTCTCTAGATTGTGCTAGATTCTGTCAGGTGCTTAGCCCAGCCTTTTCCTAGATGTTGCTAGATTCTGTGTCAAGTGCACAGACCAACCCTTCTCCAGAAGGTGCTAGGTTCTGTGTCAAGTGCACAGACCAACCCTTTTCCAGAAGGTGCTAGGTTCTGTGTCAAGTGCACAGACCAACCCTTGTCCAGAAGGTTCTAGATTCTGTATTAAGTGCACAGGCCAACCCTTCCCCAGAAGGTGCTAGGTTCTGTGTCAAGTGCACAGGCCGACCCTTCTCCAGAAGGTGCTAGATTCCGTGTCCAGTACTCAGACCAACCTATCTCTAGATGGTGATAGACTATGTCAGGTGCACAGACAAACCCTTCTCCAGAAGGTGCTAGGTTCTGTGTCAAATGCACAGACCAACTCTTCTCCCGAAGGTGCTAGGTTTTTTGTCAACTGCACAGACCAGTCCTTGTCCAGAAGGTGCTAGGTTCTGTGTCAAGTGCGCATGCCGACCCTTCTCTAGATGGTGCTAGACTATATCACGTGCACAAACAAACCCTTCTCCAGAAGGTGCTAGGTTGGTGTATGTCTTAGCTCTGGAGGCCTCATCTTGTGTGTTTCTTTCCCCAGCACTGGCTCTACGCCGCGTCCAGTAGTGGTCTCTCCCAGCTGGCCGTCCACCAGTGCGAGATGTACGGGAAGGTGTGTGCCGAGTGCTGCCTGGCCAGGGATCCGTACTGCACCTGGGACGGGGCTTCGTGCAGCCGGTATGCGCCTAACCCCCAAAGGTGAGTCCCTCCAGGCGCTGTAACATACAGGCATCCTTACTGACAGGGGTGAAAGCAGGGGGGAGCACAGGCTAGAATGAGAACAGGAAGTATACAGTAAGGCCCTGTGCACTAGGATTGTCTTGCAAAGTCCTTCTGAGTGGAGACTCAACACCCTGGACCTGTCCTGGATTCGACATTCAAGATTCAGGGGATGAGTCGAGGTGGATTAGGAAAGGCTGAGGATGTAGGAACCCACCAGATTTATAAAAAGCGTCTGGATGTTCTGTGTCTTGCCACAGAGGAGGGGGAAGGCGAGTAGGTGAACATGTAACTTGTTTAGCCATCCAAATACGTATTTTTCTTCAAGATACTATACTTTTAGATCATTTTGACTTCTGTGAGTTTTTCTCCAGGTGAATAGATGTATTGTTATGGATATTGTGCAGGATAAAGAGAATTTGTATTGTAGTTATAATTATGTTGGGGCAGATCTACAAGAAACTAACGCAGCGCGGTGCCGCAAGTCATTTTGCTGCGCCGAGCTGCGTTAGTTTCGAAGCACAGGGATGCGACATATTTACAACAATATGTCACATCTCTGTGCTTCCCCCTGTGCTGGCACACAAACTGCTGCCATGCGCCGGCGCAGGCACCCTTGCACCATGGTGCAAGGATGCCTACATCGTGGGGAGATTGTTTTTGTGCAGGAAGGGGCACCTTCCTGCACAAAAACAATCAATTGAGTGATTTCCTCTTCCAATGAGTGCTGTAGAATGCAGCACGCATGGAAAGAGGAAAAAACGAGGAGAAATGAAAACATTTCTCCTCGTTGCACCTTGCTACGCCACCCCTAGGGTGGCGTAGCATTCTGACGCATTTCCAGATTTACGATTCCTCGTAAATCTGGAAATGCATCAGTGGACATGAGTGTTGCGTGGGAACACCCACAGCAACACCCATGTCACGCCCCTAACACGCAAAGTGTTGCGTGAAGAGGGGCGATATTTACAAGCACAGGTTAAGTCACGCAGGGTGACTTTACCTGTTCTTGTAAATATCACTCAGCAGGCTACGCCACTGGTGCGTCACGCAAAGTGATGCACCGGCGGCGCAAGGAGCTTGTAAATCTGCCCTGTAGTGTTTACTATCCCTGGCAGGGCATCAAAGCGCATTTACTGAAGGGTAGCACGCTAACCCATGGGGATGCTTAGAAACAAGAGTGTGATCTGTCATGTGGCCTGTGTGAGTTGTGTTTAAATGTTGTGTGTGAAGCGAGGGTTGTGCAAAATATTGTCATTTTTTTCTCATGAAATTTAGAACCATTCCATGAAAATATTGTGGAACATGCTTTTGTAGTGAAACTTTGTTTGCAGAGATCTCAAATAGCTTATTGTGTTAACCTGAGAGTGCACGTCAATGTAAACAAAACCTCACCAGGTCCTGCAGGAGACTGGCTCAAACACAGGCCTCTGAGGGAGACATTGTCTCTCCGAGCCGCCTCCCACTGGCCCCCCACGAGGCTGCTTCATGCGAGGCGCTACTCACGCAGGAAAAGCAGTCAAAATGCATAATGCAACATTTCAAGACATTTTGTGAACTTCGCCAGCGTAATTAACATTTCTCCCTGGGCTGGTAAAGTTCCCAGTTCTGCTCTTGTGTTGTTAATTTGTTGTTACATCTTGACACGTCCGTAACTCGCCTCTTTCTTCTTCACCTTTGTACTTTGTGTTATCCAGACCTGTTTGGTGCCCCTTTCCTTTCTTCCCCACATCTCCTGCAATCTTCTCCTGTCTTCTCCTTTAACACCCCTCTCGCTACCCCCTCTAGACCAGCCCTCCGCCCTCTCGCTACCCCCTCTAGACCAGCCCTCCGCCCTCTCTCTACCCCCTCTAGACCAGCCCTCCGCCCTCTCTCTACCCCCTCTAGACCAGCCCTCCGCCCTCTCACTACCCCCTCTAGACCAGCCCTCCGCCCTCTCTCTACCCCCTCTAGACCAGCCCTCCGCCCTCTCTCTACCCCCTCTAGACCAGCCCTCTCTCTACCCCCTCTAGACCAGCCCTCCGCCCTCTCGCTACCCCCTCTAGACCAGCCCTCTGCCCTCTCGCTACCCCCTCTAGACCAGCCCTCCGCCCTCTCTCTACCCCCTCTAGACCAGCCCTCCGCCCTCTCTCTACCCCCTCTAGACCAGCCCTCCGCCATCTCTCTACCCCCTCTAGACCAGCCCTCCGCCCTCTCTCTACCCCCTCTAGACCAGCCCTCCGCCCTCTCGCTACCCCCTCTAGACCAGCCCTCTGCCCTCTCGCTACCCCCTCTAGACCAGCCGTCCGCCCTCTCTCTACCCCCTCTAGACCAGCCCTCCGCCCTCTCGTGGGCTCATTCCCTCCTCTATCCATTCATTGATTTCATTACAAGACCGGAGGCTACCATTATGCAAATACTTTTATTTGCTGCCCAACATGCAGCCCTTTAAAGAATGTTAATACATCACCACAACATAGAATGTTAATACATCACCACAACATAAGTATGTTAATACATCACCACAACATAGAATGTTAATACATCACCACAACATAGAATGTTAATACATCACCACAACATAGAATGTTAATACATCACCACAACATAGAATGTTAATACATCACCACAACATAGAATGTTAATACATCACCACAACATAAGTATGTTAATACATCACCACAACATAGAATGTTAATACATCACCACAACATAGAATGTTAATACATCACCACAACATAGAATGTTCATAACATCATAAGAAGACGGTGCACGCTC
Source organism: Calotriton arnoldi (assembly GCA_963921515.1). NCBI lineage: Eukaryota > Metazoa > Chordata > Amphibia > Caudata > Salamandridae > Calotriton > Calotriton arnoldi. The sequence continues at coordinate 652,286 of CAWUFW010002197.1, forward strand.
CCATCTTCCTCTTTTGTTCGCTGCTCCCGACACCGCTAAGTATCTCTTACATTCGTGGCACGATCGCTTGTTTATTATACTATTGTTATAATATAATTTATCTCATTCTTATTATGGTTATTATAGCATTATTGTTCAACTAATATAGCTTTTCTTGCTCTCAATATTTCGTTAATACTTATATTAACCCTTTTCCTTTTCAGTCCCCATCTACCCTGTCCAATTTATGGCGGGGAATGGTAGGTATCTTTATTTATTTTAGCGATCGTTTTTACGATCATTTTCCTGCTTAATATACCCACGTTATATTCTTCACGTTAATTTCACCTGTTACGCCGCTGGTCGGCTCCGCCCACGACGCGCGAATTCCGCCGTCTGATTTATTACATTAAGCCCGTTTCTGTGGCTTCTTTACTTCCTGATCTTTATTGTTTCCCAAAAAAAACAAAAAACAAAAGAATCACGCTTGCGTGATTCGTTTTTGCTCGCGTCTCCTAGCAACCTGCTGGGAGACGCGAGAGCGAGTAATTGGCTGGTTGCCATTCGCGCCCGTAGTGACGCGAAGCACTTCTCCGGCTCGGGGGCACGTTGCTATGGTTACAGCTCCTCGCTCGAGCGCGTAACGGTGCCTGACCGAGTCGGAGCTCTCCTCTTTGTTTTTTCCTGCGTTTAAACTACTCGATCGCCACCCGGTGGGCATTTCTGACATTACTATCCTTTCAAAGGATTTTAAAGCAGCAAAGGAATCGAAAGTTTGATTTTAGGGAAATAACTCCCTTGCACCTTGGTTAAAGGGGTGTACAACGCCCCTCAAGCCAGCATAAAACCGCGAGTAAGCCTTAAGGCCCGCTATTCACATCTATTATAACTGGTTTATATTAAAAGAGATCCAAAATGGTTGTTAATAACCCACAACAGCCCCCTAATGAGGCACTTATGGGCGAAAACTTTAAGAGGTTCCTTGAGGAAGAGCTCAAATCTTCCGTTAAGGAAGCGGTTGGCGACGCTTTAATGAAAAGGAAGAGGGTGTCTCCTGTTGAGGAGGTTTATTTTTCTCTTTCTGACGGAGACTCCCCCACTACCTCTGGACCTCTAAAAAGAGGAAAGGTTTCCCAGAAGAGGAAACATCTGAAGGAGGCATTTACCCATGCTAATGATTTTGGTAGCCCTCGCGCTACAATTGATAATGGTGCTCATGGCAGCACAAAAGATAAATCCCAACACCTTGGGACATTGAGAAAGGTTGCCCGTAGCGGCATGAGAGAGAGAAGTAACCTTCATGGTACAAATGATTTGGATGATTCCTTTAATTCCCATTCTGAATCCTTAGATTATGAGGACTTAGACATGGATGAATTTATTTTTGATCCTCAGGATACTCTTGATAATCTTGACGAAGATTTGGAACAACCTTCCACTTCTTCTTCTGTCAAGGAGCCCCTCGGAGGGGAAATGTTTAATCCAACATCTATCCGTCACCCCCGCAGTTCTGAATGGTGGCCAATGGACCACGTTAGCAAATATTTATCCCAATGGGTGAGAAAATCTCTGGACAGAGAAACTCGCAACATTTTACGTAATGAGTGTCCTAGACCCTCCTCACTAGACAAGGTGTGCAACACCCCCAATCTCGATCCGGAATTGATTACATTCCTTTTCAAATTTGGTAAGGACCCGAGGAAAGGGATAGAGAAATGCTTGAAGCAGTGCCAAGATAAACTTCTTGATGTCCTTGGACCCTTATCCAAGATTCTGGATATGACTGAAGAGGCAAGAGCCAATAACATTCCAGTCAATATTGATCTCTTGAGGGGTTGGTCGCAACATGCGATTTGTTTTCTTGGTAATGCTAACGCAAATCTAATTACCGAACATCGACAAGCGGTCCTGCTAAGGATGAATCCTAAACTTGCTGACCTATCCTCTAAGGAGGACATGAGTGATACCAAGGGACTCCTGTTCGCAAATAACTTTGTGAAATCCTTGGGCAAATATGTTTCTACCTTCAATGCTTTCAGCAAGGCTCAGTCTAGTATGCGGAGAGTCTTTGGGGGTCGCCCACTTTTTGGAAGGGCTGACAGGAGGGGACTGGCTGTCAGCCGCAACACCTATAGGTCCCATTTCTACCCCCAAGACCAGAGCCTCTCACTTCAATAGAGGCTTCCGATCAAACTCAAATTTCTACCCCCAGAGAGGGAGGAGTTCAAGATCCCATGGCGGGAAACCCAGATCTTCTAATCAAAGTTACCAAGGTAAGCCCGACTTCTTCTTCCCTTTCAAAGATGGGAGGGAGACTGAAACACTTTGCACACAGTTGGTCAAGGATTACACAAGACCCTTGGGTTCTAGAAACTATAGTTGGCTTCAAAATAGAATTTTGGGAACAACCATTTCAAATGAAGATTCCAAGAGAGATGACTCTAGACTCGGAGAATTCAAAATTAATAGAACTAGAGATTTCCCAGATGTTAGACAAGGGAGCCCTCATAAAGATTCCTTTATCCGAGATTTCAAAGGGTTTTATAAGTACTATTTTCCTTGTAAAAAAGAAGGACAAAGGTTGGCGTCCTGTCATAAACCTAAAATATCTAAACAAGTTTTTAACTTACAGACATTTCAAGATGGAGGGGATCCATCTCTTGAGAGACATTTTACAGGCCAGGGATTGGCTGGTAAAATTGGATCTCAAAGACGCTTATTTTACAATTCCCAAGGACGAGGACAGCCAAAAGTACCTTCATTTTACTTAGAAAGAAACTCTTTATCAGTTCCAGTGTCTCCCCTTCGGCCTATCCTCAGCCCCTTGGTGTTTTACCAAAGTCCTTCGTCCAGTAGTGAGTTACCTCAGAGAGAGAGGAGTTTGTCTAATTACCTAGACGATATTCTCATTATGTCTCAAGACAAAATAGAAATTCAAAACACTTACAAAGGACTGTAGACCTCCTTCAGAATCTGGGATTCTTCATAAATATAGAGAAATCTATCATGGTTCCGACACAAGAGCTAGAATTCCTCGGATTCCAGGTAAATACTATCCTTTCCAATCTAATTCTCCCTCACAAGAAGGTTACCAAGATAAAGAAACATGTCTCTCTTATCCTATCGAAAGAATCAATTAGTCTGAAAGACCTAGCCAGGGTTCTAGGTCTTCTGTCATCTTCTATCCAAGCTATTTCTCCCGGCCCTCTTCATTAGAGGGTCTTCAAAGACTAAAGGCTCTAGGTCTAAGAAAGGTTTATGGTACGAAGATTCAGTTCCCCTCTCAGAAGACGCACGAAAGGATCTACATTGGTGGTTAAAGAACCTTCAAGCATGGAACGGGAAGGCTATTTTCGGAAATGTTCCAGACTTTACTCTAGAGTCAGATGCGAACAACCACGGCTGGGGAGCACGCCTAAACAATCTAGAAACCGGGGGGAGGTGGTCCTTACAGGAACAATCCCTACACATAAATTCCCTAGAGATGTTAGCAGCTCTGAATGCCCTTATGAGTTTCAAAAAGTATCTAAAGAACTCCAATACCTTGATCCGCTTAGACAATTTCTCTGCTGTCTCCTACATAAACCGTCTGGGGGGCGCGAGATCCAAGACTCTTTCAGATATTGCCAAACAGTTATGGTATTTTTGTTGGGATCAAAAAAATAACTCTAAGAGCTGATTTTATTCCGGGAATTCAGAATTTAAGGGTAGACTGGAATTCTCGTTTCCTCCACGATTCCAGCGATTGGAAATTGAATCCAGAGGCCTTTACTCTAATCCAGAAGTTATGGGGTCCAGTTCTGGTAGACCTGTTCGCCAGCAGATTAACTTACCAGGTTCAGAAGTATTTCAGCTGGAGACCAGATCCCAATGCATCAGGGGTAGATGCCTTTCTCCAACCTTGGGGGAGGATCAAAGGTTACGCCTTTCCACCCTTCTCAATGATTCAGAGACTGTTGTGGAAAGTGAGGCTGGAGTCATGCTCCATCATTCTTGTGACCCCCTTTTGGAAATCCCAGGTTTGGTTTCCCGGGGTAATGGAACTGGCGGTGGATTTTCCGCGGCTAATCCCATCATCTTTAGGTCTTCTCCAAGGTCCGGACGGAGAAGAACATCCTTTGGTTTTAGAAGGGAGGATGAACCTTCTTGTTTGGAAGATTTCAGGGGTTCTGACAGATATTCTGATCTTTCGAGAGAGGCTAAAAGCCTTTTGGAAGATTCATGGGCACCAGGAACTAGAAAAAGATATAGAGGTGTTTGGAGAAAATGGTGTTGTTGGTGCATGGAAAGGGATCTGGATCCCGTACAAAGTTCTCCACAACACATAGCCAATTATCTAGCCCATCTCTTTGAGTCAGGTCTCTCTTATAGAACTATCAATTGTTACAGATCGGCAATATCTTCGGGTCATGCCTTAATTAATAATCTTGCTATTGGTAGCAATCCTTTAATCAAAAGAGTTATGAAAGGAGTTAGACTAAGGAGACCCCCCTAAAGCTCGTTACGAATCCCTTTGGGATGTTAACTTGATTTTTAATCTCTTCCTATCCTTGCCTGATAACCATTTACTTTCCCTTAAACAAATCTCCATGAAATTGGCGACACTTTTGTGTCTGATCTCTTTTAGAAGGGTCTCAGACATTAAAGCTTTAGAACTTTCTAATAGATTCTATTCCTCTGAAGGTGTTCACTTCGATATTTGGAAAAGAACCAAAACAATGTCAGAGTCTATTTTCTATCCTTTTTTTCATGAGTGTAAAAAATTGTGTGTTGTTAATTGTATGAAGTGTTATGAGAGTAAAATTTCAAGATTCAGACCTGTTAACACTGATCAACTTCTCCTTTCATACGTTAGTCCTTTTAGACCTGTTTCTTCAGCCACCTTAGCTAGATGGGTCCGTGTGATTATGCATGAAGCTGGCGTAGACCTCTCTAGATTTGGGGCTCATTCTTCTAGGGGTGCAAAGGCTAGTAAAGTTTTTTGGGCATGAGGATCTCTGCCCGAAATATTTAAAGCTGCTGATTGGTCAAATGCAACTACCTTTTCAAAGTTCTATTTGAGACCAATAGAGCATGTTAGCAATGTGGTCTTACATGGCTTTAAACATGCATAATGGTAGCCTCCGGTCTTGTAATGAAATGACGATTCTCCAATTATTATGCAGAGAGAATCTTGATTTCATTAAAGACAGACGGAGGCTAACATTATCCCACCCTCCTCTCCCTGAGGAGCATGGGTTTGGTACTATTTTATTACTCATTGGGATTGTTTTTTCTGATATGTTTACATTTATATTTTCTACATTTAATGTATTTGTGCTTTGTTATTATTATTCTTTCAGTATAGACTTTCTTTATACCTTTTACTATACAGTGTTTTTTTCCTTGATCCTCAGATAACAATGCTTAGGAGCAATCGGAATGCCACGCTGTTTCCATTCTTTGGTGTCATCGCAGCCTAAGAGGAAGATGGGAGCGAGCAGCGTCTTCTTATGATGTTATGAACATTCTATGTTTTTGTGATGTATTAACATTCTTTAAAGGGCTGCATGTTGGGCAGCAAATAAAAGTATTTGCATAATGTTAGCCTCCGTCTGTCTTTAATGAAATCAAGATTCTCTCTGCATAATAATTGGAGAATCGTCATTCTCCTCTCATGCCCTCCTCTCTCCCGTTTAATAAGTCATTTTCTGCTTGCTCCCTCCCAGGGCTGCTGATCTATGTTAACATTTAACATTTGCCGTTTTTTCTCCACTTTCCCCGTAAAGAGACTCCAATTCCCCCAAACTGTTTTAATACTAAAGCGCATTGACACCCTGATTGGGTCACGCCGCATACACATGTGAAATAAAAGTAACAAATATTAGACATTGACTGATCAGAACGTGTGTTTGATCGAAGAAAAAGCGACAATGGCATTAGCTGTGCAGAGTCTGCGAGACAAACGTAAAACGTATCGATAAACATCGCCTGAAAGAACGAGCCCGACTGAGATCCGACATAAAATGTAGTTGCGCCCACACATGGTGTGGATGGAAACTGCAGTCGGCCTGGTACTGCTTCTAGAACAGCTCTTGTGTGGCATCCGAGGGTGCCAGCAGCAGAGGTTACCAGCGGCAGCCCCCCCACCCCCACCACATCTTCACCACATGGTAAAATAGAATGCATGAATTTGCCACACATTTTTGCCACATACTGATGCAGACCGCAGAAACAAGCCTGTGGCTGTGACAAACCAGACAGGATCCCAGAGTACGACTGGGATATTGTTGCATAAACAACGGGCCCGATTCACAGAACTAACTTAAGACAAAATCCTAAACTTACTACCATTTTGGTATTCACAGAAGGCACTTACTCATTTTGGTATTCACAGAAGGCACTTACTCATCAATGATAAGTGCCTTCTGTGAATACCAAAATGAGTAAGTTACTCAAAATGAGTAAGTTACTCAAAATGAGTAAGTTACTCATTTTGGTATTCACAGAAGGCACTTACTCATGGGAAACGGCCACTACAACGCGGCCGTTTCCACGCATAACTTAACCACGCATGCATTACAACGCATGCGTGGTTACCACGAATAGCCTTTACCATGCATACCTTTACTATGAAATACGTAGTAAAGGCATGTGTGTTAAAGGCTAAAAAAAAAAAAAAAAGGGATTTGGAGGGTCTCCCCCCCCCCAAAAAAAAACGTGAAAAAAAGGGGGATTGGTGGGGTTTCCCCCCCAAAAAAGAAACCGCACCTATTTAAGTAGGGATGTGGAGGCAATCGGGAGGCAATCGGCGTCGTTAGCGGAAACGGAAAAACACTTCCGTTTCCTCTATACGACGTGCAACGTCAACACGGAAGAAAAAAGAGAAGAGACGACGTGGAGAGGTAAGGGGAATTTTAAATTTAATTTTAAAAAAAGCAGGGGTCCGATTTTAGGGTTTAGGGCAGGGGAGGGCTATTTGTAAGAAGGGTTTAGGGGTGGGGGAATAACCTTTACCAAGAGTATGCCCTTACCATGCATGAATTTACAACGAAAATCGTTGTAAAAGTATGCGTGGTAAAGGAATATTCGTGGTAAAGGTTATGCGTGGGAATGGCATTCGCGTTGTAACGCATGCGTGGTAAAGGCATGCGTTGCAACGGAATGCGTTGTAACGTCATACAACCCTTACTCATCAATGAGTAAGTGCCTTCTGTGAATACCAAAATGAGTAAGTGCCTTCTGTGAATACCAAAATGAGTAAGTGCCTTCTGTGAATACCAAAATGGTAGTAAGTTTAGGATTTGTCTTAAGTTAGTTCTGTGAATCGGGCCCTAAGTCCCTGGCTCAGCTCTACAAGGTTTGTGTTCACACCCACGGGTGTCATGAGTGTACTTAGTTCAATGCACCAGCGATTTATTGTGAAAAAGCAGGTTGTTGTAGCCCCACACAACCCTTCTCAATACAAACACACAATTGTCCCAGACTGATGTGGCGTCAGGTGCCTTATCCATGTCATTGTCTGAATGACTTGCCGCTTTCACAGGTTCTTGAAAAGATAAGACTCACGACATCTGCGTCAAAGGCAGACATGTCGGTGATTGGACAGAAATAGAGAACATGGAGTGTCGGCCTGCTCAAGATGGGGTCTGGCCTAAGGGTCTTTACGTCAATATAAATTCATTTCCTAGATCTAGGTCTGCCAAGGTACATGTTCTTAGGAACTGAAGGTGACCTCATGGGACTGGAGCATCGTCCGACCATTGACTCTGAGGCTGAAGGTGGGGATCAGATGGTGCTAAGTTTGTAAAACAATAAGTGCCAAGGCCCTCGCCAGGAGGCCACCGTAGCCCGCACCACCCATTGCCCCGCCAGCACTGCCGATGACAGTACAAACACAACTGCCAATCATCACACTTCTATAAGTGTGAACGTTCAGACTATTCCAGGCCCCCAAAGCTATAGTAATGGCATCAGCAGCAGGTACTATTCTTTTTTTAATGAATATTGACTTATTAAATACAGTTGTTCTGTTCACTGGACAGACAGCGCCACCATGTGGTGGACTGTCACTAGAGCCGATGCTGACAATTAAGTGCCAGTGCCGAGCATCGGAAACCACCGGCTCAAATTAAGCAGTGGGTTCAGCACGTTACCAGGTCAGGGAGAGTGGGCATCACCGGAAACTGTAGAAGGGAACCAAGAACAGGAGCAGCAGCTGGAGGGTCCCGACCTTCCAGCAACATATTGACCACTGGATTTCATATTCATGGGTACCATGATTTGGACTATGCTCCGCCCCCTCCGGCCATGATGGGGCCAACACATGTGACACAGAATCAACCATTGCAACGGAAGGGAGGATGCAGGGAGGTTCAGACACAGCCTGTCCAATACCCTGGTACCCCCAGATGTTGACTGGCAGATGCCCACGTTTGCCAATCTCTGAATGATGTCCTAGTCTTGTTGGACTGCGGTTCAAGCGCCAGCGACAAAGAAAGAGCCTCCTCGTGACTCAAGCTACTGTGCCTTTCATACTTCAGAATATTTAGCCTCACTTTATGCAAGTTGACATGGAGTTTTTAAAACGAAGTACAGCCGGTACAAGCATAAGTAAGGCACAACATCATCGGACCCCAACATTCTGTGCACCTACTTACATACCTAGAACATACCAACCCTTCTAATCCTACATGCTACATTCATCATTACACTTTGATAATTCCAATACTAGTCTCCCGTCGCAGCAGCTAGCGGTCATGTCGTGATAAAGGTGACGTGAAGTACCAGCTGATGAGTCCTGCTCAGAGGTGCACACAGAGGACAGCTCTAGGGGTGTCTGCTGAGGCGTGTGATGGTGTCTGACTGCTTGCAGTTCAGAGATGACTTGTTACAATCGAAGGACACACTAATAAATGACGTGATTTCTTCTTCGCAGGCGCAGCGCTCGTGACGTCAGTGGAAGCGCAGACCCCCTGATGGAGTGCTTCAAACACGGAGGTGAGGGACGGACTGAGGCACCCTGATGTCACCGCCCACTGCTCGAAGGGGTGGCTGGGTACTGTGCACCATTAAACACTCGCACTATGTACACAAGGTGCTCAGATGCAGTGTGTACCACGTACACAGTGACACCATGCAAACACTGTGCACAGATGCAGAGTATACCACGTACAAACTGGCACTATTTACACACTATGCACAGATTCAGAGTATACCACGTACACACTGGCGCTATTTACACACTATGCACAGATTCAGAGTATACCACGTACACACTGGCGCTAGGTACACACTGTGCACAGATGCAGAGTATACCACGTACACACTGGCGCTATTTACACACTGTGCACAGATGCAGAGTATACCACGTACACACTGGCGCTATTTACACACTGTGCACAGATTCAGAGTACACCACGTACACACTGGCGCTATTTACACACTGTGCACAGATTCAGAGTACACCACGTACACACTGGCTCTATTTACACACTGTGCACAGATGCAGAGTACACCACGTACACACTGGCGCTATGTACACACTGTGCACAGATTCAGAGTATACCACGTACACACTGGCGCTATTTACACACTGTGCACAGATTCAGAGTATACCACGTACACACTGGCGCTATTTACACACTGTGCACAGATTCAGAGTATACAACGTACACACTGGCGCTATGTACACACTGTGCACAGATGCAGAGTATACCACGTACACACTGGCGCTATTTACATACTGTGCACAGATGCAGAGTATACCACGTACACACTGGCGCTATTTACACACTGTGCACAGATGCAGAGTATACCACGTACACACTGGCGCTATGTACACACTGTGCACAGATGCAGAGTACACCACGTACACACTGGCGCTATTTACACACTGTGCACAGATGCAGAGTATACCACGTACACACTGGCGCTATTTACACACTGTGCACAGATGCAGAGTATACCACGTACACACTGGCGCTATTTACACACTGTGCACAGATGCAGAGTACACCACGTACACACTGGCGCTATTTACACACTGTGCACAGATGCAGAGTACACCACGTACACACTGGCGCTATTTACACACTGTGCACAGATGCAGAGTACACCACGTGCACACTGGCGCTATTTACACACTGTGCACAGATTCAGAGTACACCACGTACACACTGGCGCTATTTACACACTGTGCACAGATGCAGAGTACACCACGTACACACTGGCGCTATGTACACACTGTGCACAGATGCAGAGTACACCACGTACACACTGGCGCTATGTACACACTGTGCACAGATGCAGAGTACACCACGTACACACTGGCGCTATTTACACACTGTGCACAGATGCAGAGTATACCACGTACACACTGGCGCTATGTACACACTGTGCACAGATGCAGAGTACACCACGTACACACTGGCGCTATGTACACACTGTGCACAGATGCAGAGTACACCACGTACACACTGGCGCTATTTACACACTGTGCACAGATGCAGAGTACACCACGTGCACACTGGCGCTATTTACACACTGTGCACAGATGCAGAGTACACCACGTACACACTGGCGCTATTTACACACTGTGCACAGATGCAGAGTATACCACGTACACACTGGCGCTATTTACACACTGTGCACAGATTCAGAGTACACCACGTACACACTGGCGCTATTTACACACTGTGCACAGATTCAGAGTACACCACGTACACACTGGCGCTATTTACACACTGTGCACAGATTCAGAGTACACCACGTACACACTGGCGCTATTTACACACTGTGCACAGATTCAGAGTACACCACGTACACACTGGCGCTATTTACACACTGTGCACAGATTCAGAGTATACCACGTACACACTGGCGCTATTTACACACTGTGCACAGATTCAGAGTACACCACGTACACACTGGCGCTATTTACACACTGTGCACAGATTCAGAGTACACCACGTACACACTGGCGCTATTTACACACTGTGCACAGATGCAGAGTACACCACGTGCACACTGACGCTATTTACACACTGTGCACAGATTCAGAGTACACCACGTACACACTGGCGCTATGTACACACTGTGCTCAGATGCAGAGTATATACAATGCACACAGTGACACCATATACACACTGTGCACAGATGCAGTGTATATCATGTACACACTTACAGTATTCACACACTGTGCCCAGATACAGGGCGTACCACTTACACACTTGCACCAGAACTATTTCCTATACTTTAATGTCATCGTATGGTAGTAAGAGGACTTACAGCTATGAGCTTATTCGCAGTTTGCTGCGTTAATTGTTGGTAGGAGCATTGTTGTACGTTGCTGCCATCCTGCGGCACAATTAGGAATTGCTCCTGTCAATCTTGCTGCAGCGTGCTCTGTTTATCAGTACAACGTAACTTACCGCTACTAACAAACAAAGCACGCTTCAGTCAGGTTGACAGGTGCAATTCCTCATTGGACCACAGGATGGCAGCAACCAATGAAAATTGTTTTATCACTTCCACTATGCACACACTGCGCAGAGCTGCAGTATATACCATGTATACATTTGCACTATGTACACCTGTGCACAGGTGCCGTGTATACCATGTCCGCACCATGCTGCGCACCGCTCTGCTTCCTCCCGGTTTTGCCTCGTTTTTTACTGCCTTCTACGAACTTTGGGGCATATTAGCAAGGGCACTATCGCCGCTTTAGCGGCACTTTTTGCCGCTAAAGCGGCGATATTTATATCGTCCTATCAGCAAACTGTCTCTAACAGCAGTTAGCGACAGTTTGCGGGCATTAGCGCCCGTTTTTACCGCTTTGCATGTCAGCGATATTTATCGCTAATGACATGCAAAGTGGGCGTTCCCGACGAACAAACCTGGGAAACACTCGCTAACAGGCCTATCGCCTATTAGCAAGGTGGCCATGGCCCCAGTTAGCGACGTGAAAAGTCGCGCTAACCGGGGTCATCGCCATTTATTTAACACCTGCAATTAGCAGGTGTTAGCCATACCTAACATGGGGGGGTGGATTATGCTGATACGACCACAGGGTCGTATCAGCAAGGTGTTCTCCCTTCTCCATGCAACATCGCTGGTTTTTCAGCGATGTTGGCCCATTTCCTCCGCTATCGCTGGAATATTCATCGCCATAGCGCTAATCGTTGCTAATACAGCGTTAGCGTGGCGATATATTCCAGTGATAGCCGGCGATAAAAAAAATCACGCTAAGCAGGGTTAGCGATGATTATCGCCTCTTCTTGCTAATATGCCCCTTTCTTCCTTTTATCTGAGTCCTTTCTCCTGCTTTTGCCTCGTTCTTCAGCCTAGCGCACACGGTGCGCAGATGCAGGGTATACCATGTTCACACTGACAGCATGTACACACTGACACCATGCACACTCAGTGCACAGATGCAGGGTATACCATGTTCACACTGACAGCATGTACACACTGACACCATGCACACTCAGTGCACAGATGCAGGGTATACCATGTACACACTTACAGTATGTAGATAAATGTACGTCTTTATTTTCAGCCTAGCGCACACGGTGTACAGATGCAGGGTATACCATGTACACACTTACACCATGCACACTCAGTGCACAGATGCAGGGTATACCATGTACACACTTACACCATGCACACTCAGTGCACAGATGCAGTGTATACCATGTACACACTGACACCATGCACACTCAGTGCACAGATGCAGGGTATACCATGTACACACTTACACCATGCACACTCAGTGCACAGATGCAGGGTATACCATGTACACACTTACAGTATGTAGATAAATGTACGTCTTTATTTTCAGCCTAGCGCACACTGTGCACAGATGCAGGGTATACCATGTACACACTTACACCATGCACACTCAGTGCACAGATGCAGGGTATACCATGTACACACTTACACCATGCACACTCAGTGCACAGATGCAGGGTATACCATGTACACACTGACACCATGCACACTCAGTGCACAGATGCAGGGTATACCATGTACACACTTACAGTATGTAGATAAATGTACGTCTTTATTTTCAGCCTAGCGCACACGGTGTACAGATGCAGGGTATACCATGTACTTCACTTACACCATGCACACTCAGTGCACAGATGCAGTATATACCATGTACACACTGACACCATGTACACTCAGTGCACAGATGCGGTATATACCATGTACACACTGACACCATGCACACACTGACAGCATGTACACACTGACAGCATGCACACACTGACAGCATGCACACTCAGTGCACAGATACAGGGTAAACCATGTACACACTGACACCATGTACACTCAGTGCACAGATGCGGTATATACCATGTACACACTGACACCATGTACACTCAGTGCACAGATGCGGTATATACCATGTACACACTGACACCATGCACACTCAGTGCACAGATGCAGGATATACCATGTACACACTTACAGTATGTAGATAAATGTACGTCTTTATTTTCAGCATAGCGCACACTGTGCACATATGCAGGGTATACCATGTACACACTTACACCATGAACACTCAGTGCACAGATGCAGGGTATACCATGTACACACTTACACCATGCACACTCAGTGCACAGATGCAGGGTATACCATGTACACACTGACACCATGCACACTCAGTGCACAGATGCAGGGTATACCATGTACACACTTACAGTATGTAGATAAATGTACGTCTTTATTTTCAGCCTAGCGCACACGGTGCACAGATGCAGGGTATACCATGTACTTCACTTACACCATGCACACTCAGTGCACAGATGCGGTATATACCATGTACACACTGACACCATGTACACTCAGTGCACAGATGCAGTATATACCATGTACACACTGACACCATGTACACTCAGTACACAGATGCGGTATATACCATGTACACACTGACACCATGTACACTCAGTGCACAGATGCGGTATATACCATGTACACACTGACACCATGCACACACTGACAGCATGTACACACTGACAGCATGCACACACTGACAGCATGCACACTCAGTGCAGAGATACAGGGTAAACCATGTACACACTGACACCATGTACATTCAGTGCACAGATGCGGTATATACCATGTACACACTGACACCATGTACACTCAGTGCACAGATGCGGTATATACCATGTATACACTGACACCATGCACACTCAGTGCACAGATGCAGGGTATACCATGTACACACAGTATGTAGATAAATGTACGTCTTTATTTTCAGCATAGCGCACACTGTGCACAGATGCAGGGTATACCATGTACACACTTACACCATGCACACTCAGTGCACAGATGCAGGGTATACCAGGTACACACTTACACCATGCACACTCAGTGCACAGATGCAGGGTATACCATGTACACACTGACACCATGCACACTCAGTGCACAGATGCAGGGTATACCATGTACACACTTACAGTATGTAGATAAATGTACGTCTTTATTTTCAGCATAGCGCACACTGTGCACAGATGCAGGGTATACCATGTACACACTTACACCATGCACACTCAGTGCACAGATGCAGGGTATACCAGGTACACACTTACACCATGCACACTCAGTGCACAGATGCAGGGTATACCATGTACACACTGACACCATGCACACTCAGTGCACAGATGTAGGGTATACCATGTACACACTTACAGTATGTAGATAAATGTACGTCTTTATTTTCAGCCTAGCGCACACGGTGCACAGATGCAGGGTATACCATGTACTTCACTTACACCATGCACACTCAGTGCACAGATGTGGTATATACCATGTACACACTGACACCATGTACACTCAGTGCACAGATGCAGTATATACCATGTACTCACTGACACCATGCACACACTGACAGCATGTACACACTGACAGCATGCACACTCAGTGCACAGATGCAGGGTATACCATGTACACACTTACAGTATGTAGATAAATGTACGTCTTTATTTTCAGCCTAGCGCACACGGTGCACAGATGCAGGGTATACCATGTACTTCACTTACACCATGCACACTCAGTGCACAGATGCAGTATATACCATGTACACACTGACACCATGCACACACTGACAGCATGTACACACTGACAGCATGCACACTCAGTGCACAGATGCAGGGTATACCTTGTACACACTTACACCATGCACACTCAGTGCACAGATGCAGGGTATACCAGGTACACACTTACACCATGCACACTCAGTGCACAGATGCAGGGTATACCATGTACACACTGACACCATGCACACTCAGTGCACAGATGCAGGGTATACCATGTACACACTTACAGTATGTAGATAAATGTACGTCTTTATCTTCAGCCTAGCGCACACGGTGCACAGATGCAGGGTATACCATGTACTTCACTTACACCATGCACACTCAGTGCACAGATGCGGTATATACCATGTACACACTTAAACCATGCACACTCAGTGCACAGATGCGGTATATACCATGTACACACTTACACCATGCACACTCAGTGCACAGATGCGGTATATACCATGTACTTCACTTACACCATGCACACTCAGTGCACAGATGCGGTATATACCATGTACACACTTACACCATGCACACTCGGTGCACAGATGCGGTATATACCATGTACTTCACTTACACCATGCACACTCAGTGCACAGATGCAGGGTATACCATGTACACACTTACAGTAAGTACATAATGGATGTCCTTATCTCCAGACTATCGCTGAGGTCCCTCTACTTCTTTTATTGTTGTTTTTTATGTGTCTCTCCACATCAACAAAATTGTTTTTAAAAAAACAAACTGGTATTTTACCCTGTTCAGCCCTAGATCTCCGTTCCATATCCATACATTGCAACAAAGATTACCCCGAGAAGTATCAAAGACAAATGTATTCATCAAAACATCATAAATGAGCCTGTGATGATGAAACACCTGCTAGGATATTCCTCCGCTCTTGATAACATAACGTATGTATTTGTAAAGCGCGCGTCCACCCAGAAGGGCATCTTGGTGCTGAATAACAGATGTTTATTTCTACCCAACAGGACTCATTTTATCAAGCTCAGAAGAATGAAAGGTTGAGTGGACCCACCAGGATTTGAACCTGTGACCATGAGGTCAAACACAGGCCCCTACAGTGGATGCATTAGTCCACTAAGCCGCCAGCTCTAGTTCCTGTACACTTTATTTAGTACCCTGTAACTCGTCCACTGATCAGTTCCTCCCCCATATACACCTGTGCATTTCCTAGGTTTTTTTTCCCATGCGCCTGGCAGCTCATTTCCATTTTTGCTCTCCAATGGACTTTTTTTTTTAACTTTTAGATTGCCATTCTATTCATGGCTGTTAGCCATGCTGGAATGGTAAATTAGAAAATGCCAAAGGGCCATCACTGCATCACAACGCATGCCGAGACACTGTGGCCATCTTGGAATAACTTTATGCAGAGGCATGCGTCATGAGGTGTGATTCACCACATATCCGTACTGATCAGGCAGCCATCTTGAAATGACTTTATGCAGAGGCGTGCGTCATGAGGTGTGATTCACCACGTATCCGCACTGATCAGGCAGCTATCTTGAAATGACTTTATGCAGAGGCATGCGTCATGAGGTGTGATTCACCACATATCCGTACTGATCAGGCAGCCATCTTGAAATGACTTTATGCAGAGGCGTGCGTCATGAGGTGTGATTCACCACGTATCCGCACTGATCAGGCAGCTATCTTGAAATGACTTTATGCAGAGGCATGCATCACGACGTGTGATTCACCACATATCCGTACTGATCAGGCATCCATCTTGAAATGACTTTATGCAGAGGCATGCGTTATGAGGTGTGATTCACCACGTATCCGCACTGATCAGGCAGCTATCTTGAAATGACTTTATGCAGAGGCATGCATCACGACGTGTGATTCACCACATATCCGTACTGATCAGGCATCCATCTTGAAATGACTTTATGCAGAGGCATGCGTCACGATGTGTGATTCACCACGTATCCGCACTGATCAGGCAGCCATCTTGAAATGACTTTATGCAGAGGCGTGCGTCATGAGGTGTGATTCACTGTAGTGTAGTTCCTATTTCCCTAATAGGCTCTGCGCATTGGAATAATATACCCTATAGGTTTGACATAGGACTACGGTCAGTATGTCCCTATCGAGTATATTAAACTTAATTACTTTGTGCCAGCTAGCTCAGAGGCCACTAGAAACTCCTTGAAAACAAGAAGGGAGTAGTTTCTGGCAACCGCATAAACATGACAACTTTGTTTCCCTTTAGAATCGGAACACTCTCAGAATCGTGGAAACAATAGATAACAGTTTCACTCAGCTAATCGTGCATGCTTAGTTTCTTCAGAGTTACACAGAAAGAAAAGACGGGCGTTTCAATAAAAGGGATTTATTGAACAGTCTTGTTTCTCGTGTAAGAGATATGAGCTGTTATGATCACAAGACAGTATGCAAGATATATAATGTACAGCGTAAGCAGTAGAAAGAAATAATACTGCGCTAGCATTATCTTTTAGTTATCACACATATATTCATATACATAAATAACATAAGCTAAGAATGCGAGTACTCATACGATGCGTCTCTAAGCTAGTTCTACCCCAGTGTACCTAACCTAACCTAGGTGTAGGACAAGGTGAGAAGTAGGTGAAGTATTCTATAGTATGGTATACTAAGAGTATGATATGCTAAGAGTCTAGTCTGCCAAGAGTCCCTCTAGGTTCTAGTCAGCTCCATACCTTGAGAATGAGAGAGGTGGGAATCTCTTTCCGGACTCGAACTCTAACACCCCGCGAAGGGAGTCAGAACACTGGAAGCTGGATTCTCTGCGAGCAGGAATGACAGCGTCTCTTCTCAGTGCGTCAGGCCGGGTTACGGGCTCCTCTAAAGTCGAGGTCTCCTCCTACTTGCTTGGGCATGGGAAGGTATATTTATACCTGGTAGGTGCCTTGGAATGTTAGCATTGACGTGAAGTCGGGCAGAGGAAGACGTCAGAATGAACCCTAAAGGTATAGCGGTTCATGCATAATAGATGAGTTCTTGGAGAAATCAATAATCCTGTGCTAGGGGAACTCCCAAGAGCTTAAGGGTCTGGTTTCTAAGAACTCGTTGTGACGTTGGGGTGGACGGATGTCGGTGACCATGCCTGTATTTGGAGTGCATGGCTAATGCCTAAATAAGGACTGGGATTTTATGCCTATATAAGGGCAATGCGAATTGTGCCTATATAAGGACATGTTTCAGAAAAGCCTATATACGGACACCTAAAGCGGAATACAACATTCACTCCACTTTCGAATGAACGATAATACTAAATGCTAAACATTAAAACATAAAACTGAGTACCACATGTTGCTAAAAACATTTCTAAAAGCATATTAAAAGAAGTTTTTAAAAGAAACTGTTGCTGAAATATGTAATGCAATAGGTACTGTACATTTTAAAGCATTTTTTCATTCTAGGCATATATTATAAAATAAAAATGCAACATGAATGAATAAACAGAAATATACGAAACGGTTGATAAGTTTTCAAAAATCAAAAGCCATTTCATATTATGGTACTAAATGAAATTACAGTAAAATAAGGTGACAATGTGTCCCTGGAAGTATTCAAGGAAGTCCGTTTTATATGAATAGTTCTACCATAAGCAGATTGAGTTTGCCATGTATTTTCAAAAATAAAGAAAAAAGAAAAAGTTCAATTTTAGGAAGAGTTTCAAGTTTTGAAAATATGGAGGCCAAATTCATTGCGTCCCTGGTACACTGTGAGCCGAATCAAAGTCAGTGTATGGGTCTGGTGTAAACAGGAATTCATCTATTTCTGTAGACAAAATATCGTCTACCGATGTTGGTGACATTTGGAACACCTCGTTCAGAAGGTTAACTGCACAGAGATGAGAAGCATCGCCTTCAGCCAAGGATGCTGCAGCAATGTTCGCGTCCGTTGTTACCTGTGTGCCTGTTGATCCATCTCGTACCTCAGCAGCAGCCGGAAGCGTCTGTGAGATCTCAATGAATGCCATCATCAGGATTGGTAGCCTCTGGGGACAACACAGAGCATGGGCCGTTATCGGGTCCAGCAGAGTATCGATACCCGTTGGCATGACTGATGGGAGTGTTAGACAGGTGTCTAGCACGCATTCTTCACCGCAAAGCAGGCAGCGTAGAACAGGTAAGATGCAATCTTGCCAGATTGGTCTGAATGACAGAAACCATGTTGTATTAAGTTCCCGTAGACGAGGCATGCCCAAAAGTTGCACTATGCGCTCTCTGCACTTCCGTTCTAGGAGAGCTTTCTCCACATCGCTCGGAGTGATGCCGGTGAATAGGCTTCCCATAGCGTAGTAGTAGGAATAGGAATAGGATTCCTGCAACAAGTGTTAGAATTAATGGCCCACCACCAAACACCGAATGTGCGAAGTTTGGGATGATTCCGAGGACTGCCTGGAAGGGTGCTAACAGTCCTGAACAGATGGTCTTAAATACATGTACAATCCCGCTCGTATCAGACATGTTTAAGATACGTCCCATCATTTCTACGAACTGTATAGGGCAGTTTGTACGAATTAAAGCCTGTATCTCAGCCGAAGTCCTTGCAATTTGTAGATCATAGGTTTCTTTGGCCGAGGTCAAAGGCACGTTCTGTTGCAAAAGCATGGCTTTCATTCTGCTTAAAGTATCAAAACGTATAAAAGAAACATTCAATGAAGGCCATAGAGGCGACTCCCTGACTGTCTCTGTTTGGGGGAACAATACTTGCATACAGCAAGTAACCCTGGAGTCTACCGTTACCAGATATGGGATTCCTGGCAACATGCCACAGCAACTCTGATCACTCAACATGAGGTAACTCCCATAAGAAAGTTGGCCAAATGTTGGATTAATCACAGCAGCTGGTGTACCTTGCAGGTGACAGGATAAATTTGCCACAGAACCATTACAAGCCCTGTGCAAAGAAATGTCCTGACATACGAGAGAACCGCTTAATGCCTTTTCACAGTTTGTACCGCTTAGAAACACTTCACGATCCCCACTCCAACATCTGTATTCGTAAGGCAAATCCCAGGATGTCTTAATGTATTCTTTACCCAACCTTTCATATTTGCCTGCTTGCATCTGTTTGAGGCAATACTGAAAATGAAAAGTAGAGACAGGCAGAGTTATTTTGCCATGAATAAGCCATTCTGTAGCTGGTTTTTCTGCCACTGTGAATGGTAATTTTTCCAGTTTTTCAATGCTCAGCACTGTATACTTTGCTCCCCTTTGTGCCAATTCGATCTGTTTATCTGTTAGATTGTATTCCGAAAACAGAGAAGACGTGTTGATAAAACACCAAGGCACATAGCCCGCACGCAAAGATTGCAGCGTCCAGCCTAATAACATAATAGAACGTAACTGAGATTGGCCTTGTTGTAACATGGCTAAATCTTGTTCCAGTATGTCAATAGCAGAGGATACAATGTTGTCCAATGAATAAATTCTGGATGACAAAGTTGTTAACCCATTGTCGACCACAGTTAGAGATTTCTCTAAGTTAATACGATCAAGTTCACGTATTCTTTCTGCGGCCTCTGCCTGTGTAACCTTCCATGCTTCATTATAAGCAGCATAGATGCCGGCATATATGAAACATTTTTTACGCGGTTTTCTTGGTCCTAGCAAGAATTCCCTAAGGTCTGTGTCTTCTTTAAGTAAAGATAAGTGTTGTTTCACATCCTCAAGTGTAGACTTTTGTAACCAGTCAAAGCACAATTTTCCTACACTGTATGTTGTTACTACCCCCGGATGTTGTCTTTGAACATATCGTGGGTCTGGCCTATGGATAGTAAAGCCCTGTGTTTTATTCAGGAATCTTTCTTGACAGATTTTTGTGTCTGTGGGCCAGATCAACCATTTTTTCCAATCAGGATTTGTTCTGTTGTTTTGTAGTATTGTGTCTACTGTGACCGCTCCCTGTGTATTGTTATTACTTGCAGGTGTTGGTACAGAAGGTGTGTTCATGTCTTTGATCTTGGCTAAACCAAGGCAAGACGTTTGTTGCACAGTGTCATTCAAAAACATTATTTGATGTGGGATGATACATGCTCTAAATAAAGCTTCTATCCCTGCACTTGCCATTCTTTAGAACCCCAGACAGATTTTGTGTCGATTGTGTCTTTCCAAAGGTTGAATCCCTGTCTAGACAACTGGGTAATAAAGGCTGCAGAATAAATCTGTTTTGTATTTGTTAACATAATTTTCTGACCTGTTTTGTTTATATTTTTATAGAAAAATGTTTCTGGATCAGATGTATTGTACCCTGAAAAGTATGGAGACTTATTCAGTAAACGTTTTTGAACTACCCTTTGGAGGTGTAGGACAATGTTCCCATTGGTTAAATTTAAAAACATTTCTAGGTGTTGCAGATTTATGCAAGAAATGATGACCATAGTGGTTGTAACAATATAGCTGTTCATAGTCTGATGAACCCTCTAAGTATTCATTGTTAGAGAATGCAGCGGACCTTTCTAGATCAGACATCATATCATTCACAGTCTCAAAGTCCCAATAATCAGAATAGGTACTGGAGGTAATAAAGTCACTTAATGAAATTTTAAATAAATGTGGAATCTTCAAAAGTTCAGTCGGGCCGAATACATCGAAATCGGTTTTGTCCCAAACTATACCATCCTGTATAGGAACGGCTGTGATGTTCACTGCTGACAAGTCTCTTGTTTCAAGATGGGATGATTTGTGTGGTTTTAAAAGTAAGTTCACATTTTTACTTTCAGTGTCCAAAACAATGTATCTGCCATTTATAAGCATGCTAAGAGTCATAATCAAAGCTAACCAAAACAGAAAGAAAAGTATTCCAGAAATAATCCATATTTCAATCCATGGTGAAACCAGATAAGTCTTTCTCAGGAAATGAAAGAGGTCTTGTACTTGCTGTTTGAAAGTTTTTGATGCTGGCGTCATTTCAGGTTCACTCGGATCCTCAGAAAACGTATCAAAGTTAATGAAATAGCCAGAAGCAGTTCGGTCAATTGTTGAAATTGCATCAGGATTCATTGAAATCGCTGGAACCAGTTGATCACTTGTTACGTTGGTGTAGACAGGTGTATCTGGACGAACTGTTACTTGAGTTTTCAAGAGGGATGAGTTGCATAGCATTGTTGCTTAGTCCTTCATCTGTTACTGCTGAATTCTCGATGGTTATGAGTCTTTCAGTCTGAACCTCTTGGATAGTAGTGAGGGGAGTGCGTCTGCTACTAGGTCGGAGTCCACGAGGCCTACTATTTAGTATTGGCCACATACTGTGGTTTGATGAGGTCGATTGACACAAATCTTTTCTCCTTTTTTCCAGCAAGGGGCGGCAGAAGTACTGTTCTTGTTCCGTGGACGGCTAGGACAGGTACTGGTAGTCTGTAAGAAGGTCCAAATTCCTTCTTGTCCGCAATCTTTTCTCTGACTAGATCCCCAACTTTTGGGATCCAGACAGGCCTTGCTGGGACTGCCGGTTTTTCCCCAGTGGTGGTTGGCTTTAGGAACACGTTGCTTTGTTTCGATCTTAGTTCATTTAGATCCTGTAAAACAACCAAACGATCTTTGATATCAAAGGGTTTATTTTCCACCACTGTGCCTTTACATTCGAGATCAGGAACCCACATTCTTGTCCCAAATAGGACCTCATATGGAGTGACCCCCCCTAGAGAACTTCTTGGCAAATTATTTAATGAGCGTTGGACCCCATAAAGATGTTTGACCCACCCATCACTTGAACCTAATACTCTAGCTGTTATAGACTGCTTTATGTCCCGGTTTTTCCTTTCCACAACAGAATTTCCCTCAGGATGAAACGGAGAGGAGTACCGCAATGCAACACCCAAACTGGCCATGGCTTCTTTGTAAGCCCGAGAGCTAAACGCAGGGCCCTGGTCAGAATGTAGTGTGCTAATTGTGTATGTGCCGATAAAGACTCGCAAATCTTTTATAACAGTTCGAGCGTCAGCCGAGCGCTGAGGCCATATCCATAGGAACCTTGACTTAGTATCTGTGGGATTGCATTTGTCCAAAAGGACGCCTGCGCATAGATAGTCTAATGCTGTCTAACAATGGTGTCTGTAATGGGCAGGCTACTTCGTAGTCTGGTGTCTGATGGCGTTCTGCATCACGCTGTACCTTACAGTCTATGGAGTCGTTGATGAAGATGTGAATCTGTGTATTCATTCCAGGCCACCAGTACATCTCTTTTAATGTCAATATTGTTTTAGAGATCCCTTGATGTGACAGACCCTCCCCCAGATGTGCTTCATAAATCAAAGCTGCTCTACGTTCCATGTTTGGAATTACCCTATCCCCCACTCCAGGGATTTGAGCAAAAGGAACGTTGTTCGCATCAATTACATAAGAGTACTTGAGTGGAAATTTCTTGGGTAACGCTGCACCACTGCCTTTGCTTGAAGCATTGACAGCCAACAATATCTCACTGTCTATTCTCGTTTTTGAACGAGTGATCGCAGCTACGGAAGCCGTCTGAACAGCCCCCTTTGCGGCTTCGTCAGCCAATTAATTCCCTGCAACGTGAACGCCATCACGTGATGCCTCAGCGTGTGTATCACGTGAGCTTTTGGTAGTTCGTTTTTTAACTGAACTACTTGTTTCCAAAGCGTTTTATGCTTTATTGTGCCACCTTTTGCATCTTTGAACCCGTTTTCAAGCCAATTTTGTATATATTCATTATACGACTGAACACAGTAAAAAGAATCGCACACTATTAGTGTGGGGAATTCGCGATCTGTACTTTCAAGTGCCAGTTTGAATGCTTGTAGTTCAGCTCGCTGAGCAGTACAATCTCCTAGAGATTGAGTTTTAGTGACCATTGGTCTGAAGTTACCATCTTACATGCGACCTTTAACGATTGCGCATGCTGCACTGTAAGCTTGCTTACTCCCTGTAGCGGGTTGTGCTGATCCGTCAGTGTAAATTATGAATTCGTACTGATCGAGAGGCAAAATTTCAGTGGGCAGAGGACATTCATGTTCATATTGCAGGAACGCTTGTGTTTTTAAATCAGGATCAAAAACATATTCAACATCTGTTGCAGCAAGAGAATTAACCCATTGTATCCATCTAGGATGTAAAGCTTTTGCATTTGGGATGCTCGCTTTTGTGACCGCCTCTAAGGCAGGTACTGGGGTTACGACAATAATGCGTTTTCCTTGAGCTAGAGCTCTTTCTTTTGCTACAGCGGTTTGAACTGCTGTCAGTATTTTTTCTGTTGAAGTGAAGCGCATTTCTGCTTGTGTATACAAATGTAATTTGTATGCTATTGGTACTTTTTCACCCTCATTAAATGTTAAGTAGGTGAATCCGCATTGACCCGAAATTATTCAGATCACTAAATTGCGTTGATTTACGCGTGTTTGTAAGTGATTTGTTGCTAACATGTTAGCTTGGAGTGAACGCAATATTTCTGTGTGTTCTTGTATCCAATTTTTGATTGAAAAATCAGGTTTGATTAATTCGTAGAGAGGTTTAACCCTTTCTGCGTAATTTAGAATGTAAGTTCTTCCAAAATTTAGGAAACCCAAGATGGACTGTAAGTTTTTCAGCGTTTTTGGAGGTTGGAGCAGCGCACACTTTTCTAAAAAGTTAGCTGCCAGGCTCTTGCCTTCACTTGAAAGCTCATATCCTAGGAAAAGGACATTGAGATGGGCAATTCTGGATTTTTTAAAGTTGAATTTATAGCCTTCAGAGGCGAAGCCCAATATAATGGTACTCACCCTGTTCAAGTGTTTGTCCAGGTCATCGTCTGTCAGATAGATGTCATCGACATATGACAATGCCTCATTATCATAAATTTGTAGTAACTCCGTTACCCTCGCTGAGAACAACCCTGGGCTATTCTTGAACCCTTGTGGGAGTCGACAAAATTGATGCTGGGTCCCCATTATTGAGAACGCTGTTAAGTACCTGCTTTCAGGTGCTATGTTTTGACAAAAGAAACCATTTGAAATGTGCAATGTGGTTTTATATTTTTTACGCACAATGTTATTCATTAATGCTGTGCTATGTGCATTTTGCACTGCAAATGTTTTAGAACAAGTGTTCAGATGTCTGTAATCCAAAACTAGACGATAGGTGTTGTCTGGTTTGGATACAGGAAACAAAGGATTGTTCATTGAGGAGGTGCATGTTTCAATCACCCCTTGGTATTCAAGTTGATCTAAGATCTCCCTGACCTGTTTTTTAGCTTCTTGCTTTATTGGGTACTGCCTTTGTGCAGTAGGCTCATTTTTTAACTGTATTTTATGGTGAGGTGAGTCCTCATCCCATCCTACATGATTTTTATATAATGCTGGGGCCTGGGCAACTGCCCATTTCCTGGCATAAGTATATTTTAGGTGAATTGGAATATGGTTGGAGAAGGCAGGCATAATGATGTCCTCGCCATGTGGGCACTCCCTGACAAAAATTGGTGGCCAGTCTTTTTCTGCTAGAAGTATATCATAACCCCTTGAAAGTTTTTCTCAAAAAAGTGCTTTCACCTGTCTAGGTTTGTCTCCCTCCATCCGGAGTGTTATTTCATATAACCTTTGTGGAGTACTAACCCTGGTGTCTACAGTCTCTACTGTGATGTACTCATTCAAGTCCACTATCTCCAGAAGTTCCTTCAGGTTCTGGCGAACTATTGTGACTTCTGCTGCACTGTCCAGCATTGTCTGAGCCCATTCTCCGTTCTTGAGTTGTGTTCTCAGTATTCTCGGCATGTCTGATCTTCAGACCTGCTACCTTCTTTTTTGTGAATTGAGGTTTTGATTTATTTTTCTGAACGTGTTTGTCGTCTTTGGATTTCACGCGTTCTTCTCTATGTTCTGACCGTCCTCTTCTTCCCGATGTCTGTGACGAGATCTGAAAGGTACAAGAGGAACGTGTATCAGTATCTTGATACCTGTCAGGTTTTCTTAAATTATCCCTATTCCTGAGGTTATACCTCCTTTCAGAGGGCTCCTTTTGAGGAGACCTACCTCGGGATTGAGAACGTTTCTCGTTTGAATTTTGTTTATTAGTTTCCCACTTCTTTTTAGAAGATGTAGGATTTTGTTTAATAGAGTCCTTCTCAGGACTTTCAGATAGTTTTGGCTTCAAAGGTTTTCCACCCAAACTATCTCTGCCTAATTCTGCATAAGATTGCTCTATTATTCTGGGTAGTTCAGTTTGATGTTCTGTTACATCAAATTCCCTTAAGCGTTGGCGGATCGCCACTGATGCTGCCTCCCCTTTAATATTAGATAATATTATTGTTGAGACCTGGTCGAAGTTTTTCAGTAATTTCATACCTAAATTCAGAGCAGGTTCTGCCCCGTATTCGTTTTGAATTTGTTTCAGGACATCTGGTATTACTGCAATTGACGGAACACCATGTGTTTTAGTATAGATGGCAGCAAAGACTGCGCCCCAAGTGGTGCAGTCTTTTAGTTGTGGTGTGATCCCCATAGGTAAACAGATTGTTAGGATTCTGTGTTTCTCATAAGGGCTAGTATTTGGAAATACTGCTTCGATTTGAGTAATTTTTTGGGCTATCCAGAATGGAATTAGCTCACGTTTTGTGGGCATTTTACCCATGATTGCGTATAAAGTCTGTGGAGTAATTTTTAGTGTATTCCCCTGTTGAGGGGTTTGATTTGGAATGGTCAATGGTGGTTGGACTGTGAAAGTCCGCATGACATATTGGACCAATTGTCTGTACATTTTTATTAACTCTGTAAGTTGAGTAAGTAATTCCTCGTCTGACATTATATCGAGGTCAGGGTGAGGAGTGTAGCCGGCTAGAATCGGCCATGTTGCTCCTGGTCTACCTAGTGGACGAGCCTGGTAATGTTTCTGTGATGTTTTAGGGCGCCTTTAAACCAGAGATGATGCTCCTGGTATGTGAGTGGAATTTCAATATCCTCGAAAGGAATATATTCCTCTGGTGGTTCATCTTCTTTGTAGAAGTGAAACAGTCTTGTTACTGAATTTGATTCAGGAAATACTATCCATGAATAGAATACCTCTGTCTGAAAGGATTCGTGTGCCTCTATCACGAAAACTGCTCTACCTCCTCTTGGTGGTAGGCCGTGTTTTATAAGTTTTAGAGTGATGGCTCTCCTTAAGTTTGGATGGATGTCTATAACACCCTCCTCGGTTTCATTTAAACCTGTAAAGTTAAAAGCTGTTACGACTGGTTCAGCCGCAGCTACACCGTTCCCGGTGTCATTGTCCCCGTGTATGGACATTTGTTTTTTGAAAAATGTAGCACAAGTTTCAAGGAAACAAAAGATAAGGTGCACAATATTTTGGAACACTGTATCCTTCAACGTTGAACAAACCAAACAGCTAATATATAGGGTTTTTGTCCTATTTTGCTTTGGCGGATACTTAACCCTACCCACTCCAGACGTCTTATGGAGTATGTGAGTAGGGGTCTCTGAGAAAAGCACGACTGAGTTACTCAGTATCTAGCATTACTGCCTTACCAAACGGTTGGGCGCCATGTAGTGTAGTTCCTATTTCCCTAATAGGCTCTGCGCATTGGAATAATATACCCTATAGGTTTGACATAGGACTGAGGTCAGTATGTCCCTATCGAGTATATTAAACTTAATTACTTTGTGCCAGCTAGCTCAGAGGCCACTAGAAACTCCTTGAAAACAAGAAGGAGTAGTTTCTGGCAACCGAAAAACATGACAACTTTGTTTCCCTTTAGAATCGGAACACTCTCAGAATCGTGGAAACAATAGATAACAGTTTCACTCAGCTAATCGTGCATGCTTAGTTTCTTCAGAGTTACACAGAAAGAAAAGACGGGCGTTTCAATAAAAGGGATTTATTGAACAGTCTTGTTTCTCGTGTAAGAGATATGAGCTGTTATGATCACAAGACAGTATGCGAGATATATTATGTACAGCGTAAGCAGTAGAAAGAAATAATACTGCGCTAGCATTATCTTTTAGTTATCACACATATATTCATATACATAAATAACATAAGCTAAGAATGCGAGTACTCATACGATGCATCTCTAAGCTAGTTCTACCCCAGTGTACCTAACCTAACCTAGGTGTAGGACAAGGTGAGAGGTAGGTGAAGTATTCTATAGTATGGTATACTAAGAGACTGATATGCTAAGAGTCTAGTATGCCAAGAGTCCCTCTAGGTTCTAGTCAGCTCCATACCTTGAGAATGAGAGAGGTGGGAATCTCTTTCCGGACTCGAACTCTAACAACCCGCGAAGGGAGTCAGAACACTGGAAGCTGGATTCTCTGCGAGCAGGGATGACACCGTCTCTTCTCAGTGAGTCAGGCCGGGATACGGGCTCCTCTAAAGTCGAGGTCTCCTACTTGCTTGGGCAAGGGAAGGCATATTTATACCTGGTAGGTGCCTTGGAATGTTAGCATTGACGTGAAGTCGGACAGAGGAAGACGTCAGGAATGAACCCTTAAGGTATAGCGGTTCATGCATAATAGATGAGTTCTTGGAGAAATCAATAATCCTGTGCTAGGGGAACTCCCAAGAGCTTTAGGGTCTGGTTTCTAAGAACTCGTTGTGACGTTGGGGTGGACGGATGTCGGTGACCATGCCTGCATTTGGAGTGCATGGCTAATGCCTAAATAAGGACTTGGATTTTATGCCTATATAAGGGCAATGCGAATTGTGCCTATATAAGGACATGTTTCAGAAAAGCCTATATACGGACACCTAAAGCGGAATACAACATCACCACATATCCGTACTGATCAGGCAGCCATCTTGAAATGACTTTATGCAGAGGCATGCGTCACGACGTGTGATTCACCACATATCCGTACTGATCAGGCAGCCATCTTGAAATGACTGTATGCAGAGGCATGCGTCACGATCTGTGATTCACCACGTATCCGCACTGATCAGGCAGCCATCTTGAAATGACTTTATGCAGAGGCGTGCGTCATGAGGTGTGATTCACCACATATCCGTACTGATCAGGCAGCCATCTTGAAATGACTTTATGCAGAGGCATGCGTCATGACGTGTGATTCACCACGTGTCCGCACTGATCAGGCAGCCATCTTGGAATGGCTGTTCTTTAACAGAAAGCCAATTCCAAAATGGCAGCCCATGCATCTGCATGCATGACCATGCATCATGCTGTATGTGTGTGTGCATGTGTGGCTAAAAGAAAAAACTTTTTGGTCTCAGAAAGCCCCCACGGCCATAGTAGTCCCTGTCAGTGAAGGGAAGTACTTTGTGGGTGGATGTGCTTTTTGTGAAAGAGCAAAATGCCATCATTCTCAGTGAAGTTAGCCAATGAGGGAAGTGGTCTGACCCATTTACCACATGCAGTATGCTGCACTGGGCAGAAGAAAAATGTAAATGACACGACAACAGACCAATGGATGAAGAGGCCTCAATGAAAGCCAGAAAACAATGAATGTCAGACCTGAAAGTAGGTGATGGGGCTTGTAAATCAGCTCCTGGTTTTTTCTTGGCCTCTTGTTGTATCGCCTCCTCGTACAGCGCCTCGAGTACGAACAGAGCTAGACTCAGAAGCAGGGCACGAGTCGGGGGTACACGCGGTTGGACGGCGTCCACCCACTTATTTCACAGGGTGGACGCCGTCCACCCTGCCAAGAAGATGGCCCCAGTGAAAAAGATGCTGAATTCGTCCCGGTGTAATTTCCAAACACCCGGACACTTTCAGCAGCGCCTGCACGTTGTTATCTGCTTTCGATCGCAACAAGCAACAACGTGCAGGCGCAGACGGGGCTTTCTTATTCTGACTCCTGCTGGGCCCATAACAATGGCCTATTCTGAGGGGTCATCAGGCCTCCTTCTGTTCGAGTCTCCTGGCTGGGAGCGGTCAGGGGCCTCACACCTAGAAGCAAATGCAGCAGAGGGGAAACAAAGGCTCACACCTTGTTAGCACTTCACACATACTTAAGAGAGGCATCTTTTCACTTTGTTCAGGCTCTGTTTAGGAGATATGCATGCACTGTAAGAATGTCAGATGTGTTGATCTTTCCCAGTATTTGCACAAAATAAATAGCATTTATATAGCGCATACTACCCCTGAGGTGTTGTAATAATTTAAATATCACCATTTTTTCTTTTAAAGCACTATGGGTAGAGGAAGCTTTACGCTGACAAAAGGCAACATTGGTTTATGTGAAGCTTACAGAAGTGTGAATCTTCTGCCTAAATCATGAGGGTTTGCAAGTATACTGGAAATGTGCTCAAATGTACTCATGATAGACCTGCTAAACATATATGTGAGGGCTTAAGATCTGATATCACTTCTTGTGATGCCACTTCCTGTGATGTCACGCGCCGTGATGTCACGTGCCGTGATACCACGCGCCGTGATGCCACTTCTTGTGATGCCACTTCCTGTGATGTCACGCGTTGTAATGTCACGCGCCCCGATGTCACGCGCCGTGATGTCACTTGCATACTGATTAATTAGGTTAGTCCCCCCACTTCTTTTTTTAGGACTTGTGCCCTGCTCAGAAGTCATTCCTATTCCACCACGGCTGCCACTTCGGGTCCCATGCCACTCTTCGTGAGAATTCTTAACAGCCATCAGATCTCCAGAATAAGCGAAAAACAGGACATGGGACCGTCTCTGCCTTTTATGACAGACGCCTGCTCAGGGCCACGACCAACGAGCCCAATGTAGGCAGTTGTTGACAAATTTAAATTACATTAAATATTTGAAGATATATCCTTTCGACTGTTTTCCTCCTGGCTACCCCTTGAGGCAAATACATTTAGAGTGATGCGCACACATCTAACCACACAGATGAACACGCCCACAGACCGCCTGCACACAGAGACAGCGCTCTGTGTGACCCACAGGGACAAGATCACACCTCTTGTACGTCCTGTAACACAGGGATATTTGCCACTAGTAATGCTGCAGTTCTTGCCCCCACCACTCACAGAGCACAGCCACTATGCCTCAGAGGGGCTGTCCCAGGGATTAGCTGCCCTTACAGGCAGTGGCGGCTGGTGACATTTGTAAGTGGTGGGCGGAAAATGAATTTCATAGAGCACCGTAGCGAGCGAGCCCGAACAACCAAAGGGGGGTTCGGGGGGGGTTCTGAAAAAAAAGTGGACAAATGGTGCATTTTCAAGCAAATTTGAGAAAGCAGGAAGGTTAATAAAGCAATTGTGAAAGTGCAGTTATTATATTAATAAAGATAAGTCATATAACATAGGTACGAAAAGTGAAACATACAATGACTGGAATAAATAAGAATATGGGCCTACCTATCCCTACAAAGAACAAAGGATTTCAGCTTGAAGCTTTTGGGGTCACTGAGGTGCAGCATTCAACCTTAAGCCATGGCTTGGTTCAACCTGAACAACAGCCACATTATCCAAATCTCCTACAGAAGAAATGTTTGTAGTATCAAGTAGGTTCTAATGTAAAATTTGGGAAGAATAGTAGTGAACACAACAGCTGGTCCCAAAGGTCTTCCAATATGTTTTTGAACTACCTCATGACTAATTGTCCTATATCTCTATAGCAACACCTTCCAATAATGCACTGCCTATCTGAAAAGAGAGCGATCAAAAACAAGAGACTATTATAAGTCTCAAAGAGGATATAAATACATCTTAGAACTCTTTCATTAAGGTGAAGTACTAGGGTCAGAGTGCATGCCTTACTACTCGGATTTGAACTTTTCAGTTTCCTCCAAGGTCGTCATCAGTAACGTGGAAGAGGGTTTGTTTCCAAAGTGATAAAAAGTCCAGCACTCACTAAAGTTAACATTGACCTTTCTGAAACAGATGACCTGATGCAAAACTTTAAAATGACCCTCAAATATCTACTAAAAAGGCTAGCGTCATCATGATTCAATAGGGTTGACTCCATTCAAATTGAATAGTCCAGGAAGACCAGGAAACCTGACTATTGCTTCACAGAGCATTATCTTCATACAAAAGTATGAATAAAGGCTGTTTACTGATGAGAGAAAATCTCAGAGAAAGCCAAAAAACAAACAAGATATTCTTTTGTAAGACTGCGAAAATTACAAACCAGGGATTTGCTTTTTTCTAGTGTGGTATAAACTACTGGTACAGTGAAAAGGGTACTTTCTCATATCCAAAGTCATAAGTAATCTTACATTTCGATTCAGAATCCCTGACAAAAGGAACAGCAGCTACATGCACCCATTAAATACTTCAACAAGTGAATTGCTCCAGAAGAATCCAGAGTGCTTACTATTCTGTAAAATTGACAATCTTATATACTCAAGTTTTCAATCAGAGCAACGTTAACATGAGCATTTCCTTGGCTTTCACCCGTGCCAACAAGCTGATTGAAACAGCTTGTTGGCACGGGTGAAAGCCAAGGAAATGCTTCTGTTAACGTTGCTGTGCGCCCTCTAAAGTGCACAATCAAAGCGCCGGCCACTCTTTTCAACAAGCCTTGTTGTTGGCATAACGTTGCTCGGCTCTCTAATGTGCACTATGAAAGCGCCGGCCATTAATATACTCTTTTATATATATTAATGGCCGGCGCTTTGATTGTGCACTTTAGAGTGCGCACAGCAACGTTAACAGGAGCATTTCCTTTCACTCGTTCCACCAAGCTGATTGCTGTAAGTAATTTAAAATGTACAATTACTTACAGCAATCAGCTTGGTGGCACGGGTGAAAGGAAAATAGTATATTATGGTCATCAGCTGAGCTCACTCTTGAAAATACTTACTTTTTTACGTCGTGAAGTCTCGTCTTATTTACCGGAGCACTGCAGGACTCGAGCCACCCACGACGAGCACTGCAGTAGTAGCAGCCTCGGCCCTCGCACCAAAATACAGGTGTGTCGTCGTCGTCGTCTCGTCGTCGTGTGTGTGGCGCAGCAGTCCGAATACAGGCTTCCCAAATCCCGTGCCTCGCTCTGACTAAGCCAATCCAGACGCTGCTCCAGCAGCGCCAGGTTTGGCTTGGGCAGGGGTACACACCCGCCCATTAGGAGACCGGGGGCTGCGCCATGAAGCAACCCCCGCTCTTCTAATGTCCAGTCTAATGCGCATGTTCGGGCTGGTCAGAAAAATGACCAGCCCAGAACTGAGCATGCGCACTAAGTGCGCTAGACCCGACGTCACCACCACCACCTTATCCTGATGATTGCTCGGGCGTCGCCCGGTGGACGTCAGTGACCGGCACGGACTTCAAGTAATACTCCTGTACGTCTGCCAGACGTACAGGAGTATTACTTGAATCATCTGCTGCTTACGCGACAGCGGCGACACTTTGGGACCATGTGCATTAGTGGGGCAACGCCCCAGCGCCCCAATGGACGCACCGCCCCTGCTTACAGGGTGTATTTCAATAAAAAAGTATGCGCAGTACCAGTGCTTGTTTTATGAACATGACGGGGGTTACTTTCACCGTAAATACCATTTAACACGTAAGCTTTTATGCGGTGATCTCGCATTTCCACCCTTTTACTACCTGCAGAGCGGAATCAGGGGTGCCCCACAGGGTCCAGAGGAGGAATAAAACAAAGGCCAAAACATTTGTTTTAGGGTCCCTGAAAGGGTCCGAGCAATGTGCTTGCATTAATGATAATTGCGTTAAGGTAATTGTATTGTCCACGCAGCCCTGGACGGACAAGCAGCGCTCTCACCACAGAATGAGGAATCCTTCTTCTGCCTGCATCTCACCTTTCTCACGTTCGGGACTGGCAGGTGAAAAACCAGCAAAAAGGGGCGGAAATGTCCAAAGTTTCACATCCGCTTCCTGTGGATTATAAAAGGGGGGGATGGGGGGAATCTCTCACTCTTCCACCACCTCCCTGGGGGGTCACTTCGAGAGCAAGAAACACTGTAGCAGAGGAACATCAGACTGAGCCCCCCCTCTACAAGGCCAGCTGTCCACGTGGACACTGCACTGATGCTGAAAGACACTGTCCCGCTCCTGGGGACCCGGCTGTCCACGTAGACACTGCGCTGATGGAAGCCCCAGTGATGCTGAAAGACACTGTCCCGCTCCTGGGGACCCGGCTGACCACGTGGACACCGCGCTGATGGAAGCCCCAGTGATGCTGAAAGACACTGTCCCGCTCCTGGGGACCCGGCTGACCACGTGGACACCGCGCTGATGGAAGCCCCAGTGATGCTGAAAGGCACTGCCCCGCTCCCGGGGACCCGGCTGACCACATGGACACCGCGCTGATGGAAGCCCCAGTGATGCTGAAAGACACTGCCCCGCTCCCGGGGACCCGGCTGACCACGTGGACACCGCGCTGATGGAAGCCCCAGTGATGCTGAAAGGCACTGCCCCGCTCCCGGGGACCCGGCTGACCACATGGACACCGCGCTGATGGAAGCCCCAGTGATGCTGAAAGACACTCTCCCGCTCCCGGGGACCCAGCTGACCACGTGGACACTGCGCTGATGGAAGCCCCAGTGATGCTGAAAGACACTGCCCCGCTCCCGGGGACCCGGCTGACCACGTGGACACCGCGCTGATGGAAGCCCCAGTGATGCTGAAAGACACTGCCCCGCTCCCGGGGACCCGGCTGACCACGTGGACACCGCGCTGATGGAAGCCCCAGTGATGCTGAAAGACACTGCCCCGCTCCCGGGGACCCGGCTGACCACGTGGACACCGCGCTGATGGAAGCCCCAGTGATGCTGAAAGGCACTGCCCCGCTCCCGGGGACCCGGCTGACCACATGGACACCGCGCTGATGGAAGCCCCAGTGATGCTGAAAGACACTCTCCCGCTCCCGGGGACCCAGCTGACCACGTGGACACTGCGCTGATGGAAGCCCCAGTGATGCTGAAAGACACTGTCCCGCTCCTGGGGACCCGCCTGACCACGTGGACACTGCGCTGATGGAAGCCCCAGTGATGCTGAAAGACACTGCCCCGCTATTGGGGACCCAGCTGTCCCATGGACACTGCGCTGATGGAAGCCCCAGTGATGCTGAAAGACACTGTCCCGCTCCCGGGGACCCGGCTGACCACGTGGACACTGCGCTGATGGAAGCCCCAGTGATGCTGAAAGACACTGTCCCGCTCCTGGGGACCCAGCTTACCCAGCTTACCATGGAGACAACCCTGTTTTATCATATGGCAGTGAGGAGGCCTCCCCCGAGGTGTGCAAACAGCTCTGAGGTGTAGAGGGTGCTTGCGTTCATGTACTGATGTGTGTGTCTGCATCTCAGGTACAGCGTCTCATTGTTCTTTTTTCTGTAGTTCCCATACAGGTGAAACCCGAAGAGAAGGTAATCGTGGTGTCCGAAGGTAACGCGACGTTCCTGGAGTGTGTGCCGAAGTCACGTCGCGCCACCGTGACGTGGGTGAAAGTAACGAATGAGACCCACCCGGACCCGCAGAAGGTAAACAGTGCAAGGGTATTATGGGGTACATATGTAATCACCAATGCTAGACACTAACACACAAGCTCCATTGAAGAATTGATTCTGAGAACACCTTGGGACTGCCCAGAGCATCCATTCTGCACGCTTACCTCCAGGTGGCTTAAATCATGCTTGCGTTGGTCGGTTGACCTGGAAATATCTCCAGTGGGTCTATATCTGTGAGGAATTAGAGTGTATTTTATGGTGCGGTTGGGCGGCCTCACCATGTCATACACTTACCAACCCCTTTAGGGCCAGTAGGTTTCGTTTGTC
This sequence comes from Calotriton arnoldi, assembly GCA_963921515.1. Taxonomy (NCBI): domain Eukaryota; kingdom Metazoa; phylum Chordata; class Amphibia; order Caudata; family Salamandridae; genus Calotriton; species Calotriton arnoldi. The sequence continues at coordinate 687,958 of CAWUFW010002197.1, forward strand.
AAACCTTGAACTCAGCCCTGGGTAGCTACGGCTCTGAGCAGCAAGGCTTACACAGAAGAGCAAGTGTAAAGCGTTTAACCAGCGCCAAAACAATTGAAGAAGAAATGACTCAGACGGTAAAGAAATACGACACCAATTTATAAAAACAGATTGAATTTTTATGTATTTTTAGATACCACAACAAACAAAATCCACCAGAGTGTTCCGGGGATATAGATTTTACAACGTACAGTAAATATGCACTTCTTGCTCAACCGTGACAAGCATTGGGAAGTTCAACTAATTTGACACAAAAACTTTTTGAGCAAAAACTTTGGCTTGTTGTATTGCAGTTGATTAGAGTTACTGTAAGCGACAGGGAGTCAGTCATGGGACAAGTAAGGTACTCAGAAACACTTACCTTAGCAGGTGAAGCAGTCTTCAGCCAGGCACTTTTATCCTTTGCAGTAGGTTCCTATTGAAGCGGTCCTGATGCAAGGGATACAGGATGCTGGAGACGCTTCAGAATGCTGTGGATGTGATGATGTCAGCGGGGGTCTTTTTGTGGCTACTCCTCAGTCCATGGGGAGGGTTTGGCGGTCCTGGCCACGTGGTCAACGTCCCTCAAAGTCCTCTTGGTCCTGGTAGAACTCCAATCGCCACTGGGATACCAGTCGCGCTCTATCACGGTCACAGCCAAATCCTTCTTCTGGGTGACCAAGCTGCACTCCAATGACTCTCCTGGGTCCAGCAGACTCGGGTGCAACTTTGAGCATCGGGTCCTGGCCTCTGGTGCTGCACGGCGGCGGTTGACGGTGGTGTGAACTTGACCCAGCAGACTTTTTCGGCTGTACTGTCCCTATGCTGCGAACAGGAGGTCAGCCAACTGACCTTTGGAGTCTCTTGCTTCGGCTGGGCTCCGGAGACGACTTCTTCATGAGGAGGACACAGCAGGCACACTACCTTCTCCTTTACTCGCCACCAGATTCAACAAGTACAATCCATACCAGTGCAGCCGGGGGTCCCCTTTTTATGCTCAGAGAGTGCCCTCAGGGTAGACACGGTCAATGATCTACTAGGCTCCCTCCCTCCTAATGACCACTTCCTGGGAAGGATGGCATCTGGCTATTCCAGGATGCACCATTCTGCCCACTTCCAACATGGCAGAACAGTTCTCTCAGCATCCATTGCTCCCTAGCCCAACCCAGACGTGGCTACCAAGGTGGATACATGCCCCTGGAAAACTAGTTTGGCAACCGGCTTTCCCTTCCCTTTCCCAAGTGCCAGCCTGTCTACCTAAATAACAGAACAGCCCCCCTCCCAATCATTTCCCCTTTGCCTCTCAAAGACGGCTTCTCAGTTGAAGCTCACCTTTTGGGCTAACAGCTGTGTGACTTTCTGCAGGAGGGAGGTAATACCTCTCTCCTGTGCAAGCTTTTATTGTAATGTTTCCTGGGAGTCGTTAGCATGTCTCTCCAGACGGTCAGGAAGCTATCTGAGAGACGAATCCACATCTGCAACTGGCACAGGAGACTAAAGGCAGCAAAGTGGAAAATGTACAAAGGCTGCACACTGCAAAAATGTAATTTATTTCGACTTGAGAATCAAGTCAGACTGTGTGCAATGAGTTGATTGATACCTTGGGTCCCACCTCTGGTCACACCATTCTGGAGTTAGCACTGCTGATGGGTCATGTTGTAACCCTGGACTCACCAATGGGGCGACCAAGTCTTTCCACAGTGAAACCGGCTGTTTCATGTTTTTATTGTCAGAACATATCAAATTCATGTTCTGCCTGTGAAATCTGCTGGATCCTGCCTTATGACTCTGAAAGCCTGTCATAGGGGTGACCTACACATATCCAGAGGTGACGTCTGGCTTTGCCATAGCATTAAATGGCAAAGTCTGATTAGCATTTTAAACTGCTCTTCCAGTCTGCAGTGGTGGACGGGGAGACTTGTTTTACCTGTGTCACACCCAGGATGGCACAACCAGAGCTGCAGTCACTGGGGTGATCCTCTAACTTACATGCCCTGGGTACCCTGGGCCCCATAGTCTGGGGACTTATAGGTAATTTAGCTTATGCCAGTTGAGTATAAGCCAATGTAACATACACATTTTAGTTTCAGGCCCTGGCACTGAGGTCTGGTTAGCAGAGACGAGAGTCGAAAAACCAGCAGCAACAGTTCAAAAAGTTGGTGGAGACCATACAAAAAGAGGCATTTGCTTACAATATTCATATGGACTTTGGCCTACAGTATATAGAGTTATTTGAGGCCTCCACAACTGTACACAGTAACCCAGGTGAGGCCTCTACAACTGAAGACAGTACTCCACATGAGGCCTCTGCAAGTAGACACAGTACTGTAGATGAGCACTCCACAAGTGGACATGGTACTCTAGATGAGATCTCCGCAACTGAAGACAGTATTCCAGATGAGGTCTCCAAAGTGGACACAGTACTCCAGATGAGGTCTCCTCAACTGGAGACAGAACTGCAGAAAAGGGCTCCAAAAATAAACACAGTACTCTAGATGAGGCCTTCACAAGTAGACACAGTACTCCAGATAAGGTCTCCACAACTGAACACAGCACTACAGATGAGGTTTCCACAACTGAACACAGTATTCCAGATGAGGTCTCCAAAGTGGACACAGTACTCCAGATGAGGTCTCCACAACTGGAGACAGAACTGCAGAAAAGGGCTCAAAAAATAAACACAGTACTCTAGATGAGGCCTCCACAAGTAGACACAGTACTCCAGATGAAGCCTCCACAAGTAGACATACTACTCCAGATAAGGTCTCCACAACTGAACACAGCACTCCAGATGAGGTTTCCACAACTGAACACAGTAGTCCAGATGAGGTCTCCACAAGTGGATACAATATTTCAGATGAGGCCTCCACAAGTGGACACAGTACTCTAGATGAGGTCTCCACAAGTGGACACAGTACTCCAGATGAGGTCTCCACAAGTGAAAACAGTACTCTAGATGAGGTCTCCACAAGTGGACACAGCACTCCAGATGAGGTTTCCACAACTGAACACAGTAGTCCAGATGAGGTCTACACAAGTGGATACAATATTTCAGATGAGGCCTCTACAAGTGGACACAGTACTCTAGATGAGTTCTCCACAGGTGGTCACAGTACTCCAGGAGAGGTTTCTACAAGTGGGCACAGTACTTCAGATGAGGTCTCCACAAGTGGACACAGTACTCTAGATGAGGTCTCCACAAGTGGACACAGTACTCCAAATAAGGTCTGCACAACTGAACACAGTACTCCAGATAAGGTCTCTTCAAGGGGACACAGTATTCCAGATGAGGTATACACAACTGGGCGCAGTACTACAGGTGAGGTCTGCACAAGTTGACAGAGTACTCCAGATGAGGTCTCCACAAGCGGACACAGTACTCTAGATGAGATCCTCACAAGAGGACACAGTACTCCAGACGAAGTCTCCACAAGTGGACACAGTACTCTAGATGAGGTCTCTCCAAGTGGACACAGTACTCCAGATAAGATCTCCACAACTGAACACAGTACTCCAGATGAAGTCTCCACAGCTGAACACAGTTGTCCAGATGAGGTCTCCACAAGTGGGACCACTACTCCAGATGAGGTCTCCCCAAGTAGACACAGTACTCCAGATAAGATCTCCCCAACTGAACACAGTTCTCCAGATTAGGTCTCTACAAGTGGACAGAGTACTCCAAATGAGGTCTCCACAAGTGGACAAGGTACTCCAGATGTGGTATCCACAAGTGTGCACAGTACCCCAGATGAAGTCTCCACAACTGAACACGGTAGTCCAGATGAGGTCTCCACAAGTGGGCACACTACTCCAGATGAGGTCTCCATAAGTGGGCATGGTACTCCAGATGAGTTATTCACAAGTGGACACAGTACCCCAGACGAAGTCTCCACAACCGAACACAGTTGTCCAGATGAGGTCTCCACAAGTGGACACAGTACTCCAGATGAGGTCTCCACAAGTGGACAAAGTACTCTAGATGAGATCCTCACAAGAGGACACAGTACTCCAGATAAGGTCTCCACAACCGACCACAGTACTCTAGATGAGATCCTCACAAGAGGACACAGTACTCCAGATGAGGTCTCCACAAGTGGACACAGTACTCTAGATGAGGTCTCCCCAAGTTGGCACAGTACTCCAGAAAAGATCTCCACAACTGAACACAGTACTCCAGATGAAGTCTCCACAGCTGAATACAGTTTTCCAGATGAGGTCTCCACAAGTGGGCACACTACTCCAGATGAGGTCTAAGAGGACACAGTACGCCAGATAAGATCTCCACAACTGAACACAGTACTCCAGAATAGGTCTCTACAAGTGGACAGAGTACTCCAGATGAGGTCTCCACAAGTAGACACGGTACTCCAGATGTGGTATCCACAAGTGTGCACTGTACCCCAGATGAAGTCTCCACAATTGAACACGGTAGTCCAGATGAGGTCTCCACAAGTGGGCACACTACTCCAGATGAGGTCTCCACAAGTGGGCACAGTACCCCAGACGAAGTCTCCACAACTGGACACAGTACTCCAGATGAAGCCTCCACAGGTGGACACAGTACTCCAGATGAGATCTCTACAAGTGGGCACAGTACTTCAGATGAGGTTTCCAAAAGTGTACACATGGTCTCCACAAGTGGACATGGTACTCCACATGATGGCTCCACAACTGGAGACAGTACTCCAGATGAGACCTTCGCTGGTGGACACAGTACTTCAGATGAGTTCTCCACAAGTGGACAGAATATTCCAGATGAGGTCTACACAAGTGGACACAGTACTCCAGATGAGATCTCCACAAGTGGATATGGTACTCCAGATGAGGTCTCCACATGGGGACACAGTACCTTAGAAGAGGTCTCCACAAGTGGACACAGTACGCCTGATGAGGTCTCAACAAGTGGAAACAATACTCCAGATAAGCCATCCACAAGTGGCCACAGTACTGCAGACGATCCCGCCTCAAATGGATACGGTCCTCTAGATGAGATCTCCACAAGTGAGCACAGTTCTCTGGACGAGGTCTCCACAAGTGGACACACTACTCCAGATGAGGTCTCCATAAGTGGGCACAGTACTCTAGATGAGCTCTCCACAAGTGGACATTATTACTCCAGATGAGCAGTACTCTAGATGAGGTCTACACAAGTGGACACTGTACTCTAGATGAGCCCCCATGGTACTCTAGATTAGATCTCCACAAATGGAGACAGTACTCCAGGTGAGGCCTCCACAAGTGGGCAAAGTAATCCAGATGAGGCCTCCACAAGAGGACACATTACTCGAGATGAGGCCTCCACAAGTGGACACATTGCTTGAAATGAGGCCTCCACAAGTGGACTCTTTACTCTAGATGAGGCCTCCAGAAGTGGACACAGTACTGCACATGAGGTTTCCACAACTGGACACAGTACTCTAGATGAGGTCTCCACAAGTAGATGCAGTACTCCAGATGAGGTCTCCAAAAGTTGGCACAGTTCTCCAGCTAAGGTCTCCAAAATTGGACACAGTACTCCAGATAAGGTCTCCACAACTGAACATATTACTCTAGATGAGGTCTCCACAAGTGGACACAGTACTACAGATGAGGTCTCCATAGCTGGAGACAGTACTCCAGATAATGCCTCCACAAGTGGACAGGGGTGGCCGGCATGGATCGCAGGTGGGGGGGAGGGTGCCGGGGTCGCGAGGGGGGCCGAGCAGGGGTTGGGGGTTTTGTCGAAGGGTGTTGCCGGGCGGAGGTGGGGGGGGGGGGGTAAAAAATGAATTTAAACTTTCCTTGAGACCGGGTCACGTATCTTCTCTGCTCCTGCTCTCCTGCCTTTGACAGGAACAGGAAGCAGGCAGCCAGGCTCATTCCCCTAAGCCAATCACAGCGCTGCAATGCAGCATTGTGATTGGTCTGAGCGCCGTGACACGTTGCTCAGCCAGGGGCTGGAGGGGTGAGCATGTTCTCCATGCAGGCTGTATTGCAGCCTGCATGGAGACGAGGGAAGTGCGCATGACTGTAAGGGTAGCCCGAGAGGGCCGACCAAACAGTCACTGTGCACTTAGAAGTGGGCAAACCACTCCTCCCCTGCTCCCAGAGCAGAGCAGCACCGTCGCCCACAATGCAGAAGGACATGAACCATAAAATTATAATAACTAAGTTATTATCATTTCATGTTTCTAAAGTTGGCACTCATGTGAAGCAGTGGGGCGACGCTCCTCCGCCCCTCCGCCATAGCGGAGGAGCCGCCACTGCAAGTGGACAGAGTACTCTAGATTGGCCCTCCACAAGTGGACACGATCTTCACAACTGGAGACAGTACTATTTATGTGATCTCCACAACTGGAGACAGTTCTCCAGATGAGGCCTGCAGAAGTGGACACACTACTCCAGATGAGGTCTCCACAAGGGGACACCATACTCTAGATGATCCCTCCACAAGTGGACACATAACTCCAGATTAGATCTCCACAAGTGGACATGGTACTCAAGATGAGTCGCCCACAAGTGGACACAGTACTCTAGATATGCCCTCTGTAAGTGGACACAGTATTCTAGATGAGCCCTCCACAAGTGGACACAGTACTCTAAATGAGGCATCCACAAGTGAACACAGTACGCCAGATGACCCCTCCACAAGTGGACACAGTACTCCAGATGAGGTCTCCACAAGTGGGCATGTACTTTAGATGAGCTCTCCACAAGTGGACACAGTACTCCAGATGAGGTCTCCACAACTGGAGAATGTACTCCAGATGAGGTCTCCACAAGTGGAGCATGTACTCCAGGTGAGGTCTCCACAAGCGGACACAGTAATCCAGATGAGTTCGCCACAACTGGAGACAGTAATCCAGATGATCCCTCCACAAGTAGACACTATACTCCAGATGAGGCCTCCACAAAAGGAGACAGTATTCCAAATGAGCCCTCCACAAGTGGACACAGTACTCTAGATGAGGCCTCTACAAGCCCAGATTGGCACAAAGTTCCTTTGTCGACTGATTTACCCTTATGGTAAGTAGTCCTCATCACATTGTTTAGTCACTTGTAGATTATCCAATATGATAGCTGAGGACTCCTCTCCTCTTTAATGGTTTGCAAAATCTCTCCTATACAGCACAAACCCGAAAGCTGATCTTGGTTTCATCTGAAAGCAGGCACAGGCTGATTTTTAGATCCTTTGCACATTCACTCAGCCATGTTTCAATGGCCACAGCCTTGGAGCTCTGGCCGCAAGGGCTCATGATCTCTCCCTAAGAATGGAGTACATTTCTCAAGCCTGTTTGTCGCTGTCATTTGGCCAGCTTGTATAACCAAGCACTGTAGATGGTCCCATTCCAGGTAGGGGTGGGCGGTAAACTCCACTCCGCCTGCGGAGTTTGTTTAGATTTGGTCACTCCGCGCTCTGCTTGAAGCGGGAAGTTCAGCAAAAACTCAGGGAACTGCTGTGGAGTGGAGTTTACCGGCGCCGCCGTCCTCACTAGTCGCAAAGTTTGGCTTCAACAGGGGTATGAATACCACTTCTGTGATGGTAAATGGCCGGAAGCGTCGAGGTGCTAATAGCGTGCCTCTTCCTCACCATAGTTAGCCTCAACTCTTCAACTGTGGTCTTAGCTGTCCAGCCCTTCCTGCACCTCTGTTTACACGCCTCTGTTTTTTTTTTTTTGCGCAATGTGTATTGCGCTGTTGTTATGGCAACCAAGCTGATGAGATGCTGCAAAAAAAAGGTTTTCCGATTTTTTTTCTGCCCATGCATTGTACATTAGTTTATTTATGAAGAGACAATGGTGTTTACGAATTCAGCCCCTTTACAGTGATGGTCCACAAGGAAAAATAGGCAGGCTTGGCTGCTTCCCGAAGAATGAGAAAGAAATCAACAGGCACACACACAAATTTTTACTTCATGTAAACACTAAAGTGTCCTAATAAAAATGTTATTAAATGTTAAAAAGTCATAAAAAGAAAAATAACATAAAGCACAAACATTTATTGTCCTCAGCAAATGCTAGAAATATCCTTCGATCATAAAATTAAATTGGCATTTAATAGACACCAGTGGCAGAGGAGTAAGTGAAGGACCTCAAAAATAAAACATGTGATGCTGGGCGAGTTATGGGGGTTTCGTTTCCGGTGTTCCTGGCCCTTACACGAAGAAGCACAGAAGGGAATCTGAGTGAAAGGTCAGTGCTCTTCTCTATGGGATCTGTCTAGACTAGCGTTGAGGCCGAGTTGACGTCATTGAATCAATCAATGACGGCGAGTTGTGCCTGGCTTCGCTGCTCATTACCACCACTTCCGGAGCGCAAGGAGCAATATTTTCCGGGACATTGTCTCTTCAATCAATGCATACTCTTCCAGTAGCAAATCCCATCATCGCAGGCGCATGCTCAGAGGATTACAAATTGCCCCCATGCAGAGGCGTAGCAAGAGCTTGTGGCGCCCGGGGCTATCCCTCAGATTGCCGCCCCTGGGGGAGGGGTGCTGGGGAAAAAGGACAGCAAGCACTTGAAAGAGGTCCGAGAGACACGTAGTATCGCCGCTAATAGTTTAACCCGATCATGCAAGTTACATGCACATACATGACACGGTCCAAGGCTACACAGTTGAAAACACAGGTGAGAAATGATGCGTGAGAGAGTGCCTGCAGTTATACCTCTTGAGAATGCGGCACGAATCCTTACCAGACAGCAGCCGCTGCGGGAGCAGCCATGTGGCTCAGCTCTGGCCCATACAGTGGTGGTGCTCCAGCTCGCTCTGTCCTGTACATTAGTGTCAAGGTATTTAGCTCCTATGACACACATGTTTTAAATTTCAATTTCCTGCTCGTCAGGCCCTTGAGTTAATTACACCTCCTGCGCAGAGTTAAATAATTAAGGGAGGAGGCCCGTGTTCGGCCTATCACCTCCAGACCCTCGACACTTGCTGCATGCTCAGGCTCTATCATGGTGGGTTCTTTCCGGTCGGTGTGAGTCTGAGAGCAGGTGCCGAGTGTATTTAAAAGACACAGGGCACGGCTCTCAAGACAGCGGTGCCACTTTACAGCTTGTCTCACCATCGTCAGTCTCTACGTGATGTATCCCAATTGCCAGCAGCTGTCTACAGCCAAGGAGGGTGACACTCCAAGAGACTACAGGGACCCAAGGCCAGCAGTCTCTGTCTTTATATCCCTAGCTGCCGCACTGTGACTCACAGACTTGGTAAGTGTACAAAATGAAAGCTGCTGAGTGCTGACATTATAAATGTTCCTGCTAAGGTCGGAGTTTAAGTTTTAATATCATAATCATGGCTAGATATTTGTTTTACGATACGATTAGGTTACTAAGGCACTTCCGTTTCTCATGCTTTACAGCACTTTCAAGATCTTCTTACAGTTTTTCATTGCTCAAATGAGTGTAAATTCTGATATTTATATGTTTACCTCATATTCATTTTGTTTGCGTGAAAGTGTCACTCATAGTTGTTGAAGTATCATTCATAAATAAAAAAAATTATGAAAATGTCACACATAGCAATCTGAAACCTTGGCAGCTATGTTCCTTCCCTCTGAAAACCGTTTAGCTCTTACATCACTCAGCCTCCAGAAGCACTCCACAGTGGTGGCAGCCAGAGCCAGGGTCTCTATGGCAGGGGTTGGTTCCCTTCTGCTGCAGCAGCAAATCGCCCAGCACTGCCACTGCCCCAGACTCCACTCCTCACGAGAGCGCGTAGTGGTGAAGCGCGTGACACGTCACTGCTACGTTCTTAGCGCGAGGGCTGGCCAAAATGATGCCCAGGGCCGTCATTGGTAGCGCTGGCGCGCAACAAGATTGACGGCCCTGGGACAGACCCACAAGCAACTACAATAAACGCGGTACGTCGGGGCAGGAATTATAATCACAGAGTAACGGGAAACGTTTACCAGCCAAAAAGAATTGCACCGGGAGGTCAATAGAGACATGATTGGCAGATTAAAAGCGAGAGGATATAGCAAGAGCACGATCAATAGGGCAGTTCACAGAGCTGATAACAGAAGGAGGGAGTGCATTCTATTGGGAAGAAAAAGGGTCGAAATCAGTCAGAAAGGTCAGACACCTAGGTTAGTAACAACATACAATAACGAACATCTATGTGTTGGTAACAGAATGAGAAAATATTGGCACCTCATTAAAAATGACCCAGTAATAGGTCAGGATGCACCTAAGAACCCGATCATCACTTTCCGTAAAGCTAAGTCAGTGCGAGACTATCTGGTTAGGAGTGACATGCCCAAGGAGAAGCCCAAGTGGATGTCATGAAGCCGGGATTTTATAAGTGCAGGGCCTGCATTGCAAGAAAGCAAAGGTAATACATTCAAAGCCTGCTGGTGCTGTACCAATACAGACCCTTTACGCGCAGCGCCTCCGTTCGATTGCCTGCACGGCGAGATGAATGCAACCACTGGAATGAGAAGGGAGAACTATAGTAATGCAGATTACAGATAATTAGAAAAATACTTCATCATTCTCTTCTACGGCATTACATGAGGGAATACCTAAACATTATACATTCAGTCTCATTCCGTACACCAACATGAAGATGCACACCACATCATGAACTGCTTCTCACACTCCTCTGGCAATGACACACGAATCAACAATGGACAACAGGGGCGGTAGTCTCTTATCACCAGCCTCCTACCAGTAGTGAGCGGCAGTCCTGTGTAGCAGTGCAATGTATGTCAGACAGGCAGGCAGGCAGCCTCATCCACTTCACCCCCGGAGGCAGTCACACTCTGGCAGAAATGAGCTAGATAATTCTACCTGCACTCTGGCATGAGCCAGAGAAAACAACATTTTCATCCGCCGTCGGTGCACCCTACGAAGGGGAGGGCTCGTCCACGGCTGGATCCGACCCTGAGCTGACAGAGCTCATTGGAGTCCTTCCCCTCTATCTGCCATTCCGCCGGTCCGGGCGCGCACCACACCACCACCACTACGCTCACCACTACGCTACGTGGTGGTGCGTGCGCTGCAGGATTCAGGAAGCAGACTAGTTGTAAGGAGGGCGGGGCGCTTCAAACGGAAACGGGGCCGCGCGTGCGGCACTGGTGGCCCGTTGCGGCGGCCGTTCTGATTTATTTGGGGACACTGACACTACTGTAATGACTGACAGTAGTGTCAGTGAGTGTCCCCAAATAAATTATAAAGGCCGCCGCAACGGGCCACCAGTGCCACGCGGCCGCCGCCCCCAGAATAGTGCCGCCTGGGAAGGACCGCCCCCACCGTCCCCCCCCTAGCTACGCCGCTGCCCCCATGAAGGAAGTTCGAAAATGGAAGCTCTGTTGAGCAGAGGGTATGGGCTCAGTCAGCACAACACAGCAATTAGTGCTGCAGCTGGAGACACAGCACATCTGCGAACAAGAAGTCTGCCATCATGAGTAATACTATTAAGCCCAGTATGGTCAGTCCTGTCTACCCCGCAAAGAGCAGTGGCTTCCGCAGGTTTTCATTTATGTGCCTCATTATTTTAAAAAAAAAACAACAACTCACAACCTATACTTGACGCGCATTCGTCTGCTCCGTCTAATGTGTTTTAATTGAGGGTACACGGGGTGCGCACGTGTGTCCAGCACACTTCATTGACTATTATTTGACACAATAGAACAAATCCACCTGCTTGCAAAACTCCGCAGGATTGGGCGGAGTTTTGGGTTATTCCACGGAATTCCGCGGAGTGACACTCCGCCAGCTCCATCCAGCCCTAATTCCAAGGCAGTTCACACTGAGTACTGGTCTGTGTGGAACAGGATCTGAAGTTCTACAGACGTCTGAGATCAAATCTGCGGTCCGGCCTTGATCTGTTCCTGAGTCCCCAAATCAAAGAACTCTCTGTACTGGATCCTGTATACTGAGAAGCCCCAGATTTACTACGGACTTGCATTGTTCAAACGTGACACAAGTCATTGCAAGTCCTTAACTGAAATTTAAAAAGTCACTCAATTGCCAACTGCATGGCCTGCGGTGATTTTGTATTATGCAACACAGTGTTGCATTTCCTTAGGGTAGGTGTTCCATGGGTGGAGCATTGACGTTCTCATGCTTCTCGAAGATAAGCTTTCCTTTGCGAGGAAGAGTGTCCTGCATCTTTGGCAGTGGTTTGACAGAAATATTGCCTGTTTGTGGGTGGATGAAAAGTCTCTTCTGCCTACTCTCCAACTCCTCCTGGAGGAACTGCAGAATGGGTGCGTTAAGATCCTCAGAACCCCAGCAAGGAATGCTCCGTGTATGGTTGGCTCAGCATCGACATCTGTTTCGGCTCCGAAGTCGGCCTCGAAGTCGAATGGTGCTTCGGCTCCGAAGGGCCAGGTTGCATTGGCACTGAGGGACCCGAAGGCATTGAGAGTGCTGCTAGTGCCTGGGAAGGTCGGGTCTCATGCAGATATATTTCAGCGCCAAGGTCGGAGTCAGCTCTGGAGCCTTATGTTGATACTGACCTTGGCTGGGATATATTGGCAGCCCAAAAGGCTGTAGCGCTGGCGGTGGGCTTGAAGCCCAACCCCTTGAGGGGCGGTGGTCGCCCTGTAGTTTTTGGGGATGGGAAGCAGTACCATACATGCCAACCCTCCTGATTCAGACGGGAGACTACCTATTTCAAGGCTAGTCTTCCACCTCCCGACTCCTGCATGCAGAAACCCGATTCCTTGGTGGATTCCTGCCATCAGGGACTGGTTTTGTGCGACCCGGAGTATGCACTGCCAGTAACCTGCTCCGGCAGGATAGTGCACAACCTTTTGAAACGCTCTCTCTGCCTACCATAGTGCTTTCTCTGAGTTCCTGACAGGTAAGGAAAAAAACATATATTTGCATTTCTGATATCCGATCCTGCAGCAGCACACTTGCAAGTCCCATGCATGGCAATAGACACGAATCGGGTAAATAGGAGAAATATATTATCTAATTATTTGTTTTAAATCTCCAACTTTCCTCTTCTAAAAGTTGGCATGTGTGCAGTACTTACAGTCCATGTCTTCGGGCATTGGCCTGGCGAAGGCAACTGGTCTTCAGCCTCCAAGCCTAAAGAAGAGCTTGGTCCCGAGCTAAAGGATGCTGGTTGCATGGCGGACATTGAGGCACTCTCATCCCCTTCAATGTCCTCACTGAAGATGTCTGGGGTGTCTTCATCTGTCAATGCCCCGTCTTGCGTTGATCCAGCCGTCAGTTCTGATAGCACCTGAGGGTTTTCTTAGACTGGATCGCTAGGCAGGCAGGCAGGGCAGGACTCAGGAGGTCTTGTGCTCTGGTGACAAGCAGAGGTTACAGACCGGATGGTGATCCTTCTACAAGTACTTCAAGTGGCACTGTGGGCAGTACTGGAATAGGGTCTTTTCCATCACAGTCTGCTCACTGTCAAAGGAGAATCTCCTGGGAGGAGCGATGCCCCGAACGAGGTGTCAAAGAGATCCCCAGCACCAAACAGATGAAACCGGGACAGAAACTGCAAAAAACACAATTGTTTCTTGCAAATGGGAGTGGAAGGACCGATAGACTCCGGCGGGAACACTCCGCAGTGTTGACTTGGAGCTTTAGTGACACGTCCAAACCCAATGGTGGAAGAAAACAATCTAACAATGGAGATGATGCCCATGCGGATTACGAGTCATAGGAGGAGTCACTATACCTTGTGACTCAAAAGAGTTCTTTGTAGAAAAACAAGTTGCACACACCCTAGCCCAACACTAGATGGCAGGAGTATGCAGAGCATGTGAATCTACAGCAGTACGTGCCACAAACAGATACTTACAGTGGAAGCAACTTTTTCCTTATTTCTCCACATTACTTCCTCCTTCTATGTGTGCTGCGAGGTATACCTTCCTGCACAAAAACAATTGTGCCTGTAATGCAGACACCCTTGCTGCATGGCGCAAGGGTGCCTCTGTTGGCGCTAGGCAGCCAAAAGTGTGCCAGTGCTAGGAGGCCTCAGAAATGTGCCCTATCTTTCTAAATATGTCACATTTCTGCTGTTTCCACTTCACACAACACAGTGCAGCAAGTTGCCTTGCTGCGCTGCGTTGCGTTGCGCTGCGCTGCGTTGCTTGAATTCTTAGTAAATCTGGCCCCTAATTTCATGATACTGACCTATTTTTTTCCTTCAACCACAGGTGTCGTCCTGGCTGGTGATTAGTTCCTTGCCACCTATGGGCTCCTTCTATCATGAGTTGGACAACACTTTCCTATCTCCAAACTCGACCGATTCTTTCAGGCCATTGATTGTGGTTGCCCCCACCTCTTGATATCTAAAAACGAATCCAGTCTGACCCAATTGTCCCCACCCACTTTAAGGTTTGCACGTTCCACTGGATTTTCTTTCATAAATGGAGCAGCATCCATCTCACTTCTCACTCATGTTCAATTCCACGCATCCTACCTAAGCTGCTGAGAAGCAACCGGCAGGGTCAGCTGTCTTCTTGAGCACCGCTCACCTTGCTAAAGCTGTCAAGGTACAACGGGCATAGTCAGCTGTCTCCTTGAGCACCCTCGCCTTACTAAAGCTGCTGAGGTGCAACGGGCAGGGTCAGCCGTCTCCTTGAGCAGCGCTCACCTTACCAAAGCTGCTGAGGTTCAATGGGCAGGGTCAGCTGTCTCCTTGAGCAGCGCTCACCTTACCTAAGCTGCTGAGGTGCAATGGGCAGGGTCAGCTGTCTCCTTGAGCAGTGCTCACCTTACCAAAGCTGCAGAGGTGCAACAGGCAGGGTCAGCTGTTTCCTTGATCACTACTCGCCTTACCAAAGCTGTCAAGGTGCAACAGGCAGGGTCAGCTGTTTCCTTGAGCTCTACTCCCCTTACCATAGCTGCCGAGGTGCAACGGGAAAGGCAGCTGTCTCCTGGAGCACCGCTCGCCTTACCAAAGCTGCTGAGGTACAACTGCCAGGGTCAGCTGTTTCCTTGAGCACCACTCGCCTTACCAAAACTGCTGAGGTGCAAGGAGCAGGGTCAGCTGTCTCCTTGAGCACTACTCACCTTACCAAAGCTACTGAGGTGCAATGAGCAGGGTCAGCTGTCTCCTTGAGCGGTAATCACCTTACCAAACCTGCCGAGGTGCAATGAGCAGGGTCAGCTGTCTCCTTGAGCAGCGCTCGCCTTACCAAAGCTGCTGAGGTGCAACGGGAAAGGTCAGCTGTCTCCTTGAGCACCGCTCGCCTTACCAAAGCTGCTGAGGTACAACTGGCAGGGTCAGCTGTTTCCTTGAGCACCGCTCACCTTACCAAAGCAGCTGAGGTTCAATGGGCAGGGTCAGCTGTCTCCTTGAGCAGCGCTCACCTTACCAAAGCTGCTGAGGTGCAATGGGCAGTGTCAGCTGTCTCCTTGAGCAGCGCTCGCCTTACCAAAGCTGCTGAGGTACAACTGGCAGGGTCAGCTGTTTCCTTGAGCACCGCTCACCTTACAAAAGCTGTCAAGGTGCAACAGGCAGGGTCAGCTGTTTCCTTGAGCACTACTCACCTTACCAAAGCTGCCGAGGTGCAACGGGAAAGGTCAGCTGTCTCCTTGAGCACCGCTCGCCTTACCAAAGCTGCTGAGGTACAACTGGCAGGGTCAGCTGTTTCCTTGAGCACAGCTCGCCTTACCAAATCTGCTGAGGTGCAATGGGTAGGGTCAGCTGTCTCCTTGAGCAGCGCTCGCCTTACCAAAGCTGCCGAGGAGCAACGGGCAGGGTCAGCTGTCTAATTGAGAAATGCTCACCTTACCAAAGCTGCCACGGTGCAACTGGCAGGGTCAGCTGTCTCCTTGAGCACCACTCGCCTTACCAAAGCTGCTGAGGTGCAATGGGCAGGGTCAGCTGTTTCTTTTAGCACCGCTCGCCTTACCAAAGCTGCTGAGGTGCAATGGGCAGGGTCAGCTGTCTCCTTGAGCAGCGCTCGCCTTACCAAAGCTGCTGAGGTACAACTGGCAGGGTCAGCTGTCTCCTTGAGCACCGCTCGCCTTACCAAAGCTGCTGAGATGCAATAGGCAGGGTCAGCTGTCTCCTGGAGCAGCGCTCGCCTTACCAAAGCTGCTGAGGTCCAACGGGCAGGGTCAGCTGTCTCCGTGAGCACTACTCGCCTTACCAAAGCTGCTGAGGTGCAATGGGCAGGGTCAGTTATCTCCGTGAGCACCACTCGCCTTACCAAAGCTGCCAAGGTGCAATGGGCAGGGTCAGCTATCTTCTTGAGCAGCGCTCGCCTTACCAAAGCTGCTGAGGTGCAATGGGCAGGGTCAGCTGTCTCCTTGAGCACCACTCGCCTTACCAACGCTGCTGAGGTGCTACCGAAAAGGTCAGCTGTCTCCTTGAGCACCGCTCGCCTCACTAATGCTGTCAAGGTACAACTGGCAGGGTCAGCTGTCTCCTTGAGCACCACACACAATAGCTGAGCTGCCGGGCAGCAACGGGCATGGTCAGTCATCTCCTTGAGCATCATGTGGAGTATGTTCTATAGCTCACCCTTTCATGGACCTAACACATCAGAGATCACCACCAGCATTTTGAAGTTCCTAGCAGCAGCAGATCAAGGAAGACCCCGCCGGGGGGGGACGACTTAAAATTGACTAATGCAGTTAGCTTCTACACAGCAAGAATGCTTCTGACAAGCACTTTAGAGACATTTGGTAGAGCATGGCTAGGTATTGTGATTAGGCCTGGGCGGAAAACTACGCTATGCTCGCGTAGTTTGCGCAACTACGTGCTACGCGAATTGCACGTAGCACAGTGCAAAAACGCGTAGCGTAGCAGGCATTTTTTGCTTGCTCGCGGTCCTCATCGTCAAGTTGGCGACCGCGAGCACGCAAAATGACATCCCGGCGAGACTTTTTCCTCGTTCGCGATCAGCAACATCAAGTTGCCGATCGTGAGTGTGGAAAATAAACCTCCCGGCGAGATTCTCAACGCGGGAGGTCAGGTTTCTCATTGCGAGTGGTTGCGTATGCTCGCGACCGCCGCGATGAGAAACTACCAGTCCGCGTTGAGAAAACTGCTGCTCGAGTACAAATCTACTCGAGCGGCAGAAAACGACCGCTTGCACTGTGCAAGATGCCGTTTGCAATGATTGCACAGTGCGGACAAGCATCCAGCACTGTGCAATCATTGCGAACAGCATTTCCTACTGCACTACGCAGTTCGCATAGTACTACGCGTAGCTCGCGTAGTGCGAAGTGCACTCCGCGCAGCTACGCGTAGCGCTACTACGCGAACTACGCCCAGGGTTAATTGTGATGTTCGTAACCAGGGGACGAGGCACAACTATTATCCATCAAATGCATAAACAGCTAACAATTCTTTTTCAATTATCTGTTTATTTATGCATTTCATCGGATACCACCTGTACATCGACTCATTCATCGTTCTGCATGGATCATCAGGAGATGGTGAAGGAGCAGCCTGACCATTCGCTCAAACTTGCACACGTACAGGACTTCTGGTGGTCAGAGCTGTTTGCTCACAACTGAGACATCCTATGGTCAGAGGCAGACTCCCTTCTGCCTGCACTCACAGAATCAGATGCACTCCCTCCACACCGGTCCGTATGAAGCATAGACCCGAAGGAAGAGAAGGAGTTAATACAAGGGGTTTCTCAAAGCTTCGGGGTCACTGTTGTAAATGTTGGCAAGCAAGGATGACTCTTCTACCGGGGTCTCAGAGGATCGGATGTGTACACATCAGGCCCGAAGGACAGCAAGATGAAGGCTCACAAAGGCGCTGCCAATGACGTGACGTTGAAGACAGGGCGGACGCAGAGCAGACTCTGTTCTAGGATTAAGATCTCTAGTCCTCGTTGATGCCTGAGGATGTCATTCTAAAGTTGGCTTCCATCTTTAGCCCTGGTTATCTCTAATCCATGCCTCAGTGCACTCCCGACAGGGTAACGCAGCACATGGCAATGGGAAGGCGCCCTTCCAGTCCTACGTAGGCTAGGAGGGTATCCTTCCAGCATTCTTCATCAATACTCGTCACATGAGGAGCAGTGGTTATGTTTGCTGGATGTTCCTCAGACCTCTTATCTAAGGACATTCTTGAAGGTGGGACCAGTGCTTCTTACACCTGGTGCTACAGGTAGAGCCGTGATATCTAGCTTCACGAGTAGCTACATCGCCCGCAGCCTCCAGGGCCTATGAGTTGGGTAGAGTGAATTGTCCACAGAAGGGGATCTGAAGGTCAGATGGTCAGATGGTCAGATGGTCAACCAGAGCAATGGCAGTCTCCTCAGCAGAGTCACGTGGAGTGTACATGGAATGCACTCATGTCAGATTTGAAGAGCAGCCACCTGGGCATCTCTGTACACCTTCATTCAGGATTAGAGCATCGATCCAAGCCAAGCACGTGCAGCTGCCTTGAGCGGAATGTATAGAGTTCTCTGACCACGCTGGTTCTATACATCTTTGTGTGAACAATGTAACAAGGGTCCACAGTACATGGTGGGTCTTATTAGTAGAGGGTCCTTATGGCTCACCATTCGAGGATAAGTCTCTGGTGAGGCTGGCCCACTTTCTGTTCATCTTCATTACTCTGAGCACTCGGCTCCCTCGCTGCAGTCTTAGATTTCCTCCTGTTTATCCCGAGTGTGGTCATCCGTGTGCCCTGGTGAGGTGGGGACATTGCGTAGGATGGCGAGGCTGGCGCGAGATTCCTGGATTGATGTGTGAGGTTTATACAGATCGGTGTAAGAAGGGCTGGGATGCCGCTGTTAACGGGGCTTGGGGTAGTGGTCATTCTGAGGGGTCTTCATTTTTATCCGAAGGACGTTGGGTGGTCTGTGTAGGGGTGAGGGCTCACCTCATAGTGCCAATATCGGCAACACTCCCCATCCCCCATACAGCAATCTCCTGGAGAAATAAACAGACAAGACACCTTCTTTGTGGAGAAAATTGCTGCAGGTTTATTTGCATAACAAATATGCCAACATGGTGGGTTATCTTACGGGCGATCCCAGGGCAGGCAGCCCTCGCCGCCTGCCCACCTGATGAGCCAAATTACACCGTGGCCATAGCCAATAGGTGTTTACCAGATTTGGGGGAGGGGATAACCCCTCCCACCGGTGGACCGCCAGTCCACCCCATGACTCACGCCCCCAAAGGGGGCGGAGCGTTCCAGGCAACCCCCAGTTGCTCAGGTCCACAACCGCCCGTAGGACTAACGGGGCGCCGTCGCTCCTCCAGGGTCCAACGCGAGGACCTCCCTGGGGATTTTTGGCCTTTGCACTCTTGTTGTGCTCCTGCAGAGGGTACCCCTCTGTACCTTACAGCCTCTGGATCGCCCTTAACTCCGCCTGCAACACAAAATAATAAGTTAGAGAAAACTCTCCCCCCCCACACCCTGCCTGTATGGCGGGTAAGCGGTAGGGAGGGAAACGGCGTCAGGGTTGTGGGCAAAGAGGACGGCAAGTGGGCGGGAGAGGTATTTGTACCTCGCCCCCGCCCACTCCTGCCCGGATGTGACGCAGGCGGGCGGACCCCTAGGTGGTCCCCAACACTGGGCGGCTGCCTCGTGTGCCCTCATGTGGCACTCAAGGCGGCCGCCCTCTTAGGAGGGTCCCCTTCGTGGACCCGGGGCAGCCTGCATAGTGCCAATATCGGCAACACTCCCCATCCCCCATACAGCAATCTCCTGGAGAAATAAACAGACAAGACACCTTCTTTGTGGAGAAAATTGCTGCAGGTTTATTTGCATAACAAATATGCCAACATGGTGGGTTATCTTACGGGCGATCCCAGGGCAGGCAGCCCCTCGCCGCCTGCCCATCTGATGAGCCAAATTACACCGTGGCCATAGCCAATCGGTGTTTACCAGATTTGGGGGAGGGGATAACCCCTCCCACCGGTGGACCGCCAGTCCACCCCATTACTCACGCCCCAGAAGGGGGGCGGAGCGTTCCAGGCAACCCCCAGTTGCTCAGGTCCACAACCGCCCGTAGGACTAACGGGGCGCCGTCGCTCCTCCAGGGTCCAACGCGAGGACCTCCCTGGGGATTTTTGGCCTTTGCACTCTTGCTGTGCTCCTGCAGAGGATACCCCTCTGTACCTTACAGCCTCTGGATCGCCCTGTAACTCCGCCACAGCTATGGGTGTGGCCACCGTCACAACCAGGGCCCCCCACGAAGGTAGGCATCTTTACCTGCATTCTGCTGATTCCCAAGCCTCTCCCAGGTCCAGCAAAACAAGGTCCCTGCCCACTCTGGACAGGTGAACCCCCTCTTAAAGCAAAAAACCTTGTGGACTTGGCATGCTAAAAACCATGCCTGATAAAGCCAAACCCCCTCTGTTTAGTGAATTTACACATGGCCTGTTAACTCTCCTGCGTGAGGATTCCCGGCCTCCCCTGACCGGGCTCCTCGCCACACTAAACGAGGGGTTATCCCTGACCAGCATAACTCACCTGCCCCCAATTGGTTGCTTATCTTACGCATGGAGGACTTCATTTCTTACAGCAGTGCCCTCCTACCCAGGAAAGTCAACTCATTGCCTCCCAAGTATATGTCCCACTGTTAGGAGGGGAGACACCCCCTCCCCCCCCCCGGTCTGTGCCGCAGCTATCTTCAGCAAGCTGTTCCAGCGCAAGCCTGGGCCCCCCAAACGAATTAACTCAGTGGTGGAAACAACCCATGCCTCCGTTTCCTGCATTCCGCACCTCGTGCCACCCTCAAGACACCCGAAAGGCCATATACCCAGACCCTTGATCCTGGCAAAATAAAGAAATGCTGGGTAGCTTAACACCCTTTATTGAGCACTGCACACCTTTCTATACACTACTCCAGTTTGCACCTAAGCATCTTTACCTACATCCTGCTGATTCCAGGGCCTCTACCAGGTCCAGCAAAACACATCCCTGCCCACTCTGGACAAGGGTCGGCATCTTTACCTACATCCAGCTGATACCAGGGCCTCTCCCCGGTCCAGCAAACAAGTCCATGCCCCCTTTTAGACATGTGAAACCCCATCTTCTTCAGAGCATCCTGTGGACTAGGCAAGCAAAGCAAGCCTGATGAAGCCAAATCCACACTGTTAGTGAATTTACGCATGGCACTGTTAACTCTCCTGCGTGAGGTTTCCCCAGCCCCCCCTGACCGGGCTTTCGCCACACTCAACGAGGAGTTGTCTCTGATCACCATAACTCACATGCCCCCAATGGTTGCATAACTTACACCTGGAGGACTTCATCTCTTGCAACAGATCCCTCTTCCCCAAGAGAGTGTCTGATCCTTGCCTCGCCCAGGCCCCCGCAAACAAGTCCCTGCCCACCTAGACAGGTAGACTAGTCCTAGCCCACCAAGACAGGTGGTCCCTTAACCTCTACCAAACACCCTGTGGACGTGGAGGCACCCCCCCCTAGTCTGTGCCGCAGCTACTTCCGCAAGCTGTCCCAGCGCATGCCTGGGACCCCCAACCAAATCAACTTAGTGGAGGAAAACACGTGCCTCCATTTCCTGAATTCCGCCCCACTCTCAAGACGCACGGAAGGCCATTCACCCAGACCGTTGGTCCATGCCACTTAAAGAAATGCTAGCATCGTAACACACACACCCACAATTGGTTGCTTAACATACACCAGGCGGGTTTCATTACTGGCAGCCGTGCCCTCCTACCCAGGAAAGTCAAGTCATTGCCTCCCAGGTGTATGGCCAAAATGCTGGGAGGGAGGGCACCCCCCCTAGTCTGTGCCGCAGCCTCTCCAGCAAGCTGTTCCAGCGCATGCCTGGGACCCCCCCATTATCTCAGTAGTGTGCCGCAGCTTCTTCTGCAAGCTGTTCCAGCGCATGCCTGGGCCCCCCAACCAAGTAAACTCAGTGGTGGAAAACCCATGCCTCCAATTCTTGAATTCTGCCCATCGCGCCACTCCCAGGACGTCCGAAAGGCCCTTCCCCCAGACTGTTGGTCCTGGCACTTAAAGAAATGCTAGGTAGCTAAACCCCCTTGCACTAATACCCCTTGCCAGACCTAATCTGATGGGTACCAGGATGCAGACAAGAGGATGGAAATGCTACAGGGATGGTGAAAATTATGTGCAGACCACCTGCCCTTTCCTGAATTATGGGGATGCCGGGTGTCCAATAAATTGTAGCCTTTGAGCTGTAACCCAGTAATGTCGCCTGACAAACTTAATCCCCACCGTGCAGCGATGGCGAGAATGCCGGCGCATTTGGCTTAACTACCATTTCTGTTGGCATAACCAATATGTTTGCCCTACAGTTTGCCGATAAAACTCTGACGGACAAAATTATAATGTGTCATGTCCGGTTTCAGCGAAAGATTGTCTTAAGTGAACCAGACCCAGTATATGGGCGAATGTAAGCCTATAACATTGCGAATCCACACGCTGCGCTTTTGGAATGGTGGGAGCAAGAGAACACATTCCCGTTTACCTGCCTGTTCTAGAATTGCAGGAATGCTGGATGGTTTTTTTTTAGGCCTGTAGCTCTAACCCAGTGTTTCCCCGAACTTTGGAACCACCGCATGGTATAAGATGACAAGCTCAAACCACCCGCCTGGCTGCGTGGCGGTAAGGCGGGCAGACTGTAACATGCACACGCTTATCCCCTCTTGTATTAACCGCCCAAATGGAAGGAGATAGACATCCCCGAGCAAATATAAACTGTTAACGCCCACTCTGCAGGGGACATGGCCTCATGATCGCCTTAGATGGTGTGATCTGGGCGGCTTTAACTGCGTGCCACTGAAGGCCTCGGAAAGTAACTTTGAAATGAATGAAACAAATCGTCTTAATCAGCATAAGACTGAGGTCATATGTTGACGTAGCCATCCCCTGTCCCGTGCCCCTTTGAAATCGCCCTATATTCTCCCAGCGCAAGCGGCATTTTGTAAGGACCTGATGGTAAACCTATGAGCCTGTTGACCATGAACAGACATTTATTGATACCCCCACTCAAAGATGCTAATTTTTAACGACCTCCGCAGGATGGTAGGCTGAGTGAACCTAACCGGATTAGATCCGTGTCCCAGAGGCCCAGGCCCCGCAAAAGAAGCTGTGGTCCACAGAGCCCACAAACCCAGCAACGGTCTGCCCCACATCAGCAGTGCTGTCGAGGTAAACCTAGGTGATAGTTCCCTTGAAGTCTAGTCTGGGGCCAGCTTCACACTTAAGGCAATGCCTACTCTCTAGACGGAAAAACGGTGCACAATAGCGCTGGCTGCTACTAATGTTATCCACGCCTGCTTATACTTGGCTCAGAAAGGGATCAACCTGCTCTAAAATTCCCTAGATCCTTGCCTGGCATTCCTATATGCCCAGATATGCAACACAATAATGTCTCCCGTAGTCATTCTGACCCGAACGCCACATCAAGCCCGCCGAGACAAGCTAAGGTATGGTAACCTGCCCTAACTCTGCGGAACATAACATGTGCAAGCTTGCAACAACATCAGGGAAACATGCCAACCAACAACCATCTCCAGCACCCGGGGGTCAAGCAGCCACTCCTTGACATGAATACCAACCAGGAAAGATTATGGATGGTATCCAAGGACCCATCTCTCGTTGCAAGCTTGCAACACTTACCCTTGCAACGCCCAAGTCAGTAAGACCAAAGCAGGGTAGCATGCAAAGCTGAGCCCACACAGAAAATGCCTGCCTGTGCGAGCAGACCAAGCATTCATCGATCCCTAAGCCATCCGAACTGCCCAGGATAACCCTGCCCCTTTGCTCCACCCAGCTTAAAACAGCTGGACATGACCCGGATACCAGGTTAAGGATAATAGTCAAGGTCCCGACAGAGGTGAGGCCTGGCCGAGGGAGGCCGATCCTCCCGTCAGATTAAAACAAAGTATTGATTAACAAGCCTGCTCCTCTTTTGCACAAGTCCCCATAGCCGGCCCAGGTGTGCCTTGAGGGGTAATTATCTTACACTGTTATCCAATGTGTCATTAGCATGCTTAAAAGTACTTATTAAAGCCCCCCGCTGTGCTACTGATTCTGCCCCGAACCTGGGCGCTCGTGGCATAGTATTAAGGTAGACCGTAGAATATTAGCATGTGCCCTTTTAAAATGTGCCATCTACACGTTCCAAATTACTTTGTAGTGTCACCGTGTCGCCTCCTGATTTTGGCAGAAACGCCTGAGGCCTTCCCATCGGCATCGGTTTGAACTGAATTAGCCTACCAATACTTGCTCGGCCAAGGCTGCCGCATAGTTCTGCACTCACTTTCAACATCAGTAAAGTCTCCTAGGACTATCAGCAAAGAAGCGTGTACACTCCACGCCAGGGGAAGTCATTATATGGACGGATAAGTCTTGGCGACTAAATATCATTAAAATCATCTCAAATACTCCCAAGTCCTAATATCTCGCTTTCATTGGTTGAAAGACACATGTGGAGCTATATAAATCCCCAAGCATTTAGGGGGACCATCCTAAAGATAGCATTCCTGGCATATGTAACTTAAATTAATAACTATTCCAATTTGTCTGAAATTCATCATTGGACTGAACCGCCCCTGCACTGCTAATTTGGTGTTCAACTCATGTCATGAGCTCTCCCACCCCCTCAGGGAGTCCAGCCTCACCCAATCCCCCTGACCGACTGCTTGTCCTGCCAAAAACCCAAGCCGTTCTAGTACAGTGAGCCACTCTAGGCCCCTCACCTGCCCCGCTGATTGCCACTTGTAACTGAAACAAAATATTGATTAAAACCAGCATGTTCAACCAATGTGCAGATCATCCCCATTTGGCTGGCAAGGGGTAGGCCTTCAGGAGTAATTAGCCTGCACAACTCACATGTGCCTTTAAAAGTCCTTTGTCGTGCTGCCTAGTTGCCTTATGGTTCTGGCAGACAGGCGGGAAAACGTTTCCAGCTGAGGTGCACCCTGCAAAGAGAAACATATTGGCTACCCGCAATTAACGACAACCAAAATGTATTATGTCTTAGCTTACCCACTCAAGCTGGAATCTGGGAGCAAGACTCACATGCAGACCACTCCCGCTGGGCTCTCCACCATGTGCCTCACAAGGGTCGCAGCGGAATGCTTGAAGCACGGAGACGTGCCTGGCACCTACTAGAGTCTTAGGAAAACAGGAAGCCAGGGCACAAGAGGCACACTGTGAAACGTCAGAGGCAACGTATACTGTTCAACCATAGACAACGCGAGGCCTTGGACAATCCACCCAAAAGTCAACCAAATGGAAGGACTGGTGGCACAGGTATCTAAGCGGAAAATCCGGTGTTAGTCCCAACACCACCGTGGAAGAGCACTACCGTAATGCAGGCACTACCGACAGAGCACCGGGTACGCCCAATCCACAG
The DNA here is from genome assembly GCA_963921515.1 of Calotriton arnoldi. Classification (NCBI taxonomy): domain Eukaryota; kingdom Metazoa; phylum Chordata; class Amphibia; order Caudata; family Salamandridae; genus Calotriton; species Calotriton arnoldi. Next base: position 713,204 of record CAWUFW010002197.1, read on the forward strand.
TCCCCGCAAAACCACATTTCAACGTGACAATTACAAAAGGACATGCACCTAGCAATGGCCACAGAGGGACTCTTCTCTCTCTCAGGGTTTCCCCGGCGAATCAAAGGTAGGAAACCCAACTCTGCCTCCGTCACTGCCTCCGATGCAACCAGAAAGAAACTCGCCCTTCAGCCCTAAACCTCTTAACCTAGGAGCGAGTCCACCTCCCACGAACATGCCCATATCCCGAATCACAGGACGCCGAGCCGACGGGAGGCTCGAACCCGCCCTCCCAGCTCGAAAGTCGGCAGCTCCCCCACGCCACCACCTCACGCGCATACTCCACGCACACAAATTACAATAGCACGGCCACCAAACTCCTGTGGGGCAGCTATACGCTGTACAAGCCCTGAAAAAGGTGCATTCAAAGGGGGCACATGAATACGGTTCATCCTACAGGAAGGCGCCATCACCGCCAATGCTTTTACACGACGGGCAGACGCTCTTTCAAAGCCACCCCGGGCAACAAACACGCGGCTCTAATTGTTCCCAGCCACACGCCGACTGCGGACACCACTCGACAAAGTGCAGCGGGACCCTGCTGACAAACCCCATCGTTTCTCCCGATGGTGCCGGGCACCAAGGGGCCCAGAGGCATGGCCGGCCGTCCCAAAAAGGGGGGCGCCCGGAGGCCAAATGTAATTGCCCCCAGCGGGCCCCGGACTCCCCATCTAATACCCACCTGTGTGCAACGCAGGCCGGTTGTGCATGTTTCCCCTCGGGCCGGTACCAGCGCCGGTTCTACCTTGAGACATACCACGGCCCGCGTGCACTCACACCATGGTACACTAATACCATTAATCCAGTTGTAACTACCTCTGCCCCGGAAACTGGCACTAAAGCTCCGACTCACCAAATGGCCATGCTCGCTAGCAACAAGGGAAAGCTGACCCGATTCCAATCCCTTTGCTTTTGAGCACCGCTGATGGGCAACAGCGGGGGCTCAAAGCTTTCCCCGCTCGCGGAACCGGATCCGTGACGCCAGTCCCCCCTGTCGACCGCCAGCCCTGAACACAGTGGGCCCCGCTAGAAATCGCTCCCCCATCCGCTAACCGGCAGCCCGGTTGACGTGCTGCACGGCCTACCGGCACGGCTGATAAAATTATCACCACGTGGAGTAGCTGGGGAAAACCTTCGTACCCTTTCGAAACATAAATCCTAAATGCCACTGGGTACGGTGAAATTGACTCAATCCTTCCATGAGTCGTGTCAGACTGGTCACATTAGCACATGATCGGAACTCGTGAGCCGCACCTGCCCGACAAAGAGCCATGAGGAGATAGCAACCCGTAGGACGTACGGAGAAGGGGGCACCACCACGCCGCACAATCCCGCTCCCGCTCCGCGACCGCCTCCCCACCATGAGCCCGCCCGTAGGCCGTGCCCGACCAGGCCGTGGGCCCTTGGCCCATGCTGCTTCCCCCGCCACACGACACACCGCCTGGCCAAAGGGGCTCGGGGACATCCCGGGCCCCGAACCCCCGCCCAGCTCGACCCGTGCGACCAGGCTCCAACACGAGGTCAGAGCCACAGACAGAAAGGAAAGACCAGTGGGGGGGCTACAGCGCCCACACACTCACCGGCACAAAATCCGACGCCAGACCACAATACGACGGCGTCACCCGGACGAACCAAACGGCGTCAGGGTTGTGGGAAAAGAGGACGCCAAGTGGGCGGGAGAGGTATTTGTACCTCGCCCCCGCCCACTCCTGCCCGGATGTGACGCGGGCGCGCGGACCCCTAGGGGTCCCCAGCACTGGGCGGCTGCCTCGTGTGCCCTCATGTGGCACTGAGGCGGCCGCCCTCTAGGAGGGTCCCCTTCGTGGACCCAGGGCAGCCTGCATAGAGTGAGGGCTGTGACGAGGGACGCTGGTGCTGATACGCAGAGTATGGGAGGGTTTCAGAAATCAGACCATATGTGAATCTATACCACCCCCAAGGCTGGAGGACAGATGGGGGCATTATTAGCACGATGCATAAGATATATCCCTCCAATTGCATCTCAACCGGACAAGGCGCCGCCTTCAGCTTTTTGAAGAGGAAGGTGCCATCTACACCCTGCAGAACTGAAAGTGCCTGTTCTGCGCATGCGCCCCTGGGCTTTTAATCCACATGTGCTGTTTTCACATTTAAAAGCCAATTTGGTGACTTACTGTCCATTAAAATTGATTAGTGTGCTCTGGCTCTCATTTCCTCATTTCCAGCAGACTGGTTGTTATCGAGTGATAATGTCACGAGACGTGACCTTGTGACAGTGCACTGAAGGGGGAGAGGTACTTTCAGAGGGGGCCCAGGCTATCCCAGGGCACTCTTTTCATGTGCCTGTGTGTACCAGTGCGCTGTAAGATGGTCTAGCGCTGACAGTGCTCGAAGCGCTTTAAATAAAAGTACGGGAAGTGTGATTCCGAGTTCAATGGGGCGGTGTCAGTGAGCACCAGGAGGGAGTGTGGGGGAGGGCGGGGGGCAGTCAAAGCTGTGGTTTAAAAGAACAAAAACAATTGTAGCTATTTGTTGGTCTTCCACTTAGAGATAGCTGCATATACAACAACGCAAGCCCTAAAAGAAAAGTAAACGCAAGTTAAACTAATCAGCACGAAAGGCATACTTTTACGTTATGAAAACCATTCTTGGCTAATGTGACCACTGCAGATTTCTGTGTTTGTAACCAGAGAGCCACAGAACTCAACTGAATCCTGTTAAGTGCAATAGGGAATAGTGACTTGTGTATTTTAGTGCTACGGGATCCCAGTCTGTGACAGAAAGCACAGTGAATGTGTAAGTCATTATTTTAAACTTGCATTACACACAGTATAAGATAGGCTGCCACAAAACGCACAAAATGTGGCTGCCCGCGGCTCACGCAGTGGGCCACCTAAAAGGGCGGCCCCCTTAGTGCCACTTAGGCACACCAGCACCCCTTCTAGTCGGGGGACCCGGGAGGAGTCCCTCTGCCTGGCGCGCGGGTCGCGTCATTTCCGGCGCATAGAGGGTTGGGGGAAGGTACTTATACCTCCCCTGCCTTTCTGGTGCCCTCTTTGTGCCGGACACGGCGTCTGGAAGAAAATCGTCTGCGCCCGCTAGTCCTGAGGGCGGTTGTAAGCCTGAACAACCGGGGGCTTGCCTTGCAACGCTACGCCCTGAAAGGGGCACGAGTAAGATGGTGGTCCACGTGCTCCTAGGGAGGGGGACCACACCGTAATTGGTAGCACTGATTGGGTTCACCACAGTGCAATTTGGCTCATCAGGTGGGCAGGGCAGCGTAGGTTAGTCACCGCTGCCTGCCCTTGAATCGCCCGTAAGATAACCCACCATGTTGCATACTTTTGTATGGAATAAACCTGCAGCAATATTTTCCCAAACAAAAAATTGTGTTGTGTATTTATTTATTTCATCATGCATGCTAATTCGCATTGGGTGGGGAGTGTTGCCTATATAGGCACTAAGATTTAAGTTTAAGGCAAAAAAAAGTGCTTTCAGAATATAGATTTTGAATATGCGACCAGACTGTAGCTTGTGAAAACATTTTTTATGTGTCCACTAAAAGCACTCACCCCACAGCTCAGCTGGTAACACGGGTTCCAAGCAGCCTTTAAACTGACAAATTAACCAATGTACATTTCTTTCAGGCAGCAGACACCCTGACAAGGAGGCTTGTTTCTAGTTTAGCTGTCTGTCATTCCCTCTTCTTCACAGCACACGAGACTCCCTCCCTCCTCTCCAGCTGACGCTTCTCAACCATAGGAATTAAGCATTCTGGGAGAGTTGTCTTTTAACCACAAGCATTGGCAAAGCTGATAGATCTCGCCTTTTGGAACTATTGGCTTTGCCAATTGTTTTTAGCGATGCTGTGTAGCAAGAATAAGGAGCAAACTAATAAAAAAGGTGCCTTGACGCAACCGCAGTGGGCGTGCACCAGACATAGATCTCGCCCGTGCGAGATCTATAGGCATCGTCAGTGTTTTTTAGGTCTCGCTTAGAGCAGCGCTTGCGCTGTCTCTTTGAGACATGCAGTATTCAGTATATGTGCATTAAGCTCCGCCCATGTTCCGCCCATCTTTACAATTGGCTTCTCTTCCTGTCCTTTGTAAATGATGGCTTTTGATTAGTCGATAGGCCTAGTAGTCCCTCCTTAGTACCTCCTTGTCTCTCTTTGTAACCGCCCATGAGGACTGGCCCTCTTACTGTGGTGTTACGCAGTATGTTTTATTTACTGTCTGTGGGCACTATTTTCTTAAATGGCTTTCTCCTATCGCACGCACGAAATGCCTTCCTGCAATCTGCTTGTTTACAATTTTCTACTGACAGATGCTCTCTCCCTCTCCTCGGCTCCCTCCCCCTCCCTCCTGCTTCTTTGATCGATGCTGTCTGCTGCTAGTTTTACATTGACACCCCCACCCAGCTTTAATTATCACCAACATCCCTCCCTCCTGTTGCTTGTTTAAATTGCCCTGCAGAAATGTGAGGGCAGAAAAAGATTAAACTTGGAAAAAACACTTTTTTCTGGCAAACCCACATTAAATGTAGTTTTCCCCAGAGTCCCCTATTCTTTCTCAAAAACGAGAGTTTTGCAGCCATTCAGATGGTAAAACAACTTCCACAAAGGTGCAGTGGGGCACTTGTCAAAGAACCAGTTTATTTATGAAGTGCCCTCTCTCCTCCTATGTCCACAGGGACAGTTTAGCAATGCATTAAAGACACATCGTGTCCAAAACGCGCTGTCTCTAGGGACATAGGAGGAGGGAGTGCACCTTATAAGTAATCTTGTTATGCTTACTATATGTGCAGTAACAGCCCCTTGCATCTTTCATTTGCTGTCACTTATTGCAGTTTTCTGGCTTTAATGCAAAGGGAGTGTTTTTCTTTAGCACACATTTGAGTTGCTAGAACACAAAGCTGTAGAAAATGCAAATGTCACTGCTCTGTGAGAGCCAGCCTTTTGTTATTCTCAAGTAGAGTTTATTGCTAAGAATTCAGGCTAAGCAAACTTTTTTATGGGTGCTCCAGGAAGTAGACAGCCCTGATAAGACAAGGATCAGCAATCAAAGGCTATGTCTGTTTTCAAGAAACACGTGCTGCGTTCCTGTTACTATAATATGATACAGTGTGGAATTTTTGTCGAAATCATCCATTTCTTTTTTTTTTTAACAAACATTTATGCGATATCCCGACGCTACTAGCCGATCATAAAAATATTTGTGATATCTTCCAAGGCTTTTTTTCTTTAATATGGGATAGTGTGCTGCTTTTGTAATAAAAATGTTCCTTTTTTTAATCTCTTTATTTCCTTAAGTGTTTAAAATATGATTCAAAATCGAAGGGAACTCAAGACCTGTAAACCGGGCATAGTAGATGTAACCAATAGATCTGGGCTACTTGTTATAAGTAAACAACCTTAACCCACAGGTTTCTACAAAAGGACTCCTCCTTTACTGGAATAAAACAAAATTCTGCTCACTCAGGAACTAGAAACAGGGCAGCTTTCTTTCTAGAAATTGTACGAATGTTAACATTGTTTTCTGAAGCTTTTGCGTGATGTTTTCACCGTCTTTAAAGGGAACCCTATTTGATATGTACTCAGTCAGCACTGCTATAGGTAAACAAGCATTCAGCGCCACATAAATCAAAACAATGCCACACAATTCCACAACACACAATTCGAGCCACACAATTCCACACCACACAACATAACTACCATCCACATAATACCACTCAACACCACATAATTCAACTCCACCTAATTGCATGCTACTCAATACCACATAAATACACTCCACATAAAAACACTCTATGACACATAACAATCCACATAAATACACTCCACACCATGCCACATAATTCCATTCAACATATTTTCCTCAACACCACACTGTTCCATGCCACACTATTCAATTTCACACGAATCCATTCCACACTACATCATTCAACACCAAACCACATTATTCCATTCCACAGCACAATTCCACTACACACCACATATATTAAATTTAGAACACAGAATTCAACATCATACCACAAAATTCAACAGCACACCACATAATTAAACTCCACTACATAACAATCCACATCACAAAATGCCATTCCACACAATTCCAATACAGTCAAAAACACCAAATTACTATTCACATAATACAACTGCACACCATGCCACATAATTCCACAACACAAATCCACACCACACAACAATGCCACAATTCCAATCCAACCCTCATAATTCCACTACACACCACATACATCCACCACAGTCCATAACACATAAGTAAGATATTTACATTTACAACACCAATACCTCTAACTCTTTCTTTTTTTAACACCCAAACACAGAGATCTGTAGCTTAGCTCCTATTTGTTCTTTTTGTTACATAAACGCAACGCTATCCACACAGTTCCACAGCACACAATTCAACTCCACACATTTCCAATGCACACCACATAATGCAACACCAAACCACATTATTCCACTCCACAACACAATTCCACTACAACTCAATAACACAATTACACACCACACCACAGATATATAGTACACACCACACAAATCCAATCCACACCACAAATTCCACATCATGCCACAAAATTCAACAGCGCACCACATAATTAAACTCCACTACATACCACTCCACAACACAGAATCCCACTCCACATGATTCCAGTACACTAAATAGCACATAATTACTATCCACATAAATCCACAGTACACCATGCCACATAAATCCACTACACAAATCCTATCCACACCACACAATTCCACGCCACACAATTCTACAACTAACTAATCCAATAGAACCCACATAATTCCACTACACACCACATACATAAACTCCATAACACATAGGTAAAAGACATTGCCATTTACAATGCCAATAGCTCTAACTCAAACTAATGCTAGACCGATTGCTTTTTTTGTTAAAAAATATTCCGGCAGTAGCATAAGTAAGGGTGCAGTACCTTATATGGCTACTAGAGGTCTCTTTACAACTCCACAAAGACACCTAGTAACAGCCTGTGGTACTGCACCCTTTTCTTGCTTCGTGGATTTTCTTTTATTATTTATGCAACTGCTGGGATATTTTTTAACAAAATAAAATCTATTAAACATCATTTGCAACGCGAATAGCTGAAACTTTCAGTAAGGCGATACCTATTGAATTGCAAATGCTTGTTAGCCATGTTATACTGCAGCACGGCTGGTGTGCAGCATGGCTAAATGTTAAAAAACAAAAAAAGCGCTATGACACATTCAACACTAGGCGCGTCATAGCCCCTTTTCTTAATGTTCAACCATGCTGCAGTGCATAGCAGCTGTGCTTCTGTACAACATGGCAAAAAAACATTGACAGCCAAATAGCTCTACTTTTTGGCTTTGTCAATGTTAAGTGACATGGCCAACATCTTTTTTTTTTACTTTCAGCCATGCTGCGCAGCAGCCGCGCTGTTCTACAACATGGCTAAAAAACTTTGAGAAAGCCAACAGATCTTGCATCAGCAAGATCTATTGGCTTTGCCATTGCTGGTTTTTATTGCTGGTGGGAGAGGAAGGATGTGTGGGTGGTACATGGACAAAAAAGGGTGGGAGGGATGTGTTGGGGTGGGGTGGAGGCAAGCAACAACAAGAGCACCAAGGAAGGAGGGAGGTAATTGTAATGGCATCTGAAACAGAATTAGCACCGAGGCTGTAATCAATGGTCTTGTACTCGAGGAAGTGCGGCTGCAAAACAGTGCAGAAGAGGAGGGTGGGGGAGGTACTCTTAGGAAACCTAAGAGCTTGTGTGAAATAGCGTGGTAGGTTAAGCTCCTGTTGCTGTGATCTGTGCACATACATGCCAACCCTCCAGATTCTGGCGGGAGACTACCAACGTCAAGGCTAGTCTCCCGCTCCCGATTCCTGCGTGGGGAAACCAGATTCGGAGTGCCGGATCATGATCTGCTGGAAACAGCACAAAAGTGAAGTGTTGATGCTTTTCACGCACACTCCCATCTCCCCTCCAAGAATTACCTCTGACATCAAAGGTTAACGTTTTGTCCTTAATTCTTGGAGTGGGAGATTAGAGCATGTGACGGGTCTCAACATATTATTTTTGGCAGTTTTACATCGCGCACACAAAAACAAAGTTTTTGTTTGCGTTCTGTTATTAAACTGCCAGAAATGAAATGCTGATGGTCCGTCACCATACACGCCAATAGACCCGACTCAGGCAGATCGCCTCTGCTTCTACATCAGTCAACGGGGAAACTACGTTCTCCCGACTATTTTTAAAAATCTCCCACTTGCCTGCCCTAAAATGTTGGCATGTATGTGTATACAACCTGCAAGTTGTTGTTTTGAACCCTCGCAGCCTTCCGTTGTTAAGAAATGAGTTGTGATGGTGGGTTTGGAGCAACAGTTATCAAAAACGACAACGGCCTCATTTACAATGAATTGGCGTCGGGCAGCGTTGCAAGTCATTAGGTCGAGACTCGAGTAGCGCGCAAGCGCTGCTAGGCGAAGACTTTAAGTAAGTGAGTTTCAAAAGCAGTCCAAACGCTCGTGCGTCGTGGCTGGCCTTTTTGGGTTGGGTACGCGCGGCAAACATGTGTTTCCAATTATCGTGCCCAGACGCATGCCGGCAAAAGGCCATGACGCACGAGCGTCTGGTCAGCTGAGCAGGCTGCCGCGCTCGCTCGCCCTCGCCCCCGCTCCTCTCGTCCCCGCTCCTCTCTTGTTCACTAGCGCATTCGCGCGCTTGTTTGGAACGACCGATTGGTTTGTGAGATTACAGTTTACATGCTAGAAAGGAGAAACAATGTATTTCTGGGTCTTTGCAGTAAACTCGGTGTGTACTTTTTCTACTATCCCCTTAATGCTTCATTGAGTTTTACAATCCTAGGCGCTCGCAGTTTGACAGCTAGTAGGACAGGCACGGAGTTGCTGTTCATGCAACACGAACTTAAGGCACATGCAGTTTGTACAGCCAGTAGCAGATTGTCCTTGGGCTCTTCGGTAACTCCAAGTGGTGCCGGGAAAGTAGTGCTGCAGCATCGCCTATCAGACTAGGGCTCCTGTAGCTGTCAGAACTTCCGTTACACGGGAGGCGGCGTGCAGCGCCCGCTTTGAAATAAGCCAGTGTCGCTTTCTGTTGTACACAACTGCCTCCCTGTCTGTATACCCTCCGTGGGACATTCAAAGCTCATTAAATATTTAGAGTTCAGTGAGGCGGGATGTAACTGGTTTGCTTTAATATTGTGTATTTGACCGATAGCAACTTATAGCGATAAAATGAATCATCGATCAGTCGCCAGTGTTGGATGAAATAGTAAATCGAACATTGTGCTTTGAATCAAATTGTGCTCTGAGGCGCTACACTCATCACACGTTTCTTGACGGGATTGTTTTGCACTGAAAGCATTGCTCGTTTATTCGTGTGGTGCTTCGCTTGGCACCCTTTTTTTATTTATTTTTCTGCAGATTTATATAGCGCAAACTCGACCCGAAAGTATTGGAGCGCTTTACATGAGCACCGGTTATGATACACAAGGACACATTCATGTTTTTAGTAGGCACGGGGAGATTAAGTGATTTGCCCAGAATCGCAGGATGTGGACGCGACCCCTAGGCTCGAACCTTGGTTTCCAGCTCCAAAGTCGGCAATCTAGCCATCAGACCACTTGCCAGGAGCTTGCCGAGAAGGGGGCCGGGGACAAAGGTCTCCAGCGCAAAATGGAGGGGCACGCAGCTTTTATTCTGCCCATGAGGGGGACTGGATACTCCCTGCGCAGGAATGAAGAGGTACGAAGCGCAGACATACTGCCTGTAGTTCCTGCACACACACTGCCTTTGGTTCCTGCACAGTCTGGGACTCATGGGCGTGGAGTGCCCCCCCCCCTCCCCCTTGACTGTACCGGAAAGAAACTCTGCACGCGAGATGTCTCTGAGATACACGCACCGACTGCCTCAACTTACTTAGGGGCGGAGGTGAAATGATACAGGCTGTCCTAGCTTTCGGGAATGCACACAGCCGTTTTAGGCTGTGTGCACAGGGAACAACATCGCCCCATGCGCTGCTAGTCCGGTTTCCGTGTCTCCTGTCATGCTCGCCGCAACCCCCCACCCCCTTGGGAGACCCGTTTAGAGCGGCTCTTTCTGCAGAGGTACACGGCAATATGAAAGATGAACTTTGATGCCATTTTCACAGCTCTGCTACAAAGCATAGTAAGGTTACCAGGAGGAGCTGAGTAAGGGCACCAAGAAGGGCGCACGCCGGTGCATGACATCCAGGCAAACCAGTGGATTTCATTTATTTGATCCTCCTGGTTTTCAAAGCATCTTTTCCTAGGCGCACACAACACTGCTGAAGGTGTACCACCGAACAGCTTATCGCACGAAAGAAGCCAGCGGTTGCATAACGGATGAGCTCATCCTCTGGGTTTTTTTAGATTGTTTTCTCATGGCTTCAGACAGCGAGGCCATCAGTAGTTTCCGCCTCTTCGTTTGCAGTTTAGCGTGACATGATTAATGTCACCAGAGAAACTCATACCCCCTGTGTAGAGTAATCTCATCTTCCCGCCTGATCAGGGTCAACTAAAGATAATGGACCCGTTCCAAAATGATGTATGGATGGCACCTGCCTGTACCGTGAATTAAGCGATTGGCGGTTAAGATTTACTAACAGTTGTACCGAAGGTGTGTCTGATCCTGTTTGACCCTCTCCCGGGGGCAATCTAACACGCAGCTCCTCGTGCGCTTGCATACTAGAACAAGAAAGGGGGCGATGGTTCAGTTGGGAGGAAGTGGGGGAGTTCCGATCATGCATTAATACAAATTGAGCACTATTCTGTGGTGGGGTAAGCATCTTTTAATTTTATTGGTGTTTAATTTAGGGTGGAGCAATTTACTGTATAGTCACAGTGAATTACATGTTGCCCGGGCACTAAAAACGTTTGGATTACAAATCTCTACAAACCCAATTCATAACTAAATGGCAAGACACATTTCTACTACCTTTACAAAAATGCGCTTCGTCCTGATTCCCAGTGAGCGAGAAGGTCGCCTTGCACTTGTAACGATTGAGGTGTAATGACTGATAGAACGTAGTCCGAATTTAGGCATCCATATAGCCTGTAGATAACCACAATGTCTTCATTATTTGGAGATTTTAGAGCATTTTGAAATTCCTTGCATTTGTACTGCATGAGTTTTTAAACACGCTACAAAATCCTGTCCTCTGCTTCCCCTAAGTGTGGTTGTGGTAGCCTAGTTTGCAGGAAAATAAACTAGCTGAACACTCCAGATTTCACTATAATACATATTGTTACATTCTGTTTAGTTAATTTATTTGTACTGCCTAGCATTTTTGTTCTTGAGGAAGAGTTGGTATGTGTTTTAAGCTTTTAATGACCATATACTTTTTGAAAAGCAGTTCATTGCACCATATGTACAAAATGTGATAACCGGATGCTTTATTACCAATGAAAAAGGGTACTTAAGAGAAAACAATATACATGGATTGTGATCTAAATATGAAACATTTGAAGCTCATCTGGACATTGATGCATCCTTAACAAGCATTGGCATAGCCAATAGGTCTCGCCCTTGGGACTTTATAAGTGTTTAGCCATGCAACAGTTGATGTTGTTGCACCAAGGATATTATGCTGCATAACTAAATACTTATAAGATCCCAAAAGCGAGACCTATTGGCTATGCCAATGCTTGTTTTTCTGCGCTGCCGGATGCCAATTCAAAAAGCCAGAAATGTACCGTATTTACAAAATACGGTGCATTCCTGTCCTTTCAGCCGGCGCACAATTTGCAGCTGAGCACCAATGCAGGCACCCTTGCACAATGGTGCAAGAGTGTCTGTGATGTTGGCATGATTGTTTTTGTGCAGAAAGTTGCACCTTCCTGCACGAAAACAATCACAAAGGGCGTTTTCCTCGTTCACAAGCAGGGATGAAACAGCCATGCTCACTCTCCCGTCCAACTGTAGAGAGTGGCGCGAGTGGTTGAAACAGAGGAAATGAACAGCAGAGCTGTCTCTCAAGTAAACAAGGCACACCAAGATTAGATGCCCGGCCCTTCAGCAGCCACTAAGGAGTTTTTAGTAAAATAGCTCAAGAGCATTATAGCTATTTGAACCTGAATGCTGCAAAGCAGACTCTGCCTTTCATCCTTCAAAAGCCGATGAAATGAGTACACTGGAGTTTGGTAATTGTTACATATGCTATGCCAGCGCTGAGAAACCCAGGATGTCATTACTGTTGAAAAGCACAAGTTAGTTGTGTTTCTAAGAAGGCGCTGAGTGAGGGGGAGGGAGGGCTAGCTTCCGAGGTCTCACGTCAGTAAAAAGGATGATATTCACTGCCTGTCACCCCTCTCGCCCCACCCTCACCTCTGCTTATACTGCAGCTGCCCCCACCCCCATTCAAAAGAAGAGGCAGCAGGGCTGCAACGTGTTTCTGCCGACTAGACAGCTTAGCGGGTTCGTGCCTCTGCTGCGGAGAGTAAGTGTACAATGACCTAGCTTTGTATCTCGCGTGACTGCATTAGCCTGTCATCTTTCAGATTCCCTCACTGTCACCGAGCAAAAGCGCCCCTCATCTCTCCATGGCCCCTCTCTCACATATATTTCATTTGTTTAAAGCAGTCAAACGAACCCCTTTTCAGTAACATTTGGAATGGATAATGAAAGACTGGGGGAAAAAACACGAAGCCCCAAGGGCCAGATGTACGACCATTGATGTTTGCGACTCGCAAATTGGGATGTGCAACAGTGTCTCAGACACTGTTTGCGATTCCTAATGGGGTCGCCAACTGCATGCCTCATAAATATTAATGAGGCAGGCGCAATGCGACCCCATTAGGAATGGCTAGCACTCACAGGGATGGTGGCCTGCTGGGCTCAGCAGACCCCCATGTCTGGGACTGCTTTTAAATAAAGCAGTTTAAAAAAAAATGCAGCCCGTTTTCCATAAAGGGAAATGTGATGCATTTAAAAAAACAAAAATGAAACTTTTCAGTTTCATTTTTTAAGGGCAGGCAATGGTCCCTGCGACCACTGCCTGCCCTTAAAAAATTTTTTTTGACCCATTCACAAAGGGGAAGGGGTCCCCTGGGGACCCCTTCCCGTTTGCGAATGGTTTACACTTACTTGAAGTAGGTGGTAAATTGCGAGTGTTTTGAGACCGCAATAGCAGTCGCAAAACATTCATACATACAAATGCGAGTCGCTATTAGGAAGGGACGCCCTTGGCATGCCCTTTCCTAATAGAAAGTCGCAAACCTCATTTTGTGAATCGGTAAAATTTACTGATTCGCAAAATGAGGTTTGTACATTGCCATGCCCTAAATTGCGGTCTCAAACGGGCCGATTGCCCGTTTATGACCGCAATTTAGGGTCTTACATCTGGCCCTAAGTATTTTATGCAGTTTGCATGCAGCTCTTTGATGGGAGTTCATAACAGTCACTGTTCTGTATTAGGAATGTATCTTATGTACTGCAGTGACTAAAGGATCTCTGTGACAAAAGCAGTGATCCACTCAGCTATCCACATAAGATACAGTTCTGTGATCTGCACAATATTCGTTTTTTGCAGCAGGCATATAGCAGGAATTACTTTATGGTGAGTAAAACTCCGATCTCTCCAGCAGGTGCATTAATCACAAGAGTTATCTTGACATTTTTGTTGCTGCCCGAAATCTGGACACACAAGGAACTCTGCAGCAGGGGTTTTCACATTGTAAGTTATTGCTAAACACAGCGCCTCCCCTGAGGTCAGCGCCCCCTTCCCAGGTCAGCGCCCAGTGCAACCGCACAGGTTGGACCGCCCTAAAGCCAGCACTGCATGCACAAAACCTTTACAGTATGCAGCGGCATAAACGTCCTCATACGTAACTCGCATTGCATTGGTTGTGAGAGTTACAATTTGGGGTGTGGATAAACGAGGCGCGGGCAATCACCCCGACCAGGCAATTTGCCGTTGAAGTGACAGTGCACAAATGCCATGGGCATGCAGTCTCATATGCGGACAGTCACACGTTCACAAGCAGCAGCGGGCAACAACAGAAGGGTGGGTGCGGGCAACAACGGAATGAGGGGGGCGAGTGAGTGGGTGGGGGAAAGCAACACCAGAACACCAACGGAGGGAAGGTGGGTGGGGGCAAGGAACACTAAAGAGAGAGAGAGGCGCGGATGGGGCAGAAGTACACGAGGCAGCCAGCTGAATAAGATGCACTCTGATAGAGTGCTTAAACACAAAGTAAAAAATAGTGCCTAAAAATGGCATCTACGAGATGTCTGGAAATATTAACCTGCAGATTGATTATTATTCATTTTAAAAAGTGCAACGCAAGAGGAGGGGCTGGTGGGGAAGACAATGCAGGAGGGAGGCAGGAGCGTCAGGGCAAGAAGCAACAATGGGGCCGAATGCGTGAAAGAGCGCATGTACTTGGTCCATACTTCAGGGAGGAGCTAACACAAGAAAGGAAGGGAAGCCTACGGGAGTTAAGCAATGGAAAGATAGCAAACGTGAGTGACAATGAAAACAGCCAATGGTATGCTGTGGGCGGGTGTAAGCCCACTGACTAGTAAACAATACACACAGTGCATGCGCTGTGGTAAGCGAGACCTAAAACGGTAAGGCCAAAGCATTTTTTTAAAATTATGGGTGGAGGGAAGCAACAAGAGGGACGGAGTGGGAAGCAACATGGAGGGTGGTGGAAAGAGAAGTACACAACATGTGCCTGAGAGAGAAACATGGAGACAAGGGGAACAGAACTTAAGCACATGTGTGAGAGAGAGAGAGCAATGTGTAACAGGGAGAAGCACAGAAGGGCAAGTACTACATGCATGGAGGGGCGTGGGGTAGAACCACATGGGCGAGGGTATCATGGAGCGTGATGAAGGGGCGAAGAGAATTACATGAAGGAGACAGTTGGAAAACACATGCACTCTCATGGAGGGCTTAATCAAAATGAAAAAAGGAGTGTCTGAAAAGTAAGCAGTGGAAGGACATAAGTAATGAGGTCATGCCCTGGAGGAGTCACAAACACAAAAGAGGAAGGAGTGTCCATACAACGAGTCTTTAAAGCAGGGTTTGTATGTTGCGCAATTAAAAGCATGCCACGTAATGCAATGAACACTACGTTCTCTTATTCCCACTGCACAGCAATTAAAATGTACAAGGCAATCAAATATGAAGTTTATGCAAATGTGAATCTGCCCAGCGAGCACTCGCCCAGGGTTCAAAGCAACATCCTGCCACAGAGTTCAAAGCAACATCCTGCCCCAGGGTTCAAAGCAACATCCTGCCACAGAGTTCAAAGCAACATCCTGCCCCAGGGTTCAAAGCAACATCCTGCCCCAGGGTTCAAAGCAACATCCTGCCCCAGGGTTCAAAGCAACATCCTGCCCCAGGGTTCAAAGCAACATCCTGCCACAGAGTTCAAAGCAACATCCTGCCACAGAGTTCAAAGCAACATCCTGCCCCAGGGTTCAAAGCAACATCCTGCCCCAGGGTTCAAAGCAACATCCTGCCACAGAGTTCAAAGCAACATCCTGCCCCAGGGTTCAAAGCAACATCCTGCCACAGAGTTCCTTCTCAAAGTTTGCGTCTTGATTTCCATAGATAAGGCCAAGAGGTCGATAGATAGCTTTAGACAACATATAAATGTTCTTTATTTTTGATATGACTTCACTTTACTGGATACCTAAATGCATAGTTTCAGGTGAGAACAGGTTACTCAAGAGTAAACAAGCGCAAATGTAGGCCACAACTTTCCATGAAAACAGCAATGAAGTAATGAACTGAAAATGGTTGTAAAAAAATGAAGGACTTCCACTGGAACTGAGAGCCATGTTTAGTGAAAGGGTGGTGGTAATTAGGGTAGGCAGGTTAGGGTGGTGGTGAGGGTAATGGTGAGCATGGTATGATGAGGTGATGGTGGTGTGGCTGGTGAGGGTGGTGGTGGTGAATGAGGTGGTAGGTTGATGGTGATGATGGTGAGGGGGGTGAGGATGTTGCGGGGTGGTGGTGATGGTGGTGATGAGGGTAATGGTAGTGGTGAGGGTAATGTTGGTGAGGGTGTTGGTGGTAATTAGAGAGGTGGTGGTAAGGTGGTGGTGATGGTCGAGTAGCAGTGGTAGGGTGGTGGTGATGAAGGTGGTGGTGGTGAGGGTGGTGAAGTTGGTGGTTAGAGTGGTAGTCAGGGTTGGTTGGTTTTTAGGGTAGGGTGGTGGTTATGGGCTGGGTAGGGTTGTGATAGGGTGCTTGTGATTATTGTAGTGGTAGGCTGGTGGTGGTTCGGCTTGTAGTAGGATGGTGGTGGTGCCGATTGGTGGTGTGAGGGGTGGGGGTGGTAAGGTGGCTGTTTTAGGGAGGTGGGAGGCTAGTTAGGGTGGTGGTAGTTGAGGTGGTGGTTTTTGAGGTGGCGGTTAGGGTAGTGATATGGTGGTGATGATGGTGAGGGTGGTGATGGTTAGGGGGTTCTGGCTGTTATTGTGGTGGTGGTGTTTAGGCTGATTGTGGTTAGGGTGCTGGTTAGGATCATTGTGGGTAGAGTCGGGTAATGGCAGCGATAAGGGTATTGGTGGTTAGGGCAGGGTGGGGTGAAGATGATGTGGTTAGAGTAGGTTAGGGGTTAGGGGTTAGGGTGGTAGTGGTGGTTACAGTGGTGGAGTGGGTGGTGGTGGTTAGGGTATGGTGAAGGTGTTTAGGGCGCTTGTGGTTAGGGTGGTAATTAGCATGGTTGTGGTATGGTTTGGGTGATGTTGATTGTGGTATGGTGGTGGCTGTGGTGAATAGGGCGGTGGTGGTGGTTGGGATAGTGGTAGGGTGGAGGTGGTGAGGGTGGTTTTAAGTTGGTGGTGGTGGTGAAGGTGATGAGGAGGGCTCGGGTAGTGATGGTGAGGGGGTGGTGGTGAGGGTGAGGGTGGTGAGTATGGTGGTGGTTATGGTGGTGGTAATGGTAGGGTGGTGGTAGTGAGGGTGGTGAAGATTATGGTGAGTGGTATGAAGTTAGTGGCGCTTAGATTGGCGGCAGTGGTTCCGGTAGGTTGGTGGTTAGAGTAGGGTTGTGGTGGTTATGGTAGGGTATTGGTAATTGGGAGGGTGGTGGTAATTAGGGGAGTGGTGGTAGTTAGGGGTGTGAGTAGAGTGGTGATTGGGGAGTGGGTAGGGTGGTGGTGATGGTGGTTTTAGGGTGGTGGTAGGGATAGGGTGGTGGTGGTGGTGATAGGCTAGTGAGGGTTTTGGCCGTTAGGGCTCTGGTGATTAGAGTATTGTGGTGGTGGGGGTGGTTAGTAGGGTGGTGGTGGTTAGGGTAGGGCGGTGGTGGGCAGGGTTGTGGTTGGGTCAGGCAGTAGTAGTTAGGGTAGGGTGGTGTGGTGGTTAGGGTAGGGTGTTTGTTAGATATTTGTGGTGGTGCTTAGGGTAGGGTGGTTATGGTGGTGGTGGTGTTAGGGGTTGGTGGTAGTCTGGTAAGGGTGGTGATGGTTAGTGTGGTGGTTAGAGGGGTGATGGTGGTTAGGGTTGTGGTTTTGATGGTGTTGGGCTGATTGTTTTGGTAGCGGTGGGGGTTAGGGTGGTGGTGGTTATGGTGTGGTGGTGGTGAAAGTGGTGGTGGTGGTGGTTAGGAAGATAGTTAGGGTGCTTGTAGTTAGGGTCAGGTGGTGTGGATTAAGGTATGGTAGTGGTTGTTAGACTGGTGGTATTTACAGTGGTGGTGGTGGTGGGAGGTGGTAGGGTGGTGGTATGGTGTTGATTAGGGTGATGGTGGCTATGGTAAGGTGGTCATGGCGGTTAGGGTGGTGGTGGTAGTAGGGTGGTGTTGGTTAGGGTAGTGATTGGGGTGGTGGGGTTACAGTGGTTTTAGGCTGGTCACTCTGAAGGTAGTTAGGGTGTTGGTAGTTAGGGTGTGAAGGTGGTAGTGGTTAGGGTGGTGATTAGTGTAGGGAGCTGGTTAGGATAGGGTAGGGTGGCTTTGGCTGTTAGGCTGGTGGTTAGGGTAGAGTGTGGGTGCTTTGGGGAGGGGTGATTAGGATGGTGGTGCCAGTTAGGGTGGTGGGCAGGGTGGTGGTAGTTAGGGTGGTGGAAGGGTGATGGAATTAGGGGTAGGGTGGTGTTCTCTATGGAGCCTGCAAACTGAAAAGGGAGGCATGAAGTGCTCTGGGAGCCAGAGCAAGCAGTGAATGAAGTGTCAGCATCTTCACCGAGAGATGGCTGCCTCTTACGAGAGATAGCTGCCTCTCACGAGAGATGGCTGCCTCTCACCAAGCGATGGCTGCCTCTCACCAAGCGATGGCTGCCTCTCACTAAGCGATGGCTGCCTCTCACTAAGCGATGGCTGCCTCTCACTAAGCGATGGCTGCCTCTAACCGAGAGATGGCTGCCTTTCACGAGAGATGGCTGACTCTCACTAGAGATGGCTGCCTCTCACTGAGAGATGGCTGCCTCTCACGAGATATGGCTACCTCTCACGAGATATGGCTGCCTCTCACGAGATATGGCTGCCTCTAACCGAGAGATTTTACAGGAACATTGGTCCCTCTCAAAAAAATAAAATAAATAGATTTTTATATAGAGATACAATGATATCTATATGTGGCTGTCCAACTGGACATAATCATTTAATGTAAATAGTTAAAAGAACAACATACAAGTGGAAACATATACAACATGTGAAACAAACGGGAGAACTCAGGCAAGTGATTAATCGTGGCCAAAAATACAACAGTGAGGCCAACATAAATTACACTAAGGTACTCAGGCACACCATAATAAATGGTATACGTTTGTGTCAGAGTACGAGAAGTCGACGACGTTTCGATCCTTTTAGTGCAATTCTAGGATCTTCTTCAGGACAAGACAAGTAAAGCCTGAGAAAAATGCCTGTCAGAGTCAAGACCTATAATGGCATTCAAGGCGCGAAGGCAATGTTTCCAATGAGGAGAAAGACAGCGGTACACACGGAGCGGGTTATAAGAACGAGCCGAGTTGACGTTGCGGTTAAAGCGATGAGCCATGTGATGACTATAGACAATGCTAGTCAAAAATTTTAAGTTAGTTGCCTCCTGGATGCGAAGACATGATGGGTAACTAGTAACGGTGGGGGTTGAGTCCGATAAACCCAAAGAGGGAGCGGATGCTTTGAGGTCGAGAGCCCGCTGGGGCAGAAAGTGATCAAGAGAGGCTGCTGTGGATGAGATGGCTGCCTCTCACCGTGCCTCTCACCGAGAGATGGATAACTCTCACGTAAGATGACTGCCTCACACGAGAGATGGCTGCCTCTCACCAAAAGATGGCTGCCTCTCACTGAGACATGGTTGCCTCTCACGAGAGATGGCTGCCTCTAACGAGAGATGGCTGCCTCTCATGAGAGATGGCTGCCTCTCACCGAGAGATGGCTGCCTGTCACCAAGAGATGGCTGTCTGTCACCAAGAGATGGCTGCCTGTCACCAAGAGATGGCTGCCTCTCACCGAGCGATGGCTGCCTCTCACCGAGCGATAGCTGCCTCTCACTGAGCGATGGCTGCCTTTCACCAAGAGATGGCTGCCTCGCACCGAGAGGTGGCTTCCTCTCACCGAGCGATGGCTGCCTCTGACCGAGCGATGGCTGCCTCTGACCGAGAGATGGCTTGTTCTCACTGAGAGATGTCTGCCTCTCACCGTGCTTCTCACCGAGAGATGGCTGCCTCTCAATGAAAGATGACTGCCCCTCACGAGAGATGGCTGCCTCTCTCCGAGTGATGGCTGCCTCTCACCGAGAAATTTCTAACTCTCACCGAGAGATTTCTAACTCTCACCGAGAGATGGCTGCCTCTCACCGAGAAATGGGTACTTCTCACAAGAGATGGCTGCCTCTCACAGAGCGATAGCTGCCTCTCACCGAGAGATGACTGCCTCTCACCAAGAGATGGCTGCCTTTCACTGAGCAATGGCTGCCTCTCAAGAGAGATGGCTGGCTCTCACGGAGAGGTGTCTGCCTCTCACCGAGCAATGGCTGGATCTTACCGAGAGATGTCTGCCTCTCACTGAAAGATGTCTGCCTCTCACCATGCCTCTCACCGAGCGATGGCTGCCTCTCACTGAGAGATTGCTGCCTCTCACCGAGATATGGCTGTCTCTCACTGTGCGATGGCTGCCTCTCACTGAGAGATTGCTGCCTCTCACCGAGATATGGCTGTCTCTCACTGTGCGATGGCTGCCTCTCACGAGAGATGGCTGCCTCTCACCGAGCAATGGCAGCCTCTCACTAGAGATGGCTGCCTCTCACGAGAGATAGCTGCCTCTCACCATGC
This sequence comes from Calotriton arnoldi, assembly GCA_963921515.1. NCBI lineage: Eukaryota > Metazoa > Chordata > Amphibia > Caudata > Salamandridae > Calotriton > Calotriton arnoldi. The sequence goes on from CAWUFW010002197.1 coordinate 733,513, forward strand.
TGCTCACCGAGCAATGGCTGCCTCTCACTGTGCCTCTCACCGAGAGATGGCTGCCTCTCACCGAAAGATGGCTGCCTCTCAAGAGATATGGCTGCCTCTCCTGAGCGATGGCTGCCTCCCACGAGAGATGGCTGCCTCTCACGAGAGATGACTGCCTCTCACGAGAGATGACTGCCTCTCACCGAGCAACGGCTGCCTCTCACTAGAGATGGCTGCCTCTCACGAGAGATAGCTGCCTCTCACCATGCTGCTCACCGAGCAATGGCTGCCTCTCACCGAGAGATGGCTGCCTCTCACCGAGAGATGGCTGTCTCTCACCAAGTGATGGCTGCCTCTCACAAGAGATAGTTGCCTCTCATGAGAGATAGCTGCTTCTCACCTTGCTTCTCACCGAGAGATGGGTACCTCTCACGAGAGATGGCTGGCTCTCACTGAGCGATGGCTGCTTCTCAGCGAGAGATGGCTGCCTCTCACCGAGCGATGGCTGACTCTCAGCGAGAGATGACTGCCTCTCACCGTGTGATGGCTGCTTCTCACCGAGAGATGGCTGCCTCTCACTGATAGATGGCTGCCTCTCACCGAGCGATGGCTGCCTCTCACCGAGCAATGGCTGCCTCTCACCGAGCAATGGCTGCCTCTGCCTCACAAAGTGGCACCTGCAGTGATTCCATCCCCTGGAAACTTAAAGCACACATCTGCCTTATATTTTTAGGTCTCGGCTAGGCAGCGCATCCGCTGTCTCGTCGAGAGATGCTGTATACAGTATTGTGGGTGAAGTTCCGCCCACTTTCTGCCCATGCTTTTGATTGGCTCAAATCTGAAATCCTGCATTCTGATTGGTTGCCGGCATATTAGTCCCGCCTCCTTCCTGCCATGACGTCATGTTTATCATTCCATGGCTATCAGCCCCTTTACTTCAGCAACTCTTTTGTTCCCCTGCCTCCCCCTGTTCCCTCCCGCAGTCTGTGACTTCTCTGGCCACCCCCACCTCCCCACCCACTCCCGTTCCTGCCTTCTTTGGCGCCCGCCTTTTTGTTTACAATGCAATAGGACTCACGTAAATACGAGTCCTATTGCATTTGTAAATGCTTGTTTTTTCCGATGATTGGCTAACTGAATTCGCACTATATTTTGCCTGACCTGTCCCTCTCTCGTGATTCACACGGCTGCATTACCCGGAAGCGGAAGCGCAAGCGCTTTCACTTTCTAAGCAGCCTACGCACTCTGCCCTGATATCCACGCGTCCACTCTGTCTCCCCAAGACCCTCGCTTCCTCATTTGTTGCAACATTCCTAATCGCTCTCCTGCCCCTATCCTCGTGTGTTTGCTATTTTTACCCCTGCCTGCTTCTCTAGTCTCCGTGTTTGCCGCCTCTCCCCTTTCTTTCACCTGTTCGTCCCCTCACTCCCCCCGTGCCCGCCTCTCCATTCGCTGTGCCTGTGGTAGGGGGGGTGAAGGATGGATGCAGGGGGCAGCAGCGTGCCTGTTCCGGGAGGCGCCGGCAGCAGCAACAGGGACTTGAAGGCTCCCAAACATATGTAAAGACGGGAGCAGCAGCCCCAGCTGCACCGCCAGTACCAGAGCCCACCTCACTAGCAGCAGGTCCGGCGCCAGCAGCGCCCCCAGAGCCCCCGCAGCAGTCGGCGGCCTCAGCCAGGGTCCGGCACCACAGCTTCTCGGACACCGAACGCTATTTTCACTACCGCACCATGGACCGTGCAGTCAATAACTGTTAGGGGGAGTGTGTATGTTTGATTTCCTTGGTTGTTCGGCACACCTTTTCCACCGTCCAGAGCAGCCTGTAGATTGTAGTGAATCCGGCGACAACTTGTAATAATAAAAAATCTCTGTAGTTCTTGCAGTGTTTTCAGTATCCCCACCGCATCAACAAAAAGTTAGTTGTTCTTCTCCGCCATTGTTGCGGGAAAACATTCATGGTACTGTGAGCAGAAGGCAGTACTGTTTACATATTGATAAGCAGCATCGAACACAAATATTACTCTAGGAAGAAAAATGCTCCACTTTTTAGAAAAATCGATCCCGTTTGGTTTTCCACTGCAGCAGTATGGATTTGCACAAGAGGTTTAAAAGAACCTTTGTCCTCGTAAAATGTCTATAGCTGGCAACCATGTGCTGATGAATTAGGTATATTTGTTTTCCCATGACCCTTCTCCCCGCCCGTGTTGAAACTTGAGGTTTTTTATAACTCAGAGTACAGCATGCCCACCACGCACGCCATGTCCGGCACTGCTATCCCACTTTTTGTGCTATTGCTGTCATACGGCCGTTGGCAGGTGAGTGCCCATGGTTGTAGTGTCTGTTTCACCTTGGGGTGGCAGTTTTGCACCTTAGTTTGAGGGCGAGAGTGACTAAAGCACGTAAAGAAGATTGCTGTCAAAGGTGTCACTTGTTAAGTTAAAGGGAGTGGACGATATTCTATTGGGGCAGGGGTGGGGTGCTATCTTCGATCTATCCAATTTCACTGCCGGTTGTAGTGGTGCATGGGATGGGTGTGCTTAAATTGCTGCTTGTTCTGCTGGTGAGAGTGACAGGCGATGCACCAAAATATGTGCGTGAAGACTGAGATACGGGTTACATTACCAGAGTGTTCGAGTTAATTGGACAGTCAAGTGACTGATGGTATCTCAACGGGCCCAACCTCATTGCGTTTAAGTCGTGAATATTGCCACGGTTGTTTACCTGGAACAATTAACAATTCTTTAAAACAGGGTCACTTTGCATGCTACAGCTCTTGCCGTTCAAAAAGCTTAACGCAGCTGCCTGTCTAACGTGCATATAGGAGTGAAAGGAGAGCACAGCTTATGGGAAAAAAGTCTTTATTCCAATTGTAGCACACAAAAATCTCAAGCACCGTCATGTGCTGCAGTTACAACTGGGAGCATCTACTTAATTTAATGTGCTTAAAGGCATCTGGAACTAGGGAGTTCCTACAGTCTTAATAACGTGCTACCTCCCTGACAGAAAAGCGGATATCTGTGCAACATGTCTGTGCAACATGTTCAGCACACTTTGAGTAGTGCATAGATGGCATGAAGATGAAAATGCAGACAGGCAGAGTTGGATGACCCACCAGTATGGACTATAAAATTGGTGGAAGTCAAGTTTTTCCAGTAAAAAATGTTTGAAAAGTGAGAAAAGATTAGGCAATTGGTGCTAAAAAAATATTCCACCCGTTAACCCTTATTCCGACCATTGGCACTCAAAATAAATGCACCCATGAAATCCTACAGGTACTGTTTTGTACTGGCTCAAGTAGTGCCCACCCTTTTCCCACACTAACAATGGAGACCTTCATCTCTGTTCTGGAAGTCAAAAGGCAATATTTCTCTCCATGTGTTCCCATACCTGGCGTATCACGCAGTTTGGTGCTTACTTTCCCTCCATGTTAAAGAACAGTAAATGTTTCAGCACCCAGGCTAATGTGCTGTATAGCTAAATACATATAATGTCCCAAAGGCACTGGCGTAGCAAGGGGGGGGCGGAGGGGGCGGTACGCCCCGGGCGGCACGAGATTTGGGGGCGGCAGGTAAATTTATCGCCAGCACCCCCCCCCCCCCTGCTCTTAGGCGCTCGGCGGCGGCAAAAGGCAGGGACCGCCACGGGCGGCAGAGTGCCTAGCTACGCCAAAGGCGAGACCGATTGCATTGCAAATGCTTGTTTATATGTTTACTACCTGTCGGGCTAGGTTGCCGAGATAAGCCAGGGCCTCTGTGCTCTGTTGATCTTATCAACTGTATTCCAGGGAAATCACGTCACTGCCTGGGGCAGGGCTCCCAGGGCTGCTGTGTGAGAACAGCTGACCAGAGGCAACATGGTGCATTTAAAGACAATCACTGCATACATTAAGTTGTATTTTTGTTGTATGCTCAAAAAAGCTGCCATGTGATGGCAGCAGCCACAGAGGGCAGCTTTCTGACTAGGGTCATTATGTTTGCTGTGAAGCAGTCACTTAACCTTAAAGACTCTTTCGGTCAGGCTATCCTGGCTTTACTGTTCGCTAAAATAAACACAGATGCAGCAGAGAAGCACATGCAAAAGGATTGAGCAATATGGGCGCGGGTGGGGGGACAGAAGCACACAGAGCTTGAGAGGACGAGGAGTGCAGGGAGGAGAAAAGCATACAGTGGAGACAGCTGCAAAACACATGCACTCTCATGGAGGTCTTCACAAAACATAAAAAAGAGTTCCTGAAAAGCGAACACTCGTGGAAGAATAGAAGGAGCCAGTAAGAGAGCTGGTAAAAGGTGTATGCTCCATGGTAAGAACAAAGACATGCTTGAGGGGCTAAAACAAATAAAGCCAGCGAATAGAAAGCAAGCAAATGTGAGTGACAAAACACACAGCCAATGGTAAGCAGTGGGCGGAACGCATTATTAGGTTCGCTTTCAGAATGGCCCCAATATGTCTTTGCAACCAGACGGATGTGCTGTCAGCAGACCTTGACCTAAAAAGTAAGGAAACTATTTCTGTTAAATTAAAAATGTAACTGCATGGGGTGCCCCACAGATCCCGCCCACTTCGACTTTGGAGCTCTGACTGGGGCAGGACTGGCCTCTGTGTTCGTGACAGGCTGGTGCCTCTGAAAGGCTGTAGGGCTGGGTCACAGTCAGTAACAGGTCAGAAGGTCTTTGAGAAGGGGGTGCCAGAGCTTGGACTGCCCTGGTGCTTTGGCACTCCCTGACACTGAGGGTGGAGGGACCCTCCCAGCTGCAGACTCCCATGACTGCATCACGCGGGGGTCCCTCATCACCAGCAAATACTTGTATTAAACATTCTTTCACCGTGAAATGTTCCTGCCTTTGGAACTGGCAGCAAGGAGGCATCCTCGTGATAAAATCACACTGCAGGCAGGATGCCAGGCGTGAAGCCTGGGAGGAAAGAAATATTCAAGGAATGGAGGCAGTGGGAGGGGCCGGGGCCAAGAACCCGGAGACGTGCATTGGTGTGAGAGACCGTAAGTGTCTCAGCGTCGATCCAACCCCACTACTACTACTGCCACTACTACCACCACCACTACTATTACTACAGTGGGAGGGGCCGGGGCCAAGAACACAGAGATGTGCATTGGTGTGAGAGACGTAAGTGTCTCAGCGTCGATCCAACCCCACTACTACTACTGCCACTACTACCACCACCACTACTATTACTACAGTGGGAGGGGCCGGGGCCAAGAACACAGAGATGTGCATTGGTGTGAGAGACGTAAGTGTCACTGCGTCGATCCAACCCCACTACTGCTACTGCCACTACTACCACCACCACTACTATTACTACAGTGGGAGGGGCCGGGGCCAAGAACACAGAGACATGCATTGGTGTGAGAGACCGTAAGTGTCTCAGCGTCGATCCAACCCCACTACTACTACTGCCACTACTACCACCACCACTACTATTACTACAGTGGGAGGGGCCCGGAGACGTGCGTTGGTGAGTGAGACTGTATGTTTCTCAGCATTGAATCCAAACGCCACTACTAATACTACTACTGCCACTACTACCACCACCAGTACTATTACTACAGTGGGAGGGGCCGGGAGACGTGCGTTGGTGAGTGAGACTGTATGTTTCTCAGCATTGAATCCAAACGCCACTACTAATACTACTACTGCCACTACTACCACCACCACTACTACTACTACAGTGGGAGGGGCCGGGGCCAAGAACACAGAGATGTGCATTGGTGTGAGAGACGTAAGTGTCACTGCGTCGATCCAACCCCACTACTGCTACTGCCACTACTACCACCACCACTACTATTACTACAGTGGGAGGGGCCCGGAGACGTGCGTTGGTGAGTGAGACTGTATGTTTCTCAGCATTGAATCCAAACGCCACTACTAATACTACTACTGCCACTACTACCACCACCAGTACTATTACTACAGTGGGAGGGGCCCGGAGACGTGCGTTGGTGAGTGAGACTGTATGTTTCTCAGCATTGAATCCAAACGCCACTACTAATACTACTACTGCCACTACTACCACCACCAGTACTATTACTACAGTGGGAGGGGCCCGGAGACGTGCGTTGGTGAGTGAGACTGTATGTTTCTCAGCATTGAATCCAAACGCCACTACTAATACTACTACTGCCACTACTACCACCACCACTACTACTACTACAGTGGGAGGGGCCGGGGCCAAGAACACAGAGATGTGCATTGGTGTGAGAGACGTAAGTGTCACTGCGTCGATCCAACCCCACTACTGCTACTGCCACTACTACCACCACCACTACTATTACTACAGTGGGAGGGGCCCGGAGACGTGCGTTGGTGAGTGAGACTGTATGTTTCTCAGCATTGAATCCAAACGCCACTACTAATACTACTACTGCCACTACTACCACCACCAGTACTATTACTACAGTGGGAGGGGCCCGGAGACGTGCGTTGGTGAGTGAGACTGTATGTTTCTCAGCATTGAATCCAAACGCCACTACTAATACTACTACTGCCACTACTACCACCACCAGTACTACTACTACAGTGGGAGGGGCCGGGGCCAAGAACACAGAGATGTGCATTGGTGTGAGAGACGTAAGTGTCACTGCGTCGATCCAACCCCACTACTGCTACTGCCACTACTACCACCACCACTACTATTACTACAGTGGGAGGGGCCGGGGCCAAGAACACAGAGACATGCATTGGTGTGAGAGACCGTAAGTGTCTCAGCGTCGATCCAACCCCACTACTACTACTGCCACTACTACCACCACCACTACTATTACTACAGTGGGAGGGGCCCGGAGACGTGCGTTGGTGAGTGAGACTGTATGTTTCTCAGCATTGAATCCAAACGCCACTACTAATACTACTACTGCCACTACTACCACCACCAGTACTATTACTACAGTGGGAGGGGCCCGGAGACGTGCGTTGGTGAGTGAGACTGTATGTTTCTCAGCATTGAATCCAAACGCCACTACTAATACTACTACTGCCACTACTACCACCACCACTACTATTACTACAGTGGGAGGGGCCGGGGCCAAGAACACAGAGACATGCATTGGTGTGAGAGACGTAAGTGTCACTGCGTCGATCCAACCCCACTACTGCTACTGCCACTACTACCACCACCACTACTATTACTACAGTGGGAGGGGCCGGGGCCAAGAACACAGAGACATGCATTGGTGTGAGAGACCGTAAGTGTCTCAGCGTCGATCCAACCCCACTACTACTACTGCCACTACTACCACCACCACTACTATTACTACAGTGGGAGGGGCCCGGAGACGTGCGTTGGTGAGTGAGACTGTATGTTTCTCAGCATTGAATCCAAACGCCACTACTAATACTACTACTGCCACTACTACCACCACCAGTACTATTACTACAGTGGGAGGGGCCCGGAGACGTGCGTTGGTGAGTGAGACTGTATGTTTCTCAGCATTGAATCCAAACGCCACTACTAATACTACTACTGCCACTACTACCACCACCACTACTACTACTACAGTGGAGGGGCCGGGGCCAAGAACACAGAGATGTGCATTGGTGTGAGAGACGTAAGTGTCACTGCGTCGATCCAACCCCACTACTGCTACTGCCACTACTACCACCACCACTACTATTACTACAGTGGGAGGGGCCGGGGCCAAGAACACAGAGACATGCATTGGTGTGAGAGACCGTAAGTGTCTCAGCGTCGATCCAACCCCACTACTACTACTGCCACTACTACCACCACCACTACTATTACTACAGTGGAGGGGCCCGGAGACGTGCGTTGGTGAGTGAGACTGTATGTTTCTCAGCATTGAATCCAAACGCCACTACTAATACTACTACTGCCACTACTACCACCACCAGTACTATTACTACAGTGGGAGGGGCCCGGAGACGTGCGTTGGTGAGTGAGACTGTATGTTTCTCAGCATTGAATCCAAACGCCACTACTAATACTACTACTGCCACTACTACCACCACCACTACTACTACTACAGTGGGAGGGGCCGGGCCAAGAACACAGAGATGTGCATTGGTGTGAGAGACGTAAGTGTCACTGCGTCGATCCAACCCCACTACTGCTACTGCCACTACTACCACCACCACTACTATTACTACAGTGGGAGGGGCCGGGGCCAAGAACACAGAGACATGCATTGGTGTGAGAGACCGTAAGTGTCTCAGCGTCGATCCAACCCCACTACTACTACTGCCACTACTACCACCACCACTACTATTACTACAGTGGGAGGGGCCCGGAGACGTGCGTTGGTGAGTGAGACTGTATGTTTCTCAGCATTGAATCCAAACGCCACTACTAATACTACTACTGCCACTACTACCACCACCAGTACTATTACTACAGTGGGAGGGGCCCGGAGACGTGCGTTGGTGAGTGAGACTGTATGTTTCTCAGCATTGAATCCAAACGCCACTACTAATACTACTACTGCCACTACTACCACCACCACTACTACTACTACAGTGGGAGGGGCCGGGGCCAAGAACACAGAGATGTGCATTGGTGTGAGAGACGTAAGTGTCACTGCGTCGATCCAACCCCACTACTGCTACTGCCACTACTACCACCACCACTACTATTACTACAGTGGGAGGGGCCGGGGCCAAGAACACAGAGACATGCATTGGTGTGAGAGACCGTAAGTGTCTCAGCGTCGATCCAACCCCACTACTACTACTGCCACTACTACCACCACCACTACTATTACTACAGTGGGAGGGGCCCGGAGACGTGCGTTGGTGAGTGAGACTGTATGTTTCTCAGCATTGAATCCAAACGCCACTACTAATACTACTACTGCCACTACTACCACCACCAGTACTATTACTACAGTGGGAGGGGCCGGGGCCAAGAACACAGAGACATGCATTGGTGTGAGAGACCGTAAGTGTCTCAGCGTCGATCCAACCCCACTACTACTACTGCCACTACTACCACCACCACTACTACTACTACAGTGGGAGGGGCCGGGGCCAAGAACACAGAGATGTGCATTGGTGTGAGAGACGTAAGTGTCACTGCGTCGATCCAACCCCACTACTGCTACTGCCACTACTACCACCACCACTACTATTACTACAGTGGGAGGGGCCGGGGCCAAGAACACAGAGACATGCATTGGTGTGAGAGACCGTAAGTGTCTCAGCGTCGATCCAACCCCACTACTACTACTGCCACTACTACCACCACCACTACTATTACTACAGTGGGAGGGGCCCGGAGACGTGCGTTGGTGAGTGAGACTGTATGTTTCTCAGCATTGAATCCAAACGCCACTACTAATACTACTACTGCCACTACTACCACCACCAGTACTATTACTACAGTGGGAGGGGCCCGGAGACGTGCGTTGGTGAGTGAGACTGTATGTTTCTCAGCATTGAATCCAAACGCCACTACTACTACTACTACTGCCACTACCACCACCACCACTACTACTATTACCACCACTACTACCACCAGTACTACTATGAACCTCACCACTACTACTACCACCACCAATACTACTACTATTACCACTACTGTCACCACTACTATTACTACCACTGCCACCACTACTATTGCTATTACTACCACCACCACCACTAATGCTGCTACCAACCACTACTACTCCTAATACTACTGCCACCACTACTACTATTACTATCATTACCAACCACTACTACCACTGCTACTACTAAAATATAGAAGTGTGAAACCCTATAGGTGAGAGGGTCAGGTTGGAAGCTTGCCAGCTTCAGGTAATCGTTAGTAGCAGAATAAAGAGACCTCTACAAGAAAAGGAAACAGAAGAATTAAAGGATGCACCCAGGTTGTGTCCTAGAGTATTGCACAAAAGGAATCGAAAGATACGCACCTGAGTTGAAGGTGACCATGGCTTACGTGAACTGCAGAAGACTACGTTGTCCACACTCGCTTCTCTTACACGAAAGGAATATTCTGTCCATCCAGAAAATGTACTCTTAGAATATGACAAGGGGTGTCCTCTGAAGCAATAGCTCAAACCACTGTCCAGGCTTGTGTCCAATAACAGAAAATCATCAAGTTTTCAAAGTCTAACTATATGAACTAAGACTTACTAAGTCCAGGCCACGCAGATCCATGACGGAGCAGGCTCCACCCAGCATCTTAGCGAGTGTAACTAGGCACCGACGATGCTTTAAGGCGCTCGGTGTCCCTCAGACCCGTTAGTAAAGGCTGACGTCCTCCTGAGTCTTTAAGACCTCCACAGGTTCTATGTGCAGTTTGAAGCTCATTGAGACAAGGAGGGGTCCTTTGACGGTCAGCGGGGGTCCATCTGGACACACTGTACACTTTTGGAAAGGAAGGATGGAAATCAGCTGAGAACCATCTGCGTTTGGTGGCTGCATTTATGGAAGGCCACCATGAGATCGAGGATTACCAGGAGGCAGGTCCACCATCGTCTCATGATCCAAACATCGATGGTGGACCTCTCTGTCCTGCAGCGGGGGCGCCACCCTGATGGGTGTACCTGGTGCTCACTCTGGCAGTAGTTGTGGCTTTGAAGCTGGTCTCCTCTGTTCTTTTCAGGATCTTGGCATGGTAAGGGGGAGGGTGATGGGTGGCAGTCGGTGAGGTCACCAGGGACGAGGTGCGGATTCAGAGCACTCATGAAGAGGAGTTGTATAAGGGTGTCGTGGAGTATGTTGTCCTCCTACAAGGATTCGTTCAGCGATGACAGGAGGCTGACTAGGTCATCCTGGACAAGACACACCACAGGGGGTTGAAGGTCAAGAGGACCACAGGGGGTTGTAGAATGGTTTGTGAGGTCAATGTTATGGTGTGTAGAGCAGATCATGTGAACAAAACTTCATGTGAATGATGTCACAACAGAATGCTGGATGGGAGGTGGCTTCAGAGGGGTTGGCGAAGGGTCTAGTTGCGTTGATGGGGTTTTACCTTCATTACTAATCCTGTCGTATGACTTTACTCCATAGATGAGGACTTGCAGACGGAGCGTACAGCTTTGAGATCCAAGAGGTCTTTGTGAGAATACACTTCCTTGATTAGGGCTGATCCCTACACCAGCTGCAAACCAGCTGCGATGTCATAAAACAAGAGATGAGACATTGTTGACTCTGGAAACCTTCCCTTCTGGTTTGAGTGACATAAAGATGCATTTACAACAAGGAGGAAGGAATGACCGGTCCGGTGTAGGTCATTCCAAAGCCCCACCTTGCTTTCCTTCACAAAAGGATTCATTCTTATTTCCTACATTCACCGTAGTCATTGAAAGGTCTTCTAAAGTCCAGCTCACTCAGCCTCCACATATGCGTACTGAGGACTTCTGCCTTTCAGAAGCTCTTTGATTCTGCTTACAGTGTCGTACACCTCTCTACCGTCTCAGACCTCATGTAGCTTGTCCTCTGCCGGCAGCAGCCTGATGCCTGGACCCCCTTCTCTGGTTCCTAGAGAACAGACCCCAGGGTTGACCCTGCTTTGGGGGCGGAGTCTGGGGTCCAACCCTGAAGTGCAGCTCCCCTCTTTCATCTCAGGTGTCTTCCTTTCTTTGAATTGGGGGGGCACCGCGTCTTCTTCAGGCTGTCATCTCAGAACATCTCATTCAACCACCTCTGCACAGTGACGTCAGCCAGTAGGAATAATTCTCTACCTCTTAAGCACTACACTTTTACACAACCAGGCAAAAATACTGAATAACCTTTATTTACCCAAATGTCATGAAGAGGAGCTCACAGAAAAGCCTTTTTTAATTGATTCCCAACACATCCGGGGCCCTCTTAATGCAGGACTAACAAACCACAGGACAGTAGGTCCTGGGTTTACAAAAGCAGATTTCAGTCAAAGGGTCTTGGGCCTTTTTTCACTTCCTTTTTGCATAATTATAATAATCCCTACTTGCAAAGCGTGAACATATCATCCCTTAAGGTTTCAAGGCGCTGGGGGCCACCGGGGAGATTAATTGAGCTATTGCCAGAGTCACATGACGCTGAGCTGAGCTGCCGCCGGGGATCGAACCGTGAGCCCCGCGTTCCAGAGTCAGCCGCGCAGGGCGCTGCGCCACACCTCTCCCTTGCATGAATTGTGTTGACGTACAAGGCCCTGCTGTAATATTCATGGCAGACACAAGCACCATCTACTCACACAGTGATCTGTTTTCATTTCAGGTAATGCTTGAAGATACCTTTGTTCCGATCACCCAAGGCTTGGTGATCCGCCACGTGGAAGTGCACCACGCAGGGACGTACCACTGCCAGCTCGAGGAGGAGGGGTTTCAATGGACGCTTCTGAAAATCCACCTAGTCGTTATTCCTGGAGGCCAACCACCACACCCGAGGGAAGCCGGGGTCAAAGGCCACTCGAAGGAGCAGAGCAACAGCTACCACCCTTGGTACAAAGATCTCATGAACCTCATCAACTACCCCTCCAAGATAGACTTCTACTGCGAGCAGATGTGGCAACGCGAGCCCAGGAAGAAGAAGAACAAGGCCGCGCTGGAGGCCGGCAGCGAGAGGAGAAGACTTGACGAGGACGTGTCCAATGTCAGTGCCCCAATGTCGATGAAGGGGGTCAAGAATAACAAACTGCTGCAGAAATCCCTACGGTCCCCTCGCAGCACCTAAACCCATCAACGCGGGGTCCAGGAGTGGGTTGGGAGAGTACAGCCCTCCATCCGCGCGACAAGGCTCAGACTGGAGTGATGTCTACAGTACTCCCTTGCATCTTCCTGTTGGTCCTCTCCATATCTGCCTTTCCCCTTTCTCTAGCTCACCTAGGAGGGGACTGCCTGCAGGATCTTCTCAAAGGCCTGCACTCCCACACCTGTCTTTGAAAAAGGCTAACTTTAGGGATGCGGATTTATGACACTTTTGAGACTTCTTACATCCCCACCAAGGCTAAGAATAACTTATGAAAGAGACCCTATTTGAGGGAGAGAACTCCAGAGACCCAGAAGCGTTCAGTAGACTTGGCCACATTTCTCAGAAAGAAGTCATTCTTTCATCAGAAAAAAATGATGTCTCAACTTTTTTTTCACTTGAGAACTCTGATATTCTTGGATCCAACTTATGGAGTTTTGTAGTAAAAATATCAGAATCAAGACGAATGCTGGACCTTCAGGAACATTCTGCTGTGCTCCTTTCCCCTGTCAGAAAAGAGGTCACCGGCCTATTGTCCTTCGTGGACACCGTACCTATCTCTGACAAAGATGGCCGCGTGGAATATCAGCACATTCTGATGATGGGAAATGGTTTTTGGGAATCCTTGTAAAGGCCTTGTCTGATTTCACCATTAGTCATAAGAACGTGTGTTGCTTGTCTAATACCTTGGAGCCCGTGTGTTGCTGTCAGCTGGGGTGAAGGGATGTGACGGTGTAGGCGGTGAGCCTACATCTCTGCTTGATGAGAAGTAACTACTATCTATGTTATTCATTTTTGCGAAGCACCTTAAGAGGGGGGTTATTTGAAAAGAACCCAGGTGTACAGTTTGAAACTTTAAGTTTAAAATACGTTGAGAAGGAAACATTCAGTGAGTATTTAATTTGGTTTGAAAATGTGAACATGTCTAGTTTGAGAAAGTCTGAAAGGCATTACAATTGTATTTTTTTTAACAGCTTCGCCCTTTCCCATGACTAGTCATCACTTGAACGTCACAGATGTACGATTCAAATTGTAGTCTTGGCCACGTAGTTGCCAGAGACAAGTCAATGGAATGTTAAATTGTTGTAAATCCTTCAAGTTCGAACTATAAACTTTTTATTAAACTAATTGTTTTCAAACCAAATATGTTTTGATCTAAAAGTTTCAAACTAAATGCTTTCCAACCAAAAGCTGGGAACTATTTTCCACATGCTTGTTTTAATATCACATAAATTAAAATCCCAAATGACGCATGCAGTAAACTTATGCATTCGGTACATGGGCGTGTGATGAAGTCATTGTGTGATCACAAGGTCTGTTTTATGCCAGCTTCCTGCTACTCGTGCTCTGCTATAATCCATGTCACAGTTGTCGCAGCCTAACCTACGTGGCGAATTGTGTGAATTTATCGCATGAAATACCATTGTCTATTTAAGACCTTTAAAGTTATCTCACCCCCCCCACCCCCCGAGATGGCAAGGACCCTAGGAGTTCTTATAGACACTAACTTATCCTTCAAGCCTCAGATCTTCTGTAATCAAAACTGCTTGCTGGATTCTCAGGATGCTAAGGAAATTTCCAAGATTCCTGCCCTGGGATGCCCAGAAAACTGTGGTACAGGCTCTGAGCTTGTCGAGACTCGACTATGCGAATATCTTTTCCTAGGCAAACCAGGTTACCTCATCCAGAAACTTCAAAAGGTACAGAGCATGGCCCTCGACTTCTGTTTAAACTTTAAATACACCTCATTTTCCCACTACCAAAGCCAGCTAGACCAGTGGAGAAGAGGGTCATCTTGAAAGGACTGACTGTGGCACACTCTGCTTTCTGCAGGACCGGCCCTAGATACTTACAGGGCAAACTGACCCCCTACTGTCCTGAAAGACCCTTGAGCTCTCAATCAGCCCACCTGCTGTGCATCCCCTTTACCAGACTAAAGAAATGGTCGGCTCGGCCTGCTCAGTGCTAGCAGCTAAACATTGGAACAAACTCCTAGTCGCCCTGAGAGGCGTCTCCGACAAAGACCTTCTGTAAACAACTAAAAATCCACCTCTTCAAAGACCAAGCTGGTTCCCCCTCCCTTCAGCTTTGGGCCTAGCGCCAAGACACTCTATCAGTAGCAGTGAACTATACAAATCCCAATGTTCATTCATTCATTCGTTCATTCAAAGGTGTCTGCTGAATCCTGTGACCCAGAACCCCACCCCAAGGCCTAACCCATTGTCTTCTGGGGGAGAATGGATTCATGCAGCCCATGGAGGGGGCAATCTACGGGAAGAGGTATGGGGCCATCAAGTGGCCAGTCAGAGTACTGCATTGGGAGACGTCCTGTGTTGGACTGCTGTCTACCTCCCAGCCACAGAGGGCGCTCCAGAGTCACAAGAAAAGGAGACTTATATAAGTGGACCTGTGTGCGCCACGTCTGAGGGAGCAGGCGACGGTGAGGGAAAGGAGAAGTGGAAAATACTGGATAAAGAGGCATGCCATGTTATTGGCTTTTTTATGTATGTGTAGATTTATACATCACTAATAATGATAAACACTTTGAGCCAGTGCTTGCCAATGGGGCCACCGGCACTTATTTTTAAAGACTGGCACTTATTTTTCCTCAGCAGACATTTACCAAGAGCAAGAGAGGGAAAAGCCCACACAGGAAAGAATGAGGATGAGAAAGACAGAGAAAATGTTGCGGAAGGAGAACACAGGATCCTGCAAGAGTTAGATAAAGTGAACAGGGGTGTCTGGTAGTGGATAAAAGAGGCACGAGGTGGACTGAAGTCTGCGCACACTTGGTATTCAGTGCGCTGACATTTAATAGCGCCGGTCACGAGCTTCTGAGCAGAGCTTTGGGCACCAGCACTTATTCTTTTACAAGTTAAGCTCTGGACACACGTTTGTTTTTTCTGTTGCCTGGTTTCTTCTCCTCTTCATTGTGACCTGCACTTGGCTGGATCACAAAACGCATTTGATTCTGGGATGTTTGAAAAGTCTCTCCTGGGTGCAGAACATCTGTACTCGGACTCTCCTTCTTAGACCCAGCGGTGCTTTGGTCAGGCTGGGGAGGAAGAAATAAATCGATCAGATGGCAATGTGTACCGAGATCTGAGAATGTCTCCTTAGCATGCCCTTCTAGGGCTGGCTACGGAGAGCTTTGGCTGTTGAATTGCTTCTTCAAAAAGGTCAATGAGGAATACAGAGAGAGAGTGGGCTTTGGGTCTCCCATTCTCGTCTTTGGCTTCAAGGTTTGTCGTTGCTTGGGTGGACCGTCGACCAAGGTCAAGGCATTTCAAGGATGGGTACAGTTTCCCACTCGTATTTCCATGAGGTTTTGGTGACGTGGCCTCAATAGTCCTCTTGTTGAAGATACAACACAACTTTACCTTGTCACTGAGAGCCAGTGTGCCTTCTTTGCTAAATGTACTTTGCTGGCAGGATGACATTCTGGTGGCTGATTTGTGGCCATTTTGTTTAGGAAGTGTGTACTGTTTGGAAGCCTTAGGGGTTCATTAGGACACAGGGTTACTAAACACCCTTGCACATTCATGGTTTGACTTTGTTGTCAAGATCACGTTAGATTTATGTCTCTTTCTAGCTCACACAGTGAAGACAAGTGCTCACATACTCTCTTAAAGATGCAACAAACATTCTGGCCTCTTATGTGTGTTCCACTGCTACAGCCATTGTGTTATTATACAATCATACAATTCTCATGTTAACAAAAATCACTACATGCTAATGACCCGCACCCGCCCTGCCTTAAGTAATTCACTTTGTCCACACACCGTGCCCTTTCCACTAACACGGCACTAAACTTTATTAACCAGTCTAAAAAAATCATCCCCTATAACAACAAAGTATTACCATCCTATTACAACTTACACCTTTTGACTACTACTTAACACATACTAAATAAATATATACCACTTTCATATTGTAAAAACACTCTTTTACTAATTTACATGAAGGCATAAATATTTGCTTAAATGCATAATAGTACTGTATTTAACCACCTTTTCTTTCATAACACTTTTCTGATACCTATCCCAAACTTCACCTTTCTTTTTGATTTTTTATATACCTCGAACCAATGCACAGCACTTTATATACCAAACATTATAACAATGTTAAATTAATACAAAATGCTTTCTTTATACTTAACAGCTCTAACTACAGCGTGTTAACAATGGCTAAAAACAAATAAATAATGGCCAAATGTATTTGCTTTTCTATTTCCACGAGATTTTTAAATTTCTTTGTGATTCAAGCCACACCAGTGGCTTGAATCCTTTCTTTCCGGGCGGTCTCAGAGGGTCCAGCTTGGTGAGCAGGTGTCTGACAGGGGTGCCCTCACGTGTGGCGTCCCCCAGGGCTCTGCATTGTCCCCGCTCCTTTTCAACATTTACCTCCAGCCACTGATAGCTGCCCTAGCGCGCATGAATTGCCAAGTCTTTAACTATGCGGATGACACTCAGCTCATCCTCCAGATCGACAACTCCCAACAGGCCTCCTCACGGATACACAACATTCTTAGATACACCGTGAACTGGATGACAACCAACTCCCTAAAAGTCAATCCTGACAAAACAGAGGTCCTGGTCATCCCCTTGAAGACTAACCCCTGGAGTGACCGGTTCTGGCCCCAAGAGCTTGGCATAACCCCCATGCCGGTCACGGCCGTAAAAAGTCTGGGCATCAAGATCGATGCTGATCTCTCTATGTCCAACCAAGTCGCGACCGTGACCGGTACTTGCACAGGCTTGCTGAGACAGATGCCCCCCTCCTTTAAAATGTAAAAAAAAAAAATGTAAGTCCATTTTTATATAGCGCAGCTACTCATCCTTACGGGTCTCAAGGCGCTGGGGGCCGGAGTGGAAATTAAGTGAGTTATTGCCCAGAGTCACATGGTGCTGAGCTGCCGCAGCCGGGGATCGAACCGTGAACCCTGTGCTCCGAAGTCAGCTGCCCTGGCCGCTGCACCACACCTCTCCACTCCTTTCAACTGCAGCGCTACAGATGATAGTATCTGCTACCATCTTGTCCAGATTGGATTACGGGAACGCCCTATACATCGGCCTACCGGAAAAGCTCACCAACAAATTGCAGGTGACCATGAATGATGCAGCTAGGCTGATCTTTAGGCTTCCCAGACGGGCGCACGCGACCCCTCTGTCGCGCAAGCTTCACTGGCTCCCCATCAAGCAGAGGGCAAAATTCAAGGGCCTTTGTATTGCCCACAAAGCAATCTACGGCCAGGCCCCGGCCTACATTAAAGAGCGCCTTGGAAACTATGTGCCGGGCCGGAATCTCCGGTCCTCCGAGAGCTGCCTGCTGGTGGTCCCACGGTTTAATACGGTATCCAAGGGAGGCAGAGCCCTCTCAGTCCTGCTCCCGCAACTTTGGAATAAACTGCCTAATGGCCTCCGCAAGGAATGCACTATCCTCCCCTTCAGGAAACGCCTTAAAACGCTCCTGTTCAGGGAGGCCTTGGACACAATCTAACCATCTGCAACGCGTGTTCCTGGGGGCTGTAGTGGGTTTCGGACCTCTCTCTCAAAGCGCTAAGAGACCTGCTGGTGATTATGCGCTATAGAAATAGCAGTTAACATTAACATTAACATATTTCAGGTTGTACATTGATGCCTGCATCTTTGGAGTTGCCTTCTAATAACAACACTTCTGTTCGTCCACGTGTGAATCTTGCTATTGCGTAGCCCATTTCTGTAACCATGCATCACCCCCCTATACCACCCCTATGCAACCATCTACTCCATCAAATTTATGGCAAATAAGCATTTTTACCAGATTTCCTCTTACAGAGGAATGTGTGGTCTGGGGCGCTCGAACCTCATTTACCCACTTGGTTCCAACTATGCTTGATTTTTTATATGACCTTGTTTCCAGTTGACACCCGTAACCTGCACAAATATTCACCATTTAGCCGCTGCACTGTGTCCGGCGGGCTCACTCTCTACTCAAACTCCTCAAAGCCTCTTGGGACATGCTACTTTGTCCTTAAATTCAACACGTCTGCCCTGGTGGGGAACGTGGCGGCCAGCTAGCGGCGGCTCGCGGAGGCTCCGGGAGTCGGGAGCATGGTTGACGGCGTGTCTGCAGCTTTACAGTTTTCTTCCCATTTTCTTCAGAGGAGGCAATATGCGCTAGAGGATATTTATTGAAACGGGGATTGTTTCCCCTGCTAAAAAGCAACATTTTGCTTACCGGTAGATGCGGCGGAAAGAAGAGGATTCATCTCCGCGCCTCACGCCGTCTGTGATCACGGCGGCAACAGAGCTGGAGGCCGTAGCGGCGGCGGTGAAACAGCCTGGAAAGGACCCTCGGGATCCGTGATGGTCCCGTGCAGCCCTGGAATTGAGTTGGAGGCGGAGAGCGGTCGCACGCATTCCTGTCTGGGGCGGTGGGGGCAGGGGCAGCACCAGTGCGCTGGTTGCAAGCGAGTCAGTAGGAGCCCTGCAAGACACAGAGAGCACACCAGTGGATGCAGGTAGGGGGGAGAGTGTGTTACAGGGGAGCAAGAGGGGGAGTAAGGGGAGTGCCGCCCGCGCAAAGCATTCCAGGAAGATTTCTAAGGGTGAAAATAAAGTTCCCAGGGAACAATTTAATTCTGTGGAAGCGCTATCAGTTGAGGGTGTGAAAGGGGAGATAGTCGCACAAACCACACAGAAGGGAAAATACTCCTTAAGAAGTGCAGTGGCAGGGCCAGTCTCAGGGCCTTTATTAACCAGTAACATAACCTTGCAAGAGACTTTAAAAGTGGTCGAAACTGCTAATACCCGGCTAGGCCTTACTGAGATAGACTGAAGAGGGGGGCAGCCTCAAGAAGGGAAAATCAAGGAAATTAAGAGCACCTCCTCAACAGCATAAAGTAAGAGTTACACCTTCATTGAGAACTTTTTTCAAGGTAATGCCAAAAACTTTGATATTGAAACACCCAGGTACCCCTACGCTAAATAATACCGCATGTCTCTTAGGAAGTAAGACGGAGACAATAACTAGCCCTAACAGGTTCCAAGTGCTGGCTGACGACCCACAGTTAGTGGACGAAATCGCCCCGGGTGAGGACACAGTTATGCCCCCGCAGCTTGAGTTACAAAAAGCCTCGCACTCTGGGGATACCGCCCAGAGCCAGACAGTAATAACAGATTTGAAGGTGGGACCTTCTAGTCAGGCAGCACCACAGTCAGTTTCAGACCTGATTCAGTTACTGACGACAGAGGTCAGAAGTAGATTTGAGATCTCCGTTCTAACCAGGCTGAGATTAGGTCAGCATGTGAGAAAATGGAGAACAAATTGGATGCTCTCGCGGCTAGAACTGTAGCTCTTGAAATAGCAGTGAAGGGTTAGAGTCTCAAACTGAGGAAAACAAGAAAGGGATCCCCCTGTTAAAGGAAAGTGGGATGGGTGCTAAAGAAAAGCTTGAATCCCTTGAAAATGCTCAAAGAAGGAATAACCTCCATTTGCTGAAAATCCCAGAGGGGGGGAGGGAGAAAACCTAAAGGAATTTGTAGTGAGGTTGAATAGAGCAGGGACCCAAGTTGACTGTACAGAGCAAGACCTTATGGCGGACATCCAGAGGGTTCATAGAGACCCGTTTAGGTTAACCCCTAACAAGACTAAACCAAGGAAAATCTTAATCCACTTCCATACATACAGGATAAAAGAGGACATTCTTGCTAACGCCCTAAAAATGAAATCATTAATGGTAGACGGAATTAGCTTTGAAATAAGATCAGACGTATCATCCATCACCACAAATGGGCAATGGGAGCTGGGGAAATTATTGGAGCCCCTGAAGAAGTTAGGCGCCACCGCACAGTTAAAAGTTCCCGCAACCGTACGGGTAATGCATAATAACAAAATGCATACATTTTGGTGGGTGGAGGATGCAGAGAATTTTTTCCAATCGATCTCAGAGGGGGGACAAGCTAGAGGAATTGAGGAAAGTAAATCCCACCCCCCCCCCCCGGTAGCTAACCTGTCATTAATATCCTCAGGTCAAGTAAATAATGTTAATGGGTAAAAAGCTGTGAAGAGCAGTAAATAGCGACAAGGTATATTGCATCCTTCCGACTCCAGGAGGGGCCCCATAGGCCTAGATAGAGACCATGGAGGTAGGGAAAGGAGGGTTCTCCGGGGTCGGTGTCATGGGGGGACTGGGTGGGGTAAGGGTATGGGTCACTGGGTGGGGAGCAGCGGGAAAAAATCAAAACAAATATGTCCTGTTCGCCTTAGTATAGTTTCCAGCGCCCTGAAGGCTGGAAAAACTCGGCCCATTCGATGAGTGAAAAGAGTGCCCAGTTGAAGGTTCTCTCTTGGAACGTGAATGGATTAAGAGTTAAATATAGGAGGGAGAAGATTTTACAATACTTAAAAGACACCCCGGCACAGATCCTAATATTGCAGGAAACGCACTTAACAGATATAGAAATGAGAGGTCTTTACAAGTCTAGGCACTGGGTTCAGAATCTTATCTGTACTACCCAACAACTAACTATTAAAGGAGTGGCAATTCTGATTAAAAGGTGTCCACATATCACTGTAGAAGATAGTAAAGTAGACAGAACAGGTAGATGGGTCATAGTGAAAATTAGGTTCTTTCATTATAAGTTCACACTGGTTGGATACTATGGGCCTAACATAGATGATCCCAGTTCTCTTTCGGGATTGCTCATGGAGTTATTAAGTTTTCCCGATCCTATAATTTTAGAAGGAAATTTTAATGTAGTCCTAGACCCAAAATTGGACCGTTCATCTAGCAGCCGAGCAATTTTGAACAGCAAAATGTGATTCTTGTTAAAGTCCTCTTTGAGACAGCTAGGTTGGGTGGATATCTGGAGAGATAAAATGGGCACTAAAAGAGGTTTCACTTTCTATAACAAAAAGTATGGACACCAATCAAGACTAGATTTCTTTTTAATAGATCAAAATCTGAAAAGATGGGTGAAGGATGTAAAACACCTAGGTGCACATTTATCAATCAATCAATCAATCAGGCATTTATAAAGCGCGCTACATACCCGTGAGGGTCCCAAGGCGCTGTGGGGGGGGAGGGGGTGCCGCAGCTAGAGGTCGAAGAGCCAGGTCTTGAGTAGTCTCCTGAAGGTCTGAGGGTCCTCTGTCTGCCGGAGGTGGAGGGGGAGGGAGTTCCAGGTCTTGGCGGCGCGGTAGGAGAAGGATCTGCCTCCGGAGGTGGATCTGTGGATGCGTGGGACGGCGGCCAGGGAGAGGTCGGCGGAGCGGAGTCTCCTGTTGGGTGCATAGAATGACAGTCGGTTGTTGAGGTAGGCCGGGCCGGTGTTGTGGAGTGCCTTGTGTGCGTGGGTGAGGAGCTTGAAGGTGATTCTTCTGTCGATGGGAAGCCAGTGCAGGTTTCTCAGGTGTGGGGTGATGTGGTCTCGGCGGGGGACGTTGGTGATCAGGCGGGCGGAGGCGTTCTGGATTCTTTGGAGTCTGCCGATGAGTTTGGCTGGGGCTCCGGCGTAGAGGGCGTTGCCGTAGTCGAGTCTACTGCTTCATGAGGGCGTGTGTGACGGTCTTTCGTGTGTTGGTGGGGATCCATTTGTAGATCTTGCGGAGCATGCGGAGGGTGTAGAAGCAGGTTGATGAGACGGCGTTGATCTGGTTGGTCATGGAGAGTTTCGAGTCGAGGATGACTCCCAGATTGCGTGCGTGGTTGGTTGGTGTAGGAGCGGTGCCTAGTGAGGTGGGCCACCATGAGTCGTCCGAGGCTGATGGGTTGGGTCCGAGAATGAGGATCTCTGTCTTGTCTGTGTTGAGTTTGAGTCGGCTTTCTTCCATCCAGTCGGCGACAGCCTTCATGCCGCGGTGGAGGTTGGCTTTAGCGGTGTGGGGTTCGTTGGTGAGGGAGAGGATCAGTTGGGTGTCGTCGGCGTAGGAGATGATGTTGAGGTCGTGGAGTCTGGCGATGCGTGCGAGCGGGGCCATGTAGACGTTGAAGAGCGTCAGGCTGAGGGATGATCCTTGTGGGACACCGCAGATCGTTTTGGTGACTCCGGAGTGGAATGGGGGAGGCGGACTCTTTGGGTTCTGTCGGAGAGGAAGGATGTGATCCAGTCCAGGGCCTTGTCGCGAATCCCTGCGTTGTAGAGGCGTGTACGTAGCGTGTGGTGGCATACGGTGTCGAAGGCAGCGGAGAGGTCGAGGAGGATGAGGGCTGCTGTCTCCCCGTTGTCGAGCAGGAGCCTGATGTCGTCTGTGGCGGCGATGAGGGCGGTCTCGGTGCTGTGGTTCTTGCGGAAGCCTGACTGGGAGGGGTCGAGGATGTTGTTGTCTTCTAGGTAGCGGGTGAGCTGGGTGTTGACTATCTTTTCGATGACCTTAGCTGGGAACGGAAGGAGGGAGATGGGCCGGAAGTTCTTAAGGTCGCTCGGGTCCGCCTTGGGTTTCTTCAGTAGGGCGTTGATCTCGGCGTGTTTCCAGCTCTCCGGGAAGGTTGCGGTCTTGAAGGAGAGGTTGATGATGTTGCATAGGTGGGGTGCGATGGAGCTGTTGGCCTTGTTGATGACGTGGTGGGGAAGAGGGTCGGACGGGGCGCCTGAGTGGATGGAGTTCATAGTCTTGCTGGTGTCCTCGGTGGTGGTGCTGGTCCATACTGTGAGGTGCTCGTGGTCGGTGGGTGTCGGGGGGGCCGGGGTGGTGAGGTTGGCGGGGTCTGGGCGTGGATTGAAGCTGTCGTGAATATCGGTGATCTTGCGGTGGAAGAAGTCAGCGAGGGCGTCGCAGAGGGCTTGTGACGGGGGAATGTCGTTGGTGCAGGAGCTGGGGTTGGAGAGTTCCTTTACGACGTTGAAGAGTTCCTTGCTATTGTGAGCGTTGTTGTCTAGGCGGTTCTTCAAGGCGGCTTTCTTGGTGGTCCTGATGAGGTGGTGGTGGTTCCGGATGGCGTCTTTGAGGGCAGCGTGGCTGTCGGGTGTTTTTTCCTTGTGCCAGGTGTTTTCCAGTCTCTGACAGGTGCGCTTGGAGGCTAGGAGCTCTGGGGTGAACCAGCTGGCTCTCTGGCTGGCGTCTCTGTGGGCGGTCTGTCTAGTTGGGGCGATGGCGTTGGCGCAGTCTTCCATCCAGAGTCTGAGGGTGTGGGCTCCTTCCTCTGGGTCGGAGGGGTTGGTCGGGGGTTGAGTGCGAGGTGTGTTTGCAGTGATTCCTTGGTGATTTTGCTCCAGTGGCGTCCGGGGGTTTGTAGGGTGCGGTGGTGTGAGACGGGTTTCTGGAAGGTGAAGTGGACGCAGCGGTGGTCGGTCCAGGTGAGTTCGGAGGCGTGGCTGAAGACGACGTGGGGACTGGAGGAGAAGATAGCATCGAGCGTGTGGCCGGCGATGTGGGTGGGCGTCGTGACGATCTGCGTCAGTCCTAGGGTGGAGAGGTTGTCGATCAGGGTGGAGGAGTTGCTGTCGTTGTTGTTTTCCAGGTGGTAGTTCAGGTCGCCGAGTAGGATGTAGTCGGTGGAGGTCAGAGCGTGCGCGCAGATCACTCTGCAATAACTTTAGTCTTGGATCTACCAGTTAAATTACCACAGAGGAGGTGGACATTGGATCGTGTCATATTATTGGAGGAATCTGTGATTGAAAAGTTGAGTGTCGAGACCCGGGAGTTTTTTGGGAACAAACTTGATAGTGCCCCATTGGGGATTGTGTGGGACGCCTAAAAGGCCTTTCTAAGGGGGTATATAACATCCTTACAGATATCTAGACAGAAGATCCATAGAGATGAAGTAGGGGGAATAGAACGGAGCATCCAGCAGTTGGAACAGCAGCTATTAGTTTCAGGGGCGGAACAGGAAGAAGGACATATACAAGCATCTCTCCAGACTCTCAGATTGGAACTAGCTGGGGTGATCGAAGAGAGATTAAGGAAAAGGTGGCAAGTAAGCAAACTTGCGCACTTTGAATACAGGGAAGGGTGTGGAAAACTCCTAGCCTGGAAAGCTAAAAATGACCTGGCAAAAGGGTTCATAAAGGAACTTAGAAATGAGGGATCAGGTAACAACTTTACAACCAGCGAAGAAATAGAAAAGGCCTTTCATGATTATTTCGAAAAGGTATATCAAGAGCAATTGCGAGTAACGGAAGAGGATATTGAGGCTTGGTTGGGTCAGGATGTTCCGGCTAAAATCGAGGATAGAGAGGCTGGTAACCTTAATAGCCCCATTATAGGGAATGAAACCCGACCGGCGAACCAAACAGCGGAGGGGCAGGTAATGGGCTGCTACTATGGAGAAGTTAAGTTAACCTCTTCACGACCGCACGGTTATGCCGAGGAGGCCAACCTTTACTAATCGAGGGGTTGGAATCAGGAACGCCAATCAGACATTCTGATAAGCGCAAAGACGCCCACACACCTAATTTCTAGGTACCATAGGAATACAGAGTGTCGTCTTCTCTGATTCCTAGTTTTATTTTTCTCATTTCACATCACGGTCCTGAAGAAGCGCAACAGGATCCATTAGGGACCAAGCCTGAAACATGTCAACCTGAACCTCACTTTCACTCACACTTGCGGATAAGAGAGTAGCAAGATAATACTCACTCCTCTACTATATTTGTCTAAAAGAGATTCTCCTTATCCCCTGTTTTTTAATCTTACCACCCGGACCTCTAAATAAAATTCTGTTTTGGGTACAGTGGGGGTAATTTTAATTCACTCACACAGTTTTTAGACCCACACACCCACACGCACAACTGCGGCGTCTCACCTAAAAGATCTCCGAAAAAGAGCCCTCTTGCGGGGCCCGTGGGGGACAGTAGCGCCACCCCCACGAGGAGCACATGCCCGATGATGAAGCATGACACCCGCATGGGTGTGTGAAGGCACTTTTTCTAATAGGAGAAATTCCCCCACCTTCATCGAGGTCCAACCCTCACCACAAATGAGGCCACATTCTTGAATCTTTCTTTCAGCAACCCGAATAGGCTTCCTCTTATCTCTCTCCAGTAGGAACAGTTACCCCCTAGTGATTACAATGAAATTAGGAAGGCCATAATGACTGGGAAATCTGGGAAAGCGGCAGGTCCAGATGGTATACTGGCTGAATTTTATAAGTGCTTGAGTGAGGTTCTCATCCCTATTATGGAGAAGCTATTCTCACACATCTTCGAGGAAGGTAGGGACATGACAGCATCCTGGAATGAAGCCACAGTCACACTGGTTTTAAAGCCAGCAAAGCCACCCAACTCTTGTGACTCATATAGGCCTATCTCTCTGCTTAATTGCGATTATAA
The DNA here is from genome assembly GCA_963921515.1 of Calotriton arnoldi. Taxonomy (NCBI): domain Eukaryota; kingdom Metazoa; phylum Chordata; class Amphibia; order Caudata; family Salamandridae; genus Calotriton; species Calotriton arnoldi. The sequence goes on from CAWUFW010002197.1 coordinate 759,383, forward strand.
AATCTTCGCTAAGATTTTAGCAGAGAGGTTAAATGGGGTGGTGGGGGGCCTTCTGCATGAGGATCAAAAAGACTTTGTTCGAGGAAGAGGGATTCAGGACCTGACCTACAATCTAATCGGAGCGATAGATTTAGCTACACTTCACAAAACTCCCCTGACCATTATCACCTTAGATGCTACTAAAGCGTTTGATAGGGTAAACTGGCCCTATTTGCAAAAAATATTAAGGCTGTGCAACTTAGGAGACAACTTCTGTAGGACCGTGAGCCTGATGTATCAAACGCCCACAGCCAGGGTCTTGGTGAACGGGAATCTATCAGCCTCTTTCAAAATCCAGAGGGGAACTAGACAGGGGTGCCCTTTATCCCCCTTACTTTTTAATTTATATATAGAGCCCCTGGCTGTAAAAATCAGGCAGGAGGGCAGAATCCTCCCTTTTAAATACAACAGTTGGGAGAAGAAGGTGGCTTTGTGCGCTGATGATTTGATGGTGTACACCTCAGATCTGCCCTCGGCGGTTCCAATATTGTATAATTTGGCCTCCCAATTTGGTCGTATTTCAGGCTATGAAGTAAATGCAACAAAGACGGAGTCCATGGCCTGGAATATGATCACACAACAAGGGAACATCAAAACGGAGATAAGATATCTGGGCGTCATGGTCACACAGGACATTGAGAGAATTCCAGAAATCAACTTAAAAAAAGTCAGCAAGGAGATTAGCAAGTGACCATAATTGGAAGGTAAATCTGATAAAAAGGATGATCTTCCCCAAACTCATTTTTATATTCCAAAACATCCCCTTGGTGTTCAGGGAAATCTGGCTTAAGAAACTGCAGCCCGAGATAAGTAGTTTTATCTGGGCCTCCAAAGGCACATGTATTTCGTGGAAAAAACTCTGCAGGAAGAAAATTAAGGGGGACTGTGCCTGCCAGATTTAATTTATTATGTATGGGTCTTCCTACTGAGGAACGGGAAAATGCTGTTGAATGAAACGGACGGTTCAGATATCGGAAGAAAGTTCAAGGTGATGCTCTTAGATGTGAAAGGGGGGAGCAAGGTTTCATCTATAAATTTGGAGATCCCAAATACTTTAAAAAGGTTCTCTTAGAGATCTTTCATGGACTAGCCACCACGTGGTACAGAATTTGAAAGGAGCTAAAAATTAATTATCATAGTGCCTTAGCTACGATTTGGGATGCTCCTGGCTCTCCGGAATGGACAAAGGACTCTTTGGCGGTTCCTCTGAGGAAAGCCGGAATATCGTGTTGGAAGCAGCTAGTCGATGCTGGTGCTCTACCACCTTTGGAAAAGTCGCAGGGCATAACGGATAATGAATTATCTAGGTTCAAATATTTGCAATTGAGAAGTAGGCACCAAGCAGTCGGACCAGGTGTTGGTACCCCGAACGAGTGGGAATCTGCGCTAACAAAGAAAGTGGCAAAAAAGAAAGAGGTGGCAAACCTATACTGGCTCCTGATCGATCTTTCAGAGGGGGATTTTAAACTGCCGACGGAGCTGTGGGAAAAGAGCTTGCCGGGGATGCACCTAGAAGAATTATAGCAAGTGTCTTGCGACATTTTGTATTCCACAGTGCAGGCTGCGACTTTAAAGAGAAACCACATTTTTTTGTCTCCATAGGGTTTATTGGACACCCTTAAGGCTTTCCAAATTTGGGAAGGGTGCCACTCCGAAATGCCCCAAGTGCTTCCAAGAAAAGGTATACAATACCCACATGTTCTTGTACTGTCCAACACTGCAACGTTTCTGGGCCGATGTAAGTAATGGTATTTCTACAATGCTCGGAAGGCACCTGCAGGTAAGCCCAGAATTGGTCTTTTTTGGGGTTCCGGTATGGCATGAATCTCTATCTGTTGACAACAAAAAACTGATGTTTTATTTAATTTTACTGGCCCGAAGGGAAATCTGTAAAAACTGGATAAAAAATGTCCCCCCGACTGTAAGAGATTGGATCAACTCTGTGAAATATATAATTAAGTTGGACAGGTTATCACCGAAAAAGAAGAGAGATTTTTGGTTACCATGTGCAAGTTGGCTGGAATCTGTGGTCCTATGATTATGCCTCTACACTGAGATACTTCACCACTCCGGTTACCTTCTGGACAGCTCTGAGAGAGAGACGATCTTAACCATGTAAGGAGAGGTTCTGTGTAAAGTGCAATACCTTTGGAACAGAGTTCTCTGGTCGGTACCGATCAAGTAGGGGGGCCCCAGAGAATCCCCAACTATCTCTGTTTTTATCTAAGGCGAATGAGGACTAAAAAATAAAAAATAAATAAAGAAAAACACGTCTGCCCTGGTATTTGTGTAAGATGCAGGGAGACAGTTAGAGTCCAGCGCTGGTCAGTTCTCCAGCACCCTGTTCATAGCATTTATCACATTATTTAATTCACTGTTTTTTGGTAACACATTTTCATCAAAAGTGTTTAATCAAAATACAAAAACCCTCATTTACAATATTTTGGCGTAGGGCAGCGCAGCTAGCCTTCCTGCTGCGCTGCTCTACGTCAAAAGAAAAGGGCAGGAATGCACCGTATCTGTGCGATACGGCACATTCCTGTCCTCTTTTACAGTGCTGGTGCAAAAATGGCTGCCATGAGCCAACGCAGGCACCCTTGCACCATGGTGCAAGGGTGTCTGAATGGAAATCAGGTTGTTTTTGTGGGGAAAGGACCCCTTCCTTCACAAAAACAACCCTTATGCCACCCCTGGGGAGGCAAAAGCTTGTGACGCATTCCCAGGTTTACAGCGTGTTGTAAATCAGGAAATGTGTCAAATGCCGTGGGTGTTACGTGGTAACACCCACCGTAACACCCATGGCATGCCTCCCCATCTCTGAGTGAGGCAACGCAACGACTTGCACTGCGTTGCCTCACACCATATATGTGAGGCCATAAAAGTCACGCAGGGTGGCTTTACGTGGCCTTGTAGATATGGGTAAACCCAGTGTGCCGCCGGTGCAAGTGTGCCTGTGCTAACACATGACAGGAACATATCTCATAGATATGGTGCATTCCTGCCCTTTTCTTAATATTTCTTATCTTTCACACTGCGCTGGCATACAATTCAGTGCCTTTCACCAATGCAGGCACCCTTGTACCATGGTGCAAGGGTGTCTGCCTTTTGGGCAGGATTTGTTTAGTGTAGGAAGGGAAACCTTCCTGCACAAAAACAATCCATGGATGTGTTTTCCTTGTTCTATGTGTGCTGCAGAATGCAGCATACGTGGAAAGAGGAAAAAACTAGGTGAAAGGAAAACATTTCTTCTTGTTATGCCTGCTCTGGGGAGGCGTGGGGCATCATTTACAATTTGTTTGGCGCAGGGAAGTGCCGCAAGGCTTCTTGCTGTGCTGCCCTGCGTCAAAAGGAAAGGGCAGGAATGAGCTGTATTAATGAAATAAGGTACATTCCTGTCCTTTCTGCCGGCGCACAAATTGGTGACTAGCGCCAACGCAGGCACCCATGCACCATGGTGCAAGGGTGTCTGTGTTGTTAGCACAATTGTTTTTGTGAAGGAAGGGACACCTTTCTGCACAAGAGCAATCAATGGAGGTGTTTGCATGGAAAGGGAGAAAAACCAGGAGAAATAAAGTTATTTCTCCTCGTTACGCCTCCCCTGGGGAGGCGCACAGTTTTGACGCATTTTCAGGTTTACAGATCCTTGTAAATCTTGGAATGTGTCAAAATGCATGGGTGTTGAATGGGGAAGCCCACTGCAACGCCTGTGGAACACCTCCTTGTAAGTTAGAGTAAGGCAAGGGAGCATTTTGCTCTGCCTTGCCCTAGTGCATATCTATGAGGCCATGCAAAGCCACTCAGAGTGGCTTGGCGTTGCCTCACAGATATGATTGAGAGGCCTGCGCCACCGGAGCGTCATAAAAAGTGATGCTCTGGCTGCACAGGCCTTTTGTAAATAAGGGCTGTAAGGTTTTGGTGCTGCTCCAGGTTTACATGATTTTGTAAATCTGGCGCAGCGTCAAAATCCATGGGTGTTGCGTGGGAACGCCCGCCACAATGCACATGGCCCTTGATGCAGAGTAAGGCAACGCAGTGCTTTGCGCTGCCTTGCCTTACTCCATATCCATGAGGCCATGCAGAGCCACGCAGGGTGGCTTTGTGTTGCCTCATAGACAGGGCCGGACTGGCCGTAACGGGCACCGGGCATTTCCCCGGTGGGCCGCTAGGGTGGGGGCTGGTTTTGGGCCCCCTGGGGGCCGTTTTTGTCACCGGGGGCTGGCAAAATCGGCCCCCTGTAACAAAATCGGTCGAAACCGGCCGTAGCAAACAGCTCGGCCGCACCCCCTCTGCCCCCTCCTGGGGGCCGGCCAAGCAGTTTGCCAGGTCCGGTTTCGGTTCCCAGTCCGGCCCTGCTCATAGATATGATTGAGAGGCCTGCGCCGCTGGAACGTTACAAAAAGTGATGCTCCGGTGGCGCAGGCCTCTTGTAAATAAGCCCTTCTGTTCAACAAAGCGGCCCTGAAACCAGCTTCAATAAAGCTTCTATAATGTTGTATCCTGCGGGGCAGACACACACAAACACGTATGCACGCACTCACACACACACAGCACAAAAAGCTTATTGGCGTTACCAATGCTTGTTGACATTTAGCTGCTCTCTTGTACATCCACTGTTTCAGTATTTCTGAGGCCTAGCTTTTATTTAAAACCAAAGCCCCGAAATCAAGCACAAGTGAATTTCTGCAGCCTAACACTCACTGCTCACCGGGGCTGCAAATAAAACAAAAAACTGTCACTCTTTACAAAGTTTCTGAAACTCTCAGGTACGTTGAGCAAGAACCTGTAGAGGTGGGGTGTGAGGGGTGCAGGGCGTGGCCACAGGCCAAGCCCTGCGGCCAATCCATGCCGCTCACGACGAACAGAGACAACCAATAGCCTGAAGAGAGGGGGTGCATTCTTCAGCGGCCACCTGATCCCCAAACACCGGGTGCGAGGGGAGGGGGCGCAGCCCTGACTACTCGTTAAAGTTCATTACACTTAGGCTCTTTTCATTGTGTTCACAACACTGTGATGAAAGGTCTCGAAAGCAGGGTATCAATATTGTTTCATTTATACTAATGCAGCTTTGGAGCGGCTCCTGGCTCATGATTTGATGACTTCAGACAGGGCTTTAAGTGGGAAGAAAAAACTGGGGGGTCTCTCAAAGGGGCGTGGCCAATTTAATTAAGGGTGTGGCTTAAAACACTTAAGCTAAAAATCTGTGCTTAGCATAGTGTGCTGCCCGACTTGTATTTGGCTGATTCTGTCATTGCATCCAGATATATGATACAACAAGTAACATCATACCTACAACAAGTCAGGACTATTGGTTTTGTCAATGGTTGTTAGTTTCATAAGATTAATAAGCAGCAACTGTGGCTTGAATATAATATTGAAAAAGTTTCCACTTAAAGCCCTGGTGACACCACAACAATGTTGCTGCTCCCGAGTTTCAAAAAGAGAAGGGAAACCCAGAGAGAAAAACTCTCTTTAAAGGATTTTCCTTCCCCTACAACGCTCGCCTGGCATGACGTCATGCTGTAACTTCACTAGTGAGAAGTGAGCAGTGTGAGCAGCGCACATCGATGTGCCTGCTGTCACTGCAGTCCAGAAAAAAAAGGACCATGTGCCAGGGCACAAAACAGAGCCCGATAGAGACCCATTTCGAGGCCTCCTTTAAAAAACTGCCGGTGCTCAGCACCGGTGAGACCCGGCCCACTTAAAGCCCTGACTTCAGAGCGCTTCTCAGCTCCATGCTCCTGAGTCGATGGATTTCTTTCCTAATCTGCCTTTTACCGCGTCCCTGGAGCATCCCTTCTTTACCATCCTTTTAGTTGGATGACTTGTGTCCTTCCCAGAGGCGCAACTAGAGCCACATTTCGGGGGGGGCTACTAAAAATTTCGGGGGGTAATTCTTCCAGCGATAGTCAGAGTGGAGATGCAGGGGCTCTAATAAGGGGTGAAAAACAACAAAGCCTCGTTAACAAGTAAATGGTCTTTTAAAGACCTGTGAAGTACTCGGGTGCGGCTGTGTGTGCCCGGGAAGCTGTCTCAGCCCGGGCTGCCATACACGACGGGGGGTGGGTGGGGGGGCTGAAGCCCTTTGAGCCCAATGGGCGTTGCGCGCCTGGTCCTTCCACTGCTGACATCAGGGAACTATAATGCACCATCCCATATTCATGGCTACAAACATCACGATAATTTAATATCCATATGCATGAGAATGTTACTCATATTGTAAACGTCCTATAAACTTGGTACATGAAATTAGGATGACGTGTGGGGCCTGCCCAGTCTCGCTCTGATCTGCATTACAAGGATGTTCCGCATCGCTCGTCACTGAACGGACGGAGCGTGACTCACTGAACCCTCTCACCTCAGCAACCGCTCCCATGGAGTGGCATGAGCCACTGAACCCCCACACTCCAGCAACCAGCCCCATTGGGCTCCCATGGAGTGGCATGAGCCACTGAACCCCCACACTCCAGCAACCACCCCCATTGGGCTCCCATGGAATAGCGTGACTCACTGAACCCCCACACTCCAGCAACCACTCCCATTGGGCACCCACAGAGTAGCGTGACTCACTGAACCCCCACACTCCAGCAACCACTCCCACTGGGCACCCACAGAGTAGCATGAGCCACTGAACCCTCACACTCCAGCAACCACTCCCATTGGGCTCCGAGGAAGTAGCGTGACTCACTGAACCCTCACACTCCAGCAAACACTCCCATTGGGCTCCGAGGAAGTAGCGTGACTCACTGAACCATCACACTCCAGCAACCACTCCCACAGAGAAGCGTGACCCACTGAACCCTCACACTCCAGCAACCACCCCCATTGGGCTCCCACAGAGTAGCATGACCCACTGTACCCTCACACTCCAGTAACTGCCCCATTGGGCTCTGAGGGAGTAGCGTGACTCACTGAACCCTCACACCTCAACAACCACTCCCACGGAGAAGCGTGACTCACTGAACCATCATACTCCAGCAACTGCTCCCATTGGGCTCCCATGGAGTAGTGTGACTCACTGAACCCTCACACTCCAGCAACCACTCCCACTGGGCTCCCACAGTGTAGCGTGACTCATTGAACTCCCCCACCTCAGCAACCACCCCATTGGGCTTCCACGAAGTAGCGTGACTCACTGAACGCTTACACTCCAGCAATGACCCCACTGGGCTTCCATGGAGTACTGTGACTCATTGAACCCTCACACTCCTGCAACCACTCCTATTGAGCTCCGATGGAGTAGCGTGACTCACTGAACCCTCACACCTCTGTAACCACTCCCACAGAGAAGCGTGACCCACTGAACCCTCACACTCCAGCAACCACCCTCATTGGGCTCCCACAGAGTAGCATGACCCACTGAACCCTCACACTCCAGTAACTGCCCCATTGGGCTCTGAGGGAGTAGCGTGACTCACTGAACCCTCACACTCCAGCAACTGCTCCCATTGGCTCTGAGGGAGTAGCGTGACTCACTGAACCCTCACACCTCAACAACCACTCCCACGGAGAAGCGTGACTCACTGAACCATCATACTCCAGCAACAGCTCCCATTGGGCTCCCATGGAGTAGTGTGACTCACTGAACCATCACACTCCAGCAACCAGTCCCACTGGGCTCCCACAGTGTAGCGTGACTCATTGAACTCCCACACCTCAGCAGCCACCACCATTGGGCTTCCACGAGTAGCGTGACTCACTGAACCCTTACACTCCAGCAATGACCCCACTGGGCTCCCACGGAGTACTGTGACTCATTGAACCCTCACACTCCTGCAACCACTCCTATTGGGCTCCGATGGAGTAGCATGACTCACCAAACCCCACACACTCCAGCAACGGATCCTATTGGGCTCGCGATGGAGTAGTGTCACTCACTGAACCCTCACACCTCAACTACCACTCCCACAGAGAAGCGTGACTCACTGAACCCTCACACCTCAGCAACCACTCCCACAGAGAAGTGTGACTCACTGAACCCTCACACCTCAGCAACCACTCCCACTGAGAAGCGTGACTTACTGAACCCTCACACCTCAGCAACCACTCCCACGGAGAACCGTGACTCACTGAACCCTCATACTCCAGCAACCGCTCCTATTGGGCTCCGAGAGTGTAGCGTGACTCACTGAACCCCCACACCTCAGCAACCACCCCCATTGGGCTCCCACGGAGTAGAGTGACTCACTGAACCCTAACACCTCAGCAACCACACCTACGGAGAAGCGTGACTCACTGAACCCTCACACCTCAACAACCACTCCCACTGAACCCCCACACTCCAGCAACCACCCGCATTTGGCTCCCACAGAGTAGCGTGACTCATTGAATTCTCACACCTCAGCAACTGCTCCCATTGGGCTCCCACAGAGTAGCATGACTCACAGAACCCTCACACTCCAGCAACCGCTCGCACTGGGCTCCAAGGGTGTAGCGTGACTCACTGAACCCCCACACCTCAGCAACCACCCCCATTGGGCCCCCACAGAGTAGTGTGACTCACTGAACCCTCACACATCAACAACGCAACCACTCCCACGGAGAAGCGTGACTCACTGAACCATCATACTCCAGCAACCGCTCCCATTGGGCTCCCATGGAGTAGTGTGACTCACTGAACCCCCACGCTCCAGCAACCACCCCCATTCAGCTCCCACAGAGTAGCGTGACTCATTGAACCCTCACACCTCGGTAACTGCCCCCCTTGGGCTCCCATGGAGTAGCGTGACTCACTGAACCCTTACATTCCAGCAATGACCCCACTGGGCTCCCACGGAGTACTGTGACTCATTGAACGCTCACACTCCTGCAACCACTCCTATTGGGTTCCGATGGAGTAGCATGACTCACCGAACCCCCACACTCCAGCAACGGATCCTATTGGGCTCCGATGCAGTAGCGTGACTCACTGAACCCTCACACCTCTGTAACCACTCCCACAGAGAAGCGTGACCCACTGAACCCTCACACTCCAGCAACCACCCCATTGGGCTCCCACAGAGTAACATGACCCACTGAACCCTCACACTCCAGTAACTGCCCCATTGGGCTCTGAGGGAGTAGCGTGACTCACTGAACCCTCACACTCCAGCAACCGCTCCCATTGGCTCTGAGGGAGTAGCGTGACTCATTGAACCCTCACACCTCAACAACCACTCCCACAGAGAAGCGTGACTCACTGAACCATCATACTCCAGCAACAGCTCCCATTGGGCTCCCATGGAGTAGTGTGACTCACTGAACCCTCACACTCCAGCAACCACTCCCACTGGGCTCCCACAGTGTAGCGTGACTCATTGAACTCCCCCACCTCAGCAACCACCCCATTGGGCTTCCACGAAGTAGCGTGACTCACTGAACGCTTACACTCCAGCAATGACCCCACTGGGCTTCCACGGAGTACTGTGACTCATTGAACCCTCACACTCCTGCAACCACTCCTATTGTGCTCCGATGAAGTAGCGTGACTCACTGAACCCTCACACCTCTGTAACCACTCCCACAGAGAAGCGTGACCCACTGAACCCTCACACTCCAGCAACCACCCCCATTGGGCTCCCACAGAGTAGCATGACCCACTGAACCCTCACACTCCAGTAACTGCCCCATTGGGCTCTGAGGGAGTAGCGTGACTCACTGAACCCTCACACTCCAGCAACTGCTCCCATTGGCTCTGAGGGAGTAGCGTGACTCACTGAACCCTCACACCTCAACAACCACTCCCACGGAGAAGCGTGACTCACTGAACCATCATACTCCAGCAACAGCTCCCATTGGGCTCCCATGGAGTAGTGTGACTCACTGAACCATCACACTCCAGCAACCAGTCCCACTGGGCTCCCACAGTGTAGCGTGACTCATTGAACTCCCACACCTCAGCAGCCACCACCATTGGGCTTCCACGAAGTAGCGTGACTCACTGAACCCTTACACTCCAGCAATGACCCCACTGGGCTCCCACGGAGTACTGTGACTCATTGAACCCTCACACTCCTGCAACCACTCCTATTGGGCTCCGATAGAGTAGCATGACTCACCGAACCCCCACACTCCAGCAACAGCTCCCATTGGGCTCTCATGGAGTAGTGTGACTCACTGAACCCTCACACTCCAGCAACCACTCCCACTGGGCTCCCACAGTGTAGCGTGACTCATTGAACCCTCACACCTCAGTAACTGCCCCCTTGGGCTCCCATGGAGTAGTGTGACTCACTGAACCCTCACACATCAACAACCCAACCACTCGGAGAAGCGTGACTCACTGAACACCCACACCTCAGTAAACGCTCCCATGAAGAAGCGTGACTCACTGAACCCCCACACCTCAGCAACCACCCCCTTTGGACCCCACGGAGTCGTGTGACTCATTGAACGCTCACACATCAACAACCCAACCACTCCCATGGAGAAGCGTGACTCACTGAGCCATCATACTCCAGCAACCGCTTTTATTGGGCTCCCATGGAGTAGTGTGACTCACTGAACCCCCACGCTCCAGCAACCACCCCCATTCAGCTCCCACAGAGTAGCGTGACTCACTGAACCCTCACACCTCAGTTACTGCCCCCCTTGGGCTCCCATGGAGTAGTGTGACTTTTTGAACCCTCTCAGCTCAGCAACCGCTCCCACGGAGAAGCGTGACTCACTGAACCCCCACACTTCAGTAACCGATCCCACAGAGAAGCGTGACTCACTGAACCCCCACACTTCAGTAACCGATCCCACGGAGAAGCGTGACTCACTGTACCCCCACACCTTAGTAAATGCTCCCACGGAGAAGCGTGACTCACTGAACCCCCACACTTCAGTAACCGATCCCACGGAGAAGCGTGACTCACTGTACCCCCACACCTTAGTAAATGCTCCCACGGAGAAGCGTGACTCACTGAACCCCCACACCTCAGCAACCACCGTCATTGGGCTCCCCTGGAGTAACGTGACTCACTGGCCCCCCACACCTCAGCAACCGCTCCCACGGAGTAGCGTCCTGCATGTCTACAAAGCGCTCCGGGTGTGGCCAGGAGCAGTAAGTGCCAGGCGTGGCCGGCATGACTCATGGGTGGGGGGGTCACGCGGGGAGGGGGGGTTAATTTAATAATAATAAAAATTCAAACTTACCTTCCCGCCGGCCGGCCGGGTCCCGGGTCGTCTCTGCTCCTCTCCTGCTCTCAGGAACAAAAAGCAGGAAGCCAGGCTCCCACCCCTAAGCCACTTACAACGCTGCAAGCAGCGTTGTGATTGGCCAGGACGCCGCCCAGCCAGGGGCTAATGGCCCGGCCATGTTCTCCATGTAGGCTGCATTGCAGCCTACATGGAGATGGGCAGAATGCGCTTCACTGGTTTGGTCGGCCAGAGAGGGCCAACCAAACCAGTCATGCGCACTCTGGAGTGGGCACACCACTCCTCCCCTGCCCAGCCCTGCTCGCAGGGCAGCCCTGCCCACCCGCCCGCCCGCAACCAAACCCTTCTGCTTTCACGAAGTGCGAGAAGCACAAACATAAAATGGTAGTTATAACCAATTTATGTTTCTGCTTCTCGCACTATGAGAAAGCAGTGGGGCGACGCTCCTCCACCCTAGTGGAGTAGCCGCCCCGGTAAGTGCTATATCAATGCCTGTACCATAGCATAGAATATCTCCATACACTGCTCTGACCTTCAGCGGTGTTTGTGGTGCCAAGACGGGGAGATGTGGGTGTCACAGGAGCAGGGGAGACCTACAGTGATGATGGCATGGGTTGGCAGCCTTCCCTACTCCGCAGACAGTGCAGCTTTGGAGATGGGGTCCTTAGCAGATGTATGAGCCTGGGAGGCAGACTGCAGGACGTAGAGCCAACATCTTCTGAAACACGCACATGGCATCAGTTGCAACACGCACATGGTATCTTCTGCAACACGCACATGACATCTTCTGCAACACGCACATGGCATCAGTTGCAACACGCACATGGCATCTTCTGAAACTCGCACATGGCATCAGTTGCAACACGCACATGGTATCTTCTGCAACACGCACATGGCATCTTCTGCAGCACGCACATGGCATCTTCTGCAGCACGCACATGGCATCTTCTGCAGCACGCACATGGCATCTTCTGCAGCACGCACATGGCATCTTCTGCAGCACGCACATGGCATCTTCTGCAACACGCACATGGAGTCCAAGTGGACCCACCATTCACTCAGCACATGTAAAGCACACACACTGTCTCTCACGCACACAACAGACACACACACACAGACACACACACAGACAAACAGACACACCCCTATATCTCACATGTTCGGAATGCTAGGCACCCACGTTATGGGAGCCGAACAGACCTTTAAACGCGGACAGCCAAAGGCCATTCTGTCCACAGAATGTCTATAGGTAAAAAAATGTCAAGTAAACGCCAGGTCAAACACGAGCTAGTCCAGAAAAACAAGCAAGGCAGGACAGCTCTCCCAAGACGCAAACAAGCATTGGCAAAGCCAATAGATCTGGCGACGCCGGACAGCTTTTTGACAATTCTTGTTTTGTTTTGTCATGGATTTAGCAAAACTTTATTGTTTGGAAAGCTGTCAGGCATTTCTCAATCCAAAAAAAAATAAAAAAAAAATACATTGACTAAGGGCAAAAAAAAATGTCAGTCTCAAAAGAGCACACATTACCATAGTATTCCATGGCACTGAAGGGAACTACTTTGTGTGCGGATATGCACCTTGTGAAAGGGCCATTAAATATAATGGGGTTAACCTGTGTCCCTCAGAACTTGGGTATACAGTTATGAGCTACAAATATTTCTGTCGGGTAAAGGAATTGTGAATAACGTTATTCATCAAACAATAGATACTGGAAGGGTCTATAAGTGAACCCATTCCACATCTGGGAAACTTCTCCTGACTCAAATAACACCAATCTTTGAAGAAAATAATATCTTAAACCCACTGACACAACACAAACATCAAATTATTTTTTAAATATATATATATCCTTTCATATTTCTCAATCAATCAAAGAATAGTAACTTTATTCTGAAGCAATTAGCCATCCATAAAAGCAATATATAATACATTTCAGTTATAAAAAGCGTTAAAAATACAATTCATAGCACCAGCTCAGAGTATATGCCTAATTATACAATAAAAACACAGGAGTAAAAGGAAGTTTAAAATCAAATCACAATACTACAGTATATCAATGATAAAAGGACAGGTGTGCAACAGTTAATAGTTAAAAATAGAAAAAAGTACAATCATATCTAGGAGAATTATTTTGCCACGTTCGCGCATACCTCCTGTAGCATAATTGGCTGAAATACGGGGGAACTAGAGCGGAGAAGGAGAACAAAAACCTCATATTGGGTCCACCATGTGCTCCCCACCTACCCTAGAAAGCCCACTTACATCTTTTTATTTGTAGGAGCATGAGAATACATGAGATGATGTGTACTTAAAACATATATTACCACCCAGCATAACACCATAAAAAATTTCAATCGATGTCTGGAGAAGTGTGGCTCAATGGTTAGAGCGGCAGACCCTGATGCAGAGATCTGGCCCAGGACCAGGGTTCAATTCCCGCCTCGGCGGGTCTTGGGCTCAATTTCCTCAGACCTGATAATTCTCGCCTCGGTGCCTATTCTAATCATGGGTCTCACTCTGCAACTCTGGGCAATAGCTTGCTTAATCTCCACAACGGCCCCAACAGCGCTGGGATGCCTGGCTTCACCCTGGGGGTGCCCAGGAGTGGACATTTCACAGGGAAAAGCCAGGAAGGGTTCCACAGCGGTATGCGTACAGCGCCAGGACACCCCTTTGGGGGTATAAGTGCGCTTTACAAGTACAAATTTCATTTCATGTCTCATTACTCTGCAAGAGCTAAAGGAATGTTCTTTGTTGCGTAGAGGACAGCCCACAAGAAAGAAGCCATACTGCAGCAAATCTCCAAAGAATGCAGAGATTGTAGGTATAAATATGCAGGTCGACATTGCGTGAAGTGTACACGTCTTATAATTGGTACAATATAGCGCTTCCTCTGATAATTATAAAATTTACAGAAAAACACCAGATGCTTGGTGTTTTGTGCCATCGCATCAATACAAGGACAGTTAGTTAAAATTGTAGACCAGTCATTCATATTTGGAAAACTGACCAATCAGTGAAAAGTGCAGAATCTTAAATGAGTCAAGACAAACCTATGTCTTGCATTTAAAACTGCTTTAAGATAGGGTTGCATATCAAAAGTGATTAAAGTTCATTTGATTTTCCAAAACACTGGGTTTAAAAATTTCAGATGTAAGTCTAAGATTATCCAGATGTGTCATGGCTTCAATTTTTAAAGAATCCCTACAGGTGAGATCTAGTGATTCAGGCTTCTCGAAATACTCAGGGTGACCCAAATCATTACAGAAACGTTGAATGTAAACAAGCCACGGTATACGCTGGTATAAACTTGATTTGAGACAATCCCTGATTAGAACACGATTTAAGTCGGTATGTTCAGAACTCCATACTTTATGCCAAAGTAGGATGGGCTATAGCATGATCAGGTCTGTAATGAATGGGGCTCCAAGCTCAGCATGGCATACATGTACTGGAGCAGTTTTAGGGGTGGCAAGAAGATGCCTGAAAAACTTGTTCTCTACCAGTTGTATGTCACTGCATTTCTTGTGTCCCCACACACCCGCCCCATAGAGTACAACACTAAGAAATGTAACTTTATAAATTGACATCATCAACTCTGGTGGATTAGAACCTAGTCATCTGGCAAACCCTCTGAGTGCCATACAGGCTTCACCAAATTGTAGTTTCCTATTGGAAATGGCTTTATTCCGTAAGCACTCTTTATCAAATAAAATCCCCAAATAGGAAAAAGTATTGGTAAAGCCTACAGTTGTGCCATGTATTTTTAGATCTCGACAATAAGTGGTGTTCCTCCCACTTTTCATGATTGATTTACTAAAAGACCAAGGTCCTGCATATATTCAGCCAAGGTTTTAAGCAGGTTCTGAAGGGCAAGTGGAGTACGTGCCATGAGGATGGCATCGTCGGCATAGAGGAGGGCCGTACAGGGCGAGTTCCTACTTGCGGGAGATCTTTAGAAGATGCAGTGAGTACTGCACCCACGTTATTCATATATAGGGAGAACAGGAAGGGGGCCAGGAAACAGCCCTGTCTAACCCCCCTCTCCACCCCTTCATATTTTTAATTTCAACGGCTGCCCAGCTGGGTGCTGAGATATCATGGAATACATCTAACAGATACCATTCTGGACAAGTCACATGTTTGTTCTTTCAATACACTTAATGCTGCCCTTTGGTCTTTTGTAGACCTGAGGAAGACCTGACATGATGTATAGTCACTAACATTTGAACACAGGGTTGAAACGTTGACGACATTGCGTTATGTCCTATGTCAGCTATCCTTGGAAATGTGATGAAGCTATAAGGATACACTGAACAAAACTTGTTTTGGACATTTTGATTCCATGTGGTTCCAAGATCTCATGTCTGTGTATGTGATCACTGGTAGATTTTGATTCTCACTATTTATGTTAATGTGATGTAGCGTTCTTTATGTTCTTTATGTTTTCTGGACAGCCGTTGAAAAGAGAAATATGAAAAGATGTTTATACAAATGGATGAAGCGTGGCTGAAGACCTCTCTAAGTAACTACGTCATACACATAGTATTAGTAAAATCAAAGGTCTTGGCTCACACAGAGCGAAAAAAGGCAATTGTTGTGCCATTGACTGCCAGCCTCTTGCCTTTAAGAAAGAAAGGAGGAAGGAAAGAAAGAAAGAAAGGAAAAAACAAGGAAAAAACAAGAAAAGAAAGCAGGAAAGAAAGCAGGAAAAAAGGAAAAAGTAAGGGATGAAGGAAGGAAGAAACGACAGAAGGCAACAGTCTTTATAGCACAGTTCTCTCAAACAAGAATGTAGAAGATCCAATCTCAAGTTCCAGCAAAGAAGCCTGTTGCAGTACGGCCCGTTACTGACAATAATTAATAAGCATATATGGGCTTCCACCTCCACAAGCAGAAATAGACCCAGAGCTCTGAAGCATGGAGAAGAAGAAATGAAAGCAAGAGAGTGCGCCACACTGTAGAACTTAAGAAGGCTGGTGATTGGACTGAAGTGGGAGAGCGCGCCACACTGTAGAACTTAAGAAGGCTGGTGATTGGACTGAAGTGGGAGAGCGCGCCACACTGTAGAACTTAAGAAGGCCTGTGACTGTACTGAAGTGGGAGAGTGCACCACACTGTAGAACTTAAGAAGGCCGGGGATTGGCCTGAGGTGGGAGAGCGCACCACACTATAAAACTTAAGAAGGACGGTGATTGGCCTGAAGTGGGAGAGCGCGCCACACTATAAAACTTAAGAAGGCCAGTGACTGGACAGGAGAGCGCGCCACACTGTAGAACTTAAGAAGGCCTGTGACTGTACTGAAGTGGCAGAGCACTCCACACTGTAGAACTTAAGAAGGCTGGTGATTGGACTGAAGTGGGAGAGCGCGCCACACTATAAAACTTAAGAAGGCCTGTGACTGGACAGGAGAGCGCGCCACACTGTAGAACTTAAGAAGGCCTGTGACTGTACTGAAGTGGCAGAGCACGCCACACTGTAGAACTTAAGAAGGCCGGTGATTGGACTGAAGTGGGAGAGCACGCCACACTGTAGAACTTAAGAAGGCTGGTGATTGGACTGAAGTGGGAGAGCACACCACACTGTAGAACTTAAGAAGGCTGGTGATTGGACTGAAGTGGGAGAGCGCACCACACTGTAGAATTAAAGAAGGACGGTGATTGGCCTGAAGTGGCAGAGCACGCCACACTGTAGAACTTAAGAAGGCCGGTGATTGGCCTGAAGTGGGAGAGCGCGCCACACTGTAGAACTTAAGAAGGCTGGTGATTGGACTGAAGTGGGAGAGCACACCACACTGTAGAACTTAAGAAGGCTGGTGATTGGACTGAAGTGGGAGAGCACACCACACTGTAGAACTTAAGAAGGCTGGTGATTGGACTGAAGTGGGAGAGCACGCCACACTGTAGAACTTAAGAAGGCTGGTGATTGGACTGAAGCGGGAGAGCACACCACACTGTAGAACTTAAGAAGGCTGGTGATTGGACTGAAGCGGGAGAGCACGCCACACTGTAGAACTTAAGAAGGCTGGTGATTGGACTGAAGCGGGAGAGCACACCACACTGTAGAACTTAAGAAGGCTGGTGATTGGACTGAAGTGGGAGAGCGCACCACACTGTAGAATTAAAGAAGGACGGTAATTGGCCTGAAGTGGCAGAGCGCGCCACACTGTAGAACTTAAGAAGGCCGGGGATTGGCCTGAGGTGGGAGAGCGCACCACACTATAAAACTTAAGAAGGACGGTGATTGGCCTGAAGTGGGAGAGCGCGCCACACTATAAAACTTAAGAAGGCCAGTGACTGGACAGGAGAGCGCGCCACACTGTAGATCTTAAGAAGGCCTGTGACTGTACTGAAGTGGCAGAGCACTCCACACTGTAGAACTTAAGAAGGCTGGTGATTGGACTGAAGTGGGAGAGCGCGCCACACTATAAAACTTAAGAAGGCCTGTGACTGGACAGGAGAGCGCGCCACACTGTAGAACTTAAGAAGGCCTGTGACTGTACTGAAGTGGCAGAGCACGCCACACTGTAGAACTTAAGAAGGCCGGTGATTGGACTGAAGTGGGAGAGCACGCCACACTGTAGAACTTAAGAAGGCTGGTGATTGGACTGAAGTGGGAGAGCACACCACACTGTAGAACTTAAGAAGGCTGGTGATTGGACTGAAGTGGGAGAGCGCACCACACTGTAGAATTAAAGAAGGACGGTGATTGGCCTGAAGTGGCAGAGCACGCCACACTGTAGAACTTAAGAAGGCCGGTGATTGGCCTGAAGTGGGAGAGCGCGCCACACTGTAGAACTTAAGAAGGCTGGTGATTGGACTGAAGTGGGAGAGCACACCACACTGTAGAACTTAAGAAGGCTGGTGATTGGACTGAAGTGGGAGAGCACACCACACTGTAGAACTTAAGAAGGCTGGTGATTGGACTGAAGTGGGAGAGCACACCACACTGTAGAACTTAAGAAGGCTGGTGATTGGACTGAAGCGGGAGAGCACACCACACTGTAGAACTTAAGAAGGCTGGTGATTGGACTGAAGCGGGAGAGCACGCCACACTGTAGAACTTAAGAAGGCTGGTGATTGGACTGAAGTGGGAGAGCGCACCACACTGTAGAATTAAAGAAGGACGGTAATTGGCCTGAAGTGGCAGAGCGCGCCACACTGTAGAACTTAAGAAGGCCGGGGATTGGCCTGAGGTGGGAGAGCGCACCACACTATAAAACTTAAGAAGGACGGTGATTGGCCTGAAGTGGGAGAGCGCGCCACACTATAAAACTTAAGAAGGCCTGTGACTGTACTGAAGTGGCAGAGCACTCCACACTGTAGAACTTAAGAAGGCTGGTGATTGGACTGAAGTGGGAGAGCGCGCCACACTATAAAACTTAAGAAGGCCTGTGACTGGACAGGAGAGCGCGCCACACTGTAGAACTTAAGAAGGCCTGTGACTGTACTGAAGTGGCAGAGTACGCCACACTGTAGAACTTAAGAAGGCCGGTGATTGGACTGAAGTGGGAGAGCACGCCACACTGTAGAACTTAAGAAGGCTGGTGATTGGACTGAAGTGGGAGAGCACACCACACTATAGAACTTAAGAAGGCTGGTGATTGGACTGAAGTGGGAGAGCGCACCACACTGTAGAATTAAAGAAGGACGGTGATTGGCCTGAAGTGGCAGAGCACGCCACACTGTAGAACTTAAGAAGGCCGGTGATTGGCCTGAAGTGGGAGAGCGCGCCACACTGTAGAACTTAAGAAGGCCGGGGATTGGCCTGAAGTGGGAGAGCGCACCACACTATAAAACTTAAGAAGGACGTGATTGGCCTGAAGTGGGAGAGCGCGCCACACTATAAAACTTAAGAAGGCCAGTGACTGGACAGGAGAGCGCGCCACACTGTAGAACTTAAGAAGGCTGGTGATTGGACTGAAGTGGGAGAGCGCGCCACACTGTAGAACTTAAGAAGGCCGGTGATTGGCCTGAAGTGGGAGAGCGCACCACACTATAAAACTTAAGAAGGACGGTGATTGGCCTGAAGTGGGAGAGCACGCCACACTATAAAACTTAAGAAGGCCAGTGACTGGACAGGAGAGCGCGCCACACTGTAGAACTTAAGAAGGCCTGTGACTGTACTGAAGTGGCAGAGCACGCCACACAGTAGAACTTAAGAAGGCTGGTGATTGGACTGAAGTGGGAGAGCGCGCCACACTATAAAACTTAAGAAGGCCTGTGACTGGACAGGAGAGCGCGCCACACTGTAGAACTTAAGAAGGCCTGTGACTGTACTGAAGTGGCAGAGCACGCCACACTGTAGAACTTAAGAAGGCCTGTGACTCTACTGAAGTGGCAGAGCACGCCACACTGTAGAACTTAAGAAGGCCGGTGATTGGCCTGAAGTGGGAGAGCGCACCACACTATAAAACTTAAGAAGGCCGGTGACTGGACAGGAGAGCGCGCCACACTGTAGACCTTAAAAAGGCCTGTGACTGTACTGAAGTGGCAGAGCACGCCACACTGTAGAACTTAAGAAGGACGGTGATTGGACTGAAGTGGGAGAGCGCACCACACTATAAAACTTAAGAAGGCCGGTGACTGGACAGGAGAGCGCGCCACACTGTAGAACTTAAAAAGGCCTGTGACTGTACTGAAGTGGCAGAGCACGCCACACTGTAGAACTTAAGAAGGCCGGTGACTGGACAGGAGAGCGCGCCACACTGTAGAACTTAAAAAGACCTGTGACAGTACTGAAGTGGCAGAGCGCGCCATACTGTAGAACTAAAGAAGGACGGTGATTGGACTGAAGTGGGAGAGCGCACCACACTGTAGAACTTAAGAAGGCCGGTGACTGGACTGAAGCAGGAGAGCACGCCACACTATAAAACTAAAGAAGGCTTGTGATTGGACTGAAGTGGAAGAGCGCGCCACACTGTAGAACTTAAGAAGGCCGGTGACTGGACAGGAGAGCGTGCCAAACTGTAGAACTTAAGAAGGACGGTGACTGGACAGTAGGGCGTGCCACACTGTAGAACTTAAGAAGGCCGGTGACTGGACAGGAGAGCGCGCCACACTGTAGAACTTAAAAAGGCTGGTGACTGGACTGAAGCAGGAGAGCGCGCCACACTATAAAACTTAAGAAGGCTGGTGACTGGACAGGAGAGTGCGCCACACTGTAGAACTTAAAAAGGCTGGTGACTGGACTGAAGCAGGAGAGCACGCCACACTATAAAACTTAAGAAGGCTGGTGATTGGACTGAAGTGGAAGAGCGCGCCACACTGTAGAACTTAAGAAGGCCGGTGACTGGACAGGAGAGTGCGCAACACTGTAGAACTTAAGAAGGCTGGTGATTGGACTGAAGTGGAAGAGCGCGCCACACTATAAAACTTGAGAAGGCTGGTGATTGGACTGAAGTGGAAGAGCGCGCCACACTATAAAACTTAAGAAGGCCGGTGACTGGACAGAAGCAGGAGAGCGCGTCGACTAAGCACTGAACCAAAACTCCAGGAAACAGGTAACACCAGGTAATTACAGCACAATTACAGGCCCGATGGGTGTCCGAGAGTAGCTTTTGTGTTTCCAGCTCGGAAACCCAGGTCATGTCCTGTGCGACTTCCGGTAGACGAGCTGACATCAGAGGCATGTGGAGAACCAGACGACATCCTCCAACTCGACTCGGCTCTTCACTTCCGGATCACTGGGTGCAAGCGCGGTCCTCAGTACTGGATGCGCGGAGCAGTCTTGACACTTTCTTGTAGTAAAGTGGTATGATGATCGTTGGCGCAAGCCTGGAGCGCAGCGTTCAAGTTTGTTTGTATTGCTTGAATTTAACTTATCGGTATAGTGTTCCTTTACCTTAGGACACTTTGTGAACAATACGGAGTGCCTTGCACCTTGTTCCTCTTTAATGAAGGAGATTTATAGTGTGGTTTCTAAAAGTAGATCAAATATGTTGAAGCAGTTTTTGTTCATGGACGTTGTGTTGAAGAGTGAGTAATTTATTGGTGGCGTTTCCTTCCTCTTGGTGTGATGGTTCTTTGAGGATGTGTCGTCTGGTATAGGAGGAGGAACAAAGGCATAGGGGAAAAGGCTGGAGGACAGTTTGGTTGTAGCTTGAGGTGGAAATGGAAGCTGGGTTCCAGGGTAAGAGAATTCTGAGGTTTGAGAGCAGTGTGTGGGTGTATGGACTTTTTGTGGGAGGTGGTGTTGTAGCTGGTGTAATGTATGGTGGTTCGAATGGCGTGTGGAGAGCTCTGACGGAAGGCATGATAAGGAAACCTAATGATCCCACATTCATGCTATCCCTTGATTTTTGATTTCCTTTTGGAATGTGACATTGTGTATGTCAGTTGTTTGGGTTGTGGTCTTTAGTTAGTGTGTTGTGTTTTATACATTATAGGGTTTAGGTGTGTGTGGTTGGATTTGCCAGTAATTAGGTATTTGAGTGTTGTGCATGTTGTTGTGAGTTCTTCAAGGCATTGTGGGGTGTTATTTATTAGATGGGGGTAGATAATCATGTCTTGTGGAGCAGACTGTGGGTTGATATAGCGTTGCTGCTGGTGACAGAACGGCGAGGTCGTGGTCCGGGGTGAATTTCTCACAGTAGAATTGGAGGTAGGTTGCTCCTGGGCTGTCTTTCTGATTAGGTGATGTATGTGTAATGTTAAATAAATGTCTAGTAGTTATTTAGTGGTTAGATATGTTAGTCACCTGTTGCTCGATATATCCACCCTGTGAATGTATATGAGGGTGGGTGCTTAGCATTATAGGGGCTCATTATGAGAGCTCTGCGCCACTTTTGCACCACGTAAAGTGGTACATGTGTGATGCAGGGTTCTCATAAAGATTTATGAAGCCAGGCAAAGCCACCTGCATGGCTTTGAGTAGCCTCATAAGTCATGAATAAGGCGACTCAGCGCAAATCGGGCGTCTCCTTACTCTGTGCCTGGGCGGCATTCCATGGGCGTTATAGTGGGTTTTCCCAGGCAACACCCATGGAATTTGGCACTGCCTCAGATTTACAAAGTGTTGTAAACCTGGGGAAGTGTCAAATCTGTACGCCTCCCAAGGTGAGATGTAAAGAGGAGAAATATGTTAATTTCTCCAGGTTTTTTCCCTCTTTCCATGTGTGCTGCATTCTGCCTCATAGGATTGTTTTTGTGCAGGAAGGTGCCCCCTTCTGCACAAAAACAATCCTGCCTGCAGCAGGGGCGCCCTTGCACCATGGTGCAAGGGTGCCTGCGTTGGTGTTAAGCTGCCAAAACTGCGCCAGCGCAGACAGAAAGGGCAGGAATGCAAAATATTGCTTAAATACAGTGTATTCCTTCCCTTTCACTTTGGCGTAGGGCAGTGCAGCAAGGTGCCTTGCTGCACTTCCCTACGCCAAAATGCCATAAATGAAACCATAGTCTATAATAGGTAGCAGGAGATATTGCCTGTATTAATGAGTGGGTGGTTGCCTTCCTGGAGTTTTGAAGGCTCAAATGCAAAGTTTCTGGCCAGAGGCTCTATCGATCCCAAACAGGCAGTGCTCTTAACCGGACACCCTGTACGTGGATGCCCAGGCTGGGCAGCCTAGAGGTTCTGTTTGAATAGGAGGAGAAGTCCTAGTGATCAAGTGACCTGACCTAGGGAGCCACAAGCCCTATAACCAGTAGAAACCAAAGCCCTAAATCCTAAAACCAATTGAAACCCTAGGCTCTGTAACCAATGCAAATCCTAGGTCTGTGAACCAATAAGAGCTTTAGGTCTTGGAACTAATACAAATCCAGGCCCTAAGCCCTAGAACAAAGAAACCCAATGCCCAGGAACCAATAGCAACTGTAGGCCTGGGAACTGATAGGAGCCATAAGGCCTGGACCCAAAGTCCAATCAGAGCCCAATCAGAGCCCTAAGCCTTGGTGCCAATCACAGCCCAATCAGAGCCCTAAGCCTTGGTGCCAATCATAGCCCAATCAGAGCCCTAAGTCTTAGTGCCAATCATAGCCCAATCAGAGCCCTAAGCCTTGGTGCCAATCACAGCCCTATCAGAGCCCTGAGCCTTGGTGCCAATCACAGCCCAATCAGAGCCCTAAGCCTTGGTGCCAATCACAGCCCAATCAGAGCCCTAAGCCTTAGTGCCAATCATAGCCCAATCAGAGCCCTGAGCCTTGGTACCAATCACAGCCCAATCAGAGCCCTAAGCCTTAGTGCCAATCATAGCCCTAAGCCTTGGTGCCAATCACACCCCAATCAGAGCCCTAAGCCTTGGTGCCAATCATAGCCCAATCAGAGCCCTAAGCCTTAGTGCCAATCATAGCCCAATCAGAGCCCTAAGCCTTGGTGCCAATCACAGCCCTAACACCTGGACTAATGGGAGCAGCAGAAGTAGCATATCAAGGATGCTATGGGCTCTGGCGCAAGCAAAGAAAATGGCCCCTTTGACTGCTGTTGAGGCAGTAAAATGCAGCATTGTCAAGGTTCAATGGGCTCTGGGCCCCAGTGTACTGCACCTGCTGTACCAATGATAGCTATGCCCCTAAGCACAAGCAGTAGCATAGAATAGGAAAATGCAGCATTGTCATGGTACAATAGGTTCTGGGCCCAGGTGCACTGCACCTGCTTCACCAATGCTAGCTATGCCCCTGAGCACTAGCAGTAGCGTAGCAAGGATGCTATGGGCCCTGGTCCAATAAAAGAAAATGGCCCCTTTGACTGCTGTTGAGGTAGTAAAATGCAGCATTGTCAAGGTTCAATGGACACTGGGCCCTGGTGCACTCCACCTGCTGCACAAGTGCTAGCTACGCCCCTGAGCACAAGCCCTAGTACTCATGTGACATGTAGACAATGTAAACCCTGGGGCAGATTTACAAGCCCCTTGCGACACATTTGCGCCGCGATTGCGTCAATTCTGTGACGCAGCGGCATCGTAAACAATGCGCCACGTTGCGACATATTTACAACGTGACCCATCTACGGAGATGCGTCACGTTGTAAAGCCCTGCGCTACATTATACCTGCGTCAGGTATAATGTATGCAGGGTGGGCATTCCGTCGCAAGAAAGCCTCGTAAAAGTGACGCAGTGAAATCTACAAGATTTCACTGAGTCACTTTTACGACGCCGCTGCGTCAAAACCTTACGCCTGCTTGAAGCAGGCGTAAGGAGTGACGCAGCACAATAAGTATGGGACGCCCCTGAGCATTGCTGGAGTTGCGTCACGCTTGCGGCACGACTCCAGCAATGTGCTGCCCTTACGACAAAAGATGCGACACGCATCTGTCTATCCTTGCGCCGCATTGTAAATGCGACGCATCCGTGGGTATTTTTGCGTGTCGCGTCTTTACTGGCGCATCCCTGCTAATATGCAGAGATGCGCCAGTCCTTGTAAATCTGCCCCCCTGTTTTTAGTAGTCAGGGCCCTATTCTGAGTAACTTTGCAGTTGATGGAGAGGGGAAAGCCCTGTTCAGGGGACTGTGGTCCTGCTCAGTGACGTAGCTGCAGCTGGTACGATGAGGGGCAGGAGGGGCAGAGGAGCTGGCGGCCGGGGGGTGGTGCTGTGGGTGGGAGGGGGGAATTAAGCCCTGTTCAGGTACTGTGGCCCTGCTCAGTGACATACCTGCAACAGGTGCGATGAGGGCAGAGGCAATCGGGGGGGGGGCAGGAGTAAGCTTAGCTCCACACAACTCCAATGAACACGCAGCTCCTAGGCTGGACTGGTTACCAGCTCCATAAACATAAGGCCTGCTTTTAGCCTTGAATTTACTGATCAATTAGCAGTCTTTCCAGAGGTCTGCAAAATAAAAGTGATCCATATAGTACTTGTAGAAATGCAGGATCTGCTTCCATTGTTACCCCCACTTTTTGCCAGTGTCAATATGTTATTTTGACCAGTCTGACTGGGATTCTGCTAAGCAGGACCCCAAAAACCATGCTTCCTCCCTAAATTTGACTTGGCAAGTACTTTTTGTACCTCCACAATTGGCTACTGGTGTACCCCTATAAGTCCCTAGCATATGGTACGAAGGTACCCAGGGCATAGGTACACCAGGGGTCTCCCATGGGCTGCAGCATGTATTGTGCCACCCATGGGAGACCACTCAAACTGTGACTACAGGCCTGCCATTGCCGCCTGTGTAAGCTGGTGCTAGCACCACTTACGACAGATATACGTTTTCTTATATCTGAGGTCTCTACACTTAAAACCTATAAGTCACTAAGGCAGGCCTTTCAATCCTGAAGGCAGGGTACTGGGTTATAAGTGTGTGGGTGCTCCTGCATGGGCAGGACACCCCTACAAACCCCGGAGTCGATTCTCCAGGCTTTGTAAGTGCGGTCAGCCATTTTGATAGATATAGTGGTCATCCGTTATTATGCGATCGCTAACTATATAGTGGCTGTTCTCGAACCTGGGCATGTTTGGTATCAAACATGTTAAAATCAGACACCAACACCGTTACCAGTGTTGGAGGTATGATTCCATGCACTGGGGGGTTCCTCCGGGAAGCCCCCAGTACTCCTGGTAACAGCCTTCAGGGTCTGCCAGCAAGCTAGTGCTGCTGCCAACCCCAGACACGATTCTGTCCTCCTGCTGCTGAGCTGAGCTCGAGCAAGGGAAGGTAAAACAATAGATTTCCTGTCACAGGGAGGTGAGACCACCTCCCAGACAGGACTTAATGCATTGGGCTGTGGTGGGGTGCTTGCCAGCGCCACCAGACTGCTTTAAAGGGCACATTTGGTGCCCTCCTTTCATACTGCAGTTGAAACCAGTTCTGGGAGCTCTTGGCTCCCTCTATGGTGTGAAACTGGACAAAGGACATGAGAGTATCCTCCCCTCTGTCTAGCCCCTCCTCTGGGAGGGAACCCTGAGTCGTTCTAACCCATTTCTTAGGATATAAATGGGCTTACCTGTGGGTGGGTCCTCAGATTCGTTGTGGAAAAAGATTAAAGCCTGAAACCACATCACTCTTCGACAGTCTGGACACCTGGACTTCACTGGACTTCGCCTGGAACCGAGACTGCATCACAGAAGACTCCTGCTGCTTCTGGTCTTGCTGTTCTGGAAGTCTTCTTCGTCGTCTGTGTCTGTGCTTCTTCCAGGATCTTCAACAGACCCGTGGGCATCAAGGACAACAGAAGTAATCTCTATTGGAGTAAAGGAGTCACTTGCATCTGCATGCACCGCAACAAAGCTGACCGGTCTGCTGCTCCTCACATCCCACAGGCTTCAAAAGGCTCAGCAACACAGGTGGTGGTTCTGCAACTCATTTGAGGCCTGGCCTGTCCTCTCAGCAAGTTTGAGCCAATATCCCTCGTCAGAACCGATGGGACTGAACCCCTGTGCACCGCATCGACTTGCCATTGACAAGGCTTGTTGGCTCTGCACTCCAGAGATCTTTGGGCTACAAGAAGCTCCAGCTTCCAGCATCTCTTCCTGCCAAGATCTTCTTCCTCACTGTATCCTCTGCATTGTGGGCTTTCATCTTTGGTGAGCTGCTTGAGGTCCTCTTGCGACTCCTGTGCCTTCGGCCTGTGGGTCCTCTTGAGGGTCTTCTCTTGCATCAGTGGGCTCACCTGCTTGCTCCGGGCCTACTCTGACTCTCCTGCACTTGGTGAGTCCCTTGGACCCTTGCTGGTCCCAATGTTGCTTCTTCATCATCTTTCACATCTGTTGCTGCTGCCATGGCTTGTTGGTGCTCCTGCCGGACACAGACCCCCTGGTTCCCGACTTCCAATGTGGTAAAGCTCGTGAACATCTCCTGGTCTTCCACAGCATTGCCTGGTTCTCACAGCTGTAGGTCACCATCATCACTCCTGCACCTTCCAACATCGGTGGGCATTGCTCTTCCGTGCCTCCTGGTCACATTCCGACTGGCATAGACTCTGTCCCCTCCTCTCGCAGGTTCTCCTCTTCAAGAATCCACCCTTGGATTCCACTAGACTCTTGCACAGTCTTCGCCAGTGGCATCTTTTCTGAAGTCTTCCATTGTGGTCTATGGCGTTTTCTGACGTCACTTTGAACCAATGCTTCCCTGTTGTAGGTATCCTGACCCTGGAGTATCCACGAATGGGGTGACTCTCCACCCTTCCATATTCCACGGGTTTTCGTCAGGGTCCTTTGGGAAGTGTCCTTCTTCTTGAAAACTGCAACAGAGACTTCCCCATTAACTTGCATTGAGTACCCAGCTGTGTTCGCACTCTGCACACAGCCTCCGTGGGGTTCCTGTGAACTTACCTCGGGTCGTTCCTTGGGTCCCCCAGCTCTTCTAAGTCTTCTGGGTCAAGTCTCAACTTCGGTTGCAGCTTGCATTCCACTTCTTTAGTATATGGTTTGGTCTCCCCCTGGAGACCACTGTGTATTGTACTTACTTACCTGTTTACAATTGAAGCATTATTGTGTATTTGTGTTGATATCTCTGGCTAGGAGATATACCAATGTGTTAGTGAGTGTTGTGTAATAAATAGATATATGTTTATATATACACTGGGTCGTTCTTTGTCGTTTAACCTACTCTACATGATTAAACTGGTAAAACAAACTGCTTAACACTCCTTCAAGATAAGCCTGAAGGCTGCTCTCCACAGCTACCACTTAAGAGCTTTCTATGGTTGTCTAAGACCACTAAAACCACCATAAGGGTTGTCTGGAGTAGTGCCAGGTGCTTCACTTAGAGAAGTGTGCACCATATACTAAGCCAGCCTCCTACAGTCCTCTATTGTCTTATTATTTCCTCCATTTAATCCTTATAAACGCTCTGCCATCAATACTCTCTACGTTTCACGTTCATGCTCAAACGTGTCATTGATTGATGCCTGTCAATCAAGCAAAGGATGGGGGTGCTCATTGCCTCAATACCTCCCCCCCAGCTCTGTTTCTGGAGGTGCTGTCAGCTGTTCCTAGTTATTATCCCTTGTTTTGCAATCTATTTCCCAGTCACACCCACCTTACAAACATGGGAGACACCAACTCGCAAGACCTGAAAGGCTTTAAATTACACTCTGCATAAATAGACACAGTCTTCAGCTCTGGGAAAGACCCGAGTGACGCATGGGAAACTCCACAAAGTTTGGAACTGAAAAGGCTGTTGCCCAATCTAGGTCACGAGTGCAGGACAATGATGCCAAAGAGAGATGTAAGAAACCACAGCTGGTTCAGCCTGTCTGAGCGGATCCCAGCCCAGGCACACGGAAGCAGCACTCCCAGGTGATATACTCAACTATCTCTCTTATTACAGCGCCCAGAGGGCCAAGCGCACCTTCGAAAATGAGAAAACTCAACATGTTCACTCTGGGCTCCACCCACGAGAGACCAGGGGGCATATTTACAAGGAGTTAACGCCACCAGAACGTCACTTTTCTTCTGATGTTCTGGTGTCGTTAATTCCACCTTATTTACAAGGCGGCGTTAAGCCACTTCACGTGGCTTAACACCGCCTTGTAAATAATGCCCCTAATCACACAGCACTTAGCGTAAAAGGGGCATGCAATGGGTGTTGCAGTGGGCGTTCCGCCGCAACACCCATTGCTTTTTGACGCGCCCCCATATTTACAAGGTATGGGGCAGCTCAAAAAATACAGCCAGGGAATTCCTGGGGCTCATTTACGAGGTTTTGGCGCAGGGCAGCGCCGCAAGGAATCTTGCTGCACTGCCCTGCGTCAAAAGAAAAGGGCAGGAATGCGCCCTATCTATGAGATACGACGCATTCCTGTCCTTTACCCTTGTGCTGGCGCACAATGGGCTGCAACGATGCCAACGCAAGCACCCTTGTGCCATGGTGCAAGGGTGCCTGCATTGTGGGGGTGATTGATTTTGTGCAGGAAGGGATTTCCTCTTCCTGTGTGAGCTGCAGAAGGCTGCACACGTAGAAAGAGGAGAAAAAGAGGAGAAATGAAAACCTTTCTCCTCCCTATCGCTACCCCTGTGGAGGCGTTAGAATCTGACGCAGTCCCAGGTTTACCATTCCACGGAAACCTGGGAATGCTTCAGATTCCATGGGTGTTGCATGGGAACACCCACAGCAACACCCATTCATTGCCCCTTTCACGCAGTGTTCTGCGTGTAAGGGGTATATAATTACAAGGCCATAAAAAGCCAAGTAAAGTGGCTTTGCGTGGCCTTGTAAATATGCTGCAGCACAATGCGCCACTGGAGCGTCAAAAAAGTGACGCTCCGGCGCCGCAAAAGTGCTGCTAGGGACCTCGTAAATGAGGCTCCTGGTCTTAAGCAGGCGATACGAGGAGAAATGTTTTTATTTCTCCTCGTATTTCGCTCTTTGCATGTGTGCTCCATTGTGCAGCACAAATAGATAGAGCAAATCGCCTGTAAAGATTGTTTATGTGCAAGAAGGTGCCCCTTTCTGAAAATAGCCATTAAGGTATAATGGGGTAACCCCCAATTGTCCACGGACCTGGGTAACGATAGGTATAGAAAACAATGGTTCCTCTGACTTGACGAGTTCAGCATGGATCCCCCGGGCTGCGTGAACACTGCTCAATCAGATGCTGTGGGCGATTTTTCACCCGTGATTGATTACTTCAACACTACAGCTTGTTTTCTTCAGATTTAATCGTAGTCACGCCGCAAATTTGTGTGGACCACCGCACGAGAGGCTGTATCCTGACTTCACTTCACCTTAGGTTGCCCCCCCTCACCCTGTCCTGAGGAAGACCCGCCTGCAGAGGATATAAATTACCCTCACTGCAACAGGGTCGAAACGTCGACACTCTCCCCCAGTGGGCCTGTAGCTGGCATTCTCCCAACCCTGCCCTTTTCACAGATGAACACTCTCTGTGCACCATCAGAAAGTCTTGAAATAAATTCTTGAAAATCCACGAGGGACAGGCCTATTTGTAAAACTGGTTTTACTGTGAACCGCGACCAGTTTACTAAGGATATCAAAATGCGAAACTGATTGTTTGTTGAAATTGTCTTCTGGATTCCCCTCCTCTATATCTATCTTACTTCACGAACACTCTTCTTTTTCACACTCCCCTTGGAGCAACCTCTCTCTATTTTGAAAAAGAAACAATTGATGGACGGAATGCTGGACAATGCAAACATTCACCCCCAGTCACAAGGATCTGGGTTTAATCCATCATTCTTTTGCTCACCACACCACCCCAGTTTGGACCCAGCCATATGCAAATCAGTCTTGACCTTGTTCCTTGTGGGAACAGTCCAGCCCGAACTGCCAAGCCAGGTCCTCCCTGGACCGTAAACAAGCATCCTGCGACCGGTTTCTGGGCATCACCCTTCATCAGCCAGGCTAGCTTGAATCCAGTGGTGTAGTGAGCACGGGACCCACGTCTGGCCATACCCTTCCCACTTAGGGCGACATATGCAAAAGAAACAATTGATGAACGGAATGCTGGACAATGCAAACATTCACTCCCAGTCACAAGGATCTGGGTTTAATCCATCATTCTTTTGCTCACCACACCACCCCAGTTTGGACCCAGCCATATGCAAATCAGTCTTGACCCTGTTCCTTGTGGGAGCAGTCCAGCCCGAACTGCCAAGCCAGGTCCTCCCTGGACCGGAAACAAGCATCCTGGGACCGGTTTCTGGGCATCACCCTTCATCAGCCAGGCGAGCTTGCATCTCTCTATTTTGAAACATTGAATATGGTCATCTGAGACAAAAAGTAACTGAGAAATAAACAGTCACTATTGGAGCAATATTGGGTGCCTTTGTGTCTTTTGAGGATATACATGCTTGCATATTGAAGGATTTGGTGGTACATTGATGATCTAAATGCTAATCCTATATGTATCAAATGTGTTTTGACTAATGAATGGCTTTCATAACTAAATTGTAGCGCTTAGAAGTCTAGGACCATTGTTTTCTATACCTTTCTGCAGATAAACAATTGCCCCTGCAGCACAGGCACCCTTGCAACCAGTGCTAGGGGCAACACAGAGGTGGTCCGCATTCTTATGAATACGGCACATCCCTGCATTTTGAAACTGTCGGCGCGGGCGTTATCAATTCTGGCGTAACACTGCGCTCCACCAGTTTCTTGTAAATATGCCCCCAAGTTTTTTAACTCTTCTCTTAGTATGCAGCCAACCAAAGAAATGAGGAGCCAAAGAGAGCCCCCAGAATACACTGGGGGGATATTCACAAGGACTTATCGCCGAGTTATCGCCACCTTAACGCATCAAAAGTGGAGATAGATTTAACGCCCCATTCACAAGCGGATGCAAACTGCAGACAACGCAAGTATTCCCGCGATAACTGCCGCAAAATTGACCTCCACGGGTGACACCACCAACTAACCCTAATGAGATGCAGAGTAGGCGTTCCCGTGCAAAAACACACGAAAACACCACTACACCACTTTCACAACGAACTGCCAGATCCGCAATGCAAATTAAAAACAGGCGATAAGCTGCGGTAGCAGCAGGGATTTAACACCTGCCTTTTGCTGGTGTTAAGCAGGACGACTACCTGCAGTATGAAAGGGAGCCCAGCCCAGAGCCACATCTGAAGACCCACAGATGCCATGGAGACAATGATCATGCAGCTCCCAGACCCAAGAGGGCCACAACACCCACCCCCACCACCCGCCCCCGGATCCCCCGGGACAAACACATACCTTGCACGACACAAGAGCCACAAAAAGCGCATGATGTCGCACAATGACAACATGAAACACATGTGTGGGCAGTAGAACGAGAAACAGTCACTCATCATTGAAGTAACAACCAAAAACTTTATTGAATACAACACAAAACACCAATGCGGAAGACTCCTGTCGGGTCCGTCCGGGACAATCTTGATGTCACAGCCTGGAAAATAAAGCACAAAATCAGAACGTGTGTCATGTGCACATTAAAGGAGCGAGACACGGAGAAACAGAGAAGGAAAGAAAGGCAGAGAGAGAAAGAGAGAGAAGGAAAGGAAGGGAGAGGGAGAGAGAGAGAGAAGGAAAGGAAGGGAGAGAGAGAGAGGGAGAAGGAAAGGAAGGGAGAGAGAGAGAGAGAGGGAGAGGGAGAAGGAAAGGAAGGGAGAGAAAGAGAAGGAGAAGGAAAGGAAGGGAGAGAGAGAGAGGGAGAAGGAAAGGAAGGGAGAGAGAGAGAGAGAGAAGGAGGGACACTGCCGCCCCCGCACACCCAGGCAACACTGCTCACCTGCTGCCACCGGTGTGTCTCCAACCACGTGCCGGTATACACTGCAAGCCACCAGGTCTGCAATCTGTAATCGAGGCCAGAGTCAATCATGGCAGAGTCCATCTCACTGCACACGGCAACAACGCCTGTCCGTCCTGCGCACACATGCAGCCGCACCCTACCCCCTCCAGCTGGCCAGCGCTGGCTGTCCGCACTTCCGCACCCAGGCCCCACTGCTCACCTGCTGCCAACGGTGTGTCCACCAGTGGGCACACCACGTGCCCGTGCAAGCTCCAGGCCCAGGTCCCGCCACCATGGCATGCTCCACATCATGCGGACCCGCACCGCGGCCCAGCAGGCCCCACACATGACGCTGAGTCCTGAGGCATCAATGGCAGAGACCACATCAGTGCACACGTCATCATCGCAGGCCGCACACCCGCTCACAATTTCGGTGCCACTAACCCTGTTCAACCCCGTCAGCGCCACGTGGTGGTAGGCCCGTGACGGCCGCAAGGCTTCGGGTGGCACTAACCCTGTGCAACCCCAGTCAGCGCCACGTGGTGGTAGGCCCGTGACGGCCACAAGGCTTCGGGTGCCACTAACCCTGTGCGCAACAACTCATGGGCCCTTTATGATTGAGAATCGTGGAACGTCCGTCATCCAGTCACCACCGGCAGTGGGGAATGTGACGTTGTCTGCCCCTTATATTGGCGAGGTCACATGGCCTGTGACGCCTGTGCCGGATGGGTGTGGTGTGCGTGCAAACCTGCCCTCAGGGAGTGGTCGTGACATGCTGACAACTAGACCAGTGACCTGCAGACCACTAGCATGTAAACCTGCGACTTGTAGCTATGTGGCCCCCCCTCGGAGCATAAGCGGAGTGGTCTGGCATGGCGTACGCCGGACCAGCGCAGGGCTTGCAACAATGACTCGGGGCCTCTGGGCGTGGTTCAGTCCATGTCCGGACAAGGAAGTGACTAATGCGTGTGTCCCGGTTGTAGTGTCTACGGCACCCGGAACACAATCGGCAATGTAGCACACTGTGACTGGAATCCCACTAGATGAGCATCATTGACATTAGGGGGAATCACTGACCCTACATTCATCCACACATTCATACATGAATGATGTAAGACATGACACAGCAGTGCGTTTCTGAATGTTTAATGCACATCCAGTGGAGTTTTGCAGCTGGAGCAGTACAGGGCCATGCCAACCCCACTTCACAATATGGGCCCGTGGAGGGCCAGCCAGAGTCCATCGGGGAATGACAAGTACAACGGAAGTGGAAGGGTACAGTCCGCAGTCTGGTCGCCGTGTCATTGGTCACCAAACAGGATATGGCAGTCCATGTCACGGTCCAAGGTGAGTGCAGCAGAGTGTATCGGGGGTCAGTGGAAGGTCATGGGGCCATGTGCGGCACCAAGCAGCAACAGGCCAGGTGGCGGACATGAATGCTAGTGCCTCCTTCTGAACTCAAGCCCATCCACGTCCTCGGATGTGTGCTCTGCCCCAACTCTGGGTGGTGCAGTTCCGGCTGCGGCACTGTGTGCCACTGACACATCAGGGGCCGGAGGTGGATTGTCGGCCGCACTGTGTGGCAGTGACACATCAGGTGCCGGAGTGGAAATGCCTGCCGCACTGTGAGGCACTGACACACCAGGGGGTACAGATTTGGATGGTGTAGGGGCAGCAGCATTCATCTGCGCCACGCCTTGTGGCAGCAATGCCATGATGAGGACATGCAGGGCATGGTAGATCCCAGCTACATTTCGCTGATGTGCAGCGGTGGCTGCCATCCTTTCCGCCTCCATCCGCACCATGTCCTCCATGAGCCTCCGCATGTGTGCCATCTCACGGCTGAGATCGCTGGAGCCACTCTGAGCGGACAGGTGTTCTTGTCTCCAAGTCATGACTCCAGGGATGTCAGCCAGGGCTCGTTGGAGACCATGGAGCGGCGTGTGGGTGTCCGTTAGGGACTGGAGGTGGTCCCTGATGGGACTCAGACACCCATGGATGGCGTCAAGTTTGGTAGCCATGAGGTCGAACCCCACCCGCACCTGCTCATCCATCTCCCTCTGGACCTCGAACACACGGCATTGGAAGGCCATGTGTTGTTCGGGGGGGTCTTGGGAGACAGCCGGGGTTGTGGGTGCCTCCTGCTGGGTGGTTTGTGGAGTGGGTGGGGTCTCCTCGATGCAGCTGGGCTGCCCTGGTCCTGGAGGTGATTGGCGGATGAGTTCAATGATGTCTTGGAGGGCTTGGCTGTCGATGCTGGTGGTGTTCTCCTCGTCATCAGTGAAGAGTGGCTGGGACTGCTCTGCAGGTGGTGTTGACGGTGCCCCTGCAATGTGAAGGGGAGATGCTGTGTTACAATGTGTCCACATGTATGTAGCCGCATGGTACATGTTCACATTCAGACAGCATGGCAATGTACATTGTGACAGTCTGTAGATCAGGGCCATGATCCAGAGTCATTGTGGGTGTGCACTGTGCTCTGCTTGATTGTGCATGAGTGCCATTGTGGCTATCTCCCCCCATCCCCCCAGTACCTGGTGGTTACTCACCCTGTTGCGGTTGTGTTGTGTCCTGTCGAGCAATGTCCGGTCCCCCGACTCCTGCCACGGTCTCCACACTGATGACTGTCGACACCAGCTCCTCCATGTCATCCAGCTCCAGCTGTGGTGCTGGGCTCCCACCTCCAGTCTGCATTGCTGCCTTCTGGTTGCCTGCGAGTTTCTCCTTGGTTTTGCGCTTGATGTCAATCCATTGCCTCTTGACCTTGTCCATTGACCTCTTGTGCTCTCCGACGGCATTCACCTTGTCCACGATGGACCGCCATAATCCATTTTTGGTGCCCAATGACACATTGGAGGCGACTAACAGTTGTTGATGGTGTTCTATCACCTCCGTGACCAGGATCCTATTCTCTTGCGGACCGAACCGCCTCTTCCTCTTCTTCTTGTCCTTGCCCTTCCCTGTCACCGAGGTCCCAGGCTGGTTGTCCGGGGTGCTTTTGGGGTTCCGCTCGTCCTCTGCGCCTGCACCGGCTGCCTCCATGGTGCTTCGGTGTTGGTCATTTTGTGTGTTTTTTCTACTTTTGTAGTGATTTTCCCGCCTGCCGTGTGTGTATGGCAGGCCTGGCGCTGCTTATTGCTGATTTCCTCATCGCGAATGGGCTCATCGCACGTTTTTTGGTGTTGGGGTTTGTGTTTTTATCTCCGTCGCGGTGGTTGTATCGCGGACATTGGCCGCGTTTTCGGAAGACTATCGCATGGTACCACCGTGTTGTGAATTCCAGGTTAACACAGGGTTATTTTCCCGCGATAGACTGCGATGTGTAAAGTTGCGTTAACATTTTCTGGAGATGTTTAGCGCACATTCTTGTGAATATGCCCCTGGGAGTACAAGACGCACAGGTGCCTGTCTACACCTTCCTCCCTCGTTGTTCATCTTGTGAGTTCCGATCAGTTGTGTTGTGTTATGTTTGTTGCAGGGCTTTGTGCACCGCTGTAATCTCCAATCCTCGGTTTCCTACTTCTCGTCACTGTTGTCAGACTCTTGTCTGCCTCTGTGGCTTCACCCCATGCAGAGTCTCCGATGAAGGGGTGGGCGGGGGGGGGGGGTTAAACCTTCACCCCTCCGAGTAAGTGTTGATGTTTTAGTTATAAGATCAGGGCTTTCTTTACCAGGTTCATAAAAGATCAGGGACCAGATTTTGAGACCCTCCAACCTAACCTTAGTGCGTCAAAGTGATGTCATGGGTCACTTATGCAGGGTTCTCTGCAAGGGCCAATCACAGGGCTCCCCACGTAGCCAAAGTCAGCTGTAGAAGCGGTGTTGTCCAATCATCTCGAGGTTGTGTCAGAGGCTTTCTAGTGCAGCCTTTGTGGACCTTCTGATGCTCATCTGGACTCTACTGTTCTTCCACAGGTTCTGATGGACACATGCCGCCCTGGGCTCCTGCCGCCCCGGGCTCCTGCCGCCCTGGGCTCCTGCCGCCCTGGGCTCCTGCCACCCCGGGCTCCTGCCGCTCCGGGCTCCTGCCGCCCCGGGCTCCTGCCGCCCTGGGCTCCTGCCGCCCCAGGAACCTGCCCCCCTGGGCTCCTGCTGCTGTAGGCTCCTGCCGCCCGAGCTCCTGCCCCACCTGGGCGCCTGCCGCCCTAGGCTCCTGCCGCCCCGGGCTCCTGCCCCCCTGGGCTCCTGCCGCCCTAGGCTACTGCCGCCCCGGGCTCCTGCTGCCCTAGGCTCCTGCCGTCCTGGGCTCCTGCCGTCCTGGGCTCCTGCCGCCCCGGGCTCCTGCCGCCCTGGGCTCCCGCCGCCCCGGGCTCCTGCCCCCCCGGGCTCACGCCGCCCCGGGCTCCTGCCGCCCCATGCTCCTGCCACCCCGGGCTCCTGCCGCTCCGGGCTCCTGCCGCCCCGGGCTCCTGCCGCCCCGGGCTCCTGCCGTCCTGGGCTCCTGCTGTCCCGGGAACCTGCCCCCCTGGGCTCCTGCTGCTCTAGGCTCCTGCCCTCCGAGCTCCTGCCCCCCTGGGCGCCTGCCGGCCTAGGCTCCTGCCGCCCCGGGCTCCTGCCCCCCTGGGCTCCTGCCGCCCTGGGCTCCTGCTTCCCTAGGCTCCTGTCGCCCGAGCTCCTGCCCCCCTGGGCGCCTGCCACCCTAGGCTCCTGCCACCCCGGGCTCCTGCCCCCCTGGGCTCCTGCCGCCCTAGGCTCCTGCCGCCCTGAGCTCCTGCCCCCCGGGCTCCTGCCCCCCTAGGCTCCCGCCGCCCCGGGCTCCTGCCCCCTGGGCTCCTGCTGCCCTGGCTCCCTGCGGCTGAAGCAGGCCTGTACCTACCTGTCTTGTATTGATTCGTTTTTTAACCTTAGATAAAACATCTGGTGTTGTGTGGTCTGGTATTTCCCAGCCCACCATCTCTCTGTCTTTATTCATTCCCTGTCCCACCAGAGCAGTCCCTGAGGGTCTCATTCCACGAGCTGCTCCCCCCCTCTCCATTTACTGGTCCTGTGCCCCAACAGAAGGCTCTTCCGTGTGTCTCTATGTCCCAGGACTCCCTGGGATGGAAGGATGGATGAAGACAACAGGTATCAGCCTTACCCTTCCACAAGGGCCGTCCTAACAAAGAGGCCCATCCTTGGTGGCGAGCAGGGCTTGATTTAAAGGGCGCGTCTCCATGAAAGTCAGACCCACATTATCAGACCAATGGTGTTGTATCCTGACTCGGTAGAGCTGGACCCACCACTCACCGTTAGAGAAGAGTGCTGTTGGTCTGCAGGTGACCAGCGTATGTTTGGGGAACCCGTGGGTCAAGGCAAGACCGGATGGCATGTGTGGTCAGAGATGGGGGCGGCCTACAGAGCGTCCCTTACCTCAGAAAAGTGTCTTTCACTTGTTACTTATTGGGAGTGCCAAGTGGAGATAGGTGGGTGGACCAGAAATCTGGAAAAGTGTTAGTCCATTTAATTTTTTTCCTAATAGATATGTCTGCTGTTGTAATGAAAATACTCCATACCCAGGTTTATTTTATCGTTCTGTAGCCAGAACAATCATGGAATGAGCATGAAAAACTATCTACAAAGCAAACATGGATTGCAATAAAATGTAATAAAATAAGCTTGTATATTTACTCGTCTAAATATTCTCACCACAATATTGAGAATCACTTCCCCCCCACAAAAAATAATTGCGCTATAAAAGCAAAGCAGCAGAATAGGTACACACACTCCCAGTAACAAAGACAGGCTCCCACCCAACAACAGAGGCAGGCTCCCACCCAACGACAGAGGCACGCTCCCACCCAACGACAGAGGCAGGCTCCCACCCAACGACAGAGGCAGGCTCCCACCCAAAAACAGAGGCAGGCTCCCACCCAAAAACAGAGGCAG
The DNA here is from genome assembly GCA_963921515.1 of Calotriton arnoldi. Taxonomy (NCBI): domain Eukaryota; kingdom Metazoa; phylum Chordata; class Amphibia; order Caudata; family Salamandridae; genus Calotriton; species Calotriton arnoldi. The sequence goes on from CAWUFW010002197.1 coordinate 797,507, forward strand.
GCTCCCACCCAAAAACAGAGGCAGGCTCCCACCCAAAAGCAAAGCCAGGCTCCCACCCAATAACATAGGCATGCTCCCACCCAAAAACAGATGCATGCCCCCACCCAATAACAGAGACAAGCTCCCACCCAAAAACAGAGGCAGGCTCCCACCCAACGACAGAGGCAGGCTCCCACCCAACGACAGAGGCAGGCTCCCACCCAAAAACAGAGGCAGGCTCCCACCCAACAACAGAGGCAGGCTCCCACCCAACGACACAGGCAGGCTCCCGCTCAACGACAGAGGCAGGCCCCAGCCCAAAGACAGAGGCAGGCTCCCGCTCAAAAACAGGTGCAGGCTCCCGCTCAAAAACAGGTGCAGGCTCCCGCCCGATAACAGACACAGGCTCTCACCCAGTAACAGCCTAAAAACAGACGCAGGCTCCCGCCCGGTAACATAGGCATGCTCCCACCCAAAAACAGATGCATGCCCCCATCCAATAACAGAGGCAGGCTCCCACCCAATAACAGAGACACGCTCCGACACCAAAACAGAGGCAAGCTCCCACCCAAAAACAGAGGCAGGCTCCCACCCAATAACAGAGACACGCTTCGACACCAAAACAGAGGCAGGCTCCCACACAAAAACAGAGGCAAGCTCCCACCCAAAAACAGAGGCATGCTCCCACCTGAAAACAGAGGCAGACTCCCCCCCCAAAAAAGAGGCATGCTCCCACCCAAAAACAGAGGCAGGCTCCCGCCCCGTAACAGACGCAGGCTCCCACTCAGTAACAGAGGCAGGCTCACACCCAATAACAGAGACATGCTCCGACACCAAAACAGAGACAGACTTCCACCCAAAAACAGAGGCAGGCTCCCACCCAACAACAGAGGCAGGCTCCCACCCAATGACACAGGCAGGCTCCCGCTCAACGACAGAGGCAGGCCCCAGCAAAAAAAACAGAGGCAGGCTCCCACCCAAAAACAGAGACATGCTCCAACCCAAAAACAGAGGCAGACTCCCGCCCCGTAACAGACGCAGTCTCCCACCCAGTAACAGAGGCAGGCTCCCACCTGAAAACAGAGGCAGACTCCCCCCCAAAAACAGAGGCAGACTCCCCCCCAAAAACAGAGGCATGCTCCCACCCAAAAACAGAGGCAGGCTCCCACAGCAAAACAGAGGCAGGATCCCACACAAAAACAGAGGCAGGCTCCCGCCCAGTAACAGAGTCCTGCTCCCGCCCTGTAACAGAGGCAGGCTCCTACCCAAAAACAGAGGCTGGATCCCACACAAAAACAGAGGCAGGCTCCCACCCAATAACAGAGGTAGGCTCCCACCTAATAACAGAGACACGCTCTGACACCAAAACAGAGACAGACTTCCACCCAAAAACAGAGGCAGGCTCCCACCCAACAACAGAGGCAGGCTCCCACCCAATGACACAGGCAAGCTCCCGCTCAACGACAGAGGCAGGCCCCAGCCCAAAGACAGAGGCAGGCTCCCACAGCAAAACAGAGGCAGGATCCCACACAAAAACAGAGGCAGGATCCCGCCCAGTAACAGAGATAGGCTCCCACCCAATAACACAGGCAGGCTCCCGCCCAGTAACAGAGTCCTGCTCCCGCCCTGTAATAGAGGCAGGCTCCTACCCAAAACCAGAGGCAGGATCCCACACAAAAACAGAGGCAGGCTCCTACCCAAAAACAGAGGCAGGCTCCTACCCAAAACCAGAGGCAGGCTCCTACCCAAAACCAGAGGCAGGATCCCACACAAAAACAGAGGCAGGCTCCCACCCAATAACACAGGCAGGCTCCCGCCCTGTAACAGAGGCAGGCTCCTACCCAAAGGCAGAGGCAGGCTCCTGCTCAAAAACAGGTGCAGGCTCCCGCCCCAAAACAGAGGCAGGCCCCCACCTGAAAACAGAGACAGGCTTTGAAACAAAAACAGAGGCAGGCTCCCACCCAACGACACAGGCAGGCTCCCGCTCAACGACAGAGGCAGGCCCCAGGCCAAAGAGAGACGCAGGCTCCCACCCAGTAACAGCCCAAAAACAGGCGCAGGCTCCCACCCAGTAACAGAGGCAGGCTCCCACCTGAAAACAGAGGCAAGCTCCCACCCAAAAACAAAGGCATGCTCCCACCCAAAAACAGAGGCAGCCTCCCACAGCAAAACAGAGGCAGGATCCCACCCAGTAACAGGGGCAGGTTCCCACCGAAAAACAGAGACAGGCTTTGAAACAAAAACAGAGGCAGGCTCCAACCCAATAACGGAGGCAGGCTTCCATCCAATAACAATGGCAGGCTCCCACCCAGTAACAGAGTCAGGGTCCTGCCCAAAAACAGAAGCAGGCTCCCACCCAATATCATAGGCAGGCTCCCACACAGTAACAGAGACATGCTCCGACACCAAAACAGAGACAGACTTCCACCCAAAAACAGAGGCAGGCTCCCACCCAACAACAGAGGCAGTCTCCCACCCAATGACACAGGCAGGCTCCCGCTCAACGACAGAGGCAGGCTCCCACCCAAAAACAGAGCAGGCTCCCACCCAATAACATAGGCAGGCTCCTGTGAGAAGTTGGCCTGGTATATGCTGTTCACTAATTAAAGTGGACACCTTGCACCAGAACAATTCGACTCTTATGGTAGATAGGTTTAAGACAACCTTTATAGAAAGCTATCCTAGTGGTAGCTGTGGAGAGCAGCCTTCAGGCTAAGTCTTGAAGGAATGTAAAGCAGCTTGTTTTACCACACAATCTCTTGAATCACCAAATGAAAAGACACCACACAGGTATATATATCAAATATATATGTATTTATTAGTAAACACTCTCTACTAATCTCTTTATGAGATTAGAGGTCAGGAACATATGTACAAGTCAAATGTTATCAAAATAAGTTTAGCACAATCGAATATCACAATCTTAGTTTGCTAGACCTAGGTCTAGGGCATCTAGAATCGAGGGACCCCCAAGAACCACCCCAGGTAGTTGTAGGAGACCCACAGGGGACGGACGCGGTGACCTGGCACCGGTGCGAGTCCTGTGCGAGTCTATGCGCTCAGACGCGATTGAGATTTCAATGTTAAAGGTCCCTTGCGTTTTCGAGGCGAACACACCGATCGGTCCTTGTACGAGTCGAAGGACGCGGTTACAGATAGAGTTGCAAGGGAGATGGACGCGCTGTGTCTAACACAGACGCGAACCTTGTGCGAGTCAGTGCAATGGAGATCTCAGTGTTACAGGCCCTTTGTGTGTTCGAGGCGAACACCGATCGGACTCAGTACGAGTCGAAGGATACAGTTCTAGATAGTGTTACAAAGGAGATGGACGCGGTGTGTCTAACACAGACGCGAACCCTGTACGAGTCAGCGCAATTGTCGCACTTAGAAAATTAGAGTTTTAGGACACTTCGAGGGAAGCTACAAGCAAGTCACTTACAGGGTAAGTAGTTCTAGGGCCCACACCCACAGGAGCACCGTAGTGCTGAAGTTACCTCACCCAGGGGAGCCGGGTGCATAGGTGTTCTTTGGTGTCGGGTCGCGGCGTCGTTTTCAATGGGAGCCAGTGAAGACTTGCTGCTTGCGGCGACAGGAGAAGTGTCCGGAGGAATCCAAGCCTGGATTCGGAAGATGGAAGACCTGAAAGCAGAGGGGACAGTGTTCAAAGTCACTTGGCAGTGACTCGGGGCAAGGAAGATGGATGCCCACCGTCGTCGCAAGATTCAGGTCGTTCGCAGTTGCCTTGCCTCTTCAGTCACGAGGTCCAGGAGGCGTCGACGATGACCAGGAGCTGGATTCGGCGTGACCCACGAAGTTTGCAGCTTACTGCGGTGTCGGCGACTCGATTGGAGCCAACAAGCCTTGGTAACAGCAAGTCTCGGGGAAAGTGCGAAGAGGCAATGGCGCAGACCAGCAAGGTCTGGAGGACTCACCCAGCAAGGGTAAGTCAGGGCAGGCCTGGAGCAACCAGGGGAGTCCTTTGGTTTCTTTAGAAAGTCTTCTGGGGACCCACAAGCCGGCTGGCAAGGGATCGCAAAGACGCCTCGGGAGGATTTGCTCACAGGGGCCCACGGTCACTCGGGACGAGGTAGGCCTCTGATCTTCGGAGGGATTCCTGCTGGAGGCTGGGACCACACGTGGTCCAAAGCACAAGTTCGTGGAACGTTGTGAAGGGGTTGTACTCGACAATAGTGCACGGTACCCAGGGGTCGCGGTTCCTCGTCACTCTTGGGGTCCACTGGCCTCAGCTTTGCTTGGGACTCACGATGGCCTTTGAAAAGTCAGGAAATCCACTTCTTGGGCTGCAGGGACTTCGGACTCCGGCGGGAGCGGCATAGTTTGCAACCGTCGTATGTAGTTTTTGGTGCCTGCCAAGCAGGGGAGTCACTCGACTCCAAGGGAGATTCTTCAGTCTTCCAAAGGTAGTGGAACGTCGAAGGTCCGGGATTCTTCTTCAGAGCGTCGTCCAGGGAAATCTAGGGTGCTATGCACAGGTTCCCCCTCTTATACTAAAAGAAAGGGAGGGACTAGCTCTATGACCCTACCTATGGGAGGATCAGGGGAGTGGGTGGCTACACCCACTTCCCTTTGTCCAGTTTCACGCCAGAGCAGGGGCAGGTAGCCCCTGAGCCGGTTTGAACTGGCATATGCACAGAGGAGCCTTCTGCTCCCCCAGTGCAGGACTTCAAAGCACTCTAAGAGTGCACCCACCCAGCCCCAATACACTAAACCCTGTCTGGGAGGTGGTCACACCCCCTTGGGACAGGATATCTATTGTTGGGCTTCCTCCACTGCGAGTGTTGGTCATCAGCAGGAGGGCAGCCCAGTGTCTGTGACTGGTGGCATCCATTTTGTGATGCCAGGGCTCTGCAGGATTCTACCGCGTTTCCACAGTAGGTACATGTCTATCCCTCTAGAAGGGTGGAATGCTACCCCCGCCGCCAGGACTGGTGGGGGGTAGTATTCCAAGATGTTTGACACCAAACACGACATGTTTCGATGCAGCCATTCCAAAGTTAGCATTCTACCGCGAGGATATAATGCACTTAAAAGTATATGGTTTAACCGCATCCACAAACAGCACCAGAGAATGGACTCTGAGAGCTGCAGAGGGGCCCTGCTCAGTCAGAGGCACCCCCTCACATAGAAGCCAAGCACCCTGCCCTCAGGATTGATAGGGCCTGCCTTAGGGGTGACTGATAGGTTTATATGTGTGTGCAGGAGAGATATAGGGAACCTATATCTCAGTGAGGAGTGCTAGCACCACCTCACCCAGGCTGCAGTAGCAGGCCTGTGGTGTCAGATTTAGTCTGCTTCCCAGGGGTGGCATAATACATGCTTCAGCCCCTGGTAGGCCTGTGAAGTACCTATGCCCTTGGTACCTAAGGTACCATATACTAGGGACTCATAAGGTGCCACAGTATCCAATCACTAGTGCACCTAGAGTGCACTCCAAGTCATTTAGAGAGAACAGAGAGGCTGGGGCCCTGATTGGCAGGGACCCAGCCAGACTATAGCCAGAAACCAGTGTAAACATCAGAAAAAAAGTGGGGGCAACATAAGAGGCAGATCCTACTCTCCTACACAACCCCCCCCCAAACGCAGGGACACTAAACTAACCTTGACCAGTTGAGTCTTCGTGTTCAAAGTGGAAGTACCTTGAGAGTCCATCTGCATTGGCATGTTGGGTCCCAGGTCTATGTTCCACTGTATAGTCCATCCCCTGTAGGGAAATGGACCACCTCAAAAGGTTTGGGTTTTCTCCTTTCATTTGTTTAAGCCATAGGAGGGGCTTGTGGTCAGTCTGAACTATGAAGTGAGTGCCAAACAAGTATGGCCTCAGCTTCTTCAGGGCCCACACCACAGCAAAGGCCTCCCTCTCTATAGCTGACCAACGTTTCTTCTAGGGGTCAGCCTTCTGCTAATAAAAGCTACTGGCTGGTCTTGACCTTCCTCATTCAGTTGAGACAGTACAGCTCCCACACCCAGCTCAGAAGCATCTGTTTGGACAATGAACTTTTTGGTATAGTCTGGACTCTGTAAGATGGGGGCAGTGCACATGGCCTTCTTTAGGTCTTCAAATGCCTTCTGACAGCTAGCTGTCCACTGAACCTTTTTTGGCATTTTCTTTGAGGTTAGATCATTCAAGGGGGTCACTATAGATCCATATCCCTTGACAAACCTCCTATAGTACCCAGTCAGGCCTAAGAAGGCTCTCACCTGTGTCTGGGTGGTTGGAGCAACCCATTCCATTATGGTTTGGATTTTGCTCTGTAAAGGCTGAACCTGGCCTCCACCTACAAGGTGGCCCAGGTACACAACCTGACTCTGCCCTATCTGGCACTTAGTGGCCTTGATAGTGAGGCCTGCTTTCTGCAGGGCCTCCAAAACATTCCTGAGGTGGACCAGGTGATCCTGCCAGGAGGAACTAAAGACAGCAATATCATCTAGATAAGCTGAGCAATAAGTTTCCATCCCTGTCAGAACTTTATTCACCAACCTCTGAAAAGTGGCAGGTGTATTTTTCAATCCAAAGGGCATCACCACAAAGTGGTAGTGCCCACCAGGGAGTCGAAAATGCTGTCTTGGCTTTTGCATCATCAGCGAATCTGATCTGCCAGTAGCCAGCTGTTAGGTCAAACGTGCTTAGATACTTGGCTGAGGCCAAAGTATCAATCAGCTCATCTGCCCTTGGTATGGGATAGGCATCAGTCCTAGTGACTGCATTGAGGCCTCTGTAGTCTACACAAAACCTCATTTCTTTCTTACCACCCTGGGTATGAGGCTTGGGTACCAGGACTACTGGACTAGCCCAAGGGCTATCTGAAGGCTCAATTACACCTAGCTCCAACATTTTCTGGACTTCAGTCCTGATACAGTCCCTGACATGGTCAGGTTGCCTGTAGATTTTATTCTTGACAGGCAGACTGTCTCCAGTGTCCACCTCATGGGTGCACCAGGAAGTCTGACTAGGGGTCAGGCTAAACATATGTCTATACTGTTGCAGAACTTGTCTGCACTCAGTTTGCTGATGGTCAGTGAGGCTGCTTGCCAAAGCAACACCATCTACTGACCCATCATCAGGGTTCTGAGAGAGCAGGTCAGGGAGAGGGTCACTCTCCTCCTCCTGGTCCTCATCAGTTGCCATGAGCAAGCCCATGTCAGCCCTGTCAACATATGGCTTTAATCTGTTGAAGTGGAGCACCCTCAGGGGGCTCCTGGGAGTTCCAAGATCCACCAGGTAGGTGACTTCTCCCTTCTGTTCAACTATTGTATGGGGGCCACTCCACTTGTCCTGGAGGGCTACTGGGGCCACAGGCTCCAACACCCACACCTTCTGTCCTGGCTGGTATACAGTCAGTACAGCCTTTTGGTCATGCCAAGCTTTTTGTAATTCTTGGCTGGCCTCTAGGTTTTTGGTTGCCTTTTTCATGTACTCTGCCATCCGGGAGCGGAGACCAAGTACATAGTCCATCACATCTTGTTTGGGGGCTTGAGAGGTAACTCCCAGCCCTCTTTTACCAAACACAGTGGACCTCTCACAGGATGCCCAAACAGAAGCTCAAATGGGCTGTAACCAACCCCCTTCTGTGGAACCTCTCTGTATGCAAACAACAGGCAAGGAAGAAGAAGGTCCCATTTCCACCTAAGCTTCTCTGGGAGTCCTTTAATCATTCCTTTCAAGGTTTTGTTGAAGCGTTCAACTAAACCATTGCATTGTGGGTGATAGCGGGTGGTGAACTTGTAAGTTACACCACACTCCTTCCACATTGCTTTCAGATATCCTGACATGAAGTTGGCACCTCTGTCAGAAATGACCTCCTTTGGGAAACCCACTCTGGAGAAGACTCCAATGAGGGCTCTTGCCACCACAGGGGCTGTGGTGGTCCTCAGAGGAATTGCTTCTGGGTACCTGGTGGCATGATCCACTACCACCAGGATAAACCTGTGCCCAGATGCAGTTTGAGGGTCAAGGGGACCAACAATGTCAATCCCTACCCTTTCAAAGGGTACCCCCACCACAGGTAGTGGTATCAGGGGGTCTTTGTTGTGCCACCTGCCTTACCACTGGCTTGGCAGGTGACACAGGAGCGACAAAACTCCTTTGTGTCCTCTGACATATGTGGCCAATGAAAATGTGGAACAAGCCTGTCCCAGGTCTTGTTTTGGCCCAAGTGTCCTGCTAAAGGGATGTCATGTGCTAGGGTCAAGAGGAACCCCCTAAACTTCTGAGGTATTACCAACCTCCTGGTGGCTCCAGGGGCTGGGTCTCTACCCTCAGAATATAGGAGTCCCTCATCCCAATAAACTTTATGGGACCCACTAGCACTCCCAGCAGCCTCAGCAGCAGCCTGCTGTCTGAGGGGTTCAAGAGAGGGGCAGCACTGTTGCTCCTTACTCAGATCTTCCCTAGAAGGGCCCCCTGCCCCCAAGAACTCAACCTGATCAGGCTCAAGTTCCTCTGGGGCAGTTCCTTCTTCAGGATCTGCTTCACCTCCCTCTGGGGGTGAATCTGTGATCTGAGACAGAGGGGAAGGCACTGCCTTTACCCTACTGCTCCTCCTCTTGGGAAGCATCTGGTCCATTGTTCCAGGATCCAGAGCTGGTTCAGTGTCATGCATTCTTGCTTGTGACCTGGTCACAGCAAATACCTCTGCAGGGATGCCCAACATCTCAGCATGAGTCCATAACTCTACTTCAGACCAGGCTGAATTCTCTAGATCATTGCCCAATAGACATTCGACAGGGAGGTCTGCACTGACTACAACCTTCTTGAGGCCAGTTACCCCTCCCCAGGAGAAATTCACAACTGCCAGACTATGGTTGGTCCTGACATTGCTTGCATTGGTCACCTGGTACATTTCGCCCAGGATGATCTGTCCAGGGTCCACAAGATCCTCTGCCACCATGGTGACACTAGCACCTGTGTCCCTAAATGCCAAAGCCTGTTTGCCATTTATTACAGGCTGCTGTTTGTATTTGCCCAGATTACTGGGGCTCACTAGGAAGGGCATATTAAGGTCTCCCTCACAAATCAGCATTGCCTGAGTGGGCACCCTGACTAGGTCAGAGTCCACTTCAGAACCCAGGGTCAACCCTACTACACCCTTATTCTGAGCACCACCTCCACCAGTAGCTGAGCTAGGGGGAACAGTTGCCTTAGGGGCGGGAGTGGTGGTGGTTTGGTCTTTGGACTTGTTACAGTCAGAAGTCCAGTGCCCTTTCTGTTTACAGAATTTGCACCAGGGCTTCTTTTGGCCTTTTCCCTTGTTGGATTGTGACTCCCCACCAGATGCAGATTTTTGGGGCCCTTGTGAAGACTTCTGGTCTTTTGACGTATCCCCACCTTTCTCAGAGCCCTTAGGATCTTGCTTCTTAGTGTCACCCCCTTGGTTCTGGGGTTTCTGCCTCACCCTGGTTCTGACCCATTTGTCTGCCTTCTTTCCCAATTCTTGGGGAGAGGTCAGATCTGAGTCCACCAGGTATTGATGCAACAACTGGTTCTGGCAATTATTAAGGATCTGTTCTCTCATCATCAGATTATACAATCCCTTGAAATCAGTAACCCTACTGCCAACCAGCCAACCCTCCAGAGCCTTGGTTGCACAATCAACAAAGTCAGTCCAGTCCTGAGTCTGTGCCTTCTGGGTGTCTCTGAACTTCAACCTGTACTGTTCAGTGGTTAAGCCAAACCCATCTATCAGTGCACTCTTCAGGACTTCATAATCATCAGCATCCTCTTCTCTAACAGTGAGGAGCTTGTCTCTACCTTTGTCTGAAAAGGAGAGCCACAAGATTGCTGCCCACTGCTTTTGGGGGACCTGCTGTACTCTACAGGCCCTCTCCATAGCAGTTATCCACTTGTGGATATCATCCCCACTCTGTTAGGGAGGAACAACCTTGCTCAGGTTCCTATGGTCTGGAATAGATTCTCAGCCTCTAGGGACACTGTTGCTGCCACCAAGGGGTTCTAACCCCTCTCTTCTAGAAGCTCTCTGGATCTCCAGGGCTTCTCTATCCAGTGCCAACTGCTTGGTTCTGAGGGCAACTCTTGCTTCCTCATACTGCAGCAGTTTGCACATTCTTTCAGAGGAGGTCTCTCTTATGGGAAAGTATGAGTTCCTCTGGTGGACAAATTCTCTGCCAGAGTGATAAGAGTGGTCAGATTCCCTGGAAGGGGACCTATGCCTCTCCTCCACTCTGTCAGCTCTCTTAGGGAGAATTCCTCTGTCCTTTTCAGGCCCCTTGAGGCCTGGCCCTTCAATCACAGAGTCCTGGTCATTCTGATGTTCATCATCTGACCCAGATACTGTAATTGACCCACCCACTGATTCAGACCCATTAGCTCCTAGAGCCAATCTAAGATCATCTGCTGTCAGCAGATCTATCAGGTGTAGGGTTGAGGGACTCTGTCCTAGCCTCAGGTGTCTTTCAACACACATGGCTCTCAAGTCAGAGAAAGCCATGTCCTTATACTGAGGCTGAGTGGATCCACTGGTTCCACCCTTTAAGGACATTCTAGTGTTGTGCAGTGTTGTACTACCTACACTAGTTTGTGGCCTACTGATGCTAGCTTGAGCTGTAGAAAGGGTGTGCTATCCCTTGGCACACAGCTCTAAGTTCAGTAGAACTTATTGATACTAAGCTTGACTTTATATGTACCTTAAGTACCTATAGTGGTTTTCAGTTAGTAATTCAAATAGAGATTTTCTGGTAAAACAATAGCAAGCTGGAATCCCACCGCTGCCACCAATGTGAGAAGTTGGCCTGGTATATGCTGTTCACTAATTAAAGTGGACACCTTGCACCAGAACAATTCGACTCTTATGGTAGATAGGTTTAAGACAACCTTTATAGTAAGCTATCCCAGTGGTAGCTGTGGAGAGCAGCCTTCAGGCTAAGTCTTGAAGGAATGTAAAGCAGCTTGTTTTACCACACAATCTCTTGAATCACCAAATGAAAAGACACCACACAGGTATATATATCAAATATATATGTATTTATTAGTAAACACTCTCTACTAATCTCTTTATGAGATTAGAGGTCAGGAACATATGTACAAGTCAAATGTTATCAAAATAAGTTTAGCACAATCGAATATCACAATCTTAGTTTGCTAGACCTAGGTCTAGGGCATCTAGAGTCGAGGGACCCCCAAGAACCACCCCAGGTAGTTGTAGGAGACCCACAGGGGACGGACGCAGTGACCTGGCACCGGTGCGAGTCCTGTGCGAGTCTATGCGCTCAGACGCGATTGAGATTTCAATGTTAAAGGTCCCTTGTGTGTTCGAGGCGAACACACCGATCGGTCCTTGTACGAGTCGAAGGACGCGGTTACAGATAGAGTTGCAAGGGAGATGGACGCGCTGTGTCTAATACAGACGCGAACCTTGTGCGAGTCAGTGCAATGGAGATCTCAGTGTTACAGGCCCTTTGTGTGTTCGAGGCGAACACCGATCGGACTCAGTACGAGTCGAAGGATACAGTTCTAGATAGTGTTACAAAGGAGATGGACGCGGTGTGTCTAACACAGACGCAAACACTGTACGAGTCAGCGCAATTGTCGCACTTAGAAAATTAGAGTTTTAGGACACTTCGAGGGAAGCTACAAGCAAGTCACTTACAGGGTAAGTAGTTCTAGGGCCCACACCCACAGGAGCACCGTAGTGCTGAAGTTACCTCACCCAGGGGAGCCGGGTGCATAGGTGTTCTTTGGTGTCGGGTCGCGGCGTCGTTTTCAATGGGAGCCAGTGAAGACTTGCTGCTTGCGGCGACAGGAGAAGTGTCCGGAGGAATCCAAGCCTGGATTCGGAAGATGGAAGACCTGAAAGCAGAGGGGACAGTGTTCAAAGTCACTTGGCAGTGACTCGGGGCAAGGAAGATGGATGCCCACCGTCATCGCAAGATTCAGGTCGTTCGCGGTTGCCTTGCCTCTTCAGCCACGAGGTCCAGGAGGCGTCGACGATGACCAGGAGCTGGATTCGGCGTGTCCCACAATGTCTGCAGCTTACTGCGGTGTCGGCGACTCGATTGGAGCCAACAAGCCTTGGTAACAGCAAGTCTTGGGGAAAGTGCGAAGAGGCAATGGCGCAGACCAGCAAGGTCTGGGGGACTCACCCAGCGAGGGTAAGTCAGGGCAGGCCTGGCGCAAGCAGGGGAGCCCTTTGGTTTCTTTAGAAAGTCTTCTGGGGACCCACAAGCCGGCTGGCAAGGGATCGCGAAGACGCCTCGGGAGGATTCGCTCACAGGGGCCCATGGTCACTCGGGACGTGGTAGGCCTCTGATCTTCGGAGGGATTCCTGCTGGAGGCTGGGACCCTACGTGGTCCAAAGCACAAGTTCGTGAAACGTTGTGAAGGGGTTGCACTTGACAATAGTGCACGGTACCTAGGGGTCGCGGTTCCTCGTCACTCTTGGGGTCCACTGACCTCAGCTTCGCTGGGGACTCACGATGGCCTTTGAGAAGTCTTGGGCTGCAGGGACTTCGGACTCCGGCGGGAGCGGCGTAGTTTGTGACCGTCGTTTGTAGTTTTTGGTGCCTGCCAAGCAGGGGAGTCACTCCTTGACTCCAAGGGAGATTCTTCAGACGTCCAAAGGTAGTGGAACGTCGAAGGTCCGGGATTCTTCTTCAGAGCGTCGTCCAGGGAAATCTAGGGTGCTATGCACAGGTTCCCCCTCTTATACTAAAAGAAAGGGAGGGACTAGCTCTATGACCCTACCTATGGGAGGGTCAGGGAGTGGGTGGCTACACCCACTTCCCTTTGTCCAGTTTCGCGCCAGAGCAGGGGCAGGTAGCCCCTGAGCCGGTTTGAACTGGCATATGCACAGAGGAGCCTTCTGCTCCCCCAGTGCAGGACTTCAAAGCACTCTAAGAGTGCACCCACCCAGCCCCAATACACTAAACCCTGTCTGGGAGGTGGTCACACCCCCTTGGGACAGGATATCTATTGTTGGGCTTCCTCCACTGCGAGTGTTGGTCATCAGCAGGAGGGCAGCCCAGTGTCTGTGACTGGTGGCATCCATTTTGTGATGCCAGGGCTCTGCAGGATTCTATTGCGTTTCCACAGTAGGTACATGTCTATCCCTCTAGAAGGGTGGAATGCTACCCCCGCCGCCAGGACTGGCGGGGGGGGGGTAGTATTCCAAGATGTTTGACACCAAACACGACATGTTTCGATGCAGCCATTCCAAAGTTAGCATTCTACTGCGATGATATAATGCACTTAAAAGTATATGGTTTAACTGCATCCACAAACAGCACCAGAGAATGGACTCTGAGAGCTGCAGAGGGGCCCTGCTCAGGCAGAGGCACCCCCTCACATAGAAGCCAAGCACCCTGCCCTCAGGATTGATAGGGCCTGCCTTAGGGGTGACTGATAGGTTTATATGTGTGTGCAGGAGAGATATAGGGAACCTATATCTCAGTGAGGAGTGCTAGCACCACCTCACCCAGGCTGCAATAGCAGGCCTGTGGTGTCAGATTTAGTCTGCTTCCCAGGGGTGGCATAATACATGCTTCAGCCCCTGGTAGGCCTGTGAAGTACCTATGCCCTTGGTACCTAAGGTACCATATACTAGGGACTCATAAGGTACCACAGTATCCAATCACTAGTGCACCTAGAGTGCACTCCAAATCGTTTAGAGAGAACAGAGAGGCTGGGGCCCTGATTAGCAGGGTCCCAGCCAGACTATAGCCAGAAACCAGTGTAAACATCAGAAAAAAAGTGGGGGCAACATAAGAGGCAGATCCTACTCTCCTACAGCTCCCACACAGTAACAGAGGCCAGCTCCCACCCAATAACAGAGGCAGGCTCCCACCCAATAACAGAGACACGCTCCAACACCAAAGCAGAGACAGCCTTCCACCCATAAACAGAGGCAGGCTCCCACCCAACAACAGAGGCAGGCTCCCACCCAACGACACAGGCAGTCCCCAGCCCAAAGACAGAGGCAGGTTCCCGCTCAAAAACAGACGCAGGCTCCCGCCCCATAAGAGACGCAGGCTCCCACCCAGTAACAGAGGCAGGCTCCCACCTGAAAACAGAGGCAGGCTCCCACCCAAAAACAAAGGCATGCTCCCACCCAAAAACAGAGGCAGGCTCCCTCAGCAAAACAGAGGCAGGATCCCACACAAAAACAGAGGCAGGCTCCCACCCAATAACAGAGGTAGGCTCCCACCCAATAACAAAGGCAGGCTCCCACCCAATAACAGAGACAGGCTCCTGCACTGTAACAGAGGCAGGCTCCTATCCAAAAACAGAGGCAGGCTCCCACACAAAAACAGAGGCAAGCTCCCACCCAAAAACAGAGGCAGGCTCCCACTCAAAAACAGCGGCAGGCTCCCACCCAAAAACAGAGACAGGCTTCAAAACAAAAACAGAGGCAGACTCCAACCCAATAACGGAGGCAGGCTTCCATCCAATAACAATGGCAGGCTCCCACCCAGTAACAGAGTCAGGGTCCCGCCCAAAAACAGAGGCAGGGTCCCTCCCAAAAACAGAAGCAGGCTCCCACCCAATAACATAGGCAGGTTCCCACACAGTGACAGAGGCAGTATCCCACCCAAAAACAGTGGCATGCTCCCACCCAATAACTGAGGCAGGCGCCCACCCAATAATAGAGGCCGGCTCCCACCCAATAACAGAGGCCGGCTCCCACCCAATAACAGAGGCAGGCTCCCACCCAATACCAGAGGCAGGCTCCAACCCAATAACAGAGACAGGCTCCCACCAAGTAACAGAGGCAGGCTCCCACCAACTAACAGAGGCAGACTCCCACCCAGAGGCAGGCTCCCACACAAAAACAGAGACAGGCTTCGAAACAAAAACAGAGGCAAGCTCCAACCCAATAACTGAGGCAGGCTCACACCCAATAACAATGGCAGGCTCCCACCCAGTAACAGAGACAGGTTCAAACCCAGCAACAGAGGCAGGCTCCCACCCAAAATCAGAGGCAGGCTCCCACCCAAAATCAGAGGCAGGCTCCCACCCAATAACAGAGGCAGGCTCACACCCAATCACATAAGTAGGCTCCCACTCAATAACAGAGGCAGGCTCCCACACCATAACATACATAGGCTCACCGACTCAATAACAGAGGCAGGCTCCCACACCATAACATACATAGGCTCACCGACTCAATAACAGAGGCAGGCTCCCACACCATAACATACATAGGCTCACCGACTCAATAACAGAGGCAGGCTCCCACACCATAACATACATAGGCTCACCGACTCAATAACAGAGGCAGGCTCCCACACAAAAACATTAGTAGACTTGCACCCAAAAACAGAGGCAGGCTCCCACCCAATAGCAGAGGCAGTCTCCAACCCAAAAACAGGGGCAGGCTCCCATCCAATGACAGAGGTAGGCTTCTGCCTACAACAGAGGCAAGCCAATACCCAATAACAGAGGAAGGCTCCCACCCAATAACAGAGGCAGGCTCTCACCCGATAACAGAGGCAGGCTCCTTCGGATAACAGTATAATACAATACAATACAGTAAATATTGTAAATATTGGAATTTCAGGGGTGCAACAGGGTATCCTTTTGGAACCCTTGCACCCTTGAAATTGCATGCGCAATTTGCCAGTACCTATGGAGTACTCGCAAATTGCGCATGCAATTCCCATTGATTCCTATGGGCCTCTAGGCCCATAGGAATGAATGGGAATCAATTCCTTAATTGCGACTCGCAATTTGCGAGTCGCAATGAAGGAATTTTAAGGAATCGCATTTTTTTATGCGAATCCTACATGCATTGCATTTTGCGATTTCTAAATAGCGAATCAGTAAAATTCGCTATTTAGAAATCGCAAAATGCGGGAATGATGCATGTGCCCGAAGTCCTGTAAAAAAGACCAGTTTCCCATAGTTCCAATGTAAGTTTGTTGAAGGTAACAGAATGACAGCTTCATCCCACCATGGCCCGGGCTCTTACGCGACCCGCTCCGTGATTCACAGGATGTTGAGCCGACGCCGAAACTCTACCCTGGTTCCCCAGCTCCAACATCGGCAGCTCAGGCCATGACGCCACATCCTCTTCCTTAACGAGCTGCCATGGTCTCCTAATGGAGTGAGGGGTCAGTGATTGGTGACAGCTGAAGGCTTTGGTGTTCTCGTCCCCATCGGATTGGCTGCGGAGTGGGAGTGCGTCTGCTGCTGGGTCACTATGTCCAGTGCCACCCTGTCCCCTCCAGCTGTGCCACTTTTACCCAACAGACAGCATTGTGGGAGCACTCAGGCATGCACGGGTTAATGTGGGGGTTCTGGGCACTGAGACACTAGAACATTTTCTAGCATTTGCAACAACAATTTTAGATTCTTTTAAGGACACAGAGGCAAGGACTATGCTTCTCAATCTTTAATACTCCCAAAATAGCAGCCAATGAAAAAACAGTAAAACATCACAACACTACATATCCCAAGAGGCTTTGAACCACGCCTCCTATTAACCCACTAATATTCTCTTAGTGTCATGTACACAATAGAGAGGCGCCATCTTCCTGCCTCTTTCTTTGTGAACACGCAGTCCAACGAAAAAGAACTATGTCCATAAAAAGAATGAAAGAACAGTTCCAAAGACTCTCAATGGAGAGTTACCAAAGTCCAGACCGTCACATCCCAATGGAAGAAAATCCAAATACAGCAACCAGAGTCATGAACAAGAACCACCAGAAACAGCTTTGCCCAGGGGCTTCAGTTTTGTTTCGGTTCCGAACCTGAAAAAATAAATTAAGCATAATCACAAGGGCTGGCCAAAAGAACAGTCTGTACATCACAGATACTTTGATAACAATTATATCATAACTCTTACCTGTCCCTTCGAATGGGATAATCCTCGCCTCCGTGTCCTTAATAGAATCAACAATTCTTGTTGCAAATGCTAGAAAATGTCTTATTCTATGGCAGCACCGGAGGCTCTGATTGTGTTGGTTCAAAGCTCACCAATCCCAACAGAAGAAACATGCAAAATAGGTTTATAATAAAAAATCTAAAATGTAGAATCGAAGGACCAATCAGCAGCACGAAGAATATCTTCTAATCTAGACCCAAGAGCATTAGCCTTAGACGCCGTAGTTCCTCTAGCTGAGTGAGCACCATATATGGAAATATCAATCCCAGCTTCCGACATGACCCAGTGGATCCAACGGGCCATGGTTGCTGCCGAAACTCCCGAAACTGGACAGTAAGGTTTTTGAATAGCCAACAATGAAGGACATAGAAGGTGAGCCATATATGCCAAAGTGTGTTCTTCGTAAACTTTCAGACTTTTTACAACACATAACTTCGCATTTGGGGAAAAGCAGGATAATCAATGGACCGGGACATAGTCTTTGTTCGTTTTGAAATAAGAAACGAAACACCTTCAGGTGAAAATAACCTACCTGCAAGATCCAGAGCTCGAACATCCTACACTCGTCGGCATGAAATCAAACATAAAAGCATAGATAGCTTTGCAGAAAGCTGTTTCAAAGATAAATCCAAATTGTCAGACCATGATTCCAATAATGAAAAGAAAATGTCACATCCCATAAGTGAGAGTATCTAGGTTTCGGAGGGCGAGCCACCCTAATACCTTTTAATAACTCACATACCAGAGGATAGATACATTCCGGCTTACCATCAATGAGATTGTGCCCAGTAACCTAAGCTGACCTGAGGTTATTTACTGACCTGTGACATAACGCAGATACAGCACATTCAGAAAGGAAGTTCAAAATATCTTTTAATTCGGATCCCACAGGATCCACCTCCCGTTGGAGGCACCAATCCACCCATCTCTTCCATGCAGAAGAATATCGTTTGCGGGTGGAAGAAGCCCAAGCTTGGTGTATAAAATCGTCAGCTTCCGACGAAAGACCTGCAATTTGATCATGTCTCCTGACATCTTCCAGGCCATGAGAGTGAACTGGTTTTGAAGGATCATCGGATGTGGCGATCCCACTGGGTCCAGGAGAAGATGCTGGAAGTTAGGAAGAAGAATGGGAAGGGCTATTGACAGTTTCAGAAGCGTTGGAAACCAAGACTGTGTTTTCCACACTGGAGTACTCAGAACAGGGATTGTCGATTGATGCCTGAGCTGAGCTGCAACCCTCGGAATCATGCCAAATGGCAGGAACGCATAATTCACAGGACCTGTCCATGTCTGTAAAAAGGCATCTGTCCCCATGGCCCTCTGGTCCAGTCTCCAGCTATAAAACTGTTTCAGATGAGCATTCGAACAGGAAGCAAAAAGGTCGACTTGACAAGGTCGCCAGGAAAACACAATCGCTGGAATTCCAATCTGCCACGAGATTGTTCTTGCCCGGAAGGAATTCCCCTAGAGCTGTTGTCTCCTGGGACAGGCAAAAGTGCCAGAGTTCCCAGACAATGTTCTCTAGAAGGCGTGATCTTGTTCCCCTCCAAGCGGTTGATGTAACGAACCGCCAAGACATTGTCCATCTGCAGGAGTATGCAGCAGTTGCTCCTGATGGGAGAAAGTGACTTTTTGGCAAAAGAGTCTGCCAGAAGTTCCAGGCAGTTGATGTGGAGTTGCAATTCTTCGGATGACCAGCGACCCCTGGTAGAAAAATCTCCACATTGCACTCCCCAGCCCCAGCGACTGCCATCTGACTCGATGACCACATCAGGGGAGGCCCTGAAAATGGCCACCCGTCCATATGAAGGAGCCACCACTGAAGTTCTTCTTGGGCATCGGGGGACAATGGAACCAGGTGATTGTAACTGAAACCCGGTTACAGGTACTGAATCTTCAGCTGTTGAAGAGCCCTGTAAAGTTACAGACCTGGAAACGCTGCTTGAATCGAGGATGCTAGCAACCCCACAATCTGAGCCAGGGATCTCAAAGACACCATCTGTTTGGCTAGAGTAGACTTCAAATCCCATTTGATGGATTTCACTTTCAGGGGAGGAAGCAACAATTGAGCCTGGAAAGAATCCACCAAAAACCCCAAGAATTCTACTTGTTGAGAGGGAGTTCATGGATTTTTTGGTATTGATCATGAACCCCGGAGCTTGTAGATGAGACATTGTCCAAGACAAATGCGTCAGAAGTTGGTCCTGGGCTAAAATGAGCATGTCGTCGAGATAGACGATTATGCGGACCCCCGTCCCCTATAGGCGGACAACCACTGGTTTCAGGTGTTTGGTGAACAGACAGGGCGCTGACAAGAGACCAAACGGGGAGACCGAACTCATACCACTGACCTCTCCAGCAGAACTGCAGATACCGTCTGTGAGGGGGACAAATGGGAACTGACAGATAGGCATCTTTGAGATCTAGACGAACCATCCAATCTCTTTCTTGTAGTAGATCCCTCAGCAGACGGATGCCTTCCATCTTAAAATGTAGATAAATCACAAAAGGGTTGAATTGTCTGAGGTTGAGAACTAATCTCTGACCTCCACCCTTCTTCTGTACCAAAAACACATTGCTGCAGAAGCCCTGTGGATGAGTGGATGTTGGCGCAATAGCCTGTTTTGACAAAAGCTCTAGAATTTCGGAATCTATAAAAGACACGTCTTGTTAGGAAAAAGGAGAGGATGGGGAAGGTAGGGTTGAATGGGGGTATGGGACAGTTCTATACGATAGCCTCGAACTGTATTGAGTACCCAGCAATCGGAAGTAATCTTGGCCCAGTTGTGTGAGAAATACCTTAGCTGCCGCTCAGAGGAAGATATGAAGGATGAAAGGGATTCATTACCTGTAGATGGGTTGTCGGAGTTGTGGTAACCCCTGTTACTCCTCTGTTAAATCGACCCCGGTATCCTCTGGCTCTGGTAGGGTAGAAGATCGCTTGGGCTGGATCCTGATAATAACCCCTGCGTCTGGGGTTGAAACCTCTGGGAGGACCTTGCTGGTTGAATCGGCCAATCGAGTGTTCTCTGCCACGACCGGCCCGGCCAAAAAGGGGTTTGAATACTCGCTTCAGAGAGGATTGTGACTTATCAAGGGAGTTAAAGATGTTGACAAATTTTGCAATGTCTTTCACTAACCGATCACCAAATAATTGCCCCTCAGCCAGGGGGCCTGGTGTGGTAATGTGCAATGTCTCAGCTCTAGGCTCAGAATGTTATGAGGTCACTGGAGCATGGCATTCTCTCTCTACATTCTTGCTGTGTCAGTTGCTCCAGTGCCCCTTCATGAAGAGATGCATCTTACTGAATAAACCCACTGTTTCCACTACAAACTATGTAGTGTCATCTTTACACCTGGTTCAGCAGATGCCAATTCCACCAGCTGTGGATCAATCCACAGTAACACTGATTTGTGGCATTCGGGAGCTAATGTGCAGTTAGAGTTGCCCGGAAGTCATTTTGCTCCATGTGTCAATCCAGCAAGCACCTCGGGTGAACAGCGGCACCTGTTTCCTGTGCATGGAGGGACAGTTCAAGGATCTTGGCCAAGGGGCCGGAAACATCAAGAAGCTTAACATGACAGGCCCGAAGGGCTCCACCAATGCCCTTCTTCGGGTCTTTGTTGTATTTTTTTAGAAAGGTCAGCATGGAGGTATCCATGTCAGGGGTGAGAGCAGTTTTGTGAGGGAGATCCGGCCTAGGGCATTCAGATTTTAGACAGGACCGGACTTCCTGCATATAGTCAGCCACCGCAGGAGCGGGGGTCCATCTGAGGATCTAGGGTGAACAATTTCGGAAAGGTCAAAAGTGAAGGGGGTGGCAAGAGGAGGGAAAATGGAACGTTTGCATTTCTTGTAAAGCTTCTGAGGGTGGGATATCTGAGAAGAGGAAGAATCTGTATCAGTATCAGGAGCCGGGGAAGGTGCAGGAGGAGGGGGAAGGTGTTATATTTGTACATTTCAAAGCTTGTTATTTCTAGTTCACTGTCCTAATGTATTCTTCTACAGTGCATTTTATAATGTGCATTCCAGTTCCATTTGGAACCTTGTTGCTGTGCTGGCTAGGAGGGTTCAGTTATGCTGGTCCTTCTCGCTGGCCAGTTGTGTTATGTTGCTGTGCTGCACCAAGAAAATAAATTACTTGAAAACCTTCTGGATTGCTTTGATTTTAACAAGTGGCGACGAGCTGAGGAGAGGAACACCCTGTCAACAGGTTGCAACAGCACAGGAGCGGTGTGTTCCTGAACATATGGAAGAGCTGGTATGCTAGTTTGAACATTTATTTCTAAAGAAAGAACTGGACGGACGGTCCTGAGACACACAGTCAAAACCGGGATTTCGGGCGAGTCTCATAACCAGATTTGGACAATTTTGATGTTTTTATCGTGTAATCAAACATCAGTGCATATGTTGATTTAGTCATCGAGGAGCGAACGTTGAGCGATTTGGAAGTAAATACCTTGTTTGGTCGAGGGAGGCTTGAACGCGCAGAACTAACGGAGGATTCCAGTTCGGCATCTGTTCACTCTGTTCCATATTGCTTTGTTCTGAAGGGGCATACATCACGCATGTTACGCAATGACGTAAGACGCAACGTGGCGGCCATCTTGGTTACCCTGCTTGAGTTTGGTAACCATAGCAACGATATTTTCCGACGCGTATTGGTATTATCGGCGTAGAATCAACGCGCATTTAAATATATCGGCAGAGAAGACAGCAAATACTGTTATAAGAACATAAATGAGCATGATTATTTTTTCACAAAAGGAAGTTACATTTCGTGCCATGTGAATTCACACCTTGAATCTGTGTTAAACTCATCCACAAGTAAGTTTACCTTTTGGCATTTTCCCTTCGGAAACACTGAAATATATATCAAAAACAAGTACTTTGTTTACAGTCATTCTGTGATTTGAAAACATGCAATTTGATCCGCCTGATACATTCCTACAAAGCAAAGGAGATCCCCCAATACCATGGACAAGGTGGAAGGAAGAATTCCTTAATTACATGAAGGTAATTGATGGGGAACGCATGGGGGCAGAAAGGAAAAAGAGTATTTTTTTACATTGTTTGGGATCTGAAGGACAAGTTGTTTTTAGAGCGTTACCTCAAATCATTTCTGCGGATGGTGATGTTGATGCCAATGTTTATAAAGAGGCCATACAAAGAATGGAACAAAGATTTAAGCCCACCACAAACATCGCACTTAATAGATTCAAATTTTATACGAGGGCTCAAAATGAGAATGAATCTTTTGATGATTTTTAACTGCGTTAAGATCTCTGAGCGTGCAGTGTAATTTTGGAAATATGTGCGATGAGATGATCAGAGATCAGATAATTGTTCATGTGAAAAGTAAAAAAACGCAGGAACAATTATGGGTATTGGGAGACCCAAAACTTTCTGAAGCCATTGCCACAGCCAAGGCATTAGAACAGTCTGAAAAGTGGATGCACACTGTAAGGAATGTAAATAATAAGACTGAAAGAAATGAAGAAGTGTGTGCAGTTAAACGTTTGGACTATCAGCGCTATGAGGCTTCAACTTCAGGATTTAACACATCTCGCATGAACAACTATGGTGGTTTTAAAAAATTTGATTAGAATGAAAGATCTGGTGCATGTTATAGATGTGGTAGTAAAACACACATGGCAACTTATGGGGGGGTGTCCTGCGTTAAACAAGGAGTGTAGAAAGTGTGGTAGAATGGGTCATTTTGCCACTGTATGCAAAGACCAAAGGAAAAATATAACTCAAACACGTGGGAAAGTGTCTTGCACATCAGAAAGATGTAACAGTGTATATAAGTGTGAATGTTGTATGAGTACAGTGGAGAACAAAGGTTTTGTGGTATCCCTTTTGGAGAAGATTTCTAATGTAAATGACTCTGAGTATAAGTTTACCAAGAAAGCCCCCATGTGTACCGTCATAGTTGCAAGTGTAGAGTTAGAACTCATGGCGGATTCAGGTTCACCATGGACTATTATTTCAAAACAATACTTTATGGAAAAACTTAGTGTTGTTTTAAATTTTAGAGAAATATTACCACCTGACATCATAGCGGAGAGTTATGATGGCTCTAAGATTGATATGGAAGGTGTTTTTGAGATTAACTTACGTTTCAAAAGCAGAATTGCATCAATTAAACTGTACGTTGCAGTTAAAGGAGTAAATGTTCTAGGATGGAAAGACCAATGGAAATTAGGTATTATTCTTAATCCACTCTCAAAAGAACCTGTTATGTTGGATGAAAGCATCTATGTTGAAAATGTTGCAGTCACAAGGTGTGGAAGACAAGGAAGCTTTCATAAAAGAGAAATTTAAGGATGTGTTTTCTGAGGAACTAGGTAAATTGAAAGATTACTCACACAAGATTAAACTTAAAAATGACACTATACGCTTAAACAAAAACTCAGAGGGGTACTCATAAATGTCAGGGAAGAATTGAAAAATATGCTCAATGATTTAGTTAATGAAGGCATCATTGAACCTATCGACTCAGCTGAATGGGTTTCTCCCATTGTTTTAGTTCGAAAACCAGACAAAAAATTGAGAGTCTGTGTGGACCTCAGAGCATTGAATGCGGGGATTGTGGTGGATTGTCACCCTCTCCCCAACATTAATGAGGTTGTGTCAATGTTAGAAGGTGCAAACGTTTTTTCTACACTCGACCTAAGATCAGCGTATCATCAAATCGCTTTAGCTGAGGAGTCTAAGATGCTAACGGCATTCATTACCCAGCAGGGGTTATATCAGTATACAAGGATGCCGTTTGGGTTAGCATCAGCTGCCTCAGTTTTTCAAAGAGTCATGTTCAATATTTTTAGAGATGCAGATATGTTTGTAAGATGTTTTCAAGATGACAGTTTAATTTTTTCAACCAATGAGGAAGAGCACTTAAAACATTTAATAGAAGTATGCGAAAGGTTAAGGAAAAATGGGTTAACTCTTAAAGCAAATAAGTGTAAAATGTTCAAAAACACGATGGAATATTTGGGACATACGTTGACAGGTAATGGGGTGGTGCCTAATAAATCAAATGTAGATGGGATTGTCAATGCACCGGCTCCCACCAACAAGGAACAATTGTTGTCTTTTGCAGGTATGTGCGAATACTACAGTAAGTTTGTTAGTAATTTTGCATCAAAAATGGAACCTTTAAGAAAGTTATTGAGACTTAAAGCAGTATTTGAGTGGAAAGAGGAACAACAACAGGCTTTTGAATCTATAAAAGAAGATATTGTTAAAGCTCCCACTCTTAAACCATTCTGCATGAACAAAGAATGTGTAATCACAGTGGATGCAAGCTTGTATGGGATCGGAGGGGTATTGTCGCAGAGGTGTGGAAAAGAGGAGTGGAATGTGTGCTTTGCTTCACGCACTTTGAATGAAACAGAGCGCAGATATGCTGTAATCGAAAAAGAATTATTAGCTTGTGTCTGGGCGATTGAATATTATTGGAATTATGTCTGGGGAAGTAAGTTCATTTTGAGAACGGACCATAAACCCCTCGTTAATATTTTATCCCCAGGAGGTGGTTGGAACTCTGCGTGCCATGCATTGCAAGACTTACTTCCAGGTTGCAGGAGTATTGTTTCAAGACAGAGTTTGTTCCTGGAAAAAATAATGTTATGGCCGATTTCATGTCGCGTCATCCTTGTCAGGATAATGTTTGTGAGAATTTTGATGATGCTGATGTAGTTACTACTATTCAGGATGTTGTCACTGGTGATTTTGAAGGTATTTCTGAGGACATGTGGAGATTGAGTGAAAAAGAAGATTCCTTATGGCAGACCATCGGGGAGTATATTCTGAAGGGATGGCCAAAGAAAAGGAATTTGTGTGCTGAAGTCATGCCTATGTTTAAGGTTGCAGATGAGTTAGAGTTAGAAGGTGAACTCATGTACAAAAATGGCAAATGTGTGCCACTTTCTGGTGTGCAGAATTTAATCTTGGAGTTGGCACATAAATCTCATCCTGGCATGTCTGCCATGAAACGTCTTGTAAGAAATTATTTTTGGTGGCCAGGTTTGGATCGCATGGTTGATCGCACAGTCAGGGAGTGTGAAGTGTGCATGTCTAGTGAGAAAATGTTGAAAATGCATGTTCCTCCTTTAAAAAATTCAAAGTGGCCTGATGAACCGTCGAAAAAAATTGGCTTTTGACATTTCTGGTCCTTTCATGTGTTTACTGTATGATTCATGATATGGATTGGTGCTTGTGGATTACCATTCAAAGTGGCCGGAAGTGAAATTTGTGTCACACTCAACCACCAACATTGTTATGGAGTTTTTTAAAGAAGTTTTCGCCAGGGAGGGTTGTCCCTCACTTGTCACAGATAAAGGAGTGCAGCTTACTTCATTAGAGATGGAAGAGTTTCTTAAGTGTCACAATATTAAACATGTAACAACCTCATTATATGAACCACATGAGAATGGTCAAGTTGAACGCTTTAACCGAGTTTTGAAGGGATATGTATCTGATGTCATTAAGTTGGGAGGTGACTGGAAAAATGTAATAAGGGAAAGGTTGTGGTTATATCGTATAACGCCACATTCTGTTACTGAGGTTAGTCCTTTTCGCCTTTTAAAAGGAAGGGATCCTGCATCCAAGATTTGTCCTTGGTGGTTCAAGGAGAAGTGTAAAAAAAAGTGTTCTTTCTGACAAAATGGTGAATGGTACTGCAGAAAGAGTGGAAGCTAAACAGATTAAAACAAAAGTTTGGTATGACAATAAGTGGAAAACTAAATCTCAAGATTTTAAAGTTGGAGACTGGGTTAAAATTAGGAAACCCGGTTTCACTAGTAAATACTCAGATAGATTTAGTAAAGCCATGAAGATTGTTAAAGTTTTTGATAACAGTGTTATCACGCAGGATGGTAAGTTGTGGAATGTTAAGCGTGTGGCCAGATGTCCAAATGGATCCAATATTGTAAATCTTGATGATGAATCACCAGAATATTCTTTGGTTAAAATTGGTGATTTTGATCATAGATTAAATCAAGAATTGTTTCCAAGCTCACGTTCTGAAGCACATAATGGTTTAGAAGACACAGTTGCTTCTAGAGTTAAAGATTCAGATCGCATTAGACAATTTCCCAGAAGACTCTCTGATTTTGTTAGATAAGTTTCTGTCGTTTTATTCTACTACTTCCTCTTCTTTTGTTTTGTTTTTGTTTATTATATAAAGGAGGTATGTTATATTTGTACATTTCAATGCTTGATATTTCTAGTTCACTGTCCTAATGTATTCCTCTACTGTGCATTTTATAATGTGCATTCCAGTTCCATTTGGAACCTTGTTGCTGTGCTGGCTAGGAGGGTTCAGTTACGCTGGTCCTTCTCGCTGGCCAGTTGTGTTATGTTACTGTGCTGCACCAAGAAAATAAATTACTTGAAAACCTTCTGGATTGCTTTGATTTTAACAGAAGAACTGGGGGCGTCCCTACACTATAAGCATGATCAGTTAGGGCTCCCTAAGTCCCTTAGAAATGACATCTGTATACGGCCGTCAAGGAGCGGAGGAGGAAGAAGGGTCATGAGAGGGACCCCCAGAAGGGGGAGGAGGGGGAAGGACTGGGGGCGTCCCTACACTATAAGCATGATCAGTTAGGGCTCCCTAAGTCCCTTAGAAATGACATCTGTATACGGCCGTCAAGGAGCGGAGGGGGAAGAAGGGTCATGAGAGGGACCCCCAGAAGGGGAGGAGGGGAAGGACTGGGGCGTCCCTACACTATAGGCATGATCAGTTAGGGCTCCCTAAGTCCCTTAGAAATGACATCTGTATACGGCCGTCAAGGAGCGGAGGAGGAAGAAGGGTCATGAGAGGGACCCCCAGAAGGAGGGGGAAGGACTGGGGGCGTCCCTACACTATAAGCATGATCAGTTAGGGCTCCCTAAGTCCCTTAGAAATGACATCTGTATACGGCCGTCAAGGAGCGGAGGAGGAAGAAGGGTCATGAGAGGGACCCCCAGAAGGGGGAGGAGGGGGAAGGACTGGGGGCGTCCCTACACTATAAGCATGATCAGTTAGGGCTCCCTAAGTCCCTTAGAAATGACATCTGTATACGGCCGTCAAGGAGCGGAGGAGGAAGAAGGGTCATGAGAGGGACCCCCAGAGGGGGGAGGAGGGGTGGAAGAGTGTCCTGAGGGATGAAGGGCCTAGCTGAGGGCTTTATCCAGGGATTTTTGAACAGATTTGCCAATGACTTCTTCCATGCCCTCATCATAGTAATAACCCTCATTAGGGCCGTGGCTTCAAGGCCCTGATCGAATGTTTGGTAATCAGACATGATACTAGGAGGGAAAAAACACCTCACACACAGAATCCCCAGAGGGAAGCAAGGGTCTTCCAGATAATATATAAAGGGGGGGGGACAGGAGAGACCCTGGAATGTAATTATTACAGTGCTGCCCGGCTCAGGATGAGGACGTCAATGAGAGCAAAAGCTTGTAAGAGGACAAACCAAGTCACCAAAGAAAAATGCACACTGCCTAGGACATAAATAGTAAAAAAACTCTCTGTTATGTCATTAAATTTCAACAATTAAGAGCCCTAAGTGACTTTAATAGGAGAAAAATCCCACATTCTTTCAGCCCGGGGGAGCGCTGATAAAGGGAAGCTGCTGGGCGAAGCGAGAGACGCACCGGCAGCCTTCCCAGAGGCACACGCGGGAGAAGCCCGAATGGGCTCTGAACGCTACCTCGCTCCCGGGAGGGGCTCGCTGCACTGCGGCTGTGCGAAGCGTGTACAAGGGGAAAAGAAAAATAATTTACCAACAAATTACAGGGATAAGAATGGGACAGGCACAACACACGCCAAAGGACAAGGGGAAAAATCATGTGCGGGCCATGAAGCAGTTGCACAAGGGAATCGGGGGCATAGAGCTGAAATGTAAGTACAGCCTGCAATGAAAAATGGGTGGACCACTGTATATAACAGCGCCAACAGGCGCTTGCACAACCACTCTACTCAAATACTTAACAGATACTTTAGTTATAAATGGAGGTTCAAATACATTACGCAGTAAAACAAAGTAGAGAGTCGCTCATCTTGACTGCAGAGCAGCAAAGAAAGAGACAGGAAGATGACGCCTCTCTATTGTGTACATGACACCAAGAGACTATTGGTGGGTTAATAGGAGGCGTGGCTCAAAGCCTCATGGGATATGAAGAGTTGTGATGTTTTGCTGTTTTTTCATTGTCTGCTATTTTGGGAGAAGAAAAGATTGAGAAGCATAATCAGAGCTGCCAGTTCTGCCATAGAATCCTCCCCGTCAGGGGGGAGCCCCTGGCAATGCGTTCACTCTTTGCTTGAAGGTGGTACTGGGTGGCACAAGTTGGGTAGTGGGCGAGCTGCAGCTCTGACATAATGGCAGTCGCGGCCGGCACGACTCGTGGGTGGGGGGTCGCGCGGTGAGGGGTTTGCACGGGGAGGGGGGGGTTACACGGGGAAAGAGGGGGTTGATTTTTTTTTTTTTTAAAGATAATTAAACTTACCTGGCCGGGCCCCGGGTCCTGCGTCTTCTCTGCTCTTCTGCTCTCCAGGAACAGGAAGCAGAAGCAGGCAGCCAGGCTCCCTCCCTCCCCTAAGCCAATCACAACCCTGCTCAAGCAGCGCTGTGATTGGTCGAGAGGCCGACCAGCCAGGCTCTAATGGCCCGGTCATTTTCTCCATGTAGGCTGCATGCAGCCTACATGGAGAAAAGGAGGAATGCGCATGACTTGTTTGGGCGGCCCCAGAGGGCCGACCAAACCAGTCATGCTCACTCAGGAGTGGGCACACCACTCCTCCCCAGCCCTGCTCGTAGAGCAGCCCCGCCCGCCCGCAACCAAACACTTCTGCTTTCTCGCAGTGAGAAGCAGAAACATAAAATTGTATTTTTGCCATTTTATGTTTCTGCTTCTCGCACTGCGAGATCAGTGGGGCAACGCTCCTCCGCCCTAGTGGAGGAGCCGCCCCTGTATAATGGGTTTCCACTCAGTTCGTAGCCAAGGTACACATGGAGTCAATATAAAAATAAAGAAAAGAAAAGTCAATAAAGAGCACTAAGACAGAACCGATATCAAAACACCTGATGGTTTATATCCTTAGCAAACAGGACACGATAGACCTAGAGAGGGAGGTCCCTCTCCACCTGGCTACTTCCTGTGGAGAGCAAAGCCTTCTGGGAACAGCTTTACAAGGATGGCTTCACCTAACCACTTCCTGCAGGAGAGCAAAGCCTTCTGGGAATTGGGATGGCTTCACCTGACCACTCCCTGGTGGAGAGCAAAGCCTTCTGGGAAGAGCCTCACAAGGACGGCTTCACCTGACCACTCCCTGGTGGAGAGCAAAGCCTTCTGGGAAGAGCCTCACAAGGATGGCTTCGCCTGACCACTTCCTGCAGGAGAGCAAAGCCTTCTGGGAAGAGCCTCACAAGGATGGCTTCACCTGACCACTTCCTGCAGGAGAGCAAAGCCTTCTGGGAAGAGCCTCACAAGGATGGCTTCACCTGACCACTTCCTGGTGGAGAGCAAAGCCTTCTGGGAAGAGCCTCACAAGGAAGGCTTCACCTGACCACTTCCTGGTGGAGAGCAAAGCCTTCTGGGAAGAGCCTCACAAGGAAGGCTTCACCTGACCACTTCCTGGTGGAGAGCAAAGCCTTCTGGGAAGAGCCTCACAAAGATGGCTTCACCTGACCACTCCCTGGTGGAGAGCAAAGCCTTCTGGGAAGAGCTTCACAAGGATGGCTTCACCTAACCACTTCCTGCAGGAGAGCAAAGCCTTCTGGGAAGAGCCTCACAAGGACGGCTTCACCTGACCACTCCCTGGTGGAGAGCAAAGCCTTCTGGGAAGAGCCTCACAAGGATGGCTTCGCCTGACCACTTCCTGCAGGAGAGCAAAGCCTTCTGGGAAGAGCCTCACAAGGATGGCTTCACCTGACCACTTCCTGCAGGAGAGCAAAGCCTTCTGGGAAGAGCCTCACAAGGATGGCTTCACCTGACCACTTCCTGGTGGAGAGCAAAGCCTTCTGGGAAGAGCCTCACAAGGAAGGCTTCACCTGACCACTTCCTGGTGGAGAGCAAAGCCTTCTGGGAAGAGCCTCACAAGGAAGGCTTCACCTGACCACTTCCTGGTGGAGAGCAAAGCCTTCTGGGAAGAGCCTCACAAAGATGGCTTCACCTGACCACTCCCTGGTGGAGAGCAAAGCCTTCTGGGAAGAGCTTCACAAGGATGGCTTCACCTAACCACTTCCTGCAGGAGAGCAAAGCCTTCTGGGAAGAGCCTCACAAGGACGGCTTCACCTGACCACTCCCTGGTGGAGAGCAAAGCCTTCTGGGAAGAGCCTCACAAGGATGGCTTCGCCTGACCACTTCCTGCAGGAGAGCAAAGCCTTCTGGGAAGAGCCTCACCGGGATGGCTTCACCTCACCACTCCTGCAGGAGAGCAAAGTCTTCTGGGAAGAGCCTCACAAGGAAGGCTTCGCCTGACCACTTCCTGGTGGAGAGCAAAGCCTTCTGGGAAGAGCCTCACAAGGATGGCTTCACCTGACCACTTCCTGGTGGAGAGCAAAGCCTTCTGGGAAGAGCCTCACAAGGATGGCTTCACCTGACCACTCCCTGCAGGAGAGCAAAGCCTTCTGGGAAGAGCCTCACCGGGATGGCTTCACCTGACCACTCCCTGCAGGAGAGCAAAGCCTTCTGGGAAGAGCCTCACCGGGATGGCTTCACCTGACCACTTCCTGCAGGAAAGCAAAGCCTTCTGGGAAGAGCCTCACAAAGACGGCTTCACCTGACCACTTCCTGCAGGAGAGCAAAGCCTTCTGGGAAGAGCCTCACCGGGATGGCTTCACCTCACCACTTCCTGCAGGAGAGCAAAGCCTTCTGGGAAGAGCCTCACAAGGAAGGCTTCACCTGACCACTCCCTGGTGAAGAGCAAAGCCTTCTGGGAAGAGCCTCACAAGGAAGGCTTCACCTCACCACTTCCTGCAGGAGAGCAAAGCCTTCTGGGAAGAGCCTCACCAGGATGGCTTCACCTGACCACTCCTGCAGGAGAGCAAAGCCTTCTGGGAAGAGCCTCACAAGGATGGCTTCACCTGACCACTACCTGCAGGAGAGTAAAGCCTTCTGGGAAGAGCCTCACCGGGATGGCTTCACCTCACCACTCCTGCAGGAGAGCAAAGTCTTCTGGGAAGAGCCTCACAAGGAAGGCTTCGCCTGACCACTTTCTGGTGGAGAGCAAAGCCTTCTGGGAAGAGCCTCACAAGGATGGCTTCACCTGACCACTCCCTGCAGGAGAGCAAAGCCTTCTGGGAAGAGCCTCACCGGGATGGCTTCACCTGACCACTCCCTGCAGGAGAGCAAAGCCTTCTGGGAAGAGCCTCACCGGGATGGCTTCACCTGACCACTTCCTGCAGGAAAGCAAAGCCTTCTGGGAAGAGCCTCACAAAGACGGCTTCACCTGACCACTTCCTGCAGGAGAGCAAAGCCTTCTGGGAAGAGCCTCACCGGGATGGCTTCACCTCACCACTTCCTGCAGGAGAGCAAAGCCTTCTGGGAAGAGCCTCACAAGGAAGGCTTCACCTGACCACTCCCTGGTGAAGAGCAAAGCCTTCTGGGAGGAGCCTCACAAGGAAGGCTTCACCTCACCACTTCCTGCAGGAGAGCAAAGCCTTCTGGGAAGAGCCTCACCGGGATGGCTTCACCTGACCACTCCTGCAGGAGAGCAAAGCCTTCTGGGAAGAGCCTCACAAGGACGGCCCATCAAGAGGTCATCCCACAGTGAAATAAAAGGCCACATGGTGTGGGAGGCCGTCAAGGATGAGGGAGCCCACCACACCGCAGCCCAGGTGGACCTGTAAACTGCTGCTGCAGTGGGTGCCTCTGTGACCAGATGCTCACAGCACATAGTAAACGTTATATTGTTAGCTGATGCTTCAGTAACTAGCAGGCCACATTATCAATCAATCAGGGGTTTGTAAAGCGCAGCTACTCACCCGCGAGGGTCTCAAGGTGCTGGGGGGGAGGGGCGGCGGCTCCATTGGTTGCTGGGGTCATCTGAAGAGCCAGGTCTTGAGTTCCTTCCTGAACTGAAGCAGTGTAGAGCTTTGCCGGAGTTGGAGGGGGAGGTCGTTCCAGGTCTTTGCTGTGAGGTAGGAGAAGGACGTTCCACCCGTTCTGGTCTTGTAGATGCATAGGATGGTGGCCAGGGAGAGGTCGGCTGATAGGAGGTTTCTCTTGGGGGCACGGAAGGAGAGGCGGTTGTTTGGGCATGCTGGTCTGATGTTGTGGAGGGCCTTGTATGCGTGCGTGAGGAGCTTGAAGGTTATTCTGCTTTCGATGGGGAGCCAGTGGAGATCGCAGAGGTGTTGGGTGATGTGGTTGTGATGGGGGATGTCTTGGATCAGTCTGGCATTATCTGGTTAGACTGGCGACTGTAGTTGATGCTTCAGTAACTAGCAGCCCCTAGCACCTTGTTAAAGTAGTATCTAGAGTAGATGTCCCAGTAACCCACAGAGTCTAGATATAGTTGCACCTGTAGATTGTATCAGTAAGTAGAATCTCACCGTGTCTGGTTAAAGTTGTGTCGGTAGTAGATACTCGTGTAACCAATAGTCCACAGTGTGTAGTTAAAGTGTGTCGGTAGAAGATGTCTCAGTAACCAGCAATCCACACTATCTAGTTATAGTTTCACCTGTACAATGCATCAGTAAGTAGAATCTAACATCATCTGGTTAAAGTTGTGTTGGTGGTAGATGTTGTGTAACCACTAGCCCACAGTGTCTGGTTAAAGTTGTGTCAGTAGTAGATGTCTTAGTTAACAGCAATACACACTATCAGGTTATAGTTTCCCCTGTACAATGCATCAGTAAGTAGAATCTAACATCATCTGGTTAAAGTTGTGTTGGTGTTAGATGTAGTGTAACCACTAGCCCACAGTGTCTGGTTAAAGTTGTGTCTGTAGTAGTTGTCTTCTAACCACTAGCCCACAGTGTCTAGTTAAAGTTGTGTCTGTAGTAGTTGTCCGTGTAACTAGCAGCCCACAGTGTCTAGTTAAAGTTGTGTCTGTAGATGTCCGTGTAACTAGCAGCCTACCGTGTCTAGTTAAAGTTGTGTCTGTAGTAGATGTCCGTGTAACTAGCAGCCCACAGTGTAAAGTTGTGTCTGTAGTAGATGTCCGTGTAACTAGCAGCCCACCGTGTCTAGTTAAAGTTGTGTCTGTAGTAGATGTCCATGTAACTAGCAGCCCACAGTGTCTAGTTAAAGTTGCGTGTAGTATGCCTCAGTTACTAGCAGCCCAAGGTATCTGGTTAAGTTGATGTCTAAGTATCCAACAGCGCTGGAGCCTGGGTTTGCGATTCGAGATAAAATTGCTTCTCCCGCTAGTCTCGCAGCGCTACAATGTCCCGCAGCGCTACAGTGTCCCGCAGCGCTACAGTGTCCCGCAGCGCTACAGTGCAGAGCAGGGGTGTAGGGAGCAGAGTGGGAGTGGAGAGAGAGCATCGGATGTATTCACGCTCCCTTCGACAGAACGGTAGGCAATGCAGCGCTTACGGGCACCGGAAGCGCCTCTAGGCCCCTAAGTGAGCTTCGGGCAGCCGTCTACAGCTGCTGACGTGCAGCGCCTCGACACCTCAGGGTATTTATCATCAATCCTGGAGGTCGTTGCAAGGTGAGGGGCAGATAAATAGTACCAGCATTGGCAACCTACCCCACCCCTCCAACGTAACATGCATGCTCATAAATAATCACACAACACATTTCTTGTTTGGGTAAAGATTGCTGCAGGTTTATTACATACACCGTTATGTAATATGGTGGGTTATCTTACGGGCGATCCAAGGGCAGGCAACCGTCTGGGCCGCCTGCCCGCCTGATGAGCCAAGCAGCACTGGGGCGAACCCCATCTGTGCTGCCACTTCTGGTGATCCTCTTCCCGGATCACGTGACACATGGTTCCTTATTACTCACGCCCCTTTCAGGGCGGAGCGTAGCATAGCAAACCCCCGGTTGTTCAGGCCCACAACCGCCCGAAGGACTAACGGGGCGCCGACACGGTTTTCTAGGAACCTCCCATGAGGCTCCTAGGATTTGGCTCTGGCACCCACCATGGTGCCACGCAGAGGTACCCTTCTGTACCCCTCTGCTTCCAGATCGCCCTGTAACTCCGCCTGCAACGAAAAAGACAACATTACAACATTCTCTGCCTCCTGCCTGCCACGAACCACGCCGGGTAAGCGGTAGGGTGGGAGACGGCGTGTCCGGGCGCGCGAAAGAGGACGACAAGATGGTGGGGGAGGCCTATATACCCCTCCCCTGTCCTCGCGCCCGGACGTGATTCTCGCCTATCGCGCTGCGACCAGGCTTGGGGGACTCCTCCCTGAGTCCCTGCCCCTACGGGGTGTGGGGTGCCCAGCTGGCACTAGAGGGCTGCCCTCTTTAGTGGCCCCCTGCGGGGGCCTCGGACAGCCGCATAGTACCAGCATTGGCAACCTACCCCACCCCTCCAACGTAACATGCATGCTCATAAATAATCACACAACACATTTCTTGTTTGGGTAAAGATTGCTGCAGGTTTATTACATACACCGTTATGTAATATGGTGGGTTATCTTACGGGCGATCCAAGGGCAGGCAACCGTCTGGGCCGCCTGCCCGCCTGATGAGCCAAGCAGCACTGGGGCGAACCCCATCTGTGCTGCCACTTCTGGTGATCCTCTTCCCGGATCACGTGACACATGGTTCCTTATTACTCACGCCCCTTTCAGGGCGGAGCGTAGCATAGCAAACCCCCGGTTGTTCAGGCCCACAACCGCCCGAAGGACTAACGGGGCGCCGACACGGTTTTCTAGGAACCTCCCATGAGGCTCCTAGGATTTGGCTCTGGCACCCACCATGGTGCCGCGCAGAGGTACCCTTCTGTACCCCTCTGCTTCCAGATCGCCCTGTAACTCCGCCACAGCTCTGGAGGTGGCCACCGTCGCCGCCAGAGCCCCCACCAAAAGCTCCTTTCTTACCTGCAACCTCTCATTTCCAGGCCTCCTGCAAAGCTAGGGAAGAGATCCCTCCCACTGGTGATAGATGAACCCCATCTGTATCACAATAGCCCTTGCCGATAGCCTGGATCAGCTAGTGTCTAATGCAACACAAAGGCCCTTCTGCCCTGTGAATTTGTGCCAAAAACTATCCACCCTCCTGTGGGAAAGTTCCACTACTTCACATACATAACTCAGCCCCGTGCCAACTCTGGGCGGGGCAGATCAGATTCCCTTGCTCACATTGCCCCATGAATTTGCTGAGCTCACCTAGCTGCCGTCCTACTAGGACGGTGTGTCTAACGCACCTGTGTCCCCACTTAAGGGACAGCTGCCCGCTTGTTGGGAGACCGCTCCCACACCCACCTGCCTACTTCTGGCTATTCGGGCGAGAAGGCTTATACTTTAACCTTTGCACCGTCCATTTGCTTTCTAACTCATGACGCACAGGAATGTCCATAACTAGACGTGTGTGACGATGAGCCAGGGTGCCCTCCTGCCCTTGCCGTGCATCCCTTATTTCTTATAGGAATTTCGCCAGCTCAGCTCCCTTCGTGGTGAACCCCCTAGGGATACCAGCTAGAGAATCCGTGTGATTAATGCAGTGCGCACTGGCTGCCATATGGTGCCTAACTTTAAGGATTGCCTAAGTCCTACTTTGCCCTTCATCCCAGAATATTCCCGAATAGGAGGGGGGGGGGGTTCACACTGCTCGCCTTGCCTTTTGTGCTTGGCACCTTGTTCCCCCCTTTCTTGGGGACGCAGCACAATGTGTTAGCTGATAGCACCCCCGCCCAGTGAGGCTGATATAGCTAACCGGGCAGGGCATTTGACCTTAACTGCAGGAAAAGTCGACAGGCTAGAACCCTCCCTGCGAGGGCCCCGGATAGGGGGCAGGGGTGTTCACACTGCCCACCCCAGGGCAACCCCAGCGGTGGAAAATTACCTGCTCAGTTGAATTTAGCTTTTTGTTGATCACTGGACATGCCAAATGTTCTTTTACATGGTAGCCTTTTGTGCTTGACACCTTGTGTCCCCATTACTTGGGACGGCAGCCCACTGTTGGCTGACAGCGTCACCACCCAGCGTGGCATCTATTACTGACCGGGCGGGCGTTTGCGCCTAACTGCAGGATCATAGTCAACTGCCCTTGGTTCTGGGGTGCACTTATTTCGCCCCTTTGCCCAGACTTATGCACAAACCCCTTTGCTTGCTACCCTGGTGAACACCTTAATGGTATCGAAGCTGGTTTGAAACAATGTATGTCTTGCGCCCACTACTGGAGACACCTCACCCTTTCATGTAATTACAACTTACGCAGCGCACCCCGCTTGCCTAACTGCCATCGGATCACAGATGCACAGTACCTACTGTGCCTCTCCTACCCTGGATGCTTTAAACCTGCCACAGTGACGGAAACCAAGCTTCCCAGTTCCCTGTTTAGCTGCAGTACACCGTCAGTGGGTCCGCTAGGAGATACCACAAACAGACACGCATATGTATTGTGCCCACTATTGGAGACAATTCACCCCTTCGTGGAGTGACAACTACATGGTGCCTACCCAAGTCACCCAACAGACAAGTTGGCCCTGACTACCTTGTGTTCTGGTGCCAGGTTTGG
This sequence comes from Calotriton arnoldi, assembly GCA_963921515.1. Taxonomy (NCBI): domain Eukaryota; kingdom Metazoa; phylum Chordata; class Amphibia; order Caudata; family Salamandridae; genus Calotriton; species Calotriton arnoldi. The sequence goes on from CAWUFW010002197.1 coordinate 833,987, forward strand.
GAAGAGCCTTGTCTTCACTAGCTGCCCCTCTGGGAAACACAAAGACAGTGCTCTGGCCGCAGCGATGCCCTCGTGTAGCATCGAACCCCTGGTCAAATAAGAGTGACAACTCCAACTTACTGAAGACTATACCATGACCATGGGTGGAGTTTAGCTCTTCCCCAAACTTCTGCTAGCGTAACCCACGGTCACGCCTCCTGTTCAGTTCACTTTAGTAATTCATGGCACTGACCCACAAGGGCCTGATACTGGGCTGTGTAAATGGGGCCCAGTGTGACCTTAACACTCGGCTTGGTGTGGATGGGTGCTAACAATACCTGGCTGAAGTGCAATCCCTTTGACAATCACTCCTGACAAGATGTGCCAATGCAGGTAGAAGCAAGAGATATCCAGCCCACCTTACCTCCTGTCCCAGTGATCTGGGTAACTTAGTGAAAGATGCACCTTTGAACTGGTAGCGGAAACTGTTACTTACGCCTGCAAATGCTCTGCTCAGAGCAGCCCACAAGACTAATGAAACGTTGTCAATTTGGCTGTCAACTTTGCTGCCTGTGTCACCCTTCCGCCCCATGGAAATTGTTCTGGGCTCTCGCTTACTACCCTGCTGAGTGGGGCCACTGTATTCACCAGATTCATTAACGATTTCCGCTTCTGACTGTACTTGGTAACACGTACTCCCCATGGTATCTTGGCGCTGCATAACATGTTTGTTACTCAGCTCCATGGTACTTGTTTTATCGACCTCAGAAGGATGAAATGCTTGTTGATTGCAACCTTGTTGGTGTACATACATAGAAGAGCAGACTAGACACCCGAGTATGAATTACTCTTGTGCAGCTTACTGCTTTTTAAATTAAGCCCCTTCTCGCAAACTGGGAGAGGGATAGTGCAGTGGGCACAGTTAACAATGCTTCCATCAGGGACAACATCTTGCTAACCCGGTTTGAGGAGCAAGCACGCTGATGCTGATCATGGGCGGGCCCATGAAATCCCACCCTTATCCGCCCCCGCCAAATTCTGGTAGTAGTGATCCTAGCACAATTGCAGCAATTTGGTGAACGTGCCAGGTTTACAATGATGTGTACTCGAAAATACCAGGACTGTGGAAGGTCAGACCTCGTTCTAGTGCCACAAAGATTAACGTGTTTGTACCAGTGTAAGCATTTTGCGTTGTACTAATGCGCACACGTCATAGCAGATAAGAGGCTGCTCTGCTTCCGGTGGAGGGTGTTCGAGTTTCTTGGGAGGGAGGGAACAGGGTCTCCAGAGTGGACGCTCCCTGGCCGGCCCACGAGCAGCCACAAAGTGCCACACAGGACAGCTGAAATGTGACATCCAAAACAAACAGTGCATACGAACCACCACTGTCAACTCCCACTCCATGCAAAATCCTCCCTTGGGCTGGCCCCACCATGATCAAACACGACATCTCGACTGAGCATGTGAGCGCCGAAAATTCACAGCTCGCCGACAGCAGAGAAGCGGCCAGCTCCCATCGTCCTCACCAGAAGGCACCGGTTTCTAACTCCGGCCCCCCACATGATCTTGGGCAGAAAAGTTAACCGGTGAGGATATCAACTTCCTCACCTGCAGAAGCAGGGAGTGCTGGCGAACAGGCTCATCCCTGAATACCAGTCACAATGTTAACCGTGTATGTCCAAAAAACGTTAGAGGGCCTTTCCCCTCCAACCCGACAAATTGTTGGCCTCCTGGACAACTCTGCAAGTATGAGTGTGTGCCCACGTGTACAACTACATTTGATGCATGTATTGGACCCTGTGTCCAACAGTGCCCAGCAGTACATCATCCCATTACTCTGTCGGTAGTGTGGGACTAGATACCACCATTTCCGGTACCAGTAGTGCTTCACGGCAACGACAACGATTGGCCTGCCACCAAGAGGCATGTCTGCTGGCCACTGCCTGCACACACCTCTGATCTGCTGCCTGCTCTCACCCCTCTGCAGCTGTAATAACCCCCATTCGACCAACGAGAAACTCTAAGACCACCAAGGTTTAAGGCTTGCATTGGTGCGCATTACCGGGCTTAGAGGCGCCTTGAGCGATGTACACATGTTACATAAATCCTAGTGGCACAAGGACCTTGTCGCCCATGCAGCGAAGTCTTCACTCAATGCAATAAAACGAAACCAATTGCACCAGCGCACGGCCCCCACAGCACCCCCCAGGCGCCAACGAGACAAGCCAAAGTTTGTACCGAGCATCCCCACTCCAAGGAAAGGCACCACAACCAACACGCTGCGCAGGTCACTCACAAAGGCACCACTGTAAGGACACCACCTTAATGGCCCCTACATGAACCTTGAGTGCACCTTGTGAATAATGTAGGCTGAAAAGACTGCCCGTCGCCCATACACTGTTATTACATAAAGAACGAACACTGGTAGGCCTGGAGCGATACCCCGGAGTTTACAGCTGCCGGTCCGCGGTGACCTCAAACACCTCACCTGTGTGCTATTAAAATTAAATCTTTTGCCCAAACACAGTGGTATAATCCTGTGACAACAAATGGCTATGAACAGTGAGCCCTATATATTTACCAAATTCCTTTACCATCACCGTTTCGGACTACCATAGTGGGAGATTGCCAGCCCCAATCCCACACAGGGAAATTAAACATAGTCCATCAGGGCCAAGGCCTTGCCTTTGTCCTCTGTGGTGTGAGCTGGGCACCTGCACATTATAAGCCATGGGGACCTGAAAGGAGTGGAAAGCAAGCTGAGCACCAGCTGGAGTCTTTATAATAATAACTGCCGCTACCCTTGATCTATTCTGCTCCTTTCAGCCTCCTCGCAGAGTTAGCCTGTGGAGGAAACTGAGGCAGCTCAGGACGACAGTGACCATCCGCCTGGCTGATGGCTGGAAGTTGTGCGAGAGCTCACCGGCGACCCACCCACCGAGCCGCACACAAGCTGTATCACATATGGGCTCCTAGGGTTTTAAAGCCCCACCAATGACAACCTACATTCAAATTGCACACACAGCTGAAAGACCGGGCATCGCAGAGAGCGCCCCTCCCCCAAGTGTGCAAACTGCCAATGGCGGCCACCTAAAACGGATGTAGGGGCCCCGCCCAATTGCTATACCCACACAGGACAACATCCGCCGGAAAATGCGCTAATTATACTTCAGAACGACAACGATTAAAGCACCAGGATTTGCACACCTGACAATCAGCGTAGGAGTCAGAGGCCTTAACCAGTAGGCCAGTGACTCAATTAACATTCCGATATCTGAATAATTAGGACACATTAAATGCAATTAACCGCACTTTGTTTCTGTGCAGCACTGGCTAAACAAGTCCTTGAAAATACCAATTTTTGAACCCTTCACCTTTGAATGGACATTCATAGACCTGAATAATTAGGACACATTGCCTCGAACTTAACTGGGCCCTCAACACAATAGTAGAGAACACCAAGAACTTGCACCAACACGCACATTCCGATCTCTGAATAATTAGGACACATTGAATGCAAATAACCGCGCTTTGTTTCTGTGCAGCACTGGCAAGTTATCTGATACCCAGCCACTTCCCATTGCTTCAGCAGGGCCTGCAGGTGCAAGGATGCGATGCGTCCAAGGGGCGGTGTGACCCGATAGATGACGCATCCAGGTAATGATAAAAAAGTAACATCACACCTAAAGCCAGCCAACAGAAACAGAAGGTACTGACACATAGGCCCCCCCCCTCGCATGTTTCGTCACCATGCCGTGCGGAGCCCAGAACGGAGCTGCCCCGTAGGACAAGCCCGTGTGCCACGTGCAGTGACTCAATGATAATTAAAGGCCCTAGGCCGGAGATGCCGCACGTAGGACTGATGGCTGGAGAAGTGAGCACATCCATCACTGGGTCCCGCGAGCGAGGCCTGTGGCCCGCCCGCACCCCCAGATGGCCCCCAGATTTTTTTTGTGCATATTTATATAGCGCAAACTCGACCCGAAGGTATTGGAGCGCTTTACATGAGCACCGTATTTACATTACACATTCAGGCACGGGGAGATTAAGTGATTTGCCCAGAATCACAGGATGTGGACGCGACCCCGAGGCTCGAACCCTGGTTTCCAGCACCAAAGTCGGCAATCTAGCCGACGGACCACATCCTGGCCGGGCGGGGCAAAAATGGCGGCCACCCCGCAGGGAGTGCTTACTCCCGGCACAAGCTCTTGCTGGTGTAATTGGCAGCGCTCCCTTTCCACAAAGAGGTCCAAAGGTCCTCATTGCTCTCCTTCTGATGGATTTAACCCCTCTGATCAGTGGCGGCGCGTCAGCAAGGTCTTTGCCCGGCATGCCCTACATATGGCAGTGGATGATAGGCAATCCTGGCCCCAAAATTAGCTCTTTCTCACGCGTGGCTGGCTGCATGGGGGTCTGCGTGCCATTAGTTGATAAACCCTTTGGCTTCCAGGCGCAATTATGTATCGCGCTGATTGCTCGGGGAGTAAAGATAATCCCCTTTCCTTCACCACTTTCAGGTGGTCCGGAGCGGTAAATACAGTATTCCCGTATAAGAGGCCCATAGGCTTCTGTGCTCCACGCGGTGATAATTATTACCAGGGAGTGGTGGACGAGAGGGTGTAGGAGATGCAGCTTAGTCCCTGTGTGGAGACAATTGTATGCACCATCGTGGGGACCTCCACATGCCTAAGTGGGGCAGGCGGTAATTATGCTAGACGCCCTGCTGCAAGTGTATAGTAGGGTGAACCCCCAAGGTTACAAACGCAAATGCGTCAGTCTCGGGCCTCTGACGGTATGTCAGACGCCCGCACTCACCAGGGCCTGCGATACCCCCGGACCACGACCTGGCCAAAAGCAGTCGGAGCCTGGATAAACAGTAACAAAAAGGGGGCAATGTTTTATGAAATCCGTTTTTTTTTTCTTTCTTTTTTCTATGAGACTAATGGTAGTTCCAATATATGGATTCGGGCAAGAAGAAGTGTACAGTCTCAGTGTATCTTTGGATTCAAAGGCCATAGCACTAAATGGGTCGCTTACAATTGAGTGATCACTGTCAAGGTACTTCATTCGGTCCAATATGAGCATTACATTGGCCAAATTAAAGCGCCCTAAAAAGAGCACACGCCTGTCGAGTACGGGCAGTAAGTATCACAATGGCCGCTCCTGGCACTTTCACCAGTAGCCCTTTATAATCAGGGACTTATGGTGTCACTTTCCCCATTCTCATTCCCCGCATGCAATGCGACGGTTGCAATATTATAGTGGAAGAAAACCCTTAACGAGTTAACCCACTGAGCTAGACTACAACGTGCTAAAGTGCTCCCATGCCGAGAAGACTGCACTCGGGGGAGCGTATGAACTACCGCAAATGCCGCGGCACAAAGGCTCCAGACCCGAGTGACCCGCCCGGTGCCCCCACCGGGGAGAAATTCTTATTTCTATGTGGACATCGTGGGGCGCCGTGCAGGGGCTTTAGCGCCCCCATACACTCTTGCTCTACGCTCACCTCACAACACGCGACCGCCGGCCTCTGCCCCTCGATGTCCACCGCTTTCCAGACGGCATGTCGGGCATGGTACCAGAAGTGGGGTCCGAACCCATGCGGAGAAAGACCCGGTGTCACCAGCAAGGAGCGTGCCCCTCTGGAGCTTCCAGTGCGCTGATCATGGAAGGGGGGGGGCCGTGCTAAGGAATGGTGAGAGGAGCTAGTGACACTCCTCTGTCTACGGCTGTTCGGTCGCCAGCGCGGTATGAAGCCGGGAAGTGTGTACCCACCTTACCCTGCCCCCGTCCCAATCCCTCGCCAGCACCCCACCCGCAGGTACCGACACCAGCGGACCTACTGCGGGCCGGGCCAAAGAAATTGCAGATAGGAGGGGTCCCACACCGGCCATGGCCTTACGTGGTAGGACGGGGGGGGTTGGTGACCGCACTCACCTCACTACCGGACGCGACCGACCGCACGACCTCAGGACCCCATGTCCACCAGCAGACCAACAGCACGACCCCCCACACGGCGTGTCCGGCGCAAAGAGGACGACAAGATGGTGGGGGGAGGCCTATATACCCCTCCCCCTGTCCTCGCGCCCCGGACGTGATTCTCGCCTATCGCGCTGCGACCAGGCTTGGGGGACTCCTCCCTGAGTCCCTGCCCCTACGGGGGTGTGGGGTGCCCAGCTGGCACTAGAGGGCTGCCCTCTTTAGTGGCCCCCTGCGGGGGCCTCGGACAGCCGCAGAGTAAAGCGCCACCATGGAACCCCACCCTGCGCCCAGACACCCTGGGGCAGAAGCCAATGAACCGTCGGGGCAGGTCGAAGGAGTCGTTCATTCTGGGTGGTAAGAAAATCACGTGAGCTCAGTGACGTCACCACAGCACTCACCCAGCGTGTGTGGCACCCAGTATGCACCAGAGGCGCACGTGCGTCGGTGGAAGCCAAACTTTGATAGGTTCTCGCTTCTCCCAGAGGTCCTGGATGCCATCCTAGCTCTGCCATCACCCCTCTGCCCCCCTGCCTGGTGGAGGACACAGATGCCTAACAAGCAGGGTGTGGGCAGGAAAGGGCGCTGCCCATGCACTGCTGCCCGTTTCACAATCTGTTTACCCAACCTGGAGTTACAGCCTCTGGGGCGACCATGTGCAGGCAGCACCCAGGGGGCAAACTCAGGACAAGGAGGGCGAGTGCGCACGAGGCGCAGCTGGAGGGTAAGGATGAAGTACAATGCCAACCCTCTTCGAGATCCAGGCTATGTACAGAACTCTGCCAGGCCCAATAGAATAATCCGCATGCACCAACAGGCGCCTTAATGCCGTCTGTCCAATGCAACGAGGAGCTATTGACGTACAGAAAATGATAATGAGATATGGAAATAGTGGCATACTAGCCCTCCCCCACAGTGCATTATTCTTGAGAGAATTGCTGCCAGTGCACAAGGGACCTGAGTTACTCATTGAAGCGCTACAACGGAGGGTTGTATCTCTCCTGAGTCACCTCAGTGTTTTACCAGCAACTGAGGTTTTATGTAAAAGAAATAAAGAACTTAATCGGCAAATTATAAAGCTTCTAAAAAACGAATCAATAAAAATGTTTGTGTTAAAAGAAAACTTAGTTTGAGATTTAAACTTTCTACCATTTCCAGCGCTTCGAAGATCTAAGACCCCTGCTCCAAGATACGTGGGCAGGACCCTCAGCGTTCACGCCTGTCTGAGGGCCACAAATGACACCCACGAGGTACTGAGGCAGCGCCCACAACTGTCTGAGGACCACGAATGACACCCATGAGGAACTGAGGCAGCGCCCACGCCTGTCTGAGGGCCACGAATGACACCCACCAGGAACTGAGGCAGCGCCCACGCCTGTCTGGGGGCCACGAATGACGCCCGTGAGGAACTGAGGCAGCGCCCACGCCTGTCTGAGGGCCACGAATGACGCCCACGAGGAACTGAGGCAGCGCCCACACCTGAGGACCACGAATGACACCCACGAGGAACTGAGGCAGCGCCCACGCCTGTCTGAGGGCCACGAATGACACCCACAAGGAACTGAAGCAGCTCCCACGCCTGTCTGGGGGCCACGAATGACGCCCGTGAGGAACTGAAGCAGCGCCAACGCCTGTTTGAGGGCCACGAATGACGACCGCGAGGAACTGAGGCAGCCCCCATGCCTGTCTGAGAGCCACGAATGATGCCTGCGAGGAACTGGGGCTGCGCTCACACCTGTCTGAGGGCCACGAAAGACGCCCGCAAGGAACTGGGGCAGCGCCCACACCTGTCTGAGGGCCACGAATGACGCTCGCGAGGAACTCGGGCAGCGCTCACACCTGTCTGAGGGCCACGAATGACGCCCACGAGGAACTGAGGCAGCGTCCATGCCTGTCTGAGGGCCACGAATGACGCCCATGAGGAACTGAGGCAGTGCCCACGCCTGTCTGAGGGCCACGAATGACACCCACGAGGAACTGAGGCAGCGCCCACGCCTGTCTGAGGACCACGAATGACACCCATCAGGAACTGAGGCAGCACCCATGCCTGTCTGAGGGCCACGAATGACGCCCACGAGGAACTGAGGCTGCGCCCACGCCTGTCTGGGGGCCACGAATGACACCCATGAAGAACTGAGGCAGCGCCCACGCCTATCTGAGGGCCACGAATGACGCCCACGAGGAAGTGAGGCAGCGCCCACGCCTGTCTGAGGGCCACGAATGACGCCCACGAGGAACTGAGGCAGCGCCCACGCCTGTCTGAGGGCCACGAATGATGCCCACGGGGAACTGAGGCAGCACCCACGCCTGTCTGAGGACCACGAATGACGCCCACAAGGAACTGAGGCAGCTCCCACACCTGTCTGAGCGATCAGTCTGCTCTATAGGCGCTCCAGCGCCCACGCCTGTCTGAGGACCACGAATGACACCCATCAGGAACTGAGGCAGCGCCCATGCCTGTCTGAGGGCCACGAATGACGCCCACGAGGAACTGAGGCTGCGCCCACGCCTGTCTGGGGGCCACGAATGACGCCCACCAGGTACTGAGGCAGTGCCCACGCCTGTCTGAGGGCCACGAATGACGCCCACGAGGAAGTGAGGCAGCGCCCACGCCTGTCTGAGGGCCACGAATGACGCCCACGAGGAACTGAGGCAGCGCCCACGCCTGTCTGAGGGCCACGAATGATGCCCACGGGGAACTGAGGCAGCACCCACGCCTGTCTGAGGACCACGAATGACGCCCACAAGGAACTGAGGCAGCTCCCACACCTGTCTGAGCGATCAGTCTGCTCTATAGGCGCTCCATCGCCAAACTCACTCCTCCCTAAACCAGGATATATGGCTCTCAGATGCAGCTCACCTCAATAGCCCTGTCTGTCCCAGAGCCACCATTCACCGACCAGTGAAAACACAAGACGCTGCTCTCACAAAACACCTCGGTTGATGGTCACGGAGTCTGTGCAAAGCTTTCAAAACTCACCTTTTCTGTTGACGTTTTTACTGCCTGGTTCTGTAACTCACAAGAGCCAAGAAGCCCTCTTTAGTGGGTGACAGTGCGCTTTGTAAGTTTCCTTCCATCGTCCTCATCACGTTGCAACACCTGTAGATGTCTCTCTGTCACGGTATAATAACGCGCTGGAGTTATCAATAAGTGGGGAAAAAATGAAGTTGTAATCTAATTTTCACCCTCAGGTTGTGACACACTGGGGGAAATTCATTAGCACTTTTGCACCACGTTTGCATCACAAAGGTGGGGCAAACCCGGTGCAAAAGGAATGGAAATGCCCATGTAAGCACCCATGAGTTTTGACGCAGTCCCTTTCTACTAACATTGGCATTGTTCCATTGGTTGTTTTGCGTAGCTCATGTGATTTCCGGAAGAACGTGCTTCAAACACGCTACGTAGAAATTCAACGTTGACTATCTGCTGACAGCCAATAGTTGAAACGCCGACTGAGGAAACTCGAAGTATCACCCTGATGAAGTTCCGAAAAGTTCTATCTTTGGGGAACGAAACGCGTTGGCTGTTTTTATGAACTATTTTGAAATAAAAGAAGAGATTAACGAAACAACAACGGACTACATATGTTGTATTCGGTGCACCTCCTTTCGTTTAATGTACTTTGGGAATCTGTAACCAGTGGCACCAAAAGGTGACAGGTGCCGGAGTGTTGTGCACGATCACCCTTATACGGCAGCAGAGATACAGTGATAGTGCTATCCATTAAGTCCGTCACCTTGCATTGTTTTGGTAACATTGGCATTGTTGGCGTTGGTCCCTTTAAGAAAGGCTAGTCTCCTTCATCTAGAAGTAAGTTCTTTCAGAGAGAGTTTTCCAAAGCTCGGTGATGCTGCCCAGTCATGGATGCATTGGCGGGTCACAGATGCACGTGCTGAGACAAGGCTTGCGTACTCTGAGGTCTTTTCTTTGGGTCATGGGCAGTCAGTGGTGTCTGTACACTCCCTGTGTGCACCATGCCCAGCAGTCAAGGTGTATGCCAGGAGGTGGCGCTAGGTTTGAAACTCACAGACTGGATAACACCAACGTTTACATACAATAAACCCAAGGTCCAGTCAGAGCTACTGTCTTTATTTCCAGAAACTGTAACTGCAGCCAAGCAGAGCAGGGGCATCATGGGGGCATTTCCCAGGCTTCCAACCCTGGTGGATGTACGCGGAAGTAGCAAAGGATGTTGGTACTTTGTCTGAAATGTCACCTTCTAGACATCCCAGGTGAGGCTGAGCAGTTGCCTGGCAGAGCTAGGAAGGAACTAGTCAGAAAATCAAATCATTCATAGACAGTCTTTGTTCCAGGAAACTCTCTAGCGCTGGTGGAGCCGGGTTCTCCACCTGTCCTAGAGGCGCTACAAGGCTTCCATGTGGACCGCTACATGGGTGTTGAAGGCATGTTGGATGGAGGACTTCATCACTTGCTGTAGTTCCCGGGTCCTCAGAGCGGACATCATTCACACAGAACATGGGTTGGCAGGCGTGGGACACACAAAGAACCACACAAAGCATACACAATGTAGAGTGAAATACCATAGTGATGGGGCGATGGGGAGAAAGTCTACGAGGTGAGTGATAGATCCTGTCTCACAAGTGTACATCAAAAGATGTGTGCCCTAGTGGCAGGCTGCCACCCGCCGCCTGTGCCCCCACTACATGGCCAGGGGGCAGTAGGCAATATCCACTGTGTGTGGGGGGCACAGTGTGGACCCGCCAGTCAGGCAGAGCCTTGCGTCTGCTCCTGAGCAAACTACAAACCTGTAATCCCCCAGCGGGAGAAAATACAGGACTGATGAGAAAAGTCAAAGAGGGCCAGGAGGGTGTCGCGTTCTGCACAGTATGAGCACTCTCATCCCTGCAAGTTTCAGAGTTAAATGTCAGCGATTTCCAAGTTCATGAACTTGTAGGCTCCCCCGGCTAACACTATCAGAAGCGGGACTGCCTGTGTGACCAGGACGTTGGGCACTGGGTCATGCGTTATTAGGTGAACTGTACTCTTTACAATGGCTGTTTTGTCCACTAAAAGTACTAGTCATAATCCTATATCACAGAAAGAAAGGGCCAGTGTAATTCTATGAATAGCCATTAAATGGCTTCGGGTCCTGCAACACTTTAACACAGTGAGACCAGCGCGGGTACCCCAGGGGTACTTTTTAGAGAATCCAGTTGTTAGAAATGGGATCTCTAGTTGGCAAGGGCTTGCACCTTTGTCCAAGTAGGGACCCTTCTTCCTAGTCAGGGTAAGGGTTGTTACACTCGTGAAGTAACCCCTGCTCACCCTCGTGGTAGCTTGGCACGAGCAGTCAGGCTTAATTCAGAGGCAGTGTGTAAAGCATTTGCACATAACCAACAGTAATACAGTGTAAGCACTACAAACGGACACCACACCAGTTTAGAAAAATAACCAATATTTTATATACTCAAGACCAGACCAATTACGACAAAAATCCACAATACTGTACTTTACGAATGAATACTTGATACGTTAACTTCTTCTTTGCAGGAATAGCACAAAAGCAAAGTTCGTACGAGTCGGTAGCTCCGTCCGAGCCTACCGTGATGCTGAAAACCACAGAGTCTAACAGTTCCAGCCGACCGCGTCGATACGGGCCAGCAGAGTTGTGAACAGACTCGGTTACAGTACCTTGTCTCGTTGTGGCTGGTACGGAGTGTACGAACCGGTCGGCGTTCGTCGCGGTTGCGGTGCAAGACGGAGCGATGCAAGGTGCGGTGTCCCTCGATGCGGTGCAGGCAGCGGCTCGATGAGCGTCGTGCAGACGGAGTCGGTGAGTCCAAGGCGTGCGATGCAGGGTGAGACGATGCTCGATGCGGTGCTGACAGGTTGCGATGCAGGCGACCTAGCCGGAGTGCGGGAGCTGGCGTCGGACAGCGGTGCGAGTCGGAGCGGTGCGTCGCAGACGTGCGAGCGGTGCCCCAAATGCGGTGCGGTCTCGACTCTTGAGCCAGTTGCAGCGACAGTGTCGGTCTGGTCCGGCTGGCCCAGTGAAGCGATGCGATGCGAACTGCGGTGCCCACAGGTCACGGTGCAAGCAGCGGCTCGATGTTGGCGGCGTCGGACGTCGCCCACGGTGAGACCAGGGTTGCGATGCGAAGCGGGGCGATGCGGTCGGCGGTGCAAACAGGTCACCGGCCAGGGGTGGATTCGGTTGACGGAGTCGGTTGCAGTTCCCTTCCTCTGTGGCGACTGAAACAGCGTTCCAGAAGCGGTACCCAGAGGCTTGTGAAGTCTTTGTAGTCCCTGAGACTTCTTAACAGGAGGCCAGCTCGGTTCCTGGCCCTTGGAGATACTCAGCACAAGTTTGTAGAAGGTTCAGTCCAGTCCTTTCACTGCCCAAGGCAGAAGCAGCAGCTGCAGGCCAACCCAACAAAGCAACAACACAGCAAAGGGGCAGTACTCCTCCTGGCAGCTCTTCCAGCGCTTCGTCTTGGCAGGTTCCTTGATTCCAGCGAGATCTAAATTCATGGGGTCAGGGCCCCCATATTTATATCCCAAATTCCTTTGTTCTCTGAAGGCAGAGAGGCCTTTGCCTAGTCCAAACCAGTTCTGGAGCACTTTGTTGACAAGTCTCCGTCCCTTCTTTCAGTGAGTAGGCCAGAGACATCAGACGCACCACAGGAGGTGGAGCCAGCATTGTGGAGGGAAGGCACTGTCCTATTCAGGGCCCAGGTGCGACCCCTCCCACCCATCTACAGGTCGATCTGGCTATTCAGCCCTGCGCTGACTCACCCTGTCTCCTGGCATCCCCCAGCCCCTGTCACTCACATTCCAGACACGGAATACACAACCTCGCAGAGGCAGGCTTGGATGGTTAGACAAGAAAATACCCACTTTCTAAAAGTGGTATTTTCAAACACAGAATGTTAAAACCAACTTCACTAAAAGCTGCATTTTATCATTCTGAGTCCAGGCATACTAAACTCGAATTTCTACCATGTTCCCGGGGTCAGTTAGGATTATATACTGTAATAATCAAAACCGCCCGTTCTGGCCTAGGGGAACAGGTAGCCTTGCAATAGTGAAAAACGAACTAGGCTGTAATTCACTATCAGGACATGCCGCACACACCCGGGCATGTCCTACCTCTCGCATACAACGCACCCTGCCCACAGGGGTACCCTGGGCCTACCTTAGGGGTGACTAACATGCAGCAAAGGGAAGGTTTAGGGACTGGCAAGTGTGTGCACTTACCAAGTCGACATGGCAGCCCCAGGCTGCGCACGGGCTCTGCGTTGGCAGGCCCGAGTTACACTTACGGGCTGTTTGCGTGGGTGGCACAATCCAGTGCTGCAGCCCACCAACAGCATTTGGTCTATAGGCCCTGGCACTCGCAGTGCACTTTACAAGGGACTGACAGATAAACCAAATAGGCCAATCATGGAAACACCAATCCATAACACATTTTATACAGGAGCACTTGCACTTTCTCACTGGACCGCAGTGAGGAAAGTGCGCAGAATCATTACACCAGCAAAAACAGAGTCACAACCGGGAGGTCAGAAAGCAAAAAGTCAGGGGAAACACGCCAAAAGATGCCAAGTCTAACACATGTCCCCTCCAGCTGAAAGTAGGGAGAACTACCCAACCCCATTGGAGTTCTCTTCACTAAGGCGGAAGAACCTGGACAGACCATCTGCGTTGGCGTGTTCTGTACCAGGACGGTGTTCCACCGTAAAGTCCATTCCCTGTAGGGAGATGGACCACCTCAGCAGTTTTGGATTCTCGCCCTCATTTGCATCAACCATCTGAGGGGCCTGTGGTCTGTCTGAACCCGGAAGTGAGTCCCAAACAGGTATGGTCTCAACTTCTTCAGCGCCCAGACCACAGCAAAAGCTTCCCTTTCTATGGCACTCCACCTCTGTTCCCTGGGAAGTAGTCTCCTGCTAAGGAAGACTACAGGCTGATCCAGGCCCTCTTCGTTCAGTTGTGAGAGCACCGCTCCCACACCATGCTCTGAAGCGTCCGTCTGCACGACGAATTCCTTGGAGAAGTCAGGTGCCTTGAGCACGGGCGCCGTGCACATGGCTGCCTTCAGGGCATCAAAAGCTTTCTGGCAGGACTCAGTCCAGATCACTTTCCTGGGCTGCCTCTTAGAGGTCAGCTCTGTTAAGGGGGCAACGATGGTGCCATAGCCCTTAACAAATCTCCTATAGTAGCCGGTGAGACCTAAGAAGGCTCTCACCTCTGTCTGGGTCTTGGGGGCTCCCAAGCCAGAATGGTGTCAATCTTGGGTTGTAGGGGCGCCACCTGGCCGCTTCCTACCTGGTGTCCCAAGTACACCACAGAACCCTGCCCGATCTGGCACTTACTGGCCTTGATCGTGAGGCCTGCACCTTGCAGAGCCCTCAACACTTTCTCAAGGTGCTGTAAATGTTCTTCCCAGCTGGAACTGAACACAGCAATGTCATCCAGGTAGGCGGCACTGAAATCCTCCAGCCCAGCCAACACCTGATTGACCAACCTCTGAAAGGTGGCAGGGGCATTCTTCAACCCAAAGGGCATCACACGGAATTGGTAATGACCTTCTGGGGTTGAGAATGCTGATCTCTCCTTGGCCCCATCGGTTAAGGCAATCTGCCAGTACCCAGACGTTAAATCAAACGTGCTGAGGAACCGGGCAGCTCCCAACCGATCAATGAGCTCATCAGCTCTGGGGATGGGGTGCGCGTCAGTCCTGGTGACGGCATTGAGCCCACGGTAGTCCACACAAAACCGGAGTTCTGGAGTGGCACCGGGCGCCGCAGCCTTTGGGACCAAGACCACTGGGCTGGCCCAAGGACTGTGGGAGGGCTCAATCACCCCTAACGCCAACATCTTAGAGACCTCCTCCTTGATGCTGGCTCTGACCCGGTCAGTCAACCTGTAAATCTTGTGCTTCACAGGATGGCTGTCACCGGTGTCCACGTCATGGGTACACCAGTGAGTAACACCGGGGGTCAGAGAGAACAGTGGGGCGAACTGTCCCAACAACTGGCGACAGTCCCCCTGCTGCTCCTGAGTCAGAGATGGGGAGAGGATCGCACCCTCTACTGACCCATCATGCTCCTTGGTAGACAGGAGGTCAGGGAGAGGCTCGCTCTCCTCTTCCACCCCATCATCTGTCGCCAAGAGCATACTCACTTCGGACCTCTCGAAGTGGGGCTTGAGGCGGTTCACGTGAAGGACCCTCAAAGGGTTCCTTGGAGCCCGCAAATCCACCAGGTAGGTGACGTCACTTTTGCGCTCCTTTACCTCATATGGCCCAGTCCACTTGTCCTGCAAGGCACAAGGTGCTACTGGGGCCATGACCCACACTTTTTGTCCAGGTTGAAATTCGACTAGAGTGGCATTCTGGTCATACCATCTCTTCATTTCTTCCTGGCTTGCTTCTAGGTTCGCCTGAGCGAGTTTCCTGAAGCGGGCAGTTTGGTTTCTAAAGGCCAGCATGTAGCTAAATACATCCTGGGGAGTTTTCCTGGGAGCTGCCTCCCAGCCTTCCTTTACCAAACTCAGAGGTCCTCTGACAGGGTGGCCATACAGGAGCTCAAAGGGGCTGTACCCAAGAGACTTCTGAGGCACCTCCCTGTACGCAAAGAGTAGGCACGGCAAGAGGACGTCCCACTTACGCCTCATGGGTTCTGTTAGACCCTTGATCATGCCTTTCAAGGTCTGGTTGAATCTCTCAACCAGACCGTTTCCTTGTGGGTGGTAAGGAGTGGTGAACTTGTAGGTTACACCACACTCCTTCCACAGGGATGTCATATACTTCGATATGAAATTGGTCCCCCTATCAGAAACCACCTCTCTGGGGAATCCCACACGGGAAAAGATCCCCATTAACGCCCGGCCCACCACTGGCGACGTCGTTGTCCTGAGAGGGATTGCCTCCGGGTACCAGGTGGCATGGTCCACCAAGACCAGGATGTACCTGTTGCCCATGGCTGTCTTGGGATCCAGTGGCCCCACAATATCCATCCCTACCCTTTCAAAGGGTGTTCCAACTACAGGAAAAGGTTGGAGAGGAGCTTTGACCTTCCTCCCACTCTTACCACTTGCCTGGCAAGTTTGGCAAGACCTGCAGTGTGCATCTGACTGCCTTCGCATTTGGGGCCAAAAGAAGTGGGTGACAAGCCTGTCAAAGGTCTTGTCCTGCCCCAAATGTCCTGCCAAAGGTACGTCATGAGCCAGACCCAGTAGGAAGGTCCTGAAGCGCTGGGGTACCACCAGCACACGGGCTGACCCAGGCTCAGCAACCTTAGGCTCACTGTATAGGAGACCACTCTCCCAGTAGATCAGATGTGACCCGGACTGATTACCAGCTGCCTGGTCTGCAGCCTGCCGCCGCAGACCCTCCAGAGTAGGGCACTCGTTCTGCTCCCTGCAGAACTCCTCCCTGGTGGGACCCCCTTCTTGCTGCCAATGGGTCAGCTCAGAGATGTCTCCCAGTTCGGCTACCTGCTCCCCTGTAGGCACCGGGGCGTCCCCCTCGAGGTCCGCCTCCTCCCGGTCCGTGGGAACTTCGGGGGCCGGTTTCCCGCGCCCCCTGCCCTTTCTCTTGGCAGGGACTTGGGCCACTGTTTCAGGCTCCAAGTCCTCTTGATCACCCTTTCTGGCCGCCATTGACCGAGTAGACATGCATGCCCACTCTGGCAACCCAAGCATCTCCAAGTGAGACCTGAGCTCAACCTCCTTCCATGAGGACTGCTCCAGGTCGTTTCCTAGCAGACAATCTACAGGCATGGTAGGGCTCACAACCACCCTCAAGGGACCTGAGACCCCCCATTCAAAGGGAACCTGCGCCACCATACACTGGCGCTCAGAGTTGTCGACAGCAACTACTTGGTGGAATGCTCCTGGGACTACTTGCTTCTCAGACACCAGGTGACACCGGACTGAGGTCACACTGGCTCCAGTATCTCTGAGAGCCTCTACCCTGTTCCCATTAATGGTCACCCAGGTGCTATATTTCTTTGTGTTAGGGGGCACCTGGTTTCCTGGGACCATCTCACTGTCCCCTAGTGAGACAAGGGTCATTTCTGCGGGATCCCCACCCTCCTGTGGGCACCCCTCCTCCCCAAGCGCTACACTAGCCAACACTTTGGACTGTCCACCGGTGGGCGGCTGTGTCCCCTTCGGGCACTTGGGGTCCCCCTTAAAGTGACCTACCTGGTCACATGCATAACACTTGCGGGGCCGGTCTCAACAGGCTTCCCTGTAGAGACCCCTTTCTTCTTATCACCGGGGGCTGGGAACCTTTACCCTGGGTACTAGTTTGGGGCCCTTTAGAGAACTCCTGTGCTTTACCCTTGTCCCCCCACCTTTCTGCTGGGGACCCTGCACACCTTTGGCTGAGTCTCCCCAAACGCTTTCTTGTGGACCCTGGTACTCACCCAGCGGTCCGCTTCCATAGCAAGCTTCCTGGGGTCAGTTAGCTTACTATCAACTAGGTGCTGGCGCAGATCTGCAAAACATAGACTAGACAAGTGCTCCCATGCAATCAAGTTGTAGAGCCCCTGAAAATCTGTTACACTACTGCCCTTCACCCAACCATCCAGAGACCTGCAGAACACATCCACACATTCCAACCAAGTGTTGGCATCAGACTTCTTACTGGACCTGAACTGATCCTTGTACTTTTCAGGAGTAAGACCATACTTCGTGAGAAGGGCATCCTTCATGTCAGCATAGGTGAGGTGATACCCCTTACCCAAAGCTATCAGAGCATCCCTTGCTTCTTCCGGGAAAAGCGGCCACAATCCTGCTCCCCAATTCTCCTCAGGGACCCCATTCATGTGTATGGCTGCCTCATAACCCTGAAACCACCTTTGTATGTCATCCCCTTCTTGAACTCCTTGCCTACGTTCTTGGGAATGTGCACAATCCTGTCTGCCTTTCTGGACGAATTGCTGCCACCATCTGAGCCTGACTTACTCCTAAGTTCTAGCTCCTTCAGTTCTCTCTCATGCTCTAAGAGCATCTTCCTCTCCTCTATGGCCAATCTCTTCTCCTCCCTCTCACTCTCCAGCCTGAGCTTCTGTAGCTCGAACTGCCTTGCCTCCCGCCTGTCCTCCAGCTCCTCTGGGGACAGACTGCTGCTGCCTGACCTGGCGGGTTCCCCCTACCCAAAAGCACATCCACCCTGGAAATAGGCTCCTCCGCCTCCTCACTGAGATCACCAGGCTGCCCATTGGCATGTCTGGCTGCTACCCAGGCCCTCAGCGCCTTCTGTAGCTCCTCCTTCCTTGTGAGGCCTTTAATTTGGACTTTCAGATTTTTACAAATCGCTCGTAACTCCTTTACGGCGTAGGATTCCAACCTGTCCTCCTCAAAGATAACTTCCAGAGATGCAACGGATGATGCAATTGATTCAGGCATGACAAAAGTAGTGAGTTGAAAACTGGCAAGATCAAAAATAGGCCAAAAGAAAAAGAACCAGTATGTGGTACGTAATGGTCTGCGATATGGTAGTAGTGCACACCATTCACTGTAAGTCAAGTGCAAACACAAGTCCTATCCTCACCGCTGACAACCAATGTTAGAAATGGGATCTCTAGTTGGCAAGGGCTTGCACCTTTGTCCAAGTAGGGACCCTTCTTCCTAGTCAGGGTAAGGGTTGTTACACTCGTGAAGTAACCCCTGCTCACCCTCGTGGTAGCTTGGCACGAGCAGTCAGGCTTAATTCAGAGGCAGTGTGTAAAGCATTTGCACATAACCAACAGTAATACAGTGTAAGCACTACAAACGGACACCACACCAGTTTAGAAAAATAACCAATATTTTATATACTCAAGACCAGACCAATTACGACAAAAATCCACAATACTGTACTTTACGAATGAATACTTGATACGTTAACTTCTTCTTTGCAGGAATAGCACAAAAGCAAAGTTCGTACGAGTCGGTAGCTCCGTCCGAGCCTACCGTGATGCTGAAAACCACAGAGTCTAACAGTTCCAGCCGACCGCGTCGATACGGGCCAGCAGAGTCGTGAACAGACTCGGTTACAGTACCTTGTCTCGTTGTGGCTGGTACGGAGTGTACGAGCCGGTCGGCGTTCGTCGCGGTTGCGGTGCAAGACGGAGCGATGCAAGGTGCGGTGTCCCTCGATGCGGTGGAGGCAGCGGCTCGATGAGCGTCGTGCAGACGGAGTCGGTGAGTCCAAGGCGTGCGATGCAGGGTGAGACGATGCTCGATGCGGTGCTGACAGGTTGCGATGCAGGCGACCTAGCCGGAGTGCGGGAGCTGGCGTCGGACAGCGGTGCGAGTCGGAGCGGTGCGTCGCAGACGTGCGAGCGGTGCCCCAAATGCGGTGCGGTCTCGACTCTTGAGCCAGTTGCAGCGACAGTGTCGGTCTGGTCCGGCTGGCCCAGTGAAGCGATGCGATGCGAACTGCGGTGCCCACAGGTCACGGTGCAAGCAGCGGCTCGATGTTGGCGGCGTCGGACGTCGCCCACGGTGAGACCAGGGTTGCGATGCGAAGCGGGGCGATGCGGTCGGCGGTGCAAACAGGTCACCGGCCAGGGGTGGATTCGGTTGACGGAGTCGGTTGCAGTTCCCTTCCTCTGTGGCGACTGAAACAGCGTTCCAGAAGCGGTACCCAGAGGCTTGTGAAGTCTTTGTAGTCCCTGAGACTTCTTAACAGGAGGCCAGCTCGGTTCCTGGCCCTTGGAGATACTCAGCACAAGTTTGTAGAAGGTTCAGTCCAGTCCTTTCACTGCCCAAGGCAGAAGCAGCAGCTGCAGGCCAACCCAACAAAGCAACAACACAGCAAAGGGGCAGTACTCCTCCTGGCAGCTCTTCCAGCGCTTCGTCTTGGCAGGTTCCTTGATTCCAGCGAGATCTAAATTCATGGGGTCAGGGCCCCCATATTTATATCCCAAATTCCTTTGTTCTCTGAAGGCAGAGAGGCCTTTGCCTAGTCCAAACCAGTTCTGGAGCACTTTGTTGACAAGTCTCCGTCCCTTCTTTCAGTGAGTAGGCCAGAGACATCAGACGCACCACAGGAGGTGGAGGCAGCATTGTGGAGGGAAGGCACTGTCCTATTCAGGGCCCAGGTGCGACCCCTCCCACCCATCTACAGGTCGATCTGGCTATTCAGCCCTGCGCTGACTCACCCTGTCTCCTGGCATCCCCAGCCCCTGTCACTCACATTCCAGACACGGAATACACAACCTCGCAGAGGCAGGCTTGGATGGTTAGACAAGAAAATACCCACTTTCTAAAAGTGGTATTTTCAAACACAGAATGTTAAAACCAACTTCACTAAAAGCTGCATTTTATCATTCTGAGTCCAGGCATACTAAACTCGAATTTCTACCATGTTCCCGGGGTCAGTTAGGATTATATACTGTAATAATCAAAACCGCCCGTTCTGGCCTAGGGGAACAGGTAGCCTTGCAATAGTGAAAAACGAACTAGGCTGTAATTCACTATCAGGACATGCCGCACACACCCGGGCATGTCCTACCTCTCGCATACAACGCACCCTGCCCACAGGGGTACCCTGGGCCTACCTTAGGGGTGACTAACATGCAGCAAAGGGAAGGTTTAGGGACTGGCAAGTGTGTGCACTTGCCAAGTCGACATGGCAGCCCCAGGCTGCGCACGGGCTCTGCATTGGCAGGCCCGAGTTACACTTTACGGGCTGTTTGCGTGGGTGGCACAATCCAGTGCTGCAGCCCACCAACAGCATTTGGTCTATAGGCCCTGGCACTCGCAGTGCACTTTACAAGGGACTGACAGATAAACCAAATAGGCCAATCATGGAAACACCAATCCATAACACATTTTATACAGGAGCACTTGCACTTTCTCACTGGACCGCAGTGAGGAAAGTGCGCAGAATCATTACACCAGCAAAAACAGAGTCACAACCGGGAGGTCAGAAAGCAAAAAGTCAGGGGAAACACGCCAAAAGATGCCAAGTCTAACACCAGTTGCTGATTTTAAGAAAAGTGTTTGGGAGCAATCTACTGACCCCACCTACTGGCCCCAGCTACTGACCCCACCTACTGGCCCTCCCATCAAAAAGTTTAAGGGGCATATTCACAAGGAGCTATCGCCGAATTAACGGCACTTTATCGCAGCCAAGGTCGTGATAAATTTACCTCCCCATTCACAAGCCGGTGTTAACAGCCCACAGCACCAGTTTACCCGCGATAGCAGTCGCAAAAAACATCGCCACAGAGGACCCGCGCAACTATCACTAATGAGATGCAGAGTAGGCGTTCCCGTGCCAAAAGCCGAGACAACATCACACCTCAACATTCACAACGACCAGCCACATCGGCGATAAAAACACAAAACAGGCGATAAGGCGCGTTAGCACCAAGAAATTTACACCTGCTCTGACCTGGTGTAAAGTCGGACGGCAGCCAGCACCACAAAAGGGAGCACAGCCCAGGGCCACATCCGAAGGGCAACAGATGCCATGGAGCCACTCATCATGCGGCCCGGACACCCAAGAGGGCCACAACACCCACCGCCACCACCCCAGGACCCCAACCCACACCCGGAACACCCCCCCCCCGGACCACCACAGACGGAGAGCACACAAAGACAGCGGAACCCCAGGAAACGTACCAGCCGCACAGACCCAACATCCGACAATGTCACCGTCCACTACAGGCTGAAAGGGACAACCATCCAACGCATCCTGACCATCATCGCCTAACAGGCCTACGGCACCAACACAGCGGACAACCAACATCCCACCCCACACAAAGCTGCTGGCTTGGCTGCACCTGTTGGCCCCTGGTACCCCCAAACAACACCCGCCAGAGTCGGAGGAGTCACACAGCCAGCCACATCCAAGTCCCCCACACCTGTCCTGGACATCACCATCACCCTGTTACCCCAGTCCCCATACGTACAACACAATGCGCAGGATCCGCTGGAGACCAAGCAAGGACCATACGCCATAGCAATATGCACGCACGTGTTGGGGGCAATACACAGCACACATGTACTACCTGTGCCCCCTCTTGACACAGCACACAATCACCTCAACAGGAAGCACACGTCTCACATCAATGTGCAGGCAACAACAGAACACTGTGGAACCTCCAACAATGTCGCCTTCAAATACACAGCCAGTGTGCATGATACCTTCATCCTCCGACAGTCCATCATCAACCAGCGTTCCCAGGATGCCAACAAGGGAAATGCACAGCCCCTTGGCAATATCCAAATGAAAACCACACACACCTCAACTCCACAACCATGCAACTCACAACTCTGGCAATGCACACGTCACAAAATCACATACAACAGGCACAACAACATGCCCACCCACCAAACACGACAGAACAACTTACAATGTTCACATGGGCAAGCCCTGAACATGACCCAGCAACGGCATGGCACCACAGCCACATAATAGCCGAATGTGGGGAGAGGTGGCAACCAGGCATGTGTGAAGGATGCAGTAGAACCATGATTGGGAAAGTACACAATGCCAAGAGTGGCGAAGATGTGCTGGACACACCGCAGTATGCAGAACACACCCCTATCCATGGCGACATACACCGCTGGTGTATGGAGTGTAGTGGACGCCACCATGTCACCCCAGCCAGTGGGGGACCTCGCGGAAATGTTGCGTGTTACGCCCCCCCCCCCGCCCTAAGCGTCACCGGAGTGGGATGGCCCGGCGTACGCCACGCCAGCGTAGGGGTGTGAATAAAAAGCACGTAGGCCTGGGCGTGGTCCTCTTCCGGAAAGACCCACGTCTCTGCCAGGGTGGCGCCTCCCACCCCGCCACGAGGCCGACGCCGTCCTCGTGAGCGGAGTTGCCTGCGATGCTGTGCGCCTGCCGGACCCCGGCACGCTGGACCACGAACCCGTCAGGCCCGCCCCTGCGCAGTCAGGCCACACTGATCACCTGCCGACACCGGCGTGTGTCAAGGATGGCCCACCACATGCCGGCGCAAGCTCCAAGCCCGAGTCCCGCGACCTGGCAGCCACCTCAGACCATCACGGCCTCCACGACACAGGTCCGCTTTATTCCCTTTTCGTTGACGTACTCCACTGCCGCCTTCGGCCTACTCTTCGGACCAGTAGGTCCCATATGTGAAACTGTGTCCTGAGTCATGAATGGCAGTGACCCCAAATCCGGGCCAGCGGCCACAGCACCAGACCCCCCCCGATCAGTGAGGCATAGTTCCATATGGGCATCTTGCGACACGTGGTGCCACTAACCCTGTTCAACGCCAGCCGGCTACACGTGGTGCCACTAACCCTGTTCAACGCCAGCCGGCTACACGTGGTGCCACTAACCCTGTTCAACGCCAGCCGGCTACACGTGGTGCCACTAACCCTGTCCAGTGCAGGCCGGTGGGGCCATCCAACCTATGCCGGCGACACTAGGTGAATGGGCCGTGCTGACCGCTGCCTCAGGCCTACACCATGGTCTAGTAGGTCACATATTTGGAACTGAGTCTTGATTACACCATGGCAGTGAACATCATGTAAGGCAGAGAACAATTCACTATACTCCCTTCGATGTGGTGCCAACAAGTCTGTGCATGGCATCACAACCACACATGTCTGTGGGCCTACGCGGACCACTGCCCTCGGCCTACGCTGCGCATGAGTGGGATCACAGATTTGGAACTAAACATCGGTAATTCAAAAGGCAGAATACATATCATCGCACGCACAGAGAGGCGAAAGAGGATGACGCATTGCAGTCCGGAGGGACCAGGATCATCGTTACGGAGGTGATTGAACACTACCGACAACTGCCACTGTGTCGCTAACTCTGTGCCTCGCGAGCCAACGACACGTGGCTGTGGGCCACTGCTGACCGCTGCCTCCGGCCTACACTGCGGTCCAGTAGGTCACAGAGTCTTGATTTGGCAATGTTGGAGTTCACATCTGTGTACCGGCATCATCGCAGACTGCATCCCCTCTCAGCACCTGTGCCACTAAGTGTGTTTCCCGACACTCACTGGTCGTACATTGGTGGCGTTTGAGTCTATGGACTAGGGGCTAGTTTTCATCCTCATGTAGCTGATACAGAATTGTTGGTGAAAACGAGGATTGCGCTTTCCACTCCTCCATTTTCTGCTTCCAGATAACATCAGACCTTCCGCATCATGCCCTGGAGGACACCTTCCACTGTCCCCCGCAACCCTCCGCAATATACACCTCAGACATTGATGGGGACCCGCTCAGGTCGCATGGCCCATCTGACTGCACCGCAAGTCACCGTCCCATGGCTGGGTGCCTGTGCCGGCCGCAGTGCATCCGGGGCCACTAACTCTGTGCTGCTCAGGCCTGGGACCCCTTCTTCTGAGACATTGAATAGCCTCTGTAGCAATGGTCTTGGGGTCATCAACGCCATGTGTCTGTGGCCCTGCGCTGTCCGCATCCTCCGGCCTCAACTGCGGGCCATCAGGGCCCACACATAGCATCTAGTCTTGACCGGCCCGGACGTCGCATCACCGCAGGAGGCATACGCCACCACCGCAAGGACCACCTCCAACCGCCATCTGCCAGAGTCGAAACGGTGGTCCTGACAGACGTATGGAGTTGCTCAGACCTGTCGTGGATGCCATTATCGATCTGATACCCTGCTCAGCACTCCAGGTGCCAATGACTCAGTGCACCGCAAGCCATTGTCCATTACTGATTGAGTTTTGTGCTGTTTTGAGGTTGCGCAGCAATGTCACCTCATGCAGTGGGGTAGACCTGGGACTATGATGAGGAAGATGTGTCAAGTGTGCGGACGGGAGAAGGCACAGACAATGGGAGGGCAGGAGTCAACAGCCCCAAGGCAGGAATGCAGACTGGTGGTGGTAATCAAGCTACACACCCGGATCTAATACTGGGTATTGCGCTGTGGACTGCGGACGCAACTGTCACCTCAGGCAGTGTGGGAGACCTGGGACGTTGATGAGGAAGTTGATGCAGGTGTAACACACCCACTGCATCTGCATCAGGACTAACCCGAAGGGACACAATCCTAGCAATTTCTTCACATGAGCGCGCTCTTCTCTAGTGCCCCTACCTCAGTGCACTGCAACTCACGGAACCTCCTGACTGAATATTGGGTGTCCTCTGTCCTTACTCCGGATCCCTCCATGTTGCTCTGCAGTTGACTCTGTTATGCTGGTGTTTTCTGTTTCCATTACACTGGTGTCCACTGTTCAGGTTGTTGCCAGCACCAAGCACTCCGTGCGGGCTGGCTTATACTCACCCCACACACATCCAGCACAGGCGTCACTGTACCTGTGGCCCTGCCAATAAAGGGGCCGGGCGCATGTGCCCATAGCCAGTTCAAAATGATATGTGCATGTGTCCCTGTGGTCTTGTTGTATGCATGGGGGCCCTGGGCCCTACGACATTACATTGTGCTGTGTACAGCGGACGCAGACATGTCAACGCAGGCAGCGGGCTAGAACCTGGACATGTAGCTTTGTCGTCACCCACTCAATTCGTAAGGGGAGTGGACTGTGCCGTCGTACGCAGAGCCAACGTGGGTGTGTGACTGATATGTGCGTGCCCCTGGGCGTGGTTCTGTACTGGGTATGTGCATCTGCATGTGTCTCTATGGCAGTGTGGGTCTCCTTTGTGGGTTGTAGGTGGTCCCTGAAGGGTATTGGACATCCACGTATGTGCTCTAGTTCGCATTCCATGGGTTGGGCAACACCCGCACCTGTTGGGCTACCTCCTTTTGGCGTTCTGACACCTGGTATTGGGGTGCCATGTGTGGGTCGGTGAAGTGTTGTGAGCCAGCCATGATTGCGGGTGCTTCATGCTGTGTGGTCTGTTGCAGGGGCTGGGTTCTCCTCTGAGTAGCTTGTCTGCCCTGGTCCTGGTGGTGGGTTGTGTGGGATGTCCATGGGCTGTTGTAGGGCGTCGGTGTCGAATATGTGGTGTTCGTCTCGGGCATCACTGATGGGTTGTCTGTTCTGACCTGCTGGAGGTGTTGTTTGTCCCTCTGCATTGTGAAGGGGAGGTGCATGTTGGCATTGTGTTGGCGCCTTGTTCTTGTCGACATGCAGACTGTGTGACAATGTACATTGTGACTGTTTGGGCGGTGGTGGCTATTTGAGTTGGGACAGTGGACATTTGGCCTACATGGCTGATGTGGGGTTGTAGCCGTAGATATGCATCTCACAGTTCCCTGCTCTGTCCAATGTGATTGTTCTGTTTCTGCGCCTGGGCGGACCCAGTTGTGTCCCCTGTTCTGCAGTGTGGGTGTTGCACTTTGTGCCACATTGTCATGGTATGTGCTGTGATTGCTATGTGTGTGTGCTGCAGTGTGCCACGGGGATGGGGGACATGTCCCTGGGTAATTGTGGGTGTGCAGTGTGCTACACCTCGTTGTGCATGTGTGCCATTGTGCCCATCTCCCCCCGTCCACCCAGTCCCTGTTCGTAACACTCCCTGTTGATGTTGTGTCAGGTCCTCTCGAGCTGTGTCCATACTCCCTACTCCTTGCACCGTCTACACACTGATGACTGTGGCCTGGGTTTCCTCCAGCTCCTCCTGTGGCGCACGACTGCCACCTCCTGTTGCCGTTGCTGCCTTCCTGTTGGCAGCGGGTTTGTACCTGGTTTAGGTTGTCACGTCCTGCCGGCGCCTCTTGGCCTCCTGGATTTGGCCTCCTCGGCACTCCGACTGCATTCCAGGTGGTCTGCTTGTGGGTCAGTTGCTGGTAGTGTTCTGTCACGTCCTTGACGCTGGTCTTGTTTTCCTGCGGTCTGCACCCCGTCTTCCTCTCCCTTTTCTCCTTGGCCTTCCCCGACCCAGTTGTTCCTTGCTGGTGGTCTGTGGGGGTTGTGGGGTTCGCGTTGACCTCTGCGCTGGGTCAGGGTGCATCCATGTTGCTACGTGCTTTGGCTTGTTTCTGGTGTGTTGTTTCTGTAGGTTTTATGGTGCATTTTCCCGCCAGACGCGTGGGATTTGCAGGCCTGTGGCTGGTTTTCGCTACTTTTTGTACCGCGATTGGCCTCATCGCATGATTTTTCACGTTCGCGTTTCGCATTTTTGCGGCGTTGCGTTGATTTTCATGCTGACATTTGTCGCGTTATCTGGTGTCTATCGCATGCTACCGCCTTGTTGTGAATTCCACGTTGACACGGGGTTATTTTCCCGTGATGGGCTGCGATATTAAAAGTTGCGTTACGCTACTCTTGCGGTAGTTATCACACATTTTTGTGAATATACCCCTAATTCTTTTAGGTAGATTTGGTGATACAATCCCAATGTCAAAACAGTACATTTTTTGCGATATTAAACTTGAAGTAATTTCTTAATAAGACTTCATATCAATAGCTATATCTTAATTTCTGATCTTCCTTGTTGAGTTTTTGTGAGCCTCAAGGGTACCCCAGCATCTCGTACCAAGACATCAGATCTACTGACCATGACTGAGAAAGGTCTTCTCTGGAGGTGCAAGAGTGCCCGAGCTAGCCAAACGACCGGGTTTGTCAGCAGAAAACCTTAAACCCAGTTATTGCTTGAACAATTTCTGCAGTCGATAAATATTAATGCCGGCTTGCGAAGAGAGATCGTGGCTGTCAGGTGGATTAGAGTCAGGGTCTTCTGCGGCCTTACAACACAGATATCTTGGGCTTCCCACGACGCAATGAAACAGAGACTGACGCTCTAGACCCAGAAGGGAGCAATCTGGCAAGTGAATGGACTCAGAATGGGCTCACGCCATAGATGACTTCTGATGTGGGTCCACACAGGACGAAGGTCACACCAGGGAGTTCTTGGTCCTCAATGACAAACTTTGATGCAGCTGGGGGCACTTCCTACGACAACTAAAGAAGAGGTTGGTAATGGCCTGTGCTCACGCCACACCGAGTTGAGGCTAGTGCGTGGTAGGATGGGACAACGTTTTAAATAAGGAAATGTTAGCACAAGAGAGCCTTCTCACCAAGAGGAGTCAAGGCTTCCTTTAAGTTCCACCCTCACTTGATGAAAGGAGCCTTGGCAGCTCCCCTCTGTTATGGTGAAAGCCAGAGAGGATTTCCTGGTGCTCTCCCTCCGCGTCAACAGTTCTAAGGCTTTTGGAACAAGCTTAGGTGCTCCATGCCGTGAGGCTGAGCAGCAGCACATGGATGGGCAGCAAGATGGTGAGCAGAGCTTGCCTTTAAACTCCAGACGTTGAGGAGGTAATGGTCACACAGCTCCGATGCCTAGAAAGACAACGATACGTAGTCCACTTAGGTCTGCTCAGCATGTAGTTCCTGGGGCTCCAGAACACATTATGAGTCTGGGTCATTGGGGTTACTGGACATGTCCACCCTGTCCTTATCTCAGTGTGTACTGGTTGGCAGTTGCAGCTAGGTGGCACTTTGTAGATAATACTTCAGGAGCATCGCCCTGGCTGCAAACTCTGAAACAGTCCCTGTAGAAGATGGACGAAGAAAGAGCGGGAAATGCGCTAACCCTGTCATGTCTGTGTGCAGATTCCATTCTCCATTCTAGCTTCCCAACTATGCCTTGTCCACAGTCATTCCACAGACTGCAGTCACGCTCTCATTTACATTTTTTCTGGTGTTCAAGATCATCTCTCGGGTATAATAGAGGCCTTTAGATTTTAATATGTTAGCCGGAAATCATGCCACTTTGGTTGCATTCAAACACACAAACCAAGACCTGGGAGTATTATGGCCACGAGGAGATCCATTTAGGGCCTTCTGTATCCCAAAGGATGCCATGGGTGCTGTTGAGAAGCACAGAGTTGTTGCTTGGCAGCTTTCAGTTTACGAACCCTTCTAACAGAGCCAAGAAATGTAAATACAAGTAGACATCAAGGGACAAAGGAAAAATGGGGGGATAGGAGTGTAGAATTAGTACCTTGAAGTGGAACAGAAATTTCTAGTTGGCTCTCCTTTAGCAGCAGATTAGAATCAAATCAAATATTGTTGTTTCATCTGCAAAGGTCTTCACACAACCTAATTACCTCAATGTAGTTCTGACTAACACAATCAGGAAAAGTCGCATGAAAAATTCTATTAGTTCCCAGCACAAACAAGTCAACAAAGTAACCAAAAATGTGTTATTTCACCTATCAAGCACTGACTACTACTAGGCATGTATAGAGGTGTTTATGTAAAACTGATGAAGAAACTTCAGAGTTTGAAATTTTAAAGCTTAGTTAATTTTCTGCGTAACAAATTAGACGACATCATGCCAGCACTCATAGAACTGTCACGGCTTCTTGTCAAGCATATGGTTGAAGTTAAGATTGCCTTACTTAGTAAAGCAGTAACTACCTTTTGAAACTTAGGGGCATATGTACAAGGGAATGGTGGAGCGTGGCGTTAAGCACAAACTGCTAACACCACGCTCCACTATTCCGAAAACGCAGGGATGGTCCGTATTTACAAAGATGCGGCACATCATTGCGTTTCCCTAACGATGGTGCTAAATTATGCTGCCTAGCGCCAAAGCAGGCACCGCTGCACCATGGTGCAAGGGTGCCTGCGTTAAGGTAATGATTGTTTATGTGCAGGAAAGTGTCCCTTCCTGCACATAAACAATCATTCATGGCGTTTTGCTGTTTCTATGTTTGCTGCACAATTCAGCTCACATAGAAACTGAAAAAAACGAGGAGAAATAAAGCATTTCTCCTCGTTTCGCCATGTTAAGTCTAGGTTTTTCCTGGTATTAATTCTGGCGCTGCCTCCTATTTACGATGCGTTTGTAAATAGGGGCAGCGTCAAAATCAATGGGTGTTGCGGCGGAACGCCCACCGCAACACCCACTGCCCACCCCTTTCACGCTAAGTATAGTGTGAAAGGGAGCCTTGCTTACTTGGCGGCGTTAAGCCACGTTAAGTCGCTTAACGCCGCCTTGTAAGTAAGGCGAAGCCCATATCACTACAGGAACATCGTTACAAGTGACGTTCCTGTGACGATAGATGCTTGTTCCTTAGTCCCTCCATCCAGATGCCTGATCAGACTTCCAGCACCGCTGGTTACAGATACAAATATTATGTGGGGAGATGATTGCAAGTTCAACCCTTCAGCCTTCGGAAATCCTTACCTCTGCTTCTTCCAGGCAAGGCTGACTTAAGAACATTCAGGAAAAACCTCAAGAGCATCAAACATTCAGACTCGAGCCGTCGTGTGTTCTTTCACTGTTGTTTTTCCTACTCCCACCCCCACTTTTTCAAACGAGCGCTCTGATGACTCTTTGTTTGCATTAACACTTTATAAAATCCATAAAAAAAGAAACAAAAAAGAATCTGGAGAAGTCTACATAAACATCTACACACATAGCCAGCTGCAAGTAAAGGGCCGACCTCTGACCTGTGACCCAAATGTAGCCAACGAGGATTCACACTCAGAGCACCTGCCAATCATCGCTCCATCAAGAAGGGACCGGCTGAGATGTGAGAGGTACCCTTCTGCAAGACCCAGAGACTGGCAGGAGGGTAGCAGCAGATGGTGGTTCAGGTTCTAGCCTCCCTCGTCGCCAACAGATGTATCCTGCCGAGCACAGAACTATTTAAGCAGCTGAGTGAGAGTTCGAATTAAAAACCGCTTACCTGAGCAGAAAAAGTATATATGTCGAGCGGTATTGAGGAGTGAGAAATGCAAAATGAAAGGGGAGGAAAGGTAAATGAAAAGATAATGCATGTAGAATGCTATGAGGCCAGACAAAATCCAGTGGCGGCTCCTCGGCTAAGGCGGAGGAGCATTGCCCCACTGCTTTGCAGCAGTGAAATTAAGGAAAAATAAAATGATAACTTGATGTTATTATCATTTTATTTGTTCCTGCTGCAGCAGTTTTGAAGGGCGGGGCTGCTCTGCTCACAGAGGAGCAGGGGGAGGCGTGGTGGGCGCTCTGTAAGTGCACAGGACTGTGTGGCCGGACGTCTCGGGCCGGACGTCTTGGGCCGGCAAAACAGTCACGCTCACTTTGCATGTTCTCCACCCAGGCTGCATTACAGCCTGGGTGGAGAACGTGCCCAGACTCCTATTCCCTGGCTGAGCGCGAACCACGGCGCTCAGACCAATCCCAACGCTGCATTGCAGCATTGTGATGGGGCAGGTGAGACTGGGTGCTTTCTGCTCCTGGCTGAGAGAGACGCAGCAAGAAGACGGTGGAGAGACCCGGCGACGAAGGAGGAGAGATGCGGTCGAGGAGGTAAGTTTGTTTCTTCTTTTTTTACACCCCACCCCCTCCCTGCCACCCCCTCCCTGCCACCCCCGATCCATGCAGGCCCCCTCCCTGCCACCCCCGATCCATGCAGGCCCCCTCCCTGCCACCCCCGATCCATGCAGGCCCCCTCCCTGCCACCCCCTCCCTGCCACCCCCGATCCATGCAGGCCCCCACTGGTATACACGCAGATTGTGCCCCCACGCCTGTTTCTTTTTGCCCTTTCCTGCGTCCCCTTAAACAACACCTATGATATTTCTATGCAACTCTTCCGATTCTTTATGTCAACAAATGTAAGAGATGCTAAGCTGGGTTTTTGGGCAAAAAAGTTGCATTTCTTTGTTTTTTAACGAGGAATTCATAAATAAATGGTTTTAAAACAGAAGTTTTCAAAAAGTGAATTCCAGCTAAGAAATAAGAAATACAGATCTCGGGCTCATCAGGCCTCGCTCCAGCTGATGAATGTACTTCATAACCAAAGCCACCTAGAACTCCAGAGACAATACTAAACCCTCCAATCACGGAGCCCGAAACACTCCACTGCGATAACCAATCATGACACACGCCCCACGCTTCGCAGTCTGAAGCTGCAAACAGACCCCCAGGATATTGCGTCACAAATATGGCAACTTAGAAGCGCAAATATGAGAATTTTGCGGCATTTTTGCGGCACTGTATTTTGCAATTTTTTCAACACCAAGTGCAGAGATCTTATTTTTATGAGGTATTTTGCAACATGAAAGTTTACACCAAAACATGGTGTACAGTATTTATGCTGCCAGGTTTATCTACTGTATGTATCGTAGTATTTATGTTCACATTACTTTCAGCTTGAGCACTGTGCCGTCGTTACTTATAGCTCTGTATACATTTTTTGGAGAACACGATTGTAATTCTTTCCTATGCGAAGGTGTAAGAAAGTGGCTCTGTAAATACTGCACCAAAGTAAGGTTCAGTGTGCACAGGGTCCACAGTCCCCAGAGGTTTGGCAGAGGCTAAAGTTAGATATAACCTTACTCTCTAAAGTGGTAGCTTGGTCGAGCAGTAAGGCAGTATCAGAGGACAGTGTAAAGCATTTGTTGTACCCACTCAGTCAGCAAATGAAGCCACACACTCAAGGACTGAACTCTAGGCCAATGGTTTGCATATAAAAATATAGTTGTTTTATTTTAGAACCAACAATAGGTATCAAAATATACTTTCTCAGAATGAGATGCTTTAGTTAAATACTGTTCAATAGGCAATAGACTTTTGAATGCAATAGTTACATTGTTGCAAAAGGCAACACAATTTTAAACACAATTATACATTGAGCTCAATGGGAATCTTTCTTCATCCTAGATTCAGTCCTGGGACATCTCCTGTAAACAGTTGAGTAAAAACGTTTTGGTTACAGTTGTGATTTTTAAGGAATATTATTGTATTTTAAAAGTTGGCACTTAGAAACTTTTTCACATAGAATCACCAATGTTATCCTATGGGAGGAAATTCACTTAGCAGGTAAGTAGTGTTATCGTTACTTTTTCTTACTCAGTGTTGGATCCTGGATCCAGCACTGGTGCATCTCCTGTAAACAGTTGAAAGAATGTGTTTTTGTTATACAGGCGATTTTTAACGAATATTTGTAAGTTTGCAAAATCGACACTTAGAAACTTTTTCAGCAAAAACCAGGCAATGTTATCCTATGGAAGGAAATTCAAGTTACCGGTAAGTACAGTTGTGATTACTTTTTAGGGTTAGTGCTGGGCACCAAGATCCAGCACTGGGATCTCTCCTGATAGCAGGTGAGTAAATTCGTTTTCGTAATTAGACTGGTTTTAGGTGAATATTTTAAAGTCTCAAAACTCGACACTTAGAAGAATTTCCAAGTGAAACCAGTCAATGTTACCCTATGGAAGGAAATTCAATTTGCCGGTAAGTTACTTTAACGTTACTTTTGTAATCCAGTGCTGGACTCCTAGATTCAGCACTGGGACATTTACTTAAAACAGGTAAGTAATTACTTTTTTGTAGTTTGTACGATTTTTAAAGAATATTCTTGTATTTCAAAAGTTGACAGAAACTTTTTCACAAAGAACCACCAATGTTATCCTATGGAAGGAAATTCAATTCACAGGTAAGTTACTTTTTAATTACTTTTGTTACTCAGTGCTGGACACCTAGGTTCAGCACTGGGACCTTTCCTGCAAACAGTTGAGAAAATTCGGTTAGGTTATTTGTGCGATTTTTAAGGAATATTCTTAGTTTTCAAAAGTCGACACTTAGAAACTTTTTGGAAGAAAAAGTGTCCATGTTATCCTATGAGGAAAAATGAGTTATCGGTTTCGAGGTAAGTAGTCGGTCTTTTGAGTTAGGGTTCTGGGGTTAGACTCAGGGGTCTCCCAGGGTCAGTGATGCACTGTTGTTGCACCCTCAGCGGCACTAGGGCGGCCGGGTGCAGAGTGTTGAGGCCCAATGTTATCCTATTGTGGACTCCGGTTGGTGGCGGCTGGCAAGCAGGCCACGGGGTTGTGGGAGCAAAGCTCCTAGGGTTAAGCTCAGGGCAAGTTGGGGACCAAGTTAGCACAAAAGGGGCACCCTCAGCGGCACTAGGGCGGCCGGGTGCAGGGTGCTGTTTTGAGGTCGGGTGCCCTGTTGATTTCAATGGAGATTTTCGGTTTTGGTTTTCAGCTGCAGGCTCGGTCCAGGAAGACTTCCAGGAGGAACCAACAGCTGGGCAGGTAAGTTGGAGGGCTCGGGGACATAGGTGCACCTCGGGTTCCTTTCTCCAGGGCGCAGGGCGGCTGGATGCAGGGGTGTCTTTTGAGGTCGGATTTCACCTTACCGGGCCACTCGCGGTTGGGGGGGAGTCTCCGTGCAGAGGCTGCAGGCGACGTCGGGGAGTCCTGGAAGGGTCAACCCACAGTGGACTCGGACTCTGGAGCGCTGGGGGACCTCGCTGGGACCGGTGGGCCACTTGAACTCGGGCTGTAGGCGACGGGTGCAGTGGTGGTTCCAGGCATCGGGTTTCTTTTTCCTCAGCAGGCTCAGAGTCTTTGTTTGATGTTTCTTTTGAACAGAGCTGCTGTTCACAGGAGATCCGGTCTTTGTTGAAGGCAGTCAGTCCTCCCCGGGGTTCTGGAGGTCGCTGGCTGCAGGACAAGACGATTTTTGGCGCAGGATCTCTGGAAACTGCAGACGGGCCGGTAGGGCTGGGGCCAAGTCAGTTGTTCTCTGCAGTCTCCTCTGCTGGGCGTCTTCTTTCGTCCTTTTTCTTCTTAGGTTGCGGGAATCTGAGGAAGGAAGGTTCAGGGTGCCCCTAAATACTAGATTTAGGGGCGTTACAGGTAGGTAAAGGGCAGGGACCAATGGGTCCCTGCCCTGGGGTGGGTACACCCCTATCCTGCCACTCTCCTGTGGGAGGGGGCAGGAGCCTAGTCCTGATTGGGCAGGGTTCCCCATCTTCAAGATGGCGAGAGCCCGGAGATGTGCTTCACCTCGCCTCCCCACCTGAGGGGTGGGGTTGGCAGAGGGTGGCACACCCCTTTCCTCCCTTGGTGTTTCCCGCCAGTCTTCCCGCCCGGATGGGGGGAAGAACCGGTGGCGACCAGTTGCTGAGTACAGCAAGTGGTCTGGGGAAGCTCACAAAGGCGGAATGCCTTTGAAGCTTCCCCCTGCCCATCCTGGGGGAGGAGGCCTAGCACCTCGCCCAGGACGTGCATTGTTGCAGGCCCGTGAGAGCGGATGGCTCTCTACCCAGGGGTCCAGCAACATGTCTGCTGTGTGGCAGCCTAGGCAGCCCCTCGGACAAGACGTGGATTGTAGGTTAGGTTCAGGGGGCAACTCTAAGTTGCCCTCTGTCGTGCATTTTACAGTAAATCCCACACTGGCATCAGTGTGGGCTTACTGTGCTGAGAAGTTTGATACCAAACTTCTCAGTCTTCAGTGCAGCCATCATGGTGCTGTGGAGTTCGTGCTGACGACCTCCCAGCACCATTTACTCGGAATGGCAGCACTGCACTCACAGTGCCCAGGAATGGACCTGGGTACTGTAGGGGCACAGGGCTCATGCACCTGTACCCTCACCACTGGCATAGGGCACCTAGCTAGAGGGGTGACTGAGGTATGCCAGGGCAGTGTGTTTGTGGGCATGGCACACAGGGATGTGTGCCATGTCGACTCTCTGTTTTGTTCTGCACCAAGACACCCAGCCTGCAAGGGCAGTGTGTGTGTGTCAGGGTACAAGGCCTCCAAGGGTGGCACAATAAGTGCTGCAGCCCTTAGAGGCCTTCTCTGGTCACAGTGCCCTGGGTACCTAGGGCACCATTTACCAGGGGCTTACCTGTGGCCAGAGAGGCCAATTGGGTTTAGGCTGTAATGCAGTTTTAGGGAAGGAACACAGGCCCTGGGTACCTGATTGGCAGGGATCCAGGGCACACCAAGGAAAAGTGCATCAGTTATCAGGCAAAAAGTGGGGGGGTTACTGCAACAGAAACCCACTTTCCTACAGAAGGCCAAGTATATAACATAAGAGGGGTTTGTATTATCCAATTCGGTGGCACTCATTATGACAAATTAGTCAGACCAGCTCCACTGGAACTAACACCTGTAACTAATAAATTAAATCTCTTCAGCAGTTGTTGAACCCACTGGGCTATATTGTTTGAACCCCTTTAGGGGCAGTGAGTCGCCCTCTTCCCTCAGCCCCACCCTGGTCCTCTCAGAGTGAACTCGCGACTCCTCTGTAATCAGGCTCCTCCAAGCCTCGGCACACGGTACTGTGCACATCTGGAGGGCATCACTGTATGTTATGTGGGTGTTTCTTGCGCAATGTATACATGGCAGTGTTCAAAGCAGCTCTACTTTGTTGTCAGTGTACCCTGGACTCTTCAGTATGCACTGCGTACCATGGGGTCTGCAGGGTGCACATTGCCTCCTGTGCAGTGTGCCATTCGGTGTTTCTCCTGATCCGAGCATTCGTGTGCTCAGGGGTTTGCAGCACGGGTTGTGTAGCACGTGCTGCAAACACTGCACATTGCTGTGCCACGTGCTGCAAACACTGCACATTGCTGTGCCATTACTGCGAGGCAGGCTTGTTACGAATTCCGCACTGCGGCGTTTGTTTCATACTGTGGCCCTTGGACTCTGAATGTGCGTCATGTTCTTTGTGTGTTGTCTTCTGCATAGGTGGTGTGCAGGATGTGTAAGATGGCCCTTGTTCTCAGTCTGTGCTGTGTACATTGTGATTGTATTTGGAGAGTCGTGCACAGGATTTGCTGTGCAGTGCTTATGCACCATGTGCATAACGTAATGAGTACTGCGTGCTGGCCAGAATATGCTGAACACTTTCCATTACGCTATGCATACCTTGCACAGGGTATTTTATGCTCTGCATTCAAAGGCGTGTAGTATGCGTTATGTATTCAGTAATGTATATTATGTGTCATATAGGCTGTGCTATGTGTGAACATCCTCTGAGGTGCACTTTACATAGCACTTTGTGCTCAAAGCTCTATGTAATGCACTCTGCATAGTACCAAGAGCAGCCTGTGCATTCAGCACTGCCCAGTGTATATATATCCCGAGCTCCACACGATTCACTGAATATGTACCCTGTGCTATACGTTGCATGTTGTGTACTCAGCATACCTATGGATTTACTGTGTTTGCCACATAATCAAACATGCTGCATAATTTACAGGTTTCAACAAAACCAGACATTGACAAAGCCCATAGGCCTGGGCTTGGCGAGTGGACGATTTATATTTGCAAACCTATCTAGTATGTGCAAACATGTAGAGGAGAAGCCAGCAGCCCAGGCCCGCCGGGCCCGATACTAGAAGTCCCCACTCTCAGGGGTTATGCACATCTCATCAATCATAGTGCAGGGCAGCCAACAGATGAAGGGGCCGACCCATTGCCCCATGCTGTTCGCTATGGTGGGCGGCAGCAGATATGAATGACACTTGAACAGACTAATTGATGAAGAAGGCGAATGAAAGCCCCTGTAAGCATGCATAGCACGAGGCAGGCTGATGGCAGAATTAGTCTCCAGTGCAGGCCTATTATACAATTCGATTCTAGCTCACGCGGAGCACATGTTACAAAAAAAGCCACACATTGTCCTTTGCGAAGCTTCACTGATAATCTTTGAGTTGCTGAGTGGTCCACACAGGTGTGAGCCTGGGATGAACACGGTGTATTTTGTGTACCCCTCACGATACTTGGTTTGTGCACCCCCTTGTGCTGTGTTCCAGTCACAGCAAAGTACCAGACGACCGCATTTACCCGTGATAATCTGTTTTTGACTGCATGCCCCCAACATTAACAGCAGGTGGTCTGCTGGCTTCACTTGTGGGAGGAGTTCTCGAACTCCCTGTTTCGTCCTCGGGGGTCAGCCTTCCTTTTCCTTACTGCACAGAGCCTCAAGGACCCCCGCCAAAATGCCTGGTGCCGAATTGTCACAGCCGACACAGCTTGTTATTGAACTCTGGAGTATAGCTCCTCAATGAATCCTGCCTAATGCCGAAATATCGACACTTATTTCAGCTAAAAATTATATTTCAAGGCAGAGAAACTCTGTCTTGAAATATCATTTTTAGCTGAAATAAGTGTCGACAAGAAGGGAGCCTTGTTCGACCAGAAGACGCGAGTACATTTTCACAGCACCAGTAACGGAGGAACCCCTGGAAGGATGCAAATGCCATTCGTTCCCTTATGGAATGTTTATGCCTGTACTTTAAGAATGTACGGCACTGGATTTGCAGAGCCCAAGGGATGTAATATAGCGCTTCCTGCCACGGGGCCCACTCGTGACAATTACCACTATTGCCTTCATTACCAATGGAAGATTCCGACCCGTGCACAAAGCCCCGTTATGCACAGGAGTCAGAATTATGAATTATGTAGACTTCATCACAACCGGTAACTACGTCAAACCTGCAGGAATTTAACAAGCATTTGCGATGCAATAGGTCTCGCATTTGTGAGAGTTAGAGCTATTGACGTTGGAAATGACAATGTCTTTTACCTATGAGTTTTCTGTTTGGAGTGGGGTGAAGTGAATGTATGTGGTGTGGAGTGCAAATATATGGGTTGGATTGGAATTGTTGGTTGTGGAATTGTGTGGTTTTGAAGTGGATTTGTATTGTGGAATACTGTGCAGTGGAATTATGTGGATAGGAATTATGTGGTAATGAGTGTACTGGAATTATGTGGAGTGGGATTGTGTGTTATGAAGTGTACTTATGTGGAATGGTATTTTGTGTTGTCGAGTGGTATGTAGTGGAGTTTACTTATGTGGTGTGCTGTTGAAGTTTGTCGGATGTGGTGTGTTGTGTAATTGTATTGTTGATTTGAATTATGTTGTTTGTTGAATTATGTGGTGTGGAAT
The DNA here is from genome assembly GCA_963921515.1 of Calotriton arnoldi. Classification (NCBI taxonomy): domain Eukaryota; kingdom Metazoa; phylum Chordata; class Amphibia; order Caudata; family Salamandridae; genus Calotriton; species Calotriton arnoldi. The sequence continues at coordinate 872,453 of CAWUFW010002197.1, forward strand.
GGAAATGTGCAGAGTTGAATTGTGTGGCGTAGAAGTGTGTGGCATTGAGTGAAAAATATGTTGAGTGGTATTATGTGGCATGGTGTGGAGTGTATTTAAGTGGAGTGTTGCTACGTGGCATAGATTGGATTTATATAGTGTATTTATGTAGTATGGAGTAGAGTGTAATTATGTGGAGTTGAATTATGCGGTGTTGAGTGGTATTATGTAGAGTGTAAGTATGTTGTGTGGTGAATTGTGTGGGGCTGAATTGTGGAACTGTGTGGCGTTGTGTGGAATTATGTGGCATGGTGTGTTGTATTATTGTGCATAGTGGAATTATGTGGCATGTTGTGGAGTTGTATTTTGTGGAGTGTAATTATGGGTTTTGGAGTTGAGTGTCAATATGTGGCGTGAAGTGTAATTATGTAGGTTGAAGTGTAATTATGTATAGTTGTTTGGTATTGAATTATGTTGTGTGGAGTGTAATTATGTGGATTTGAGTGGTATTAAGTTGCGTGGAGTGCTATCATGTGAAGTGGAATTATGTGGTATGGAGTGAAGTGGAAATGTGGTTTTTAATTTTAGGATTGTAATTATGTGGCATGGAATATTGTGGAGTGGAATTATTTACAGTTGAATTGTGTGGCATTGAATTATGAGATGTTCAAATGTGCTGTGTGTGGTAGAATGATGTAGTGTGGATTTGGAGAAGCGGTGCACGCTATGGCTTTTATGTTATGGGGTATAAAGTTGTCCATTTGTTGGAAGAGGACTTTTACCCAGAAAAAACTTTCACCTGAAAACGTTTCTTTGTATGTTGTGGTTGGTGTAAGAGTTTGTTCCCGTTTATGTAAAACGTGCACGAGGCACACACGACAGCGTTAGGACACAACGCGTACATTGTATGTCATTGACTTTTTAATTGTAAATGAACAGTAAAAGGATGCTTTCTTCCTAATAGACGTGTAGAGGGGTTTCCTCCCCCTTTGTGAGTCTTCTGAAACTACTGGAGAGCACTTGCAAAGGAGTTGACATGTGCAAGTGTTCTCTGATGTCAGCGTCCCACTTGCTTTTCAGCTGTGGAACACTAGTCCCTAGTGTGGTGTGCATGGCGATAACAAAAGGAAGCAACCAAAGGCGCCTTGAAGCCTACACTGCTTCACACACAAATCTTGAAGAACTCACAAGCAGGTTTCCTGCTGGCAACAAGAGAACAAACCGTCTGCCTTCAACAGGATCCCCTAAACTTGTTTTGTTTCTGTGGTTGTACATGCCAGGAAGCCGTGCGTTAGTTAAGACCCTCTCACCTTCACATACGCTATCCGCTACTTGTCAGGGAGTAGAGGACTGGTTTATTGGATTTCTAGGCGGTCATCAGTTTTTAGGTCTGTGCCTGCACCAGCGCTTGCGCTGGTCTGGCCGAGAGTTTTAGTAAGTGGGTTTTGGAAGTGCAAACACTGGCTTTCGGCTGGCGACCAGCTTGAGTTCACGATGGCGTGCACGCGCAGCTGGCATCTGGGTTTCCTATCTCTTCCTCCATTTCCTCGTCATGGCTCATTAACTCTCTGGACTCTGATGTTTCAATCGCAGCAGCAGCTCACATTACCAACTGAGGGCCCTGGACTACAGTCACATGAAAAACAACAGCGATTAGCATTGAAATGCAAGCTTTTTTTGTCTAGTTAGAAATATTGCTTCGGTGGGTTGATTTCACCTTATATCGCTATTTGTTTTATATTGGGAGTCACAGCCTAATTACCAGTATTTTTGTCTCTCACTGTTTTTAAAAAAATATTTATTCGCACAAAGCTATATTTAAGGTTACTTTTTCCGCGTCACTTCTTCACTCTATTTAAACTCCACACCCCCACTCTTATTGTCTCTCTCCTTCTCTCTCTCTCCCTCTCTAATTCTCTCTCTACTTAATTAACTCTCCCCTCTCTATCTTTTTTAGCCTTTCATTCTCTCTCACCCCTTTATCTGTTTCTCTTTCAAACTCCTTCATTCTTTCTCTCTCTCTATCCCGCTCCACTCTTTATTCTATGTACACCCTTTCTCTCTCTTTCTCTCTCACCACCCTCTCTAATTGGGCATTATATCTTCACTCTATCTCTCACTCGGCAACACCACAGCATCACTCAGCGCAACCACAGCATCAATCAGAGCCAGCACAGCATCAATCAGAGCCAGCACAGCATCACTCAGCACCAACACAACATCTCTCAACGCCATCACAGCATCACTCAGTGCAACGACAGCATCACTCAGTGCAACCACAGCATCACTCAGCACAACCACAGCATTACTCAGCACAACCACAGCATCACTTAGCGCCACAACAGCATCACTCAGCGCCACCACAACATCACTCAGCGACACCACATCATCACTCAGCACCACCACAGCATCACTTAGCGCCACAACAGCATCACTTAGCACCACCATAGCTTTACTCAGCGACACCACAGCATCACTCAGGGCCACCACAGCATCACTCAGCACCACCACAGCATCACTCAGCACCGCCACAGCATCACTCAGCGCCACCACAGCATCACTCAGCGCCGCCACAGCATCACTCAGCGCCAAGACAATATCACTTAGCACCACCACAGCATCACTCAGCGCCAAGACAATATCACTCAGCACCACCACAGCATCACTCAGCACCACAGCAGTATCACTCAGCAACACCTGAGTATCATTCAGCATCACCTCAGCATCGTCTCCGCAACAGTCGCCACCACCACCACTACCACCTCAGCATCACTCAGCACCACCTCAGCCTGCTCTCGGAATCTGGCATCTGTTGATTCTCCCCTAGCGTCTGGCCGCTGCTAGTGTTATAATACAGGTACTAGTTCCCAACCTTCACCCTCCGATTGTTTATGCCCCCTCAAAAAAAAGCTTTAACAAACAACCATTGCAATAGGCAGAAACAAGTTGCCAGCATTGCAAGAACAAAAGAAAACTGAGGACATTTTTTATTGTAAATACTTTTTTAATATGGTCGTTCAGTTTTACATAATGCCTTCTTGGTCATATATAAAGTAACAAAAATGCTTCTGACACTTTTTTATTATAACTTTTCAGCATGCCGCACAGCAGCCACACTTCTCTACAGCACAGCTTGAAGACATTGGCAAAGTCAATAGCTCTGGCTAAACACTTATAAGGCCCCAAAGGCGAGACCTATTGGCTATGCCAATGCTTGTTTTCAGGAGGATTCCTCGCAGGCCCCTTGGAAGGGGAGCCTGTCACGCTCTGGGCACTGTGCACAGGAGACATCTGTACTGGGAGGAAGAGCGGGCGGATGTGTTCGAGCGCACAGACCCGACGGGCCCACTGTAGTGCGGAGTCATGTGACCATGAGCAGGCAGCCTACAAAAACAAGTCATAAACAAAGTGCGACGCTGGAACGAAAAACTAGTGTGTGCAGAGTTTTCTCCAGTGCCACTCTGCAGGGGTTGCTGCTGCCGTCTTCCATCATCACCTCAGCACAACCCGTCCGTGGAAAAAAAATCCAACGCTATGAAGTGGCCAACGCTTCACAGTTGGGAGGGTGCGCATAAAAAGTCACTAGTGCGTGTGGGACGGGGACAACAAACTGGCACAGGGAAGAGACGAAACAGGATGTGGGTGGGGACAAAGTAAACAAGATAAAGGCACGCAAAGAGCCACTCAAAACACAGACACGTGTGAAGACCTGTTTAGAATTTACAACAAGCATTTACTGCCAACCTTGTTTAGAACCAAGCCAGTGTCCTGTCTGACGGCCTTTAAGAAAATAGTGCCTTGAGGCTGTAATTAAAACCTAGGGCGTAACAACACATGCAATAGGGGATGTCCTCATGGGAGGTTACAAAAAGAGACAGGGCGGTACTAAGGAGGGACTACAAAGCCTAATGACCAATGAAAAGCCACCATTTACAAAGGACAGGGACAGGAGGCAATTAAAAAGATGGGCGGGAAGTAGGCAGAGCTTTATGCACATATCCTGAATACAGCATGTCCCGAAGAGACAGCGCAAGCGCTGCCTAGGCAAGACCTAAAAAGGGGGGCGGGACTGCTAGAAATTTCTGGGACATACGGATTGCAATGTGGTAAACACCAAAATCAGTGTGTTGTGCCCAATTTTCGAGGCCAAACCTGTAACAAGCAATAATGATTGCATCCAATAAAACCCCAAACCAAGAGGTGTCCGGTTTTGTCGTGTGAAATAATCAATGTCAACCCGTCCAACCCCAGAGAACTAAATGTGCGTCTGTGCATCCAGACAAAACTGGATCGGATCCATTGTTAAAATGGTCCCTCCTCATTTTTCAAAATGACTACAGCGTGTTTGCTCGCTTCTAGGATAAAAAGGAGGTGTGATTTTTTTCACTCTTATTCTGCACCCATTACCACAAGGGTATTTGCGCACACAGGGACAGATGTAGCAAGTGAAATAGCGATCGCAAACGCTGAAATTCGCAGAATATCAGCGTTTGCGATCGCAATTTAGCTGTGTGCTATGTAGGTAGGCAAATACCTACTTGCAAAATAAGGAATTGCAAAAATTGCGATTCCTTATTTTGCACAAGCATTTAGAGAATCGCAATTTGCTATTCCCTAAATGCTATGCTAGTAGGCATCGCAAATTGCGATATTGCCTTAAGGAATCGCAAATTTCCACCAACTCGAAGTTGGTGGTAAGTTGTAATTTCCTTTAAAAAAGCACTTTTTTGCTTATTTCAAAGTGCCATGTGGCACACATACATGCCCTTAGGGCATGTATGTGCGCCACAAGTGCACACATGCACAATTCAGGGGTGCAACAGGGTGTCCTTTTGGAACCCTTGCACCCTTGAAATTGCGCGTGCAATTTGCGAGTACCTACTGGGTACTCGCAAATTGCGCGCGCAATTCCCATTCATTCCTATGGGCCTCTTGGCCCATCGGAATGAATATGAAGCCATTCCTTATTTGCGACTCGCAATTTGCGAGTCGCAAATAAGAATGTGTAGGAATCGCTAAAATTATTGGGATTCCTACCTACATAGCATTTTGCGAGTCCTTAATAGCGATTCCATAAAAATCGCTATTAAGGACTCACTAAACTGATTTTACCTACATCTGGCCCTTAGTACCTTATCCATGGCACTATACATACATACTATCCTGAGTACTCACGGGGCCACCAGTTGTATACAATGCATTCCGGAATACGAGAGGCATTCCTTCAATAGATTTCACGGGCACTTTTGTAAAAAGCGCGGTCTTTTTACAAAAGTGTTGATTTCGCGGTTTTATTGCAAATCGTGAAATCCTGGAGGGTCTGTCTAAAGGACTTTTCATTGGGACCAGAAAGAATCAGGCCCTAGTCCTACAAGAGAACTTGCAGGACATGGTCCTACATGAGAAGATACATGACTCGCTCCTACATAAGAATTTGCATGACCCGATCCTACGTGAGAAATTGCACAACGCGGTCCTACGCGTGAACCTACATGACCCGATCCTACGTGTGAACTTGCATGATGCGGTCCCAAAAGAGAGCTTGCATGGTGCAGGCTTACATGAGAACTTGCATGATGCAGTCCTACAAGAGAACTTGCATGGCCCGGTCCTACATGAGAACTTGCATGACGCAGTCCTACATGAGAACTTGGATGACGCAGTCCGTCGTGAGAACTTGCATGACGTGGTCCTACGGGAGAACTTGCATGATGCGGTCATACGTGAGAAATTGCATGACACAGTCATACGTGAGAAATTGCTTGACACGGTCTTACATGAGAGCATGCATGACGTGGTCCTCCATGACAAATTACATGACTCGCTCCTACATGAGAACTTGCATGACCCCGCCCTACATGAGAATCTGCATGACACAGTCCTGCATAAGAAGCTGCATGACCCGGTCCTACGTGAGAGCTTGCATGACCCGGTCTTACATGAGAACTTGCATGACATCGTCCTACATGAGAACTTGCAAGACCCGGTCCTATTTGAGAACCTGCATGACCAGATCCTACATGAGAACTTGCATGATCTGGTCCTACAATAGAGCTTGCAAGACCCAGTCCTGCGTGAGAACTTGCATGACCCCGTCCTACATGAGAACTTTCATGACACAATCCTAAATGAGAACTTGCGTGACCCGATCCCACATAAAAACCTGCATGACGCGGTCTTACGTGAGAACTTGCATGAGTCGGTCCTACATGAGCACTTGCATGACACGGTCCTACATGAGAACTTATATGACCTGGTCCTACATGAGAACTTGCATGACCATGTCCTACATGAGAACTTGCATGACCCGGTCCTACATTGGAACTTGCATGACCCGGTCCTACATGAGAACTTGCATAACCCAGTCCTACATAAAAACTTGCGTGACGCGGTCCTACATAAGAACTTGCATGACCCGGTACTACATGGGAACTTGCATGACCTGGTCCTACATAAGAACTTGCATGACCTGGTCCTACATGAGAGCTTGCATGATGCAGTCCTACATGAAAACTTGCATGATGTGGTCCTACATGATAACTTGTATGACCCGATTCCACAATAGAGCTTGCAAGACCCAGTTCTACATGAGAACTTGCATGACCTAATCCTACATGAGAACTACCATGACGTGATCCTACATGAGCACATACATGACCCGGCCCTATATAAAAACGTGCATGATGCGGTCGTACATGAGAACTTGCATGATCCAGTCCTATATGAGAACTTGTATGACATGGTCCTACATCAGAACTTGATTGATGCTGTCCTACATGAGAACTTGCATGACGCAGTCCTACATCAGAATTTGTATGACGCGGTCCTACATGAGAGCGTGCATGATGCAGTCCTACATGGGAACTTGCATGACCTGGTCCTACATGAGAACTTGCATGACCTAGTCCTACATGACAACTTGCATGAGCTGTTCCTACATGAGAACTTGCATGACCCAGTCCTACATGTGAACTTGTATGAGCTAGTCCAACATGAGAGCTTTAATGACCTGGTCCTACATTAGAACTTGCATGACGCGGTTCTATGTGAGATCCTGCATGACCCGATCCTGCGTGAGAACTTGCATGACCCAATCATTCGTAAGAATTTGCATGATCCGATTCTACATGAGAACTTGCATGACCCGATCCTACATGAGAACTTGCATGACTTGATGCTTCGTGAGAACTTGCTTGGCGCGGTTCTACGTGAGAACTTGCATGACGTGGTCCTACTTGAGAACGTGCATGGCACGGTCCTACATTAGAACTTGCATGACACAGTCCTACGTGAAAACCTAAGTGACGTGGTCCTACATTAGAACTTACATGACCTGATCCAACTCCAGAGAACTAAATGTGCGTCTGTGCATCCAGACAAAACTGGTTCGGATCAATTGTTAAAATGGTCCCTCCTTATTTTTCAAAATTACTACAGCGTGTTTGCTCGTTTCTAAGATAAAAAGGAGGTGTGATTTTTTTCACTCTCATTCTGCACCAATTACCACAAGGGTATTCGCACACAAGCAAAGGGCAGGGTTTTGGTCAGATGTGGTCTGTTGAGGGCGCCTGCAACGGGTCTACGTGTATTGATAGTAATTCAAGGTGTGTGGGACGGTGCTGACAGGAGGGGGAAACACCCAGAACCCCCCGAATTTGGACCAAGGTCCAGCGGGATTACTGCAAGCCTGTGCACACGTCAACGTAGCAAAGTAGAGTAAGTACTCCTTCTTTCAAAGTTCTATAATACCACAAACAATCTATGTTAGAATAAAGACAAATTGAACAATCATGAAAACTTCTTGGCTCCACCGCAGTGTTCCGCATCCAGGACCCTATATTCTGGCAGATCGCATCCTACTCCTGTTAGATTGCCGGGACGGATTTGTCACTGGCTCAGAGAATTTAGATACCTCCTGGCCTTGCCTCATAGCCCTGAAGAAGTCTTCGGGTACCTACCCGGACGAAACACGTGTTGGCTGGGCAATCGATCAACAGTAAAAGAAGAACACAACACACAAGATTGTTCACTTTGTCTTTATTCTAACATAGATTGTTTGTGGCCTTATAGAACTTTGAAAGAAGGAGTACTTACTCTACTTTGTTACGTTGACGTGTGCACATGCTTGCAGTATTCGCACACACCGTACCTTATCCATGACACTATACATACATACTATCCTGAGTACTCACGGGGCCACCAGTTGTACACAATGTATTCCGGAATGCGAGAGGCACTGGACTGCATTCCTTCAATAGATTTCACGGGCACTTTTTTAAAAAGCACGGCCTAGTTACAAAAGTGTTGATTTTGCGATTTTATTACAAATTGCAAAATCGTGAAATCCTGGAGGGTCTGTCTAAAGGACTTTTCATTGGGACCAGAAAGAATCAGGCCCTAGTCCTACGAGAGATCTTGCATGACATGGTCCTATATGAGAAGATACATGACTCGCTCCTACATGAGAACTTGCATGAGTCGATCCTACGTGAGAAATTGCACGACGCGGTCCTACGTGAGAACTTACATTACCCGGTCCCACAAGAGAGCTTGCATGGTGCAGGTTTACATGAGAACCTGCATGATGCAGTCCTACAAGAGAACTTGCATGACTACATGAGAACTTGCATGATCCAGTCCTGCATGAGAACTTGCATGACGCAGTCCTACAAGAGAACTTGGATGACGCAGTCCGCCGTCAGAACTTGCATGACGTGGTCCTACATGAGAACCTGCATGACGCGGTCATACGTGAGAAATTGCAAGACACGGTCCTACGTGAGAAACTGCATGACACCGTCCTACATGAGAGTTTGCCTGAAGCAGTACTACATGAGAACTTGCATGACCTGGTCCTACAAGAGAACTTGTATGATCCAGTCCTGCATGAGAACTTACATGATCCAGTCCTGCATGAGAACTTACATGATCCAGTCCTGCATGAGAACTTGCATGACCCGGTCCTATGTGAGAGCTTGCATGACGTGGTCCTACATGAGAACCTGCATGACGCGGTCATACATGAGAAATTGCAAGACACGGTCCTACATGAGAAACTGCATGACACTGTCTTACATGAGAGCTTGCATGAAGCGGTCCTACATGAGAACTTGCAAGACCTGGTCCTACAAGATAACTTGCATGACCCGGTCCTACATGAGAACTTGCATGACCCGGTCCTACATGAGTACTTCCATGAGCTAGTCCTACATGAGAGCTTTCATGACCCGGTCCTACATGAGAACTTGCATAACGCGGTCCTATGTGAGAACCTGCATGACCCGATCCTACGTGAGAACTTGCATGACCCAATCCTTCATAAGAATTTGCATGATCAGAATCTACATGAGAACTTGCATGACCTGATCCTATGTGAGAACTTGCATGACTTGATGCTATGTGAGAACTTGCTTGGCGCGGTTCTACGTGAGAACCTGCATGACGTGGTCCTACTGAGAACTTACATGACCCGGCCCTACATGAGAACTTACATGACCCAATCCTACGTGAGAAGTTGCAAAGCCCGGATCCTACATGAGAATTTGAATGACGCATTCTTTAATTGTCTAGGTGGGTTATGTAAGTAGGTGAAGCAGGAAGTCCAGTGCGTTCCATAAACATCCATTGCACAGATCTTCAGCTAATCTAGTTTTTTTTGTATCCTATGTATATGAACAAGAACAGCTCCCACTGGACAGGAAATAGGGTCTTCCCTCTCTACATGCCATGATCTTGTTCTCATCTGTTGTTCCGCATGCTCTTGAATCTTGAAGAAGGATTTTGATGTTTGTGTTCTGGTTCTCATGGACCCGAGAAGGGCAGAGACCGGTGAAGATCTAAACTTCTCTTCTGCACTCGGAAATGAACAGCTGATAAAGGCCAAAGAAACTTGTCTGTCCGATGCAAGAGGTCTAGGATCACGGCTCTCGCGCCCCAAAGACTCACCTCCACCTGCGGCTCTAGACCCCATTGTTGGCAATCACTGTGCGCCTACTCCGATGCGGCGCCTGCTTCTGACTTACTCCTGTAGTGCAGGGTGCACCACTGTGGGACCATCCCAAGGTCTGCTCTCCACGCACACACCTCAAACACCCCCTGCAGAGTGGTGGGCTGCACACCCCTGTCATCTTGTGTATACTAACACCCAGTGTGGTAGTGTCTGACCCAAGCAGACAGCTCTACAGTAAAGGTAAGTTCACTCCTTGCGAGTCAGAGGGTCGTCTGCTTGAACACCTTCCCTCGCTCAGCCCTCGTGAGTCGGTACACATTGTGCACTTCAGGGCATATTTATGAGAGTGCTGCGTCACGTTTGCACCCACGCAACATGGTATATGCATGACGCAAACTTCTACGTCAGATTTTGGAAGCCACACAAAGCCACTTTGTGCAACTATTGATTGGCTCAAAAATCTGGAGTAGTGCAACGCAGCGCTGCGCAAATCGCTGCGTTGCGTTACTCTGCCTTATGATGGCGTTCCATGGGCGTTGCATGGGTGTTCCCACGCAATGCCCATGGATTTTGATGCATTTCCAGATTTACAAGAATTTGTAAAGCTGGGGATGCGCCAAAATCTTAGCCCTTCCCAGAGGAGGCGGAACGAGGAGAAAGATCTCTATTTCTCCTCGTTTGTTCCTCTTTCTGTGTGCTGCATTCTGCAGCACACACAGAAATGCCTCACATGATTGTTTTTGTGCAGGAAGGTGCCCCTTTCCTGCACAAAAGCAATCCTGCCTGCAACGGAGGCACCCTTGCACCAAGGCGCTAGCGTGCCTAAGTTGGCGCTAGGCTGCCACAAGGGCGCCAGCACAAGGGAAAGGACAGGAATGTGTCCTATTGCCTTAAATACGGCGCATTCCTGGCCTTTCCCTGTCACGTAGCATAGTAAGGTGTCTTGCTGCGCTGCACTGTGTCAAATCTCATTAATAAGCCCCTTCGCCTACACAACGTCTACGTTTTCAGAGTTTGACTAGTTTCGTGGCCTTTGCCATACATTTTAAATCTGGACTTAGGACATTTTGGGCCTCATTTACGAGGCCTTGCGCCACTGGAGCGTCACTTTTTTTGACGCTCCAGTGGTGAAGTGTGCTGGCCCATATTTACACGTCCATGCGAAGCCACTGTGCGTGGCTTTTCATGACCTTGTAAATATGTGCCCCTTTCACGCATTACTTTGCTTGAAAGGGGTGTTCCATGGATTGGAGTGTGGGTGTTCCCACGCAACACCCTTGGATTCTGACGCATTCCCAGATTTTCAAGATTTTGTAAACCTGGGAATGCGTTAGATTCGTACGCTTCCCCGGGGGAGGTGTAGGGGAGGCGCAATGAGGAGAATAACCTATATTTCTCCTCGTTTTTTAGGTCGAGCCTGGACAGCTCATGCGTTGCTCTGTGAGCCATGCTGTATTGAGTTAGGGATATGAAGCCCCGCCCACTCTCCACTCATATTTCCAATTGGCTTGTGTTGTTGTCCTTTGTAAAGGTTTTAAACACAGTGGTCCCTAGACAGGGTAGATACTCATAAAAAGGGATGAATATAGACTCAGAGTCAGTGCTATATTTGAGGCTGTCCAGCCGGACAGGAATACGTTTAATTTACACAATTGAACGGAACCAGTAAAGTGGGACACAAGCCTGCGTCCTAGTAGATGTGTAAAAGGAACAAGAGTACAGAAATAAAAAGACAAGGAAGGCTCAGGCAGAGCGACTTGTTTGCATATTCCACATTCAAATACGACAAACAGGAATGCGATATGACACCGTTACACATTAATAATACTTAATAGAGAGGTGTATATGGTGTACAATAAGTCGACAACGTTTCGATCCCTTTCAATCATTTTAGGATCATCATCAGGACATTACATTACATGCCTGTATACAATTGCCTGCAATTAGAAAATGAAAAGAGAAGGAAAGGAAAAGAAAAGAAAATTACAATTGAGAAAATTGGGAAAAAACGGCGTGAAATGACATGCATCTCCTTGTGAGAAAGTGCGTTATTCGGCGCAGTATCATAATCAAAAATAGTGTCCGTGGAGAATGCAAGTAACAATAGGATATAGGATAAAGAACGAGGTGTCTAATGCTCGCGGAGTCGCCATGTGGTGATAATGCCAGCTACCAGTGAGAACTATTTTGGATTAAAGTCAATAGGCCAACATGCTGATTGTAAGAATCAAACAGAGAGAAAAACAGTGCGGGAGCCGCGCGAGTACACGCAATGTCTCAATATGGGTTGGATTTCTGATCTAAAAAATGAGTGGCGAAGGTGGTGCCATTCCGACCGTGCTGGATGTGTCTAGTGCTTGAATTGACACTGAAACTAGCGGTGAAGAGTCGGTGCGGTGAACCGCACGACTGCATGCAGAAACATATGGGGGTATACCTATATCCAGGTATGAGCCACTGGTATGGACAAAAGCTGGGTAGGCGTGGTCCCGCCGACCGTGTCTAGAGTGCCGGAGGGCACCGGGGGCCCTGATTGAGGGTTATGTTGTAACCTAGGAAGATAATAACCTGTTAGGCGAGTCCTTTGTAAATGCTGGCTTCTGGTTCCTTAACCTCCTTGTTAGTCCCTCCTCCCTGTCTTCATTTGAAACCTCCCATGGCGACTGGCCGTTTTACTTCGGTTGCGACACAGTATGTTTATTTTTGTCTGTAAGCACTATTTTCTTAAAAGAGATTCTGGTCCTGCAGGTACGATGTGCAGCGCGTAATGCGCGCTTTCACTTTCGATGCAGTTCCAACCCCCCCCCTCCTTCCATCAAGATTCCTCACCCTGAGCGCTCCTTCTCTAATTAAGAGAAATTGTAGTGCAAGGATTAGATTGAGGCGTGGGTGTATGCTGAACAGCCCTCTTTATTGTGAAAACGGACACTCAGGGAGCCCGAGGAAAGCGGGACCCCAGACTGCGCTTTCACTTTCAGTTTCTCGCCTCTGCGGTTATACGGCCCTGTGCGTGGAGAAGATTCGCACCACTATTAGCTCAAATGAACGGTTCAGATCTGCGTCTTAACGTCCACTCTGCCGCCTTATAATGTATTGTTCTTTCATGTCACCTTAAAGATAATTACTATTTTATATATCACACATAACGAGGCGAGACGTCGACCCGATGCACGAGCGTAGTTTTAAAATAATTTTAATGTCATTAAATGATCATACATGTATCACCGTTTATGAGAAAGGATTTTTTTGTATGTCAGTGACTTTTCTCTTCACGCTGATGTTTACTGCACGTGGCTGGATCGCATTCTGCACGATCGTGCATGAAACCCCGGCTTCTGCCTTAGCGAAGTGCTGGAGGCAGGCACGGGGGACACACCACTCTCCCGGTGCTCTTGCATGTTTCAAGAATCCCAGCTCTGACCGGAAGCAATAGTTATACATCCTTGTGCCACTCGTGTCGCGATAATACACACGCGTGTAGAGGGTAATATAGGAGTGCGTGCTGGAACAAAACATTCAGCGGTAAAATGAGTTCGACGGACGGGTTAATGGCCAACATGTAATTGTGGAGAACGTGCATGTGTGGTTGTTAATTTGAGCGCTTGCCTGTTAATACACGCAAGCGTGTGCTGGGTAAAATTAACAAGCACGTAGGGGAAATACAGGCATGTTTATTTTCAAGAATATACATGCTAACGTGCATGTGCGGGCTAATGTGGTTAATCTGTTATCCTTTTGTGAAAAGTAAAATGATCTTCGTGTCATGTATGTTCTCTCCAATTCACATATGTGTATTGGAGACTGGAGAACATACGTATGTGTGTTGGTTGATAGAGGTATGTACTTATACATCTGTGTGCTGGGTTATTCAGGCGTGTCTGCTAATATGTAAGTGCCTTTACTGGGAATACAGCTGTGTGCTAAAATAATAATATATGTCAGTGCGTGCGAGGCAATGAGCCATGAGTGCGGTGGCAGTGTATTAGAGTAGTGGATGTGGCCTAACGGCCAGAACTGCCGACTTGGGAGCTGGGGAACCAGGTTCGAGTCTCTGCATTGGCTCAACATCCTGTCATTCTGGGCAAATCACTTTATCTCCCCGTGCCTACCAAAACGCAAGCATTTGAATGCAATAGGTCTCGCATTTGTGAGAGTTTAAGCTATTAGCATTGTAAATGACAATGCCTTTTATTTATGTTTTAAAAACCAAAACATAAATAAAAGGAATTGTCATTTACAAAACACCTCTCATGATTGTTTATTTGCAGGAAGGCGTCCATTCCTGCACATAAACAATAATTCCTGCAACGCAGGCACCCTTGCACCATGACGCAAGGGCGTCTGCGTTGGTGCATGGCAGTCCATTGTGCGCCAGCGCAGGGGAAAAGGACAGGAATGCGCTGTATCTCATAGGTATGGCGCATTCCTGCCCTTTTTTTTTGACACAGAGGGGCAGATTTACGTTTCCTGGCGCATCCCTGCAAATCAGCAGGGATGCGCCAGGAAAGATGCGTGACTCAAGTTTACCCTTGCGCCACCACAGATGCGCCGCATTTACAATGCGGCGCATCATGGCGCAAAGATAAACAGATGCTTGTCGCATTTGCCGGCATAAGGTTGGCGCAGTGCTGGATTTGTGTCGCGGGCGCGACGCAACTCCAGCACTGTTCCAACCTGGCCTATCCTCAACATGGTGCGTCACGCCTTACGCCTGCTTCAAGCAGGCGCAAGGTTTTGACGCAGCGGGGTCGGAAAAGTGACTAAGTGAAATCTTGTAGATTTCACTCAGGCACTTTTCCGAGGCGTTCCTGCACCGGAACACCCACCCTGCGCCGGAACGCCCACATGAAACCTGACGCAGGTTTCATGTGGCGCAGGGCTTTACAACGTGACGCAGGGAGATGCGTCACGTTGTAAATCCCCCGCAGCATGGCGCTAGCTTTACGCCGCCACTGCGTCACAGAAGTGACGCAACGGCGGCGCAAAAGTGGCGCACGGGGCTTGTAAATCTGCCCCAGAGAACTCAGCAAGATTCCTTGCGGCGCTGCGCTGCGCCATAAGTTGGTAAATGAGGCCCTTCACGAGTAGCTTCTGCTTTTTAGAGCCGAGTTGGGCACATTTTGGCATCAGATGAGCCGCACCTCTGCTGGGTTAGTCACATTAACAGCACCTTTTACAGCTAGGTAAATAACCACCGCACGTGACGTCACCCGCTCTCAATCACCCTGATGTTTACGCTGCGCCCCATGCTGAGGCAGGCAACAGCACCATTGAAATGGAAAAACAAACCTGTGAAGACGAGCTGCAGCCTGTGGTCACCAGCAGCACCTGGGCACCGGGTACAGAGGGTGGCAAGACAAATAGAATCACGTACTACTGTAAATATGCAAATGGTTGCAATGCCAGCTTCATTGGAAGGCATGCCTGGGCGATTAAAAGGAACTAGGGGCCCTTGCAGCTCAGTAAACACACACACCTGTTCCTGTGAAGGAAGTAGAAGTCTGTCTATTGTATTTAATTAGATTTACTCTCATTTACAGTAAATGCGCAACGCAGGCCCAGACTGGAGAAAGAGAAAGCTTGGAGGTGCCTTAGGATGGGGGTGGGATTAGTGCAGTGGGGGCTCACTTTGGAAAGACATGGACGGTGGAAGGAGGACAGACACGGAAGAAAGACTCACAGGCATCAGCAGGTTACATCATACCTTAGAATAACACTGAAGAAAGACTCACAGGCATCAGCAGGTTATGTCATATGTTCGGCTCTTACCATAAATAAAGTGAGAGTCACAAGGTACATGTTGGCCTCAGACTGGAACTGCGTTCATTGAAGCCACTGACGAGCGGCTCTTTCTTAACTCTCCTGAGAGGGCCTGGAAGGGCATCCCAGAGGCAGGGTATGGGAAGCAGCTTGGCTGCCACCTTCGCTGTGGGAGCCTTCCTGCCCAGGGTCTGACTTCTAGTGTCAGAGGGCAGCACCAAGCCAAGAGCCGGTGGTCCAGATAGGATGCTTCTGTTGACACAGCCTTGTAAATGTCACTGTATGTCTTCATCTGTGTGCAGCTTAGACAGAGTATACAAGCAGGGCTCGGGGTGGAGTCAGGCTGCCAGGGAAGATGGCGGCTTCGCAGGGCTTTGGAAGGGCCGGGAAAGTCTCCGGGGGAAACAGCGTTTACAACGCTATCATTACATCGCAGTGCTATTACAACGCGGTCGTTACAACGACTGCATTAATAGTACGCGATACCTTTACATCGCAAGTCATTACAACGACTTGCTGTAGGGGGCCCTAAGGTATTGGAAATGAATTCCAACACCTTCCCTACTGTTGCGCAAACTGGAGTAGGAATAGTAAATAATACTATTCCTAAGTCCAACGCGCCCCCTACAGCAAATCGTTCTAATGACTTGCGATGTAAAGGTATTGCGTACTAACAACGCGGTCGTTGTAACGACCGCATTGTAAAAGCACGCGATGTAATAGCATGCGTTGTGGAATGCTATATTCGTTTCCGGCAGAGCAAATGGCTGGGATTGCCAGAACATATACACTAAACCAGCATGCTGCTGGTGGACACCTCTTTTTCTTTCAATGGACCCCCAAGCAGTGCACAAACAAGACAAGTCAGGCCATCTGCGGCCCCTCCAGCACTGCAACACGAGGTGGCAGCCTTAGCCCAAGGGGACGGGCCACCCTTCCGCAGACCCACAGTTCCCAATCGCCAATTCCATCTCCATCAGAATTGACTGCAAAGGAGAGGATGGGTGGTCTACACCATTTTTTGGGGGGGGGACTTGTAAAGCGCATGGTTACCCAAATGGTCCTTCCAGCGCTAGATATAGTTCATGGCCCTAACTCAACCAGATTAAACAAGTAGCCAAGTTTTCAGACGCTTCCTAAAACTCGAGTCATCGTCCATCTTCCGTAACCTGATAGGCAAAGAATTCCATAATTTATCAACAAGATACGAGAAGGACCACCCACCACTTCTCACTTGCTGTGTACAGGGGTCACCACCCACCACTTCTCACTTGCTGTGTACAGGGGTCACCACCCACCACTTCTCACTTGCTGTGTACAGGGGTCACCACCCACCACTTCTCACTTGCTGTGCTCCTGGGGTCACCACCCAATATGAGGTTGAAGATCTCAGGGTCCCAGTAGGCGTATAGGATCATATCTAGTGATGCAACAACGGAGGGCCCTTTTTGTGATATACTTGAAGTGCCATTCAGAGAGCTTTAAATGCAATTCTCTGTTTGATGGGTAGCCAATGCAAGGAGCCAATGAGCTCGCAACAGAGTGATGCTTCAGAATCCTTAAAAGAAAGTGGCTGCTGCGGTTGGCACCGCCTGCAATCTCCCTAATGCATATCTTCCTCTTTGCCCTCATTGTGCAATAAACAGATTAGGAGATATTAGGAGCTGATGGGGGGCTCATTTCTAACTGTACCATCCTGGATATGCCCCTAAACTTGAAACGAGGAGGGGGGGATGGGTAGGTCTTTCCATCCACTGGGACACCCATCTTCCTATCCCAATCATTCTGGGTGGAGGGACTGCATTTCTGGGGCCACCTACCGCAGGTCCCTCACTTGCAGGTTATTGCTGTAATGCGTAATCATTGGACATCGATTTACCTTCTATACCTTCTATACTTTAATCCCGTGAATTATAGTGCTGCTCCCAAATATTCCAAAATCCTATTCTCTTACTTTGCCTCCCACTCTGATCCAATTTATTAACCCTTTGGACCGATGCTAACCACTCGCCTTGTGTTGGCGGGTTATGAAGTATCCATTTAATACAAATTTCTCATCTATCCAACAGAATTAATACATAAAGCAGATTCTTTTGTATGTTACTTAACTTAGATTTTCCTTCATTGCAGCTTTTGACCCCAAACATGACTAAATCAATGCTTCCCTCTATATATTTACCCAACACCTTCGTGAGAATCTTACCCACATTGTTCCAAAAATTCTGGAGTTGGGGGCACTGCCGGAACATGTGGATGTCATTTGCCATCTCTTCTCCGCATTTAGGACAGCATTTCACCTCCTGTTTGTTCAGTTTTGTCAGTTTCTTTGGCGTTCAATGTGTTCTGTGCATTGTGAATAAATGATTTTTTCTGAGAGGTGCAGATTTAATAATATACCAAAATGTAAACATTGATACTCACCATAGTTTTTGTGCATCCAGCGTCGGCAGATCCTTCCCCCATATCTCCGTGAGTAAGATAAAACCCTCCTCTCCTGCTAAGATAAACATCCAATACCAACTCGATGCTTCCTTCTTTTTAGCCACACTCCCTTGTATTGTCCTCTCAATGTCACTGTTTCCTGGCCCATCTTTCCCTAGGGACTTAGCCCAGCTTGCTAGTTGGTAGTCCTTGAATTTAGAGAGTGGACCATTAGTCATTGTGGGCAGTTGGTTCCATCCTATTAGAGTGTTGTCTTTTATCAACTGACCCCCTTTCATTATCCCTCATCTCTCAGGGGGTTGAGAGCCTATCTTTCAAACAGTCCGGGGTTCCTGGGGAAGACCATATTGGCGCATGATCACTATAAAATGGTATTTTTTAAAGATCTTCTATTTGGTACCATAGTTTGGAGGATGACAATAGCACCTTCAAGTTCACCTTTTTAAAGAACTTTGGATGCCCAAATTTAGATAGAAAGAAACTGCCTTCCGATTGCGTCATTGCTTGCAAATAGAGGGGGTAAGTCTGGTGTTCTTTAAGTAGTGACCTTATATTCTCAAATTGGAATGCTCTGCAGTAATTATAGAAATCCTGGCTAGCAATCCCTTCATGCTCCGTTTTCATCCGGAGCTTTTTCCAAGCTATTCAAAACCCCTTTGAGGCCCATATAAAGCTGCTCAGTTATCCTTGCAGCTTGTTAAACCATTCTCTCCTAAATTCCACTGGTATGGTGCTGAAGATATATGTATATTTTGGGAGGACTACCATCTTTAGGATATTGGATCGACCCATAAATGATAGAGGAAGACTCCCCCACACTTTTAGAAGCTTCCGAGTTTCTGATACTAATTTGTTGAAATTCAGGTGGGCTATTTTATCTATGTCCTTCACTATCTGTACACCCAGGTATTGTATCCTTTTCTTTACTAAGGGATTAACACTTTGGGAATTCCACTCCATAATTTCTGTTTTTTGTTGATTGACTTGGTAGCCTGAAACTTTTCCGAACTGCTCCAAGGTCTCTGCTATTATCGGGAGTGAAACTAGCAAATTATCAGTAAAAACCATTAGGTCATCCGCATAAAGGGCGACTTTCTTCTCCCAGCCCTGAAATTTAAAAGGTGTTAGCATATGATTAGATCACCTCTGCCCCGCTGTTGTCTGGCCGTTGCTCGCTGGCCTGGCAAGTGCCTCAAGCAGCCAAAGAAGGAATTTGGAGGCGCGAGTTTATAGACATTTTCACACTTCTCATGTTGGGTCAAGAGGGGCTGGACGCAAGGAAAATAGGGGCGAAGGAGGATGACAAAAAAGTAAAATACCAGCCTTGGCCAGAGAAGAATATAGTCAACTGGCTAGAAGCTTTCTCTATATTAACTGCCGTAACAATGGAGAAATTCCCAGAGTTGGGCCCTGGCCTGGTGCAGTACTCCAGGACGATACACAATGAAGCTATGAAGTGGGGAGGAAGTGGCTGGTTGAATTACGATAGGGAGTTTAGGAGAAAGATGTCCCAGTGCCCAGAGATGGGTTGGGACCAAAAAGAGGTCCAGCTTTGGATGGATCACATGGGTGCCCGCGCGCTGCAGAGCGGATGTCCTCAGTTAAATACTCAGGTGGGACAATCCTCCTCCAGGGGGTCCTTCCATACAGGTGCAAGGGGCAAACAGGCATTTCACGGAATATGCAGGGGGGGGGAGGCAAAGGGGAGGTTTCAGGAGGTCCCCTCCAGGTACATGCCGCCTTTTCAACAGTGGATCCTGCTCCTGGGGTAAGACGTGCAAGTTCCTGCACGCATGTAATACATGTGGCGGGCCACACCCAGCGGTTTCATGCCACACCAAGCAGGACAGACAGCCAGCCGGCAAAGGCGGGCAGCAAATTTGAGGCTGAAGAAACACCAGTATCTCTAGCTCCCCCCCCAACCCTCTCATCGCCCGCCACTGCGCACCACCTTGTCCCTGCGAACGACTCAGACTCATCAGGGAGCTTTCTCACCACTGTTAGTTCACCAGCACCAGGGCACACCACCAAAGGCCCTTCCCCTGTCAGCCTGGCCAACATCACACCCCTCCTCAGACGATACCCCAACGAACCGGATGGCCGCATGCTGCTGCTTGGTTTCCACGAAGGCTTTAAGATCCCATATGTCGGCCCCCTGGGCAGCAGAGAGGCAGACAACCTTAGATCGGCGAGAGAGCAACCAGAGGTAGTTCGTGGCAAGGTAGAGAAGGAGAGGGCCTTGGGCAGGGTGGCGGGCCCATTCTTGCAATCCCCGCTGGACAACTTTGTGGTCTCGCCCCTGGGGGTGGTGCCTAAGAAAGAACCAGGGGCTTTTCGATTAAATCACCACCTCTCATACCCAGAAGGGGCATCAGTTAATCATGGGTTGGATGAGGGCACCTGCTCCGTGTCTTATTGTACTCTGGACGTGGCATTGGACCTAGTCAGGAGGGCAGGCAGAGGGGCCTGGTTAGCCAAGGCGGACATCGAGTCGGCGTTTCGCTTGCTACCAGTCCACCCGAGTAGCCACCACCTGCTGGGTTTCAAGCTGGAGGGCAGGTACTTTTATGACAAATGCATGCCCATGGGTTGCGCTGTGTCATGTGCATATTTTGAGGCGTTCAGTTGTTTCCTGCAATGGGCCCTCCAGGAGACCTACGGGGTGGTAGGGGTGACCCATTACCTAGATGACTTCTTGTTCATAGGGAGTGACGGCACGCAGGACTGTAATGAAGCCCTTGCGGATTTCAAGCAACTGGCTTGTCACTTGGGGGTCCCCCTCGCGCCGGGTAAAACGGTGGGTCCGGTGCAGGTCCTAACGTTTCTGGGAGTCGAGCTGGATACCATAGCAGGGGAGTCCAGATTGCCGACAGACAAGGTTCGTGACCTAGCACAACACATACAATCGGTGGTCGGGCAAGACAGGGCCACTTTGGAATGCATACAAAGCCTACTGGGGAAACTGAATTTTGCATCTAGGGTCATCCCAGCGGGTAGGGTGTTTGCCAGAAGGTTGACCAGGGCCACTGCTAAGGTCACAAAGAAGCACCACATGGTTAAATTAAGCAAAGGCATGAGACACGACCTGGCCATGTGGGCGGAGTTCCTGGCCAACTTCAACGGCTCAGTAATTTGGAGGGCACCCTGGGCAGGCAGCCCGGACTTAGCCCCTTTATACAGACGCATCAGGTAGAGAAGGATTTGGGGCCATTTTAGACAGGGAATGGTGTGCGGAGAAATGGCCCAACACCTGGCACAAGAAAAAGATCACAGCCAATATCACAGTGTTAGAGTTGTTCCCGATCGTGGTGGCGTTCCACTTGTGGCCTGCAGTGCTGGCGGCTAAGAGGGTCCTCTTGTGGTCTGACAATCTGGCGGTAGTGCAGGCCATTAACTCACAGTCAGCGAGTTGCCCCCTGGTTTTGTGCCTCTTGAGGGAGTTGGTGCGGGCGTGTCTGTACAATAATGTTGAATGTAGGGCGCGACACATTCAGGGTGTGCAGAACACAGCGGCTGACGCTCTCTCTCGTTTTCAGTGGCGCCGGTTCCGGGAGGCGTGGCCGAGAGCGAGAGAGGAGGGGACCCCGTTCCCAGCACACTTGTGGTTCTTGCTGAAGTGGAAAATCGACTGAGGGGGCTGGGTGAGCTCTCCCTGGCACCCAAGACAATTAAGAGATACCGGTCCTGCGTTCAAACATTTTGTTTAGTGATGGGAGACTGGGAGGTAGGGGGGTCTGCCTTAGAAAGTAGAGTACAGTCCTTCATACTATGGGCTAAAGACAACCGGAAGAGTCATTCTTGGATCTCGGGCCATCTTGCAGCTATCAGCCACCACACTAGACTAAGGGGCCAGACAGATCCCACCAAATCCTTCTTGATCAGAGCAGCTTTAAAAGGGTGGGCCAGGAGCGAACCCAAGGCACCGGACAATAGGTCCCCCATAGACTTTGAGACACTGCAAGGGATGCTCGACTGGATGCACAAGGCTACCCACTCAGCTTTTGAGTCAGCATTGTTTGCTGCCACGTTCAGCCTGGCCTTCTTCGGAGCACTCAGAATTAGTGAGTTGGTGGCCAGAGCTAAGAATGACAATTCGGGTGCAGCTTTAAAAAGACAAGACGAGGTGCTCTCCAAGGACTCCCTCAAGATAACACTGAGAAGGTCAAAGACGGATCAGTGCGGGGAGGGAAGGGTATTTTGGCTGCTCAGCCTAGGGGACGTCAGGTATTGCCCAGTCAGTCTGTTCGCCGCCTACCTGGCCCTGCGCCCGGCAGCAGACGGCTACCTTTTCCTCCATGCGGACGGCACGCCCCTTACAAAGTACCAGGTGGATCACATTATGCACGTGTGCCTGGCGCTGTCTGGCAACAAGGACCCTAGCAAGCGTTTTTGCAGCCACTCTTTCCGCATAGGGGCAGCAACTACAGCGTTTAAGGAAGGTTTGCCAGCAGAGGGTATCAAACAAGTGGGGCGGTGGGAATCCCACTGTTTCAAGAGATACATTCGGCCATGAGCCCACAAACTTTATTATTTGTCAGCAGCCGGGTTTGGCGGCTAGCAGAAGTGTGTTGTGCAGTGAATTTTGATGTGCAATTATGTTGGCCACGAGCCACAATTTTAATTTGCTTGCAGCAACCGTTTCCCGGTTCCTGGCAGCAGGGTGTAGTGAGTGTAATTTTCTGTTTACAGTTTTGCGTGCTGTGCTGTCAATAAACGTTTTGCAACAACACTTTTCTTTATTTACCAGGAACAAAGGTCTGGGTGATTGGCCACTCTGGCGTCTGCAGATTGGCACAGTGGGCTGAAAACAGGAGGTGGAGGCATGGCTTTTACAACACCGAGATAACTTGGCTGGGGTACCCGGGCATGCGATGGAATGGGTTGTTGGGCAAACTACAGCAGAATCTGGAGGGAGTCACCCGTCCCCCGACGTGCTAGTTATACACCTGGGGGGGAACGACCTGATGTCCCTGGGCAAAAGGACTTTGCTTCAAGATATGAAGGCCACATTATGCAAATTAAGCAACCAGTTAGGGACATGTGAACTGTGGTGGTCAGAGTTCACTCCACGTCTCCTGTGGCAGGGAGCCCGTTCTGGGGAAGCAATGGAGGCTGCGCGCAGGAGAGTCAATAGCGCGATGCGTAAATTCACCGTACAAATGGGGTTTGGCTTCATAAGACACGGTTTGCTTCATGCCAAATCCACAGGGTGTTTCGAGGAGGATGGGGTACATCTCTCCAGAATAGGCATGGACTTGTTCCTCCTGGATCTAGGGGAGGCTCTGGAAGTAGCGGGATGCAAGTAAGAGCGACGGCCTTGGTGGGGGGCCCTGGCTCCGACGGTCGCCACACCCAGGGCTGTGGCGGAGTTACAGGGCGATCCGGAGGCGGAAAGGTACTCGGGGGTACCCTCTTCAGGAGCACAAAGGGTGCTGAGGCCTAATATCCCCAGGAAGTCTGTGCGGTGGACCCTGGAGTGCGACGGCGCCCGTCTGTCCTACGGGCGGTTGGAAACCTGTACAACCGGGGGTCGCTTGAACGCTCCGCCCCTCGTAGGGGGGGGGGCGTGAGTAATAGGGTGGACCGATGGTTCACCGGAAGTGGGAGAAGCTATCCCCTCACCACAACCGCTAAACACCGATTGGCTAAGGCCACGATGCAAGTTGGCCCATCAGGTGGTAGGCCGCTAGGGGCGGCTTGCCTTTGGATCGCCTGTAAGATAACCCACCATGTTGGCATATTTGGTATGCTAATAAACCTGCAGCAATTTTCCCACCAAAAGTTTGTCTTGTCTGCTTATTTATTATGTATGTATGTTGCTGTGGAGGACTGGTGAGTGTTGCCGATATTGGCACTATGCGGGCTGACCGACTCGTCCCCTTAGGGGACCCTCATAAGAGGGCGGCCCCTCTAGTGCCACAAGATGGCACACTGGACAGTCTAGTGTCCGGTGACCCCTCGGGGTCCTGCGCGTCACTTCCGGCCGAGGTGGGGGAAGGGGAGAGGTATAAATGCCTCCCCCGCCCACCTGGCGGCCTCTGTGACCCTCACCCTGATGCCGTTTCCTCCCTACCGCTTACCCTGCGTTCCAGGGTGGGGGAAGGTTCTTCTAATCCTCTTTATTTGTGTTGCAGGCGGAGTTACAGGGCGATCCGGAGGCGGAAAGGTACTCGGGGGTACCCTCTTCAGGAGCACAAAGGGTGCTGAGGCCTAATATCCCCAGGAAGTCTGTGCGGTGGACCCTGGGGTGCGACGGCGCCCCGTCTGTCCTACGGGCGGTTGGAAACCTGTACAACCGGGGGTCGCTTGAACGCTCCGCCCCTCGTAGGGGGCGTGAGTAATAGGGTGGACCGATGGTTCACCGGAAGTGGGAGGGGCTATCCCCTCACCACAACCGCTAAACACCGATTGGCTAAGGCCACGATGCAAGTTGGCCCTTCAGGTGGTAGGCCGCTAGGGGCGGCTTGCCTTTGGATCGCCTGTAAGATAACCCACCATGTTGGCATATTTGGTATGCTAATAAACCTGCAGCGATTTTCCCACCAACAGTTTGTCTTGTCTGCTTATTTATTATGTATGTATGTTGCTGTGGGAGGACTGGTGAGTGTTGCCGATATTGGCACTATATCCTGCGCGCTGCCAAGGAACATCAAGACCTCTACTATGAGAACAATAAAATCACCATTTATCCAGACTACATCCGGACAGGTTCAGGTACTACGGAAATCCTTCTTGGGGGTTAAGCAGAAGCTACGTGACCTACAGTTGCAAAACATGCTCCTCTACCCGGCCAAACTGAAAGTCCTGGCGCAGGGCAAGGCCCACTTCTTTGGGTCCCCGGAGGAAGTCTGGGAATGGCTGGAGATTCAGGGAGACAGTCTCCTCCCACTAGAACCACGTGGCAGAAGCAGAGATGGGGTTCCCATTCCAACAGGGGTTCCCAGCGTAAACCCGGCCAGGCGGCGACTCGAGACCCGGCCTCGCAGGAGGATCTCAGGGTCACTGTGGGAGAAAATGAGCTGAGTCCCACCACGTACATTGGGTCCCCGGTTCCCACGACTGCGGACGTGCCCCTGGATCCAGAGAGGCCATCACAGATACTGGGCCCAAAGGGGGACATTGTCCCTGAGACCCTGATGGGTGAGGTCCGTGAACTAGAGGGTGATTGAAACAAGTGTTGGCCGAACCGATGCTACTCGGACTGTGTATTCCCTCACATGCGTGTGAGGAGAGCTGTATTTGATTAAGGTGAGGGTGCTTTTGTGAGTGATGCTAGTATGAGAGTGAGGGAAGTGTTGTCACCATGAGCAGATTAGATGCAATGGGGGGTGGAAGCAAGAGGGGACCATGACTGGGGCTCAGTGATAGTCGCTGGTTGATCTTAATGGAAGCTAAACGCTGATGAGAGATTGCTGGTCTGTGTCTGGGCGGGCTGCTGGGGAAGCTTGTTGTGTTGTGGTTTTATTCACTAGCCTCTGTTGGGCTATTAGAGAAGCTGTGTACGTCTTGGCACAAGCATGGGATGGGCAAACTCGACAGGGATGTTGTGCGTGTATTGTCCGTGGGTGGAGGTTGGGGATTTCGTGTTTATCAGTTAGTTGATGGTTGCAAGCCTTACGGGCGTGCAGCAGTTGGAGGGGTTCGGCAGCGGTGGATGGATCACGAGCAGGGTGAATGTTGAGCTGTGATTATATGACAAAAGGGGTTAGGTTCCTCAGTTGGAATGTCAGGGGCCTGGGCACATGCACAAAGCGACAGAGAGTGCTCTCCCTCTTGAAAAGGCACAGCATTACGTTGGCCTGCTTGCAGGAACCGCATCTGGACGACATGGGGGCCGCTAGGGGGGCGAAAGAGTGGCTGGGTCAGACATTTCACTCCTCCCATTCTACATACGCCAGGGGACACTGGTCTGGGTGGCCCCGGGAACTCCGCTCACTGTCCAGTATATGGAGGCTGATTTTGGGGGCCGTATTATGCTCCTGCGCGGACATCTTGATGGTCATGACATTACTATTTTAAACAGGTATGCCCCAACACAGATTAACCTGCCTTCGACCAAGCAATACAGGACCTAATAGCCGTAGATTGGGACGTACCGCTCATATGGCTGGGTGACTTTAACTGCATTCTAGACCCTGCCCTGGACAGGTATCCCCCCAGAACTGGCACGAAGCCTCGCATGACCCAAAAAATGCAGGCAGTAATGAAGGAGATAGGACTACAGGACGCCTGGCTGGCATGACACGCAACTTTTTACATGCTTCTCCCCCACACATAACACACATAGTAGGCTTGACAGGGTGCTAGTGAGGGAAACATCTGCCTTTCCGGACTCAGAGATGGCCCACTTGGCTCGATTTCTATCGGACCACGCTCCTGTGTGCTGTGTAGTACGGTGGGATGCCCCTGTACAGGGTCCCCGACTGTGGAGGTTGCCCTCGGATAGTCTGGAGGACCAGGAGGGAAGGGTGACACTTTCCCAGGGGCTCTCGGACTATATGACCCTTAACTGGAATGGGACGTCTAGTAGATGCACGGAGTGCGAGGCGATGAAAGCGGTGGTGCGGGGAGTGGGCATGGGACTCACTTGTGGAGTCTGTCATCAGTTGCAGCGTGAGTTGAAGGACAAGGAGGATGCTCTAGCAAAGACCCAGGACGACGACCAGGAGCACCCTACCAAATTTGCCCTAGAACGCACATTGCGTGAACAAATTAGTGACATTTGGACAGGCTGGACAAATATACGCTCTCTCGCTACCGCGAGCGGCTCCACACTGAGGGCGACAAGTCCGGTCACATACTGGCCTGGATTTTGCGCAGGGAGCAGGCACCCCCATTAATGACTTGCTTGCACGATTCAGTGGGCGACATGGTGCACTCCAGGGTAGGCATACTAAGTGTTCCAACAGCATTTACAGAAGGTATACACTGCGGATCCGTCCTTCTGGGCAGATCGATACGTCCCATTCCTGGGAGGTTTGACACTGATGCACCGCCGACTGGCGACTAAGAAGGAGTTGGAGGCACAACTGATGACCGAGGAGATACTCGAGGACCTGTGTGAGCTGCCCAGGGCCAAGGCGCCGGGGGGTTGGCGGTGGCTTCCCGACTGAATATTACCAGGCCTACTCGGAACAGTTGGTGGAACCATTATTGCAAGTATTTAATGAGCCAGTCGTGCGGGGACTCTTATCCCCTTCAATGGGGTGATTGAATCCTTTAATTGGTTGGTGGCCTTCTGGAACACCCTGCCGCTCTCCCTTAGGGGAAGAATAGAGGTGTCCAGGATGATTGTTTTCCCGCATTGCCTCTACGTGCTGCAAAACTCACTGTGCAGTATCCCCATGAGGGTGTTCAGGCAGCTGGTGTCCCTGTACTGGGTGGGTTGGCACAGCAGAGTGGCCATGCATGTTCTAACGAGGCGGTATGAAGAGGGGGGCCTGGAAGCCCCCAGACTGGATCTACATTGTTACGCGGCGCACTTGCGATGAGGGAGACAATTGGGAAAAATTACTACTTGGAGGACGAGTCCAGCCAGATAGACTTCCAACGGCTCTGATGGAGGGGGCGGGCGCCTCTGGCGACCTGCCTTACATGGTCAGACAGATCGCGAATGTCTGGCAAGCCTTTGTGGGGCGCATACTTAGGCACGTGCCGTTTCATTGGGAACTAAGTGTATGGATTCTCGCCCCGGTGCGAAAAATGATGGAAATCGTCTCATTTCAGGCATGGAGGGAGGCTGCCAGGAGTTGGCAGACCTGAATCCAAATGAGACTTTTATCTCGTACAACAGGCTTTTGAGGGATTCGGTCTGGGTCAAGGCCAATACCTTCAGCATGCTGGCCTCACAGACCTTGCCATGGCGACATGGGTCCCGTACCCTAACGCTCCCCAGACGACTCAAACACTCGACATAATGCTCACATGTGGGAGTGGGCGTCGATTAATCTCATTATTATATAGGGCCATGAGGGCCGACTTAACTGGCTCACTCCCTAGGGCACGGGCCGCATGGGACAGGGATTTGCTAACACCTATGGGCGACAAGATATGGAAAGCAGCTTGCGCTCTAACACACACAGTATCCTGCAATGAGCACTTTAAGTTAATACACTTTCATTACCTGCACTGCGTGTACATGACCCTGACAAGAGAGTGTCGTATTGACCCAGACCGCTCTAATGTTTGCCCTTGATGTGGCATGGAAGGGGTGAACTTTCTGCATTTTGCTTGGGGGTGTCCCGAGGTGCACCAATTTTGGACACATGTGGTAGAGCGGGCGAGGGGAGGAACTGACCTTCGGGTGGAGGCAACCCCACTGCGCTGCCTGCTGGGGCAAGTCACGAAACCTAGAAAACACAAGATGGCATACAAATTGTTGCATTTACTCCTGGTTCTAGCGAGATGAAGGATTGCAGTAGTATGGATGCGAAAGCGCTCCCCCTCAGTGGATGACTGATTGAGGAATGTGCGTGAGTGGTCACTTGCTGAGGAGGGCCACATGAAGGCTAGCAGGAGGGATGAGAAACTATAAGAAGATCTCAGGACATGGAGGGAGCTCTGTAGGGTCCGGAGCGAGCGGCAGTGGGACTGATATCTTGATGTCACTATTCCTGAACCCCATGACATACGGCTATTGTTACTTGGAATCGTCTAACTCTATTGTTTCTTCTTATTGTAACTTGTACTCGGATTCAATTAGAGAATCTGCTCGTAAATGTGCACCCACTGTGTTGATATTGTAAAATGAAAAATAAAGGTTTTAAAAAAGCTGAATTCCAAGGCCTCACACTCAAGGGCCTGGAGTAGACTCCGGCTCCAAAACACCCAAGGCCAGAGAACAGTTGTATCTAGCAGAGAACGCACAGACACAACCGAGCACTATCTTGAAACAACAAGAAATAAAGTAAAGTAAACTGCCCCTCATGGGCAGTGCTACACTCCCGGCACCAAATTGAATCTAAAATCCTTGATCAAACTGGAGCCAGCGAGCGGCTCACCCTCCATTCTCTGTCGCTTTAAACTGGCATCATCACAACCCTCAGGCCACACCAACAGTGAACCACACAGCACTGCTAGACCCGCAACAGTCCACGGAGACACTCTTCTGGTGAAGTCCACCAGTATACAGCAGCCATGTCCTAATCCCGACATGGCCTCCGGGACGCCCTCCCACCAACTGCTTTTCAGACAGGTAGTGGAGAACGAAAAAGTAATGACGCTAGCCACCAGACCACAGGAAGCAACGATGCACTCAATACTGAAGGAAATCCCCAATGTGGGGCTGGAACATAAGGATTTGAAAATTACCGATGCTGCGTCTGATATGAAATCGGTCCAAGCTGACGTAAGTGTTTTCCAGGACAAAACGGAGACTACTGATAAACAGGTGTCAGAACTATGGTACCTTCGGCAGAAGAATCACCGACTTAGAGGACAGACTGCGCAAGGACAATGCGAGATTTTATGGCGTTCCTGAAAAAATAGAAAAGGACAACTTCATGGACGTTTTGATTGAACTGTTACCTCGTTTACTAGGCCTCACTTTGACGTCACCCGTAGAAATTAAACGGATGCATGGGGTCGAGCTTTACCAGCCCAATGACCGAGGATTGGAAAGATCAATCACTGCCTGTTTTCTTCTCATGACCAGGCTCACCAGATACTTACAGTGACACGTAAACATGGCCCGTACAACTTTGAGGGACTCACAATCCAAATAGCAACAGCCTTCTGCAGAGATACCAAAGCCTTCCTCTCCTTACGTTCATCACTGTGGCAATGGGACATTAACATGGCCTCATGGAACCAGCACAGACGTGGATAACACATAATGGTACATCCAAGGAGTTTACAGATCCAGCAGAACTTCATGCGTTCCTAGATGGCTTGGAAGACACCAGTATGGACACCGTACCCCCATCACCCAAGAGGGACAAAGTAGCAAGTAAAGATGACATGAATCTTCATCAGCCAGGCAGACAGCCGGTGGATTTTTTTTTAAACAGCCTGAAAGAGACAAAGCAATATGAACTGTGGTAGAACTCACTCAGGGCAAAGGCGCGGACAAATCCCATTCAACACTGAAAACCAATGTGAATAGATGGCGATTCTGCCTACAATCCCCCCTTCATGAACCTATTCTTTAGACAGATAAGTATATATATATATTTTTTTTTTAAATCTTTTTATTAACATAGCTCATAGGACCATACAAAGACAGATAATATCCAATAAGCATGACAGGGAATAACCTTGTATTTAACCAATAGAGACACGTGAGGACACAAGTGGGATACATCATTATTGTAGTTACACCCCCGACTCCCCCTCCAATTCTCAGTATTTCGACCAGGGCCCCCATACTTTCCTCCATTTCTTGATACAGCCCCTACTTTTGTATATAGTCTCTTCGGCCCTTTGGCACCAATCGAGGTCTCGCCTCCACTGTTCCCATTGCGGAGGTGCCTGTGACCCCCATCCCCTAGCAGTGTTTCTTTTCGCTACCCCCGCTGCCAATGCTAGCCAGAGCTCCACATATCTGGACCAGTCAGTGTCACCTTTAATCATGAGCAACAGCCACTTTGGCTCCATCGGGACCGTGTCGCCCACTACAGCAGACATAGTGTCTGTGACCCTGGTCCAGAAGGGAACTATCTCAGGGCACTCCCATAGTATGTGATAAAAGGAGCCCTCCCTTTGACAACCCCTCGCGCAGAGGGCCGACTGACTCCTACCCCAAACGTAGAGGTGTGTGCGAGGATAGTAAATGCGATGTAGGATCTTTAACTGCACCAGTCTGAACCTTGAGCGGATTGCTATTTCACGTGGGCTCTGTACGGCGTCTTGCCAGTCGTCGTCATCTATGGTGCCTATGTCCCGGGCCCATGCTGCCCGAAGCGCCACCAGAGGGTCTGGCATATTGTTTATGAGCTTGTGGTAGATGGTGGATGTGGGCTTTTCTAGAATGGGGTCTAATAGCAGTCTATCTTCCATGGGGGAGTATTCCGGGAGTGATGCGTCGCTGCGTATGTGTGAACGTAGGGCATGCATGAGACGTATGTAGTGATAGTGCTGTGAGTCGTGAAGGTCATATTCCTTCTTAAGGTATGCGAAGGATCGAGGGGCAGTTCCTTTCCAAACGTCACCTAAGTATTCAATACCTATTAGCTTCCACCCTCTGAAGCCTGTCAAGTGTGACACTTCTCTCAGCTGATCTCCGAGCCACAGAGGGGTTCTGCCGGTCAGCTTATCTGTCCATCCCAGGAACTTGTTTGCCTCTCTCCAACATTGAACAACCACCCTCGTGTGCACAGGCCACTCCTTTCGCGTTTTCCGGGCATAAAGAAGGGGCTCGCAGTTTCCCCGGGGCATGATCAGCATATCGACCCTGTAGGCAGGTTCAAAACCGTCCGTGTATACCCAGTCGTTGACTACTTGGAGCTGTGAGGCCCAATAATACAGTTTGACGTCTGGAAGCGCCAGTCCACCATCATATACCCCTCTAGTGAGCTTGGGCAGCGCTATCCTCGGGTTGCCCCCATCCCACAGCAGCGTCCGTACCGCCTGCGATATTCGCGTAAATACACCCGGAGGGATAGGATACGGTGTATTCTGTAGAATATATAAGAGCCGCGGCAGCGCGAGCATCTTAAATAATGCCGCCCGGCCCATTAGGGAGAGAGGAAGAGATCTCCAGTGGCTCACGTCGGCCCCGAGGCGAGCCAATTGGGGCTCTAGGTTTCTAGCAAAGAATTCCTCCTTGTCCCTCGTGACATAGATCCCCAAGTACTTGAAACCGGCAGTCGCCACGGAAGCAGGGCACCTAGTGGGGATCCGAGGGGGAGGGCCCGACAGTGGGAGGATCACTGACTTCGCCCAGTTGATTGTGTAGCCAGAGTAACTGCCGAACAACTCGAAGAGGTGTAGCACCTGCGCTATCGAGTGGTACGGTCTGGCCATGTAGAGCACAACATCATCAGTGTATAAAGAAATACGCTCCTCCCACTCGTCAGTGAACGCCAGACCCCAAAATGATCTGTCCCTCCTGATCCAGTGAGCCAACGGGGCCAGGGCGAAAAGGAGTGGGGACAGGGGGCTGCCCTGCCTGGTACCCCTCCCAAGAAGGAACACCCTGGACACGGCACCATTTACCCTCACCCGGGCCGTAGGGTGCTCATAGAGCAGGCGTACCCAACTACAGAAGATCGGGCCAAAACCCAGTTTCTGGAGCACCATGAACAGATAGGGCTATTCAATGCTGTCGAATGCCATAGAGACATCTAACGCCATCAATGCCGTCTGTGTGCACCCCACGTCTTCGGTCATGTAGAGTACACCATACAGGCGTCTCAGGTTGTGGCGAGTGCTCCTACGGGGCATAAATACGGATTGGTCAACATGCACCAAGTCCGGAAGAACAGTCACCAATCTGTCCGCTAGAGCCTTGGCCAGAAGTTTGGCCTCAGCATTGATGAATGTGATACGAGGAGCATTGGTCCGCCGACTTCCCTGCTTTATGAATGACCAAAATCGTGGCTTCACGTTGATCGGCTGGGAACCTGCCTATCTCACGCGCCTCCGAGTACATCTGGAGAAGGGGGTTGATAATGACGTTCTCCTGTCGTTTATATATTTCCACTGGAAGCCCGTTGGGTCCAGGCGCTTTCCCAGATTGGAGGGAGTTGAGGGCCTTCCCCATTTCCTCCCCCGTGAAGTCTGCGTCCAGGCGGTCTCTTTGGTCTTGGGATAGCGTGGGCAGCGCAAAGTCTCGTAAGAACTCTGCGCAGTCGTTTTCCATCCTGGTGCAGACCGGGGAATATACCCTTTCTAAGTGGGTCGCAAAGGCTTCCGCTATGCCCGTGCTGGTGGACACTAGGGACCCTGACACATCTCGCACTTCGGCTACCCAGGAACGCTCCCTGTCACGCCGCTCAAGCCACGCTAGGAGTTTCAAGGCCTTATCGCCCACGTCGTATATCCGATGTTGTGTGGCGAGAGTGTAGGCTCTTGCCTCCCCCTCAGCCAGGGCTCGGAGTTCCCTCTGTTTGAGTGTCAATCTATGGCGGAGGTCAACAGATGAGGCGATGCTAACATCACGTTCCAACTGCTAGATTTCGTTTTCTAGTTGACTAATCTGTATGGATTCCTCCTTTTTCTGGGCCCCAATCAGTGCCTGAGCCTGTCCTCTCAGCACCGTCTTGTATGCGTCCCACAGCGTTATATGGGAGTTGTCCGAGCCCCTGTTTTCCTCAAAGTAGAGACGGGAACCCTCCCGGAGCTTATCCCCTAGGGTCTGGTCTCGTAGGCGCCACTGATCTATCCTTGGAAAAGACGCCCTGTTAGTCGCCGGGCCCCTCAATATGACACTAACTGGGGAGTGATCTGAGATCCCACGGGCCATAATCTGGGGTGCAGCAAAGTCGCCCACCTGATCAGTGCGGGTGAAGAAGTGGTCGAGTCGTGAAAAGGACCCATGTCGGGCTGAGTAGAACTTGTATTGTCTGTGTGAAGGGTTGTGGGTGCGCCACAGGTCGCTGAGCCCCATGGCGGTGACAAAGCCGTCCCGGCCCCTTTCCCCCTACAGCCCAACCCAGCACTAGAACGATCCAGGTCCGCATCCATAACTGCATTGGTGTCACCACCTATCAGGAGGACCCCCGGGGGAAGATCAGCCAGGAAGGAGCCCAGCCGCGGGAGAGTCGAGGAGTGCAGGCCCGGCGGGATATAGCAGGACCAGAAAACTACAGTACGCCCCTCCCATTTACCCGTTATCGCGGCTAAGCAGCCCGCATCGTCAGTCCATTTGCCCGAAATTACAATGGGTAGGGTGTTGCGGACTAAGATGCCCACAGATAAGTATATATTTGACACGTACATGTTTGACAAGCTTTTGAACACCCAGACTCTGTCCCCCCAAATATATAGATATATACTGCATTGATTGCGTCAGAACTCTAACAAACCGTTGTTGTAGATCACCGCCCCCTCCCCCGCCAGCACCAGAGGATCTAAGGGCTGCAGACCCTTGTTAAACATCTTTAAATCATAGGTGCACAAAACTCAGCTGTCCTAACATGTCCACTGCATGATTGTATTATTGCGTCCACCTCCTAATGTTATTGTCTTATCCGGCCACGTGCCACGTACAGCACTCCTATTGAACACACTGAATCCCTCCTGAGGGCCCAGCAGAAAGGTTTCATCTCGCCAAGCAAAGATCTACAAAATCACGGTCTTCAAGACATGAGGGATCTTTGGTTCTCCCCTTTAGCGGTCACATCCGACATTTACTTACACTTAGCACCCATTCACTCAACGTGTCCACCCCTAGAGGTCCTTATTCTTGACCTTTCGCAGTCCAGAAGCCATCGCTTTCTGTCTGTCCATTCAGTACTTTATCCCACGCCCATCCTCCCTCCCACTCCCTTCTCCAACCTCTCCCAACGCGTACACATGGGCTTCTCCACACGCATTGTGAGGTCATTTCCTAGTCCTTCATATACCTCAACGTCGTGGGCCAATCCCAACCCCCGTCTCCATTATCCTGCTGAATCATGCCAACCAAGCCTCTCAACATGGTATCATGGAACGCCAACTGCCTCACACCTTATAGAAAGCATAAGAGGATCTTTGCATACCTGTCATCCCAATGCATAGACATTGCTCTCTCATAGGAGACCCACCTTACACAGACAGAAACAGAAAATCTCAACAGAGAGTGTCATTTATAGCTGCCATACCTTCCAGACAGACACCGAAGGAAATTCAGGGGCTTATGTATGAGGGGCTTGTGCTGCTGGAGCATCACTGTTTTTGACAATCCGGTGGTGCAGGCCACTCAATCATATGTATGAGGTGACGCACAGCCACTCTGCGTGGCTTTTCATGGCCTCATAGATATGGAGTAAGACAAAGCAGCTCAAGTCGCCGCCTTGCCTTACTCTGTGTCAAGGAGGCATTCCCTGGGCCTTGCGGTGGGTGTTCCCATGCAACACCCATGGACTTTGACGCTGCCCCAGATTTACTTAACCATGTAAACCTGGGGCAGCGCCAAAACCTTACACCTCCCCAGATCAGGCGTAACGAGGAGAAATATTTTTATTTCTCCTCGTTTTTTCCTCTTTCTATGTGTGTTGCATTCTGCAGCACACAGAAAGAGATAAACTCCCCTAGGGATTGTTTTGTGCAGGAAGGTGCCCGTTTCTGCACAAAAACAATCCTGCCTGCAATGGAGGCACCCTTGCACCATGGTGCAAGGGTGCCAACATAGGTGCTAGGCCGCGGAAACGGCGCCAGCAGAGAGGGAAAGGTCAGGAATGCAACATATTTCATAAATACGGTGCGTCCCTGCCTTTTCACATTGCTGTAGGGCAGCGCAGCAAGAAGGCCTGAGGCGCTGCCCTATGCCAATTCCTCATAAATGAGGTCCTCAGTGTTTAGGAAGATTGGGGTCACTGTACTCCTGCAGAAAAGCTTTTATGCTCAGGACAGACACAGAGGAATAGTATGCCTTCGCCAGAATCCATATTGGTGGCAAGGCAGTCAGTGTAGGCTCAATCGATGCTGCTGTGGGTGATAAAGTGGCCTTTCTCCTAAAGATCACCCAGATTACTGCCAAACTGGGCACCATGCTCACACTCGTAGGGGGAGACAGCAAGTTTACCTTGGACCTGGTCATGGACCAGACCGGGCCGCTCAACTTGGCCAACAATGGTGTTAGGTCAATCCTGAGCGGCATCATGACTGGTTGTGGCCTGCAGGACATCTGACCGCGAATATACCCCTTTGAAAAGGAATAGCCTTTAATGTCTAGTGTTCACCATACCCAGTGGAGGTTCGACTACCTTCTAATTACCACCAGTTGACAGCACTCATCCTTTTTTTAATTTCAAAAGTTTTTATTGGTTGTTTTCATAAAAACAAATATCGAAATCAGATTCAGACAAATTCTCGACATAGAAAACAATAAAAGGAAAGATTACAATGGTGAATATTAAGATAGCGACAAAACATTCCAGAAAAAGGTGTCTCTAGCTCTATAGTAACGTCCATTAAGAAGATAGCTGAAGAGCAGTAGGAGTCATCTAAGGAGACACATCATTTATATAATATCACACTACAAAGAATACAAAAAAATTACAAAATACAAAAGGAATATAAACAATATAAAAATACATATCAAAACTTGACAGTATGCAGCTGCTACCATGTTATATTATCAATTATCTTACAACGCTTTAGAAGAGGACATACAGCCGGACAGATAGCATCAAGGTGTGGCCAGAGGCAGGACCTACCTCCTCAATAAGTTTTGTAAATCATGGCGGTTTATGTGATTGGAAGTAAACATCAAGACTATCCCACATATGCCTAATGGGGGGTTTCCATGGTGAGTTTTGGAGAGCAATAGTGTCAGCGTCCCTAAGGTGGGAGATCCAGTTCAGCCAGCATTTAACCCGTTTACCGCGGCGATAATTTCGCCGCAGTGCGGGGCGTTCCATTATGTGGGCGGGGCCGCGTCGGCCAACGGACGTGCGCAGCACTACCGAGGTAGTGCTCGCGACGGCCGTTGGCCGACGGGTGCACTTAAGGGGTTAAAAGACGCTTTTTGTGTGTCTTTCCAGTTGTTTAGGATAATCTTAACTGCTGCCCTTAGGAGATGGTCCAGAAGGGCTCTATCCCCATCGCTCAATGAATCCACACGTAGGAAGCCGACCATCAGTGCGGAAAGTTCCCTTTTAAGGGTGCATAATAATAGTTTAGAGATAAAGTCAAAAACCTTGTCCCAGAAAGGCATAACACATTTGCAGTATAGTATCAGATGGGCCAGGTCCCCTATTTCCTCTTTACAATTCCAGCAGGTAGGATCCTCCCGGATCTTGTGCGAGTGTAGGCGGGCTGGTGTCCAATAAGCCTTATGTAGGAGCCAGAATTTTGTCTGTGAAAGGGCTGGTGAGATTTTATTCCTGGAGACAGAGCTCCAAGGTTTAGACCATTCGGCTTCTGAAATCGGGGAAGAGGAGTGTGATTCCCAAAAGGTGATAAGATTCTGGGTGAGGGCGGATTGCTTTGGGCGGAGTTGTTTGTAAATCCAAGATACTTGGTGGCCTAACTTGTTTATCTTCTCTACGTAGTTGGGTAAGGAAGGGGTTGAGGGCAGTAGTTTGGCTTTCGTTAGTGCCGCCTTAACCTTTAAAAAGTTGTAAAACTCCAGAGTGTCCAGATTATATTTAGACTGCAGATCTTTGAAGGTGATCGGGTAAGCTGAATCAAACAGTTGGTGTGGAAAAAAGATACCCTTATCAAGCCAAGCCTTATTATGTAGCGTCTTCCCCCTATATAAAATATTGTGGTTGTCCCATATTGACTCAAAATTAGATCTTCTTATGCTGATATCTAATTTCTTATCTCATTTCAGTAGGGCTGCTTTTGTGTTTTTAAATATGGATTTCGAACAGCTGACATTCGTGAAGTTGGATGTGAGAAGAGTTATTGGGGCAAGATTATTGAGTAAAGCTTTTTCAATTTCCAGGCAAACTGGGGTATATTCCGCAGGTGGTGTGATCCAATATGAGCCCTGTTTAGCCAAGAATGCCGTTTGGTAAAGTTTAAAGTCTGCTAGGTTGACCCCACCAAGAGATTTGTCTAATCTGTGTTTTTTCAGTCCGATTCTTGCTTTCTTGCCCTGCCATAGAAATTGAGATATGAGGCTATCCAGCTTGCGGTGGAAATCTTCAGACAATAGAAGAGGGAGCATGGTGATTGGGTAATTCACTAAGGGCGCGATCATCATCTTGATGGTTTCAATTCTACCCCACCACGTGATGAATCTTGGGGACCATGCGTCTAGAAGAGGTTTAATCTTCCCCAATGTGGCGGATTCATTCTGTTGAAGAGATTCAAGTATATTTCCACCAAACTCTATCCCTAGGTATTTGATAAAACCAGGTTGCCATGCAAGGCCCGAGTCGCCCAGTACCTCTCTGGTGCAGTGAATGTTAAGGGGCTTAACCTCTGATTTATCCCTGTTTAACTTGTATCCCGAGTGAGATGAATATATTTCTATAGATCGCATCAGGGCCTTAATGGAAGAGCTCGGGTCCCCCGTAACAATGAGAATATCATCCGCGTAAGCGGCCAGTTTTACAAGAGAGTCTTGAAAACGTATTCCTTTTATATCTTTATTGCACTTAATGTCCTGAATTAGAGGTTCAAGGGCTAGAAGGAAGAGGGAGGGGGAAAGAGGGCAACCCTGTCTAGTGCCTTGCCCAAGAGTAAAGGCTTCCGAGAGTGTCCCATTGATCGCTATGCGGGCAGTAGGTGCCGAATACATAGCCATAACCATGTGTGAGAAGTTGGCCTGGTATATGCTGTTCACTAATTAAAGTGGACACCTTGCACCAGTACAAATCGACTCTTATGGTAGATAGGTTTAAGACAACCTTTATAGAAAGCTATCCTAGTGGTAGCTGTGGAGAGCAGCCTTCAGGCTAAGTCTTGGAGGAATGTAAAGCAGCTTGTTTTACCACACAATCTCTTGAATCACCAAATGAAAAGACACCACACAGGTATATATATCAAATATATATGTATTTATTACTAAACAACTCTCTACTAATCTCTTTATGAGATTAGAAGTCAGGAACATATGTACAAATCAATGTTATCAAAAATAAGTTAGCACAATCAAATATCACAATCTTAGTTTGGCTAGACCTGGGTCTAGAGCATATAGAATCGAGGGACCCCCAAGAACCACCCCAGGTAGTTGTAGGAGACCCACAGGGGACGGACGCGGTGTTCAGGCACCGGTGCGAGTCCTGTACGAGTCTATGCGAACAGACGCGATTGAGATTTCAATGTTAAAGGTCCCTTGCGTGTTATAGGCGAACACACCGATCGGTCCCAGTACAAGTCGAAGGACGCGGTTACGGTTTGAGTTGCAAGGGAGATGGACGCGGTGTGTCTAACACAGACGCGAACCCTGTTCGAGCCAGTGCGATAGTCGCACTTGGAAAATAGGAGTTTTAGGGCACTTCTAGGGTAGCTACAAGCAAGTCACTTACAGGGTAAGTAGTTCTAGGGCCCACACCCACAGGAGCACCGTAGTGCTGAAGTTACCTCACCCAGGGGAGCCGGCTGCATAGGTGTCCTTTGGTGTGGGGTCGCGGCGTCGTTCTCAATGGGAGCCAGTGAAGACTTGCTGCTTGCGGCGACAGGAGAAGTGTCCGGTGGAATCCAAGCCTGGATTCGGAAGAAGGAAGACCTGAAAGCAGAGGGGACAGTGTTCAAGGTCACTTGGCAGTGACCCGGGGCAAGGAAGATGAATGCCCACCGTCGTCGACAGATTCAGGTCGTTCGGGGGTGTCTTGACTCTTCGACCACGAGGTCCAGGAGGTGTCGAGTATGGCCAGGAGCTGGATTCGGTGTGTCCCACGAAGTCTGCAGCTTGCTGTGGTATCGGTGAGCCGATCGGGGCCACCAAGCCTTGGCAACAGCAAGTCTTGTGGAAAGTGCGAAAAGTCAATGGTGCAGACCAGCAAGGTCTGGGGGACTTACCCAGCGAGGGTAGGTCAGGGCAGGCCTGGAGCAACCAGGGGAGCCCTTTGGTTTTGTTAGAAAGTCTTCTGGGGACCCTCAAGCCGGCTGGCAAGGGATCGCAAAGACGCCTTGGGAGGATTCACTCAGCAGGAGCCCACGGTCACTCGGGACGGTGTAGGCCTCTGATTTTGGGAGGGATCTCTGCTAGAGGCTGGGAACACACGTGGTCCAAAGCACAAGTTCGTAGAACGTCGTGAAGGGGTTGCACTCGACAATAGTGCACGGTACCCAGGGTCTGCGGTTCCTCGTTGCTCGTGGGGTCCACTTGCCTCAGCTTCGCTGGGGACTCACGATGGCCTTGGAGAAGTCAGGAAATCTTCCTCCTGGGCTGCAGGGACTTCGGGCTCCGGCGGGAGCGGCGTAGTTTGCGACTGTCATTGTAGTTTTTGGTGCCTGCCAAGCAGGGGAGTCACTCCTTGACTCCAAGGGAGATTCTTCAGTCTTCCAGAGGTAGTGGAACGTCGAAGGTCCGGGATTCTTCTGTAGAGCATCGTCCAGGGGTATCTAGGTTGCAATGCACAGGTTCCCTCTATTATACTACAAAGAAGGGAGGGACTAGCTCTATGACCCCACCTATGGGAGGGTCAGGGGAGTGGGTGGCTACACCCACTTCCCTTTGTCCAGTTTCGCGCCAGAGCAGGGGCAGGTAGCCCCTGAGCCGGTTTGAACTGGCATATGCACAGAGGAGCCTTCTGCTCCCCCAGTGCAGGACTTCAAAGCACTCTAGGAGTGCACCCACCCAGCCCCAATACACTAAACCCTGTCTGGGAGTTGGTCACACCCCCTTGGGACAGGATATCTATTGTTGGGCTTCCTCCACTGCGAGTGTCGGTCATCAGCAGGAGGGCAGCCCAGTGTCTGTGACTGGTGGCATCCATTTTGTGATGCCAGGGCTCTTTAGGATTCTACCGCGTTTCCACAGTAGGTACATGTTTATCCCTCTAGAAGGGTGGGATCATACTCCCACACCAGTTACTGGTGTGGGGGTATGATTCCAAAGTGTTTGACACCAAACACGACATGTTTTGATGCAGCCATTCCAAAGTTAGCATTTACCGCGAGGATATAATGCACTTAAGAGTATATGGTTTGACTGCATTCACAAACAGCCCCACAGAATAGACTCCGAGAGCTGCAGAGGGGCCCTGCTCAGGCAGAGGCACCCTCCCACATAGGAACCAAGCACCCTGCCCTCAGGATTGATAGGGCCTGCCTTAGGGGTGACTGATAAGTCTCAATGTGTGTGCAGGAGAGATATAGGGGACCTATATCTCAGTGAGGGGTGCTAGCACTTCCTCACTCAGGCTGCAGTAGCAGGCCTGTGGTGTCAGATTTAGTCTGCTTCCCAGGGGTGGCATAATACATGCTTCAGCCCCTGGTAGGCCTGTGAAGTACCTATGCCCTTGGTACCTAAAGTACCATATACTAGGGACTCATAAGGTACCACAGTATCCAATCACTAGTGCACCTAGAGTGCACTCCAAGTCGTTTAGAGAGAACAGAGAGGCTGGGGCCCTGATTGGCAGGGTCCCAGCCAGACTATAGCCAGAAACCAGTGTAAACATCAGAAAAAAGTGGGGGCAACATAAGAGTCAGATCCTACTCTCCTACACAACCCCCTAAACGCAGGGACACTAAACTAACCTTGACCAGTTGAGTCTTCGTGTTCTAAGTGGAAATACCTTGAGAGTCCATCTGCATTGGCATGTTGGGTCCCAGGTCTATGTTCCACTGTATAGTCCATCCCCTGTAGGGAAATGGACCACCTCAAAAGTTTTGGGTTTTCTCCTTTCATCTGTTTAAGCCATAGGAGGGGCTTGTGGTCAGTCTGAACTATGAAGTGAGTGCCAAACAAGTATGGCCTCAGCTTCTTCAGGGCCCATACCACAGCAAAGGCCTCCCTCTCTATAGCTGACCAACGTTTCTCTCTAGGGGTCAGCCTTCTGCTAATGAAAGCTACTGGCTGGTCTTGACCTTCATCATTCAGTTGAGACAGTACAGCTCCCACACCCAGCTCAGAAGCATCTGTTTGGACAATGAACTTTTTGGTGTAGTCTGGACTCTGTAAGATGGGGGCAGTGCACATGGCCTGCTTTAGGTCTTCAAATGCCTTCTGACAGCTAGCTGTCCACTGAACCTTTTTTGGCATTTTCTTTGAGGTCAGATCATTCAAGGGGGTCACTATAGATCCATATCCCTTCACAAACCTCCTATAGTACCCAGTCAGGCCTAAGAAGGCTCTCACCTGTGTCTGGGTGGTTGGAGCAACCCATTCCATTATGGTTTGGATTTTGCTCTGTAAAGGCTGAACCTGGCCTCCACC
This sequence comes from Calotriton arnoldi, assembly GCA_963921515.1. Classification (NCBI taxonomy): domain Eukaryota; kingdom Metazoa; phylum Chordata; class Amphibia; order Caudata; family Salamandridae; genus Calotriton; species Calotriton arnoldi. The sequence goes on from CAWUFW010002197.1 coordinate 914,509, forward strand.
CACAAGGTGGCCCAGGTACACACCCTGACTCTGCCCTATCTGGCACTTAGTGGCCTTGATAGTGAGGCCTGCTTTTGCAGAGCCTCCAAAACATTTCTGAGGTGGACCAGGTGATCCTGCCAGGAGGAACTAAAGACAGCAATATCATCCAGATAAGCTGAGCAATAAGTTTCCATCCCTGCCAGAACTTTGTTCACCAACCTCTGAAAAGTGGCAGGTGCATTTTTCAATCCAAAGGGCATCACCACAAAGTGGTAGTGCCCACCAGGGGTCGAAAATGCTGTTTTGGCTTTTGCATCATCAGCTAACCTGATCTGCCAGTAGCCAGCTGTTAGGTCAAACGTGCTTAGATACTTGGCTGAGGCCAAAGTATCAATCAGCTCATCTGCCCTTGGTGTGGGATAGGCATCAGTCCTGGTGACTGCATTGAGGCCTCTGTAGTCTACACAAAACCTCATTTCTTTCTTACCACCCTGGGTATGAGGCTTGGGTACTAGGACTACTGGGCTAGCCCATGGGCTATCTGAAGGCTCAATCACACCTAACTCCAACATCTTCTGGACTTCAGTCCTGATACAGTCCCTGACATGGTCAGGTTGCCTGTAGATTTTACTCTTCACAGGCAGACTGTCTCCAGTGTCCACCTCATGGGTGCACCAGGAAGTCTGACTAGGAGTCAGGCTAAACATATGTCTGTACTGCTGCAGAACTTGTCTGCACTCAGTTTGCTGATGGTCAGTGAGGCTGCTTGCCAAAGCAACACCATCTACTGACCCATCATCAGGGTTCTGCGAGAGCAGGTCAGGGCGAGGGTCACTCTCCTCCTCCTGTTCCTCATCAGTTGCCATGAGCAAGCCCATGTCAGCCCTGTCAACATATGGTTTCAATCTGTTGACATGGAGCACCCTCAGGGGGCTCCTGGGAGTTCCAAGATTCACCAGATAGGTGACTTCTCCCTTCTGCTCAACTATTGTATGGGGGCCACTCCATTTGTCTTGGAGGGCTGCTGGGGCCACAGGCTCCAACACCCACACTTTCTGTCCTGGCTGGTATACAGTCAGCACAGCCTTTTGGTCATGCCAAGCTTTTTGTAATTCTTGGCTGGCCTCCAGGTTTTTGGTTGCCTTTTTCATGTATTCAGCCATCCTGGAGCGGAGACCAAGTACATAGTCCATCACATCTTGTTTGGGGGTTTGAGAGGTAACTCCCAGCCCTCTTTTACCAAACACAATGGACCTCTTACAGGATGCCCAAACAGAAGCTCAAATGGGCTGTAACCAACCCCCTTCTGTGGAACTTCTCTGTATGCAAACAACAGGCAGGGAAGAAGAAGGTCCCACTTCCGCCTAAGCTTCTCTGGGAGTCCTTTAATCATTCCCTTCAGGGTTTTGTTGAAGCGCTCAACCAAACCATTGCATTGTGGGTGATAGGGGGTGGTGAACTTATAAGTTACCCCACACTCCTTCCACATTGCCTTCAAGTATCCTGACATGAAGTTGGCACCTCTGTCAGAAATGACCTCCTTTGGGAAACCCACTCTGGAGAAGACTCCAATGAGGGCTCTTGCCACCACAGGGGCTGTGGTGGTCCTCAGGGGAATTGCCTCTGGGTACCTGGTGGCATGATCCACTACCACCAGGATAAATCTGTGCCCAGATGCAGTTTGAGGGTCAAGGGGACCAACAATGTCAATCCCTACCCTTTCAAAGGGTACCCCCACCACAGGTAGTGGTATCAGGGGGCCTTTGTTGTGCCACCTGCCTTGCCACTGGCTTGGCATGTGACACAGGAGCGACAAAACTCCTTTGTGTCCTCTGACATATGTGGCCAATGAAAATGTGGAACAAGCCTGTCCCAGGTCTTGTTTTGGCCCAAGTGACCTGCCAAAGGGATGTCATGTGCTAGGGTCAAGAGGAACCCCTAAACTTCTGAGGTATTACCAACCTCCTGGTGGCTCCAGGGGCTGGATCTCTACCCTCAGAATATAGGAGTCCCTCATCCCAATAAACTTTATGGGACCCACTAGCACTCCCAGCAGCATCAGCAGCAGCCTGCTGTCTGAGGGGTTCAAGAGAGGGGCAGCACTGTTGCTCCTTACTCAGATCTTCCCTAGAAGGGCACCCTGCCCCCAAGAACTCAACCTGATCAGGCTCAAGTTCCTCTGGGGCAGTCCCTTCTTCAGGATCTGCTTCTCCTCCCTCAAGAGGGAAATCTGTGATCTGAGACAGAGGGGAAGGCACTGCCTTAACCCTACTGCTCCTCTTCTTGGGAAGCATCTGGTCCATAGTTTCAGGATCCAGAGCTGGTTCAGTGTCATGCATTTTGGCTTGTGACCTGGTCACAGCAAATACCTCTGCAGGGATGCCCAACATCTCAGCATGAGTCCATAACTCTACTTCAGACCAGGCTGAAGTCTCTAGATCATTGCCCAATAGACATTCTACAGGGAGGTCTGCACTGACTACAACCTTCTTGAGGCCAGTTACCCCTCCCCAGGAGAAATTCACAACTGCCAGACTATGGTTGGTCCTGACATTGCTTGCATTGGTCACCTGGTACATTTCACCCAGGATGATCTGTCCAGGGTCCATAAGATCCTCTGCCACCATGGTGACACTAGCACCTGTGTCCCTAAATGCCAAAGATTGTTTGCCATTGATTACAGGCTGCTGTTTGTATTTGCCCAGATTACTGGGGCTCACTAGGAAGGGCATGTCAATGTCTCCATCACAAATCAGCATTGCCTGAGTGGTTTCTCTGACTAGGCCAGAGTCCACTTCAGAACCCAGGGTCAACCCTACTACACCCTTTTTCTGAGTACCACCTCCACCAGTAGCTGAACTAGGGGGAACAGTTGCCTTAGGGGCAGGAGTGGTGGTGGTTTGGTCTTTGGACTTGTTACAATCAGAAGTCCAGTGCCCTTTCTGTTTACAGAATTTGCACCAGGGCTTCTTTTGGCCTTTTCCCTGATTGGACTGTGACTCCCCACCAGATGCAGATTTTTGGGGCCCTTGTGAAGACTTCTGGTCTTTTGACTTATCCCCACTTTTCTCAGAGCCCTTCTGATCCTGCTTCTTTGTGTCACCCCCTTGGTTCTGGGTTTTCTGCCTCACCCTGGTTCTGACCCATTTGTCTGCCTTCTTTCCCAATTCTTGGGGAGAGGTCAGATCTGAGTCTACCAGATATTGATGCAACAACTGGTTCTGGCAATTATTAAGGATCTGTTCTCTCATCATTAGATTATACAATCCCTTGAAATCAGTAACCCTACTGCCAACCAGCCAACTCTCCAGAGCCTTGGTTGCACAATCTACAAAGTCAGTCCAGTCCTGAGTCTGTGCCTTCTGGGTGTCTCTGAACTTCAACCTGTACTGCTCAGTGGTTAAGCTAAACCCATCTATCAGTGCACTCTTCAGGACTTCATAGTCATCAGCATCCTCTTCTCTAACAGTGAGGAGCTTGTCTCTACCTTTATCTGAAAAGGAGAGCCACAAGATTGCTGCCCACTGCTTTTGGGGGACCTGTTGTACTCTACAGGCCCTTTCCATAGCAGTTATCCACTTATGGATATCATCCCCACTCTGGTAGGGAGGAACAACCTTGCTCAGGTTCCTATGGTCTGGAATATTTTCTCTGCCTCTAGGGACACTGTTGCTGCCACCAGGGGGTTCTAACCCCTCTCTTCTAGAAGCTCTCTGGAACTCAAAGGCTTCTTTGTCTAATGCCAACTGCTTGGTTTTGAGGGCAAATCTTGCTTCCTCATACTGCAGCAGTTTGTACAGCCTGTCAGAGGAGGTCTCTCTTCTTGGGAAGTAGGAGTTCCTCTGGTAGACAGATTCTCTGCCAGAGTGATAGGAGTGGTCAGAGTCCCTAGAAAGGGACCTAGGCCTCACCTCCACTATGTCAGTTCTCTTAGGGAGAATTCCTCTGTCCTGTTCAGACCCCTTGGGGCCTGGCCCTACAACCACAGAGTCTTGGTCATCCTGATGTTCATCATCTGACCCAGACACTGTAATTGACCCACCCACTGATTCAGACCCCTTAGCTCCTAGAGCTAATCTAAGGTCATCTGCTGTTAGCAGATCTATCAAGTGTAGTGTGGAGGGACTCTGTCCTATCTTCAGGTGCCTCTCAGCACACATGGCTTTCAAGTCAAAGAAAGTTATGTCCTTATACTGAAGCTGGGTGGATCCACTGGGTCCATCCCTTGCGGACATTCTAGTGTTGTGCAGTGTTGTACTACCTACACTAGTTTGTGGCCTACTGATACTAGCTTGAGCTGTAGAAAGGGTGTGCTATCCCTTTTTCACACAGCTCTAAGTTCAGTAGAACTTATTGATACTAAGCTTGACTTTATATGTACCTTGAGTACCTATAGTGGTTTTCAGTTAGTAATTCAAATAGAGATTTTCTAGTAAAACAATAGCAAGCTGGAATCCCACACGCTGCCACCAATGTGAGAAGTTGGCCTGGTATATGCTGTTCACTAGTTAAAGTGGACACCTTGCACCAGTACAAGTCGACTCTTATGGTAGGTAGGTTTAAGACAACCTTTATAGAAAGCTATCCTAGTGGTAGCTGTGGAGAGCAGCCTTCAGGCTAAGTCTTGGAGGAATGTAAAGCAGCTTGTTTTACCACACAATCTCTTGAATCACCAAATGAAAAGACACCACACAGGTATATATATCAAATATATATATGTATTTATTACTAAACAACTCTCTACTAATCTCTTTATGAGATTAGAAGTCAGGAACATATGTACAAATCAATGTTATCAAAAATAAGTTAGCACAATCAAATATCACAATCTTAGTTTGGCTAGACCTGGGTCTAGAGCATATAGAATCGAGGGACCCCCAAGAACCACCCCAGGTAGTTGTAGGAGACCCACAGGGGACGGACGCGGTGTTCAGGCACCGGTGCGAGTCCTGTACGAGTCTATGCGAACAGACGCGATTGAGATTTCAATGTTAAAGGTCCCTTGTGTGTTCGAGGCGAACACACCAATCGGTCCCAGTACGAGTCGAAGGACGCGGTTACGGGTTGAGTTGCAAGGGAGATGGACGCGGTGTGTCTAACACAGACGCAAACCCTGTACGAGCCAGTGCGATAGTCGCACTTGGAAAATAGGAGTTTTAGGGCACTTCTAGGGTAGCTACAAGCAAGTCACTTACAGGGTAAGTAGTTCTAGGGCCCACACCCACAGGAGCACCGTAGTGCTGAAGTTACCTCACCCAGGGGAGCCGGGTGCATAGGTGTCCTTTGGTGTCGGGTCGCGGCGTCGTTCTCAATGGGAGCCAGTGAAGACTTGCTGCTTGCGGCGACAGGAGAAGTGTCCGGTGGAATCCAAGCCTGCATTCGGAAGAAGGAAGACCTGAAAGCAGAGGGGACAGTGTTCAAGGTCACTTGGCAGTGACCCGGGGCAAGGAAGATGAATGCCCACCGTCGTCGACAGATTTAGGTCGTTCGCGGGTGTCTTGACTCTTCGACCACGAGGTCCAGGAGGTGTCGAGGATGGCCAGGAGCTGGATTCAGTGTGTCCCATGAAGTCTGCAGCTTTCTGTGGTGTCGGTGAGCCGATCGGGGCCACCAAGCCTTGGCAACAGCAAGTCTTGTGGAAAGTGCGAAAAGTCAATGGTGCAGACCAGCAAGGTCTGGGGGTAGGTCAGGGCAGGCCTGGAGCAACCAGGGGAGCCCTTTGGTTTTGTTAGAAAGTCTTTTGGGGACCCTCAAGCCGGCTGGCAAGGGATCGCGAAGACGCCTCGGGAGGATTCACTCAGCAGGGGCCCACGGTCACTCGGGATGGTGTAGGCCTCTGATTTTGGGAGGGATCTCTGCTAGAGGCTGGAACCACATGTGGTCCAAAGCACAAGTTCTTAGAACGTTGTGAAGGGGTTGCACTCGACAATAGTGCACAGTACCCAGGGTCTGCGGTTCCTCGTTGCTCGTGGGGTCCACTTGCCTCAGCTTCGCTGGGGTCTCACGAGGGCCTTGGAGAAGTCAGAAAATCCTCTTCCTGGGCTGCAGGGACTTCGGGCTCTGGCAGGAGCAGCATAGTTTGCAACCGTCGTTGTAGTTTTTTGTGCCTGCCAAGCAGGGGAGTCACTCCTTGACTCCAAGGGAGATTCTTCAGTCTTCCAGAGGTAGTGGAACGTCTAAGGTCCGGGATTCTTCTGTAGAGCGTCGTCCAGGGGTATCTAGGTTGCAATGCACAGGTTCCCCCTCTTATACTACAAAGAAGGGAGGGACTAGCTCTATGACCCCACCTATGGGAGGGTCAGGGGAGTGGGTGGCTACACCCACTTCCCTTTGTCCAGTTTCGCGCCAGAGCAGGGGCAGGTAGCCCCTGAGTCGGTTTGAACTGGCATATGCACAGAGGAGCCTTCTGCTCCCCCAGTGCAGGACTTCAAAGCACTCTAGGAGTGCACCCACCCAGCCCCAATACACTAAACCCTGTCTGGGAGGTGGTCACACCCTCTTGGGACAGGATATCTATTGTTGGGCATCCTCCACTGCGAGTGTCGGTCATCAGCAGGAGGGCAGCCCAGTGTCTGTGACTGGTGGCATCCATTTTGTGATGCCAGGGCTCTTTAGGATTCTACCGCGTTTCCACAGTAGGTACATGTCTATCCCTCTAGAAGGGTGGGATCATGATTCCAAAGTGTTTGACACCAAACACGACATGTTTTGATGCAGCCATTCCAAAGTTAGCATTTACCGCGAGGATATAATGCACTTAAGAGTATATGGTTTGACTGCATTCACAAACAGCCCCAGAGAATAGACTCCGAGAGCTGCAGAGGGGCCCTGCTCAGGCAGAGGCACCCTCCCACATAGGAACTAAGCACCCTGCCCTCAGGATTGATAGGGCCTGCCTTAGGGGTGACTGATAAGTCTCAATGTGTGTGCAGGAGAGATATAGGGGACCTATATCTCAGTGAGGGGTGCTAGCACTTCCTCACTCAGGCTGCAGTAGCAGGCATGTGGTGTCAGATTTAGTCTGCTTCCCAGGAGTGGCATAATACATGCTTCAGCCCCTGGTAGGCCTGTGAAGTACCTATGCCCTTGGTACCTAAGGTACCATATACTAGGGACTCATAAGGTACCACAGTATCCAATCACTAGTGCACCTAGAGTGCACTCCAAGTCGTTTAGAGAGAACAGAGAGGCTGGGGCCCTGATTGGCAGGATCCCAGCCAGACTATAGCCAGAAACCAGTGTAAACATCAGAAAAAAAGTGGGGGCAACATGAGGCAGATCCTACTCTCCTACACCATGTTAATGTATGGACCACCTAGATTGAAGGACCGCATGCAGTGTTTCAAGAAAGACCACGACACTCTATTGAACGCCTTTTCCGCGTCTAGGGTGATGGCTATTGATGGATCAGGCTTCAGTTTTGCTTGCTCAAGTATGTGACATAATAAACGGGTATTGTCATTAGACATTCTGTTTTTGAGGAAGCCAACTTGGGAGTTACTGATCAGCTTCGGGAGAACCCCATTCAGTCTTGTGGCTAGGATTTTAGCGTAAACTTTACAGTCCACATTGATTAGTGAAATTGGCCTATAATTCTTAGGTAATAACGGATCTTTCCCCTCCTTGGGTATAACGATAATATTGGCTTCCTTCATTGAGTCTGAAGTGCGTCCCTCTCTGGCTATAGCATTGAAAACCTTTAGCAGGGTTGGTTGTAGTGTCCCACCAAATGCCTTATAAAAAGAAGCTGAGAAGCCGTCCGGGCCCGGAGCTTTATTACTTTTCAAAGATTTGATAGAGTTGGTAATCTCCGTTTCCGAAATGGGCTTCCCTAGCTCTGCGCATTCTGTCTCCGACAGTCTCGGTAGGTTTAGTGCGTCTAGATAACTGGCACATTCTTCTGATTGGAATGTTTGTTTACTTTTATATAAGTCCTCATAAAAGGTCTCAAAGGCATTCAAGATCTCCCTTTGTTTGGTTTGGGTATTATTACTGGAGTCTTTAACCGAAGAGATAGTGTACTGTCTCTGCTTATGTTTAAGGTAAGAGGCTAAAAGTTTACCCTCTCTGTTGCCTTCGCAGAGTTTGAGGCCCTTAAATTTGTTAGTCCACACTCCCGCCCGTTTACTCACAATCTTATTATATTCATATTTTTTCTGTACCAGTTGGTTAAGGATAATACTGTTATCTAACGCTATGGCATGTGAGGTTTCTAGAGCCTTAATTTCTTTCTCCAGCTCATTCAATTCTGAGTTAAGTTTTTTATTAATTTTTGCTTTAATCCCGATGAGTACCCCCCTGATGGTCGCCTTCAGAGCTTCCCACAGGGTGAAAGTGTCTGTGTCTGGGAGATCATTATACTCAATATAGTCTCGGATAGCGCTCTCAATCTTCTCTTTGTCTATCGGATCGGAGAGGACCTCGTCATTGAAGCGCCACCTTTTAAGAGGAGGTGTAGAATGGGTACCTGCTAGTTTGGTATTGATGCAAGAGTGATCTGACACCAGTTTGGGTGCAATATCCGTTTGATCGATAAGGTGTGTAAAAGAGTCTGATACTAAAATATAGTCTATCCTAGTGTATGAGTTGTGTGGGGCCGAATAAAATGTATAGTCACGAGCGTCCGGATGTTGAAGGCGCCATGAGTCCTTAAGGTTGAACTTCGAGCAAATTATTTGAACAACCTCATGGGAACGGATAATTTGATATCTACATGTGGATTGGCGGTAAATTAAGGGGTCTAGAGGCAAGTTGAAGTCACCCCCTACTATGATAAGATCATCTTGTGGAAAGCTACCTATAGTCTCTGAGATCTTTTCCCAGAAGTTGGGCTCATCGGAATTGGGGCCCTATATATTGAGGACATGTATTGAATCATCCCCTTTCTTCAGGTGTGTGACTAACACTCTACCCTCATCGTCATGTGTATGCGAGACAATAGAAATATTGGATTTCCTGGCTATAAGGGTAATAACCCCTTTTTCATATGATCAGCTGGAGAACTTAAGGTATGTGAGATCCAGTTGTATTTGATAAAGCCAGCATCCTCCTCTGAGAGTTTTGTTTCCTGAAGGAGTATTATATCACCTTTAGTTTTGGCCAAGTAGTCGAAGATTTTCCTACGTTTAACTGGATGGGTGAGTCCCTTCACATTTAGCGAGACAATATTGAGGTCCTCAGCAATATTTTTAATTTGAGGCATCGATTGAACTAGTAATGGTTATAGAAACACCTGCACTTATAAAGTCAGTGTAAAGCACCACTCCCGACTCCCACAATGATATATTTAGTAACGTAAGAATGTTCGACTGGTAAGAATGTCTCACTTTGCGGCTAAAAAGGGCCCTGTCCCTGGAAACGTACATGATATAGAGCTTATCTGTCATTCTAAAGAAAGCATGAAAAAAAACAAAAAAAACATACAGAAAAAACGAAAACAACCACGTATATTGTATCCCCCACACCCTCCCCCCCTCCCTGCCTCCCCCCCCCCAACCTGAGAAATTCGACGACAGGTCCGTCGATCTGGCAGCAGGGAGGTTCTTAACCTAGGATTTATCTAATCTGGAGTAACTCAAACTAAAGTAACGCTAATATAGCTATGTATAGCATTAGCAATTGCGACTTGTAGTCAGTAGGTATCAACCACAGCTATCCTCCTGTATATGAACGTACAACGGGGGACACTTGAGGCCAGCATTCTTATTTAGTCTTTAGAAACACGGTACAGGCCTGTCAAGTGAACCATTGAGGTGTATGAAGTGTACCGACCATAGCCAGGATCCCGTCCACAACTTATATTAGAACAACCTGGAACGAAGTAAGCCAAAATATCAAGATTACTTAAAGATCATGGACAGTGAAGATAAACATTAATGTCTGGTTGTTGCGTCAACTACCTATAAAACCAGAGTATCAAGAAGCAAATACACACCTGAGAGTGTATAACGACCCACCATCCGCACCCAATAACTTGTGTCAAGCAGGAAGTTAGGCCCATATGCCGATCCGCAACCCACCTGGGTACAACAGAATCGAGGCACGTGTGGAGCATGTCACAAATATGAGATCAACGCAAAGCATTAACAATATCTAAAGGATATCATGACTTCCTTTTATTCGAGGTCCCTGTAGAGAGTTCCATTTCTTGTCCTGGGGATGCTTCCAGGTGCTCTGCCAGGTCTTTGGGGTTTATAAAGAAGTGTGGCTTGCCATTCTCAAAGATCCTGAACCTTGCTGGCCCTGCGAAGGATAATTGGATGTTCTTTTCTCTCAATTTGTTTCTTAGTAAAAGGAACCCTTTCCTCGTATCCACTGTCGTTTTTGAATAGTCCTGCGTGAAAGTTATTCGTTGGCCTTCCCAGGAGACCTGGTGATTCTTCCTGGCGAAGTTAAGGATGGCCTCCGTATGTTGGTATCGCAGTGGTTTGCATATTATAGGTCGAGACATTTTCCTATTGGAGGAGTTGAATGTAGGGATCCTATGTGCCCTGTCCATTTCCAGTGCTTGGTGAAATTTTATACCAGTGATCATGGGTATCCAGGACTCCAGAAATGCCACACAGGACTCAGCGGAGTCCTCTGAGCCCTCCGGAACCCCGAAAATACGTATGTTGCCCCTTCTATTGCGGTCCTCCAACTCAGCTGCATGCCTTTTGAGGTCGCTTGTGGTATCCCGGAGGTATTTAATTTCTTTGTTGGCCTGAGAGGCTACATCTTTGATAGCGCTTATTCTTTGTTCTGCATCGTTGATTTTTGAATTAATTGTGCTCATGTCTGCACGGATGGCGGTGAGTTCCAATTGCATGGAGTCAGTGTTTTGTTTAGTAGGCTTTGCCAGGTCATGCACATCAGCTAGTTTTTTTAAGATCATGTCCATTGTACTGTTGATATCAGGTTTGGCTTTGATCGGAGAGTCAGAGATCGTTGGTTCGGCTTTAGACTTTTTAAAATGAGCTCTAGATTCTTTGTCTGCCATCTTACACCAGGGGCAGGGAGCCTGTAATGGTAGTAGGCAGTCGTCTATGGTAGGCAGATATCAATATGTTTGTCAAACCAAAGATGGTCGGCAGAGAACGGTATTAGTGAAAATGAGTCGGTGAATAGAAACAACTGAGATGACAGGCAGGCCAGGCAGCCAGCCAGGCAGGCAGGCAATGTCCGCAGTAACCAGAGTAACCGTAGTATCAGCAGACAAATAGATGCCCTGATATGGCAGGCCAGACAGTTTCAGCAGTATCAGGCAGGCAGGCTGGATGTATCAGCAGTATCAGCAATACCAGGCAGACAGGCAGGGAGTAACAGTAGTGTCAGCAATATCAGCATCAGCAATACCAGGCAGCACCAGGCAGCATCAGCAGTATCGGCAGCATCAACAGTAACAGCAGTGTGTGGTGAGTGAAGGTATTGGCAGGTATTGGCAGGCTTTATCAGGTGGGTACTAGAAGGTATTGACAGTCACTGGTGTCGACAGGCACTGGTGTGTGACGATATTAGCAGGCACTGGTGTGAAGTCAATAGAGTTGGTGGATTTAGTGGCAATTATTGGCAATTAATGAACTGGCCACATGTATATCACTTGTCACTCACTTGCCTTGCAAACTTCTTCCATTTTGCACTATCTTCCATGTATCACACAGGTAGTGGCACGAGCTTCAGCTGCTGCTCATACGGATATCCGACATATGCGAAGTTAGCAGGCGCTTCCGGAGCACAAAGCCTCGATTGGCAGCCTCGAGCATAAAGAATCAGGCGCACTTCCCCTCCCAGGACCGAGGGAGCATCTCCGCCATTTTGGGGTGAGGTATCGCTGCGAGGAGAAAGTCCCAGCCACACGTCATATTTCACTCTATCCTACCAGCAATGTTAGGAACAATAGAGGGTTGGAATGCAGGCACGCACCACTAGCGGGTTCAGCTTCGTGACTACAGCGCATTACGGGGTAAAAATTAGCGATCTTATCGGGTTATACCTGCGCCATCTCAAGGTCAGGCAGAACGGACTAAATCGCTCCTCCTTACGCCGAGCGACGGATTCAGGCAGCCATTACCACTGCCGTCCAAGCCACGCTCCCCCAACAGCACTCATCCTTTAAGGCAGGATCCTAGAAGGCGCAGATGTGGATGGGACAACTCAAGCCATCTCACTCTCCCCCTTTCGCTCATACTTCAAAAGAGTAGAGCTCGGGGTACCTCAGGGCTCGGCCCTCAGTCCTATTCTCTTTAATATCGACCTACACCTGTAGTTGTCACCCGTTCAATCTTACGGCATCAGTTTTGTAAACTATGCCCACGACACTCAGCTGCGCCTCTCATTAGACAACGACAGACCCGTCTACCTAGAAGCCTTCCACAATTTCCTCAGAGGTCGCAAACAGGCTGAACAACAACTCATTACAATTGTATGGAGACAAAACAGAATTTTATGTTGCTCACCTTCCAAACTCCACACTCCCAAACAATTTTAGCCATGGATAAGCAAAGGTAACCCAGAAACATCGCAGTCTGTGCGTAATCCGGGAGCATACTTTGATAACAAGCTCTCCATGGAGACACGTCAATAAGACAGCAGCAACATGCTGTGCACTACTCTGTAGGCTAAGAAACATTGTACCACTGATGCCACAGCCAGCCAGAGCGTCAGTGGTTCAAAGCACGGCCGTAAGCAGACTTGACTTCAACCTAGGTATGTCTCCTCCTCTGGAACCATGAAGAGAGGCCACTGACTTCTGGGGAAGGAACGGATTACATTCGAGTCACTACGCATTGTGTATAAGTCAATTCAGGAGACATAGTGCCAAAATCGGCAACACTCCCCATCCCTCCCACAGCAATAACCTGGAGAAATAAACAGACCAGACACCTTCTTAGTGGAGAAAATTGCTGCAGGTTTATTTGCATAACAGCGGCGGCGTCAGGGCAGCGGGAAAAGAGGGCGCCCAGTGGGCGGGAGAGGTATATGTACCTCGCCCCCCGCCCCCCGCCCCCTCCTGCCCGGAAGTGACGCGCACGCGGACCCTTGGGGGTCGCAAACACTGGACGGCTGCCTCGTGTGCCCTCATGTGGCACTAAGGGGGGCCGCCCTCTTAGGAGGGTCCCCTTCGTGGACCCGGGGCAGCCCGCAGGACTCACACCCTTACAAAGAAAGTGCAAACGTTACATACCACCAGGGAACCTACGCTCCTCCTCTGCCATCTTCTATGTATTCCACAATTTCAGAAAGCGAGGTATGGAGGGCGGGCCTTCTCGGTGAGGGCAGCTCAATTATGGAACAACTTGCCAGACCCCCTGAGAGGCAGTAGTGGCCTTCTTCAGTTCAGGAAAGCTCTTAAAACATCGTTATTTCCTAGATAACCGGTCTGCACTGAAGGAGGCCAGATATGGACTTATCAGTTTGTCTCTCTGATGGTTTGCTCTAATGAGGTCAGCGCCAGGATACCTTTGAGGTGAAAGATGCACTTTACAAATGTAGCAATAATAAGGCGCTGTCTCAGATCACGCACCAGAGAGCCTCTCAATGGGCCTGGAGCTGACAAAACCTGTACATATTAAGCCGTGGCATCGGAACCTACCATGGTACAAAATGCCGCCAGACACAGCACGACTGTAAATATCGCCCCTGTGCACGCATCACTTTGCGTGTTAGGGGTGTGACATGGGTGTTGCTGTTCCCACGCAACACCCATTACCTCCTTGTCCTGTCTTCCCGTCCCATTCCTGAACAGTGAGCAGCTAGTCTGCTCCCCAGAAACCTAATACCTAGCAGACCTTTCAGCACTTCCCCCAACATGGCGCCACCAATCAGGTGAGGATATAGGGGGAAGTGCATCACACCACATCCTGTTTGTTTTTTTCTGACTCTCATCAGTTTCCTTTTGCCTAGCGGAGCTGTTGGTCGGGTGAGTACTGTCTCCGTGTTTTATGTTTTTTATTGGCGGCCTGCTGTAGCGTCCGTCTTTGTCTTATGTGGGGGCTCATGCTTGCATTGTGCTGCATTTTCGCGGCCCGCTCTAGCGGCCGCTTGTGCCTTTTCATGTTCTTCCTCACTCACTTGTGTGCGGCCTGCCTTAACGGCCGCTCCTTTTCTGTGTGGTCCCGTCGCGCCCTGCTTTAGCGGGCGGGGTTCCTCTGTGGTCTTCGCTGCGGCGCTTGGCGTCCTTTGGGATTCCTGCATCCCCTGGGGTTTTTTGGGCGGCCGGGCACTTTTTTATGCGTCCGCCCCCTTGCCTGTTAGCGCGAGAGGTCGGGAGCCTCGAGACTTCGTTTGTTTGAAAAACGGGTCCGTTTTTTTGTTGGTTCCCGCCTCTGCTGGTTGTGTTTGGTGCCCCTTTCACTTTGCCTGCGCTGCCATGGACCAGGGTACTTCTGGTGCTGCCGTTCCTTCTTTGGATGCCCTGCGCCTCCTGATTAATGAGGCGGTTGCTGATGCTTTCCGGGCTCGGGAAGTGGCCGGCCCTCCGGCCAAGGTGCCTCGTGGGTCTCTTGTTCAGCCTGACCCTTCAGCTGACGGTGTGGGGACCGAGGAGGATGATTGTGTGTGTGGTCGCTTTGTTCTGGGTGCGGAGCTCTCTGACTTGTTTGACCATTTGCGTGGCAATTTGGGTTTCGCTCCTCCTGTGCCGGATGTCCTGGAGGATGACTTTTTTACTCAATATCGCCAGCCGGATCCTGAGTCCTTACCCTTGCATGGTGCTGTGCGCAAGGTTCTTGCACATGAGTGGATGGATGTGGATAAGTCCGTCTTCCCTCGCTTTTTGGGTAAGCGGTATCCATTGGAGGGGTTTGCTACTGAGTTCCCTCAGTCTGTCAAGGTGGACAATTTGATGGCTGGTCTTTCCACGCAGGGTTTGGTTCTGTCTGATGATGCCCTTTCTTCTGACGCTGTGGATAAGCGGGTGGAGGGGGTGGTGAAGCATTCCTATGCTGCTTCCAACTTTGCGGTCAGAGCAACGACCTACTCCAACTACGTGCTCCAGTCCCTGCTGAAAGATTTCCAGGCCCTGGCTCTTCTTTTGCAGGACGGGGAAGATGCCTCCTCTCTCTTGGCCCTCATGGAGCTCCAGGTGCGCTATTTGTCAGACATTTCTTTTGACAATTTGGGTGCCGCAGCGGCTGCTTCTGGGGCTTCGATTGCTGCTAGGCGTCATATCTGGATGCGTTCTTGGAAGGCTGAGTCCTCTCAGAAGTCGGTCCTGCATAAGTTGCCGTTTGTGGGGTCCAGGGTGTTCGGGCCCCAGCTGGAGGATTTGGTCAAGCAGTCGGCGGAGAACCGCAAGCTTGTGGCTCCTGTTCGCCCTCCTTCTCGGGGGCGGGGGTTCGGCTACCGCCGTGCCTTTGGTTTTTCTTCTACACGGGGTGCTCCGCAGCCCTTTCGTGGCTGGGGTCGTGGCCGGGGGGCCCCTGGTGGTGCCAAGTCCCGGGCCCCCGCCGGTGGTGCTGTCCCCGCCCCTTCTCCTGCGCAATGACTGTCTGCCTTTTCCGGTTGGGGGTAACTTTCGCTTTTTTCTGCATCAGTGGTTGACTCTTCTGGATGCCTGGGCGGTGCAGACTGTGTCGGCAGGTTATCGGATCGAGTTCTCCTCTCCTCCCCCTCCAGTCTTCCGGGAGACTCCCCTGCCCCGTCACCCTGTGAGGCGGGCGGCCATGCTGGAGGGTGTGCGCCTTCTGTTGGCAAAAGCGGCTATCGTGGAGGTTCCTCCTCTGGAGCGGGGCAGGGGTTGTTATTCGATCCTCTTCCTGGTCTCCAAGAAGGATACGACGGATCTACGCCCTATCTTGGATCTGAAGGGGGTTAATCTCTACGTTGCCAAGCGTTCTTTCAAGATGGTGACTTTGCTGTCTGTCCTGCATCTGGTGCTCCCGGGGTGTTTCCTTGCTTCCCTGGATCTGATGGACGCTTATCTGCACGTCCCTATACATCCTGCGGATCAGCAGTATCTCCGCTTTGCTGTGGACTCCCGGCATTTTCAGTTCCAGGTGCTTCCTTTCGGCCTTTCATCGGCGCCAAGGGTTTTCACGAAGCTCTTGGCCCCTCTGGTGGGTATTCTCCATTCCAGGGGTCTTCAGGTTTTTCCCTACCTCGATGATTGGTTGATTGTCTCTCCTTCTTTCTCTCAGGCTCTGTCGGATGTGGACCAGGTGTGTCGTCTTCTGGAGTCCTTTGGGTTCCTCATCAATCACCGGAAGTCCTCCCTGCTGCCCTCCCAGACTCTGAAGTTCGTGGGGGCTCTCTTCCGCATGGATCTGGGGATGGTGTTCCTCTCCCAGGAGAGACAGTTGAATTTGTTCCGTCACCTTTCGTGGGTTCTGTCCCAGTCCCATGTGTCTGCCCGGCTCTGGTTACGGAGTTAAGGGGAGATGGCTTTCACTCTGCATCTCCTCCCTTGGGCCCGTCTGCATTTGTATCCCCTCCTGCATCATGTCCTGGCCCACTGGGATCCTGCCTCTCAGGACTACGACGCTCTTATTCCCGTCACGCCGGGGATTCGGGCTGCTCTCCAATGGTGGTTGTCCCCTCCGTCTCTTTCCCGGGGGTTCGAGCTTCTTCCTCCTCCGGCTGTGGTGGTGTTGTCCACCGATGCCAGTGCCATGGGTTGGGGTGCGGTCCTGGGTGCTTCCAAGGCTCAGGGTCGGTGGTCCCGATTCAAGTCTCTCCAGTCCTCGAACTGGAAGGAACTGCGGGCGGTTTGGTTGGCTCTGCTGTGGTTTGCTCCTCTCCTTCTGGGCCGTGCTGTCTCTGTTCAGACGGACAACCAGGTTGTTCGGGCGTATGTGAATCATCAAGGAGGCATGTTCCGGTCTCTGTTTCTCCTTTCCAGGATGATCGTTCTTTGGGCCGAGCGGAGTCTCCTGTCTCTGACGGCTGTCTATCTTCCGGGGAGGGAGAATGGGCCTGTGGACTCTCTGAGCAGGGTGTTCCCTTCGTCTGTGACCATGTGTCTGTCCCCGGTTCTGTTCGATCAGATTGTCCTCCAGTTCCGCCTTCCCTGGCTGGATCTGTTTGCCTCGGAGGAGTCGGCCCTTCTTCCTCATTTTTGCAGCCTCGTTCCATCCCGGCTGGCCTGGGCGATCGACGCTTTCTCCGTTCATTGGTCACTGGGTCTTCTGTTTGCCTTCCCGCCATTTGCTTTGATCCCCCGGGTCCTCAGGAAGGTTTGGTTGGACCGGGCGGAGGTTCTTCTGGTG
This sequence comes from Calotriton arnoldi, assembly GCA_963921515.1. Lineage (NCBI taxonomy): Eukaryota > Metazoa > Chordata > Amphibia > Caudata > Salamandridae > Calotriton > Calotriton arnoldi. The sequence goes on from CAWUFW010002197.1 coordinate 931,674, forward strand.
GTGCCGGAGTGGTCCCGTCGGCCTTGGTTTCCCCTTCTTCTGACTTTGTCTGTGTGCCCCCATTGGCAGTTTCCCCTGTGCCCCTCCCCTCTGAGGGCTCCTCTTCTCCGCATGTCCTCCCTGCGCCGCCTCCGGCTGGGGGTTTGGCACTTGAAAGGTTGAGTTTGTTGGGTCAGGGTTGTTCTGTTGAGGTTGCCCAGTGCATCCAGTTGTTTAGGCGCCCTTCCACCTTGAAGCCCTACGACCGTCATTGGAAGAACTTCTCCTCCTGGTGCCTTGGAAAGGGTCTGTCTTCCTCCTCCTGTGCGGCTGTTCGGGTGCTGGACTTCTTGCGGGATGGGTTTGTCCTGGGGCTCGCTGTCTCCACGCTCCGGGCACAATGGGCTGCCATTCTGGCTTTTAGGGGTTCTTCTGTCTCCCCCTTGGTGGCTCGCCTCTTGCGGAGTTTTTTGATTCAGCGGCCTGTCTCTCACTCTCCTGTGCCGGCCTGGGATCTTCCCCTGGTTCTCCAGGCCTTGACAGGGCCCCCTTTTGAGCCTCTGCTCTCAGTGGACCTTAAGTTCCTTTCTGCTAAGGTTCTTTTTCTGGTGGCCATTACTTCTGGGCGGCGGGTTGGTGAGCTTGGTGCTTTGATGGCTTCCCCCCCCTTTTTGCGTTTCTGCTCTGACAAGGTCATTCTTCGTCCTAATCAGTTTTTTCTGCCCAAGGTTTTGTCTTCTTTCCACTGTCAGGAGGATATTGTCCTCCCTGTCTTTTTTCCGGACCCCTCCTCCCCGGAGGAGGTGGTTCTCCATTCTTTGGATGTGCTGAGGGCTCTCCGCATCTATTTGGATCGGACCAGTGGTTTTAGGACGGTTGATTCCTTGTTTGTCACCTACGGCCTCTCTGGGAAGGGTCTTTGGCCTTCCTTGTCCACCTTGTCTCGTTGGGTTAAGGGTGCTGTTGTTTCGGATTACGAGTCTGCTCACTGTCCTCTCCCTTCTTCGATCCAGGGTAGGTCCACCCAGGGTGTCTCCTCCTCCTGGGCCTTGTTCAGGGGTGCCTCCTTGCGTGACATTTGTAATGCTGCCACGTGGGCTTCTCCCCATACTTTTGTTTCTCATTATCGTCTTCAGTTCGGGATGGCGGCCTCGGCTGCTTTTGGCGCTCATGTTTTGACTGCTGTACATGGTTTGTGATTTGTACTGGTTTCTTTTGATTAAATTGACCTGTTTGCCGCATTCTCTGGTCTTTTTTCTTGCAATCACAGTGTGCTTGGGTATGGGCTCACTGTTCAGGAATGGGACGGGAAGACAGGACGAGGAGGTAATGCCCGGTTACTCACCGGTAATATTCATTACTTCGAGTCCTGGTCTTCCCGTCCCATTCCTGAGCCCTTCCCTCCCTCCCTGGGGTTTGTTTGTGGTGATTGTTTTTGGTTTCTGGGTTTCTTTTGTATTCTCAGAATGTGGTGTGACGCACTTCCCCCTATATCCTCACCTGATTCGTGGCGCCATGTTGGGGGAAGTGCTGAAAGCTCTGCTAGGTATTAGGTTTCTGGGGAGCAGACTAGCTGCTCACTGTTCAGGAATGGGACGGGAAGACCAGGACTCGGAGTAATGAATATTACCGGTGAGTAACCGGGCATGTCCACTGATGCATTTCCAGATTTACGAGAAATCGTAAATCTGGAAATGCGTCAGAATGCTACGCCACCCTAGGGGTGGCGTAGCGAGGTGCAAGGAGGAGACATTTTTAATTTCTCCTCGTTTTTTTCCTCTTTCAATGCGTGCTGCATTCTACAGCACACATTGGAAGAGGAAATCACCTCAATTGATTGTTTTTGTGCAGGAAGGTGCCCCTTCCTGCACAAAAACAATCTCCCCACGATGCAGGCATCCTTGCACCATGGTGCAAGGGTGCCTGCGCCGGCGCATGGCAGCAGTTTGTGCGCCAGCGCAGAGGAGAAGCACAGAGATGCAACATATTGTTGTAAATATGTTGCATCCCTGTGCTTTGAAACTAACGCAGCACGGCGCAGTAAAATGACTTGCGGCACCGCGCTGTGTTAATTTCTTGTAGATCTTACCCCTATGTTAAAACGTGCTTGTAGGATAATAACGCCCCGGTGCCCTCAGTGTAGACATTATGGGCAGATGTAAAAGGTCACCATCAGGGGGCAGATTTTGTGTGATGCTTTAGTTGATAAAAGATGCAATGTTTCGGCAAGGGGACAACGTTGTACACCGCCCACCACAAACAGACATAGGTTAAAGAAAGCCAACCATCCGGTTATCATGGCTCAATGAGAAGTGTAGAACAACATTGGAGAAGAAAATTACCAAAGAGGAAATAGCACAGGCCATATCTAATATGCCCTACAATAACGCCCGAGGAGAAGAGAGCATATTTTGAGTGGCCAAAAGTGGAAATAGCTGACTCACTGCATGCAGCTTATCAAGAGGCGGAGCGGACAGGTAGTTCAACACAAATCTCCGATAGGGCCTTAATACCACTGCTTCTGAAGGCTGGCAAAGACCCCCTTCTATGCAGCAGCTACCGTCCAATCTCTCTCCTAAATGGAGATATCAAAATGTTGGTGAGTATACTGGCAGCTCGCTCGAAGCAAGTCATACCCACACTCATACATAACACCCAAGTAGGATTCATCCTTGGAAGATCATCTCAGAACCAAGTACCAACCCTATCCCACCTACTTTGGATTGCTAACGTCTTGCCCGAGTGAGTCTTAGCTCTATTGCTCGACGCTGAAGAGGTGTTCGACCAGATTGAATGGACCTACCTTTTTAATACACTCTGAACATTTGGATTATCAAAGTCAAATGACCATACAAATCCCCCACTACACAGGTCATCTGCGGAGGGTTCCTATCAGACCCCTTCCAAATGAGACAAGGGACTCGACAGGGGAGAGCGCCATCACCGGTGATGTTTCTTTCAGCACTGGAAGCGCTGGCAGCGGCAATGCGACAGTCAAAGGGGATAGTATTCATACCCATCTTGGAAGGACACTCATCCATACTACTATACGCGGATGACATATTACTCATGTTTACAGACTTGAATAGCTCCCTTCCAACCCCCATGTCAATCATTCATGACTGCAGCAATAGCAGGCTATAGAGTTAACTGGGGAAGAGTGAGGCACTACCCATGTCGTGGCTCACAACTAAAGCTAAATGTAATATAAATCAATGTGGGTGGTGGAATGCACACCTTTGTACTCAATGTTTGTCTCTTTACTTAGTTGCTCAATTTCTTCATCACAATAACGGCGTGCAAACTTGATAGCGCTTCGCCCAGTGCGCTTGAAATACATCAAACAAAAAGGAACCGGGTTAGATCCCTGTGCAAGATGCACAGGGATCTAACCCGGTTCCTTTTTGTTTGATGTATCACAACTAAAGCTGCCATTGGCAGGTTCCAGTTTCAATGGACACCGGCGCATCTCACACATCTGGGAATTTATGTAAATAGAGGACTAGAACGCATGGTCCTTGATAATGTTGAGCCCTTGATAGAGTGAGCCAAGGGAGAATATGCCAAATGGACATAGCTACACCTTTCCTTATGGGCAGGACACAAGCAGTTAAAATGGTGATATTACCTAGATTCACATGCGACCATGGCATGCTACCGCTACCAGCCCCTCTTCCAAGAATGATAGACAAGGATACTACACTGATCATATGGAGCACAACAAAGCCAAGACTGGGCAGTGGACTCATCGAACACAGGGAAAGAGGTGGCATGGGCTTCCCATCAGTAGAGCATTAACACACCACACGCCCCCGGGCACAGCTCTCCTGCCGGAGCCCACATCCCCTCCTGTATGGGTTACCATTGAGCCGACACTCACCTGAAGCCACCAGGGCCTACAACTCTCCTACATGAGCCCACATCCCCTCCTGTATGGGTTACCATTGAGCCGACACTCACCTGAAGCCACCAGGGCCTACAACTCTCCTACATGAGCCCACATCCCCTCCTGTATGGGTTACCATTGAGCAGACACTCACCTGAAGCCACCAGGGCCTACAACTCTCCTGCATGAGCCCACATCCCCTCCTGTATGGGTTACCATTGAGCAGACACTCACCTGACGCCACCAGGGCCTACAACTCTCCTGCATGAGCCCACATCCCCTCCTGTATGGGTTACCATTGAGCAGACACTCACCTGAAGCCACACGGCACAGCTCTCCTGCCGGAGCCCACATCCCCTCCTGTATGGGTTACCATTGAGCCGACACTCACCTGAAGCCACCAGGACACAGCTCTCCTACATGAGCCCACTTCCCCTCCTGTATGGGTTACCATTGAGCCGACACTCACCTGAAGCCACCAGGACACAGCTCTCCTGCCGGAGCCCACATCCCCTCCTGTATGGGTTACCATTGAGCCGACACTCACCTGAAGCCACCAGGACACAGCTCTCCTACATGAGCCCACTTCCCCTCCTGTATGGGTTACCATTGAGCCGACACTCACCTGAAGCCACCAGGGCCTACAACTCTCCTACATGAGCCCACATCCCCTCCTGTATGGGTTACCATTGAGCCGACACTCACCTGAAGCCACCAGGGCCTACAACTCTCCTACATGAGCCCACATCCCCTCCTGTATGGGTTACCATTGAGCCGACACTCACCTGAAGCCACACGGCACAGCTCTCCTACATGAGCCCACATCCCCTCCTGTATGGGTTACCATTGAGCAGACACTCACCTGAAGCCACCAGGACACAGCTCTCCTACATGAGCCCACTTCCCCTCCTGTATGGGTTACCTTTGAGCAGACACTCACTTGAAGCCACCAGGGCCTACAACTCTCCTACATGAGCCCACATCCCCTCCTGTATGGGTTACCATTGAGCAGACACTCACCTGAAGCCACCAGGGCCTACAACTCTCCTGCATGAGGCCACATCCCCTCCTGTATGGGTTACCATTGAGCAGGCACTCACCTGAAGCCACCAGGACACAGCTCTCCTACATGAGCCCACATTCCCTCCTGTATGGGTTACCATTGAGCCGACACTCACCTGACGCCACCAGGGCCTACAACTCTCCTACATGAGCCCACATCCCCTCCTGTATGGGTTACCATTGAGCAGACACTCACCTGAAGCCACCAGGACACAGCTCTCCTACATGAGCCCACATTCCCTCCTGTATGGGTTACCATTGAGCCGACACTCACCTGAAGCCACCAGGACACAGCTCTCCTACATGAGCCCACATCCCCTCCTGTATGGGTTACCATTGAGCAGACACTCACCTGAAGCCACCAGGGCCTACAACTCTCCTACATGAGCCCACATCCCCTCCTGTATGGGTTACCATTGAGCATAGACTCACCTGAAGCCACCAGGACACAGCTCTCCTACATGAGCCCACATCCCCTCCTGTATGGGTTACCATTGAGCAGACACTCACCTGAAGCCACCAGGGCCTACAACTCTCCTACATGAGCCCACATCCCCTCCTGTATGGGTTACCATTGAGCAGACACTCACCTGAAGCCACCAGGACACAGCTCTCCTACATGAGCCCACATTCCCTCCTGTATGGGTTACCATTGAGCCGACACTCACCTGAAGCCACCAGGACACAGCTCTCCTACATGAGCCCACATCCCCTCCTGTATGGGTTACCATTGAGCAGACACTCACCTGAAGCCACCAGGGCCTACAACTCTCCTACATGAGCCCACATCCCCTCCTGTATGGGTTACCATTGAGCATAGACTCACCTGAAGCCACCAGGACACAGCTCTCCTACATGAGCCCACATCCCCTCCTGTATGGGTTACCATTGAGCAGACACTCACCTGAAGCCACCAGGGCCTACAACTCTCCTACATGAGCCCACATTCCCTCCTGTATGGGTTACCATTGAGCAGACACTCACCTGAAGCCACACGGCACAGCTCTCCTACATGAGCCCACATCCCCTCCTGTATGGGTTACCATTGAGCAGACACTCACCTGAAGCCACCAGGACACAGCTCTCCTACATGAGCCCACATCCCCTCCTGTATGGGTTACCATTGAGCAGACACTCACCTGAAGCCACCAGGACACAGCTCTCCTACATGAGCCCACATCCCCTCCTGTATGGGTTACCATTGAGCAGACACTCACCTGAAGCCACCAGGGCCTACAACTCTCCTACATGAGCCCACATCCCCTCCTGTATGGGTTACCATTGAGCCGACACTCACCTGACGCCACCAGGGCCTACAACTCTCCTACATGAGCCCACATCCCCTCCTGTATGGGTTACCTTTGAGCAGACACTCACCTGAAGCCACCAGGACACAGCTCTCCTACATGAGCCCACATCCCCTCCTGTATGGGTTACCATTGAGCCGACACTCACCTGACGCCACCAGGGCCTACAACTCTCCTACATGAGCCCACATCCCCTCCTGTATGGGTTACCATTGAGCAGACACTCACCTGAAGCCCCCGGGCACAGCTCTCCTACATGAGCCCACATCCCCTCCTGTATGGGTTACCATTGAGCAGACACTCACCTGAAGCCACACGGCACAGCTCTCCTACATGAGCCCACATTCCCTCCTGTATGGGTTACCTTTGAGCAGACACTCACCTGAAGCCACCAGGGCCTACAACTCTCCTACATGAGCCCACATCCCCTCCTGTATGGGTTACCATTGAGCAGACACTCACCTGAAGCCACCAGGACACAGCTCTCCTACATGAGCCCACATCCCCTCCTGCATGGGTTACCATTGAGCAGACACTCACCTGAAGCCACCAGGGCCTACAACTCTCCTACATGAGCCCACATCCCCTCCTGTATGGGTTACCATTGAGCAGACACTCACCTGAAGCCACCAGGACACAGCTCTCCTACATGAGCCCACATCCCCTCCTGTATGGGTTACCATTGAGCAGACACTCACCTGACGCCACCAGGGCCTACAACTCTCCTACATGAGCCCACATCCCCTCCTGTATGGGTTACCATTGAGCAGACACTCACCTGAAGCCACACGGCACAGCTCTCCTACATGAGCCCACTTCCCCTCCTGCATGGGTTACCATTGAGCAGACACTCACCTGAAGCCACCAGGGCCTACAACTCTCCTACATGAGCCCACATCCCCTCCTGTATGGGTTACCATTGAGCAGACACTCACCTGAAGCCACCAGGACACAGCTCTCCTACATGAGCCCACATTCCCTCCTGTATGGGTTACCTTTGAGCAGACACTAACCTGAAGCCACCAGGGCCTACAACTCTCCTACATGAGCCCACATCCCCTCCTGTATGGGTTACCATTGAGCAGACACTCACCTGAAGCCACCAGGGCTCAGCTCTCCTACATGTGCCCACTTCCCCTCCTGCATGGGTTACCATTGAGCAGGCACTCACCTGAAGCCACCAGGGCTTACAACTCTCCTACATGAGCCCACATCCCCTCCTGTATGTGTTACCATTGAGCAGACACTCACCTGAAGCCACACGGCACAGCTCTCCTACATGAGCCCACATCCCCTCCTGTATGGGTTACCATTGAGCAGACACTCACCTGAAGCCACCAGGACACAGCTCTCCTGCCGGAGCCCACATCCCCTCCTGTATGGGTTACCATTGAGCCGACACTGACCTGAAGCCACCAGGGCCTACAACTCTCCTACATGAGCCCACATCCCCTCCTGTATGGGTTACCATTGAGCAGACACTCACCTGAAGCCACCGGGCACAGCTCTCCTACATGAGCCCACATTCCCTCCTGTATGGGTTACCTTTGAGCAGACACTCACCTGAAGCCACCAGGGCCTACAACTCTCCTACATGAGCCCACATCCCCTCCTGTATGGGTTACCATTGAGCAGACACTCACCTGAAGCCACCAGGGCTCAGCTCTCCTACATGTGCCCACTTCCCCTCCTGCATGGGTTACCATTGAGCAGGCACTCACCTGAAGCCACCAGGCATAGCTCTCCTGCATGAACCCACATCCCCTCTTGTATGGGTTAACATTGAGCAGACACTCACCTGAAGCCACTGGGGCTTACAACTCTCCTACATGAGCCCACTTCCCCTCCTGTATGGGTTACGATTGAGCAGACACTCACCTGAAGCCACCAGGGCACAGCTCTCCTGCATGAGCCCACATTCCCTCCTGTATGGGTTACCATTGAGCAGACACTCACCTGAAGCCTCCGGGCACAGCTCTCCTGCATGAGACCACATCCCCTCCTGTATGGGTTACCATTGAGCATAGACTCTCCTGAAGCCACCAGGCACAACTCTCCTACATGAGCCCACTTCCCCTCCTGTATGGGTTACGATTGAGCAGACACTCAACTGAAGCCACCAGGGCACAGCTCTCCTGCATGAGCCCACATTCCCTCCTGTATGGGTGACCATGGAGCAGACACTCACCTGAAGCCACCAGGGCTTACAACTCTCCTACATGAGCCCACATCCCCTCATGCATGGGTTACCATTGAGCAGACACTCACCTGAAGCCACCAGGGCTTACAACTCTCCTACATGAGCTCATATCCCCTCCTGTATGGGATACCATTGAGCGGATACTCACCTGAAGCCACCGAGCACAGCTCTCCCACATGAGAACACATCCCTTCCTGTATGGGTCACCATTGAGCAGACACTCACCTGAAGCCACCAGGGCCTACAACTCTCCTGCATGAGCTCATATCCCCTCCTGTATGGGTTACCATTGAGCAGAGACTCTCCTGAAGCCACCAGGGCACAACTCTCCTACATTAGCCTACATCCCCGGGTTACCATTGAGCAGATAATCACCTGAAGCCACTAGGGCCTACCACTGACTTACAAGCACAGATCCCCGCTTCTCTGACCCAGAATCCTATGATCCAAGCAATGGTTTTGGCATGGATCCACCCCTGCAGGCTACTGATAATCGACCCCGCTATCCACACACAGACGCCCATTTGGAAAGGTCCAGTATATGCATAGGAGGCAAACTGCCTCATTGGAAGTCTGGAAACAAGCGGGTATCAGAAACCTAGACCAGCTTTTAACACAAGGAGACCTTAAGACATTTGGGGGATTGCAAGAAGAATTCCACCTCCTCAAAATTCAAAGATGGAAATACATGAGCTGCACCACTGCCTACCAAGCAGGCCACGAGCCCTGCCACAGGATATACAGGCCTCCCTCGTCATGAAGTACCTCCGGAAATGAGGGCAGCATTGCGACGTGATGTCCAGTCACCACAACATGATAGTTTGACCCTTGCACTCACAGGCTCATACCGCCAGGACACGCGCCAAACGGCAGGAACTGTTGCAAACGGATTATAGAATATAAGAGTGGAGAGAGATCCTTGAGAATCTACAGCAGTGTGAATCCCGAATGATACTTTGCCTGTTTAAATCTGTTCAAGACTGCGACATCCTTCATATACTACAGGATGGACTGTCTGGACATTCTATGGGCGGCAACAGGAGTCACACTGCAAATCATAACCATTCGTTCACCTACGCCATGACACCGCCTACGGCTCCAGGACACCACTCATCTGCCGGATACGATGAACCATGGACACCGCCTGCTCTCCACTGGACTGACTGTTGCCAAACTCTGCATCCTCAGACACTGGATAAAACGACCTGCCCCACACACGATGAGATGGCCACTAGTGATGTACAGAGCCATCTCCTGCAAACGAATCCTATATAAACTATAGGATGGGACTGAGGTTTACCTCCCCATCTGGTCTCCATTCCTAGTTAACGATATTCAACTACTGTAGGAAGAACTAGGTTTACTCACCAGAAAGGCTTGAGACCACCAACATCTCACCAGCGCCCCCAGCTGGAGCCTCCCCATCTGAACCGACCTATCACCACCAGGAGACGGTCGCGGGTGATAGTGCGCTTTACAAATACATATAACATTCTATTTGATTCCATTCTGTTCTGTTCTATTCTTTGGGATTCATGTAGCGCATGGCTACCCCACTGGCCTCCCAGCGTACATACCCCTTCAATGAGTGGCAAGCTGAGAACAGATTCAGCCGCTATATGCCACATCCCATAACTGGTGCTGCCCAACAATCCGTGGCTGGAGGAGCGCGCTCGGCTATCCCTACACAGTCCCGTACACTATCAATAGTTTGAAACTTGGACATACTGGACACTCAGTGGTACCAGGAGTACACTTGACTTACCTAAAGCAAGGCAGCTATGCCCCTAAAGACCCCTCTGGACTACACAGCATGGCTGCCCTAGAGAGAAGGGTGACGAGCCATTGCCTCGAGTGAAATCCTGTCCATGTTTACTTCCAATGCTTATTTGTACTGTCCTCTCCCATGTATCCCAATATTTTATCCTTTTATTGTAAACTACCGAAGTATGACGCTTCTTGCAAATATCTCATATATTTTATGTGCTCTCCACTATAATGTGCTGTACTGTTCTATATTGTACTTTACGACTTATCCTTAAAGAGCATATTCTGTGTATCTGTTTCTCTGATACCAAGAATAAAGGACTCACCCTAGAACCCTAAAAGAACCTGGATAGTACCTGGATAGTACCTGGATAGTAGTTAGCAAATATGAGCAGTGGTTCTATGAGGATTCCTCATTTACAAATCAAGTCAATTCATTTTAGTCAGGTGTAATAACAGTACTCCCAGATATGAACAAACCTAGGTAAACAAATCCAGTCTCAACAACATAACCCAAAATTCAGTAAAACCCAAGCTCTTTCATGTCTAAATCAGGCCAGATACAGTATGAATAATCCACTGGTGTAAGGGCAAGGTGCTCTGTGAGATGTTCAGCTGGGATGTAAAACAAAGACCACACCTAGGCGGCATCAGGCCTGACAGTCAATTTCAAACAAATTCAAATATTAGTTTATTTTCCTATACGAAGCAGCCCTACTTGGGTAGTGTTACTGTTTCGACCCAAGGTTGTATATGTCTAACAGTCTCATCAGGACAAAGGAACGACTCCTACTACCGATAAAGTTATACAAATGAAATGAGTCCCATTAACATCAAGTCAGAGACAACATGTTCTGATTCGTGATACCCAATGTATAACAACTGATCATAAGTAATGTACATATCTTCTTAGACAACAGTAGAAAAGAGAATATACTGTTTATTTACGCACAGTAGCACGTGGCTCGTGCTCTAAAGTGTTCATCCGAAAGATTGGGGACTTATCCATAGGTAAAAGTGAGTAGGCAGGACTAATCGTCGCCTACTCGATCGGATGCAGTCTGCCCAGAACTAAATATCCACGCCAACCTTCCTCACCCAAAAGAAGCCACTGGCAGTCTGCTCCATATCGAAATACGTAAGTTTATTGGCACAGGTTACAAGGACCGATGCGTTTCGACCCAACACAGGTATGTTACAAAGTAGTCAACAATACACACCAATGTCTAATATATAATGACAGATATAGAAAAAATACTACCATATAGTAAAACAAAAGGAAAAGGGAAAAGAAAGCATATTACAATCATCTTTTATAATTATACATTGTCATGTATATTTCTCAATCAGTGCAATTAAGATATCACTACACGGAAATGGCAAAGTGGGGGGTCGCACCCTGTTGACAGCGTGCCAAATGCCAATGTTACATCTCATGTTCTACAGTTTTAATTGCAATAGAGGAATGCCAGCAGACTTCCACCCCAGTGGGCTATATATTTCATAACCCTGTATCTAATGAGTCAATGTCGTATAATAACATGTCTGCTGTCTGTTCTATTAGACTTCAGAAATCCCTGATAAGGAGGCTTTTGAGACCTCAGATATCCCTGGTGAGGAGGATTGGTGAGACCTCACATATGGGAACCCAGATATCATCTGGGGATGAGGACGCTTGGTGAGACTTCAGATATGCCATGTGAGGAGGATTGGTGAGACCTCAGATATCCCTGGTGAGGAGGATTGGTGAGACCTCAGATATGGGATATCAGATATCATCTGGGGATGAGGACGCTTGGTGAGACCTCAGATATCCCTGGTGAGGAGGATTGGTGCGACCTCAGTTATGGGATATCAGATATCATCTGGGAATGAGGACACTTGTTGAGACCTCAGATATCCCAGGTGAGGACGCTTGGTGAGACCTTAGATATCCCATGTGAGTAGGCTTGATGAGACCTCAGATATCCCAGGTGAGGAAGATTGGTGAGACCTCAGATATCCCAGGTGAGAAAGATTGGTGAGACCTCAGTTATCTGAGATGAGGAGGCTTGGTGAGAGCTCAGGTATCCCATGTGAGGAGGCTTGGTGAGACCTCAGATATCCTAGGTGAGGAGTCTTGGTGAGACCTCAGATATCCCATGTTAGTTGGCTTGATGAGACCTCAGATGTCACACTTGGTGAGACCTCAGATATCCTAGGTGATAAGTCTTGATAACACCTCAGATATTCCAGGTGCTGAGGCTTGGTGAGAGCTCAGCTATCTGAGAACATGAAGCATGCTGAGAGCTCAGATATCCCAAATGAAGAGTCTTGGTGACAATTCAGATATCCCATGTGAGGAGGCTTGATGAGACCTCAGATATCTCAGATGAGGAGGCTTGGTGAGAACTTAGGTGTTCCAGGTGATGAAGCTTGATGAGAACTCAGGTATTCCAGGTGCGGAGGCTTGGTAAGAGCTCAGCTATCCGAGAACAGGAGGCATGCTGAGAGCTCAGATATCCCAGGTGAGGAGGCTTGACGAGACCTCAGATATCCTCGGTGATGATGCTTGGTTAGACCTCAGATATACCAAGTGAGGAGGCTTGGTGAGACCTCAGATATCCCAGATGAGGATGCTTGGTGAGACCTCAGATATCCCAGATGAGGAGGCTTGGTGAGACCTCAGATATCCCAGGTGAGGAAGATTAGTGAGACCTCAGATATCCCAGGTGAGAAAGATTGGTGAGACCTCAGATATCTCAGATGAGGAGGCTTGGTGAGAGCTCAGGTATCCCATGTGAAGAGGCTTGGTGAGACCTCAGAAATCCCAGGTGAGGAGGCTTGGGAAGACCTCAGATATCCCAGGTGAGGAGTCTTGGTGAGACCTCAGAAATCCCATGTGAGGAGGCTTGATGAGACCTCAGATCTACCAGGTGAGAAGACTTGGTGACACCTCAGAAATGCCAGGTGAGGAGGTTTGGTGAGACCTCAGATATCCCAAGTGAGGAGACTTGATGAGAACTCAGATCTACCAGGTGAGGAGGATTGGTGAGACCTCAGATATCTCAGGTGAGGAGGTTTGGTGAGAGCTCAGATATCTCAAGTGAGGAGGCTTGTGAGACCTCAGATATCCCATGTGAGGAGGCTTGATGAGACCTCAGATCTACCATGTGAGGAGGCTTGGTGAGACCTCAGATAGCCCAGGTTAGGAGGTTTGGTGAGACCTCAGATATTTCAAGTGAGGAGGCTTGTGAGACCTCAGATATCCCATGTGAGGAGGCTTGATGAGACCTCAGATATCCCTGGTGAGGAGGATTGGTGAGATCTTAGATATCCCAGATGAGGACCATTGGAGAGACGTCAGATATGTCAGGTGAGGAGGCTTGGTGAGAGCTCATCTTTCCCAGTTGATGAGGCTTGATGAGACCTCAGATATCCCTGGTGAGGAGGCTTGTAAGATCTCAGATGTCACGCTTGCTGAGACCTCAGATATCCTAGGTGATAAGACTTGATGACACCTCAGATATTCCAGGTGCGGAGGTTTGGGGAGAGCTCAGCTATCCGAGTACAGGAGACGTGCTGTGAGCTCAGATATACAAAGTGAGAAGTCTTGATGAGACCTCAGATATCCCATGTGAGGAGGCTTGGTGAGACCTCAGGTATCCCAGGTGAGGAGTCTTGATGAGACCTCAGATATCCCTGGTGTTGAGGCTTGATGAGACCTCAGCTATCCCAGTTGTAGTGGCTTGGTAAGACCTCTGATATCCCAGGTGAGGAGGCTTGGTGAGACCTCAGATTTCCCCAGTGAGGAAGCTTAGATTAGACCCCAGCCATCCCTGGTACAGGGGCTTGGTAAGACATCAGCTATCACAGGTGAGAAGGTGAGGAGGCTTGGTGAGAGTTCAGATATCACAGGTGAGAAGGTGAGGAGGCTTGGTGAGAGTTCAGATATCACAGGTGAGTAGGTGAGGAGGCTTTGTTGAGACCTCAGATATCCCAGGTGAGGAGTCTTGGTGAGACAGATATGTATAAACACAAAAGAGCTACTCCCAGTGGGGTAATCTATGTGCAATGTATCTAAGTCAGTGAGTGAAGGTGTCTCACAAAAAGTGAAGGACTGGTCTCACACACCACCTGGTGTCATGCTTCATCATAGACCAGTCCTCGCCCTCTAAAAACTTGGTTTGATAGAGGGCGGGCATACACCTGACGACAGGGATGCACTTCTAAACTAAGTGGGGGCCCTTATAAAGAAAAGTGAGTTTAAAACCCATTCCAGATGTCAAATTAATTTAATATTTACCGGCATCTGTATGGTATTAAAATATATAGTGATCGGTGAACTGGGGATTTTATTGTCCCTTCACCGATATCAGTATGGTCAACATGTTTCTGCCAAGAGGCCCAAAGGGTCCACGGCATTCATCAGGACCTAAATGATAAACTAGAGGGCTCCGCTCTTACCAAGATTATGGTGAGAGGACATCCACAGTGTGGGGTGACATGATCACGACCCACTGAGAAATGGCCTTTATATTTAGCACCCTAAGCTTGGGAATTGGTGACCCATAGGAGGGTGAGGGCGGGAGACCGCTTTTGGTCCAGCGATTCACACTCTTACTGATACGCGATGCAGTCTCCGCTGTTACGCCTATGTCTGTGCTCCTCCTCTCCTCGATGTGGCTCAAACAAACGTGAAAGCTGAGGTATCCCTGGTTAGGAGGTGTAAGAAATTGGATCATTAATTGGAGTGGGTGACTACCCACCTTACGGAACAATCACAACCCTTGTCAGGGTGAACCACAATGGTCAATAAATAAGTCTTAGCTCAAACCCCTGGTAGCTATGGCACAGAGCAGACAGCTGTAACTTTGAGGCAATGTGTAAAGTATTTAAGCAGTACCAAAATAGTAATAAAGTTGAAATGCAAACAATAAACACCACAAACCGAATTAGAAAAAGAAAGTAACATTTAATAAACAAAATTACACCAAAAATGACAAACATCAAATAAGGGGAACCTTATGAATGTTTAAAACAGTAAATAAAAAAAGCACCAAGAAACAGAAAGTGCCAATGATAGTCAATGGTTGCAGTAGGCCGGGACCTATAGAGTCAGACACACCAACCAGGTTCATCCTGGTCAAAGTTCTTACCTTATGACTTTAGTCTTTTAAGTCCCAATCCACCATAGGAGGAAACTTCTAAGGCCCCCCAGGACCTCAGTTGATGCACTTAGAGACTCACAGGGTGTCAGGCCAAAGCCAAACAGCAGGGTCCAGTTCTGGCTCTGTACCTTTAACAGGAGGTCAACCTTATGATCCTGTAGTCCACTTCTTTGTCCTGTGTACAAGAGAGACCAGGTCCCGTCCATGCAGGGCTCTTCTGAGGTAACAGACAGCAGATTCAGTCCTCTTATGATCTTCCTCAGGGCCAGGAGTGTTCTGAAGTGGGTGCCTGGAGGTGCCATATTTATGCCTGGCACAAGCTAGTTTGGGCGAATGACTCCTGGGCTTGCCCTAACCAATGGGGTAAAAGTTCCCAGGGCCAAATCTACCCACTTTGGGCATTTTCAAGATGTCAGAAGGCTCCGTCCACACTAAACTTGGGCTCTGAGGGCTGTGTGTGTGTGTGTGTGTGTGTGTGTGTGTGTGTGTGTGTGTGTGTATGTCTGTGGAGTATACTATGGTAATCCTAGTCTTCTCCCACATCTAACACTAAAGTCCAGTTTGGGGAAGTCACTGTATCCACAATAAACCTAGTGAAAGACGTCTTGTAAGGCAAAAGCTGAGTTTTCCAGCAACTAGACAGTGCATTTGCAAGAAGCGTCTTGCAGCACCCTATTCTTGCCCTTTGAGGTGCACCCCAAGTTTTATATATTAAACCCCAGCAGATTTGTCAATCAAGATTTGGCACTCCAATAGAATTTGACACTGTAATGTCCAAACGGATGCTCACAGCCTCCACCATGCTTATTCTATGAGAGTCAAAGTGGTAATCTCTGCCCATTCAGGTCAGCCTACTGCTTGCTCTGAGGAGGCAGTTCACCTCTTCACACCTTTTCACACATATTCAAATGCTAATTACTGGCTGGCAGAAGTGGGGGAGCAAATGCAAATGGGCCTCAATAGGCTTTAGGCATAGAAAAGGTAACTGTCTAAACGTATATTGTCCTTAATGTCTATCCAAAATCCGACTTTACCATTGAATTGGATTGTATTAACTGTTAAAAATTGCTGTTTAATTATTTTTCCAGCTGTTTCCTAACCATAATTAGCATTATTAAATATAATAATGTAACCCGTGCTTTTCTATTGAACAGTAAGCCTTGTATAGTGAAAACAGCTTCTGGGGCTTTTTCACTGTGAGGACATGTTTAAAATTAAGTTCCTACATGTCTTAATTTTAAATACCATTCACCCTGCATTACTGCCAATAAGGTTTAGAAGGGATAACATATAAATATTTCAAACTAAGGCTTTTGACCTGTCAAAAGGGGTTATTTCGACAGGTCGCATTTGCAGCTTAAAACTGCAACAGCCAGGACACAAATGGTAGGCCTGCAGTCATGTTTTCACTGTTACTGCAGTTGGTCGCACAATGGGTGCTGCAGTTCACTAGTGACATTTAACTAAGAGGCCCAGGGTACAGTGTGTACCTTATAGTAGAGACTTGGAGGTAATTTAAATATGCCAGTTAGGAGTATGCTAATTTCACCATATTAAGAGGGGGAGCACAGTCACTGTATCACTGGTTAGCAGGGGTAAAGCACACAGAGTTCTAGAGACAGCAAAAACATAGGGCCCGGCATAAGATAAAAAATCGAGTGACCCTGCAGAAAGGGCACATTTTTTACAGGAGGCTTGGTAAGAACTCAGATATCCCAGGTGAGGAGGCACGGTGATGACTCAGATGTCCCAGGTGAGGAAGTTCAGTGACTGGTCAGATATCCCAGGTGAGGTGGGTTGGAGATAGCTCATATGTCCCAGGTGAGGAAGCTCAAGGACATGCTTGTAGTCCAAGCCACGAGTTACTACAATGACTGCCTGCAGGACAGTGCTACTAGCTAGTGGGTGAGCAACTAGGGTAGGAGTAGCAGATGGATTAGGTCAGGTGCCTCCAACCAGTCGATCAGTAGCTCGCAGACCCCTTCAGAGTAGCTCACAGCCTTGAGTTCACTTTTAGGTCGAGCCTAGACAGCGCTTGTGCTGTCTCTTCAAGACATGTTGTATATATTTTGTGGGCTTACAGTCTGCCCGTTGCTTTTTGTTTTTTTATTTCAGTGTCCTTTAAAAATCCTTGCTTCCAAGTGGTTTATCCTTCCTATTTTTCCCACCTTTATGTCAGTTCTTCACTCCCACAGAGCAGCGTCCCAGTACCTGTAGCTTTCCACTTGTGTGCATTTAGGCTTTCTCCTGCGCACTATTTTTTTTCTTTTTGTTTCTGCATGTGTTTTAGGAAGGTACATTTTCTTCCTCTGTTCTGTTGTTGCGAGGTGTCTCCGGCGGCATGGGAAGGCTCTCCATTCGACAGCTGCTCCCCCTGCCTTGTGTTTTTGAGCGTGCAAACGAATAAAAACAAGTCTGTAAACCTTGTTATCTCGTTTTAATTTTTATTAGCTAATTTACATACTGAAAGTCCCAAGGACTCTGAAACCTCTGAAGCACATAGATCATCGGGCCCTGCTGTTCTACTTCCTTTGACACAGCCCACTCTTCGCTGCACTTCCCAGGGGCAGAGACTGGTGCTAGCTCTGGTGCCGACATCCAGGCAAGCAGCTTCCCTGCAGCATGCCCGTCTGGTCTCTCTGGGGTAAACTTGCGCACACAGTCAAATCTGTAGAAAGTGCTGACACTGCTCACCCCTCCCTGATGGGAAACATATCAGTACATTGTTTGACTTCTCCCAAACTCCGATACTGCATGGTCCCACTTCGGCACACACAGAGTACCACTTTTTAGCTTAGTGTGTACCAAGCAAGACATCAAAACGCGTTACAGTCAAAAGGGTTTATTTTGCAGTTTTTGCACTTGTGCAGTCAGGCTGCAGTGGTAGGCCTGAGCCCATATTTGCACTGCCACTGCAGTGAATGGCACAACAAGTGATCCAGTCCACTAGTGGCATTTAACTTCCAGGCCCTTGGTACACTTAGTACCATATATTAGGCACTTATAGGCAAGTTAAATATGCCAATTAGGAGTATACCAATTCAGCCATGTTTAAAGGGGGAACACAGGCACTTAACTACTGATTAGCAGGGGCAAAGTGCACAGAGTTCTAAAGCCAGCATAAATATAGGGTGCACCAAAAGGTGAAAATCCGGGGTGACCACGCAGAAAAGGTTTTGTCCAAAGCCCAAACAGACGTCATTAAACAAAGATTAATTGTAGAACGATTGTTGCTGGTGATAGAGATGCAGGACAGTCTTTTACTATGTTGTTGTCAACCTAAAACCGCCATCTCTCAAAGACGTTTAACAATCACAAAAACCTTCGACTTGCTTTGATGGATTTGTCAGCTGGTCCAGTGAACAGCAAACAATTAAAAAATACCGCCGGATTGTGTTGTACACCCATTATGAAAATGTGAATAAATGAAAGGAAGACAGAATGAGATAGTGAGCAGAAATGTGTATAAATGGCACAAACATTGTAATTTGTTTTGCATTTTTCTTTTTTAAGTGCAAACTCCCCCCGAAGGTATTGGAGTGCTCTACGTGTGCACCAGTTACATTACAAAAGGTCAGATTCTTTTGTTTTTTTAGGCACGGATGTGCAGCTGATACCGAGACTCGAACCTGGTTCCCCAGTTCAGTGGATTCTGTTGCCTTATTTGGAAATACAGTGGAAAAGCTAGGGAGTGTGTACTCAGCAGGGATGCTGACAGGTTTACTGAACTGGTTCCAGTTCATCTGATAATCTGTTCTTGCCTTATCAGTGTTTTCGTGTCCTGGTGCCTATAGCATGTCAGCCTGACCTACAGTTGTTACAGCCCTGAAAGAGATGGCAAACACTGCTGCTTTTCACAGTCCACTGTTACCAGAAGGCACAATACAGTGTGTGATTTGTGTCCTGGCTTTCTAGCCACAGACACAACACATGCTGTGACATTCAGGTTCAACTGTATAATAAGAAAAGCAAACCTGCAAGTCCCAGAAAAGGCCCTCGTGTAGAGCGGCCTCCTTATCCTTTGATGAAATCATCTATATAATAATGATTTTACGCTCCAATAGACATGTGGATGTAGCACTTTGCATTCAAAATTGGAGAATGTTTTCAGAAAATTCAGTTTCTCCATCAATTTGTCTGGCATTATGACTAGGAATGCCTATGTTTGTTTTCCATGCAGTGATGCTGTATTGCTAACCTTCTAAGTCAGTCAGACATGGTACATGTGCTGTAATCTGCTGAACCCACATACATTGATTTGTCAGGGCTAGCAGAGAGTATGACACATGACATGCGGCTACTTGGCTGTCCTACAATGCCCAGCCTCTAGTATGGACAGGATTAACAGCCTTGCAGAACTGGTTGTCACATTTTCTCAAGTCAATTCATGGTCTTGCTACGTGCAAACTAATACCATAAAATGTATGCATCTTAAAAATAAGATATCAAAATGTAAGTATTGTGCATTTTCTTTCAGCAAACCTTGTTTGGTTGGTTTGTAGCAGATTTTCCTTTCAGTCTTTCTGGTGACCTGAAACCTTTATGTTTTTCTTACCACAAGAGTCAAGATATCTGGGTTTAATCCATCGTTCTTTTGCTCACTTCGCCACCTCAGCTTGGACCCAGCCATATGCAAATCAGTCTAGACCCAGCTCCTCATGGGAACAGTCCAGCCGGAAATGCTAGGCCAGGTCCTCTCTGGACCGGAAACAAGCATCTCAGCACTGGGTTTGAAGTATCACCCTCATCAGCCAGGCTAGCTTAAATCCAGTGGCAGAGCGAGCTTGGGACCCACCTCTGGGCAAACCCTTGGCCACTTCGGGCGAACAAAGCAAACACAAGGAGATGATGGACGGAGCACTGAAACTTTTCAATCACTCACCCCCAGTCAAGAGATCTGGGTTAAATCCTCCTTCTTTGCTCACTATGCACCTCAGTGCCTAGCCTCATGAAGCACACACAATGTAAATCAACAAAACATTCTAGACAAATAGTACAATAAACACAAGAGATTTCTTGTCTTGTTTTGTGTTGTTTTATTTTCTTCGTTAGACCTTCTTTTAGCCAACACGTGTTTTGTCGTCTCTGGGAAGTACCCCTATGACTTCATCTGATTGGCTTCAGCGATCAAACTTCCTGCAGGTGTGAACAGGCCAGCACGGGAGTTCACCTGTTCCTAGTGCCTTATACAGCACTACTATCATAAATCCACGCTTGTTTGAGCCACACGTTACATATATGCTAATACCAATTCCACCATTGCTATATGATATTATGACA
The DNA here is from genome assembly GCA_963921515.1 of Calotriton arnoldi. Classification (NCBI taxonomy): domain Eukaryota; kingdom Metazoa; phylum Chordata; class Amphibia; order Caudata; family Salamandridae; genus Calotriton; species Calotriton arnoldi. The sequence continues at coordinate 952,305 of CAWUFW010002197.1, forward strand.
GAATATATATATATATATGGAGGGTCACAGTCCATGTTATTTGCATTTTACATTTCTCAAAGCACCATCAAACGTGACGTGTGTCTGGATTAACCTTCCATGATGGAGACCCATGCACATGTCTCTTTACCTGTTCAGCAGAATCTGATCACAGATTCTCACAATGTTGGAACTGTAACATGCCAATAATTAGGAGACTCAAGGCATGCTTTCTTGCTACAGAGAAGGCGACGGAACACCTGTCTTGTGTGAGTTCCTTGTGTAAGCACGTGAGTACATCACCTATCTCATGTGTCATGCATAGTGAATGTGAACCAAACCTCTATCTTTCCTTATATCCCAATCATCATTGTGGCAGGGCTTCTGTCTATGGTGATGACTGATGATGAGACATTCTATGGGCAACCCGTGATGCGTAACCACATACTAAAGAATAGTTATACTAATTATTTTGATTTGCTTCAGCGATCAAACCTGTAGTTGAAAAGGAGTATATAGAATAATGGGTTTCTGGGTTAGGTTAAACATTGACCAGAGAGTAAATATAAAATACAAAATTGATTTGGTTATCATCACAAGCTACCTCCTGCAGGTGTGAACAGGCCAGCGCGGGAGTTCACCCGTTCCTAGTGCCTCATACAGCACTACTATCATAAATCCACGTTTGTTTGAGCCACACGCTATATATATGGTGTCCGTCAGGAAAATTATTTTCTCCCTGTACGAAATCAAACCAGGGGATGCTTAGAATCCTGGCATTAAAAAATGGTGTTAAATTAAACGGTATGCAATCACATCTGATATGTAATGCCACTTACCTAATATTGTGAAATCAATAGGATCTGCAGGGGTTCCTGTGCAGTAGTGGCAGCTTCTATTTCTAACACAGGTGTATTCGAAATACCACAAGTATTTGGTATATTTAACTTGTCATCGGGATGTAGTCCCTGCGAAACAAAGATGGCAAGTGCCATGTCAGAGTCAAGAGATCTGAGTTGAATCCATCATCGTTCTTTAGCTCACTTTGCCATCCCAGTTCAGTCCCAGCCATATGAAAATCAGCCTGGACCCTGCTCCTTTTGGGAACAGTCCAGCCCGAACTGCCAAGCCAGGTCTTCCCTGAACCGGAAACAAGCATCCTGGGACCGGTTTCGGGGCATCACCCCTCATCAGCCAGGCTAGCTTGAGTCCAGAGGCACAGCGAGCAAGGGACCCACATCTGGGCATACCCGGCGCACTTAGCACAGTAGGCACCTACTATAGCAGGAGAAAGATACTGCTGTCTCACCCGAAGCACCTTCTAAAGTAGGTACCAGAATAGGCAGCTCTTATTATCAACACTGCTTATCAGTGGGCTCGTGTTTTCTAAATAAAATAATGATAATCTGAACAGTTTAGGAGAAACCGTACAATAATGCTGGTGACCTTTTTGCCACAACAAGTTGTTGAATAAACAACAATTACATGAATGTTGGAAGGTGCATTAATTGCTTGTGAAATCTGCCAATTGACTGAGAAACCCCAGCATTTGTTTTAATTCACTCAGCAACTTTAGGGTCACGCGCTCCGTTGATGACACCCATTTTGAACCGGATGCGCTTTGGACGCTGAGCGTGGTATGCACAATGGAGGTCATGTCCTTCTTTTCTTGGGTACTTGGGAGTGAGGGACGTGTTGATGCTGGTGTGCCAGTCTTGTGGTTGTCATGTGGCTGCGTCATGTCATCATCACAACGGTCATGCCAAGAGAACATATCATGTGACCCCGTCTTGAATGCACTTTTTATATTCTGAAGCGCGAACTATGGAGACAACGCATAGCAGAGATGGCAATTATTGTAGGTGGGGGGTATCTTAAGTTGATAGTAAGGACACTTCTTGAAACGCAGTAACGTGTCCTTGTACTTTCCACCAGCCTGCTTGTGCCACCGTCACTCTTAGACAGCATGTCACATCGTCTCAACCCTTCCTTCTTTCCTTCTCCGAATACAGAGGAGGTTGTGTGTTCTTTTCCTTATAGGTTGGAAGGCTTGGGTACCAGTGTGGTATAATAAACAAGGAATAATAATTTAGCAGAGGGTCACCTCTATTTATGCCATGTAGCCCCTAAGGCAGGGTGCATGTTATTTAAAAGTAGGAAATGTAGAAACTGAATGTTAACATGGCCTTACCGTGACCAGCGCCCAAAAACTATTTTTCATTGTGACAGGTATAGCTCTCCTATGTAGAAACGTAGAAAAAAGTCTCTTTTCCGTATTAATTATTAACAATCTGATTTCACCATTGAATTGGATTTGAATAACTACTAAAAACAAATGTTTAATTATTTTTCTAGCTAGTCCCATTCCCGAGATACAGCATTAGAATTTAATATTGCTTCCCAGTGTTTCATTATGGGCAAGCCAAGCTTCTTACGGGTAAAATAGCTTTTGGGTGCTGGTCACTGCACTTTCACCTTGCACATGCACCCTGCCTTGTGCGATACAAGGCCTTCTTAGGGCTGACTTATTAATATTTAAAAGGTACGTTTTGGCCTCTCAAAAGGGTTTATTTTGCAGTTTTTCTACTGTTACAGTCAGGCTACAATGGCAGGCCTGAGTCTATGTTTGCACTGCCACAGCAGCGGATGGCACAACAAGTTATACAGTCCACTAGTGGCATTTAACTTCCAGGCCGTGGGTACACTTAGTACCATATATTAGGCACTTATAGGCAAGTTAAATATGCCAAATAGGAGTATGCCAATTCAGCCATGTTTAAAGGGGGAACACAGGCCCGTTACTACTGATTAGCAGGGGCAAAGTGCACAGAGTTCTAAAGCCAGCATAAATATAGGGTGCACCAAAAGGTGAAAATCCGGGGTGACCACGCAGAAAAGGTTTTGCCCAAACAGACGTCATTAAACAAAGCATAATTGTAGAACAATTGTTGCTGGTGATAGAGATGCAGGACAGGTAAAGAGAACTACATTTATTCTCTACACCGGACGGCCCCTTTAATGAAAAGGCACACCCCCATAAGGCAAAACCCTTCCTTATCTTTTCACGAGGCAATGTCTGCAGAGCTCTGTGTGCCTATTAATAATGGGAAACAGCATTTACAAAGCAGCCTTAGCCACGTAGTGCCTTCATAACGCGGTCTTTACATTGACACGCCTTTACCACTGCATTCCTTTACCACACAAGTCTTTACAACGACTTGCCGTAGGGAAGCGGCGTTGGACTTCGAAGTCCAACGCTTTCCTACTGTTGCGCAGACTGGAGTTGGAATAGTAATTTATACCTCTCCAAAGTCCAGCGCTTTCCCCTAAGGCAAAGGGGTTGTGCGTTGTCAAGACTTGCGTGGTAAAAGAATGCAGTGGTAAAGAAGCGTTGTTGTAAAAACCACATTGTAAAACCATGCGTTGTAATGGCTTGCATGGTTCAGTCATACAACCATCAACACACTCAAGGGGCAGTCTGTACTAACCTTAACTTCCATTCATTTTCCTCATTCAGCAGTGATGCTGTTGCCTGTTGGTCATTCCCTGCTCAATGAAATAAACCTGTCCGCAGACTCAGGGATTCTAGCGCATGTTGTTAGCCAAGTAGGCTGCACCCAGAGAAACGCAGCGTGGATTCTGCAGGAACCGTGCAAACACCAGGCCATGAACATTGCTAGAATGTACTGGGTCAAAAAATTATATTGCAAGAATCAACTGTGACTGAAGTATTACATTTCGCCTTTTCCAGAACGTGCATGTAATTTTATTGAAATCTGCCAGCAAGATTGAAGTCGGAATCTAGGATTGGGAAAGAAAATGGAATTAACAGCTCTCAACACTGAAATCGCAACCAAAATGTATGAAAATGCATGTTTCCCATAGCAATGAAGGTGACTAGTACACTCACAATAAGCAGTGCTTAATTATTCCTGACTACCCTGTGCTCAGGCAGTTAACAGCTGCTGTGGGCCTAGCTGGAAGTGCCTTGCAGCAATAAGCCTTTCAGCATCGGCCTCCTTATTTTCACCCAGGGTGAGAAATAAACATGCTGACTGCCTGCCTGTTTTTAGGTTGAAGCCTACCAGACACATTCAGAAAGCTTCTCTGGGGATGCATTACACCCATTACTTAATATTGGCATTGTGGTTTGTAACTCACATTTTCTGGCTTTCTATTTGCTGGCTTTATTTGTTTTAGGCTGTCCAGGGTGAGTTTGTCCCTCCCAAGGAGCGAAGCCTTTTAACACCAACTGCCCTTGTATTCTTCCACCAGTGCATCTTTCTGTAAACAGGCCTGTAAATCTTGTTCTTATCTTGTCACATTTCTTGTGTATTCAAAGACAGAGGTCAAATGTCAGGCTCTGTCTTCTGAGGTAGCTTGGTGTTTACTTTTCTTTCTCTGACTTTAAAGTGAGAGGATTTATGTGACAATCTTGCTGAACGGGGGTAGCAAAGTCTTTTGTTCTAGCACACAACATTTAAAAGAACTAAGTATTTCAGAATATATCAGAATTAGAAACGCACAAAGCAAATGTTTTGTTAATTCTAAAGTGTATTGCAAACAAATATTTTAATATGATCAAAACAAATCAATACATTAAGTGATGCCATTTCCACACATTAATGTTTGTGCGCTATATAGGTTTATTTGTAAAACTGTAAGTTTGTGCAAATGTAATGGTAATTTCAAATGAAAATGTGTTGTCTGTAATGGCAGTGCACTACCACATCACCTAAACTCTTCTGTATGCCACTCCATTCTGCTCTGCACCACTCCACACCATTGCACTCTACTCTGCACCACTCCACTTTACACTACTCCATGCCACTGCACTCTACTCTGCACAACTCCACGCCACTGTAGTCTACTCTACAAAGTGCACTCTATGCCACGACACTGCACCACTGCACTATGGGCCATTGCACTCTACTTTACTCTGCACCACTCCACTCTACACCACTGCACTCTACACCACTTCACACCTCTCTACTCTGCTCTGCACCACTCTACTCTATGCCAGTGCACTCTATGCCACAATACTCTGCACCACTGCACTCTTCGCCTCTGCACTCTACACCACTCCAGTCTAAGCCACTCCATCTACTCTGCACAACTCCACTCTAAGCCACTCCACACCACTCTGCAACGCTGAACTCTATGCCACTGCAGTCTGTGCCAACATACACTCTACGTCAATGTACTCTACTCTGTAACAATCAACTCTACGCTCCTGCACTCTACGCCACTCTACTCTGCACCAGTGCACTCTAGCCACTGCATTCTACACCACTTTACCCATTGCCACTACACTCTGCACCACTCTACTCTATGCCACTGCACTCTAACCTGCACCACATCACTCTACGCTACTTCACTCCACTCTGAAACAATCTACTCTGCGCCATTGAACTCTACAACAGTGCACGCTACGACGCTCTACACCATTCCACTCTAGACCAGTTCACTCTACATCACTGCATTCTACACCACTGCACTCTATGCCACTGTCTCTACTCTGCTCCTCTGTACTCTATGCCAATGCACTCTATGCCAATGCACTCTACGCCACTCTACACCACTAAGCCCTGCGACACTCTACTCTGCAACACTGCACTCTTTGCTACTGAACTCTATGCCACTTTACTTTGCACTACTACACTCTATGCCTATGCACTCGATGCCACTCTACTCTGCATCACTGCACTCTAGACCTTTGCACTCTGCATAACTCAACTCTGCACCACTGCGCTCTACATCACTCCTCTCTGCATCACTACACGCCACAGCACTCTCTGCCACTCTACTCTAAGCCACTGTACTCCACTGCACTCCATGCCACTGTACTCTACACCACTGCACTTTATGCCACTCTACCCTGCACCAATCCACTCTGCACCACAGCACTCTACTATGCACCACTCTAATCTATACCACTACATTCTATGATGCTGCATTGTGCGCCACTGAATTCCATGCTGCTGCACTGTTCTCCACTGCACTCTATGTCACTATACTCTCTAACACTCTACGCCAATGCACTCTACACCAGTCCACTCTGCGCCACTCCACACCACTGCACTCTACTCTGCAGCATACTACTCTATGTCACTGCACTCAACTCTGCACCACTCTAATCTACTAAATGTCTTCAAAAACAATTTCTCTTGGATGACTTTATATCCTTAATCACATCATACACTCATTCACTTATGCAATGTTCAAATATCCTCAACAAGGTATTAAAACAAGACCCACATTTTTTTTTTAAACAGGACCCAAAAAAAAACAATTAAAAATACATTTCTATATATATCAATGCACATTTATTGAAAAATAATTAAAATCATATAAAGCACAATTCATAACCACAATAATATTCAAAAGTTAAAAATAATCCAATAGTTAATATCCAATTTTCTAAAAAAAACAATCCAACAGATATTAAAACGAGAGACAGGCAGAGTGACAAACATCTAACATGATAAATATGTTAATTCGACTGAATTCATATTGTCCGAGTCTGTAAATTCTGTTATCTTTAGACTCCACAGTTCCTCGAATTTAACAAGAAAAAGAGAAGCGTCGACGCGTTTCGGTGGACAAAATATTGATAAGCCACCTTCTTCAGGACTGACAATTTTTATGTCCCTCTCCAAATTAAAATAATGTAGTATATGCCTGGTTATGAATTGTGCTTTATATGATTTTAATTATTTTTCAATAAATGTGCATTGATATATTGGGTCCTGTTTTAATAACTTGTTGAAAATATTTGAACATTGCATAAGTGAATGAGTGTATGATGTGATTAAGGATATAAAGTCATCCAAGAGAAATTGTTTTTGAAGACATTTATTATATATGGTACCCTGTCTCTTGGAGTGTGGGGCCACTCTCTCTTTTTGAAGCCACTCTAATCTACGCCAGTGCATTCTACGTCAATGCACTGTACACCACTCTACACAACTGCACCGTATGATAATCTACTCTGCAACACTGCACTCTATGCCACTGAAATTTATGCCACTCTACTCTTCACTTCTGCATTCTATGCCACTGCACTCTACACCACTCTACTCTGCATCACTCCACTCTATGCCATTCCACTCTGCAGCACTCCGCTCCATGCCACTGCACTTTATGGCACTACATTCTACTCTGCACCACTCTATGTCACTCTACTCTGCACCAATCTACACTACTGAACTTTGTGCCACTCTACTCTGCACCACTGCACTCTACGCCACTGTACTCTATGCCACTGTACTCTGCACCACTTCACTCTGCACCACTGCACTCTATGCCACTGCACTCTACGATGCTGTATTGTGTGCTGCTGAATTTGATTCCGCTGCACTCTACGCCACTACACTCCTTGTCACTATGCTCTGCAACACTTTACGCCAGTGCACTCTACATCAGTCTACTCTACTCTATGCCACTGCACTATACGCCGCTCTAATGTACGCCACTCTATGCCACTCAACTCTATGCCAATCCAATGCACAACACTCTATGCTACTCCACTCTACAACACTCTCTCCACTCGTCGCCATTTAACTCTACAATGCTCCACGCCACTCTCCTCTACGCCATTAACTTTTATCCATGCTGAACAGCAGCCACGCTGGTGTACAGCATGACTAAAACACATTGGCAAAGCCAATAGCTCTTGCATAGGTGAGACATATTGGCTTTGCCAATGCTTGTTAAAGAAGCACAGGGTCACAATTTTGTTGTTTTTAGTTAAGGGAAGGCTGTGTTTACTTCACACTATTATCATCAGGCTGCAGATAGCAGGGCCTGATAATGAGCAGTGCTCAGTCAGAGTTATGACCCAGGCTGTGGCACAGAGGTGAAGAACTGAGGTATTTAACTCCAAAATAAAAGTCCTTTTCAACTCAATATTGGAAGGAGAACAAAATGATATTGCTTTTAAAGGGGAGAAAATTAAAACGAAAAGTTACTTTAATTATTAAGCTACATCTTCATTTTAATATTCTCCCATTTCAGAGTGTCACATTTACAGAGAGCAGACCTCTTACTCTCAGTGGCCTGTAGACGCCGCGCCATATTCATGACTGAAAAATACAGCCATGTTTGTAAATTGGCAAAATCTTAAGTGAAGAAAAATATTTCTATGGTACATTAAGTCTCAATGTTTTCTCCACTTTCAATTAGACAAACTATGTGGTAATGTTTTATGAAGCATATTTATTCACTTTAAATTCATACCATTTCAACAAATGGCTGTATTTTTTTGTTATAAAAATGGAACCATGTCTACAAGCCACTGGGACCAAGATGCCTGCTGTTTGTAAATGTGACACTTGGAATTGGGAGAAAAAAAAATGTAAATGATGAGTTTTAATGGAATCCATATAAATAGAAAGTAAACTCTTCAGGTTACATTTCTCCCATTTCAGTGTGTCACCTTTACACACAGCACCCATCTTGTTGTTAGTGGCTGGTAGAAACAGTGCCATCTTTTTAACAAAATTACAGCCATTATTTTAAATGCGAGAGAAATTTAGAGTGCAGAAAAATGTCCATATTATGAACATTTTTGCAGAACATTTTTCTGCACTTTTTGTTTCTCCTATTTAAAAAAACAAAACACTATATGTTTGTGTTAGTCATGTAATGGTACCACATACGGTGAAAGGTATGTCCTGTGCCACAAGTACATACAACACAGACTCTCATTCACACATACACATATATCTCATTCATACGAACACAAGCTCATACATCCCCAAAGGCCACGCTCTCACGGACACACATGGCAGCTCTGTGATAGTGCCCCTAGTGAAAGTATTTTGTTCAAACCATAATATCTGGCTCTATGGATTTTAGTCTGAAAGTCAGTGAAGCTGGGAGAGGGGGTGTCTGGTAACAACGTGCAAGCTGTTTGGCCTTCAGTACCTCACGAGTATTTTCACTGATCAGAAGTAGCTCTCACTCCAGAAAAGGTTGGAGACCTCTGGACGAGGTGGAGCGTAGCCTAGGGACAAACTCCATGGAGATATTCTACTTGTACCCCCCCCCGTGTGTTGCATCTCAAGAGCAGATGAGAATGTTTCTGATCTAATTAACGATTTTTGCGTGACCAGTGTTTGGATAGGCCTCGGTGGGCCTCAGCATTCCCTGGAAAGACCCTCTTTTCGACAGACCACCTGGCCCAGCGTTCCAGACCCAGACCACCACTGCTAAGATCTTTCTTTGCTCATGGGTGACATTCCCACACTTCTCTGTGCCTATGTGTGACATTTAAGTCTCTCCACGCTTTAACACTTAGGGCCACATGTATCTACCTTTTTTAAGGTCGCAAACAGCCCGATTTGTAGAATCGGGCTGTTTTGCGACTAAAACAAAAAGCTTTGCCAATGTACCAAACACTATTTTGTAATTCAGTAACCAATTACCGAATCTCAAAATGGGTTAGCGGTTCGCTATTAAGAAGTGGAGTGTTTAGGGCGTCCCTTCCTAATACCAAATCGCATTGGTATGTTTGAATGTTTTGTGACCGAAATGCGGTCGCAAAACATTCACATTTTATCACCTACTTCAAGTAGCTGGTAACACATTCGCAAATGGAAAGGGGTCCCCAATGGAATGAGAATGTATGCAAATACTTTATTTAAGAGCAGGCAGTGGTCCCAAGGACCACTGCCTACTCCTAAAAAATAAAAAGAAAACTTTTCTAAACACAACCCATTTTCCTTTAAGGAAAACGGGCTGCATTTTAGAAAAAAATATTGCTTTATTTAAAAGCAATCATGGCCATGGTGGTTTGCTTACCCCAGCAGGCCACCATCCCCGTGATTTTAGCGATTCCTAGGGGGCGCAAATTGCGACTTACCTCATTAATATTAATGAGGTGGGTCGATTTGTAACACCCAATGAATCGCTATAGGAAACTCTTGGAGTTTCATACATTTGTAATAGCGATTACCTAATTGCGATTCGCTGAAAATCGCAATTAGGTAATCGCTATTACAAATGTTGTTTCATGTGGCTCCTGCTGTACCATTGTTTCTTGACTCGAAGAAAACTCATTTCTGTTTAATATTGCAAAGTGCAGAAATCTGCTAGTCAAGTTTTTCGAAGGATTCCTACTTTTTACTCCGCCCAACTTCTACTAACTTTATATTGTGTGTGAGAATCCTGTAAAACGCCAGATTAACAGTTTTTCTGTCTTTCATCCTTTTTGACAAATTCTTCACCAATTGCATATAGTATTTTCTTGTCGCTGTTTTTAAAAACTTCTCAAATTTGGCCAAGTAATAAACCTCCAACTTCACTCACCCCTCAGAATGACCGGCTTTTAGGAAACAAATGGGCATATGCACAAGCCCCGTGAGCCTCCAGAGCATCACTTTTTTTGACGCTCCGGTGGCATATGCCCTGCAACACATTTACAAAGTGGAGATAAGGCACTTTTTGTGGCTTAACGCCTCTTTGTAAATATGCAACCCTTTCACACAGGTATCTGCTTGAAAGGGGCGTGCAGTGGGTGTTGCTGTGGGAGTTCCACCGCAACACCCATTGCTTTTTGACGCTGCCCCAGATTTACAAGGAGGTGTAAATATGAGGCAGCACCAAAAACGGGCGCCATGCAAGAGCAGGTGTTAGAACGGCGCACGAGGAGAAATACTTTTATCTCTCCTCGTTTTTGCTTTTTCTATGTGTGGTGCATTCAGCAGCGCACATAGAAAGAGCAAACAGCCATTAATGGTTGTTTAGGTGCATGAGGTGTCCCTTCCTGCTCATAAACAATCATTTCCTGCAATGCAGGGGCCATTGCACTATGGTGCAAGGGTGCCTGCATTGGCGCTAGGCAGCTAATTTTAGCGCCAGCACTAGGGGAAACACAGGGGGGCGCTGTATTGTAGTAAATACGGTGCATCCCTGCGTTTTGAAAATGTCAGAGCGCGGCACTGCCAAATTTGGCGCAGCTCCGCACTCCGACATTTTCTAGTAAATATGTCCCAAAGTGGGCTGGTGTTGGGGGGTGAAGAGTGTGTGGACAATACACAGTTGCTCTTCTCCTGGAATAAGAGAAAAGAGGCAAATTGCGCTCATGTAAAATCCTGTCTCACTTCAGTCTTCCACTGGCTAGCAAAAGCGCAACTGAAATGCAATGAGGACCAAACGGATATTCTCCTCTTCCGGGATTTCCCCCCGCAGTTTTTGCTTTCAATCTGGCTGGATGATGCGCCCCTGGTTTGATGACAGGTTTTCATTTGGTGCCCAAATCAAAAGGCTGGTTGGAACCTGCTTCGGGATATTGAGAGCACTGAAGAAATTTCTGCCGCTCTTAACTTTCCATGCTCAGAAAACGGTTATTCAAGCACTTATCACGTCCCGCATTGAGTATGGCAATGCGTTGTACACCGGCCTTCCAGGATATCTTCTAGACAAACTCCAGCCAGCTGCTTGGCTTCTGGCTAATCTCCCTAGGAGGGCGAGCACTGGGCCTCATCTTCGGAATCTCCACTGGCTCCCTATTAGGGAAAGACTGAAGTTCAAGACCTTGGTGCTGGTCCATGCCGCTCTGTACGGCAAAGGTCCTACCTATTTGAGCTCCAGATTCAGCTTCTACAACCCGTCGAGGCAACTGCGATCCTCGAATAAACTTTTGGGTGCGGTAGCATGGAATCAGCTCCCGCTGGAATTACGCTCTGTAAGCAATCCAGGTCTATTTAATAAGTTGAAAACCTGGGGGCATATTTACAAGCCCCTATCACCACAACAACATCACTTTTCATGACGTTGTGTTGGCGATAGGGGCTTCACCTTATTTACAAGGCAGCTTTAAGCCACTTAACGTGGCTTAACGCTGCCTTGTAAATAAGGCATCATTTCACGCTATACTAAGCATGAAAGGGGAGGGCAATGGGTGTTGCGCTGCTCTCGGCATTCGAGAGCTTCTTGGAATCAATACAGATTCCGAAGCTCTCGGAGGCGGAGTTGAAGCCCCGCCCATCTTTTTAATTGGGTAGCGTCATCTTCCATGCAAAACGCTGGCTTCTGATTGTAAAGGAGGCTTCTTAGTCCCTCCTTGTTGCCGCCTTGTCTCCGCCCACCGGGATTGGATCGTTTACTGGCAGCGTGACACTCTCTCCTTCATTAGTCGGTACGCACTTTTTTCTTCACATTCGGCTTTGGCAAACTCAGCCGCGTGTTTATTTTCGCATCGCGCTTTCACTTAAAGTGAAAGCGTGATTTGAAAATAAACACGCGGCTGCCTTGCTGATACCGCGCTTGTTTTACTTGCTAAATAATGGCGGCCGCAAGTCTTATCCCACGCGACTCGGCCAACTCGTTGTTTTTTTATTTACATAATAAATATTGACGCCGCACATCTTGTTTTCTCATCTATTTATTTTCTCGCCTTTTGTCTATGATGTCAGGGCCGCGCTGCTTTGGTTTAATGTTTTGCTTTACCTGTTCCCACTTTTTTTCTTTATTATTGTAACATAAGTATCGGCTTTGATTCATTGCCTCTGTGTGTTTATTTTCGCATCGCGCTTTCACTTAAAGTGAAAGCACGATGCGAAAATAAACACGTGGCTGCTCTTCTGCGGTACCGCGCATGTTTTACTTGCTAAATAATGGCGGCCGCAAGTCTTATCTCACGCGACTCGGACAACTCGTTGTTTTTTTTATGTACATAATAAATATTCACGCCGCACATCTTGTTTTCTCATGTATTTATTTTCTCGCCTTTTGTCTATAATGTCAAGGCGCTGCTTTAGTTTAATGTTTCGCTTTACATGTTCACACTTTTTTCTTTATTATTGTAACATAAGTATCAGCTTTGATTCATTGCCTCTGTCACAGGACCACCCGAACAAAATGATAATGTATCCCTCTGGGACAGGCACAGAGCTTGAGAACCCCAGCACGCAATGACGTGCTGCCCAATGGCACGTCCGGTCACTGAATGTTAGACCCGCCTCTCCCACGGGATTAACAGTTCAAGTGCTTTGGCTACTGAGCATCAAAATTGCTGAAATTCTTCTCAATTCAATTCAATTCAATTAAACTTTATTCGGTGAACATAAAAGTTGACCATAAAAGTATAATATGCAATCCAGTAATTACAATATATTAAAAAAGGAAATACGATAGTCTCAAATTCACGTTAAACAATGGTTTTGCGATAAATAAAAATATTTTTTTAAAAGGCTATCACAGAAGCAATCGTAAATTCATCATCTAAAATTTGTAACGCCAAGAGAGCAGGTCTACATTGTCGCAACCCAATTTTTCTCAATGCAGGGATAATCCATTTCTTTCTCGGGCTAGTATAAAATTTGCAGAAAAACATCACATGTATAGTCGATTGTGCAGAAACATTGTCACATGGGCATTTACATAAAATTTTTGACCAATTGTTCCGATCGGGAAACTTAGGGATCTATATAAAATGTTTAGTCTAAAACGCACAAGCAGAAATCTATCATAATCTCCAGTAACTAAAAGAATGTACGGTTGCATAGTTGGAGTCGCCAAAATTGTGTAATGGGTTTGGACCGTTGTTTTACTCAATTCCGTGCTGGTTCTACATTCACCCAAAAATCGCAAACAACTACTTTTCAATTCTTTCCTGGAGATTTTACGCATAGTGTCAGGATTGTCAAAATATTCTGGGTGGCCGAATTTAACTAAAAACATTTTGATATAACTTAGCCATCTTATATGTTTGGCCCCATCGATCCCCAGGGCATCCTTCAGAATATGGCGATTAAAATCAGTCTCATCGGCGGTCCACACTCTATGCCACAGTAAGATTGGCTGGATCTTAATGATATCCTCTAAATAGGGCATACCCAATTCCATGTGACAAACATGTGTTGAAGTGCTATCTGGCACTGCCAGTAGGAACCTAAAAAACTTTTTTTCTACGACCTGCAATGAGCATACATTAGCATATCATCGTTCATGGTGTTAGTATACAATTTGGAGAAGTGTGCTATCCACTCTGACTCAGTGATTGCTATTTCTACAAATGCTTTATCACACTTCCCCAAGAAAGGCGCATTTACCGCCTTCCAGAAAGCAGAGGAATCATGGTTCTCTGCGGCGTCCCGTAAGTTATGCCATGCTTCTTCTTTCAATGCCAACCTTCTTATTTTTTGGGCCCTCTTATAATCTCTTCTAGCATTTCTGATATTTTCCTTATTTTTCACTGTAACACGAAGGGAATGTTTAAGCCTGGTATAGGCCTTCGTACAATTGGAGTCAAACCAACCTTTTTTATGTTCCACCTTCTTTTTAGTTTCTATAAACAGTATTTCTTTAATATAACTAGAAATACTAGAAAAGCTCTCCAAAATTTCCTGTGGCGATGACCTCTCATCCAAGCAGAGTAAAAGCTTGTCTTTACATTTTGACAGGACCGCACTAGTGATTTCTTCTGGATCCACCTTCGCCCATTTAAGCGCATAGCCATTCTGTCTATTCAGTGTTATGTTCTCCTCATAGAGAGTAGTATCACCTCTCGTATTGATACCCTGGCTATGGACCAGGACGTCAATACTGATGGGAAAATGATCGCTTAATGCGATATCATGTGTTATAAAATCCCTAATGCATGAGGCGTATTTATTTGATGTCAATATGAAGTCTATAGTGGAAAACAATCCTCGTCCATTAAAAGTAGGGCGAAAAGGGACCATGGACGAACATAAGGTATTTGCAAAGCCTAAATCATGTGTAAACAAAATATAATTTAAACAATCCCCTAAAAACGTATGCGGGAAATGGGCAAGTCCACAACCTATTTCATACTGTATACCGCATACCCCTTTATCCATGTGATGACATAGTGGGGAATTAAAATCCCCTCCCCATATGACAAAAACATCCTTAGTTGTATGGGTCTGTAAATTCTGTAGATCACTACCAAGACGTTTCAATGTAACTTCCAACATCCCTGAGGGAACATTATTATAAAAATTCAATAACATAACACGTAATACATGATTAAAATGCAGACTGATGATTTGATAGTACTGATCTGTAACACTTAATTCGACTTTCTCTATATTCAAATAATTAGAAATATATGTACAGAGGCCCCCTTTCGCTCTACCATGTGAGGAAGCCACTGCAGGGGAATGGAAGGTTTTATATCCCCTAATGTGAATAGGTTCTATCACCCATGTTTCCTGCAAAATGAGGATCTCGAATTGGTCTACAAAATCGGTCCACACTTTGGGCCCGATTCTGATGCGGGTTGGAAAAGCTTCCCGACCGATGGCCTGATTCTGATGCAGTTAGGAAGGCCTCCTAACGGCATTTGCTCCTTCCAAATCGGATCGGGAACGTGTCTTCCCGACCGAGGGCCCAATTCTGATGCGGTTAGGAACAAATGTTCCCATTGAAGTCAATGGGAGTTCAACCAAATCGTATCTGGAAACATCCGGATGCATCCTACTCTGCCGGTTGGACTTTCCCGATCCGAGTGGGTCGGAAACCATTTCCCAACCGATTCGGTCGGGAAGCTTTTCCAACCCGCATCAGAATCGGTCCACACTTTGTTTGCCACCTTACTTTTCAGGCCTGCCACATTCCACGACAAAATTGAGCACTTATCTTTTCCACTTTTTCTTCCAGTAAACTCCCCTTGTTCTCCAGTTAGCGCCCCTAACGTATGTGTAACTTGTAAAGAAGACTGCACAGTAGCTACATCAAACTTGTCTGATGCTATATTACCCACAGACCCCACCAGGTTTATCATATCATCATGATGTACTAGGATGTTTATATTAATTCTTCTCAAGCCTTTTCATCGCATGGTTAACTTGAGTGGAAGTGGAGGCTACGCTGATCATACATTCCTTATTAATAAGTTACATATTTTACATTAAAACGGGAGTTGGAAACGGATAGGCCTCATCATGCATTCATTTACAATGTGTATATAAAAAGTAGTGCCGCACTGGCTATGAAAGTTAAAACATAGTTTCTGAACTCCCAAACACGCGGAAGCCGAGGCCTCAATCGCATCTCCATGATTGAGCTACAGATGGGCATGCTACTGAAAGCTCAAGCCAGGCTCGGAGTCCTGAGAGAACCTCCAGCCCATTACGAGCCGAGCTCTCAAGTGGATTCTGCCTGTCACCTTCGCTCCACTCAGGATGTTTAGTTTCGGCCACAGCTCCCAACTCTGAGCCTGTTGCTGCAATGTGCAGCCTGCGAGAGCCAGCTTTAGTCACTGGCCTGTGTTCACCGGCGTATGCCTGGTCATTGGTTCCCACAGTTTGGGATTCTCCCTAGTAAACTGATGTTCTGCCATGCCCGAGCTCCTGTTGAGCAGTCTGCTGCATTTCATTTTATCTTTTAAGATTCATGTCGGCTCTCAGTCGGAAAAGGCTCTGCCGGCCCCCTAGAGGTGGATGGATTCTGCCTGGCACCTTCCCTCTACCCAGGGTGTAGCGTTCCAGGCAGAGCTGCTGACTTTGACCCTGTAGCTGCTTGTGTTTGTAATTAGCAGCCTGGGGGAGCCAGGTTCGAGTGTCGGCGTGGGATCACCACCCTGTGATTCTGGGCAAATCACTTAATCTACCCTGCCTCAAATTATGAATGTGACCTACTCAGGGCTTTAAGTGGGATGAAAAACCTGGGGTGTCACTCAAAGGGCGTGGCCAATGTAATTAAGGGCATGTCTTAAAAACAGTGAGCTAAAAATCTGTGCTTAGCATAGTGTGTCCCCCGACTTCTATTTTGCTGTTTCTGTCATTGCATCCAGATATATGATACAACAAGTAACATCATACCTACAACAAGTCAGGACTATTGGTTTTGTCAATAGTTGTCAGTTGCATAAGATAAATAAGCAGCAACTATGGCTTGTATATAATATTGAAAAAGCTTCCCCTTAAAGCCCTGGTGACACCACGACAATGTTGCTGCTCCAGAGTTTCAAAAAGAGAAGGGAAATCCAGAGAGAAAATGACTCTCTTTAAAGGATTTTCCTTCCCCTACAACGCTCACCTGCCATGGCGTCATGCCGTAACTTCTCCACTAGTGAGAAGCGAGCAGTGTGAGCAGCGCACATCGATGTGCCTGCTGTCACTGCAGTCCGGGAAAAAAAACGGGCCGCCTGTGCCAGGGGACAAAACAGAGCCCAATAGAGACCCGTTTCGAGGCCTCCTTTAACAAGCATTAAAAATGCAATAGGTCTCGCCTTTTATTAAGTTAAAGCCATTTGCTTTGCTAATGGTATTGTATAGCAAAGCAAATGGCTTTAACTTAATCAAAGGCGAGACCTATTGCATTTTTAATGTTTGTTTAAATACGCTGTGCTTGCTCAACTCCTAACCGTCCAGCAGGTACTGCGCCGGGACACTCTTTGGAGTAGCTGTGCGCAATAAAAGTGCCATAAAATAAATAAATGGTCAGTCTTTATTTAGAAGGTTAGCACAGCTCTCTCACACCTACCTGCCGAGTGCACAAACAAAACTAAACTGCACTTGACCTCCTTAAAATGAAGTGTCCATTGGTTTGTGAATCACTGGTACACACAACCCTTCTCTCAGAAAACTGACTTCACACAAAAACTGAAACTCTTCACAGGTGATGCAATGGCTGCCCTGATGACAAGCACTGCAGGACACGCCACATTTTAACAATCAGCCCCTTTCTACACGAGTTGTGTAAAATATATGTTTTGATCTCAGCTCTCCATCTAGTCTTATAACGAAGACCTCTTCATCCGGGACACTGAACCCGGATATTTGTGCTGTGGGTAGTGGAGTGATAGGAGAAAGTCACAAAATTTCCCGTTGTGTAATTCCGTTCAATTTCAGAAAAATTATGAGTACTGCAAATGTGGCATTTAGCACAATTGTTTATTGTAAATTGAGTCCCCACATCCATTTTGGGCGCGAGGATACATTTAGTGCTGAAACGTGGCACAAAATCACACATGAGGTGGACAGGAGACCAGTGGTAGCCGGCATGGCTCGCGGGTGGTGGGGCGGGGGGTGGCGAACTCGCGGGGGGGGGGAGTCGCAAGGGGGGAGTCCAGTGCACAATAAAAAATAATTTAAAACTTTCCTTGCGGCAAGTCTAGCGTCTCTCAGTGGCGGCTGGTGGAATTTGAAACTGGTGCGGCGTATGCAGAACGAATCAACGTATGCGAGGGAGCAAAGCGAGCGATCCCGACGGCAATAAGGGGGGTTCGGGGGGCGTTCTCCCCGTGAAGACATTTTTTAAAAATTGGCATCTTTTTGGTGCGATTTTCAGCACTATTTTTGTGATAAATGGACTAAAAATTCAGTTTTTCTAGGCATTCATAAAAGAAAACCCATACATTATGTTGGACTTGGCCCTTTTTGGCAGGTTCACCCCTGAACTTTTTGCCTGGTCTGTGACCTAGTGTTGGTGGTTTTAGGCCTCTGGGCACTTTCGCACTGTGGTCCAGTGGAAAGTGCGTGCGCGCTCTGTGCGCATTTAGTGAGATGGGCCTGCCCTCCCATAGGAATGCATGGGGGATATGTGTGTCCATGGTAATTCCTGGTGTGAGAGGAGTGCAGGGGCGAGTTTAGTATGTGCGAACTCGTGAGAATAAATGCTGCGCAATGGTGGGCGCAGATTTATTATAACTTGTGTAGAAATGCCACTTCTAGAAGTTGGCATTTATGTGTGCTCTGTGTCTGCCTGCCTGATGTGAATTGCATGTCTGGCTTGTGAGTGACAGGGGCAGGGTGAGTCAGCGCAGTGGTGAATAGGGAGATCTGCATCTAGATGGGAGGGAGGAGTTGCACCTGGGACCTGAATAGGGCTGTGCCTTCCCTCCACAATGCTGGCTCCACCCCCTGTGGTGCGTCTGATGTCCCTAGCCTGTCCTGTGAAAGGAGAGAGGAGCTGAGCAAAACAAAGTGCTCCAAAGCTCCCCCAAACCAGTTGCATCTGGTTTTCCCTAAACCCTACACCTTTAGACAAAGGAAAAGGGTGTATAAAAGAAGGGGCTGTGACCCCATAAAAATGTTCAGTGTTCCTGTTCAGTGCGTGGTTGCTGTTCCTGCTGGGCGTGCTGCTGCTGGGGCCCAGGGGGGCTGCCATGAGGGCTTGCCTCCCTGGGCCCTGCATTGCCCCCTTGATGCCTAAAGGACTCTCTTTTGGGTCCCCTCTGCTGTTCTTGGCATCCCCCAGGACCTCGCTGCATCTTTAGCGCCCTGTGGGCGCTTTACTTTTATTTCCCCAAGAGTGCGTGGGCTTTGCAGCGCTGGGCTGTGATCATTTCCGAGGGAATCCCGACGTGGGGATTCCCTCAGAGTGCGTGGGAAGAGCGGGTGCCCACCCCGCGTTTTGCCTGCTCTTCGCGGGTGCCTACCCCGCTGATGGATTTTTATTGCGAGGGAGCCTACCCCTCATTGCCGAGCAGAGGTTGCCGCCGCGATCCGCGGCCCGCCTGGTTGTGGGCGGGGCCGGACGGAAGCTGGAGAAGAGTGCGGCCGGAAGCTTGGCTGCGTGATGAGGAGGACGGGAGCCTACCCCGCCTCCTCGAGTGCTGAGGAACAAGTCCCGGGTCCCAGGAGGGGGCCCGGGTGAAGGGAGAAGGGAGGACGGGAGCCTACCCCGCCTCCACCGGCACAGCTGTAGAGTCCCGGGTCCCAGGAGGAGGCCCGGGTGAAGAGGTAAATGCGGCCGTAGCCGCCAACGGCAGCGCGGGGCTCCCAGGAGAAAAGGGAAGCCCGCGCCGCGAGAAGTGCTGCCGGTCCCGCCGCCAGAAGAGGAGACGGAGTCCTGCACAGAGAGAGCCTCCCCCGACCCGAGCCGGTGAGTAGGGCTCCGTGGGGGCGACGGCTCTTTAGTATTGTGGTGCTCGGGGGGCACGGAGTCAGAGCGGCCCCGTCTGGCAGCGGGCTGCTCCAACGCTTGGGGCAGTTTTCTTTGGTGCCTGAAAGGGGCCCCAGTGACCTGGGGCCATACCGAGGCACATTGTCGGTGCCTGGGCGGTCCCGCCAGGGAGCGGGCCGCCTCGACGATGGGGGCATGTCTTTAGGGCCATGTGGGGTCCAGAGGGCACAGAGGTGCCGGGCCCCCCTTTTAGGAAAAATGCCACAGCTGCGCCGCACCAGCGCGGGCAGCTGCAACATGAGGGGCATTTGGTTAGAGAGTCCCTGAGGGGGACCGGAGGCACAGAGGTGCCAGGCCTTCACTTTATTTACAGCTGCGCAGCACTTAGTGCCAGCTGCAGCGTTTAGGCCACAGTTCTTTGGGGGCATTAGTGTACTTGAGATAGGAGTGAGATGCACTCCTTGGCCCCTGACTTTCACAGCTGCCCAGCAAGTAGTGGGCAGCTGCTACGTTTAGGTTTGCGCGGTTGCGCACCCTTGACTTTCGCTGCGTTGGCAGCGCGCCCTGACTCTGTGGACATAGGGCATTTGAGCCCCTTTAGAGATGGCCAGTTGGCCAGGGGGACAATTAGGTTTATAGGGCGCCAGGCCCTAATCTGAGTTAGGTGCTAATGTGATTATGGGTGCTAGGAAATGTGATTCCTATATTGTGGTTTACGCACCCTGGGTTATACCTCTAATGTACTGTCATGATTATGAGGTTTTGCATAATATGTTTATGCTTGTGATTTTATTATTACCTAATGCGTTTAGGTTGTGAGTTATTCTCTACTGTGATTTACGCCCCTAGTGTGAGTTATACTTAGGAGGTTAGGGTCTAATGTGTTTAGACTTATGAGAGGATTGCGTAATGTATTTATGCTGGTGAGGTTGGCGCAGAATGTAATTCGCGCCTAATGTGACACTGTGCATAATGTGGTTTATGTTACAGGCTGATGCTAAGTACAGTGGTTACCAGTGATTACTGGTTGTACGTTCATGATGGGTTCTACATTTATTATAAGTTCTACATGTACTAAGTTCGCTTTGTGCTGGTTCTGACAGTGGTCCAGTTGGCCCTGTCAGGTGTAAATAATCCCTTGTAAATATGACCTAGTGCCAGGTGGCACCATGTATATTATGTGAGTACTATTCTAATGTGTTAGGATAATACAAAGGCTATTTTTGATATAACCTTGTGTGGAGTTCCTTTTGTGGTGTTCCTAGTATGTTGTTGCTGTGGGTGTGTTGCGCAAACGCTTTACACATTGCCTCCGGGATAAGCCTGACTGCTCGTGCCAAGCTACCAAGGGGGTGAGCAGGGGTTATCTTTGGCGTGTAACTCCCTTGCCCTGACTAGAGTGGTGGTCTCTGCCTGGCTTTGGCGCAAGCCTTAGCCAACCAGAGATCCCATTTCTAACATTGGTTGTCAGCGGTGGGGATTAGGACTTGCGTTTGCGCAATACCACAGCGACAACTGGCTGCATTACAAAACTCTGCATTTTAGATAGTCACATGGAAAGGGATTATTGCTTCTGAGTTTGTTTTAAGTGTCATTTCTTTTTGAAATGTGTTTCTTGTGCACTATGAGTTGGGTGTCCTGCCAAGGACAGAAACCAGAGAATCTGGAGGAGAGACTGCCCTTGAGCCATTGCGCTGGTTCTTGGGTTGGCCTACAGTGGGGACTTAATTGGTATGGTCACTAGCTCGGGAGGGTAGATTATCCCCTAAGTGCAGTGTGAGTTTTCTGGATTCCCCAGTAAGGGTGGGATCCAGTGGTGGCAGCAGAAGTGTGTCCAGGTGGATGAATTCCCCGTCCCGTTCCCAGAGTATGGTACCTGGTGCTCAGTAAGAGGGGTGCAGGTTGAGATTCAGGGGCAGTAGATACTGTCTCACCGGTCTGGGGGGTGTGTGTGGATAAATGGTGTGTTGCACTGGACGAGTGAGTGTGAGTTCTCTGAAATAAGGAGCTTGCTGAATACTTGGGTGTGAGTTCTCTGAAATAAGGAGCTTGCTGAATACTTGGGTGTGAGTTCTCTGAAATAAGGAGCTTGCTGAATACTTGGGTGTGAGTTCTCTGAAATAAGGAACTTGCATTGGGGAGTAACCTTGAGGGATGGTGCAGGTGTCTCCCAACCCGTGTGGCGGAGATGGTTCAGAGGAACCCAACTAGGAACCGTTATAGTGAGGAGGTTGCAAGGCCTCACATCATGTCCTGCGAGGAAGGTGTGAGACTGGGCCGTATTCCGAGCCTCAATCTCAAGTCTCCGGTACTGGATGGTTCTTAGAAGGAACACCAGGAAAGGAACCTAGTCTGTCCTGTTGGACTGTTCTGTATGGGGGACCTCCCCGTGGTAGGTGAGCTGGAAGTAATTCCAAAAGGAGTGGCTGAGGTGTCTTCCAGCCCAGAGTGGTGGAGGAGGTTCAGTGTAGCCCAGCTAGGTCCCGGTGCAGGGGCTCACATCTTGTCTCAAGAGGAGAAAGAGTGAGTGGTTCTGTCCCAAGGTGCCCGAAACCCAGTCTCAGGACCTGGATTGTTTCTTAAAGGGAACATCAGGTTGGGGGCCTAGGCTGTACTTGTAGGCCATTTGAGGAGGATCTTCTAGTCTCTAGAGGACGTGGAGCGTCTGTAACCAGAGCTCCAGCAGTCCTGGTGCTAGGCAGCACCGCTCCTAAGTGGAGGGTGCAGAAGTCCTGATTGAGGGGTGAGAGGGGGAGAGGTTCCCCAGTGGAAAAACCAGTGGGTCAGGGGCCAGCCAGAAGGGCTGAGTCGCCAATGAATGACCATGGTGACGCCACTTCTGTCCTGGGGGATCTGCACGCACTGTCAGATGGACAGGAGGTCGTGAGATCTGCGCCAGGCAGACTGTCCCACGACACATTAGTTATGTGTCACCCTCGAGGGGGGGCATGCGTGCTCCCCGTCAAGTCCTGGTTCGCCGGGCATCTGACCCAAGAGGTACGGCCCTGGGTTGGGGAGCCAGTAGCCGGTGTTTCCGGATCTGGACGGCAGGGCGACTGTAATCAGTGTCCTGGCCGGTTTTGCCTTCTAGGGGGTACCACTCCAGTTGGGAGGGTATCGGACTCTGGAAGGGGGTGCAGAGGGAGGGAGTCCTCGCCTCTGACCCCGGTGCAGCCGGTGAATTTATTTCCCAGGTGGTAGACCAGTGATGGGGAGAGGTCCTGAACTGGTGGGAGGGTTGTGTTCTGGAGGGTGCTTTTCCTGGGAGAGTGCGCGACCCCAGAAATAGAGGTAGGGGGAGGAGATGCTTCGCCCGTGACCTCTGGTCAGCCTGAGGGTGCGGACCCTAGGTTGAAGGATCAGTGGTAGTTTGGAACTACACTGAGAGGGAGAGTGGAGAATGGCTATTGGATGCCAGGGGTTACTGCCCCCACTCTGTGGATTGGCAAGGACCAGTGGTATCTGGGTGGCCTAGGGCCTGGTCCTGGCCGTGGACAACTAAGGAGTACCGGTGGGGTAGCCTAGTTGGTCCTGAGTTTTTTTTTTCTCTCTTTTTTTTTCTCTCTCTTAGATGGATTCCAGGGGTTCCAAGTGGCGTAGAACCGGAGGGTGTCCCTGCAGTGCGGGCCCGCGTCCGTGTTCTATCGCCCCAAGCAGGGAAGCCCATCACGGTGGTGATTGGTCTGCCCTGCGTTTTGGCTGGAAGGGGGTTGTGTTGGACTTGGCCCTTTTTGGCAGGTTCACCCCTGAACTTTTTGCCTGGTCTGTGACCTAGTGTTGGTGGTTTTAGGCCTCTGGGCACTTTCGCACTGTGGTCCAGTGGAAAGTGCGTGCGCGCTCTGTGCGCATTTAGTGAGATGGGCCTGCCCTCCCATAGGAATGCATGGGGGATATGTGTGTCCATGGTAATTCCTGGTGTGAGAGGAGTGCAGGGGCGAGTTTAGTATGTGCGAACTCGTGAGAATAAATGCTGCGCAATGGTGGGCGCAGATTTATTATAACTTGTGTAGAAATGCCACTTCTAGAAGTTGGCATTTATGTGTGCTCTGTGTCTGCCTGCCTGATGTGAATTGCATGTCTGGCTTGTGAGTGACAGGGGCAGGGTGAGTCAGCGCAGTGGTGAATAGGGAGATCTGCATCTAGATGGGAGGGAGGAGTTGCACCTGGGACCTGAATAGGGCTGTGCCTTCCCTCCACAATGCTGGCTCCACCCCCTATGGTGCGTCTGATGTCCCTAGCCTGTCCTGTGAAAGGAGAGAGGAGCTGAGCAAAACAAAGTGCTCCAAAGCTCCCCCCAAACCAGTTGCATCTGGTTTTCCCTAAACCCTACACCTTTAGACAAAGGAAAAGGGTGTATAAAAGAAGGGGCTGTGACCCCATAAAAATGTTCAGGGTTCCTGTTCAGTGCGTGGTTGCTGTTCCTGCTGGGGCGTGCTGCTGCTGGGGCCCAGGGGGGGCTGCCATGAGGGCTTGCCTCCCTGGGCCCTGCATTGCCCCCTTGATGCCTAAAGGACTCTCTTTTGGGTCCCCTCTGCTGTTCTTGGCATCCCCCAGGACCTCGCTGCATCTTTAGCGCCCTGTGGGCGCTTTACTTTTATTTCCCCAAGAGTGCGTGGGCTTTGCAGCGCTGGGCTGCGATCATTTCCGAGGGAATCCCGACGTGGGGATTCCCTCAGAGTGCGTGGGAAGAGCGGGTGCCCACCCCGCGTTTTGCCTGCTCTTCGCGGGTGCCTACCCCGCTGATGGATTTTTATTGCGAGGGAGCCTACCCCTCATTGCCGAGCAGAGGTTGCCGCCGCGATCCGCGGCCCGCCTGGTTGTGGGCGGGGCCGGACGGACGGAAGCTGGAGAAGAGTGCGGCCGGAAGCTTGGCTGCGTGATGAGGAGGACGGGAGCCTACCCCGCCTCCTCGAGTGCTGAGGAACAAGTCCCGGGTCCCAGGAGGGGGCCCGGGTGAAGGGAGAAGGGAGGACGGGAGCCTACCCCGCCTCCACCGGCACAGCTGTAGAGTCCCGGGTCCCAGGAGGAGGCCCGGGTGAAGAGGTAAATGCGGCCGTAGCCGCCAACGGCAGCGCGGGCTCCCAGGAGAAAAGGGAAGCCCCGCGCCGCGAGAGAAGTGCTGCCGGTCCCGCCGCCAGAAGAGGAGACGGAGTCCTGCACAGAGAGAGCCTCCCCCGACCCGAGCCGGTGAGTAGGGCTCCGTGGGGGCGACGGCTCTTTAGTATTGTGGTGCTCGGGGGGCACGGAGTCAGAGCGGCCCCGTCTGGCAGCGGGCCGCTCCAACGCTTGGGGCAGTTTTCTTTGGTGCCTGAAAGGGGCCCCAGTGACCTGGGGCCATACCGAGGCACATTGTCGGTGCCTGGGCGGTCCCGCCAGGGAGCGGGCCGCCTCAACGATGGGGGCATGTCTTTAGGGCCATGTGGGGTCCAGAGGGCACAGAGGTGCCGGGCCCCCCCTTTTAGGAAAATGCCACAGCTGCGCCGCACCAGCGCGGGCAGCTGCAACATGAGGGGCATTTGGTTAGAGAGTCCCTGAGGGGGACCGGAGGCACAGAGGTGCCAGGCCTTCACTTTATTTACAGCTGCGCAGCACTTAGTGCCAGCTGCAGCGTTTAGGCCACAGTTCTTTGGGGGCATTAGTGTACTTGAGATAGGAGTGAGATGCACTCCTTGGCCCCTGACTTTCACAGCTGCCCAGCAAGTAGTGGGCAGCTGCTACGTTTAGGTTTGCGCGGTTGCGCACCCTTGACTTTCGCTGCGTTGGCAGCGCGCCCTGACTCTGTGGACATAGGGCATTTGAGCCCCTTTAGAGATGGCCAGTTGGCCAGGGGGACAATTAGGTTTATAGGGCGCCAGGCCCTAATCTGAGTTAGGTGCTAATGTGATTATGGGTGCTAGGAAATGTGATTCCTATATTGTGGTTTACGCACCCTGGGTTATACCTCTAATGTACTGTCATGATTATGAGGTTTTGCATAATATGTTTATGCTTGTGATTTTATTATTACCTAATGCGTTTAGGTTGTGAGTTATTCTCTACTGTGATTTACGCCCCTAGTGTGAGTTATACTTAGGAGGTTAGGGTCTAATGTGTTTAGACTTATGAGAGGATTGCGTAATGTATTTATGCTGGTGAGGTTGGCGCAGAATGTAATTCGCGCCTAATGTGACACTGTGCATAATGTGGTTTATGTTACAGGCTGATGCTAAGTACAGTGGTTACCAGTGATTACTGGTTGTACGTTCATGATGGGTTCTACATTTATTATAAGTTCTACATGTACTAAGTTCGCTTTGTGCTGGTTCTGACAGTGGTCCAGTTGGCCCTGTCAGGTGTAAATAATCCCTTGTAAATATGACCTAGTGCCAGGTGGCACCATGTATATTATGTGAGTACTATTCTAATGTGTTAGGATAATACAAAGGCTATTTTTGATATAACCTTGTGTGGAGTTCCTTTTTGTGGTGTGCCTAGTATGTTGTTGCTGTGGGTGTGTTGCGCAAACGCTTTACACATTGCCTCCGGGATAAGCCTGACTGCTCGTGCCAAGCTACCAAGGGGGTGAGCAGGGGTTATCTTTGGCGTGTAACTCCCTTGCCCTGACTAGAGTGGTGGTCTCTGCCTGGCTTTGGCGCAAGCCTTAGCCAACCAGAGATCCCATTTCTAACACATTATTTCAGAGAATTTCTGGGTTGCCAAGCAAGTCTGACTTCTGAAGAGGGCTAGGGTACTAAGCAAGACTGCTTTGGCTCTACCCTTTCCAATAGAAAACACTAGTTAGCGATGTGAACAAGTTCAATGGACAAATCTGGGGTCTAGGGAGAGTCCCTCTCCTGAGAAAGAAATTTAAAAAAGATTGGCAAATGGTGCATTTTAAAGCAAATGAATGCAGCGATAAAGCAAGGCTTATTAAGCAGTGGGAATGTATTCTTGAAATATTAAAGAAGTTTAGCTAGAGAGACGGTTGCAGGGAGAGAGGATACAGTGAGGGAGAATGCATTGGTAGAGAGGATGCACAGATGGAGGATGCAGGGTTAGAGAAAGCACAGATGGAGGGTGCAGGGATAGAGGACACACGGAGGAAGAATGCATTGGTAGAGGATGCACAGATGGAGGCTGCAGGATTAGAGAATACCCAGAAGGAGGGTAAAGACAGGATTCACGGACAGAGGATGGGTAGCAGAGGATCACAGGGTGCGAGGAGGGGGTGCAGTTGCAGGAAACACGCTGAGCGGATGCACGAAGTGGGATGGCGAGGCTAGCTGGCTGGAGGCGCTCAATGCTTTGCTCTTGTTCACTGGTAGGCATCAGCCCTCGCCCCTTACCCCCGCAGCACCCAGAGGCACCTAACTGCCCCTGACAGATGTTACTCATTCATTCCTCGCAGCCTGTGCGTGTCTGCTGGCCACCAGCTTGGATCGCGGCCAAGGAGCAGGATGAAGAGGCGCTAAAAGTCAATCCATGTTTTTGGCATCAGTGTTAACTAGCGCGTGGTCTGAGGCTGTACAGCTGCCTTTGGGGTCTTCCATTTGCAAAAACAGCATTGGTGGCATGGCGTGAGTGGCAGCTGGGATCAAAGACCCCCAGCATGGAACAGGATGACCCCTGTTGTTCATGTTCATGCCACACACAGAGCTTCCCTGCTTCATTATCTAGGGCTGCGATCTGCTGCCCTGACATCGCATTCCTCTGAGCATTAGCCCACCCCTCCTTAACCCTGGAGCAGATGAGACCCTGGAGCAGCTGAGCAGCGAGCGGCTGCCTCTGGGAGGGTGGAGGGGGGAGAGTGGCATCGGACCAGCCCACGCTACGAGCCTGCTGGCACCCAGCGCTTCGACTAATGACTTCTAACACCAATACACACTTCAGTGCTGCTCATTCCCTGGCAGCGAGAGGATGAATTGCTGCATCGGCCCTGCATCCATCGGACCAGCCCACGCTACGAGCCTGCTGTCACCCAGCGCTTCGACTAATCACTTCTAACACCAGTACACACTTCAATGCTGCTCATTCCCTGGCAGCGAGGGGATGAAATGCTGCATCGGCCCTGCATCCATCGGACCAGCCCACGCTACGAGCCTGCTGGCACCCAGCGCTTCGACTAATGACTTCTAACACCAGTACACACTTCAATGCTGCTCATTCCTTGGCAGCGAGGGATGAAATGCTGCATCGGCCCTGCATCCATCGGACCAGCCCACGCTACGAGCCTGCTGTCACCCAGCGCTTCGACTAATCACTTCTAACACCAGTACACACTTCAATGCTGCTCATTCCCTGGCAGCGAGGGGATGAAATGCTGCATCGGCCCTGCATCCATCGGACCAGCCCACGCTACGAGCCTGCTGTCACCCAGCGCTTCGACTAATCACTTCTAACACCAGTACACACTTCAATGCTGCTCATTCCCTGGCAGCGAGGGGATGAAATGCTGCATCGGCCCTGCATCCATCGGACCAGCCCACGCTACGAGCCTGCTGTCACCCAGCGCTTCGACTAATGACTTCTAACACCAATACACACTTCAATGCTGCTCATTCCCTGGCAGCGAGGGGATGAAATGCTGCATCGGCCCTGCATCCATCGGACCAGCCCACGCTACGAGCCTGCTGTCACCCAGCGCTTCGACTAATGACTTCTAACACCAATACACACTTCAATGCTGCTCATTCCCTGGCAGCGAGGGATGAAATGCTGCATCGGCCCTGCATCCATCGGACCAGCCCACGCTACGAGCCTGCTGTCACCCAGCGCTTCGACTAATGACTTCTAACACCAGTACACAGTGACCGCAGAACATTTTGGAAACACCTAGAGATTTACACATTTTGGCAAACGTACGCCTAGTGTTCCGCTTACTGTTTCTAATTTCTTGCAACCTTCTCCCCTTTCCGTGCACCGTCCCGTGGTTGCCATAGCGATTGGTAAAAACAAATACATTCAAAAAAATGGTTTCGCGACTGATGTCACTCATATGCTTCCGTTTGCTCTGGCAGAAGCTTTAAAAAACACATCACTCAGCACAGCTACCCCCAGCTAAGAGAGGCCCTGGAAGCTGTACTGAAGGCAGGGAAGTGTACCACCATGCACATAGTGAGAGCAGTATGGTCAGGGACTACCGACAATCCCCCTCCCTGTCCTGCGCATTACCACAGTTAAACAATTAAAGCAATTGGACATGAGAGGAGTTTTCTTTGGAAGGCGGGGGTCTCGCGACCCCCGGCCGTATTTATTAAAACATGAAAACAAATTAAAATTTGAAATAAACAATATTTACACAAGCATTTTTATATGCAGAAAATTAGACATTAGGTTACAATCAATGTAGACAGGTATCAATGGCTAACCTTAACAAATGTCTAATACAGCGTGTTTCCTAACCGAATCTAACATCATACTTATTACTTTTCTGCATATCCTAGTTTTGGGCCTACGGCAAGGTCGCTAACCGGTGTCAAATCCTTATTAACCAGCTACGCCCTCACGTATGAGTGCGCATGCGCAGAGGGCCCGTTTACCGAGAGGGTACTTCCCCCTCCCGGTTACCCCCGTACGCTCCATGAACTCCATTACCCAAAAGGGGGCCCTTGCACTCTGCGCAGTTTAATGACGTCATCGTGCACGTGCGGGGTGGCTAACCAGCCCAAAGAAAGCGTGACTCCCCTCCCCGCACCCATCCAACCAAGCGGATGTACCGCCCCTGGAGTTCTGGGAGAGACCACTTGCCCCTCCCCTGGGCGACCCCATTCAAGAATGGTGACGCCCCTAAGGACCTTAAATTGACTGCTCACCGATCATGACCTTACCGCCTGACCAAGGACTATCAATAAATACGACAATTATGTTACCTGCAAACGGGAAAAAGGCCTAAGGACAAAGTTTACACAAAACCTTACTGTGCAACCATAGCTTGATACTACAGCCTGTAAACGGGAAAAAAGGCCTAAGGAAAAAACTCACACCAACTCACAACTACAGTGAAAACGAACCGAAAATGATACAATCAACATACAAACGCAAGAGTCTGCTTCAGGGGCTGGTGGGTGGGAAAGATTATTCTGCGCCTTGACGAGGCGCGGGGGCAAGCCTGGGGAGTGCGGGAACAAGAGGGCGCCTCCCGCGCTCCCCGGCCTTTTAACCTCTCTGGGGGCAGACCAGTTACAACTGGTCCGCCCACTCTGGCTCCCCTCCTTGACCCGGAAGCAATTAGATTGCTTCCGGGTCAATGCAGGAGCCAGCACCAATCGGCGGTGGGCGCGCCCGCCGCGTCATCAAGACGCGGCGGAGGGGCACGCCCCACCACCGAGAGTGCAGGGGGAGGAGGGGGCCGGCGCCCCGCCATACGTGCGGGGGGGCCGAGCGGCCCCCCCTTTCCTCTCTTCCCGCATGTACCTGGGGCAGGCTGTCCTATGCACTGTGACTGCGCAGGGGCTCTCGGACTCCCGCTTTCACCATACGGAAGCTCTCGCGCTTTCAGCAAATGCGTGATTTACTACATCAATGGATTCATTCAATCTTCTCAGGTCAATACAAAAAGGAGACCGGAAGCGATTCGAGCGTAAAACGGACTTTTCAAAGGTGCATATACAAAATGCACTTTAAAGCGGGCATAAGACGCGGCGCCATTACAAGTAGAAGCTTCACATTATTGAACACCCCTTTAACTGGATGTGCAGTCTGCTGCCCTCAAAATTCTTCAAAGCAGCGCCTAAGGATGCTGCATTAGGACACACGAGAATAGTGCGCACTCACATTCACACGCTAACACAAGTCTAGTGAACGCCCCATGCACTGACCATAAATCCGCCAAACATACCTCTCTCTTGAACATATACATGTCACTTGACCGAGCGCCTTGTAAGCAACTTTCATTTGAACGTATATGCATTAAACGTACGTATACGCAATGAACTTAGTGTTCGAAGTGTTCTAGCCACTCAACATCAGACGCGGGGGGGACTTGTGGGGGGTTGTGCCGGGGGCCCGGGGATTTTTTAAATAAAAGAGAAAATCCTACCTGAGGAGGTCCGCCGTCCGCGCCGCCTCGGGTCCGACTCCGTTTGGCCCTACAGCCCTCTCAGCCAATCCTGGCGCTGCTGGCAGCGCCAGGATTGGCTTAAGGCACGGTTACCTCTCGCCCGCCTGCCCATTAGGAGACCGAGGTTTGAGCCTTTGCTCAACCCTCGCTCTCCTAATGGGCATGCGCAAGCCAGTGCACACACAAGTGCGCATGACTGGGCACGGCGCGAAATTCGGTGCCCTTCCCCACTCATGCGCACTTGTGCTGCAGTGCTGCCTGCTGCCCCTGGTCCCTCTGACAATCATGTCAGTCAACATGACGCAGGACCGCCCACCCCTTCAGACTCTGAAGGGGTGGGCGGTCCGACGTCATGCTGACTGACATGATTGTCAGTTCTCCCTCGGCTCTTTGAACTTAAGTAAACTGATTCAGTTTACTTAGGTTCAAAGACGCTGAGGGAGCTGCGGGCGGGGGGCTACGCCCCAACGCCCCAATGGACGCACCGCCCCTGGCGTCTCTGCTCCAACTTCTGCTCACCTCGTCTTCAAACAGGGAGTACAGCCAGGCCCCACTGACCAATCACAATGCTGCAATGCAGCATTGTAATTGCAAAGCACCAAGGCTCCTCTGACTAATTGCAATGCTGCAATACAGCGTTGTGATTGGTCTGAGTGCCGTGACACGGTGCTCTGCCTGGGGCTGGAGGGGTGGGCATGTTCTCCATGCAGGCTGTAATGCAGCCTGTATGGAGAACAGGGAAATTGCGCATGACTGGTTTGTGCGGCCCGAGAGCGCCGACCAAACAGTCACTGCACACTTAGGAGTGAGCATACCACTCCTCCCCTGCCCTGCTCCCAGAGCACAGCAGCCCGCCTGCCCGCAAAACAGCATGAAGAATAAAGTGATAATAACGCAAAGCTATTATAATTTTATGTTTCGTGCTTTGCACTGCTCAAAAGCAGTGGGGCGATGCTCCTCCGCCATAGCAAAGGAGCCGCCACTGCAGGAGACAGGGTGGCGTTTGTTTACGTTGCTCCCGCGCTTTCATCATAAGATTGTTCCACAAACGGACAGAAAATTATGTGACGTTGATTTAATGGCATATTTTCGGACATTTCGCATAAACGTGAAATGCAGGAAATGATTCAAGGGCAGGCCAGTGTGTCAAGAAGTTTGCCTGGGCCTGCATAAAGTGGGCTCAGTGGCTACCATGTATGGAATACTCGTCCAGTAACACATGCAGCTAGTTCCAGAGAGGGAAGCTTCTGGCCTTGTAGAGCTTTGTATTCAAGCAAATGTGGTTTGTCACAAGCAAGTGTATAGCACTAAGGAGTCGCCCTGTTTCTTCAGAGGGCTGCTCGGCTCCTGGATGTCCTGAGGTCCCATGTGGCGTATCCACAGCGAGGCGCAGCTGAAAACGCCACACAATATTGCTGAAGTTTAACATGTCAGCGTGCTTACAAACAGCATTAACATGTGAAAGTCACCCAATGCAGCCATGAATCTCTTCATTATGTCACAGATCCCTTTTCCTGCGGGATCCCTTCATATTGTGACCGTAACAAGTAATTTCTGGGTCATGCAGAAGTCCAAAGAAGCCACCCTCTGCCCAGTGTGCACAGTCTGTAAAATGAACACACACAGAACAGGAAGTGATGGTTCTGTAAGATAAGGATTTTCACTGTTAAAAATATCCATGTGAATATGTGTGGGACTATTTTTAGCAAACACAAGGAGATGATGGACGGAGCGCTGAAACTTTTCAGACACTCACCCCAAGTCACAGATCCGGGTTAATCGTTCATTCTTTAGCTCACTTCACCACCCCAGTTCAGACCCACCCATATGCAAATCAGTCTTGACCATGTTCCTCATTGGAACAGTCCAGCCTGAACTGCCAAGCAAGGTCTATCCTGGACCGGAAACAAGCATCCTGGGACCAGTTTCAGGATAACACCCCTCATCAGCCAGGCTATCTGGAATCCAGTGGGTAAGTGAGCAAGGGACCCACGTCTGGGCATACCCTGCCAACTTAGGGCAGCTGAAAAGTTTCAGTGCTCCGTCCATTATCTCCTTGTGTTTCCTTTGTTCAAGCTAGCCTGGCTGTTGAGGGGTGTAACCCCGAAACCAGTCCTAAGATGCTTGTTTCCGGTCCAGGGAAAGACCCGGCTTGGCATTTCGGGCTGGACTGTTCTGTCGTGTAGTTCCTAATAATACATAGGATCTGGGCATTTAGACAACATGAGCTAAGGGATTGGTGTCCAGACTGATTCCAGACATCCCCAAAGGATATGTTAACCTTTAGACCAGCTAGCTCACAGTGCCACTATAAGCCCCCTAACCTTACCAAGGAGCAAATAGTTTCTGGCAACTATCGAACATGACAACCCTTGATCCTTCAGGAATTGTGGAAACAGTGCAGTACCTTTCGCTCAGTAAATAGTGCTCACTTAGTCTCAGAGAGATACGCAGAATAAACAATGGGGACGTTTTCAATAAGCATTTATTGAACTAGCGTCATTCTACTTTAAAACATGTTTGCTGCGACAATCATTAGACAGAAACAGATATATAAGATTACAAGCACCGACAGAGTAAATATAAGGTAGAATTCTACCATGGTGCTAAAACAGTAGATATATGCTGGCATATCGATACACGGCAGAAATCAAGTGTGCTCCTACGATGTAACCCCCTATCTAAGTGTACCTAAGTGTACCTAGCATGTATGTGGGTGTAAAGTCAAGAATCCCCCTAGGAAAGAGCCAACCCCATCACCTGATGGGAGAGAAAGAAGGACCCCGTCTTGGTGTCGAGTTGGACACCCGCAAGGGATGTCAGACCACTGCGGGCTGGAGTTTCTGCGTGCAGGGACTTCAGCGTCTCGTGTCAGCATGGAAGCTTCTCCTCTGGTTGCCCAGTGAAGATGTTGTTCTTTTATATCCGAAAAGTACCCTCAGGGGTTCCACCTAGATTTGTAATGGTACTGTGGGTCTGTCATTCAAGGATGACGATAGCGGTGACTCTTGTACAGAGTCAGAAGATGGTAATCCTGCTGTGCACGTCCTAGGCAGGGGATTAAGATATGATACTAAGAATCCTCTGCATAATAAATAAGGCGAGTCTTCGAAGAAAACCACACACATTTATTCAGCACGTAACTGGGTAAAAGGTCAGCGCCAGAACCTTTAGGTAGAGCAAGGTAGGATGAATGTAGGCAAAAGGTGGTGCAGCCACCTAGACCAATATTGGGGTACACTGGGGCTCCTAACACCCACTCCTCATCCGAAGGACAATAATACTAACTAATGCAAAACATGCCTATTTAAAAAGCATAAAAACATTTCTAAAATATGAGTATAAAAACATTTAAAAACATAGTATTTGTTAAAAACAATGCAAAAGTTAGAAAAGCTCTAAAAGTCCTCTAAATAGTCAATATACTGTGAGACCAACTGAGCACATCGAAAGCCAAGTGCTCAGTGAGAGCAGGAGAGAAAAACAAAAGTGTTTTCGAAATCCAATTTGGCTTGTTTTGGAAAAAGGTCGAATTGTTCCCATCACAGGGAGAGCCAAATGTTTATGTGTCCTGTGTGGGATATGCGACATTACTGTCGCTTGCATCCGCAGACGACGGTCCCTGTAACACCTCTTGTATCAGGTCAATGGAGCAAAGGTAATCATCTTCACTTCCCGCAGCAGCCGCTGAGGAAACACTTGAAGCCTGTGTGCTAGTTAAAGAGCCGGTGTCTGTTCCGACAGGAGCTGAAGCATCCCGTAGAGGCTCTAAGAATGCCGTCATCAACATTGGAATACGCTGGGGGACACTGTAACACGTGGGCCTTTAAGGGGTCCAATTGTACATCAACATCCGGAGGCGCAACCGATGGAAGGGTTAGACTTATGTCTAACACACATTTGTATCCGCAGAAGAGGCAGCGGAGCACAGGCAAGATGCAGTCGACCCAGACTGATCTGAACGAAAGGAACCAATGCTTACTTATCTCCCGAAGCCGAGGTGCACCCAGATGGAGTACCATGCACTCACAGCAACGTCGCACCAGGAGTGCTTTTTCCATCTCTTTGGAAACTGGCCCGTCCATTGCGTAGCAGCAAAATTAAACAAGGATACCCACTGCAAGTAGTAGAACCAGCGGAAGCCCTCCAAAAACGCGTCCCAATATGGAGTGTATGAATGATGGAATAACTCCGAAGATTATCTGAAAGGTGCTCAATTGTCCAGAATCTATGCTCTTAAATAGGTGCACCATCCCACTCATATCAGACATGTTAAAGATACGATGTACCTTTTCTCCGAAATAGAGCAGGAAGTTTGTTCGGACTAGCACCTGTATCTCAGCCAAAGACCTTGCAACCTGGAGATCAAAAGTCTCTCGGGCTGAGGTTATGGCCACATCCTTCTGTAGCAGCATGGCTTTCAGTCTGCTCAGAGAATCAAACCATATAAGGGAAACATCCAATGAAGGTCATAGCATAGCCTCCCTAACTGTGTGGGTCGGTGGAAACAATACTTGCATACAACAAGTAACCCTGGAACTTACTTTGACCATATATGCGATGCCCGGAACAATCCCACAACAACCTTGATCATTCAACATCAAATAACTCCCATTCGAGAGTAGTTTGAACACCTGATGAATCACAGGAGCTGGGGATCCTTTCAAGTGACACGATGGGTTTGCAACCGAAGCATTACAGGCTCCGTGAAGCAAAATATCCTGACAAATCAGAGAACCACTTAAAGAATTCTCACAGTCTGAACTGCTGAGAAAGACTTCAGTGTCCCAACTCCTGCATCTAAATCTGTACGCTAATTCCCAAAATGTACCCCTCTTCCAACGCTTCTACCTGCATACCTGGTGATCCTGTAGACAGTACTGAAAGTGGAATATCATGACTGGCAGTGCAATATGGCAAACACAAGGAGATGATGGACGGAGCGCTGAAACTTTTCAGACACGCTCCCCCAGTCACAGATCTGGGTTGAATCCATCATTGTTCTTTAGCTCACTTCACCACGTCAGTTCAGACCCAGCTAAATGAAAATCAGTCTTGACCCTGTGCCTCATGGGAACAGTCCAGCCCGAACTGCCAAGCCATGTCTTCCCTGGACCGGAAACAAGCATCCTAGGACCGGTTTCGGGGTAACACCCCTCATCAGCCAGTCTAGAGTGAATCCAGTGGCAAAGTGAGCAAAGGACCCACGTCTGGGCATACCCTGCCAACTTAGTGCGAACAAAGCAAACACAAGGAGATGATGGACTGAGCACTGAAACTTTTCAGACACTCACCCCCAGTCAGAGATCTGGGTTGAATCCATTATCGTTCTTCAGCTCGCTTCTCCACCCAGTTCAGACCCAGCCATGTGCAAATCAGTCTTGACCCTGTGCCTCATGGGAACAGTCCAGCCCGAACTGCCAAGCCATGTCTTACCTGACCCGGAAACAAGCATCCTGGGACCGGTTTCATGGTAACACCCCTCATCAGCCAGGCTAGCTTGAATCCAGTGACACAGTGAGCAAGGGACCCACGTCTGGACATACCCTGCCAACTTAGGGTGAACAAAGCAAACACAAGGAGATGAATGATGGACGGAGCGCTGAAACTTTTCAGACACTCACCACAAGTCACAGATCTGGGTTGAATCCATTTTAGTTCTTTAGCTCACTTTGCCGCCCCAGTTCAGACCCAGCCATATGCAAATCAGTCTTGACCCTATTCCTCATCGGAATAGTCCAGCCCGAACTGCCGAGCCAGATCTTTCCTGGACCGGAAACAAGCATCCTGGGACTAGTTTCAGGGTAACACCCCTCTTCAGCCAGGCTAGCTTGAATCCAGTGGCAAAGTGAGCAAGGGGCCCAAGTCTGGGCACACCCTGCCAACTTAGGGTGAATAAAGCAAACACAAGGAGATGATGGACAGAGCGCTGAAACTTTTCAGACACTCTCCCCCAGTCACAGATCTGGGTTTAATCCATCATCGTTCTTTAGCTCACTTCGCCACCCCAGTTCAGACCCAGCCTGCTTGCTTCCGGTCCAGGGAAGACTTGCCCGGCAGTTCGAGCTGGACTGTTCCCATGAGGCACAGGGTCAAGACTTATTTGGTCAAGTGCAATGCAGACGGTAATTTCCTAAAATAAATAGCAGCAGCTATTCACTGATCCTGTTCCTTGCCACCAGTCGTGTGTGCTCACAAAGCACTGTGTCCTTTAGATGTCAGCATTGCTGGCACATTAGACACCACAATCTGCTGCTTGCACAGATCTCACAAGGAGTCATGGTTGATTGTTCATTGAAAGTGCAGCGTCAAAACTGCCATGGTGAGTCGAGATCTTTTGCTTTTTGTATTGCAGCATTTATATAACTTTTACTACGCCTCTGTGTGGCACTGAAGCGCTTGCATACAAGAGCAGCAAGCAACACCTTGCACGGTGTGTGGTTGGAAGGGTGTTGCCTTTGATTTTCGATAATATGCGGGAAGGGATTCCATGTCTTGCGTGATGACCACCGAGGTGCGGTTATCGGGTTTTGCGATGCAGCACATAGAAGTGTGTTGGATGGTGGTAGCTTTGAGCAGCTCTGCGGGTCCCTTCATGGTATTTCTCTTGATCATAATCTGCTTAGCTGGTTTCTGCACAAGGTTGCACAATCAGTCCCGGCAAATGTATTGTTTTCTATACTTTCCACAAGGGCTTTTAGGTCAGCATCCTTTAGACAATAGCTTGCTTTGCTCTAGAATTATTCTACATTTAAAATCAATCGTCAAATGGTGTGGCACTTCTGGGAAACTAGCACTGGAAAAAGCATTTGAAAATGGATACAAAAGAAGATAAGCAATCCATGTGAGATCTCACCTGAGACAGCACA
The DNA here is from genome assembly GCA_963921515.1 of Calotriton arnoldi. Taxonomy (NCBI): domain Eukaryota; kingdom Metazoa; phylum Chordata; class Amphibia; order Caudata; family Salamandridae; genus Calotriton; species Calotriton arnoldi. The sequence goes on from CAWUFW010002197.1 coordinate 990,012, forward strand.
TGCGCTGCATGCACTGTCGCTTGCAACAGGTATTGTATACAACCAGGGGCTTGCAGCTTGTCCAATGCCTACCATTCGTTGGCTTCTTGGTAATGCTTATTTGCTGTCTCTTAATTGGCCAACGGGCACCTGCTTCACTTCTTTCGACTGGAGCATGCACCAAGGACTGATTGCTGCCCTTCCACTGATTGTGATTGAGGTCCTTGTCCATCTTGGTTTTTCCCTCCCGCCCCCATCTATGTTCTTAAGTGTCCATATTTCTCCCGCCCTTTCGTCGCCCATGTTGCTTCTTCCCAGTCCCACCCCTTGCCCGTGTTGTTTCTTTCCCTCTCTCCCACCACCCTCCTGTTGTCTGTGTTACCCGCCCACCACCCGCCATGACGAAATAAAGTGCTATGACGTGTCTTTGCACTTTTTTCCCATTGCCCTTTACCTCCCACCCTCCCTCGCATTGTCAATGTTGCATATTCCTTCACACCTTCCATCCCGTTATCCAGGTTGCCCACCCGACATAAGAAAAAATGGCTATGATGCTGTAAACACTAGCATAGCACTTTTTCAAAAATAGTTTTTAGCCATGCTGGCTACAGCATAGTTAAAAGACATTGACAAAGCCAAAGGTTCTGGCATAGGTGAGAGCTATTGGTTTGCCAGTGCCTGTTTCAGTCTTGCTTAACAGCGCCATTCTCTGCACCGCGTAGCTTTTCAATTCTTTAAAATAAACGTAGGGAGGCCTTTGGATAAACCCAGAGGAGTATTCACCTCATGCAATTGGCTCTTTGGTGCATCATTCCGTGTTCTAGGAAATGCTTCAATTGAAATACGTGAGGGACTATTTTAGATCTGAAAATTACTCTTGGACATCGGATAGTTTGTCACATTCGATTCAATATCTTCTATGTGCATTCTATATAGAAAAAAGCCTTTTTGCTATATTTTTCCCAGCAGTGGCCAAGCCAATAGGGCAAACTATAATATGATAACCCACATTTGTGCATGCATGCCACATAAATAGCTTATGTGAATTGTTGTGTTTACATGGGTTGGCAAATTAAAGTCAGACCTATTGGCATTGGATTTGCCAATGCTTGTTGTCTGTGGCATCTATTTTTCACATGCTTTCATCTGGTTTTGTCAATGCTCTTTTTTTAAGGTGAAGTGAATAAACAAGCTATAACCTTTTGTCTGTTAGGAGTCACAGCTGTTCATCTCTATGACTAAAGGGCACGTGTTGTGGTGATTCCTAAAGGAGTGCTTTGAGCATCAGTGTTAAACTGGCCGTTGCTGCAACGGGGACACTCCTCAGGAGTCCAAGATCAATCAGTAGTTACTGGTTCAAATAGTAACAAGGGGAGCCTTTTACCTCCTGGGGCTGGCCTTACTATCGAGCCCAAAACTGAACACCAAGTGCACCCCTTCAGCACTTCACCACAATGATACACTGCTGCACCCTATCTTTGATAGCCTTTGGTAGGCGGTGCCCACTTCCTCTGGGTGGTGTCACTCTTGTTGTCCCACACCGCCCTCTAAGGGAGGCCGGGATGACTGTGCTGCGGCAGGACCACCACTGTTGCCCTCCTCAGCCTCTGCGTGCAGGTGTGTACATCCAGTTGGCAAAGGCAGGACTGCACAAACACAGATGTGGGGAAGCCACACTCCACTTGGGTGGATCTTCTCTTGGGGGGTCTTCTTCAGGCCCAAACACAAGCCCAATATCCAAATTAAGCAAATACCCCCACCCTACTGGGTTGTATTAATGATCAAGGCAGAAATATGAGTGATCACCAAAAGTGATTAGTGATCTTGATATAGTGTTCACTGATTTCATGTGTCAACCATAGACCTTGGTTGCAGTTCTTCTTGGCACTATGTAGTCTACGCTCTTTTATCTAGTCTGTCTTCAGTACTTCACGCAGGACCACACCGTCCATGGATGGTAGCCTCGCTGGATCCATCAGGGGAGACGTCCAGAGTTCCTACATGCAGGCACAGACCAATTCAGCAAGCAATCTCCCTCAGGGGGACACTGCAGGGTGAATCAGGCTCCCAAGGTCTCACCAAAAGTGTAGACCCTTCATTGGCTGCAGCTAGTTCATTTCTCCTTGTCGCGGCTCCTTTTCATCCTTTTCTGAGACGCTGTTCCTTTGTGCAGGAATACCTCAAGCACCCCTCCTCAGTCCGCTCCTGACCTCAAGGTCGTCTCAGAGTAGCTCTTCCTGGCAGATTTCAGCACATCAAGGTTCTTGTTTCCAAACTGGGCAAAGGTGAGTAGGTCAGCACCCCTACCCTGGAGCACAGAACAGCTTCTTGTCCCCAACAGGCGGTGGGATGTTGTGCACTTCACTTACTGATGAAAAATCTTCACACAATGACTGGTGATTCTTGCCCCACAACTAAATCACCTTCACGTGGCTTTTTGTGTATTGCACGTGTCCCTCTCTAGGACCGGCTTCAGGCAGGTCCTCACTTTTGAATACTCCTCCCAGACTGGTCCAGCCGCAGTTTTTGTCTCAGTGTCAGCGGGGAGGGGTTAGGCTCAGAGCTCATTGTAATGATGGTCAGCACATTCTTGAGTTAGATAATAAGTCCAACTTTATTTAAGATACATCACTTACCTTAGCCTCCTGTCTTAAGCCTCCTCTTCTCATCAACCTCTCTCCATCACGTTCTTAATGGAACCCTCTTTCAGCAGTGTTCAAGCAACAAGCAGACCTACCTGCTTAGTCTCAATGGAATTTGTAATCTTAATTTCCGGCCACCTAGAGTATACATCCATTACCACAATGATGTATTTGTCAACACTGGAAACCTTGATAGGGCCCAAAATGTCAATAGACACCTCCTCCCAAGCTTCTTTGGGAAGTTTCCTTATGTTCATGGGCTGCACTCTGGGTTGCAGTACTGTGTCACTTTTCCCACACCCCAAACATTCTCTCACAGTTCTTTCAATGAGAGTGTCCATCCGTGGCCACCAGTACATTTGTCTCAATATCTCCATAGTCTTAGAAATGCCAGGATTGCCACCATGAGCAAAACTCAATCAACTGTTCTCTCAAACTGCCTGCTGGAATCCGGCTGGTCCCACAAACAACAATCCGTTCTTGTACGCAAGTTCACTTTTTCACTCTTAGAAATGCTTTCAAAGATTCCTCTACACTCAAATCCTTTCTCCAGCCTTCTTTGACACCTTCAATAACTGCTTGAAGCATCTCATCACCCTACAGTTCTTTAGCCCACTCGCCCCATTGATAACACTATCTCTGATGAGACATACCGCATAATCATCAAACTCGCTTGACTCTTCCTCATCATCTAACTTTCCTGTGGAGTCCTTATTAATTAGGCACGAACAACAATCAGCCAAATTGCTTTTCATGCAAGGCACATAATCAACATGAAACTTAAATTCCTGCAGAGCAACAACCCATTTCTGTATTCTGGAAGAGATGTTGTCCAGACCCTTTTTGCCGAAAATCTCTTTAAGAGGTTTATGGTCAGTCTTAACTTGGAACTCACAACCCCAAACAAATGTTCTCAACTTCCGTATAGCCCAGAAGATAGCCAAGGCTTCTTTTTCAACAATGGAGTAGTTGAGTTCAGCCTCTCTTAGACACCTGTAAATAAACAGCATGGTTCTCTCTACAGCATTTTGTCTCTGTTATAAAACAGCTCCTAGGCCAGTAGAGTTCACATCCGACATAATGATGCTATCCTGACCCAGTTCAAAACTTCTCAAAGAGGCTGCCTTACTGCCTTAGATAGGTGGGCCTTCAACATCACAATCTCTCTTTCACATTCTGCATTCCAGGAAAACCCAACACCTCTTTTAACTAATAGTCTTATATTATGGGTCTTTTCCGCAAATTTGAGTACAAATTTGCTGTAGTATTCCGACATACCCAAAGATTTGGCTACCTCCTCTTTGCTCTCAGGTGTGGCCAAGTTGTATATCGTGTCCACCAACTCTTTTTTAGCTTCAATACCTGAAGCCGTAATCCTGTGACCTAGGTAATCAATCTCGGTGAGGTTGAATTTGCACTTCTTGGCTTTAAGCATCAGTCCATTCTCCCTCAACCTACCAAGAATACTCCTAACACAAACATCATGCTCTTCAATGGTACTTCCAAAGACCAAAATGTCATCCTGGTAAATCTTTACCCCACTTGTCCCCTTAAGTATACCTTCCATGATCCTTTGAAAGACTCCCGCTCCGGGAATACATTTGATCGGCATTCTTAGGAATTTGAAAGTCCTGGACAGCGTGACAAATGCTGTTAGTTCCTGTGAGTCCGGGTGTGACTTCACCTGATGGAATACGGAGGTGAGGTCAATGGAAGATAAATACTTTGCACCTTCCAGCAAAGACAACATTTCTGGAATGTTAGATAAAGGATAGTGATCCACTATGACACATCTGTTTAACTCTCTTAAATCAATGCAAAATCTGGCCTCCCCATTGGCCTTGTGTGCCATGACAACAGGGGCTAACCATTCTGTGGCTTCCACCTCCACAATGATCCCAGCTTCCTTCAGTTTCTCTAACTCCTGTAACATTATTATTATTATTAAGAGGTTTTATATAGCGCTGGCCAGACCCGAGGGTATCGGAGCGCTTTACAACAGATATAAGGCAGAAATCACATAAAAAGGCAAAGGTAAGTGTAAATGTTCGGAAGACCCAGTGTGCTGTGCGTCATTGAGGTAGGGAGGTCCTGAGATAGCCTCGATGCATGCACAATGTCTTGGGCTAAACCTCCTTCCGGGAGGAAGGAACGAGGAGGGGGTAGGGGAGCAGAGATGAGGTAGGTAGTGGTGGAACATTGACAAGGGGCTGTAAAGTGCAGGAGGAGGTAGGTTGTGGTGGAACATTGTCAGGTGGCTGCAGAGTGCAGGCTTGTGCGTTTCGGCGGCGATTCTCGGTTCGGGCAGGCACGGTTGAGGTAGAGGTCTTTTAGGAGTCTTTTGAATTTTATAAAGGAAGGGATAGTCCTGATATCGGCTGGGATGGAGTTCCAGATTTTGGGTGCGTTTCCAGCGAAGGATCGTGCAGCGGTTTTTTGTTTGCGTGTTTTCAAGGGGATGAGTAAGAGGGTGTTGGAGCTCCTGAGGTTTCTTGTCTGGCCGGCTTTCTTGAGTTTGGAGGCCAGGTATTCCGGTTTCCCTGTGTGCAGGGCTTTGTGCGTGAGGCAGGCAGTTCTAAAACTGGCACGCATTTCGACTGGGAGCCATTTTAGTTCTCTGAGTGCGGGAGATAGGTGGTCATCTTTCTTAACTCCCGTGACCATTCTGGCCGCTGCATTGAGAGTTGTTTTGAGTGGCGCTAGGTGGGATCGAGCTGTACCGGAGAGGACTGCGTTCCCATAGTCGAGTCTAGATAGCACCAGTGATTGGGTAGCTTGTTTGAGGTCCTTGGGTGGGATGAAGGGCTTAATTTTGTTGAGACGCTTCAGATTGAGGAAGGCACTCTTCGCGGAGATCTTAATGTGTTTGGTCATATTCAGTTTTGGGTCGAGGGTGATTCCTAGAGATTTTACCGAGTTAGCCAGGGTGAGATTACCGTTGAGAGCATCGATTGCTTTCAGCCACTCTACGATTTGAGGGTTTTCTTCTTTGTTGGAGATGAGGAGGATTTCGGTTTTGTCTTGATTGAGTTTAAGGTGGTTTATTGATAGCCACTGTTGAACTTCTCTAAGAGTGTTGTTGAGTCTTAGAATGTCGTTAATGGAGGAGGTTTCCAAGTAGATCTGGGTGTCATCTGCATATAGGTGGAAGGGGATGTTGGCTTTTTTGAGAAGGGTGGTGAGGGGTTCCATGTATATGTTGAACAGTTGAGGGGAGAGCACTGAGCCTTGGGGGACACCTCTGTTGACGGGGTGTAGGTCGGACGTAAAGGATTTGATTTTTATCCTTTGGGAGCGGTTGTGTAAGAAGGTGGAGAACCATTGTAGGACCATCTCAACCGCACCTACTCTGTCTTGGAGAGCCTTGATGAGTAGCTTGTGATCAACCGTGTCAAAGGCTGCCGATAGGTCCAGGAGGATGAGTAGGCAGCATTGGTCAGTATCAAGGGACTTGTGGATGTCATCCACGATGTTAAGGATCGCGGTTTCGGTGCTACAGCCTTTTCTGAAGCCCGATTGGTGGTGATCTAGCAGGTTGATGTTGTCAATGTGCTGAGTCAGTTGTAGGAGAACGCACTTTTCAAGGATTTTGGATAGGAAGGGGAGGTTGGAAACAGGTCTGAAGTTGTTCAGATCGTTGGTGTCTAGGCCTGGCTTTTTCAATAGTGGCGTGAATTGGCCGACTTTGAGGCAGTCTGGTATGATGCCGGTTTTCAAGGAGCTGTTTATGATTTTGCACCATAGTGGTGCGAGGGAGAGTTTCAGCTTTTTGGTCAATTGGGTGGGTACAGGATCGAGGATGTGGGATGCGGGCGTGGAGGAGGAGATCAGTTTGAGAATCTCAGCTTCAGGTACGGGGTCGAAGGATTTCCAGGCTTTCATGGGGAGCATGCTCGTGGTGGTTTCGATTGTTGGGGTTGGGTTTTTGCAGGAGGGATTGAGGTTGATGTCAATCTTGGTGATTTTGTCGTTGAAGAAGTTGGCAAAGTTGTCACACAGGTCTTTGGAGGCCTGGACTGGGGTTGCAGAGGTCTTGGAAGTTTGTTGCCTGATGATGTTAAAGAGTTCTTTGGGCCTGTTTTTCGCGTCGTCAAGAGCGGTGCAGAAAAAGTTGTTTTTTTCATTGTTGATATGTTTTTTGTAATTCCTTCGGGCTGCTTCGAGTTGTTCGCAGAGGCTTGTGGAAGGATTGTTTCTCCATAGACGTTCTGTAGCTCTAAGTTGTCTCCTTTCAGCGTTAATGTCCGTGTTGAACCAGGATCTGGAAGGGATGTTCCTGGTTTTTTTCAGTTTCAGGGGGGCTAGTTGGTCTAAGATGGACGACATAGTTGTGTTGTAGTGGGATGTGAGTTCTGTTGTGGAGAGACCGTCTGGGGAGATGGGCAGGAGCGTGCTTATCTTTTCTTCTAGGTCGACCATGTTGATCTGTGTTAGGTTTCTCGTCCATGTGGGGGGGTCTTGGATGGGAGGTTGGTACATGATCGGTTGCGTGATGTGGAATAGGATTAAGTGGTGGTCTGACCAGTCGACCGGTAAGATGTGGTCTATTGTGATTGCGTCGCGTTGGGCGATGATGGCATCCAGGATTGCCCCTTTGTTATGAGTTTCTTCTGAGCAGTGCTGGGTAAGGTTGTTGCTATGTAATAGCTCGTTCAGGTTTTGTATAGGTGAGCTGTTTTTATCATTCCAGTGCAGGTTGAGGTCACCCAGAATTAGGTTGTTGTTGTCTCGGAGTGAGCAGTGAGCAACTAGGTCTGACAGGTGTTCAGTGAATGTGGTGGTGTTGCCTGGGGGATGGTATAGGAGATGGCAGTGTAGTATTTTGTTATTGCTGGTGTTAATGTTGGCGGTTAGGCATTCAAAGGTGTTATAGTTGAAGGTATCAATTTCGGTCACGGACAGGTTGTTGTTGTGAATGATTGCTAAACCCCCACCTCTTTCGTCTTTTCGGTCTTTGTTGATGATTGAGAAGCCTGGGGGTACGAGAGTATCCATGATTGGATGCGAGCTGTCATTTAGCCAGGTCTCGGTGATGAAGGCTATGTCTATGTCATGACTGAGGATGGATTCTGCTAGCTCTGTGGCATGTTTGGTGGCTGATCTGCAGTTTATGAGCATGCAGTTGGTAGGGGGTGTCTCTTTTTTTCATTTTTTTCTTAGGGGTGCAATGGGGATGTTGATGAGGGAGGCTGGGGGTCTAGGGGGTTTCGGAGTGGAGTGATCTCTTCTGAATCCAGTGATTACCTGAATCGTGGATTGAGGGATGGAAGTAGAGGGGGGGTCGTACGAGGAGGCCAGCTCAGCCGCTTCATCCGAGGACATAGCCTCCATAGTTCTTTTGGGCCTCAGTGTATGACTCGAGAGGGGGGATGAGGTCCAACTGGGTCGCGTAGCCTTGGGGAGCCTTTGGTGTGTGGGGTTGGAGATGGTGGGAATACAGTGGGGGTTTTTGGAGGGCTTGCGAAGTGTAACGAGGTTGTTTAGTATTTTGTTAAAGCCCTGTATTATAATCGCCAATTGGCTTTCAAGCAGGGAGAGCCGGCGCCCCGCCTCCTCTTGGGTGGGGGTGGGTGGATTCTGGGTGGGGTCTTCCCGGAGGGGAGAAGGCCAGACAATATTGTGTTGCCTTCTGGTAGTTATTGTGTTGTCAGTGAGGGCTTTGAGATTGGGCGTGGGGTGAGGGGGGTCATGTTGTGGTAACTGCTTTCTTTTGCAGGTGGGTATAGGAAGGTGGTTAGAAGTCTTAGACTGTATATTGTGGTCGATCGGTGTTGCTTGAAGGAGTTTATGAGCGGGGGGCTGTTCGCGGGGCCGGACCGGCGGGGGAGGGGGAGCCTTGTTCTTGGTGCCAGAGGTGCTGGTGGTGTCTCGAGGTGGAGAGCAGGGGCTTATGATAGCGGGCGCAGGAATGGTGTGGGTGTTCAGCTGGGGGGTCTGGTTGTCTGGGTAGAAGGGGTGGGATGGGTGGGGGAGATGTGTGTGAGCGGCGGCAGTCCGCAGTGAGGGGAAGAGGAAGTCAAATGCCTCAAGGTTGTCATTGTTAGCTTGAATCAGGACTGTGCCGTTGGAGTAGATGGTCACAGAGGTGTTCCCGCTTTGCATCGTGCGGTTAGTGATAGAGAATGATAGTTTGCAGCTATGTGGTGTATTGATAGTTTTGATAATGTGGAGTTGTGATCTGAGGATGGAATTCCACTTTTCGGGTCTTTCCGTGTGAAAAATTAGATCCATTTTTACTTGGCCTTTGGAGGAGCAGTGATATATGTCAGCAAATAGTGATTCTGGGTATTGCCTGATCAGTTTATGTTTGAGGTTTTTTTCCGCTTTGGGTGAGAGGTTGAGGGGGAGACTAATCGAGAAGGAGTTCGGGCCGTGCGGTTTTACGTAGGTCGAGGTGAAGGGGTTGGCGTAGGTTGGCGTGATAGAAGGCATTTTATCTAAGTTGGAGGTGGGGCTAGTTCCTTTAGGGCTAGGTGTGTTACGCTAACACAGGGGCCGGGGTGAGTTGTAATGGTGGACGAGACTGGTAGCGTGGTCAAGCCGCTTCTTTAGGGGTTGGTTGGTTGGCTGCCAACATGCGGTCTCTGGGGGCAGGAAGAGTGTAAGAGCGGTGGGGGCATTGAGGTACGGCTTGTGTCGTTTTGTTTCTGGTATGGGGCGGGTTGTTGCTGTTGTCTTGCCGTTGGATTTCGAGTTCCGTAACCCACCAGAGTTCTTTGGGGTAGCCCCCGGGTGGTGAGGCAGTATGGGTCCGGCAGTGTGTAGATAGGTGCAGCAAGACAGGGATGTGGCGGGCTAACGTCACTTCTTTTTAGAGATTAATGAGCCTGGACGCAGAGTTGGGTGGTCGGTGACTCGTTGGTGGGGTTAAATAGATAGAAGTAGAGCTGAGGTATCTAAGTAGATAGAGGTAGAGCATAAGCGGGCCAGCGTTGCATTATAGTGAGGTCGGTGGGGAGCAACAGAGGTGGGCCTAGATGAGTGTGTCTCTCTAAGGAGCAGGGGGTCTTTGCAGTCTCTATGATGCAAGAGCCTTTTTGGCGGCCATTTTAGGGTCAGGCCCTGAGTGTATTTGGTAACATCTTCTCCTTCACTTTGATAGGGACTCCCTTGACCAAGCTGACCATAGGGACTGTTCCCTTTTGCACCCTAATTTTGTGACCATACCTTTTAAGGCATCCCAACTGATCCTTAAACACGTTGGGCCTGATTCACAGAACTAACTTACGTGAAATATGTAAAGTTAGTAATTTTCGGTATTCACAGAATACACTTACCACTACTAACTTTATGTCCGCTCCCGGGCCGGAGATTCCGGCCCTGTGGCGGAATTTCCGCCTCTGGGCCGGAATCTCCGCCTCCGGACCGGAATACCCTAATTTAGGCCGTTTCAATGCTCAAACGGCCTAAATGAGGGTATTCCGGCCCGGAGGCGGAGATTCGGCCCAGAGGCGGAGAATTCGCCACAGGGCCGGAATCTCCGGCCCGGGAGCGGACATAAAGTTAGTAGTGGTAAGTGTATTCTGTGAATACCGAAAATTACTAACTTTACGTATTTCACGTAAGTTAGTTCTGTGAATCAGGCCCGTCCGGGATTTTTATGCTCAAAACAGGGTCTTTCAGCTTGCACCTGACATAACTGTCCATCACCAAAGTTACCATTGATCTGCTCAAGTCTTACAGCAGGAGATTCATCGGGATTCAAGTAGACTTTAAGATCCCTTTGATGCATTCAGCGTATAAGGGAATCACTTCTCTCTGAGCCATAAATCTTCCCTGTAGTGAACATATCCTTACAATTGACGCCTCCCACAAAATAGCCTGTCAATTTGATGGGTTCACCTCCATAACCTTTAGCCCGCATATCCGGTTTGTGAAGAACCACTTTGGTTTTTAGATTGTTTAAATTCACCTCGCTGGGAATCAGCGTGATTGTTTCCCCAGAGTCGAATAACATTCGTACCAGTAAATTGTCTATCTGGACTGTGTCGAAAGGTCCACTTTTGCTCCCTTCCTTGATCTGCAACACACTTTTTTCCACATCACTTTCTTCTCCACACATTAGCTCTTGAACTGTCTTCTTGAGATTTCCACTTTCGAAACACTTAGACACATGTCCTTTTCTCCCACACTTTTTGCATGTGGCTCTCCACCCCATACACTTTCTGTGGCTAGCCACATGCCCATACTCCCCACACCTATAGCAAGTGCCTTGAAATTTCCACTCATTCCTACTGATATCACCACTCTTACTTTTGCTCTGTGGTGTCTGTGACACTTTTTCCTTCTCATTCTTGAACCGCCTGTACCTTTCCTTCTTTACAGCTGTCCATTTCCCCCTTTTTTAACTCTTCAACACATACCCTACTGTGCCGGCATGTTTTAGCGATCTTGAGAACCTCGGATAAGTTATCCTTTTGCCAACAGGATTCCTTAGCTTTATCAATGTTACAGCCCAACATGAACTGGTCTCTTAAAAGCTCTTCACAATTACCCCCAAAGTTACATGTTGATGCCAATTTTCCTAATCCTGCTATGTATTCTTCTACACTCTGCCCTGTTCTCTGCATGCACTTGCCCAAGTGATGTTTTTCTAAAACAGTGGAAACCTTTGGCAAGAAATGTAGGCCTAACTTTTTAAGACATATGTCAAAGTCATTCATTTTTATTTATTTTTATTACTGTGTTTTATAGAGCGCGAACATGCCATCAGTTTCTTCCACAGATAAGTCAGGTAAATGTTCGAAGATTTCTTGCCCTTCTGGGCCTAAACAATGTAACAAGAGAGATGTTTTCTGTTCTACACTGAACGAGGTCCCACAAACATGAGCGTAGTGTACAAATACATTTTTCCACTTTTTCCAAGGTATAGGTGGCTTACGTGGGTTCATTAGAAAAAATGAAGGAGGAGTTATGTATTGCATTATAAATGCAGAACTTCACCTGACAAAACAAAAATCGATGAAAGGCACTTCTGTATTATATTATTATATTATTTCATTACTTCTTACTCTTTTTTTTTATTAATGAGGAGCGAAAGATAAAACTACCAATAAAGCAAACAACAACCAAACAAAAACACACCGGTATCCGCCAGATCTGCATGATACGTATCTGTATGATACGTTAAATGCACATCCCAACATGGCTGCCAGAACCCCTGTACTGGTGCTCTGAAGAAATGTTCTGTAGCCTTTCAGTAGCAACCATGTGACCAGAACATGCCAATGGCAGGATTAGAAATGCAAGCCAATAGCAGACATCAGATTGATAGCACAGTACAATGCGAGCCAATCGCAGATGTAGGCTCATTGATGATTTTCCACTCAAGATTCACTGCACTTTATGATGTTTTGTGACTGCTATGATTGTATCTGTAAACGTTTTATATTTCAGTTACTAAAAGATAAAGGTTTCTTGCAAGTAATACCTACATTAATATACCTACAGATGTTGAACAATCCTTGGGAATGTTTTAATATCGCTAGTTTCCTAGTTGCGGCTGTCAGAAAAAGGAAAAAACGGCTTCTTTGATTATGTGTATATATGGTTCCTATGTAGCAACGTCTGGAAATGATTTTACTCGATGTACTCTGATATTTTTATGTTGGTGATTTGAAGGAAGAGATTTTTATATTTATAATGTATTTATTAGATTTTATCGCTTGTACTTTTATGGTGTTAGTTAACCGATTAAAGTATTTTGACTGACTGATTAATGTCAACATGTGACTAAAATCAGCCAAAGACTGAAGTGGAAATGCGAGCCAAATGCAGATGTCGGCACAATCACAAAAACACCATGTGAGCCAAGAGCAGGCGTTAGCTCAAGAGGGACTAGAAGTGTAAGCCAATTGCAGATGATGCGCTGAAAGGAACCCAAATTCTATGTCATGACCGGAGGCGAGGATTATGCATATCTTTCTTCACTCTTTATTAATAGCAAGTTTAAAGGTAAAAGTAAAAACAACACAGCGACAATACTACAACTCCCATGAACCACAGGGAGCAACCATGGTCACCGATAGTCCAATCCAGTAACAGTCCGATAGTCTATATAACACATAACATAACGTAGTCCTTCCTCTTTCTTCCCTTCTACTTCGTCAGTTAAGTCGCCTTTACTTTCCTTCCTGACTTTAGTTAGTGGGATAGTGGGACTTTCTGGCGCAGTGTGATTGTTATTAGTGCATATTTACAGCTTTCACTGCCTTATAATTGAGCACTCGCTCCGATTACTTTTACTGTTAGCCTGCTTGCTTCAGGCTCCCCGCGCGGCAGGCAAACCGCCCGAGCGCGTCTTTCGAGAACTGCGCGGGTGCGCTAGGTGGCGCTCTTTTGCTCCTCCCAACGCCCCCTTCACGCTGCGGAGCAGTTTGTCAGCGCTCCGACGGCCGCATAGCGCTGAAGAGATGTCAGCGGTCACACGCTGTGGCCTCCTCTCTCCAACCCTCGCCTGACACCGCAGAGGTGGTAAATCTACAGGGCTTAGCCCGACTTTTTTCCTTTTATGTGGTGGTATGCTGTGAGTGCGGTAAAAAGATTAAATACAACCTTAAGTAATTTACTGCCTTTAAAACCACTTCAGAGCACCGGCGAGGGAGCTGACCTTCTATAATACCTCAGGGCGTTTTTTTCCTTTTGGTGCTCTCACCCTCAGTAAAGAATGCAGTCACAGAGAGAACATGACTATGCACCCTCAAGTGCCTCTGAGGAGGGTTGGCCCCCCCATCGACGCCTTCCTGCAGAGGTGGATAAGTTCCTTACCCAAGCTATATCTCAGGCGCTTGCCCCTCTGCAGGAAAGTGTCGCCAATCTGTCGGCCCATGTATACAGGGGCACTGGTATAGTGGGGGATGGGTGGGCTGGGCCTAGTAGGGTGACCTCGCAAGGCTGGCAAACGTGAAGCGGGGCACCTGGAAGGCTTTGGCCGTTTGACTGAAGTCTTCCATAAGAGGGCGCGCAAATTAAAGGATGCACCCTATCGGGAGGAGGCAATGGGCGACGATGTCGCAACGGATTTAGACCCCGAGGAGGGGTTTTCCGATTTGGGGGAGGGTGATATTGAGGATGACATAACTCACGAGGCCTGCTCCGATGAGGCCCAAGACTCTGGCAGATTCTAGCGCCCACATTCCACCTGCTCAGACTTGAGGGAGACCCTGCCCCTAGTGACATGTTCGACCCAGAAGGAATCTACCGACCACGCTCTGCAGAGTGGGTCCCGGAGAGAAAAGTGGTGGACTACGTAGCGAGCAAGATCCGCCAGCCCCTCAGTAAAGAGGTTAGGACATGCATACGGGCGGAATGCCCCAGACCCTCCCTTGGCGATAAGGTGACAGCGACCCCAGAGATCGACTCCAAATTATGCACCTTCTTTGTCAAGTACATGAAGGATCCTAAAAAGGGGATAGACAGGTCTTGGCGAGCGTGCCAGGACAAGCTCCTGGACGTGGTGGGGCCCCTGACCAAAATCACTGAACTAGCGGAACAGACTAGACAGTCAGGGAACCACCTCCCCACAGACGACATAGCGGGCTGGGCGCAGAGGGCGATCTGCCTCTTGGGCAACGCCAAGTGCGCCCTCTCGGTGGAATGTCATCATTCCCTTCTGATCAAAATTGACCCCAAGGTGGGAGAACTTTCATCCTTGGAGGCAGGCCCGGTAGCGCAGCGTTCCCTGTTCGGCGACCCTTTTGTTAAAGAACTTGAAGAGTTTGTCGCAACGTTCTCAGCCCTCAACAAAGCTCAGTCTTCAATGAAAAAGATCTTCCCAGGGAAGGTTTTTGGAGGGGCCGGAAGAGGCAGGGGTCACTCCCCCGACTGCCAGTCCTACCATGGCCCTAACAGAGCCCAGGCAAGGAGGAACAACGGCTGGCATGACGGCCGTCAGGGATCCTTCTACCCCTCCCGCGGTGGCGATTGAGGGAAACACAACCGGCCTTGAGGAGGGCTCAACAACAGTGGATACAACGGTAAGCCCTGTTCTGTCATCACCTCTCCATTTGGGGGGAGGATACGCATTTTCGCGCACAAGTGGGCAGAGATAACGGCAGACCAGTGGGTACTGGAGACCATCCAGGGCTACCACATAGAATTCTACGGAACCCCGTCACAATCAGTGAGACTCCGTCCTCTAACCTTTTCCACCCAAGAAATGTCTCTACTAGACCAAGAGGGACAGGACCTTCTGGACAAGAATGCAATATGCTTCTCCCATCTTCATCCCAATGGCTTCCACAGCAACCTGTTCCTGGTAGAGAAGAGGGACGGGGGTTTCCGCCTGGTGATCAATCTCAGGTCCTTCAACGAGTGGCTAGTTTATCGCCACTTCAAGATGGAGGGTATTCACCTTCTCAGGGACATGCTGCTTCAGGACGACTGGCTAGTGCACCTGGATCTCAACAATGCCTACCTGACGGTCCCCATTTTTTCACCTCACTGCAGGTACCTCCAATTCGAATGGAGAGAGCAGAAATTCAAGTTCCGGACTCTCCCGTTCGGCCTATCTTTGGCACCGTGGTGCTTCACAAAGCTCCTCAAGCCAGGAGTGGAGTACCTCCGATCTATGGACATCAGGTTAATCATCTACCTGGACAACATCCTGCTGATGGATCAGTCACAGAATCGCCTTTTAGCCCACCTGAACACCACCATACATCTTCTACAAGACCTGAGTTTTGTCATAAACCAACAGAAGTCAGATCTGACGCCTCAGCAGACCGTGACCTTTCTAAGTTTCTGTATAGACACCAGGGCGGCGACCCTGAGTTACCGGGCAAGAAGATAAACAAGATCAAAAAAGAATTGAGGAAAGTCCTCCGGAGGGACAGGATTTCTCTGCGTCAACTGGCCAGGATTGTTGGCTTATTATCGTCCTCGATACAAGGTATCTTCCCGGCCCATTGCACTACCGAGCTCTCCAAAGGCTGAAGGCAGCTCACTTTTGGAGGGGCCTTACCTACTCAGAGCTGGTGACTCTGATGCCGGAAACCAAGATGGAGATGCAATGGTGGGTAGACCACATGGAAGCCTGGAAAAGGAGGGCAATCTTCTGATCCCCTCCAGAGCTGGTGATAGAGTCAGACGCCATCCGTCTGGGTTGGGGAGCCAGATGCGGCTCGATCTCCATGGGAGGCAGGTGGACGGAGGAGGAACTCTCCCTACACATCAACTGCCTCAAGGTTCCGGCGGGCTCGTTTGCTATTCGAGCCCTTACGAGGGACAGGATTTCCTGCAGCGTACTGTTGAGGATGGACAACACGATGGCAGTGCAATATGTCAATCGGTTAGGCGGTACCCGTTCACGGGCCCTGGCGGAATTAGCCAAAGACTTCTGGCATTATTGCCTCCAATGACAGATCTTGGTGACGGCAGAGTACCTCCCAGGAGCAATGACTTCGGTGGCAGACTGGAACTCCAGATTCCTCAGGTACGCCAGTAATTGGAGACTCTGCCCGGGAGTATTTCAAGCACTCATTTCACTTTGGGGTCCTTGCCAGGTGGACCTGTTTGCCTCCAGATGGAACACCCAGCTTCTGCGCTATGTCAGCTGGAGACCGGATCCAGGGGCGGAGGCCGTGGACGCCTTCCTGCAAGACTGGTCAACAATTCAAGTCTATGCCTTTCCTCCTTTCCTGTTTATCCAGCAATTGGCGACCCAAGCCAGGCGTCAGCGGGCCTCTCTGGTACTGATCACTCTGATTTGGCGCTCACAAGCATGGTTATCTTCCCTTCTGGAACTTGCATGGGCCGCGCCGGTACGTCTTCCAATCTTTGCCGAGATCTTAACAGATCCCCTGGGCCGGCCCCATCCCCTGGTCCTCCAGGGCCATCTTCATCTCATGGCATGGCGGATTTCGGGCGACGCTGGCAGGACATCAGACTTTCGCAAGGGGCTGAGTTCCTCATCCAGCAGGTGTGGGCCCCAGGAACTACCAAGAGGTACAAATCAGCTTGGAGACAATGGGTTTGTTGATGTGTGGAGAAACACCTGGATCCCGTGGGCACCAGCGTTACTGACGTCGTGAATTTCCTGGCAGAACTCTTTCAAGAAGGTTTGGCATACTGTACCATCAACTCCTTCAGGTCGGTTATCTCAGCTGGCCATATCCCAGTGGACCATGTTCCAGTGGGTGAGCACACATGGGTAAGTAAACTCCTCAAGGGTATCAGGATGTCCTGTCCCCCAGAGCGCCGATATGCGGGCTTGTGGGACGTCAACCTGGTCCTACGTTTGCTGACATCCTGGCAAGACAATCAATATCTTTCCAAGAAGGAGATATCAGCGAAGCTGGCAAGGTTGCTCTTTCTCATTTCATATAAGAGAGCTTCGGATGTGCAGGCTCTAGATCTGTCGGCTAGAATTTTCACTCCCGAAGGGGTCACCTTCAACATCTCTAGGAGGACAAAGACGAATACCAGGTCGGTATCCTATCCAGCTTTTCCAGATAATCCCAAAGTGTGTGTGATCAGGTGCCTTAAGACATACGAAGTTTTGGCACTGGAGGTTCGCCCCCCAGGAGAACGGCAACTCTTGATTGCCATCAAAAAGCCTTACAAGGCCGTTTCCTCTCCAACCATTGCCAGATGGGTGAGATGGATCATGGCAGAGGCCGGCATTGATATCAATGATTTCGGAGCTCATTGCACCAGGGGGCAATGGCCTCCAAAGCTGTCCAGGTAGGGGGCAGACTAGAAGATATCATGAATGCGGCAGATTGTTCCTCGGACTCCACCTTCAAGAGGTTCTATTTTAAACCAATCTACGACGCAGCTGCACTGGTGGTAAGGAAGCTTTAAACATGCACAATCCTCGCCTCCAGTACTGACATAGAATGAAAAATGTTCTAGTTAATATGAACGAATATTCAATTCTTTTAAGGACGCAGAGGCAAGGATTATCCCCCCTTGCATGCCCTCCAATGCTGCCCGCCCTGGAGAGAAAGGGGGACTAACGCTTTAATATGCTGGATCTTAATGAACTGGATGCGGCGTCTAACAGGGAAGTATTCTGGGTCTTAATGAACTGGATGCGGTGTCTAACAGGGAAGTATTATGGATGTTACTCAACTTCAATGTAATGCTGTGTACTGTGGTGCCAAGTGCAACGCTCTCCATCTGACAAACACACGTTATGTAAATGTTACTTGACTATGGTAGTCATACTTAGAAATTGATAATTAATGTTCCTATTACTGTACGTATGCTCTTATACGTTTTGTTGCGTTGCGACATGTTTTACCATACCTGACATATGGTGTACGTTTGAAAAATTCTAACGCTTTCCCCATATCCTCCGAGGTTCGGGTTCAAAGACGGAATGAGGCCCAGCGCGCTTAACTTCCTTCAGTGAAGAAGAAGAAGGACTACGTTATGTTATGTGTTATATAGACTATCGGACTGTTACTGGATTGGACTATCGGTGACCATGGTTACTCCCTGTGGTTCATGGGAGTTGTAGTATTGTCGCTGTGTTGTTTTTACCTTTACCTTTGAAATTGCTATGAATAAAGAGTGAAGCAAGATATGCATAATCCTCGCCTCCGCGTCCTTAATAGAATTGAAACTTTCATTCATGTTAACTAGGGAATTATTTAGTCTCCTCTATGAGACAGCTGCTGTGCCCAAAGTCTCCTGCCCCAACACGAGACAGCCGCTGTACCCAAAGTCTCCTGCCCCAACACGAGACAGCTGCTGTACCCAAAGTCTCCTGCCCCAACACGAGACAGCTGCTGTACCCAAAGTCTCCTGCCCCAACACGAGACAGCTGCTGTACCCAAAGTCTCCTGCCCCAACACGAGACAGCCGCTGTGCCCAAAGTCTCCTGCCCGAACACGAGACAGCCACTGTGCCCAAAGTCTCCTGCCCCAACACGAGACAGCCGCTGTACCCAAAGTCTCCTGCCCCAACCCGAGACAGCCGCTGTACCCAAAGTCTCCTGCCCCAACACGAGACAGCCTCCTGCCCCAACACGAGACAGCCGCTGTACCCAAAGTCTCCTGCCCCAACATGAGACAGCCGCTGTGCCCAAAGTCTCCTGCCCCAACACGAGACAGCCGCTGTGCCCAAAGACTCCTGCCCCAACACGAGACAGCCGTTGTACCCAAAGTCTCCTGCCCCAACACGAGACAGCCTCCTGCCCCAACACGAGACAGCCGCTGTACCCAAAGTCTCCTGCCCCAACATGAGACAGCCGCTGTGCCCAAAGTCTCCTGCCCCAACACGAGACAGCCGCTGTGCCCAAAGTCTCCTGCCCGAACACGAGACAGCCGCTGTACCCAAAGTCTCCTGCCCCAACATGAGACAGCTGCTGTGCCCAAAGTCTCCTGCCCCAACACGAGACAGCCGCTGTACCCAAAGTCTCCTGCCCCAACACGAGACAGCTGCTGTACCCAAAGTCTCCTGCCCCAACACGAGACAGCTGCTGTACCCAAAGTCTCCTGCCCCAACATGAGACAGCCGCTGTGCCCAAAGTCTCCTGCCCCAACATGAGACAGCCGCTGTGCCCAAAGTCTCCTGCCCCAACACGAGACAGCCGCTGTGCCCAAAGTCTCCTGCCCGAACACGTGACAGCCGCTGTGCCCAAAGTCTTCTGCCCCAACACGAGACATCCGCCGTGCCCAAAGTCTCCTGCCCCAGCCGCCGTGCCCAAAGTCCCCTGCCCCAGCACGAGACAGCCGCTGTGCCCAAAGTCTCCTGCCCCAACACGAGACAGCTGCTGTACCCAAAGTCTCCTGCCCCAACACGAGACAGCTGCTGTACCCAAAGTCTCCTGCCCCAACATGAGACAGCCGCTGTACCCAAAGTCTCCTGCCCCAACATGAGACAGCCGCTGTGCCCAAAGTCTCCTGCCCCAACACGAGACAGCCGCTGTGCCCAAAGTCTCCTGCCCGAACACGAGACAGCCGCTGTGCCCAAAGTCTTCTGCCCCAACACGAGACATCCGCCGTGCCCAAAGTCTCCTGCCCCAGCCGCCGTGCCCAAAGTCCCCTGCCCCAGCACGAGACAGCCGCTGTGCCCAAAGTCTCCTGCCCCAGCACGAGACAGCCGCTGTGCCCAAAGTCTCCTGCCCCAACACGAGACAGCCGCTGTGCCCAAAGTCTCCTGCCCCAACACGAGCCCATCGCCGTGCCGTGAATCCTCCGAGCATGCAGCTGGGTGGGATTTTGAAGGGACAGTGGGGTGCTCCATCAACTTGAAATGCTCACACCTTCAATAGGAATCCCATCCGCGAGACAGCGCTCCTGAAAGACAAGTACAGTCACGTTGCTGTGCCTGTGGTTCACCTTTGCACCCCGAAGCCCTGCCCTCAGACTTGTGTAGAAGGACGTGCTGTGCGTACGGCACGAGGGTAGCACGAGGGTAGCACGAGAGCTGGTGCACACCTTCTCACCTTGCTAGGAGCCAGTTTACTGAACGCTCGAGCTCACACGACAGTTCCCAAAGCTCACGAAGCAAACCCAGCACACAGAGGGCCACATTATGGCCGATCGCTCCCAAAACACCTCCGCTGGGCCTCGAGTCTCCAGAGTTCGGGGTACAGCAGACAGTTTTAACACTCAGGAGTGAGCGAGGGCTTTGCAGGGCCTTAAAAGGAAATCTGATAGTGTCTCACGCGCCTCACAGGGACATATCTACGTTCACACTCACTCTGCGCCAAACACTGATGGGAGTCACCAAATGCAAGGAAGGCCCTTACCTTCTCGTTGTGCAGTTCGGATGGAGTTGAGGTGCTCATGGATGCGCAGGGGTCGCTTCTCGGTGGGTTAGTTCCGCTCGTCGCCAATGTAACGATGGACAGCACACTCTTGAGTAAGATAAACAAGTCCAACTTTATTTAAGATACATCGTTCACCTCAGCCTCCTTCCTTCAGCCTCCTCTTCTCATCAACCCCTCCCAATTCAAACCATCACATTCTTACTAGAACCCTCTTTCAGCAGATCTACCTGCAAGTTAGGTTCTACACCCTGACCAGACCTGAAGTAAGGAGGCCACACTCCTCTCGCCAAACAAAAGGCACAAAAGAGGGAAAGGCTTCCACACTCACTACCTCTCAGTCTGCTGGGGTTAACACTTCTGGAGGAAAATGGATCAGGGAGGGGGCAAGGGTTGTCCCTACACTTCCAAGGGACCCTCTGCTTCCCAACCTCAGAAGCTTGAGGCTGGTGCACCTCAAAAGACCTCAAGGATGCTTTGGAGAAGCCCTGATTTCACTTTACTGCCTGAGCTTCTCCTCAGCCTCCCTCTTGGGTAGCACTCACTCACAGGAATGGACTTTAGGGTTCCTGCAGTCAAACAAAGCACATATACTCTAAACACACTCTGCAACACACAGAGAGTGATCGTACAGCTGCGATCCAGGCCCTACACAGAGGAAGCAAAGGACCCCGGGTTCATGGGACTGACAAACCGGAGGGGCAGTAGGGAGCTCGCTTTGGCAGGTGACAGGTAAAGAGGTCTGTCCAGCCACTAGATTTTTGTACTGTGCCACTGTCCGTCCCACACAGCGCAGGGAGTAAAGGGGTGTGCAGTGCCTCTCCAGGCCACAGAGTCCAGCTTTGGGCCACGGTTTGTGTCACAGACAGCCCTAAGCATGCATGCATGACTGCCATGTGAACCAGGGCCGAGAATAAACAAGCATTTGCAGTGCAATAGGTCTCGCATTTGCGAGAGTTTGAGCTATTTTTATTGTAAATGACATTGCCTTTTATTTATGTTTTGGTTTTTGAAACATAAATAAAAGCCATTGTCATTTACAATGCCAATAGGTCAAACTCGCGTAAATGCGAGACCTATTGCATTGCAAATGCTTGTTGTTACCGAAAAGCCCTTTCCACAGCGCATACTGGCTCCTTTAACGTTACTCACAAAAACAAACAAGTACAGGTAAAGCACGAGATGGCTTCGTGTAACCAAAAGCACAATGCTCCAGCACTGGAATTATAATCAACATAGTGGCAGAACTTAAATCCCAATGGCAGGAGTCAGGAGGCCTCACAAGGAACATATTAACCTGTAATAATGCGCTAGAATCTGTTGGAGGAATATGGTTAAAGACCAGTGTGCACACTGATGAGAGGCATGTGAGTCCAGGACAGTGTCTCCTATGAATGAGCAGTGCGGACCCTGAGTAACACTCTCTTAATCATGCAGTTTTGCCATCTGCACTAGTCCTGTTATCATCAGCGCTATTCTTATTGTTGTCATCGGCACTAGTCTCGTTGTCATCGGCACTAGTCTCGTTGCCATCGGCACTAGTCTCATTGTTATCATCAGCGCTATTTTCGTTGTTGTCATTAGTGTTGTCATCAGCACTAGTCTCATTGTTGTCATCAGCGCTATTCTCACTGTTCTCGTTAGCACTAGTCCCACTGTTATCATCAGAGCTATAGTCATTGTTATCATCAGTGCTATTCTCATTGTTCTCATGAGCACTAGTCCCATGGTTATCAGTGCTATTCTCATTGCTGTCATGAGCAATAGTCCCATTGTTATTATCAGTGCTATTCTCATTGTTGGCATCGGCACTAGTCCCATTGTTATCATCAGTGCTATTCTCATTGTTGGCATCGGCACTAGTCCCATTGTTATCATCAGTGCTATTCTCATTGTTGGCATCGGCACTAGTCCCATTGTTATCATCAGTGCTATTCTCATTGTTGGCATCGGCACTAGTCCCATTGTTATTATCAGTGCTATTCTCATTGTTGTCAGGAGCACTAGTCCCATTGGTATCATCAGCGCTATTCTCATTGTTGTCATGGGCACTAGTCCCATGGTTATCAGTGCTATTCTCATTGTTGGCATCGGCACTAGTCCCATTGTTATCATCAGTGCTATTCTCATTGTTGGCATCGGCACTAGTCCCATTGTTATCATCAGTGCTATTCTCATTGTTGGCATCGGCACTAGTCCCATTGTTATCAGTGCTATTCTCATTGTTGGCATCGGCACTAGTCCCATTGGTATCATAAGTGCAATTCTCATTGTTGTCATGGGCACTAGTCCCATTGGTATCATCAGCGCTATTCTCATTGTTGTCATGGGCACTAGTCCCATGGTTATCAGTGCTATTCTCATTGTTGGCATCGGCACTAGTCCCATTGGTATCATCAGTGCTATTCTCATTGTTGGCATCGGCACTCTCTTAATCATGCAGTTTTGCCATCTGCACTAGTCCTGTTATCATCAGCGCTATTCTTATTGTTGTCATCGGCACTAGTCTCGTTGTCATCGGCACTAGTCTCGTTGCCATCGGCACTAGTCTCATTGTTATCATCAGCGCTATTTTCGTTGTTGTCATTAGTGTTGTCATCAGCACTAGTCTCATTGTTGTCATCAGCGCTATTCTCACTGTTCTCGTTAGCACTAGTCCCACTGTTATCATCAGAGCTATAGTCATTGTTATCATCAGTGCTATTCTCATTGTTCTCATGAGCACTAGTCCCATTGGTATCATCAGGGCTATTCTCATTGTTGTCATGGGCACTAGTCCCATGGTTATCAGTGCTATTCTCATTGCTGTCATGAGCAATAGTCCCATTGTTATTATCAGTACTATTCTCATTGTTGGCATCGGCACTAGTCCCATTGTTATCATCAGTGCTATTCTCATTGTTGGCATCGGCACTAGTCCCATTGTTATCATCAGTGCTATTCTCATTGTTGGCATCGGCACTAGTCCCATTGTTATTATCAGTGCTATTCTCATTGTTGTCAGGAGCACTAGTCCCATTGGTATCATCAGCGCTATTCTCATTGTTGTCATGGGCACTAGTCCCATGGTTATCAGTGCTATTCTCATTGTTGGCATCGGCACTAGTCCCATTGTTATCATCAGTGCTATTCTCATTGTTGGCATCGGCACTAGTCCCATTGTTATCATCAGTGCTATTCTCATTGTTGGCATCGGCACTAGTCCCATTGTTATCAGTGCTATTCTCATTGTTGGCATCGGCACTAGTCCCATTGGTATCATAAGTGCAATTCTCATTGTTGTCATGGGCACTAGTCCCATTGGTATCATCAGCGCTATTCTCATTGTTGTCATGGGCACTAGTCCCATGGTTATCAGTGCTATTCTCATTGTTGGCATCGGCACTAGTCCCATTGGTAATCATCAGTGCTATTCTCATTGTTGGCATCGGCACTAGTCCCATTGGTATCATCAGCGCTATTCTCATTGTTGGCATGGGCACTAGTCCCATTGGTATCATCAGCGCTATTCTCATTGTTGGCATTGGCACTAGTCCCATTGGTATCATCAGCGCTATTCTCATTGTTGGCATCGGCACTAGTCCCATTGGTATCATCAGCGCTATTCTCATTGTTGTCATGGGCACTAGTCCCATGGTTATCAGTGCTATTCTCATTGTTGGCATCGGCACTAGTCCCATTGTTATCATCAGTGCTATTCTCATTGTAGGCATCGGCACTAGTCCCATTGTTATCATCAGTGCTATTCTCATTGTTGTCATGAGCACTAGTCCTATGGTTATCAGTGCTATTCTCATTGCTGTCATGAGCACTAGTCCCATTGTTATCGTCAGTGCTATTCTCATTGTTGGCATCGGCACTAGTCCCATTGTTATCATCAGTGCTATTCTCATTGTTGGCATCGGCACTAGTCCCATTGTTATCATCAGGGCTATTCTCATTGTTGGCATCAGCACTAGTCCCATTGTTATCATCAGTGCTATTCTCATTGTTGTCATCAGTGCTATTCTCATTGTTGGCATTGGCACTAGTTCCATTGTTATCATCAGTGCTATTCTCATTGTTCGCATTGGCACTAGTCCCATTGTTATCATCAGTGCTATTCTCATTGTTGGCATCGGCACTAGTCCCATTGTTATCATCAGTGCTATCCTCATTGTTGTCAGGAGCACTAGTCCCATTGGTATCATCAGCGCTATTCTCATTGTTGTCATGGGCACTAGTCCCATGGTTATCAGTGCTATTCTCATTGTTGTCATGGGCACTAGTCCCATTGTTATCATCAGTGCTATTCTCATTGTTGGCATGGGCACTAGTCCCATTGTTATCATCAGTGCTATTCTCATTGTTGGCATCGGCACTAGTCCCATTGTTATCATCAGCGCTATTCTCATTGTTGGCATCGGCACTAGTCCCATTGTTATCATCAGTGCTATTCTCATTGTTGGCATCGGCACTAGTCCCATTGTTATCATCAGTGCTATTCTCATTGTTGTCAGGAGCACTAGTCCCATTGGTATCATCAGCGCTATTCTCATTGTTGTCATGGGCACTAGTCCCATGGTTATCAGTGCTATTCTCATTGTTGTCATGGGCACTAGTCCCATTGTTATCATCAGTGCTATTCTCATTGTTGTCATGGGCACTAGTCCCATTGTTATCATCAGTGCTATTCTCATTGTTGGCATCAGCACTAGTCCCATTGTTATCATCAGTGCTATTCTCATTGTTGTCATGGGCACTAGTTCCATTATCATCAGTGCTATTCTCATTGTTTGCGTCGGCACTAGTCCCATTGTTATCATCAGTGCTATTCTCATTGTTGGCATCGGCACTAGTCCCATTGTTATCATCAGTGCTATTCTCATTGTTGGCATCGGCACTAGTCCCATTGGTATCATCATCGCTATTCTCATTGTTGTCATGGGCACTAGTCCCATTGGTATCATCAGCGCTATTGTTGTCATGGGCACTAGTCCCATGGTTATCAGTGCTATTCTCATTGTTGGCATCGGCACTAGTCCCATTGGTATCATCAGTGCTATTCTCATTGTTGGCATCGGCACTAGTCCCATTGGTATCATCAGCGCTATTCTCATTGTTGTCATGGGCACTAGTCCCATTGGTATCATCAGTGCTATTCTCATTGTTGGCATCGGCACTAGTCCCATTGGTATCATCAGTGCTATTCTCATTGTTGGCATCGGCACTAGTCCCATTGGTATCATCAGCGCTATTCTCATTGTTGTCATGGGCACTAATCCCATGGTTATCAGTGCTATTCTCATTGTTGGCATCAGCACTAGTCCCATTGGTATCATCAGTGCTATTCTCATTGTTGGCATCAGCACTGGTCCCATTGGTATCATCAGCGCTATTCTCATTGTTGTCATGGGCACTAGTCCCATTGGTATCATCAGTGCTATTCTCATTGTTGGCATCGGCACTAGTCCCATTGGTATCATCAGTGCTATTCTCATTGTTGGCATCGGCACTAGTCCCATTGGTATCATCAGCGCTATTCTCATTGTTGTCATGGGCACTAGTCCCATGGTTATCAGTGCTATTCTCATTGTTGGCATCGGCACTGTTCCTCAGTGAAAAATCTAAGAAAGTTTCAAAAGAGCAACCTGTGCCCGACAGGCACTTCAAACTTAGCAGTCTGTCAGGAAGTACATCGAAGAGCAGAGCCCTCCACCGCTGCAAGTAGCTGAACTGAATGCCCAAAGGAACATTTTGCGTGCGTGGTGTACATTTATCTGGAGTTCGCCACCAAACCTGTTACACTGTAATCAAACATTCCTCCGTACATCCACGCCAAAGACAGTCAGCAGAAACCACGGGAGTTCTGCCTCACAGAAGTCCAAGGAGCGGCCTAAAGATGGGGCAGACATTTTTATACTGTGTGAACATAGTGAACATAGTGCAATGCATAATACTTCAATACTTCAACACTTTTAAAAGCAGCTGCGAAACTTATTTCAGATACTATCTGGAAAAAAACAGTGGTGCGCGCGCACCACAGAGGAGCGGGGGCGAGGCAGAGCGGCAGCGGCAGCGAGGCGAACGCGCGCTGCTGCGCGTGCTAGCCACCAGTGGGAATGGGAGGAGCAAAGGCGGGACATGCGCCCGCCTTTGCCCAATCGCGTGCTGTATTTATTAAAAAAAAACACGCGAAAGCCAATAACAGCAGGCGAAAGCAAAACCACACGCATGAGCGTGCGGTTAGCTTTCTAAAGCCCGTACAAGAGGTCTCGCGCTGCGCGAGCAGGGCCGTGCACTGCAACGCTAGGCGCGAGACCTAAAAATCACTTGCAACTCACACTGGAGAGCTCGGGGTGGGACGCGCGCTCTCCTGAGCTGTGGAGACACTTTCCACCCCAACAGCTGAACGAGCCACAACCAGGCACTAAAACTTTTGTTAAAATTTAGTAATTAATCCTGTGCTCTGCAGTGATGAGGGATTATTCACATTTGCATAATGTTGTGTGTGTCACCCTTATCAGACATCATGTCTCAGGCACTGTGAAAAAGGAACATTCTTCAGAGTAAGGGGGGGGGGCTGATGCCATTAATGTTACATCACTGAAGTCATAGGGTTTGTGAAAGATCCAAGCGTCTTACAAAAAACAAATCCATCAAATGGGCCACGCCTCCTCAGCGGGTGAGTGTAAGGGTGTGGTAAGGGTGTGGTCTGGGTGTGGTCTGTAGCTGGTGGTGTATTTTGAAGCATCAGTGAAACAGTTCATTGTCATTTACAGACAGCACATTTTCCGTTGAAATGGCCATTAAACATACCTAGATGTACAGTTTACAGATAAAAAAATATATAGCGCAAAAACGAATATGTGTGGAAATTGAGTTTCAGTGAATATTTATTATTTGCCTCCTATTAAAATGTTTGGGGCATATGTACAAGCCTCTATCGCCACCACAACGTCACTTATATCGACGTTGTGGTGGCGATAGGGCCTGCGCCTTATGTACAAGGCAGCATTAAGCCACTTAACGTGGCTTAACGCTGCCATGTACATAAGGCCCCCTTTCACGCTATGGTTAGCGTGAAAGGGGCATGCAGTGGGTGTTGTGGTGGGCGTTCCACCGCAACACCCATTGTATTTGACGCTGCCCCCCATGTACAAGGGTGGCGTACATAGGAGGCAGCGCCAAAATTAAGACCAGGGAAAACCTGGTCTTAAGTTGGCGAAACGAGGAGAAATGCTTTATTTCTCCTCGTTTTTGGTTTTTCCATGAGTGTTGCCTTGTGCAGCACACATGGAAAAAGCAAAATGCCGTGGATTGTTTATGTGCAGGAAGGTGTCCCTTCCTGTACATAAACAAACTTTTTTTTTAAATGTCGTTTTGTCACTTTCATGTGTGCTGCACGAAGCAGCACACATGAAAGTGACAGAATGGCATTTTAGGATTGTTTATGTGCAGGAAGGGACACCTTCCTACACATAAACAACCCTCCCCTGCATGCAGACACCCTTGCACTCTGGTGCAAGGGTGCCTGTGATCCTGCGGCTTACTAGCAACAGATTCTCCACTACCATATACTCACCTGGGCCCATATAACTCTCTCGCACTAAACACTAAGTAGACCGCTGGAACTTTGTAGTTTTATAATTTTCATACCTCAAGATCTAGTTATTTCTTCTCTAACTAAACCTTTCACTGATCAAACAGTTCTTTCCTCTGGTCAATGGACCAGTTAGGTGGAACTAGTTGATGGTGACAATTAACATAACTTATTATACATTTCTTGATGAAAAATAAAAATAATGACAGACTCTGTAAGCTTTAAAATCTTTATCTAAATTAATTTGTTGTGAACCATCTCAAAGCGTTTCAGTACAAACACCCTCATTCGCAAGAGAGCCAAATTCAATCAAAAATTCATAAGATATAATAATAATTCAGATCCACACAATAACTATGCTCAGAAAGGAGAGGATAGAGAGAGAAGAACATTTATCCAGACGATGAATTTTATATTTACCAAGTATGGTGTGAAGACCAACCCCCTGGCCAAAGGGCTGGTAAGGGTCCCCAGGACAGATCAGGAGACAAAGGCTTCAGGACAGGAATCAGGACAGGATACTTCACCTCTCTAGATACCGACGACTACGTCGCACCCCTCTCTGACACTCTCTTCCTCCTCGTGGTTCTTCCGCGATCTTCTTTCTAACCCACCCAAATTAAGTAGATGGTTCTGCATTCGGTTTCTTCATCAGCAATTCAGAGCGTCAGCACCACCCCAGCACTAACAGCATCCCGAGCTTTGCATCACCTCGGCACCCCCCCCTCCTTTCTAGCTAACTAGACTACCTTAATTATACCCTTCCATAAGCATGTACCACCCATTAATGTTTCATTTTTCACAGAATGCTAACTTCTGATTGGACAGGCGAGGGGGGGATGATCATCACACCATGCTTATACTTCATTCATTTCTTTAAACCATTGTTCCCAAACTCCTCCCTTCAAACTTTTATTCTGCCCTTCCTTTCCCATACATCTTTAAACTTTATTAATACAAATGTAACAGTTTTCTCGAATAAGTTCCTTCATATGAACTCTTCACCCTCATGTTCCCAGGGCACATCTCTGCCGACCTTGGACGCGTGACAAGTCCTTAGTCATCTTTTCGAACTTCCACACCAGGGCGCATGCGTCGCGCAACGTCAGTCTGCTCGACTCAGACAAATTTGACAGGCCCAAATACGCACTAATAATAAAGTCAAAAGGAGAAATGTTATTCTCAAAAATAAATGATTTCACTGTATACCACCAACCTCTACTCTAGCCCATTCCATTTATTATTTCCCTTTCTGCATTTGCGTTAGTATAAGACTTATTTTCTAATTTCAGCAAGCAGATGCTATGCATGTGAGCTTTCAAGCGGCCATTTTATAGCTCTTTGCGCAAGCGCCAGATTTTCCCTCCAAGCGTTAGTACGTCATACTACGTAGATGCAGTATACGCATGCGCAGTAAAGATCCCGTGTTAGAATACATTTTAGTCCTACGTTCATGTTATTGCAGTTAGTAAACACATAGGCAAGCTTCATTCTCTCCCGCGTATGAAGGAAATGCGTATTATTAATCACAAAACACGTTGTTAGTAATTCGTTAATGAGTTTAAACGAGAGGATTGCTTCCGAGCAAGTCTCGTGTTCGAGTCCTTGCTCCATCACCTGCGTTTGCGCTAAGTTTCTAAACTTAGCGCCATCGCAGGGGGAAACGCAAGGCTGCACCACATTCTTGGACATATGGTGCAGCCTTGCGTTTCAGAAGTGGAGGAGAGAGGCGTTAAGCCAAGGAGGCTAACGCCTCTCTCCGCCACTTCCTTGTACATTTCCCCCTTTGTTTCCACCACACTTCTGAATTACAAAAAAGTGCTTCATTTGTGCTTTCCAAATTGCTGATAAAATTTTAAATATGTGTATAGTTCATCTACTGATATTTAAATGTTGATGTGTGTTAGAAAAATCGGACATTCTACGGTCTTTCCTTTCACACTTCTTGGACCCCAGCAGGATTGTCACCTGGGTCACTTTTACAAAATCCTCTCACTTTGCAGTCAGAGAGATGAGCAGCAGTTTGTCAGAAGACACAGCCTGATATTCGACCTGTGTCACTGTCTTTGAATGCACAGCAAATGTGACAAGTAAACTCAACATTTAAAGATGTATTTATTGCTCATTCCCTTCTGACCTCCAGCATCATTATTTCTGGGGGTGCTGCCGCACCTCCCACCCCTACTTTCAGAGGAGCCTATGGGAAGAGCAACAACTTCACAAGGAGAAAAACATAAACTTAATTTTGTGGACGGGCCAATTGGAAAATTGGTGGTGTGTGGTGATGGGCGATGAGGTATGGAGAAGATAGGGACTCTGCCTTAAAGGCGGCTCAAAATGTTTTATAAGCGGTTTATTGTTTTGGAGTTCGGATGGAACATTACACAGGATATGTTTGACAATCCTGCATAGCTTCTGTTGATGGAGGAAGCAGTCACTACTGCTGTGTTTGCCATCTGCTTTGTATGTTTTTCACAACACCTACAAATACTGTACCTTTGTGTGATTGTGTGTGTGTAAATATATATATATATATATTAACTGAAAAAAATGTGAAAGTGACGTTATAGGTAAGTGTAATAAAAATATCTCTTTTCGTTTTAAAAATAGCCTTAGAAATTCACTGAAAAAACAAAGATTAAAGTAACGTTATAGTTAGGTGAATTTCTGAGTGACAACATTAATATTTTAAACTAAAACAACACATAAGTTCAACAGTTATAGTTGGTAGCACTAACAATAACTTGTGCCCCTGCCATGCACTGCTTATGACCTCACATATGACATCACTCATGACATATTCTATGACATCATTTATGACATCACTATTGACATTTCAACATCATCCAATGAGTGTCCAAGTTTATTTGACAGTTTCCATAGTGGTGAGTAAATACCATAATACTTTTCTGTGTAATTTTACAAACCTTGGGTGCAGCTAACGGGTGTAAGTGTTTACAAACCGCATGTGCTCCTAATGCATAATAGCTGTGTGGAGGAATTGAACACATTATAAATGTATGCATTCAAGACTGACTCTGTGTGCAAGCAACAGTCGACTTGTATTCATTATGCTTCACACAGATTTTTGGTTCTGCATAAAATGTTTCGAACAGGAGAAAGATTTCATTACAAGAGCGGAGGCTATCATTATGCAATAATCCTTTATTGCTGCCCCAACATGCAGCCCTTTAAAGAACATCAACACATCACAAGCAAATAGAATGTACAGAAGGCATAAATATCCGGAGCACGCAGACCTCCTCCACTTTTCTTCGCTGCTCCTGATAGGGTAAGGGCTTCCTATTTATATGCTTTCTTAACTGAGTGTTTTTTGCATACATTTAATTATAGATTCTATTGTATGCTTATTCTGTTGTCCAGGTAAGGTAAATTTCCTTTCCAGTTTTGTTAACAGCTTTTGTCTTAAACATTTAGTGTAAACTGAGCCCCTTACCGCTTCGGCGATTGTCCCAGCTAGATAACCTTGGAGGTTTCTTTCTTTTTTTCAGCGATGTGGTTATAACCACTGCTGAGGACTCCTTGCATCTCTCTCCCTTTACCGTAGCCTCCGCTGACTTCTGGGCTTCTGTAACAGGCATAGCACGGTCACGGAGGGCTCCCCTTTGGCTGGCTGCCTTCTTAAGTGGGAGTATCCTTAAAGGGGAGTATCCCCTCTACCAAATTTGCTCCTGTAAAAGGGAGACCTAGCATCGGCACCTTGAGCGCGTTGCTAGGCAACCTCCCTGACACTGGGAGCATGTTAGGCCTGAACACGATAGCAACGAAGCCGCCAGGTCACTGCCCAGCAGCGGTCCTTCATTTGTTTCCAACCCAGGCGATGACTAGCTTGCGTGTTGCCTTAAACCGCTACAGTTGCGGTTTTAAATGCTGCAGTCGGCAACAACGAGCGCTAGTCTACCAAATTTGGAAATTGACATATTGTATTGCCAAGAAAAATACTACGAGCATTACCAGGGCCCCCCCTTCTGGTTAAAGAAGTATTTACAGGCGGATTTTTTCTATCAATTGCCTGAATTCATTTAAAACGATTGCAGATTAAGCTGTCAAACAGATAAATCTTCTCTTTATTTTAATAAAAGCACAGACAGCATTAGTTCTAGTTGGCTGTAGTTGTGTTTTGGGGCAAATTCGTAAGGCAATTAATTTGTTATAAGGCTATGGAGGGCTCTAATACCCAGGCTTATCAAGTGGTAGATTTCATGGGGGAATCTATTAAAAAATATCTAAGGTCCTCTGCAAGAGAGGCGGTGCACGCCGCACTGGCTAAGAGGAAGAGGGATGCCCCACCTGAGAAAATTATTTTTCCCTCTCGGATGGGGACTCCCCTTCTACCTCTGAACCCCGTGTTGGGGGAAAGGTTTCCCACATGAGGAAGCACACTGAGAAGGCGCTAAGCCACGCCCATGGTGCAGGTAGCCACTGCACCACAAGAGAGTCTGGTGCTCTGAGTAGCACAAGAAGAAAGGGCCACCTTGACGGCACACAAAGGAGAGTTGCCCTTAGAGGCATGTTTGATAAGAGTGACCTTCATGGCACAAAAGAATTACAAGACAATTTGAATTCTACTGAGGTTAAGAATGATTTTGACGACATAGAATGGAATGAGTATATTTTTGACCCACAAGACAACTGTGAGTTGCTGGGTAGCCTAGATGAGGATCTGGAGCAGACCTCTGGCTCCAATGAGGTGAAAGACCCCTTCCGGGGAGAGATGCTCAGCCCTACAACGATTACGCATCTGCACAGTGCAGAATGGTGGCCAATGGACCACGTTGCCAAATACTTAAGCTGCTGGGTAAGGAAGTCTCTGGATAAGGAGACCCGCAATTTGTACCAGACCCTCTATGGAGGATAACATTTGCAACACCCTAACTTGGACCCAGAGCTGATAACTTCTTTGCTCAAATTTGGGAAAGACCAGAGGAAAGGAATTAGAAAATCCCTTAAATAATGTCAGGACAAGGTGTTTGACGTCCTGGGTCTGCTTACCCGCATCCTAGATATGGCTGAGGAGGCCAGAGGGAAGAGTGGCAGAGTCAATTTGGATATGTTGAGAGGTTGGGCACAACGTGCCATCTGCATGTTAGGTAACACCAATGCAAGCCTAATAACTGAGAGGCAGTAAGCCGTACTGATGCGAATGAACCCAAAACTGGCCGATCTGGCCACTAGGGAGGACATGGGAGATTCCAAGGGACTTCTCTTTGGTGACAGTTTTGTAAAGTCATTGGGAAAATACGTTTCTACTTTCACTGCTTTCAGTAAGGCTCAGACCAGTATGGGAAGAGTATTCGGCTATAGGGCTGTTATTGGATGGGCTGGCAGGAGGGGGCTGGCTGCCAGCCGCGGTGCTTTCAGGTCCCAGTCTTACACACAGGGGCCAAGAAATTATGGCAGCTGTGGCAGAGGGTACCGCCAATATTCAAACGTCTTCCCCCAGAAAGGGAGAAACTCGAGCAACCGTGGGGGAAGATCTAGATCTTCAGGCTCCGGATCACAAGGTGAGAAGTGTTGGTTCTTCCCAAGTAAAGTTCGGGGGAGGTTGAGATTCTTCATCCACAATTGAGAGAAAATCACAAGGGACCCTTGGGTTTTAGAAACTGTGCGAGGCTTCAAGATAGAGTTTTGGGAATACCCAGTACAGATCAGACAACACAAGGAGTTATGTTTAGATGCAGAAAAGATGTTGCTGATAGATTCAGAGGTGGCCCAAATGTTAGAGATAGGGGCATTGATTCGGGTTCCAGATCAGGAAAGATCAGGAGGGTTTGTGACTACAGTGCTCCTTGTAAAGAAAAAGGGCAAAGGATGGCGTCCTGTCGTAAATTCAAGGGAGTTGAACAAATTCATGATCTACAGGCATTTCAAGATGGAGGGGATCCACCTGTTGAGGAACATTTTACAATCAGGAGATTGGTTAGTGACGTTAGACCTCAAGGGCGTATACTTCACGATACCCATGGACGCAGACAGTCAGAAGTACCTGTTTTTCAGGTGGAGAGGTGTCCTCTATCAATTCCTTTGCTTCTCCTCTGGGCTGTCCTTGGCTTCACCAAGGAGCTGCGTCCTGTAGTGGCATTTTTCAGACAGAGGAGAGTGAGGCTAATTATTTATTTAGACAACATTTTGATAATGTCCCAGGACAGGCTAGAACTTCGAGAACATTTGGCTTGGACGAGCGAGTTACTGGAGAGCCTAGGCTTCATAGGGAATACAGAAACATCAGTCATGGTTCCAACTCAGAATCTGGGGTTTTTATACTTTCAGGTAGATACTGTTTTATCTCAGTTGATTCCACCTCAGAAGAAGGAGATGAAAATAAAGAAGGAGGTGATGGCAGTGCTGCTGAAAGAGACGGTTTCTTAAACGATCTTGCAAGAGTTTTGGGGCTTCTCTCATCCTCCATTATGGCCTTTTCCCACAGCCCCTTACACTACAGGGGCCTTTAGAGGTTGAAGGCTTGGGCTCTAAGGAAGGCTTATGGTATGGGGACACCCATCCCATTTCAGTGGATGCACAAGAGGACCTAGACTGGTGGTCGATGAATCTCGAGACTTGGAACTGCAAGGCTATGTTCGGCAATGAGTCTGAACTAAACTTAGAATCGGATGCAGCAAGTTGGGCTGGGGGGCACATTTGAACAATTTAGAAACAGGTGGAAGATGGCCCAGAGAGGAACAGGAACTCCATATAAATTGCTAAGAGATGTTAGCAGGTTTGAATGCCTTGAAGAGCTTCAGGGAGTTATTGGCAAACTCTGTAACTTTGATTTAGCTAGACAATTTCACAGTAGTTTCTTACATAAACCATTTGGGCGGTGCGAGGTCAACAGCTGTGGCGGAATTAGCGAGACAAATTTGGTATTTGTGTTGGGATCACGAGATTGTGCTGAGAGAGGAGTTTATTCCAGGCTTACAGAATTGAAGAGCAGATTGGAATTCCAGATATCTCTTGGATTCCAGCGATTGGAAGTTAAATCCAGTTGTATCCAGACTGAATCAAGGGTTCTTGGGATCCAATCCAGATAGATCTGTTTGCGAGGAGGCTGACCTTCCAGGTTCCCAGGTACTTCAGTTGGAGGCCAGATCCGTAGGCAGCAGCAGTGGATGCCTTCCTGCAGGATTAGGGGAAGAAGGGAGGTTATGTGTTAGAAATGGGATCTCTAGTTGGCAAGGGCTTGCACCTTTGTCCAAGTAGGGACCCTTCTTCCTAGTCAGGGTAAGGGTGTTACACTCGTGAAGTAACCCCTGCTCACCCTCGTGGTAGCTTGGCACGAGCAGTCAGGCTTAATTCAGAGGCAGTGTGTAAAGCATTTGCACATAACCAATAGTAATACAGTGTAAGCACTACAAACGGACACCACACCAGTTTAGAAAAATAACCAATTTTTATATACTCAAGACAAGACCAATTACGACAAAAATCCACAATACTATACTTTAAAAATGAATACTTGATAAGGTAACTTCTTCTTTGCAGGAATAGTTCAAAAACAAAGTTCGTACGAGTCGGTAGCTCCGTCCGAGCCTACCGCGATGCTGAAAACCACAGAGTCTAACAGTTCCAGCCGACCGCGTCGATACGGGCCAGCAGAGTCGTGGACAGACTCGGTCACAGTACCTTTCTCGTTGTGGCTGGTACGGAGTGTACGAGCCGGTCGGCGTTCGTCGCGGTTGCGGTGCAAGACGGAGCGATGCAAGGTGCGGTGTCCCTCGATGCGGTGCAGGCAGCGGCTCGATGAGCGTCGTGCAGACGGAGTCGGTGAGTCCAAGGCGTGCGATGCAGGGTGAGACGGTGCTCGATGCGGTGCTGACAGGTTGCGATGCAGGGGACCAAGCCGGAGTGCGGGAGCTGGCGTCGGACAGCGGTGCGAGTCGGAGCGGTGCGTCGCAGACGTGCGATCAGTGCCCCAAATGCGATGCGGTCACGACTCTTGAGCCAGTTGCAGCGTCCGCGTCGGTCGGGTCCGGCTGGTTCAGTGAAGCGATGCGATGCGATGCGAACTGCGGTGCCCACAGGTCACGGTGCAAGAAGCGGCTCGGTGTTGGCGGCGTCGGACGTCGCCCACGGTGAGACCAGGGTTGCGATGCGAAGCGGGGCGATGCGGTCTGCGGTGCAAACAGGTCACCGGTCAGGGATGGATTCGGTTGACGGAGTCGGTTGCAGTTCCCTTCCTCTGTGGCAACTGAAACAGCGTTCCAGAAGCGGTACCCAGAGGCTTGTGAAGTCTTTGTAGTCCCTGAGACTTCTTAACAGGAGGCCAGCTCGGTTCCAGGCCCTTGGAGATACTCAGCACAAGTTTGTAGAAAGTTCAGTCCTTTCACTGCCCAAGGCAGAAGCAGCAGCTGCAGGCCAACCCAACAAAGCAACAACACAGCAAAGGGGCAGTACTCCTCCTGGCAGCTCTTCCAGCTCTTCGTCTTGGCAGGTTCCTTGATTCCAGCGAGATCTAAATTCATGGGGTCTGGGCCCCAATATTTATATCCCAAATTCCTTTGTTCTCTGAAGGCAGAGAGGCCTTTGCCTAGTCCAAACCAGTTCTGGAGCACTTTGTTGACAAGTCTCCGTCCCTTCTTTCAGTGAGTAGGCCAGGGACATCAGACGCACCACAGGAGGTGGAGCCAGCATTGTGGAGGGAAGGCACTGTCCTATTCAGGGCCCAGGTGCAACTCCTCCCACCCATCTACATGTAGATCTTGCTATTCAGCCCTGCGCTGACTCACCCTGTCTCCTGGCATCCCCCAGCCCCTGTCACTCACACTCCAGACAAGGAATACACAACCTCGCAGAGGCAGGCTTGGATGGTTAGACAAGAAAATACCCACTTTCTAAAAGTGGTATTTTCAAACACAGAATGTTAAAACCAACTTCACTAAAAGATGCATTTTATCATTCTGAGTCCAGGCATACTAAACTCGAATTTCTACCATGTTCCCGGGGTCAGTTAGGATTATAAGCTGTAATAATCAAAACTGCCCGTTCTGGCCTAGGGGAACAGGTAGCCTTGCAATAGTGAAAAACGAACTAGGCTGTAATTCACTATCAGGACATGCCACACACACCAGGGCATGTCCTACCTTTCGCATACAACGCACCCTGCCCACAGGGGTACCTTGGGCCTACCTTAGGGGTGACTCATATGTAGAAAAGGGAAGGTTTAGGGACTTGCAAGTGTGTGCACTTGCCAAGTCGACATGGCAGCCCCAGGCTGCGCACGGGCTCTGCAATGGCAGGCCCGAGTTACACTTTACGGGCTGTTTGCGTGGGTGGCACAATCCAGTGCTGCAGCCCACCAACAGCATTTGGTCTATAGGCCCTGGCACTCGTAGTGCACTTTACAAGGGACTGACACATAAACCAAATAGGCCAATCATGGAAACGCCAATCCGTAACACATTTTATACAGGAGCACTTGCACTTTCCCACTGGACAGCAGTGAGGAAAGTGCGCAGAATCATTACACCAGCAAAAACAGAGTCAAAACCGGGAGGTCAGAAAGCAAAAAGTCAGGGGAAACACGCCAAAAGATGCCAAGTCTAACACATGTCCCCTCCAGCTGAAAGTAGGGAGAACTACCCAACCCCATTGGAGTTCTCTTCACTAAGGCGGAAGAACCTGGACAGACCATCTGCGTTGGCGTGTTCTGTACCAGGACGGTGTTCCACCGTAAAGTCCATTCCCTGTAGGGAGATGGACCACCTCAGCAGTTTTGGATTCTCACCCCTCATTTGCATCAACCATCTGAGGGGCCTGTGGTCTGTCTGAACCCGGAAGTGAGTCCCAAACAGGTATGGTCTCAACTTCTTCAGCGCCCAGACCACAGCAAAAGCTTCCCTTTCTATGGCACTCCACCTCTGTTCCCTGGGAAGTAGTCTCCTACTAAGGAAGACTACAGGCTGTTCCAGGCCCTCTTCGTTCAGTTGTGAGAGCACCGCTCCCACACCATGCTCTGAAGCGTCAGTCTGCACGACGAATTCCTTGGAGAAGTCAGGTGCCTTGAGCACGGGCGCCGTGCACATGGCTGCCTTCAGGGCATCAAAAGCTTTCTGGCAGGACTCAGTCCAGATCACTTTCCTGGGCTGCCTCTTAGAGGTCAGCTCTGTTAAGGGGGCAACGATGGTGCCATAGCCCTTGACAAATCTCCTATAGTAGCCGGTGAGACCTAAGAAGGCTCTCACCTCTGTCTGGGTCTTTGGGGGCTCCCAAGCCAGAATGGTGTCAATCTTGGGTTGTAGGGGCGCCACCTGGCCGCTTCCTACCTGGTGTCCCAAGTACACCACAGAACCCTGCCCGATCTGGCACTTACTGGCCTTGATCGTGAGGCCTGCACCTTGCAGAGCCCTCAACACTTTCTCAAGGTGCTGTAAATGTTCTTCCCAGCTGGAACTGAACACAGCAATGTCATCCAGGTAGGCGGCACTGAAATCCTCCAGCCCAGCCAACACCTGATTGACCAACCTCTGAAAGGTGGCAGGGGCATTCTTCAACCCAAAGGGCATCACCCGGAATTGGTAATGACCTTCTGGGGTTGAGAATGCTGAACTCTCCTTGGCCCCATCGGTTAAGGCAATCTGCCAGTACACAGACGTCAAATCAAACGTGCTGAGGAACCGGGCAGCTCCCAACCGATCAATGAGCTCATCAGCTCTGGGGATGGGGTGCGCGTCAGTCCTGGTGACGGCATTGAGCCCACGGTAGTCCACACAAAACTGGAGTTCTGGAGTGGCACCGGGCGCAGCAGCCTTTGGGACCAAGACCACTGGGCTGGCCCAAGGACTGTGGGAGGGCTCAATCACCCCTAATGCCAACATCTTAGAGACCTCCTCCTTGATGCTGGCTCTGACCCGGTCAGTCAACCTGTAAATCTTGTGCTTCACAGGAGGGCTGTCACCAGTGTCCACGTCATGGGAACACCAGTGAGTAACACCGGGGGTCAGAGAGAACAGTGGGGCGAACTGTCCCAACAACTGGCGACAGTCCCCCTGCTGCTCCTGAGTCAGAGTAGGGGAGAGGATCACACCCTCTACTGACCCATCCTGCTCCTTGGTAGACAGGAGGTCAGGGAGAGGCTCACTCTCCTCTTCCACCCCATCATCTGTCGTCAAGAGCATACTCACTTCGGACCTCTTGAAGTGGGGCTTGAGGCGGTTCACGTGAAGGACCCTCAAAGGGTTCCTTGGAGCCTGCAAATCCACCAGGTAGGTGACGTCACTTTTGTGCTCCTTTACCTCATATGGCCCGGTCCACTTGTCCTGCAAGGCACAAGGTGCCACTGGGGCCATGACCCACACTTTTTGCCCAGGTTGAAATTCGACCAGAGTGGCATTCTGGTCATACCATCTCTTCATTTCTTCCTGGCTTGCTTCTAGGTTCGCCTGAGCGAGTTTCCTGAAGCGGGCAGTTTGGTTTCTAAAGGCCAGCATGTAGCTAAATACATCCTGGGGAGTTTTCCTGGGAGCCGCCTCCCAGCCTTCCTTTACCAAACTCAGAGGTCCTCTGACAGGGTGGCCATACAGGAGCTCAAAGGGGCTGTACCCAAGAGACTTCTGAGGCACCTCCCTGTATGCAAAGAGTAGGCATGGCAAGAGGACGTCCCACTTACGCCTCATGGGTTCTGTTAGACCCTTGATCATGCCTTTCAAGGTCTGGTTGAATCTCTCCACCAGACCGTTTCCTTGTGGGTGGTAAGGAGTGGTGAACTTGTAGGTTACACCACACTCCTTCCACAGGGATGTCATATACTTGGATATGAAATTGGTCCCCCTATCAGAAACCACCTCTCTGGGGAATCCCACACGGGAAAAGATCCCCATTAATGCCCGGCCCACCACTGGCGCCGTCGTTGTCCTGAGAGGGATTGCCTCCGGGTACCTGGTGGCATGGTCCACCAAGACCAGGATGTACCTGTTGCCCATGGCTGTCTTGGGGTCCAGTGGCCCCACAATATCCATCCCTACCCTTTCAAAGGGTGTTCCAACAACAGGAAAAGGTTGGAGAGGAGCTTTGACCTTCCTCCCACTCTTACCACTTGCCTGGCAAGTTTGGCAAGACCTACAGTGTGCATCTGACTGCCTTCGCATTTGGGGCCAAAAGAAGTGGGTGACAAGCCTGTCAAAGGTCTTGTCCTGCCGCAAATGTCCTGCCAAAGGCACGTCATGAGCCAGACCCAGTAGGAAGGTCCTGAAGCGCTGGGGTACCACCAGCACACGGGCTGACCCAGGCTCAGCAACCTTAGGCTCAGTGTATAGGAGACCACTCTCCCAATAGATCAGATGTGACCCGGACTGATTACCAGCTGCCTGGTCTGCAGCCTGCCGCCGCAGACCCTCCAGAGTAGGGCACTCGTTCTGCTCCCTGCAGAACTCCTCCCTGGTGGGACCCCCTTCTTGCTGCCAATGGGTCAGCTCAGAGATGTCTCCCAGTTCGCCTACCTGCTCCCCTGTAGGCACCGGGGCGTCCCCTCGAGGTCCGCCTCCTCCCGGTCCGTGGGAACTTCGGGGGCCGGTTTCCCGCGCCCCTGCCCTTTCTCTTGGCAGGGACTTGGGCCACTGTTCCAGGCTCCAAGTCCTCTTGATCACCCTTTCTGGCTGCCATTGACCGAGTGGACACGCATGCCCACTCTGGCAACCCAAGCATCTCCAAGTGAGACCTGAGCTCAACATCCTTCCATAAGGACTGCTCCAGGTCGTTACCTAGCAGACAATCTACAGGCATGGTAGGGCTCACAACCACCCTCAAGGGACCTGAGACCCCCCCCATTCAAAGGGAACCTGCGCCACCATACATTGGCGCTCTGAGTTGTCTACAGCAACTACTTGGTGGAATGCCCCGGGGACTACTTGCTTCTCAGACACCAGGTGACACCGGACTGAGGTCACACTGGCTCCAGTGTCTCTGAGAGCCTCTACCCTGTTCCCATTGATGGTCACCCAGGTGCTATATTTCTTTGTGTTAGGGGGCACCTGGTTTCCTGGGACCATCTCACTGTCCCCTAGTGAGACAAGGGTCATTTCTGCGGGATCCCCACCCTCCTGTGGGCACCCCTCCTCCCCAAGCGCTACACTAGCCAACACTTTGGACTGTCCACCGGTGGGTGGCTGTGTCCCCTTCGGGCACTTGGGGTCCCCCTTAAAGTGACCTACCTGGTCACATGCATAACACTTGCGGGGGCCGGTCTCAACAGGCTTCCCTGTAGAGACCCCTTTCTTCTTATCACCGGGGGCTGGGAACCTTTACCCTGGGTACTAGTTTGGGGCCCTTTAGAGAACTCCTGTGCTTTACCCTTGTCCCCCCACCTTTCTGCTGGGGACCCTGCCCACCTTTGGCTGAGTCTCCCCCAAACGCTTTCTTGTGGACCCTGGTACTCACCCAGCGGTCCGCTTCCATAGCAAGCTTCCTGGGGTCAGTTAGCTTACTATCCACTAGGTGCTGGCGCAGATCTGCAAAACATAGACTAGACAAGTGCTCCCATGCAATCAAGTTGTAGAGCCCCTGAAAATCTGTTACACTACTGCCCTTTACCCAACCATCCAGAGACCTGCAGAACACATCCACACATTCCAACCAAGTGTTGGCATCAGACTTCTTACTGGACCTGAACTGATCCCTGTACTTTTCAGGAGTAAGACCATACTTAGTGAGAAGGGCATCCTTCATGTCAGCATAGGTGAGGTGATACCCCTTACCCAAAGCTATCAGAGCATCCCTTGCTTCTTCAGGGAAAAGTGGCCACAATCCTGCTCCCCAATTCTCCTCAGGGACCCCATTCATGTGTATGGCTGCCTCATAACCCTGAAACCACCTATGTATGTCATCCCCCTTCTTGAACTCCTTGCCTACATTCTTGGGAATGTGCACAATCCTGTCTGCCTTTCTGGACGAATTGCTGCCACCATCTGAGCCTGACTTACTCCTAAGTTCTAGCTCCTTCAGTTCTCTCTCATGCTCTAAGAGCATCTTCCTCTCCTCTATGGCCAATCTCTTCTCCTCCCGCTCACTCTCCAGCCTGAGCTTCTGCAGCTCAAACTGCCTTGCCTCCCGCCTGTCCTCCAGCTCCTCTGGGGACAGACTGCTGCTGCCTGACCTGGCGGGTTCCCCCCTACCCAAAAGCATATCCACCCTGGAAATAGGCTCCTCCACCTCCTCACTGAGATTACCAGGCTGCCCACTGGCATGTCTGGCTGCTACCCAGGCCCTCAGCGCCTTCTGTAGCTCCTCCTTCCTTGTGAGGCCTTTAATTTGGACTTTCAGGTTTTTACAAATTGCTCGTAGTTCCTTTACGGCGTAGGTTTCCAACCTATCCTCCTCAAAGATAATTTCCAGAGATGCAACGGATGATGCAGCTGTGTCAGGCATGACAAAAGTAGTGAGTTGAAAACTGGCAAGATCAAAAATAGGCCAAAAGAAAAAGAACCAGTATGTGGTACGTAATGGTCTGCAATATGGTAGTAGTGCACACCAATCACTGTAAGTCAAGTGCAAACACAAGTCCTATCCCACCGCTGCCACCAATGTTAGAAATGGGATCTCTAGTTGGCAAGGGCTTGCACCTTTGTCCAAGTAGGGACCCTTCTTCCTAGTCAGGGTAAGGGTGTTACACTCGTGAAGTAACCCCTGCTCACCCTCGTGGTAGCTTGGCACGAGCAGTCAGGCTTAATTCAGAGGCAGTGTGTAAAGCATTTGCACATAACCAACAGTAATACAGTGTAAGCACTACAAACGGACACCACACCAGTTTAGAAAAATAACCAATTTTTATATACTCAAGACAAGACCAATTACGACAAAAATCCACAATACTATACTTTAAAAATGAATACTTGATAAGGTAACTTCTTCTTTGCAGGAATAGTTCAAAAACAAAGTTCGTATGAGTCGGTAGCTCCGTCCGAGCCTACCGCGATGCTGAAAACCACAGAGTCTAACAGTTCCAGCCGACCGCGTCGATACGGGCCAGCAGAGTCGTGGACAGACTCGGTCACAGTACCTTTCTCGTTGTGGCTGGTACGGAGTGTATGAGCCGGTCGGCGTTCGTCGCGGTTGCGGTGCAAGACGGAGCGATGCAAGGTGCGGTGTCCCTCGATGCGGTGCAGGCAGCGGCTCGATGAGCGTCGTGCAGACGGAGTCGGTGAGTCCAAGGCGTGCGATGCAGGGTGAGACGGTGCTCGATGCGGTGCTGACAGGTTGCGATGCAGGCGACCAAGCCGGAGTGCGGGAGCTGGCGTCGGACAGCGGTGCGAGTCGGAGCGGTGCGTCGCAGACGTGCGAGCGGTGCCCCAAATGCGATGCGGTCACGACTCTTGAGCCAGTTGCAGCGTCCGCGTCGGTCGGGTCCGGCTGGTTCAGTGAAGCGATGCGATGCGAACTGCGGTGCCCACAGGTCACGGTGCAAGCAGCGGCTCGGTGTTGGCGGCGTCGGACGTCGCCCACGGTGAGACCAGGGTTGCGATGCGAAGCGGGGCGATGCGGTCTGCGGTGCAAACAGGTCACCGGTCAGGGATGGATTCGGTTGACGGAGTCGGTTGCAGTTCCCTTCCTCTGTGGCAACTGAAACAGCGTTCCAGAAGCGGTACCCAGAGGCTTGTGAAGTCTTTGTAGTCCCTGAGACTTCTTAACAGGAGGCCAGCTCGGTTCCAGGCCCTTGGAGATACTCAGCACAAGTTTGTAGAAAGTTCAGTCCTTTCACTGCCCAAGGCAGAAGCAGCAGCTGCAGGCCAACCCAACAAGGCAACAACACAGCAGAGGGGCAGTACTCCTCCTGGTAGCTCTTCCAGCTCTTCGTCTTGGCAGGTTCCTTGATTCCAGCGAGATCTAAATTCATGGGGTCAGGGCCCCAATATTTATATCCCAAATTCCTTTGTTCTCTGAAGGCAGAGAGGCCTTTGCCTAGTCCAAACCAGTTCTGGAGCACTTTGTTGACAAGTCTCCATCCCTTCTTTCAGTGAGTAGGCCAGGGACATCAGACGCACCACAGGAGGTGGAGCCAGCATTGTGGAGGGAAGGCACTGTCCTATTCAGGGCCCAGGTGCAACTCCTCCCACCCATCTACATGTAGATCTTGCTATTCAGCCCTGCGCTGACTCACCCTGTCTCCTGGCATCCCCCAGCCCCTGTCACTC
This sequence comes from Calotriton arnoldi, assembly GCA_963921515.1. Taxonomy (NCBI): domain Eukaryota; kingdom Metazoa; phylum Chordata; class Amphibia; order Caudata; family Salamandridae; genus Calotriton; species Calotriton arnoldi. The sequence goes on from CAWUFW010002197.1 coordinate 1,034,076, forward strand.
ACACTCCAGACAAGGAATACACAACCTCGCAGAGGCAGGCTTGGATGGTTAGACAAGAAAATACCCACTTTCTAAAAGTGGTATTTTCAAACACAGAATGTTAAAACCAACTTCACTAAATGATGCATTTTATCATTCTGAGTCCAGGCATACTAAACTCGAATTTCTACCATGTTCCCGGGGTCAGTTAGGATTATAAGCTGTAATAATCAAAACTGCCCATTCTGGCCTATGGGGAACAGGTAGCCTTGCAATAGTGAAAAACGAACTAGGCTGTAATTCACTATCAGGACATGCCACACACACCAGGGCATGTCCTACCTTTCGCATACAACGCACCCTGCCCACAGGGGTACCTTGGGCCTACCTTAGGGGTGACTAACATGTAGAAAAGGGAAGGTTTAGGGACTTGCAAGTGTGTGCACTTGCCAAGTCGACATGGCAGCCCCAGGCTGCGCACGGGCTCTGCAATGGCAGGCCCGAGTTACACTTTACGGGCTGTTTGCGTGGGTGGCACAATCCAGTGCTGCAGCCCACCAACAGCATTTGGTCTATAGGCCCTGGCACTCGTAGTGCACTTTACAAGGGACTGACACATAAACCAAATAGGCCAATCATGGAAACGCCAATCCGTAACACATTTTATACAGGAGCACTTGCACTTTCCCACTGGACAGCAGTGAGGAAAGTGCGCAGAATCATTACACCAGCAAAAACAGAGTCAAAACCGGGAGGTCAGAAAGCAAAAAGTCAGGGGAAATACGCCAAAAGATGCCAAGTCTAACACATGTCCCCTTCAGCTGAAAGTAGGGAGAACTACCCAACCCCATTGGAGTTCTCTTCACTAAGGCGGAAGAACCTGGACAGACCATCTGCGTTGGCGTGTTCTGTACCAGGACGGTGTTCCACCATAAAGTCCATTCCCTGTAGGGAGATGGACCACCTCAGCAGTTTTGGATTCTCACCCCTCATTTGCATCAACCATCTGAGGGGCCTGTGGTCTGGCTGAACCCGGAAGTGAGTCCCAAACAGGTATGGTCTCAACTTCTTCAGCGCCCAGACCACAGCAAAAGCTTCCCTTTCTATGGCACTCCACCTCTGTTCCCTGGGAAGTAGTCTCCTGCTAAGGAAGACTACAGGCTGTTCCAGGCCCTCTTCATTCAGTTGTGAGAGCACCGCTCCCACACCATGCTCTGAAGCGTCAGTCTGCACGACGAATTCCTTGGAGAAGTCAGGTGCCTTGAGCACGGGCGCCGTGCACATGGCTGCCTTCAGGGCATCAAAAGCTTTCTGGCAGGACTCAGTCCAGATCACTTTCCTGGGCTGCCTCTTAGAGGTCAGCTCTGTTAAGGGGGCAACGATGGTGCCATAGCCCTTAACAAATCTCCTATAGTAGCCGGTGAGACCTAAGAAGGCTCTCACCTCTGTCTGGGTCTTGGGGGCTCCCAAGCCAGAATGGTGTCAATCTTGGGTTGTAGGGGCGCCACCTGGCCGCTTCCTACCTGGTGTCCCAAGTACACCACAGAACCCTGCCCGATCTGGCACTTACTGGCCTTGATCGTGAGGCCTGCACCTTGCAGAGCCCTCAACACTTTCTCAAGGTGCTGTAAATGTTCTTCCCAGCTGGAACTGAACACAGCAATGTCATCCAGGTAGGCGGCACTGAAATCCTCCAGCCCAGCCAACACCTGATTGACCAACCTCTGAAAGGTGGCAGGGGCATTCTTCAACCCAAAGGGCATCACCCGGAATTGGTAATGACCTTCTGGGGTTGAGAATGCTGAACTCTCCTTGGCCCCATCGGTTAAGGCAATCTGCCAGTACACAGATGTCAAATCAAACGTGCTGAGGAACCGGGCAGCTCCCAACCGATCAATGAGCTCATCAGCTCTGGGGATGGGGTGCGCGTCAGTCCTGGTGACGGCATTGAGCCCACGGTAGTCCACACAAAACCGGAGTTCTGGAGTGGCACCGGGCGCAGCAGCCTTTGGGACCAAGACCACTGGGCTGGCCCAAGGACTGTGGGAGGGCTCAATCACCCCTAATGCCAACATCTTAGAGACCTCCTCCTTGATGCTGGCTCTGACCCGGTCAGTCAACCTGTAAATCTTGTGCTTCACAGGAGGGCTGTCACCAGTGTCCACGTCATGGGAACACCAGTGAGTAACACCGGGGGTCAGAGAGAACAGTGGGGCGAACTGTCCCAACAACTGGTGACAGTCCCCCTGCTGCTCCTGAGTCAGAGTAGGGGAGAGGATCACACCCTCTACTGACCCATCCTGCTCCTTGGTAGACAGGAGGTCAGGGAGAGGCTCACTCTCCTCTTCCACCCCATCATCTGTCGTCAAGAGCATACTCACTTCGGACCTCTCGAAGTGGGGCTTGAGGCGGTTCACGTGAAGGACCCTCAAAGGGTTCCTTGGAGCCTGCAAATCCACCAGGTAGGTGACGTCACTTTTGTGCTCTTTTACCTCATATGGCCCAGTCCACTTGTCCTGCAAGGCACAAGGTGCCACTGGGGCCATGACCCACACTTTTTGCCCAGGTTGAAATTCGACCAGAGTGGCATTCTGGTCATACCATCTCTTCATTTCTTCCTGGCTTGCTTCTAGGTTCGCCTGAGCGAGTTTCCTGAAGCGGGCAGTTTGGTTTCTAAAGGCCAGCATGTAGCTAAATACATCCTGGGGAGTTTTCCTGGGAGCCGCCTCCCAGCCTTCCTTCACCAAACTCAGAGGTCCTCTGACAGGGTGGCCATACAGGAGCTCAAAGGGGCTGTACCCAAGAGACTTCTGAGGCACCTCCCTGTATGCAAAGAGTAGGCATGGCAAGAGGACGTCCCACTTACGCCTCATGGGTTCTGTTAGACCCTTGATCATGCCTTTCAAGGTCTGGTTGAATCTCTCCACCAGACCGTTTCCTTGTGGGTGGTAAGGAGTGGTGAACTTGTAGGTTACACCACACTCCTTCCACAGGGATGTCATATACTTGGATATGAAATTGGTCCCCCTATCAGAAACCACCTCTCTGGGGAATCCCACACGGGAAAAGATCCCCATTAATGCCCGGCCCACCACTGGCGCCGTCGTTGTCCTGAGAGGGATTGCCTCCGGGTACCGGGTGGCATGGTCCACCAAGACCAGGATGTACCTGTTGCCCATGGCTGTCTTGGGGTCCAGTGGCCCCACAATATCCATCCCTACCCTTTCAAAGGGTGTTCCAACAACAGGAAAAGGTTGGAGAGGAGCTTTGACCTTCCTCCCACTCTTACCACTTGCCTGGCAAGTTTGGCAAGACCTACAGTGTGCATCTGACTGCCTTCGCATTTGGGGCCAAAAGAAGTGGGTGACAAGCCTGTCAAAGGTCTTGTCCTGCCCCAAATGTCCTGCCAAAGGCACGTCATGAGCCAGACCCAGTAGGAAGGTCCTGAAGCGCTGGGGTACCACCAGCACACGGGCTGACCCAGGCTCAGCAACCTTAGGCTCAGTGTATAGGAGACCACTCTCCCAGTAGATCAGATGTGACCCGGACTGATTACCAGCTGCCTGGTCTGCAGCCTGCCGCCGCAGACCCTCCAGAGTAGGGCACTCGTTCTGCTCCCTGCAGAACTCCTCCCTGGTGGGACCCCCCTCTTGCTGCCAATGGGTCAGCTCAGAGATGTCTCCCAGTTCGCCTACCTGCTCCCCTGTAGGCACCGGGGCGTCCCCCTCGAGGTCCGCCTCCTCCCGGTCCGTGGGAACTTCGGGGGCCGGTTTCCCGCGCCCCCTGCCCTTTCTCTTGGCAGGGACTTGGGCCACTGTTCCAGGCTCCAAGTCCTCTTGATCACCCTTTCTGGCTGCCATTGACCGAGTGGACACGCATGCCCACTCTGGCAACCCAAGCATCTCCAAGTGAGACCTGAGCTCAACATCCTTCCATAAGGACTGCTCCAGGTCGTTACCTAGCAGACAATCTACAGGCATGGTAGGGCTCACAACCACCCTCAAGGGACCTGAGACCCCCCCATTCAAAGGGAAGCTGCGCCACCATACATTGGCGCTCTGAGTTGTCTACAGCAACTACTTGGTGGAATGCCCCGGGGACTACTTGCTTCTCAGACACCAGGTGACACCGGACTGAGGTCACACTGGCTCCAGTGTCTCTGAGAGCCTCTACCCTGTTCCCATTCATGGTCACCCAGGTGCTATATTTCTTTGTGTTAGGGGACACCTGGTTTCCTGGGACCATCTCACTGTCCCCTAGTGAGACAAGGGTCATTTCTGCGGGATCCCCACCCTCCTGTGGGCACCCCTCCTCCCCAAGCGCTACACTAGCCAACACTTTGGACTGTCCACCGGTGGGTGGCTGTGTCCCCTTCGGGCACTTGGGGTCCCCATTAAAGTGACCTACCTGGTCACATGCATAACACTTGCGGGGGCCGGTCTCAACAGGCTTCCCTGTAGAGACCCCTTTCTTCTTATCACCGGGGGCTGGGAACCTTTACCCTGGGTACTAGTTTGGGGCCCTTTAGAGAACTCCTGTGCTTTACCCTTGTCCCCCCACCTTTCTGCTGGGGACCCTGCCCACCTTTGGCTGAGTCTCCCCCAAACGCTTTCTTGTGGACCCTGGTACTCACCCAGCGGTCCGCTTCCATAGCAAGCTTCCTGGGGTCAGTTAGCTTACTATCCACTAGGTGCTGGCGCAGATCTGCAAAACATAGACTAGACAAGTGCTCCCATGCAATCAAGTTGTAGAGCCCCTGAAAATCTGTTACACTACTGCCCTTTACCCAACCATCCAGAGACCTGCAGAACACATCCACACATTCCAACCAAGTGTTGGCATCAGACTTCTTACTGGACCTGAACTGATCCCTGTACTTTTCAGGAGTAAGACCATACTTAGTGAGAAGGGCATCCTTCATGTCAGCATAGGTGAGGTGATACCCCTTACCCAAAGCTATCAGAGCATCCCTTGCTTCTTCAGGGAAAAGTGGCCACAATCCTGCTCCCCAATTCTCCTCAGGGACCCCATTCATGTGTATGGCTGCCTCATAACCCTGAAACCACCTTTGTATGTCATCCCCCTTCTTGAACTCCTTGCCTACATTCTTGGGAATGTGCACAATCCTGTCTGCCTTTCTGGACGAATTGCTGCCACCATCTGAGCCTGACTTACTCCTAAGTTCTAGCTCCTTCAGTTCTCTCTCATGCTCTAAGAGCATCTTCCTCTCCTCTATGGCCAATCTCTTCTCCTCCCGCTCACTCTCCAGCCTGAGCTTCTGCAGCTCAAACTGCCTTGCCTCCCGTCTGTCCTCCAGCTCCTCTGGGGACAGACTGCTGCTGCCTGACCTGGCGGGTTCCCCCTACCCAAAAGCATATCCACCCTGGAAATAGGCTCCTCCACCTCCTCACTGAGATTACCAGGCTGCCCACTGGCATGTCTGGCTGCTACCCAGGCCCTCAGCGCCTTCTGTAGCTCCTCCTTCCTTGTGAGGCCTTTAATTTGGACTTTCAGGTTTTTACAAATTGCTCGTAGTTCCTTTACGGCGTAGGTTTCCAACCTATCCTCCTCAAAGATAATTTCCAGAGATGCAACGGATGATGCAGCTGTGTCAGGCATGACAAAAGTAGTGAGTTGAAAACTGGCAAGATCAAAAATAGGCCAAAAGAAAAAGAACCAGTATGTGGTACGTAATGGTCTGCAATATGGTAGTAGTGCACACCAATCACTGTAAGTCAAGTGCAAACACAAGTCCTATCCCACCGCTGCCACCAATGTTAGAAATGGGATCTCTAGTTGGCAAGGGCTTGCACCTTTGTCCAAGTAGGGACCCTTCTTCCTAGTCAGGGTAAGGGAAGTAACCCCTGCTCACCCTCGTGGTAGCTTGGCACGAGCAGTCAGGCTTAATTCAGAGGCAGTGTGTAAAGCATTTGCACATAACCAACAGTAATACAGTGTAAGCACTACAAACGGACACCACACCAGTTTAGAAAAATAACCAATTTTTATATACTCAAGACAAGACCAATTACGACAAAAATCCACAATACTATACTTTAAAAATGAATACTTGATAAGGTAACTTCTTCTTTGCAGGAATAGTTCAAAAACAAAGTTCGTATGAGTCGGTAGCTCCGTCCGAGCCTACCGCGATGCTGAAAACCACAGATCTAACAGTTCCAGCCGACCGCGTCGATACGGGCCAGCAAAGTCGTGGACAGACTCGGTCACAGTACCTTTCTCGTTGTGGCTGGTACGGAGTGTATGAGCCGGTCGGCGTTCGTCGCGGTTGCGGTGCAAGACGGAGCGATGCAAGGTGCGGTGTCCCTCGATGCGGTGCAGGCAGCGGCTCGATGAGCGTCGTGCAGACGAAGTCGGTGAGTCCAAGGCGTGCGATGCAGGGTGAGACGGTGCTCGATGCGGTGCTGACAGGTTGCGATGCAGGCGACCAAGCCGGAGTGCGGGAGCTGGCGTCGGACAGCGGTGCGAGTCGGAGCGGTGCGTCGCAGACGTGCGAGCGGTGCCCCAAATGCGATGCGGTCACGACTCTTGAGCCAGTTGCAGCGTCCGCGTCGGTCGGGTCCGGCTGGTTCAGTGAAGCGATGCGATGCGAACTGCGGTGCCCACAGGTCACAGTGCAAGCAGCGGCTCGGTGTTGGCGGCGTCGGACGTCGCCCACGGTGAGACCAGGGTTGCGATGCGAAGCGGGGCGATGCGGTCTGCGGTGCAAACAGGTCACCGGTCAGGGATGGATTCGGTTGACGGAGTCGGTTGCAGTTCCCTTCCTCTGTGGCAACTGAAACAGCGTTCCAGAAGCGGTACCCAGAGGCTTGTGAAGTCTGTGTAGTCCCTGAGACTTCTTAACAGGAGGCCAGCTCGGTTCCAGGCCCTTGGAGATACTCAGCACAAGTTTGTAGAAAGTTCAGTCCTTTCACTGCCCAAGGCAGAAGCAGCAGCTGCAGGCCAACCCAACAAAGCAACAACACAGCAAAGGGGCAGTACTCCTCCTGGCAGCTCTTCCAGCTCTTCGTCTTGGCAGGTTCCTTGATTCCAGCGAGATCTAAATTCATGGGGTCAGGGCCCCAATATTTATATCCCAAATTCCTTTGTTCTCTGAAGGCAGAGAGGCCTTTGCCTAGTCCAAACCAGTTCTGGAGCACTTTGTTGACAAGTCTCCGTCCCTTCTTTCAGTGAGTAGGCCAGGGACATCAGACGCACCACAGGAGGTGGAGCCAGCATTGTGGAGGGAAGGCACTGTCCTATTCAGGGCCCAGGTGCAACTCCTCCCACCCATCTACATGTAGATCTTGCTATTCAGCCCTGCGCTGACTCACCCTGTCTCCTGGCATCCCCCAGCCCCTGTCACTCACACTCCAGACAAGGAATACACAACCTCGCAGAGGCAGGCTTGGATGGTTAGACAAGAAAATACCCACTTTCTAAAAGTGGTATTTTCAAACACAGAATGTTAAAACCAACTTCACTAAAAGATGCATTTTATCATTCTGAGTCCAGGCATACTAAACTCGAATTTCTACCATGTTCCCGGGGTCAGTTAGGATTATAAGCTGTAATAATCAAAACTGCCCGTTCTGGCCTAGGGGGAACAGGTAGCCTTGCAATAGTGAAAAACGAACTAGGCTGTAATTCACTATCAGGACATGCCACACACACCAGGGCATGTCCTACCTTTCGCATACAACGCACCCTGCCCACAGGGGTACCTTGGGCCTACCTTAGGGGTGACTCATATGTACAAAAGGGAAGGTTTAGGGACTTGCAAGTGTGTGCACTTGCCAAGTCGACATGGCAGCCCCAGGCTGCGCACGGGCTCTGAAATGGCAGGCCCGAGTTACACTTTACGGGCTGTTTGCGTGGGTGGCACAATTCAGTGCTGCAGCCCACCAACAGCATTTGGTCTATAGGCCCTGGCACTCGTAGTGCACTTTACAAGGGACTGACACATAAACCAAATAGGCCAATCATGGAAACGCCAATCCGTAACACATTTTATACAGGAGCACTTGCACTTTCCCACTGGACAGCAGTGAGGAAAGTGCGCAGAATCATTACACCAGCAAAAACAGAGTCAAAACCGGGAGGTCAGAAAGCAAAAAGTCAGGGGAAACACGCCAAAAGATGCCAAGTCTAACACAATGCCTTTACACCCTTTTCCATGATTCTGAGGGTTTTGATAAAGGTGAGGTCAGACGCCTGCAGCATTATTCTGGAGACTCACTTTTGGAGGTCACGGGTCTGGTTCCCAGGGGTGATGGAGCTCGCAGTCGCCATACCTCGATTGGTCCCAGTAAATGTTCCCTCTAATTTGTTTTCCTCTGTGTGCGACAATAAAGGATCTCTGTGCGCTGCAGCCAAACCTGTGTGCACTGAAGATTTGTAGCAACTCACTATGCAAGAGAGAGCAGCAGGCAGGCTACCAAAATCATTGTTGTTTGTCACCACAAATAAGGCCAGTGAGGAATGGTCACTGGCCGTGTAACCAGTTACATCAAAGATTCTTCATATGCAAACATAAAACAAGTCAGATGCTTCAATAATTTTCAGCAGCTCTCATAGGTGGCAGTGTATACGCCACTAGTATGTCCGAGACCCTTCCCAGAGGCCATCTACTGTGCAGGAAACACCGGAAAATGGACTTGTACACCAAGTCCTTTAACAACTGTGCATGCCAAGGTGCTCACGGCCACGCACTTTCAACACTTTCATATGGAGCCATGCACATCTTACCAAAAGACTCTGCAACTGTATTTCCTCCAACATTTCTATGACGTATCAAAGCTTCACATACTGACATGCAGATGAAAACAACTACTTTTTGTTCTAAACACATCATTAAATGGAGATAAGGTGGCATACTTGGCACAGGTGGCAATCGGGTAATCTCTCCGTTGTTCTAAATGCAGTACCATGGGGCAGGTCTACTAACTGTTTCAAGTTAAACCCCTCCATGTGTGAAATACTTTTGACGTGAGCAGTTTCCCTTTGCGGGATGCCACATCTGGCCAGCACCTTTGGAAACCTACCCTACATCTGGCTGGCAGTCAGGACTTCTGGAGTCTTTGTTGACTCTGGGCTCTCCACTTTCTCATTTGCATTGGATTCTGCCCTGTTTAGGTTTCCTCACTGTGGACCTACAGTTAAGGGCTACGTTGCTTCCAGCTGGTACAACAAAAAGTATATTGTCATGACCTCTATGCCCCTTTCAACGTATTTTAAAATCTGGCAATGAAGTGCACTTCTTTTTAGGTGACCCTACAAAGGCAGGGGCTCACGTGGGCTGACCACTGCCCCCTGCTCAACGGTGTGGAGGGCAAAAGCGAAATGTGAATGACAGGCGACCAATAGACGAGGAGAGCTGACCCTGTGCATCGCTTATTATGCATATATGTGTTGTTATTCATGAAGTTTGTTGATCACATGAGACTTGCAAGACACAAAAGTGGTCTTTAGGCCCGGCCTAAAAACAGAAGACAGAGGGTTTTTATCTGGTGCCTCCATGTTCTACTATGTTATGTGCATTTATAGACTTCGAAACAATCCAGTGACTCACATTTTTAAGTGTGAAATTCTGTGTCTTTGCTTTCACAAACAATATTTTTTTTTGGGGGGTCGATGTAGTTTGGTCGGCAGGTCCCATTAGTTATTCATAAGGACAAAAAAGTAAACAGAAACTGAGAGGCTGACTGCCTCCAGTGTAGACATCTATTTGTGATAATTAAATGTCAGAGAAGGTTTCTAATCAAGGAAAAAACAGCAACAAGTAATTTATTTGGCATCCAGCTTTTCCTTGTAGTCGGGGGTTGTGGTGCAGTACAAGGCACTCACTACCAAGGAGTAGCCAGAAAATTAAAATACCCCCACTTTGAACCAAAGCTCTGATGGCACCGGGCGTTTGAGGGAAGTGAGCTTGAGCCCCCCCATCCCCGGAAGAGCTCCTATGTTTCTTCCATCCAAGCATCTATCCATTCATTTTTTCACCCTTCCCTCCACCCGCTGATAACCACCTTTTCACCTTTACATTGTCATTCATTTACTCTTTCATCCACTATTCAGTCTTTAACCATTCCATCCATTCAGTCATTCCATCCATCCACCCATCCGCTTTTATAGCTACCACTTCTCCATTATACTCTGTCATCCATTCATTCTTTCAATCCTCATTCAGTCTTTCACCATTCCATTAATCCATTGGCAATTCGATCCATCCACTCACACATCCATCTATGCATTCATCCATCCATAAATCCATCCACTCACACATCCATCTATGCATTCATCCATCCATAAATCCATCTACTCATACATCCATCTATGCGTTCATGCATCCATAAATCCATCCACTCGCACATCCATCTATGCATTCATCCATCCATAAATCCATCCAATCACACATCCATCTATGCATTCATCCATCCATAAATCCATCTACTCATACATCCATCTATGCGTTCATGCATCCATACATTCATCCACTCGCACATCCATCTATGCATTCATCCATCCATAAATCCATCTACTCGCACATCCATCCTTTGACTTAATCATCCTTTAATAAAGCCTTTCACCCAACAGTTGATCCTTTTGTCTATTCATCCAGATTTCCATTGACTTTGCCATCCATTCACATGCCCATTCACTTAGCCGTTCAACCAGCCATGCATCCACCCACTCATCCATCCACATCTATCTACCTTCTCCTCCATCCATACTTCCCATCACCCTTCCTTTACCCTTTCTTACTTTCAACCTTCCATTGTTTCTCTCGGTTTTCTTTCAATCTGTCCTTCCTCCTTATCTTAATGTTGAGTTTTTGTCTGTCCTTCCCCGCTGTAGCTGCTAAAGCAGTGTGAGCGAGGAGGGTTCCCGCCGTCCACGCTCAGCACCACTTCAGTGATAGGAGTCTATACAAATACAATATCTGCACTGCCTTAGCCTATTTATGCAGCAGGATGTCAGCAGAAGCCTTGGCCTGGATTCATGTGCCCTGCTGGCTTCGCCACCTACCATTTGAGTGTAAGTAAAGGTGAGAGCCACCCCTTGCTGACATTCTGATCTGTAAAGTTTCCAACAATCAATTTCAGTCTTTTCCATGAAGCAGCCGGACTCACTGGCTAATCACCTTTGCTCTTGTCTGTTACCAACTGAAAAGTGACAGAGTTTTTTCTTCAAATAAACTGCAGAGCATGCGGTATTGACAAGCGTTGGCTGTTCCAGTCCTCGCACACCTCCCTGATGGGCCCCACACTTCTGAGACTAAGGACATATTTACAAGCCCCTATCACCACCAGAAGGTCACTTTTAGTGATGTTCCTGTGGCGATATGGGCTTCGCCTTATTTACAAGGCAGCGTTAAGCACCCTTTCACGCTATACTTAGCGTGAAAGAGGAGGGCAATGGGTGATTTTGACGCTGCCCATATTTGCAAGGGTGGCGTAAATATGGGGCAGCGCCAAAATTAAGAACTCTGGCGAAACGAGGAGAAATGCTTTATTTCTCCTCGTTTGTGCTGTTTCTATGTGTGCTGCATCATGCAGCACACACAGAAACAGCAAAAAGCCATTGATTGTTTATGTGCAGGAAGGTGTCCCTTCCTGCACATAAATAATCTTTCAAAAATGACGCATTGCAACTTCCATGTGTGCTGCATTCTCCATCACATATGGAAGTTACAAAACGCCATTGATGATTGTTTACAACTTCCTGCACATAAACAATCTTTCCCTGAAACGCAGGCACTACTGCACAATGGTGCAAGGGTGTCTGCGTTGGCGCTAGTTAACTGCAATTATCGCCAGCGCAGGGAGAAACTCAGGGCTGCACCGTATTCTTGTAAATACGGTGCATCCCTGCGTTTCTGAAGTGGCAGAGTGCGGCGTTAAGCCAACAAGGCTAATGCCGCGCTCCATCACTTCATTGTGAATATGCCCCAGTGTGCGGTGCAGACGGCACTTGGAAGAACCCCCTGCTCCATCTCCGTGAGTGGCTTTGATCACAAGCCTGTCTCCTTTCCCTGTCAACTTTAATGCTTTTCCACACACCAAGAGGAATACTAGCTTTAATGCAAAGTTTCTCTCCTAGTGCCAAGACCGGCTTGCACACTCCCAAAATTATTTTGGGTGCTAAGAAAGAGAATGGTGGATGCGCGCAGGGAACACAGGTCCCAGTATCCTTCGGGTCTACTGGTAGGTTTGAACGGAGAGGAGCATCCTTTAGTGGTAGAAGGGAGAATAAATCTTCTTGTCTGGAAGATTTCAGGGGTACAACCAGATGTTCAGGCCTTTCAGGAGAAGCTAAATGTTTACTGGATGAGTCTTGGGCCCGGGAACAAGAAAAAGATATAGGTGAGTGTTGAAGAAATGGTGCAGTTGGTGCATGGAGAGGGGTCGTGTGGAAGCTCCTATAGCCAATGTGGCCAATTACTTTGCACTTTTGTATAGCTCAGGTCTCACTTATAGGACCATTAACTGTTATAGATCTGCTATTTCCACAGACCATGCTTTGGTTATTAATGTTGCGATTGGGACTGACCCTCTTATTAGAAGAGTGATGAAGGGTGTGAGATTAAGGAGAACTCCCTGGGCTCGATATGTTACGTAAAAAATATTTCAAAGGCGCTCGAATACCCTAGGGCGTCTTGGCGCTGGCTTTGATCGCAGTAAGGAGACGTATGAGAGGATCCTGGAGATTAGCAGGTATTAAATAGCCGGGTTTTTAAGCACCTCCCGAAGGAGATAAGATCAGGTGCCGTCGTCATGTGCAGAAGTAGGTTGTTCCAAATAGCTGTGCTTCATAGGAAGAAGCTTCTGCCTCCTAAGGTGGAACGTTTGAATTTGGGAATGATGTCATGTTTGGCCGTTGATGAGCGCAAGGTGCTAGGGTTACATCATTTGAAGTTCTGTTGGAAAAATGAGTCTCTGTGGGATGTTAGCCTGATTTTCAAGCTGTTTACTCCATGGCCAGGGGCCAGGTAATAGCTACCTCTCACTAAAACATATTTCCATTAAGTTAGCAACATAACTTTGTTTAATCTTGTTCAGAAGGGTTTCAGATGTGAAGGCTCTAGAAATATCTAACAGTTTCCATTCCCTTGAGGGAGTGCATCTCGATATTTGGAAAAGAACAAAGACTATGGGGCCGATTCCGATCTCGGCCAGTAGTGCTCCGAATCGGAATCGGACCCTATGTCTGAATCAGTTTTTTATCTCTTTTTTCATGAATGGGAAAAGTTGTGTGTGGTGAGTTGTATGAGAACTTATGAGAGCAAGGTTCCGGAGTCTAGAGCGCATGGCGTAGATCAGTTGCTGTTGTCGTATGACAAACCATACAAAGCAGTATCGACCGCTACTTCAGTGAGATGGGTTTGTATGGTTATGAGTGAAGCAGGTGTGCACCTTTCCAGGTTTGGTGCCCACCCTTCGAGGGGCACAATGGCCAATAAGGTTTTTTGGGCTGGTGGATCTTTACCTGAGATTTTAAAGTCAGCAGATTGGTCAAATGCAAATACTTTTGCAAAGTTCTATCTAGGACCGGTGGAGCATGTAAGTTGTGTGGCTTTGGATGGCTTTAAACATGCATAATGGTAGCCTCCGGCCTTGTAATGAAATGGCGGTTCTCAAATTAACATGCAGAGAGAATCTTGATTTCATTGAAGACAACGGAGGCTAACATTATTCCGCCCTCCTCACCCTTGAGGAGAGGGTATAAGTAATGGTGGGCATAATAGATTTGAAGAAATGTTACAATAGATTGTAAGAAATGTTGTGTAATAATTAAGAATATATTGAATGTTTTGAGGTTTCTGCATTGACCCTTATAGTCATATAATAATTTGAAGTTCTATGGTTCCTTTCAGGCAATGCTTTGTAAAGTTCCTCAACAGAAGATGTTTTCCTGTTTTGTCGCAGCCTAAAAGAGGAGGATATGTGCGTGCTCCGGATATTTATGCATTCGGAACATTCTATTTGTTAGGCTGACTTGTAGAGCGCGCAGCTGCCCCAGCAAAGGGGCGTCCCGGCGCTAAAAGCAGTAAAGGCCGCTAACAGGAAGGAGCCCATCATGACGAGCGAGAGAAAAACCCAGAGGGCCATTAAGAGCCACAGAGACAGACAGAAGGACTTGGACTACAAAACCTAAAAAGATTTGCTTTGTGATGTGCTGATATTCTTTAAAGGCCTGCATGTGGGGGCAGCAATAAAGGATTATTGCATAATGTAGGCCGCCATTGTCTTTAATAAAATCAAGATTCCTAATGCATGTTAATTTGAGAATTGCCATTCTACCTAGTAACTACTAACTATTGTAAGCAGCCTTAAGTTATTGGAGAGAATGGTGTCACCATGATAATGTATCCTTAACATAGAAGAGTGTGTGCACCAGGTGCTAAACTAGGTATGCATGCTTGTTTTGCGTCAGAAGATAGGCTATCTCTAAAGTTTTCACTGTAGTATGAAGGGTGCAGGTAGTATGATCTTTGGCACCTTCAGATCTTGCTTATTTTTAGCAAATAGTGTCTTTTTTGACAGCTGTGGCATAGAATGTGCACTGTTCTTAGTCAATTCTTTTGAATATTATGTGGTGTATTTCTCATGAAGGTTTCACTGTTTACAAACAGGGTGGTATAGAATGAACTCTCTCCATAGAGTAAACACTGTTTACAGTACATTTACTACTAATATCAAATTCATTTCTTAATGTAGGTTTGGTGTGTGTCAGGGGTTTGATACAGATAAAAGCTGTCTGTAGGGTAGCGTCCTGCCAGCCCAGGTACTCGTTGTAGTTGTAGACGTCTTTATTCTTCTGCGCGTAAGTCAGAAGTCACCATTCTAATCCTGCCTTCAACTCATCTCTCTAACGCTTGTGTCACAGGCCTACGCTGTATAGTGGGAACCAAAAGAGTTCCAGCGTTCTTTTATTTACAAGACACTACATCTCCCGCTTTGTTAGAAACAAGTTACAACTTTTCAAATTAGACAACTAAGTAAATAAATATATACACAAATAAATACATGAATAATTACACAGATAATCATAGATATACAGGCAATTACAATTCTTCTATTAAGCGTTGCGAAGCCTGAATCACACGTCCTGATCGGGTCACTGGAACCGGGAACTGTCAGCCGAAGTGTCAGTGATCTGCACAGGCGAGGTGGAATCATCAGCAGACACAGAGTCATCAAGAGTCTGTCAGGACCCAGTCTCTACATTGACATCAATGTTTGGTGAGTGATGGGCCACTTGCCGAAAATGAGAGGAATCTCCCATAAGGGACTTCCCAGGACGCTGGGCCGTCACCATGTGTCCTTTGGTGTTAGAGATGGTAAAGGGTTCAGCCTCATGAGCATCAGACTTTCTTTTGCTGTGTTGTGTGACAAGCACTCGATCTCCTCTTGTGAAGATGACGTCTTTTACATGACGTTGTCTGTCAGCATATATTTTCATCTTCTGTTTGCGACCAAAGTCTGTAGCTTGAATGTCTTCCTCATTCTTGGATCTGAGATTGGTCCTTTGGGGCAACTTGGTTGTCATGGCTCTTCTAAACATAAGAGTTGCAGGGTTTTCCCCTTTTGTTAAGAGAGGGGCCGAACAGTAAGCTCGAAGAGTAGCGTTCATAACAACTTTAAGGTTGAGCTTCTCCACTGCAGCACACTGAATAGCTTTCTTTAGAGTACTCATGAACCACTCTACCAGACCAATGGCCTGGGACCAAAGGCGAGTGCTTTTTTGATGCTTTACATTGAGGTGATTTAGAAAGTCTTTGAATTCTCGACTATTAAAAGGTGGGCCATTGTCAGATTTTAAGATTGCAGGTACACCTCATGTCTCAAAGATGCCATCTAATTTTTGAATATCCTTTTCATGTGTGGTGGATGAAAGGTCTTCTACAAATTGAAAATTGGAGTATTCATCAACAATAACTAGAAGATGTCCATTCTGAGGACCAAAGAAATCAATAGCAATTTTGTCCCAAGCATGATGTGGCAATTCTGACATGCTCAAAGGGTGCTGAATAACTTGAGACGAAAGACAGATGCATATGTGACACGTCTTCAATTCTTGTTCGACCCTATTGGCGAGATATGGAAACCAGACTCAATCACGGAGAGCTCTCTTAGTGGCAACTATTCCTCGATGTCCCTCATGGGCACAGAATGAGACCATCTCGAGTCAGTGAAAGTTCCTTTTCTTACATTTTTTTACTTCCTGTACACACTGTCATTAGTGAGAGGTCTAGAGTGCTGGTTCCACGATTGAGGAAGAATATATCTTTTAACTTTAACATGTCACTAGCTTGGCTCGTGGCGGTGATAATTTGTTCTAAAGACATGGCCGCTGGTGTGCTCGATCTTACAATAAAATTATTGTAAGCCTCCACCATCTCAGATGGGATACCAGGGCATTGTAATGGCACTCTTGAAAAAGAATCAGCCACATTCTGATCTTTCCTTGGACAATGAAAATCGTACAGTTGTTTTCTTGTAACCTCAAACCTCAACATTCAATTGTAGGAGGCATATTGGCTCTGGCATTGCCAAATATCATCAACACTTCTTGATGATCAGTCACTAATGTGAAGGTCTTTCCTTAGAAAAACACATGGAAATATTCGCAAGCCCAAGCCACTGCCAAACTTTCTTTCTCAGATTGCGAGTAAGCACGTTTCATTTGTGACAAGCTTTGGCTGGTGTATGCCACGATATGTCTCCGGGCATTTGGCGGTCTGTTGTGCTGTGCAAGGATTGTGCCCAACCAGACAGGGCTAGCGTCAACTGCAACCTCTGTATGAAGTTTGGGATCAAAGTAGGCCATTTCAGTGGCACACTCAATGGCTTGCTTGATTTGTTTGGAAGCTCTTCTCACATTCTCGTGACCAATAAAAAGACACATTATTTTTCGTTCGTTCTTGTAATGGTGCACTGACCGTAGCAAAGTCTTGTATGTATCTAGAACAATAACTGGCCATTCCAAGACATGATCATAACAGACATGACCTAAGAATTTCAAGATTTTCTTGTGGATTTCACATTTGTCAGCATTCAGAGTTACACCTGCATCATTCAGCTAACGATATGCTTGCATGAGAGCTTTGTCATGCTGTTTCTGTGTAGCTCTGAACACCAATATGTCATCACTATAGTTAAATGAATTTTACTACAGGCTGTATGATACGTCGAATGATGCCTTAGAAAAGTTCTGCAGCAGAACCAAAACTCAATCTCTTGTAGAGAAACAAACCAATATGTGTAGAAAAGGTTGTAATGTACCTGGATTTTACTTCAAGTTCCAATTGGTGATATCCTTTATTTAGGTCGAGTCGAAAGAAGAACTTCGCACCATTCAATTGAGCTTTCATATCAGCAATATGTGGAACGGGATGTCTCTCTCGCTCAATTGCCTTGTTGGCCTGACGCATGTCAACGCCTATTCGTACAGCTCCTTCACTGTCTCTTTTTAGCTCTATTACAATGGGAAACACCCATGGTGTCAGACCAGTGGATCGTTCAATGATGTCATGTGTAAGCAATAAATTAAGTTCCTTTTCAATAGCTTCTTGCAAGTGAAATGCAACTCATCTGTCTTTGAGCAACAGGACAAACATCCTCATTTATATGTAACTTTACCTTCATTGTTTTGAGTTTTCATGACCCATCAAATAATGAAGGAAATTGACTTACAATTTCATGATGAACATTCATTTTGTAGTTCACTGATATCAGTTCCATATCAGCAGCAGTGTTCAAACTCAGCTAACAGGCACTTGAAGCTGTTCCTTGAAGTACATGAATAGGCGTTTGTATCACAGTTTTCTTATGTTTCATCGTGGCTACAAATGAACCATGACTCTTTAGATGCATTGAGGCAGCCCATGTGTATTTTTTAGTCTTTGACTTCGTAAGGTGTGGCAACAGAGATAATTCTTGATACTTCTCCTCAGGCTTGATATTTATCGATGCACCGCTGTCAATTATGAATGGTATCAAACACCCGTTTAGAGTGATCTTCGGACAATGTTTGAATGTCTGGTGCTTTTTTAGTCAATTTTTCTTCATTTTGGATTTTTCCTCACATTTGACTAGTCACACATGTGCATGCTTTTTAAGTAAACATTGACACTGCACAATTGTCATTGTCACTTTCACTGGAAACTGATACTGAGGAACTCTTTGTCGATGATTTAGATGATGATCGACTTTGTTTGGTGTCAACTTGCCTCAGTTAGTGTGACTGCTTAGCCTTGTGGGAGTGCATCGAACGTCGTCTAGGTAGCATTTGGTCGGCCATTTTGTCTTCACGCTGTGACACACTGACGTTTCTCTTCGCCTTGCAAGTCATCACGAAATAGTTTGCTCTACCACAGCTGATGCATATCTGTCCAATGGCAGGCCATTTACTTTCGTGTGGAAATGACAGTCCACATCTGTAACACATTTTCTTTTCCTTTGGAGACATCACCTTGTGTCCCTCGACCTTGTACCTTGGCTTACTTTTCATGCTCATGACTGATGCACTTTGGAGGCCTCCAACCTCCATGTCAGTCACTTGACAATCAGCATGCTCTTCAGCATGTTCGGGCTGGACTGTTCCCATGAGGCACAGGGTCAGACTGATTTGCATATGGCCATGTCTGAACTGGGGTGGTGGAGTGAGCTAAAGAATGATGATGGATTAAACCTGGGTCCCTTGCTCACTTTGCCACTGGATTCAAGCAAGCCTGGCTGATGACGGCTGAAATGCCAGAAACCGGTCCTAGGATGCTTGTTTCCGGTCCAGGGAAGACATGGCTTGGCAGTTCGGGCTGGACTGTTCCCATGAGGCACAGGGTCAGACTGATTTGCATATGGCCATGTCTGAACTGGGGTGGTGGAGTGAGCTAAAGAATGATGATGGATTAAACCCATGGGTCCCTTGCTCACTTTGCCACTGGATTCAAGCAAGCCTGGCTGATGACGGCTGAAATGCCAGAAACCGGTCCTAGGATGCTTGTTTCCGGTCCAGGGAAGACATGGCTTGGCAGTTCGGGCTGGACTGTTCCCATGAGGCACAGGGTCAGACTGATTTGCATATGGCCATGTCTGAACTGGGGTGGTGGAGTGAGCTAAAGAATGATGATGGATTAAACCCAGATCAGTTGACTGGGGGTGAGTGTTTGATTGGCTCAGCGTTCCGTCCATCATCCCCTTTTGTATCGCTTTGGTCGCCCTAAGTTGGCGGGGTATGCCCAGACGTGGGTCCCTTGCTCACTTTGCCACTGGATTCAAGCAAGCCTGGCTGATGACGGCTGAAATGCCAGAAACCGGTCCTAGGATGCTTGTTTCCGGTCCAGGGAAGACATGGCTTGGCAGTTCGGGCTGGACTGTTCCCATGAGGCACAGGGTCAGACTGATTTGCATATGGCCATGTCTGAACTGGGGTGGTGGAGTGAGCTAAAGAATGATGATGGATTAAACCCAGATCAGTTGACTGGGGGTGAGTGTTTGATTGGCTCAAGCGTTCCGTCCATCATCCCCTTTTGTATCGCTTTGGTCGCCCTAAGTTGGCGGGGGTATGCCCAGACGTGGGTCCCTTGCTCACTTTGCCACTGGATTCAAGCAAGCCTGGCTGATGACGGCTGAAATGCCAGAAACCGGTCCTAGGATGCTTGTTTCCGGTCCAGGGAAGACATGGCTTGGCAGTTCGGGCTGGACTGTTCCCATGAGGCACAGGGTCAGACTGATTTGCATATGGCCATGTCTGAACTGGGGTGGTGGAGTGAGCTAAAGAATGATGATGGATTAAACCCAGATCAGTTGACTGGGGGTGAGTGTTTGATTGGCTCAAGCGTTCCGTCCATCATCCCCTTTTGTATCGCTTTGGTCGCCCTAAGTTGGCGGGGGTATGCCCAGACGTGGGTCCCTTGCTCACTTTGCCACTGGATTCAAGCAAGCCTGGCTGATGACGGCTGAAATGCCAGAAACCGGTCCTAGGATGCTTGTTTCCGGTCCAGGGAAGACATGGCTTGGCAGTTCGGGCTGGACTGTTCCCATGAGGCACAGGGTCAGACTGATTTGCATATGGCCATGTCTGAACTGGGGTGGTGGAGTGAGCTAAAGAATGATGATGGATTAAACCCAGATCAGTTGACTGGGGGTGAGTGTTTGATTGGCTCAAGCGTTCCGTCCATCATCCCTTTTGTAACTGCTCTTCAGCAAGAGCAGACTTGAGAACTTGTTCTACGCTCAGAATTTCTTTTAGCATTCATCGTTGAAAGAAATCTGACAGACATCCATCGTCTACTCTGAGGCGGATAGCTTCCTAATCGCTAAATTCATTGAACCTGCTGTGCCTCATCAGAATGTCCAGTCTCTCAACAAACTCATCGATGGTTTCACCTGGTCTCTGGCGCTCTTGACTGAATATGCATCTTTCATAATATTGCTGTGTGCTGCTTTCGTAACCTGGTTGCATTCGCCTTTAGTGTTCCTACTCGGTATAGCATATGGCATTCGTTTGCGTAATGGCACAGTACCTTTTATTTGCGGCCGTTTCGTTCAGTTCCTGGCCACTGGCTTGTAGACTTTCATTGTCGTTTTCTTTATCTTTAAGTGTTTTATACAGGCTGGCATTGCGCTGAGACGCCCGCGGTAACAGCGTCGATTCTGCACTTTGACTGCGCACACGTGGCATGCACAAGCAGTTTGCTGGACCATGGCAAACTCTCTGGAAGAGCACCTTCGGTGTATGGGCTTCGTATCCCTTATCTCACCGCCAGTTGTAGCAGCCTGCCAGCCCAGGTACTCGGCAATAACCAAGCCACACACAGAGATAGTTGTACATGTCTACATTCTGCTGCGTGTAAGTCAGAACTCAACATTCTAAGCCTGCCTTCAACTTATCTCTCTAACGCTTACGTCACAGGCCTACCGTGTACAGTGGGAACTAAAAGAGATTCAGCGGTCTTTTATTAAGACACTACATGTACTAGGCTACTTTTGGGGAAATTAGAATTCACTATTTTGGCTTTCTCTGAACAGTTGAATACAGATTGAATACCGTACTCAATGATGGTTTCCCATATTTCTGTGATTGATTGCTAATGTGAACTATGCTACATGTAAAGCCATAGAAATGCATACAGCAATATGTGGGAAAACGAAACTTGGATGATGCCATCAGTGATGTCATTTGAGCTGTTATCAGTGATGTCATAAATGATGTCATAGAACATGTCATGAGCTATGTCATATGTGAGGTCATAAGCAGTGCATGGCGGGGACGCAAGGTGTAGTTAGTGCTACTAACTAGAACTACTGATTTCCTGTGTTTTTTTTTAGTTTAAAACGTTAACATTGTCACTGAGAAATTCACCTAGCTAGAATATTGCTTTAACCTTTGTTTTTTTCAGTGAATTTCTAATGTTTTTTTTAATCGATTTTTATTGCACCTAACTATAACGTCACTTGAACCTCTGTTTGTTTCAGTGAATTTCTAGGTTTTTTTAAAAGTACATTCATTATTTTTTAGAGTGTTTGTATCATAGAAAGACTGTATAATATATGTAATGTTCAGACATTATTTTAGTAAAAGAATTTTTTTTATTGTAACAAAACAGGATATTGTTCACAGTTTGCAAAATCTTTGTAAAATGTGTGTGAAAATTAAACAGATAAATATTTCAATAGATATTGTTTATTTGCTCAATTATTTGAAGACTGATATCGAGACATGTCACCAGCAATCATTTTTTCGAGGTGTCATTACTCTTGCGAGAGGATCGCGTGATGCTCACAGGACACTTGCGAGATTATAAAGTTCTAAAATTCATTGTCATCTATTGTATATGGTTATTTATTTTCAGTTACTATTTAATGCTAATCTATAATACAGTAGTGAATAAAAGATGATTGGATATTTATTATAATTTTTTTTTAATTGATGGCTCTCCTGAGACGCTCATGGTAGCCGGATGCACAATCCCCTGCATGGACTCCGAGGAGGCTGTGCTCCCTGTTCGGCTCTCGCGCACCACTCGTGAGATCGTACATTTTGAATTAAGTTAATTAGAGAGTTTTATTGGAATTTTGAGCAAAATAGAATATCAGATATGTTGTTTAAGGTAGAAAAATTAATTCTTTACTGTTTTATAGAAGATATAATGGAAGTATTTTTTTACGGTCTCACGAGATGCCCGCGAGACACTCGCGAGAGTTGCAGGAAAGGAAACACACCCTAAGGAAGGAATCTGAGTGGTTCATATGGATGTCTTTATTTAGAAGAAGATTCCATCCTTTTTGCTTTATTTCACGATTGGACTTTGGTGAGAGTAGACATATTTGGCTTGCTCTCCTATCCTAGTTCCCTTTGAGCAGAAATGTGTCTTCATCTGATTCAGATGAACAGCCAGACGCTTCTGCACCACCTCAGCCACCACACCCACCTAAGGAATCCTTGGTGTGGCAATTCTTTGAAATGAGGCCAGGTGCCAAGGAGGTATCTGCGAAGTATGTGACCTGTAAACTTTGCAGCAAAGAGTTCAGCCCAGGGAGCAGAAATAAACAACATAGTATGAGTGCCACAGGGATGTGGAGACACTTGAGGTCTATGCATCCACAAAGGCTTGCACGGGCAGAGTTGGCTCGTGCTGCAGAACTAGACAACTCTACAGGGGCTGCAACATCATTTGTTCCAGGAGAAACTGGGCCTGCACGGGTGCAAAGGGCACAGGCAGACCATAACCTTGCTTTTTTTTTTAATAAAGCGCTATTTTGATGCCTGTGCAAGCAAATAATTTTTTCATCAGAGACAAGCAGGTCTTCCCAGGACAAGCTAGGACAAGCTTGCCCAAGAGCACAAGTGCCCCCTAGGCAGTAGTTTTTTTTTGTTTTTAGCATTTGTTTGCAGGTTTTTCTCCTTTTTGTTTTTAAGGAGATGCTGTTGGTGCTTGCTTAACACCTCAAGTTGTATGTTTTTATCCTACTCTATTAAAAAAATATTAAAATACAAATTTTTTTTAAAAATGTTTAAAAACACAAATTGCTTTTATAGTTATTCCAAACTTTTAACAAAACGGCTGTTTTCAGAGCTACCCTCTACTTTCATGATCTACGTTGTTTGTACCATGTTTCTCTTTTTTCCTTTTCTTAAAAACTTGAGAGAGAGTGTTATATCCTCGCTGTGATATGTAATGCTACACAGCCTAGCTGTCTCCTGCTGCTCAGCCAGAGTGAGAGATGGAAACGGAATGTTGGTGTGAATGTGATGAATGGAATGCCTGGGTGCCTGTGTGGATGAGTGGATGACAGTTGGAGATGGGCTGAGCAGCAGGGAGGCTGCTCCTGGTGGGGCTGGTGTAAGAGATGTAAAGACTAGTAACAGGGTTGAAGTAGAGATGTAATGGACAGTTGTTCATATCACTTGGAACTAATAAAGAAGACCTCAGAATATACACCTGCTGCTCAGCCAGAGTGAGAGATGGAAACGGAATGTTGGTGTGAATGTGATGAATGGAATGCCTGGGTGCCTGTGTGGATGAGTGGATAACAGTTGGAGATGGGCTGAGCAGCAGGGAGGCTGCTCCTGGTGGGGCTGGTGTAAGAGATGTAAAGACTAGTAACAGGGTTGAAGTAGAGATGTAATGGACAGTTGTTCATATCACTTGGAACTAATAAAGAAGACCTCAGAATATACAACAAGGTTTCCAGTGTCTTCATGTACAGAATACAACAGAGAGAGTATCACAAGAAGCAGAAAAGTACACCATCACCGACTGCTGTCACCAGCCTCTAGCGAGAGTTCACGAGAGCTCGAGAGAGCCAGGCAGGCAATCCCTTACGTGCAGTCCGAGGGGGCAATGCTTCCTGGTTTGCTCTTGCGAGCCTCTCGTGAGAGCGTACTTTTTATAATGGACTTTACATTTACACTGAATATATCCCGATGTAGTATGTATAATTTACATATACCAGAATACTAACAGTGTTTAGTTTAATGAAATGCAATCCATTATATAATTGTGGAGAAAAATAAAGCACTTAGATTTATGGAAAAAAACTCACTTGTTTTATCTGCATGAAACGAACATTGGTACACAGCGCACATTAACACTCAGTTATTTACTTTAACTCCATTTATTATTATTGGGAAAAGCTCAATCACTGATTTTTTTATGATCCCGCAAGAGTCTCCTAAAAAGGACAAACTATTTTTAAGAGGAAGAATTGACACTTTCCTTTATTACAGTACTTATGCCTTATAGTCCCCATTAGTAGGGTGTGGGGGGAAAGTAGACTCTCAAATGAGACCTTTTCACAGTATAAGAACAGTGCACAGTAGGGTGTAAGGAGACACTTGTATCTCACTGACACCTCTCCACAGCCTAACAACTGTGTATTGTAGACTATAGGGAGAGACTGGCCTCTCCACTGAGACCTTGCAGGAAGGTAACCAGTGTGTAGAGTAGGGTGTAAAGAGACACGCCTCGCCATTCACACCTTTTCCCAGGCTCAGCAGTATGCATAGTAGGGTGGGGAAGGCACACACCTCACATGTAAGACCTTACTATTCCATAGTAAGTATAACAAGGGCTGGCCTCTCTACCGAGACCTCTTCCCAGGAAAATAACCATATATATTAGGGTACGGGGATGGATTTCCACTGTCCAGTCATATCTCTCCCCAGGATGACAGACATGTACAGTAGTGTGTAGGGAAACATTGTCCTCTCTACTAACACCTATCTCCAAGACAACATGGATGTGCATTGCGATGTTGGCAAGGAGTGGCCCCTTTGCTGACATCTCTCCCGAGACCAACAGGGCTATGTAGTGCTGTCTGGGAAGGGAGTGACCAGTCTGCTAACACATCTTACCAGGGTGAGGGGTGTCTGTAGTAGGGCTTCATAAAAATGTCTCTCTCTGCTCATATCTCTCCCCATGCT
The DNA here is from genome assembly GCA_963921515.1 of Calotriton arnoldi. Lineage (NCBI taxonomy): Eukaryota > Metazoa > Chordata > Amphibia > Caudata > Salamandridae > Calotriton > Calotriton arnoldi. The sequence continues at coordinate 1,058,985 of CAWUFW010002197.1, forward strand.
GACAGGTATGCATAGTAGGCTGTTGGGGGGAACTGCCCTGTTTGCTGCCAGATCTCTCTTGCATGATAAGTCTGTGTAGTAGTGTGGGGTGAGACTTGCCTCTCTCCTGTGACCTGTCTCTTGGATGATGGGTGTGCAAATTAGGGTGTGAAATGGGGCTTACCTCTCTGGTCACAGCTCTCCCCAAGATGACAGATGTACATGTAAGGTATAGGGATGAAATTACCTCTATGCCGAGAGGTCTGTCTTCCAAAACAACTATAGAGACCATGGTATGGAAACACACTGCCCTGTCAGCTGCGACATCTTCCCAGTTTAGCACAAGTGCAAAGTAGACTGTGGGTAGAGACTGTTCCCTCTGCGCATACGTCTCTTCATAATGATGAATGTCCATAGTAGAGTATAAAACCGAGCATCCTCTCTGTTGAAAACTGTGTCTTGCACAACTGGTGTCCATATTTAATTGAGGGGACATACTCACCTCTCTTTCAGACGTCTCCCAATGGCGACAGTCCTACGTAATACGGTGTGCACAGAAGCGAATAGGAGAATTTGCAGGCTCAGCAATTTTCCATCTGGGTCTCGTGAGATCCCACGACCCTCATGCGGCAAGCCTCACTCGTGGTATCGCAACACAGTTGTAGGGAATTAGTATATGGGAAGCACTAGCTTCTCCACTGAGAACCCTCTGTTGGATCGTGGGTGTGCGTATTGGAGTATGAGGAGCGTCTACCCTCTGCGTTCAAACCTCTCTCTCAAAAGATAACTATGCATATTAGGGTGTGTGAACGAACTGGCCTCTCCGCTGAGACCCCACTCTTGCATGACAGGTGTACATAGTAGGGTGTGTGGGGGAACTGGCCTCTCCGCTGAGACCCCACTCTTGCATAACAGGTGTACATAGTAGGGTGTGTGGGGGAACTGGCCTCTCCGCTGAGACCCCACTCTTGCATAACAGGTGTACATAGTAGGGCGTGTGGGGGAACTGGTCTCTCCGCTGAGACCCCACTCTTGCATAACAGGTGTACATAGTAGGGTGTGTGGGGGAGCTGGTCTCTCCACTGAGACCCCACTCTTGCATAACAGGTGGACATAGTAGGGTGTGTGGGGGGACTGGCCTCTCCGCTGAGACCCCACTCTTGCATAACATGTGTACATAGTAGGGTGTGTGGGGGGACTGGCCTCTCCTTTGAGACCTCTCTCTCTCAGATAACGGGTGTGTATAGTAGAAAGTGAGGAGGGACTGGCTCTCCTTTCAGACCCCTCTCTCAGATGATAGGTGTGCGTAGTAGGGTGTGTGAATCAAGTAAACTCTCTTTTGAGACCTCTGTCTCAGATGACGGGTGTGCGTAGTAATGAGTGGGGAGAAACTGCTCTTTCCTCTCTCTGAGATGACGGGTATGCATAGTAGTGAGTAAAGAGAGACTGCCCTTTCCTCTCAAACCTCTCTCTGAGATGACGGGTGTGCATAGTAGTGAGTGGAAAGGGACTTCACTTTCCTCTCAGACCTCTCTCTGAGATGACTGGTGTACATATTAGAGAGTGTACATGGATTGGCTTCTCCTATCAGACCTGTCTCTCAGATGACAGGTGTGCATAGTAGGGTGTGTGGAGAGAGACTGGTCTAATTGCTTCAGGAACCTTCCTATCTGGATTCAAAAATACTTCCTCTAGAGGGAGAGGTCCCCACAGCAACACACACGTTTGAAAACGTAGTTAAAGCCCCTTGCATGTATGTGCCCTTCACCGTTCAGCTCCAGAGTGAGCGCCAGGGGTGAAAATGAACTATTCCCCATTCCGGGGGTTATTCTGGGGGGGCCCGTAGCACTAAGAATAGGTATCGCTTACTACCCTTGACGAGGTACTGAATAATTGGTAAACCGAGCCTTCTTGATTCAGCCCCATGCTCACCTTAACATCACTGCCACGACTGCCCGAGACCTCTACTCCGTGATGTTATCCCTGGCTTCGGTGGGCACCGCCGCCCGCACGGACCCTCTGTGTGGTGCAAAACCTGACAGAGCCAGCCCTACTTGTCAGAGCCAGCCGCTCGAGGTCGGATCATACTGCGCCCAAATATACATGTTTAGGCCTGTGAAAGTTCATTGATTTGGCCAGAGTCATAGGAGCTCAAGACAAGGTCGGACTCAAACCTTGGGGCCATAGCCCGCAGCGTTAGGCATTTGGCTCCATGACCTCGAAATCACTGCACTTGCTAGAAACAAGCACTCAGCTCTCTGGGCCATTCTCTCAACTGATCCTGGGCTGACCCCCTTAGGCACCACGATGTTGGCTCCAAGTGCCTCAGGAAAGCCTGCATTTCTGGCCCCATTGTCACCAATGTCCCCAGGTGCTCGACGCCTTCTCCTGGGCACCGCCGTCCTAGCTGCAGGTGCTGGTAAAGCGGGACCGGTGTGTTCTTCCTGCCTGGAGAAAGTGGTGCAGGTCACTGGCTCCTCGATGCTTCCCGCAGCTGGATTTCCCAATGGCTCGCAAATCTGTACCCAGCTGTCCACCACGATCCCTCAGCTGATGACCCCGCAACAAGGTCCGAAGACGACAATCCAACAAGGAGAGGTCAAGGTATGCCCAGGGTGTTGCACCCTGCCCTTTTAACCCTCTTTTTCTGCACTAAAAGAGGGGGGGCACTGTGTTTAGCAATACCTTATGATTTAAAAGCACCTGGTGCACCCAGCTTTCAGGCAGCAAGGTGACAATAAAAATGTCAAGATAACTCTTGTGATTAATGTTCCTGCTAGAGAGAGAGAAATTGAGTTTTGGCTACAGGCAGTTTCTTTTTTTTTGTAAATCTTTTTTATTAAAGCAACAACAAGTCACCCCTTTACAGGATACATATCTTAATAGTCTAGCAATTCTCAAACAGACTGATAAGTCAGTAGCAATCTTCTTATAATAGTTGACAACTTCAAGTTTCTCCTCCCCCCATCCCAACCCCTTTCTCTCCCTCAGTTATAGTCTCTTGCTCCTGATCCTGTCGAGTAATCGGACTACACAACATTCCCCGATATTCATTCCATTTCCCCCAAACCTTTGTCCATTTTTGTGGGCATCCCATGCTCTCATAGACCATCCTTTCCGCATGCATACACCAGACCAAATCCGTTTTCCATTCCATCAACATCGGGGCATCTATTGCTCTCCATTTCTTTGCAATATTACGTTTTGCACTCATGAATCCCAGTGTTACCCACAAGCGCTCAGTGTTTGTGAGGTCTGAGTCTCCCCATATTTAACAGACACCATCTCAGTGATTTGCTCTCCTCTATATTATAAACTTCCCCCATGGTTGTTAGTATTGCTGTTCAGTATTGTTGGAGTGGTGGGCACTCCCACAGCAGGGGGAAGAAAGTACCCTCCTGTCCACACCCTCTAGGGCATAGTGGCGAGGTGAGCATCCCCATTTTCACCTGGGTGGTACATGCGTAGTAGGCCCTGTGTAGGATCTTGAGCTGTATTAGTCTGAAGCGCAGGCGTATGGCCACCTCCCTGGGGGAGCCCATGGCCGCCACCCATTCCTCGTCTTCCAGAGCACCCAGTTCTCCCTCCCACCGGTTCCGAAGCGCCGTCAAGCGGTCCGGAAAATTGTTTATAAGTTTACAGTATACCAGCGATGTCGCTTTTGTAGTTAAATATTCATCCAATAGTCTATCCTTGAGCGGGGAGGGCTCTGGCAGTACTGTCCCCTTGGGTATTGTCGCCCTCAGTGCATGGATAATTTGGAGGTATCTAAACGTTTCAGATTGTGGCATCTGGTATTCCTTCTGTAGGGCCAAGAAGGTCTTGATGTCCACCACCCCCTCCCAAAGATCACCCACCCTAGAGATCCCAATCCTGTCCCACCTATCGAAACCTGCTTGGTGTGTCAACAGGCCCAGCCTCTTCAAGTCCCACAGTGGAGTCATCAAGGTGAGTCTGCCGTGCCAGCCTAGCGCCCTGGTTCCCTCCTGCCAAATTCGGAGTGTAGTCGAAGTCAGGGCGCGGAAGGAATCCCCAGCGCCTCCCCCGTATAGTGCCCTAAGATATTCACCTGGTAGCATATTATGACGGTCCATCCGATATGCGGGCTCATTCAGGGGTTTATGTACCCAGTGGTTGATTACTGTGAGTTGAGTTGCCCAGTAGTAGTTTCGGAGGGAAGGGAGTGCTATACCTCCATCGTACCATCCCCTGGTCAGCTTTGCAAGTGAGATTAGTGACGCCCTCCCTGTCCCACAACAACTGTCGTACTGCTGCATCTATTTTCTGGAAATACCGTGGGGGCACCGGATAAGGCGTATTGTGAAGCACATAGAGGAACCTAGGCAGTGCCATCATTTTAAAAAGTGCTGCTCTGCCCAAAAGGGACAGCGGCAATGAGCGCCAGAGTTGGATATCACTCTTCAGGCGGTTCAATGGAGGAGCCAAGTTTTGTTCATAAAAACTTGTGGGGTCTCTAGTAAGGTATATACCCAAGTATCGGAACCTCTTAGTATCTATTCGGAGTTGGCATCCACTGGGGAGTGTAGGGTGACTCCCTGCTAGGACATATATCACCGATTTTCCCCAGTTGATTGTGTATACCGAATTCTTGCGGAACAGGTCAAATATATGCAGCATCCTGTGGATCGTGACCCTCTGGTTCACTACATACATGAGGATAATGTCTGCGTACAGGGAACTTTTATCTTCCCACTCTGGCATCCACCGTAGTCAGCGGATCATGGGGTCTCCCCGAATCCACGTCGCCAAGGGCTCTAGGACCAATACGAACAGCAGGGGGGGACAGCGGGCATCACTGCCTTGTACCCCTGCGGAGCTCAAACACTCTAGATACATTCCCATTTACCAAGACCCGTGCCAAGGGCTCCGAATACAAGAGTTTAATCCATGTTAGAAATTTCGGCCCAAGGCCCAGTCTCTCTAATACTGCATATAAAAATGGCCACTCCACCGTGTCGAACACTATGCGGGTGTCTAGCGACACCATTAACGCATCCTTCTCAATAGTCGCAGCTCTACCTATCACCCCGTGCAGTCGTCTAAGATTAAGAGCTGTATTGCGTCTTGGCATGAAGCCAGACTGGTCAGGGTGGACCAGAGAGTGTATCACTGGGATCAAACGATTTGCCAGAAGTTTAGCCAGGATTTTTGGCTCAGCGTTCAAAAGAGAGATCGGCCTGTATGAGCCGCATTCATTAGGGGGCTTACCCATCTTTGTAATCACCACGATGCTAGCTATTCGTTGATCTCTAGAGAGTATCCCATTGTTATAGCTTTCGATGAACATATTATGCAATAGGGGTAGCACTTTGGTAGTTGTTATTTTGTATAATGCAATTGGCAGACCATTGGGACCGCTAGCTCTACCTGATCTAAGATCTCTGATTGCCTTAGCTATCTCAAACTCTGCCAAGTCCTGTTGTAAGAGGTCCCTATCCTCCGACTCAAGGCGCGGCAACTGGAGCGTAGCCAGTAACTCCAGCGATTCGATGATCGTGGTATAGGAGTCTGAAGCGTAAAGGTGCTCAAAATAGTCTGCAAACGCGTTGACGATTTGGCTTCCTTCCTGGATGGTGGTTCCATCTCCTTTCCTCACCTCCTGTACCCTTCTGGAGGCCTCTGACTTTTTATCTAGCCACGCCAGCAGCTTGCCCGCTCTGTCCCCCACCTCATAGAGGTTTTGTTACATCGCCCGATATCTGGCTTTTGCTGCCTCTTCGGCTATCGCCTTTAACTCAGCCTTTTTAGTGCCAAACGGTGTCTCACCCCTGCCTCATTGTTAGTAATCAGGAGAGCCTCTAGAGCTTGGATGTCTCGTTCTATCGCATCTAATTGTGAACGTTTGTGCTTTTTTTCAACCACCATTAAAGAGATGCCCTGATCACTGCTTTATATGCCTCCCAGAGGACGCAAGCTGAGTTTACTGTGCCTTTATTTTCAGCAATATACTGATCCGTTGCTTCTTGGATCTTAGACCTAATAAGGGGGATTTGAAAGTACCAGGGATTTATCCTACCCAATCGTGCTTGTCTTGATTCTTTGATTTCGTAATAAACACAGATTGGAGAGTGATCTGAAATCCCAAGAGCCAAAGAATAAACCTCTCGGAAATGGGGTGCCTGTTGGGCCAGAGTGAAGAAATAATCGATACGTGACATACTTCCATGAGTCCCCAAGAGGTATGTATATTGCCATGAGTTGGGGTTGAGACCTCTCCAAATGTCTTGTAAACCCATGGCTAACAAGAAGTCACTCCATGCTGTGCCCGCCTGGTCTTGTGGCCATGGCCGTAAACGGTCAAGGGACAGGGCTGCATTACAGTCACCCACAATCACCCCCACCTCCTCTGGGAGGTTCAGGAGAAGAGCCCCTACTTCCGGCAAAACCAGGGACTGTTGTCAGGGGAGATTGTACATCGATATTATATTGAAAGAGTGACCCTCCCAACCACCAGAGACTGCCACCAGTCTTCCCTGTGGGTCATGTGTAACCTTTGGATTCGTAAAGGGAAAGGAAGTGCGTATCAAAATACCGACTCTTCTAGAGCCTCTAGTGTATCCGGAGTGCGCAATTAATTTATAGCCCCATCGGTTGAGTGCAGCATATTGTGTTCCCTGGATATGCGTTTCTTGCAGGAGGACTACCTCCGGTGCGTGTCTTTAAGTATTGGAGGACTATCCCCCTTTTTATTCTGTCCCCCAGCCCATTTACATTCCAGGAAAGTACTTTAAACCCTTTATTCTTACCCAGGGGAGCCATGGCACCTGGTCTTGGTAGGCTGAGTAAGGGCATTGAATCATTTTGGTCAGTTCTTAAAGCATTCATGGGTATGTAGTCGGTCTAGGTCAACCCAAGGATATAGGGATAGCCAGATGTGTAGGGCTGTGAACCAGTCGGTAAGTCGTCGGTCCACGTCCGTTGTTGAAACAGTTGTCGTGGATGGCAAAAACTTGTACAAATAAAAAAGTCCCATTCCCAAACTTCTACCCCTTTCCTGCACTATGGGTTTTAAACTGCCCGCCACCCCAACTATGCAGAGTGCTTCCAACCCCGAAACACATTTTAAACTTTTGGGGAGCGGAAGCCGCAGCCCCGGCCATTCGCCACCCCCCCCAACTTAACATCATTTATTCACTGCCAAACTGCGTCCAAGTCCAGCCTAATGTCCGCTCAATTCACAGTTCTCATGGCTTCTTTACCATAGGAGGTTTCTTCTGGAAATTCCAATACAAATATGCCCCAGGGGTGTCTCCCCCAGCTTGCATATTATATTGTCCCCCTATCTAATTTCTCGTTCTTACTGAGACCATGGCATCATTCATATTGGGCGATTGGTCCCTGAAATATTCCTGCCTCCCAGTTTGACCCACGGAGGCATCTCTTGGTGGTCCTCCTCGGTGCGACACCGTTTTCTCCATCGCCCTTCTTCATGTAGCCCCTCCCTGGCCGACTGTTCGCCATCCTTCCAGCCAGGACCAGGCTTCCTCCGGAGTTTCAAAAAACCAAGTTTTGTTATCGGCCACAACCCTCAGTCTGGCCGGGAAGAGCATTGCGTATTTCAGTTCTTTTTCCCTTAGAGCTTTCTTCACCTCTAGGAACGAGCGTCTAATTTTTTGAACTCGGAGGGTAAAGTCCGGAAAGAATGTGATTGTAGTGTTTTCCCATTTCACCTGGGGTGCAGTGCAAGCCGCCTGCAGTATTACGTCCCTATCCCTCAAATTAAAGATTCAGACTATAATTGGACGTGGGGGATTTCCTGGTCGCGGTGCCACTCACGGCACCCGATGAGCACGCTCCACCGAGAAATATTTCGACAAGCTTTTTGGTTGGAGATTTTGGAGGATCAGGTCTTCCATGAACAGGTCGACTGCTGGGCCCTCTGCTCTCTCCGGGACACCAAGAATACGGTTGTTGTTTCGCCTAGAGCAGCCCTCAGTGTCTTCCATTCTATTTTCCAACACCTGTGTCAGTTCTTTCAATTTCCCTACTTGGATTCGGAGAGCTTTAGTCTCAGTTTGGAGCGCAGCGATAGAGTCTTCATTTTCTTTGACCCATGCCCCAATGTTTCGCAGATCATCTCATATTAAAGTCAGCTCCGTATAGACCGTATCAATCTTGCCTTCCAAGGAGGTTTGCACATTTTGTATAGCAGCCATGCAGGGTTGGAGAGTCATCCTTTTTCATGCTTTGCGTTTGTCTGGGGGTAGTGCAATTATCTCCCTCCACGGTGCGGGCCTCTACTCTTGGTTGGACGTACTTGTCAATTTTGTTTGAAGGCCTGTCTAGTGCCCCTTTGTAGTCATTCTAGAGCACCTTCACCAGTCGTTGAGAGGGGGGGGTAGGTGGGAGGGTGGCCCGCCGCCTACCAGGGGCGAAACAGCCCCCTGTGTCCTGTCGGGACCCCCAACCCACATCACCTCTCGCCCAAAAGCAGCTGCGATGTGGAGCACAGTCCTTTCAGTTCCTTGTGCCGCGCACCACTATGTACCACCTTCAATTACCACCCTTTGTGTCGCCGGGCCACTCAGCAGACAGTCTTGCCCTACTCTCGGTAATGCACGGCCAGTTCAGCAGTCTAGCCCCAAAATCGCCCATCCATCCAGGTGTTCATACAGGTGTCCCGGGGGGGAGGGAGGAGAGGGTCCCTGGGCCATGGTGCTGTTGTTGCAAGCAGGCAGAAAAAGGAGGGGGAGGCCCCTTCGTATCACCCAATTGTTCAGGGGAGGGCGAGAAGGGTGGAAGGGTGTGGTCAGTATGGTCTCCCCCTCCTCATTAATCCCATCACATATGTGCCTTTGTTCAGGGCTCTCCCGATTTCCCCCGGTGTCACTCCTCAAGGCCGCCCTCAAGCCTCTATGCATCTCTGGAGCTTCGGCGATCTTCTCACCTCTCCGGCCCCTCAGGGGTTCCCGCTGTGTGTTGGAGTCCGGAAGCGCGCTCCGAGGTCGCAGGTGCTGATTCTTCTGACTCGGGGTCTTTTCGAGAGGCCCGCTAAAGCCGCGGTCTCGCAGTTAGGCGTCGGCCGACGCCGCTTCGTTTCTGATCGGCCCCGCCCTGCCACTTCCTCACGTTGTCTCGATGTATCCACTGGGCCGCTAGCGATTGCGCGCCCCCGGGATCTCCCTGTAGGCAGACAGCCATCCGCCCAGGCACTGCTGGTTTCTTGCACACGTCTCGGTCTGGTTCTGGCAGTTTTGTCGGATGGCTGAGCGGATTTATGGGGGTATTTCGCGGCGGCCGGTCGGAGCTTTCCTAAGCTGCGGCCATTACAGTCGGCAGCTGGCCACGCCCCCCCTGGCTGCAGGCAGTTTTGACTCGCCATAAAGTAGCGGAAAGGGTTAATATGCCTGCTGCAAAGAACAGATTTATATTTTATGTGGATAGCTGAGTGGATTAGTAAAACCAGCCTTTACCAATACTTTAAAACAAATGAAATGCATATGAGAGAGGGGCTATGGAGAGATGAGGGGCACTTTTGTCTGGTGGCAGTGAGAGAATCCAAGGAGGTGGTCATGGTGGGGCGCCAAAAAAGATTGCCGCACCAAGCACCACCAGCGCTAAAGCCGGCCCTGCCTTAATGGAAGACGTAACAACATGCTTGAACTGCTAGCATCGAGTTGTCTGGTTGTTTTGTAACGTGTATTTGGTATGCAGTGTGTAAATGATAATTAATGTGTACCAAGTAATAAAAGAAGCTTTAGTCAGGAAACCCGTACTACAGCTCTGAATAGACAACACTACACTGCGCACTACAGAGCTCTGCTTGGCCACTCGAGTAATAAAAAAAAAGACTTCAACAGGAGTTAAGGGTACAACAGGTGTGCACTATGAACCTTAAAACAACTCTCTTTAAGGCACTGAAGCACATCAGGTAAGGTGGTTTTGAGAAAAAAATCATAGTGCTATGAAGTAAATGGAGCCTTCATCCTCATTTGTGAGAGTGTTAAGGATATCTGTGCTGTTCATTAGTGTAGGAAAGTGGCCCTTTTTGACATGGCCTGGTATTTGATGGGATTTCGACTGGAAGCGCACGGGGTCCCTGCTAACCAGGACCCCAGTGCCAGATCTTTTTACCAAAACTGTGCAATTGTACCTCAGTTGGCAATACCTTTGGCACTCCCTGTAAGTCCTTAGTAAGTGGTACCCCTGGTACCTAGGGCATGGGGTACTGAAAAGGGTCCATATGGGCTGCTGCATGAATTGTGCCACCCTATGGGACCCCTCACCAAACACAAGCAGACTGCCATGGCAGGCTGCGTGTCTTGATGCAGACAAAAGTGAAACCACGACATGGCACACAGACCTTTGTGCCACGCCCACAGACACTGCATGCAGTATAGGGAAGTCCCCCTACTGCAGGGCTTAAAGCCCTAGGGCAGGGTGCACTATACTACATGTGAGGGCATAGCTGCATGAGCAGATATGCCCCTGTGCTGGTCAGCCCTATTGCTGCCAGTACAAGTGAACAGGGAAGCCATTTTGAGTACATGTGCTGGACACTGGTGAAAATGTGTTCCCCAGCTACATGATGGCTTCACTGAAAATAGGGATGTTTGGTATCAAACATCTCGTATTAAGGAATCCACACTGATGCCAGTGTTGGATTCATTAATACATGCACACAGAGGGCACCTTAGATGTGCCCCCTGAAAACCTACCAGCCTCTGGTGTGTTGACTGACTGGACCTTGCCAGCCTACCTCCAGGGATGAGTTAATGACCCTCAAGGGCGAGGACTTTGCTCTCAGGAGGTCCGAAACAAAGCCTGCTCGGGAAGAGGGTGTTCACACCCCCTCCCACAGGATGACCTGCTGATTAGCATTTCAAGGCAGGGGAGCTTCAAATAAGCCACCGCCTTTGAAATGCGAATCTGGCTTCCCTCACAAGAGAGGAAGCGGACCCCTTTTGTCAAGAGCTCTTTGGCACCTGGACAGGTGAGAAAAATTAGCTAGTCAGGTAGGCATGCCCACCCCCAGGCTAGTACCACCCCTAAGGTGGCCTAACCTGAAGTGGACACAACTTTTCAGAGTTAGCCATCTTGGTGATGGCAAACATAGGAAACCTGGGACAGGGTTATGCCCACTTCCCACAGGAAGTGGTCATATAGGAGGCGTAGTGACCCCAGAGGTAGGGAGCCCATTGCATATCTCCCAACACTCCCCTAAATTCAGTATTTAGGGAAGCCCCTGACACCAGAAAAATCAGGTCCTGATGACCTGAAAGAAGAAGACAGATGTAGAGAGTCGCAAAGAGCAAGAACAGAAGACCCAACAACTGACTTGCAGCCAACCCTGCCGGCCTGCCTGCTGACCGACAGTTGCACCAAAAGATGACTTGTCCTGCAGCGGCTGTGTCTCCAACGCCTGGTAGAATGGTCAGCACTTCACCCAGGGACCAAGAACTCCCGTGAAGCAGGGTGCAGGCTTCCCTGAATTCTGCAGGCACCCACAGAGACCTGAGAGGACTCCAAGACCGCGGAAACCCGACGCCTAAGGATACCTCTGCACCCGTTGCCCGTGGAGAAGAGGACCAAAGGCGTCCCCATATCCCCGAGCATTGTGAGGCCTTAGTCCCTCTGTTGGTTCAGCCTGACTGGCTCCCGAGTCAGACCCTGCAGCCTCTTTATGCGAAGACCGATCCCCATAGACTAATATTGGGCACCCAACGTTGTATTGCACCGCCGCACCCGGCCACCCCAGTGCCGCTCGGTGTGAACTCTTGGTGCTGCCTTGGACCTTGCCCCACACTCACCTTAAGTCCAGGAGATTAGTCTTGTAAGTCGCTGTACTCTACCTGAATGCAGTACTTGTTTTTCCTTCCGTAGGATAACACTGCAACGTCTGAAAAATGAAGTTGACTTTTTAAACGCAAAAGTATTTCTCTTGCAAAACGTACTTGCCCGATAGTATTGATTCTGGTGCCTAAACATATATAAAGACAGGTGTTATTTTTATATATTGGTGTGGATTTCCTTCTTGAGTCGTGTGCATCATTTATTGACTATTGTGTGCATTTGATCTCACCCCATAACCAATCAATCCCTCGTCATGGAACCATGGTTGAATCAGCTGACGGCTCTTAACTGCAGTCCGCACCTCGTGGACTCGGCCTCATCTTTGGGTATCATTCTAGACAAAAGCCTGAACATGCAGAAGAACATCAGCTCCCTCACCAAAGGAGCGAACTTCCAACTCAGCTTACTTAGGAAACTCAAACCCTTCCTCCCTGCTCATGACCTCAAGGTTGCAGTACAAGCATTAGTGATTGCAAAGCTGGACTATGGTAGTGCAACACTTTGTGGCCTGCCTAGAGTGAGGACGGCTCCTCTTAGGGCTACCCTCAATTCCGCTGCTAGGCTTTTAACTGGTACAAAAAAATACCACCACATCTCTCCGAACTTGCGGGAACTGAATTGGCTTCCATATGAAGCTCGGATTCAGTTAAAAATTGCATGCATGGCTCACAAAGCCATCCACTTCAGGACCCCGTTGTACCTAGCGCAGAAATTGGAACTCTCTTGTGGTTCTAGAGCTTCCAGAAGCACCAGTACCCTTTTGCTTAAACCTCAAAAATTCAAGAAAAAAAAGACCTATAACCGAGCCTTCTCAGGGATGGCTCCGGGGATCTGGAACTCCCTTCCCCCCGAAGTCAGGGTGAACCCTTCTACGGTCTTCTTAAAAAAAAAAGAGGTCAAAGGGCTCCTGATGAAGAAATTTCTGCCTTAGCCTGGCACCTGCATCGGATTCTGGGTCCATACCCGTTGACTTTGGCTCAGCCACCTGGTTCACGATTAGGTCGGACAATTCTAGTCTGTGATTTGCCTGTTGGTGTGTTCACCTTTCCCTCACGAGATTGTTGGACAATTTTAGACTTTTATTTCGTCACTTTGTCTATTCTGTTTTGTATGTTTATACCCTTTGATGCATAACCTGGACTCTTTGCGTGGTATATCTCATTTTGATGTAACATATAAAGCGCCAGCTTTCCACAATTAGTACATGCAGCAGCTACCATCCCTGCCGACATCACACTTGCAACCCTGGACATGGGCAACATGTGACATCAGTTCCAAAAATTGGCCCGGGCACCCAAAAGCAAGCGGCCCACCTTTGCAGATCTCAACCTTTCATGAAACATTGCTTGGTTAGTATCAGAGAGCTAAGCTGGGGAAACATTTGTGATGAATTAAACTGTTCAACTGTTCGAGACTGGTAGCATTATCCAATGCTGGAAACACCATTACTTCTCTGCAGCTCACTCGCACGTCTTCCAACTTATGTGTCCCTGAACCAGTCGCTCACTCTTAGGCCCTCCAAGCCCTTACTCACCGTCCGATCTCTGAATTCACTCGGCAATCAGGTCCTAAACCCCCTGGTCATTCTTGTGGATCCTTACTTGGCCCTGACCAACATGGCCCCAGAAATTTACGCTGATCATCCGGTCTGTCGGTTTCCGTTCACCCGTAGGAATCCATAGGTGCTGCTCATCCAAAGGCCTTCAGACTCTTGATCACCATCAGTTGGTCTCTTAACGACCCACTTATTAGAAGGACCCCAAAGCTCATTTACACTCTCCGGTCCGGTGAGACTCATGCACGGGTTCAGATCCTCAAGGTTCCAGCTCGCTCTCAGGTGCCTTTGGTTTCCAGCTCATCATCTGGTCACCTGATTTCCCTGTTCACCGTCAGGCCCTGGAGCTCTTGTTCACTCTTACCTGAAAGCTCCAAGACATCCTCATTTCCCTGAGGACCACGATTACCATGAGCTTCGGCAGAACACATCTATCCGTACGGCTTCTTTGATGTTTTGCTCACCCTAAGGGCACGAGGTGCACTGTTGGCACCAGACGGCCAAAGCCACTGCTCACCCTCAATCCTCGCATTGGGGGTGAACATATGCTTGAGGGGCATTGCTCAGTTCAGGTCCCTGAGCCTCAAGCTCACCCTCTGGGTTCTGAGGTTTATGCTCACTCGTAGTTGCCCGAAACCCTGCTCACTTCAAGGTATTTAAGGCTCCTGCTTGTTCCAATGGCTCTGGTCACCAGGGGGCGCTAAGGCTCCTGCTCAGTGTCAGTTAATTGTGGCTCCTGGCCACGGTCAAGTGCCAAGAGGCTCCCTCTCAGGGACACTGATCATTGGAGCTCTGGTCCACCTTAGGCCCCTGGAGCACAGGTCATCCTCAAGTTGCTGAATCTTCTCAATGTCACATAGCAGAAGATCTCGTTCACCTTCAGATCACAGACTTTCCTGGTCACCCTGAGGTCTCCTGATACCTCTGCCCACCCTTCATAAGTCAGAACACTCACTGTTAAACTTCAGGCTTCAGTGGCTGTACACATCCAGTCCTTCATGGACCCTTTTGGTTGCCACACAGAAGTCTCTCCGAGTGTGATATCGTAGGGGGTGTAGCACAGCTTGGTGCTTCAGGACTTCTATACTTTGGGAAGAGACATGATCTGACTCTGCTCTACATGCTTGAGGAAATCACTTCAGCTACAGTCCTTCTTTTCATTTTCTATATATTACCTGTGCCCTTGCTCTCTTTCGCTCCCCCCCCCCCCACTTACGAACAGCCCTTCACCCCTCCGGCTAGTGTTTACCCCCCTCTCCCCTTTCTTTCCTCTCTCATTTCACCTGTACTCATGTTCTCAGCCACATTTATTAGATGTTCTATGTTTTTGTGTCTGCCCATATATCATACCAACTTTCCATTCAGTCTCCCTCCCCGTCTCCCTTATTCTACAAACCCCTCTATTTTAATCCCTCCTTTATCATTCTCCCTTCCATTATTCCAATGCTCTCGTTTTCCATCTCTTTGTTGCAGTCCCTGTGTAGTTGCCCTGATTTTCCCCGTTTCCATCGCCCCTGCACTATTTCCCTCCCTCTCTCGTAGTCTATAAATTCCCCCTTTCTCACTCCTGTCTCCCAGATACGCTCCATCCTTCATTGTTTCCGACCTCACATATCCTTATTCCCCACTCTCAATTTCTATTGTCGGAGTTTTACTTCAGTTCTTTTTCTTGTCTTGCAAGTTCTCCCTTTCTTTAATTGTGTTTTCTGATGTCACTCACCCTCATTTCCCTCAAGCCCTTGAACTTGTTTCTGTCCTGCACCTAATGTTATATTTCGTTGTGTCCACTGTACTGAGCTGCTGCTGTCAGTAACTACCTGCTTTATCCACCCTTGACATTTGCAGAAGACCATTCTCTGAGGTCATTAAATAGATTCCAGTCCTTGAGTGCTTTCATGTCTGCAGCTTCCAAAGATTAATCAGGAAAGTGGCTGCCTTGTTCTACCGTAAGTAGCGATCAGACCACAAGTATGTTTTATTGCTGAGTGGTAAGGGGAAAATCCACCGATTTCGGGAGGAATTGTTAGAAACAGTGGAGAATCCACGGGTGGCATTTCTTCTACCATCGATCCCTTTCTTGGAGGGGCAGTGCCAGATTATCCCCTTCTTAGATTTTAATCCTGAATTGGCATTTCCAAGGTATCGTCAACCTCTCAATCGAGCGGTGGACTGCCGGACCGTCAGAAATAAGTGTCCATCCTTCCCTTATTACTGACTAGGAAACTTCTAACAGCCTCTTCTGCATCCAGCCTTCGCTTTGTCATTCGCTGTTCTCTTTCTCCCTTTGCCATCACCCTTCTCCACTTTTGTTTCCCACCCTGCCTTTACCAGTCTCTTGTTCTACCCTTCTCTACACTTAGTCTGTCCTTACTTCATCTTTTCCTTGGTTGTTTCCCTCTTTCTGCCCCTCTCGTTCCCTCAATGTGCTTATCTATAATCCCTCCCCTCTAGCCTCTTTTCCTTTCTTCTCTCCTTAATCATTTCTCCCTCTTTCCTCTCCCCCTCTACTCCCCACTCCGTCTCCTTGTGAGAAGTTGGCCTGGCATATGCTGTCGACTAGTTATAGTGGGCACCTTGCACCAGTCCAAACGATCTTTATTGATGATAGGTTTAAAGACAACCTTTATTGAAAGCTATCCTAGTGGTAGCTGTGGAGAGCAGCCTTCAGGCTAAGTCTTGAAGGAGTGTTAAGCTGTTTGTTTTACCAGTCTATAATCTCATGAATGACCAAATGAAAGGAGAACCACACCAGGTATATATATAAAATATATGTATTTATTACTAAACACTACCCACTAGTCTCTTTATGAGGCTAGAGGTCGAACTACACAAGTTACAAGTTAAATAACACAGTAAATTAGCACAATATACGATTAGCCCTAGGGGCGTACCAAACCATATATTAAGAAAGTGGTATAAGAACCACGACTTGACTAGACACCAGGCCTAGAGCCTGTAGAATCGCTGGGACCCCAAGGAACCACCCAAGGTAGTGACACAGGGGACCCACGGGAGACGTGTGCAGTGTGTGAACACAGCCGCGAGCTCCGTTAGCGTCTATGGGGAAAGTCGCGGTTAGAGTTTTAAAGTTTAGGGACACTTCGGAGTGGACTAGGGACAAACCCTTTTGGACTTAGAGGGCTCTAGGGCCAACACCCACGGGAGCACCGTAGTACTCGTGTTACCTCACCCAGGGAAGCCGGGTGCACAGGTGTCAAATGGTGTCGGGCCGCGCCGTCGTTTTCAATGGCCGCTGGCTGACAAGTGCTGCTGCCGGGAAGCTGCGAAGTGTCCGAAGAGATCCAAGCCTGGATCGAGGATGAGAAGAACCTGACAGCAGAGGGGACAGAGTCTAGGTCACTAGCCAGTGACCAGGGGCACGATAGTCGAATGCCCACCGATGTCGGGTGCATCAAGTTCGAAGAGGTGAAGATTGTCTCTGCAGCCACGAGGACCAGGAGGCGACGACGACGACCAGGAGCTGGAATCGAGCTGTCCCACAAAGGTAGAAGCTGACTGCGGTGTCGGTGCCCGGATTGGACCCAACAAGCCTTGGTAACAGCAACCCACGCAGAAAGAGAACAAAGGCTTCGGAGCGGACCAGCGAGGTCCGAGGGACTCCCCAAGCGAGGGAGAGTCAGGGCAAGCCGGGAGCAACCAGGGAGGCCCGTTGAAATCAAAGATGTCCTTCTGAGGGACCCACAAGTCGACGGACAAGGGATCACGAAGGGACCTCGGGCGGAATCACGAAATGGCGGCCCACGGGTCAGTCGGAGTGGCCAGGCCGGCTATCTTCGGTGGATTCACTGCTCGGTGTCAGGGCTACAAACAACCCAAAGCACAGCCTCTAGGATCGACCAGAAGCTTATGCACTTGCAAATGTGCACGGTGTCCAGGGGTTCCGGTTCCACGGTACCCACGAGGGCTACGGGTCTCAGCTTTGCTGGGGACTCAGGTCAGCCTCTGGGAAGTCTGGAAATCCACCCTCTGGGTTGCAGGGCCGTCGGCGTCCGGCGGGAGCTTCGGAGATGCAGACCGGACAGATGCGTCTTTGGTGCCTGCCAAGCAGGGGAGTAACTCCTTTACTCCAAGGAGATTCTTCAGTCATCTGGCGTTTAACAGATCATCGAAGGTCCAGGATTCAGTTTCAGAGTTTCGTCCAGGGATATCTAAAGTCCTGTTGCCAGGGGTTCCTTTCTTATACCCAAGGAAGGGGTTGGACTAACTCAGGGGACCCACCTATGGGAGGGTTTGGAAAGAGGGGTGGCTACACCCATTTCTTTGTCCAGTTTCGCGCCAGAGCAGGGGCTGGCAGCCCCTGCAACCGGTTTGAACTGGGGTACGCACAGGGACACCAAGTGTGCCCCCAGTGCAGGACTTCAAAGCACTCAGAGTGCACCCACCCAGCCCCAATACACTAAAGCCTGTCTGGGAGGTGGTAACACCTCCCTGTGACAGGAAACCTATTGTCCAGGCCTCCCCTGCCGGAGTTTCGGTCAGCAGTAGGAGGCCAGACTCGTGTCTGTGGCTGCAGCATCCATTTTGTGATGCCAGGGCTCTGTTTAGCTGGTACTGGGTATACCGGTGCTGTCATGTCTCTCCCTCTAGAAGGGTGGGATCATACTCCCACACCAGGGACTGGTGTGGGGATATGATTCCAAGGTGTTTGACACCAAACACGACATGTTTCCGTGCAGCCATCCCAAAGTTAGCATTTACCGTTTAAGATATAATGCACGTAAGAGTATATGGTCAGGCTGTACTTACAGACAACCCCGGAGGATAGATTCTGAAGGCTGCAGAGGGGCTCTGCTCATGCATGGGCACCCTCTCACATAAAACCAGGCACCCTGCCTTCAGGATTCATAAGGCCTGCCATAGGGGTGACTGATGGGTTTATATGTGCAGTGATATAGTGAGATATAGTGAACCTATATCTCAGTAAGGGGTGCATGCAATACCTCACTCAGGCTGCTGTAGCAGTCCTGTGGTGTCATTTTGGAGGGCCTTCCAGGGGTGGCATAATACATGCTGCAGCCCCTGGTAGGCCTCTGGGGTACCTATGCCCTGGGTACATAGTATACCATATACTAGGGACTTATAAGGGCACCCCAGAATCCAATCTGAAGTGTACCTAAGGTACATGGAATCACTTTTAGAGAGGAAGCAGCTAGGCTGGGGTCCTGGATAGCAGGGCCTCAGCCAGACTAAAGTCGAAAAACAGTGAGACATCAGCAAAAAGTGGGGGTAACCATAAGAAGCAGATCCTACTCTCTTACACAACCCCCCCCCCCCCAAACGCAGGGACATTAAACTAACCTTGACCAGTTGAGTCTTCATGTTCTAAGTGGAAATATCTGGAGAGTCCATCTGCATTGGCATGGCTACTCCCAGGTCTATGTTCCACTGTATAGTCCATCCCCTGTAGGGAAATGGACCACCTCAAAAGTTTGGGGTTTTCACCCTTCATCTGTTTTAGCCATAAGAGGGGCTTATGGTCTGTCTGAACTAGGAAGTGAGTGCCAAACAAGTATGGCCTCAGCTTCTTCAGAGCCCAAACCACAGCAAAGGCCTCCCTCTCAATGGCTGACCAACGTTTCTCTCTGGGGGTCAGCCTTCTGCTAATAAAAGCTACTGGCTGATCCTGACCTTCATCATTCAACTGTGACAGTACAGCCCCTACCCCCAACTCAGATGCATCTGTTTGGACAATTAACTTTTGGAGTAATTAGGACTTTGTAGAATGGGAGCAGTGCACATGGCCTGCTTCAGGTCATCAAATGCCTTTTGACAGCTGACTGTCCACTGAACCTTTTTGGCATTCTCTTAGAGGTTAAGTCATTCAGGGGTGTCACTATAGATCCATACCCCTTGACAAATCTTCTGTAATACCCAGTCAGGCCTAAGAAGGCTCTCACCTGAGTCTGGGTAGTTGGAGCAACCCAGTCCAAGATGGTCTGGATTTTGCTCTGCAATGGTTGAACCTGGCCTCCACCCACAAGGTGGCCCAGGTACACAACCTGACTCTGCCCTATCTGGCACTTAGTAGCCTTGATAGTTAGGCCTGCCTTTTGCAGGGCCTCCAAAACATTTCTGAGGTGGACCAGGTGATCCTCCCAGGTGGAGCTAAAGACAGCAATATCATCTAGATATGCTGCACTATAGGCTTCCAGACCTGTAAGGACTGCATTCACCAACATCTGAAAAGTGCCAGGTGCATTCTTCAAACCAAAGGGCATCACCACAAATTGATAATTCCCACTAGGGGTAGAAAATGCTGTTTTTGGCTTTGCATCATCAGCTAGTCTGATGTGCCAGTAGCCAGCTGTCAAGTCAAATGTGCTCAGAAACTTGGCTGAGGCCAAAGTATCTATAAGCTCATCTGCCCTGGGGATGGGCATCAGTCCTAGTGACTGCATTGAGACCCCTGTAGTCTACACAAAACCTAATCTCTCTCTTACCACCCTGGGTGTGAGGTTTGGGCACCAAGACTACTGGACAAGCCCAAGGGCTATCTGAGGGTTCAATGACTCCCAAATCCAACATCTTTTGGACCTCTGTCCTGATACAATACCTGACATGATCAGGCTGCCTGTAGATTTTATTCTTGACAGGCAGACTGTCCCCAGTGTCCACTTCATGAGTGCACCAGGTAGTCTGACTAGGTGTCAGGGAGAACATATGCCTGAACTGGCTGAGAACTTTTCTGCAGTCAGTTTGTTGCTGGATAGTGAGGCTGCCTGCCAAGGCTACACCATCTACTGATCCATCATCAGGGGTCTGAGAGAGCAGGTCAGGGAGTGGATCACTCTCTTCCTCCTGTCCCTCATCAGTAGCCATGAGCAAGCCCATGTCTGCCCTGTCGACATATGGTTTCAATCTGTTGACATGAAGTACCCTGTGGGGACTCCTGGGAGTTCCAAGGTCCACCAAGTAGGTAACCTCTCCCTTCTGTTCAACAATTGTATGGGGGCCACTCCACTTATCTTGGAGAGCTGCTGGGGCCACTAGCTCCAACACCCACACCTTCTGTCCTGGCTGGTACACAGTCAGCACAGCCTTTTGGCCATGCCAGGTCTTTTGTAATTCCTGGCTAGCCTCAACATTTTTAGTTGCCTTTTTCATGTACTCTGCCATCCTGGAGCGGAGACCAAGTACATAGTCCACTATGTCCTGTTTAGGGGGTTTGAGAGGTAACTTCCATCCCTCCTTCACCAGACACAATGGGCCCCTAACAGGATGGCCAAACAAAAGTTCAAAAGGGCTGTAACCAACCCCCTTTTGAGGCACCTCCCTGTAGGTAAATAAAAGGCAGGGCAAAAGAACGTCCCATCTCCGCCTAAGCTTCTCTGGGAGACCTTTGATCATGCCCTTCAAGGTTTTGTTGAATCTCTCAACTAAACCATTGCATTGTGGGTGATAGGGTGTGGTGAATTTATTATTCACTCCACACTCCTTCCACATTGCAGTCAAGTAACTGGACATAAAGTTTGCCCTCTGTCAGATACTACCTCCTTAGGAAAACCCACCCTTGAGAATACTCCCAAGAGGGCCCTTGCCACCACAGGAGATGTGGTGGTCCTAAGTGGAATAGCTTCTGGGTACCTAGTGGCATGGTCCACCACCACCAGGATAAATCTGTGCCCAGAGGCTGTCTGAGGATCCACACGACCAACTATGTCAATCCCCACCTTTTCAAAGGGAACCCCCACCACAGGTAGTGGTATCAGGGGGGGGCCTTTGTGGTTCCACCTGCCTTCCCACTGGCTTGACAGGTGACACAGGAGCGACAAAACTCCTTGGTGTCTTCAGACATGTGGGGCCAATGAAAGTGAGGGACAATTCTGTCCCAGGTCTTGTTTTGGCCCAGGTGACCTGCTAGGGGAATATCATGGGCTAGTGTTAATAGGAAGCCCCTAAACTTCAGAGGTATTACCAACCTCCTGGTGGTTCCAGGCTTGGGGTCTCTACTCTCAGAGTATAGGAGTCCATTATCCCAATAGACCTTATGGGATCCACTAGCATTCCCAGCAGCCTCAGCAGCAGCCTGCTGTCTGAGGGGTTCAAGAGAGGGGCAGTTCAGCTGCTCCTGGCTCAGATCTGCCCTGGAAGGGCCCCCTGTCCCCAAGAACTCAACCTGATCAGGTTCAAGCTCCTCTGGGACAGTTCCTTCTTCAGGACTAAGATCATCTCCCTCAGGAGACTGATCTGTACTCGGAGTCAGGGGGGAAGGCACTGCCTTAACCCTGCTGCTCCTCCTCCTCTTGGGAGGCACCTGGTCCATTATTCCAGAACCCAGGGCCTGTTCAGTGTTTGACATTTTGGCCTGTGACCTGGTCACAGCAAAAACATGTGCAGGGATCCACAGCATTTCTGCATGGGTCCTGAGCTCCACTTCTGCCCAAGCTGAAGTCTCTAGCTCATTGCCAAGCAAGCATTCAACAGGGAGGTCTGCACTTACCACAACTTTCTTGAGGCCAGTTACCCCTCCCCAGGAGAAATTAACAACTGCCAAGGAATGGTCTGTCCTGACATTGCTAGCATTGGTCACTTGGTACATCTCACCAAGTATAATCTGCTCAGGAGCCACAAGATCTTTTGTCACCATTGTGATACTTGCTCCTGTGTCCCTGAATGCCAAAGCCTCTCTTCCATTGATTAAAGGCTGCTGTCTGTATTTGCCCAGATTACTGGGACTCACAAATAAGGAGGCCATATTCATGCCTCCATCACAGATCAGCATAGCCTGAGTTGGCACTCTGACTAGGCCAGAGCCCACCTCAGATCCCAGGGTTAACCCTACTACACCCTTGCTTGGGACACCACCATTTGTAGCTGCACTAGGGGGAACAGTTGCCTTGGGGGCAATGGTGGCTGGAGTGGAGTCTTTGGACTTTGGACAGTCACTTGTCCAATGGGTTTTCTGCTTACAGATTTTACACCATGGTTTCTTCTGGCCTTTACGTTTGTTAGATTGGGACTCCTCCCCCCCCCCCCCCAGATGAAGATGTTTGGGGACCTTGAGAAGACTTTTGGCCTTTACCCTTTTCCCCACCCTTGTCAGAATCTTGCTTCTTGGGGTCACCACCTTGGTTCTGAACCTTCTGCCTCACCCTGGTTCTGACCCATTTGTCTGCCTTCTTTCCCAATTCTTGGGGAGAGGTCAGATCAGAGTCCACCAGGTACTGATGCAACAGCTGATTTTGGCAATTATTAAGGATCTGCTCCCTCATAATTAAGTTGTACAATCCTTTGTAATCACACACCTTGCTGCCAAGCAACCAGCCCTCCAGAGCCTTAGTAGCACAATCTACAAAGTCCACCCAGTCCTGTGTCTGTGCCTTTTGGGTATCTCTGAACTTTAACCTGTATTGGTCAGTGGTTAGGCCAAACCCATCTATCAGTGCACTCTTCAGGACCTGGTAATCATCAGCATCCTCTTCTCTTACAGTGAGGAGCTTGTCTCTACCTTGGTCTGCAAAGGAGAGTCACAAGATTGCTGCCCACTGCTCCTGGGGGGCCCACTGCTCCTGGGGGACCCTCTGAACTTTACAGGCCCTTTCCAGTGCAGTAATCCATTTGTGGATGTCATCCCCACTCTGGTAGGGAGGGACAATCTTGCTCAGGTTTCTATGGTCATGAGACCTTTCCCTACCACTAGGTAAGTTGCTGCCACCATGGGACTCTAGTCCCATCTTTTTTCTTGCTCTGTGAAGCTCTAGGGACTCCCTATCTAAAGCTACCTGCTCTCTTCTGATTCTCAGCTGAGCTTCTTCATACTTGAGCAGTCTCTCTTTCCTCTCATGAGAGGGTTCCCTCCTATGAGAGGAAACAGAGGTCCCTATTGAGGTGTCAGAATGGTTAGACTCCACAGAAGGAGACCTTGACCTTCTAGGCACACTCTCAACTCTTCCTGGTGGGACAAAGAGGGGGCCATTCTGGTCCTCCTCCTCATCTGCAGGAGGAGCTGGATTTTCCAGGGTAAGATCATGGTCATCTTCCTGGCCAGCTTCAGAGGTCAGGTCATGGGATTCTTCACCCCTTGGCCCTTCCTCATTCACTGCCCCACACTCTCTGCCTACCCCTTCAGACCCTGAGGCCTTCTGGAGATCATCCAACAGCAGTACCTCTGTGAGGCGTTGGGTGTTTGCAGTTTTTCCTGTCTTCAATTTCCTAGCATTACACAATGCTCTCAATTCTAAGATTGGAGGTTGTCATACTTGGATGGTGGAAGCCCTTGGGCTTCTGGCAGGGACCCACTGGCTCCTGGCTTTGAAGACATCACTAGTGAGGTGTGGTGTATGCACTAACTACTCTAGTGTGGCCTACTAAACTCTCTTGAGTTGTAGAAAGGGTGTGCTAAGGCCTTAACACACAACTCTAAGTTCAGTAGAACTTACTGTAACCTTAAGCTTGAATTATATGTACCTCAGGTACCTTTTAGTGGTTTTCAGTTAGTCACTCACTTGAGATTATCTGGTAAAACAAAGGCAAGCTTGAATCCAACCGCTGCACACCAATGTGAGAAGTTGGCCTGGCATATGCTGTCCACTAGTTATAGTGGGCACCTTGCACCAGTCCAAACGATCTTTATTGATGGTAGGTTAAAAGACAACCTTAAATGAAAGCTATCCTAGTGGTAGCTGTGGAGAGCAGCCTTCAGGCTAAGTCTTGAAGGAGTGTTAAGCTGTTTGTTTTACCAGTCTATAATCTCATGAATGACCAAATGAAAGGAGAACCACACCAGGTATATATATATATAAAATATATGTATTTATTACTAAACACTACCCACTAGTCTCTTTATGAGGCTAGAGGTCGAAATACACAAGTTACAAGTCAAATAACACAGTAAATTAGCACAATATACGATTAGCCCTAGGGGCGTACCAAACCATATATTAAGAAAGTGGTATAAGAACCACGACTTGACTAGACACCAGGCCTAGAGCCTGTAGAATCGCTGGGACCCCAAGGAACCACCCAAGGTAGTGACACAGGGGACCCACGGGGGACGTGTGCAGTGTGTGAACACAGCCGCGAGCTCCGTTAGCGTCTATGGGGAAAGTCGCGGTTAGAGTTTTAAAGTTTAGGGACAATTCGGATTGGACTAGGGACAAACCCTTTTGGACTTAGAGGGTTCTAGGGCCAACACCCACGGGAGCACCGTAGTACTCGTGTTACCTCACCCAGGGAAGCCGGGTGCACAGGTGTCAAATGGTGTCGGGCCGCGCCGTCATTTTCAATGGCCGCTGGCTGACAAGTGCTGCTGCCGGGAAGCTGCGAAGTGTCCGAAGAGATCCAAGCCTGGATCGAGGATGAGAAGAACCTGAAAGCAGAGGGGACAGAGTCTAGGTCACTAGCCAGTGACCAGGGGCACGATAGTCGAATGCCCACCGATGTCGGGTGCTTCAAGTTCGAAGAGGTGAAGATTGTCTCTGCAGCCACGAGGACCAGGAGGCGTCGACGACCAGGATCTGGAATCGAGCTGTCCCACGAAGGTAGAAGCTGACTGCGGTGTCGGTGCCCGGATTGGACCCAACAAGCCTTGGTAACATCAACCCACGCAGAAAGAGAACAAAGGCTTCGGAGCGGACCAGCGAGGTCCGAGAGACTCCCCAAGCGAGGGAGAGTCAGGGCAGGCCTGGAGCAACCAGGGAGGCCCATTGAAATCAAAGATGTCCTTCTGAGGGACCCACAAGTCGACGGACAAGGGATCGCGAAGGGACCTCGGGCGGAATCACGAAATGGCGGCCCACGGGTCACTCGGAGTGGCCAGGCCGGCTATCTTCGGTGGATTCACTGCTCGGGGTCAGGGCTACAAATAACCCAAAGCACAGCCTCTAGGATCGACCAGAAGCTTATGCACTTGCAAATGTGCACAGTGTCCAGGGGTTCCGGTTCCACGGTACCCACGAGGGCTACGGGTCTCAGCTTTGCTGGGGACTCGGGTCAGCCTCTGGGAAGTCTGGAAATCCACCCTCTGGGTTGCAGGGCCGTCGGGAGCTTCGGAGATGCAGACCGGACAGATGAGTCTTTGGTGCCTGCCAAGCAGGGGAGTAACTCCTTTACTCCAAGGGAGATTCTTCAGTCATCTGGCGTTTAACAGATCGTCGAAGGTCCAGGATTCAGTTTCAGAGTTTCGTCCAGGGATATCTAAAGTCCTGTTGCCAGGGGTTCCTTTCTTATACCCAAGGAAGGGGTTGGACTAACTCAGGGGACCCACCTATGGGAGGGTTTGGAAAGAGGGGTGGCTACACCCATTTACTTTGTCCAGTTTCGCGCCAGAGCAGGGGCTGGCAGCCCCTGCAACCGGTTTGAACTGGGGTACGCACAGGGACACCAAATGTGCCCCCAGTGCAGGACTTCAAAGCACTCAGAAAGTGCACCCACCCAGCCCCAATACACTAAAGCCTGTCTGGGAGGTGGTAACACCTCCCTGTGACAGGAAACCTATTGTCCAGGCCTCCCCTGCCGGAGTTTCGGTCAGCAGTAGGAGGCCAGACTTGTGTCTGTGGCTGCAGCATCCATTTTGTGATGCCAGGGCTCTGTTTAGCTGGTACCGGGTATACCGGTGCTGTCATGTCTCTCCCTCTAGAAGGGTGGGATCATACTCAAGGGACTGGTGTGGGGGATGATTCCAAGGTGTTTGACACCAAACACGACATGTTTCCGTGCAGCCATCCCAAAGTTAGCATTTACCGTTTAAGATATAATGCACTTAAGAGTATATGGTCAGGCTGTACTCACAGACAACCCCGGAGGATAGATTCCGAAGGCTGCAGAGGGGCTCTGCTCATGCATGGGCACCCTCTCACATAAAACCAGGCACCCTGCCTTCAGGATTCATAAGGCCTGCCATAGGGGTGACTGATAGGTTTATATGTACAGTGATATAGTGAGATAGTGAACCTATATCTCAGTAAGGGGTGCATGCACCACCTCACTCACCTGAAACATTGTCAAAATCGATTTTTCCTTTTATTCATTTCTAGTCATATTTTTCTTTGAATGTAAAGTTATTTCAGTCCTTGGTGTTTGTTCTCTGAAGTTCCATCCTCTTAGCTGTGAACAGCACCCCCCTATACCATAAACGATGGAAGAGAGCAAGGGACAGCATGCGGGGGGAGAGTAGGGACAGCATGCGTGGGGAGAGCAAGGGACAGCATGCGTGGGGAGAGCAAGGGACAGCATGCGTGGGGAGAGCAAGGGACAGCATGCGTGGGGAGAGCAAGGGACAGCATGCGTGGGGAGAGCAAGGGACAGCATGCGGGGGGAGAGCAAGGGACAGCATGCGGGGGAGAGCAAGGGACAGCATGCGGGGGAGAGCAAGGGACAGCATGCGGGGGGAGAGCAAGGGACAGCATGCGGGGGGAGAGCAAGGGACAGCATGCGGGGGGAGAGCAAGGGACAGCATGCGGGGGAGAGCAAGGGACAGCATGCGGGGGAGAGCAAGGGACAGCATGCGGGGGGAGAGCAAGGGACAGCATGCGGGGGAGAGCAAGGGACAGCATGCGGGGGAGAGCAAGGGACAGCATGCGGGGGAGAGCAAGGGACAGCATGCGGGGAGAGCAAGGGACAGCATGCGGGGAGAGCAAGGGACAGCATGCGGGGCATCAGCAAGGGACAGCATCCGGGGCATCAGCAAGGGACAGCATCCGGGGCATCAGCAAGGGACAGCATCCGGGGCATCAGCAAGGGACAGCATCCGGGGCATCAGCAAGGGACAGCATCCGGGGCATCAGCAAGGGACAGCATCCGGGGGAGAGCAAGGGACAGCATCCGGGGCGTCAGCAGGGACAGTGCCGGGGGAGAGCATGGGACAGTGCCGGGGGAGAGCATGGGACAGTGCCGGGGGAGAGCATGGGACAGTGCCGGGGGAGAGCATGGGACAGTGCCGGGGGCCTCAAGGCGCAGCATCCGGGGCGGCGGCTCTTATCCTCATGTAACCTCGGTGCATTCTGGGATGGAGGCCAAATGTGCAGACCTTGTGTCTACAAACGCCCCGAGCTAGTGCTTTTATAAACCTGCACTGAATACATGGCCCCAGCTAACTTCTGCCTGTGTCTGTCCACATATGAAAAAAACAATTTAGAAAAAAATCCCATTTTCAATAGATCTGTTTTTCACAAAAGTTGAAGTTGGATTTAGCTTATCCCCTCAAAGCAGCTGTCGGGGGGGGGGGAGGGGAGGTGGCACTGGGTGCCGGAGTGGAGACCCCAACCAACAAGCAGTGGCAAACTCAGTAGGCTTGTCTTGTATAAAGACAGGATAACACATTAAAAAAAGACTGCTGTGGTGGAAAATAGAAGAACAAATGATGGATGTATGTATACAATGCATTTAGGAGCAAAGGATTTAAGGGGTGACAATTGAGTTTACTTTTGAGAAATAAAATAGTTCCCCACGCATGGCAAAACGAGGCGGAAAGATACACCACAGAATGAGAATGATACACCACATAGCCAATAACGCTGTGGGACAAAAAAAAACAAAAAAACAAACAGACAAAACCACTGGTCTTTAAGTACCCAGAAATGACATCGATAGGTCCTTCAGAGTGTGCTGACAAGGCAGACCTAAAAATGAGGTAGATCTCTGTATGAGGTCATTTCAGAGAAGACTCAACACCTGTTAACATAGACCAGACTTCATGGAACTCGGTCTCCAGTTCCTGTGAACTAACACTATTAACTTATAAAAATCCAAGTTTGGGCAGCCTGGTCTTCACTCCTTGTAGAATGGTACTTCCTGCACAGAGTGAGCAGACAGCAATGCGGGGTGATCTGATGCCAACTTCACACACTTTCCAAGTCATTGTCCCCCCAACACGTTTAACTGACAGCAATGAAGGGTCCTCAGATACAAGCTTCAAACCCTTTCGAAGTCATTGTCCCACCGACACCCCCACACACCCAGCACACGTTTCACTGACAGCAATGCTGGGTCCTCAGGCACTCGCTTCACCACCGTTCAAAGACCTCCTCCTTTACACCCTCCACCGCCCGATCACCCATGCACAGGCCGCGTCCAACTGACAGCAATGCTGGGTCCAGAGATAACAGCTTCAAACCGTTTCAAAGTCATTACCCCTACACCCACCACCGCCTGCACACCCATGCACAGCCCGTGTTCAAGTGACAGCAATGCTGGGTCCTCAGGCACTTGCTTCACCACCGTTCAAAGACCTCCTCCTCCTCCGCACGCACTCATAACAGCACGCGTCCAAGTGACAGCAAAATGGGTCCTCAGGCACTCGCTTCATCACCATTCAAAGACCTCCTCCTCTACACCCACCTCCTCCTCCCACACTCATACACAGCACGCATCCAAGTGACAGCAATGCCGGGGCCTCAGGCACTCGCTTGACCACCATTCAAAGACCTCCTCCTCTACACCCACCACCGCTCGCACACTCATACACAGCACGCGCCAAGTGACAGCATTGCTGGGTCCTCAGGCACTCGCTTCACCACCATTCAAAGACCTCCTCCTCTACACCCTCCACCTCCTCGCACACGTCCAAGTGACAGCAATGCTGGGGCCTCAGGCACTCGCTTCACCACCATTCAGACCTCCTCCTCTACACCCACCACCGCTCCGCACACTCATACACAGCACGGGCCCAAGTGACAGCAACGCTGGGTCCTCAGGCACTCGCTTCACCACCATTCAAAGACCTCCTCCTCTACACCCTCCACCTCCTCGCACACTCATACACAGCACACGTCCAAGTGACAGCAATGCCGGGGCCTCAGGCACTCGCTTCACCACCATTCAAAGACCTCCTCCTCTACACCCACCACCACCCCGCACACTCATACACAGCACGCGTCCAAGTGACAGCAATGCTGGGTCCTCAGGCACTCGCTTCACCACCGTTCAAAGACCTTTTCCTCTACACCCACCACCGCCCGCTCACCCATGCACAGCTTGTGTTCAAGTGACAGCAGAGCTGGGTCCTCAGATAGCAGCTTCACATCCTTTCAAAGCCATCATTCCTCTACACACATCACATGAAACAGAAAAAAACACAATGTAGATCAGGAATTTATTTCCACGTTCTTTTTTTGGTTGACCAGTGTATTCATTATTTGATAAACTATTTAAAATATGTCTTAAGAGACTTGTTCCTGTGGAAAGGCCAGCGGCAGTAGTGTGGGGGTACCCTCAGCTCCGCACGGACACCATCCTGCTCATGCCGCTGAAGTAAGACCTCTCCCGCTCGCTCATCACCTCGAAATGCAGGGGTCGCTGGCAGAAGTTGCACTCCGCGGAGGAGTGGGGGTTCAGTGGCAGCCCCACGCTCTCCCAGGTGTGCTGGAGGTTTTCTGTCAAATAAAGGTGGAGCAATCAGAAGCGTGCCCTTTGTTGCAACCATATGTACGTGCTTAATACATTTATAAAAGTAAACTTAATTCAAACAGGGTTTCAGGCAGACCACGCTAGATGCTGCAGAAACACAGGCATCGACTGTTCTTCTAAGTGAACAACCACAATTTTGATGGTTAACCGTTGCGAAACAAAAAAATAAAAAAAACTAGCTCAGACCCATTCTGAATCCAATCCATTCATCCATCTCTATAAAGGCATACAGTTCTTATCTGCTACAAACCGTCAGATTGTGGTAGTCTAAAGGGTTAACCTTTGCTATGGCTTCAAGACCGAGCGTGCCACAAACACTGGCTCTGCCAAGCACTGGTGAACAGTCGTGAGCACTGGTGAACAGTCGTGAGCACTGGACCATCTGACCATGGCCGCGTTATGCCTCTTGGGAAAGCAGTCTCACCCAAGACGCAGCCGTCTCGGTCTCACCTCTGACCTCTTCCAACAGCTTTCCCATCACACCTCAAACACTGCGACCAGATTCCATTGCACTTGCTTCCTGTCTTCGTAACTCTCGTTCAGCACTTCGGGTAGACACGGTTTGTCCTTGAAAATAAATGCGAATGCTGGTGATCTGAACTGTTGAAGGTCGCTTCTCTGACTACTCACCTCATCCTAACCCAGAACCTAAAGGGATCCAGAGACCCCCAAAACTTCAGTCGAGTCTGGGGCAGTTCACAAACCACTCAGACCTCAACCAGGAGGTAGAGAACAGTCCTATGTATGTCAAAACTTAGAGCCAGCAAACTGTGGGTACCACAGCTGGGCTGGTAGGAAAGTCAAGTCTCGGTCCATATAAACATATGTTGATCAACTCGTCTGGGGGCAACCACAGACCTCTGTAATGGAACGGCAAACAGCAACCAGTTAGATAAACCATCAACTGCTGAAGTGGCCATCAAAGCTTTCCTACAGTGAACAACCCAGGTCACATCTTTGGTTGCAGATCAAGGGCCAGATGTACGACCTTTCAGTTTAGCGAGTCCCAAATTGCGCAGAATTGCGACTCGCAATTTGCGACTCACTAAACTGAAAGTACAAGAGTGTCTCAGACACTGATTGCGATGCACAATGGGGGTCGCAAATTGCATGCCTCATCAATATTCATGAGGCAAGCGCAATTTGCGACCCCTTTGGGAATGGCTAGCACTCACAGCGATGGTGGCCTGCTGGGGTCAGCGGACCACCATGTCTATGACTGCTTTTAAATAAAGCAGTTTTTTTTAAATACAGCCCGTTTTCCTAAAAAGAAAACGGGATGCATTTAAAAAAGAAAAATGAAATTTTTTTGTTTCATTTTTTAAGGGCAGGCAGTGGTCCCTGTGACCACTGCCTGCTCTTAAATAATATTTGCTCACCCATTCACAAAGGGGAAGGGGTCACTTGGGGACCCCTTCCCGTTTGAGAATGGTTTACCACCTACTTGAAATAGGTGGTAAACAGCGATTTTTTTGCGGCCGCAAATGCGGTCACAAAACAATCATACATTGGTGTTAGACAATCTATTAGGAAGGGATGCCCTTGGCATGCCCATTCCTAATACCGAGTCGCAAACCATATTTTGCGAGTCGCTAATAGGTTAGCGAATCGCAAAATATGGTTTGTGCATGGAGCACACCAATTTTGCGGTCACAAACGGGCAGAATTCCCGTTTGCGACCGCAAAAAAACGGTCGTACATCTGCCCCCAAGTGATTTCAACCTCCCCCCTTCCTCCATAAAAAACAAAACAAAAAAAACAAACAAACAGGATTTTCAAACTCAGGTTTAGACTTTTGCAAATGTAAAAGGTAACAAATGAGGTCTTGGACCGCTGTTGTGAGAGGGTTTAGGCAGTGCGAGGTACAATAGTGCATGAACCTCTTCCACGTAGTGGCACCGCAAGCGCTCAGGGTGGGCCTGAGGTCTTCCGTTAGGATGTCCATACACTCTTGAAGCACGTTAAGGTAACCAAACTAAGGACTCCGGAGTGAGTTCACTAGGTTGAGATGCCTGGGGTTCCAGTGTCAGACTCTGCCATGGTTCTGTCGCAGAAGGTGCGGCCTGTTGGGGAGCTTCTCATGTGAGGCACTGGATATCACTAGAAGGGTTGAGAATGGTGGTTGTGTGGCCCATGCAGGACCCACCTGGGTGAGGGATGTTTGCCACTGTTTACTCACCACGCACAGTAGAAGTGGGAGAAGAGGAAAACAGCGTGCAAAGATGTGAAAACCTTCAGAGAAAGTTTAGGCATTTTGCGTTTTTTGCATGTGGCGAAGAGGTTCATTACTGTGACCTCACCGATGAAAGTAAGGGGGTAGTACTTGTGGGTGGAGTTCCCTCTCATGGACTTGTTGCAGGCTTCTGTGTCAATCAATCAAGATCTATAAAGCGCGGCCAATCACCCGATAGGGTATCCAGGCTGCTATGGAGGTCTGCAAACTCCTTGTCGTTGGAGGTACTCGGCTAGGAGATGCACCTTGTGGTGGACCACCCAGTGCCAAATTTGTTGTGCTAGTGCCAACTATCGAGGAGGGTGGGCACCACTTTGGTTGTGCAGGTAAAACATGGAGGACATGTTTGTCCACACGAGGAATACTTTGCCCTGTATGCCTTGGAGATAAGCTTTGAGGGCTAGGTGTGTGGCTAAGAGTTCCATAGGACTGATGTGGAGACCCCATTGATGAGGCAGCCACAGAATTTAGACTTTCATGAGGTCTAGATGAGCCTCCCACCTGGTGAGTGACGAGACTGTGGTGATGGTCACTTGCGGAATCAGTCTGCGACGGGCCTGCCCCGCTACAGGTTGTCGCTGTTCCACCACTGCAGAGTGGCTGAAAAAGAGGCCTGTAGCTGCTGAAATGGCACGACCCTTTGATCACTTTGACAGGCTACGGCCGAGACTGCCTAAATGTAAATGTCCAGTATTTGTAAAGCGCGAAACAATTACCCGAAGGTGTCAAGGAGCTGGGGGCCGTCGGGAAGATTAAGCGAGCTATTGCCCAGAGTCACATGGTGCTGGGCTCAACTGCCGCCGGCACCGGGGATCGAACCGTGAGCCCCCGGGTTCCGGAGTCAGTCGTCCTGGCCGCTGCGCCACGCCACACCTCTTCCTATAAGACTCACCCCAGGAAGGATTGGAGCTGAAGTGGGACTTGGTGGTATTGACTGTGAATCTCAAGCTGGGGACCTGGGAGATGGCAGCTTGGGTTTGTGCTAGGCGTTGCTATCTGCTTGCACTCTAGATCAGCCAGTCATCCAAGTAGGACAAGACGTAAGTTCCCCCCCTTCCGAGATGTCCGGCTACCATTGCTACACATTTGGTGAAGATCCTTGGGGCTGTGGTTTCGCCCGAAGGGGTGGTCCACTTACCATTAAGTGTAAGTAGCACATATGGGCCAAATGGATGGGGATGTGAAAGGAGGCGTCCTCCAGGACTAGTGTGGACATGAAGTTGCCTTGTTGCAGCAGGTGGATGACGTCCTGTAAGGTGATCATGTGGAAATGTTCAGAGAGGATGTATCTGTTGAGAGGCCGCAGAGCGAGGACTGGCCCATGGAAGTATTTTTTTCTGGGAATGAGGCAGTATAGAGAGTGGATGCCTTTGACCTGGTGTGGGAGGGGCACTGCCTCTATGGCCCCTTTGAGAATGAGCGCCTGGCCCACCTCCTATAGAAGGGCAAGGTGATGTGGCCTGAGGGTGGGTATGTGCACGGTGGTCTGTGTGGTGGGGTTGAGGTGAGCTCAAGGCAGCAGCTGTGCTCGATAATAGAGCCCACCGGTATGTGGTGATTTCCTCTTCGCAGGGAAGTAATCCTTGGAGCCTCCCCCCTACAGGCATTCTGTGATCAGGGGTGGTACGAGGCAAGTGAGTGTTTAGAGTCTACCTTGGAGGGGAGTGTCTCTGCCTTGACCCTGGGAGTTATTCCCCCCCCCCCACACAAGATGCCCTGTGTGTATTTTCTAACTTCCTTATGGCGATAAGCCTGCAGTTGCTGCTGGTACGACTGTCGGGTCAGGGGTGGTAGCTTTCGACACAGCCTGTGCCTGCTGCCTCCGAAAGGGCCTTCTGCAAGATGGTACCTGAAGGTCACCCATGGCCATAGTGGTATCTGTGCCTCCTATATTTTTCCAAAAATGTCATCAACCTGTGGGCTGAAGAGGTGGTCTCCGCCAAAGTGCAGGCTGATGACATATTGCAGGACTTCTGGCTTAAAGCCAGAAATGCATAGGGAGGAGGAGAAGAGGGGGAGAGAAGAAGAGAGAGAGAGAAGAGAGAAAAGAGAGAAAAGAGAGAAAAGAGAGAAAAGAGAGAAAAGAGAGAAAAGAGAGAAAAGAGAGAAAAGAGAGAAAAGAGAGAAAAGAGAGAAAAGAGAGAAAAGAGAGAAAAGAGAGAAAAGAGAGAAAAGAGAGAAAAGAGAGAAAAGAGAGAAAGAGAGAAAAGAGAGAAAGAGAGAAAGAGAGAGAGAGAGAGTGTGTGTGTGTGTGTGTGTGTGTGTGTGTGTGTGTGTGTGTGTGTGTGTGTGTGTGTGTGTGTGTGTGTGTGTGTGTGTGTGTGTGTGTGTGTGTGTGTGTGTGTGTGTGTGTGTGTGTGTGTGTGTGTGTGTGTGTGTGTGTGTGTGTGTGTGTGTGTGTGTGTGTGTGTGTGTGTGTGTGTGTGTGTGTGTGTGTGTGTGTGTGTGTGTGTGTGTGTGTGTGTGTGTGTGTGTGTGTGTGTGTGTGTGTGTGTGTGTGTGTGTGTGTGTGTGTGTGTGTGTGTGTGTGTGTGTGTGTGTGTGTGTGTGTGTGTGTGTGTGTGTGTGTGTGTGTGTGTGTGTGTGTGTGTGTTATTTACCCCTCTGGCGGCTGCATTAGCAGATTCTAATGCACACTATATAGTGGAGTTTGAGATGGCTTTTCCCTCTTCAACAATCTCGTCCCCCCTCTTCCGATATTGGTCAGGGAGAGGTTGGAGCAAGGCCTCTATTTAATCTGATTGGGCCCGGTCGTTTTGGGACAGAAGACCTACAGAACTGGCAAAGCATAAGTGTCCGCCCGTGGGTCGTCTGCAGGGTGGATGGAGGTAAAGGGAGGCCCCAAAGTCCTCTGCTGGGGAGTGGGGAGTAGGGCTACCTCAGTAAGACCACTCCGGTGACGCCCTGAGAAGTCGCAGGAGATGAGGGAGGAGGAGATGGGAACTGAAGGTGGTGGAGGAGGAGGAGGAGGAGGGCTGGCAGGCCCGGCTGTAGAGGAGCGTTAGTTGTAGAGTGTCCTCGAAGGCGAGCCTCCGCTTTACATGCACAGTTCTTCCGGTGGCAGGGATCTCGTCAGTGCGGGGATGGATGATGACGCGTCACTGCCGGTCACTGAGCTCCTGTTTGAACTTTGTGAAGTTGGGCCTCTTGTCGGAGTCATCCGTGGATGGTCTTGGAGCAGACACTGATTTAGTTTTCAACGGAGTTGGGAGCTTCAACTTCTGGGCCCCGATGTGCGCTCTTCGACTCGAAGACAGATTCGGGGGGTGGGAAATGGTCAAGGATTTTGGCAGGATCCAGTCTTGGCTCCGACACCTTGCCTGGTGCGGACTGGAGCCCAAGGGCGGCAGTGGTTTGTGCATGGGGCTCGATTTCCAACCCCAGAGGAGACAGTGATCGGTCTCTGCATACAGACGCTTGTGTGCTTTGGAACTTTGAGTGTTGACCATACATGCGCGTCTGGCGTGTACTTGGTGCGATGTCTGGAGTCAAATGAGGTAGACTGGGCGTCTTCGAGCGTCACTTCCTTCTTTCGGACTTCCTCCTCTTCCGGCTCTGACAAATTGAAGCCGATTATTTCTGGGCTTAGTTGATGGGCGGTACGTCGGCAGCTCATCGTATTCTCTCTCTTGGCCGAGCAGGTCGGATTCATCTCAGTCGATGTATGGTACATTTTGTAGTGGGCCCTGCACCCATCTCCGCTGCCTAAGGATCTTCTCGCTCCTGAAGTTGAAGCAGGAGTCACAGCAGGTGTTGTCAACCTCTTGGGAGAGGCGGATACATTCGAGACGACATGGAGGTCGGCCTAGGGAACCGAGGCCATCTCTTGAAGGGCGGCCATTTCATCACCCTCTATGTCTCTTCATTCTCCAGAGTCGCCAAGTGCGGGGCTCAAGGGCAGGACACCTCGAGCTCCAGTCGTTACCACGACGTCGCAGGGTGTCAAGCAATAAAGAGGAAGACAGAATGAACGTCGGAGTAGAACTCCTCAGTGACTGGAAGTAAAACAATGAGTCCCGGGACTATGACGTTCAGCATCGAGACCAGGTACAACGTAGATACCCGCTCGAACCCGCCATGTCCTGTGCGTTCACTACCAGTGGAGGAGTCACCAATACCGCGTGATTCGAAAGACTTCTTTGAAGAAAAACAGTCAGAACCCAAAACTAGATGGCACAAATATGCAGATCATGTGCATCTATAGCCACACATGCTACGAGCAAAATGTTGGCATTTAGTGAGCTTCACAACATATTCCAGAGTTTGACCTACGGATACGGAGGAGTGGAGTCAGTGGTCATTGAACACAGGCGAGGCCGCACCAGTCCTGAACTCATGGATGCCAGGACTCAGACAACAGTGTAGAGAAACGACTAATTCTGCGCCTCCCACCCACGCAATGCAAATGAGCGAACCACCATTCCCAAGCCGACAGTGATGGGAATTCAA
The DNA here is from genome assembly GCA_963921515.1 of Calotriton arnoldi. NCBI lineage: Eukaryota > Metazoa > Chordata > Amphibia > Caudata > Salamandridae > Calotriton > Calotriton arnoldi. The sequence continues at coordinate 1,095,380 of CAWUFW010002197.1, forward strand.
TCAAAGGACAGGGCTCACCAAGCTGCCGGTAGGAGAGTGCAAAGGTCAAGGCAGGTTCCATGACTGGGCCATGTTAAAGAACCAACCCAGGTCTTTCAGGTACAAGGACCGAGCAAGAAATCAAACTTCAGAGCTAAAATGACCAAGAATTTTTTTGGGTGATTTTCCCCTAAAGGCAGCGAGTCATTTGAGTTAACTTACCCAGGAAATAGCGCATCATCTGAGGGGTGTGGTGAGGAGTCGGGGCGATCCGCAGGAGCTCTTCTCCACGAGGAACTGTAGGGTAATTGATCGCTTGGACGTAGATGTTGTGGTTGCTCATCAGTTTATCACAGATTTCGGTATTTTTAGCAGCATCTGCAACCTACACCAGAAAAAACATATAATCAGCAACCGGGCATCCTTGTTATGTGATCACACAGCCATCTGGGTCTCCCTCCCCCTAAAGACGCTGTTTGTATCTTCACAATACACTTTTTACAATGGTAAACAAGGAGAGTTCTTGACAGGTCACCGAGGACCATCAACATAAAGGAGCTCTTCACAACCCACCCTGGCCCCCACCACTCTGCTGGTTTTCAAAGTTCTGGAGGAGAGGCGCAGACCATAGAGCTTTCAATGACAAGTACACAGGTTCCATCCTAGGTCTATAGTGTTGTTACCCCCCACCAAACACGGCACAGACCATAGAGCTTTCAATGACCAGGACACAGGTTCCATACTAGGTCTATAGTGTTGTTTCCCCCCCCCAGCCCCCCACCAAGCACGACGCAGACCGTAGAGCTTTCAATGACCAGTACGCAGGTTCCATCCTAGGTCTATAGTGTTGTCCCCCCCCACCCAGCGAGGCGCAGACCGTAGAGCTTTCAATGACCAGGACACCAGTTCCATCCTAGGTCTATAGTGTTGTATCCCCCCACCCAGCAAGGAGCAGACCATAGAGTTTTCAATGACCAGTACACAGGTTCCATTCTAGGTCTATAGTGTTGTTACCCCCCCACCCAGTGAGGTGCAAACCATAGAGCTTTCAATGACCAGGACACAGGTTCCATACTAGGTCTATAGTGTTGTCCCCCCCCACCCAGCGAGGCGCAGACCGTAGAGCTTTCAATGACCAGGACACCAGTTCCATCCTAGGTCTATAGTGTTGTATCCCCCCCCCACCCAGCAAGGAGCAGACCATAGAGTTTTCAATGACCAGTACACAGGTTCCATTCTAGGTCTATAGTGTTGTTACCCCCCCACCCAGTGAGGTGCAAACCATAGAGCTTTCAATGACCAGGACACAGGTTCCATCCTAGGTCTATAGTGTTATATCCCCCCCACCCAGCAAGGAGCGGACCGTAGAGCTTTCAATGACCAGTACACAGGTTCCATCCTAGGTCTATAGTGTTGTCCGCCCCCCCCACCCCACCCAGTGAGGCGCAGACCATAGAGCTTTCAATGACCAAGACACAGGTTCCATCCTAGGTCTATAGTGTTGTCCGCCCCCCCACCCCACCCAGTGAGGCGCAGACCGTAGAGCTTTCAATGACCAGTACGCAGGTTCCATCCTAGGTCTATAGTGTTGTATTCCCCTCCCCCCCACCCAGTGAAGCGCAGACCATAGAGCTTTCAATGACCAGGACACAGGTTCCATCCTAGGTCTATAGTGTTGTTACCCCCCCACCCAGTGAGGCGCAGACCATAGAGCTTTCAATGACCAGGACACAGGTTCCATCCTAGGTCTATAGTGTTGTTACCCACCCCCCCGCCCCCCACCCAGTGAGGCGCAGACCATAGAGCTTTCAATGACCAGGACACAGGTTCCATCCTAGGTCTATAGTGTTGTATGATGAGTGACTGAAGGTTACCCTGATAGGAATGATGTGACTAGGACAGTGCACAACGGGAAAGCCTGCATCCATCAACATCTGGCGCAGGAGTTTGACGTTGCGCTGGTGCTGGCGACGTAGAGCTTGGCCTTCCGCGCTCTTCAGCGTTCGGACAGACTCCATGGCTCCAGCCAGGAGCATGGGTGGCAGCGAGGTGGTGAAGATGAAGCCAGCGGCGTAGGAACGAACTGTGTCGATTAAGGAGCTGGTGCTGGCCACATAGCCTCCAACACATCCAAACGCTTTGCCTGAAGATGGAGAAACAGATAAAGGTTTCAGCCTTTGGGTTTTATCCAAGTTGTTGGAATGTGTACGTCAGCCGGATTAACATTCCCACTGAAGCAAATTATTGAAGTTATGGTCAGGCTAAAACAAGTCCTCAGTGGATTAAATATCCAATGGTAATAGAACTGCACGTGCAGCACACGTTGTTGGATCCAGGGGTACCGCACTACTGCCCGAATCTAGAAGGGCAGCAGCGTAATGAGCAGCGTGGAGGAGGGGTGCATGGGAGGGTTCCCTACTGACCACCACATTCATCAGCACCCAGACTAGGTAGATGGCAGAAAACCAGACCTTTCACACTGGACTCAGTTCCAGCAACTGCTCCCAATCGCTCTTTCACTTCCTCTGACTGCCTTACCTGGATTCAGGCCTTCTTGTCCATCACCAACGTCTGCTTCCTTGAATACCTGTTATGTAGCCTCACTCATTGCTGGTTTTTACCATCACATCTCTGAGTAACCCTTACGTTCTGTTAAAGTTTGCTATTGGAACAGAATTATTTCAATACTGCTTTTTCAGGTACTTGCTCCAGTTTCACTTGTTTTACTCATATTTCCACTTCATATATTGTTACTTGTTTTTTTCCTGTACATTTGTGATGATTAGAGTCTGTAACGGACCATGTATATATTTTATTATATTACTCTGCTCTTGCAACTTTGTTTTAATGCTAAAGCGCTCTCATGCCTTTGAATACAATCATCCCAAACAAAACTACAATAATAAACAAAACTAACACACACTGGCCCTTTTAGATATTTCCAGAAGTGGTAGGTGTTGCAGTCTGCACTTTTTACCACTGGTGACAGCTGTGACCCCGCCCAGCGGGGCGGCAGCTGCGACCCCCGCCCACCGGGCGGCAGCTGCGACCCCCGCCCACCGGGCGGCAGCTGCGACCCCCGCCCACCGGGCGGCAGCTGCGACCCCCGCCCACCGGGCGGCAGCTGCGACCCCTGCCCACCGGCTGGCAGTTGTTACCTGCTGTAGTAATGCACATGTAGTAATGCACACGCTTTGCTCGTGCATGTATCCACTCTATAAGTAAGCACGCGCTACTGTTGTGTACATTTAATGTTATATTCTACTGGTATTCTGCTCTTGGAAGAGCGTTCCAGTGTCAGTTGCACTGCCGCTCTCCAAGTTCATGGATGGTCCAATAAAGCCTTCTCTACATACCATTTTGGAGTCCTCATTCTTTTACAGTTGCGCACCGGCTGACAGCTGTGTCTGGCACATCAGAACGTAAAAGGTTAATACAATATACATATTTCGAATGAAAGAAAAGTTCAGATCTTGTTATGTGCCCGGGTTAGGCTCATGTAGCAACGCTGCACATTTTCTTACATTGTCCTCTTTCTGCAGAAGAACATTTCACTGTAACCTTTTGCACATATTCGCGTGCGTGACAATGTTGGATTAGTTTCTCTAAAACTGCTTTGCTTATACATCTGGCTTCGCGCAACGTTATGATGATGCCTCGAACGCCGAGTACAAGGCCTCGCACGCTGTACTACGTCGTTCTATCTTCATCCACGGGGCGACAGGGCTGTCTGCAAACCCATAGCAGTGATAATCTGTATATACATCACAAGGATGCTTTTTATTATAAATTAATGAGCTAGCCAGGGGAGACCCTTCTGCTGACATCCAGAGGTCCCTGCATGCTGACGCTTCGTTAAGCAGCTGTCTAACATCTCCGTGGGGGGTGTCCAGTTCGTGACCAAGACGGGGTCCTACAGTCTGTCCCACCAGGTAATGGGGTTGGATCATCCCGTGGGGGGATCCTTGGCTATACACTCACATACACTCTAGACGCACATATGGTAGGGTTTGCATAGTAGGAGTACACCCGATTATTACCTTGTTTAATATGCACGGCATATATACAATGTCTTAGCTCCATGGTAGAGCTGTACCTACTATTTACTCTTTTGGTGGTTGTAATCACTTTCATCTGCGTCTGTCGACTGATTATCGCAGCTCATGTATTTTATACAAGAATAACGTTGGTTCAATAAATATATTGAAAACGTCCCATTGTGTATTCTTTGTATACTTCTCTGAGAACAAGAGCGCAGGAGTGACTGGGCGAAACGGTTCTAGATCGGTTTCCACGATTCCCGAGGGGTCAGGGTTGTCATGTTCAGTGGTTGCCAGAAACCCCTAGTGCTCCCTGTTTGGGTTAGGGGGGCTTACGATGGCACTGAGCTAGCCGGTCTCTAGGCCAACATACCCTTCGGGGTGCTTGGAATCTGTCTAAGCACCTCACCCAAAGTTTGTTGTCCACAAATGCACAGTTCCTACGATTAGTGGAAACTACACAACAATCTCTTGGCACTCATGTAGGAGAGTAGGATCTGCCTCTTATGTTGCCCCCACTTTTTTTCTGATGTTTACACTGGTTTCTGGCTGTAGTCTGGCTGGGACCCTGCCAATCAGGGCCCCAGCCTCTCTGTTCTCTCTAAACGACTTGGAGTGCACTCTAGGTGCACTAATGATTGGATACTGTGGTACCTTATGAGTCCCTAGTATATGGTACCTTAGGTACCAAGGGCATAGGTACTTCACAGGCCTACCAGGGGCTGCAGCATGTATTATGCCACCCCTGGGAAGCAGACTAACTCTGACACCACAGGCCTGCTACTGCAGCCTGGGTGAGGAGGTGCTAGCCCCCCTCACTGAGATATAGGTTCCCTATATCTCCTCTGCCACACATTTAAACCTATCAGTCACCCCTCAGGCAGGCCCTATCAATCCTGAGGGCAGGGTGCTTAGTTTCTATGTGAGAGGGTGCCTCTGCCTGAGCAGGGCCCTCTGCAGCTCTCAGAGTCCATTCTCTGGGGCTGTTTGTGAATGCGGTCAAACCATATACTCTTAAGTGCATTATAACCTCGCGGTTAATGCTAACTTTAGAATGGCTGCATCAAAACATGTTGTGTTTGGTGTCAAACACTTTGGAATCATACCCCCACACCAGTAACTGGTGTGGGAGTATGATCCCACCCTTCTAGAGGGATAGACATGTACCTACTGTGGAAACGCGGTAGAATCCTGAAGAGCCCTGGCATCACAAAATGGATGCCACCAGTCACAGACACTGGGCTGCCCTCCTGCTGATGACCGAAACTCGCAGTGGAGGAGGCCCAACAATAGGTATCCTGTCGCAGGGGGGTGACACCACCTCCCAGACAGGGTTTAGTGTATTGGGGCTGGATGGGTGCACTCCTAGAGTGCTTTGAAGTCCTGCACTGGGAGAGCAGGAGGCTCCTCTGTGCATACACCAGTTCAAACCGGCTCAGGGGCTACCTGCCCCTGCTCTGGCGCGAAACTGGACAAAGGGAAGTGGGTGTAGCCACCCACTCCCCTGACCCTCCCATAGGTGGGGTCATAGAGCTAGTCCCTCCCTTCCTTTTAGTATAAGATGGGGAACCTGTGCATTGCAAACTAGATATCCCTGGACGACGCTCTAAAGAAGATTCCCGGACCTTCGACGTTCCACTACCTCTGGAAGACTGAAGAATCTCCCTTGGAGTCAAGGAGTGACTCCCCTGCTTGGCAGGCACCAAAAACTGCAACGACGGTCGCAAACTACGCCGCTCCCGCCGGAGCCCGAAGTCCCTGCAGCCCAAGACGAGGATTTCCTGACTTCTCCAAGGCCATCATGAGTCCCCAGTTAAGCTGAGGCCAGTGGACCCCACGAGTGACGAGGAACCGCAGTCCCTGGGTACCGTGCACTATTTTCGAGTGCAACCCCTTCACGACGTTCTACGAACCTGTGCTTTGGACCACGTGTGGTCCCAGCCTCTAGCAGAGATCCCTCCCAAGATCAGAGGTCTACCCCGTCCCGAGTGACCGTGGGCCCCTGTTGAGTGAATCCTCCCGAGGAGTCTTCGCGATCCCTTGGCAGCCGGCTTGTGGGTCCTCTGAAGACTTTTCTACAAAACCAAAGGGCTCCCTGGTTGCTCCAGGCCTGCCCTGACCTACCCTTGCTGGGTGAGTCCCCCAGACCTTGCTGGTCTGCACCGTTGACTTTTTGTCCTTTCCACGAGACTTGCTGTTACCAAGGCTTGTTGGCTCCAATCGGGTCGCCGACACCTCAGTAAGCTGCAGACTTCGTGGGACACGCCGAATCCAGCTCCTGGTCGTCATCGACGCCGCCTGGACCTCGTGGTCGAAGAGTCAAGACACCCGTGAACGACCTGAATCTGTCGACGACGGTGGGCGTTCATCTTCCTTGCCCCGAGTCACTGCCAAGTGACTTTGAACACTGTCCCCTCTGCTTTCAGGTCTTCCTCCTTCCGAATCCAGGCTTGGATTCCACCGGACACTTCTCCTGTCGTCGCAAGCAGCAAGTCTTCAGTGGCTCCCATTGAAAACGACGCCGCGACCCGACACCAAAGGACACCTATGCACCCGGCTTCCCTGGGTGAGGTAACTCCAGCACTACGGTGCTCCTGTGGGTGTGGGCCCTAGAACTACTTACCCTGTAAGTGACTTGCTTGTAGGTTCTCCCGAAGTATCCTAAAACTCTTTATTTCCAACCGCGACTTGCCCCATTGAAGTCAACGGCGACCCGCGCCTGTGTTCACTCACTGCACGCGTCCCCGTGGGTCCTTTACTTACCTACCTTGGGTGGTTTCGTGAGGCCCCAGCACTTCTGAAGGCCCTAGGCCTTGTCCCTTTGCAAGTCGTTGTTCTTAAGTCTCTTTTTTAGTATATGGTCTGGTACGCCCCTAGGGCCCCAGCCATATTTGTGCTTAACTTATTGTGAAACGATGATTTGTACATATGTTCCTGACTTCTAATCTCACAAGAGATTAGTAGAGAGTTGTTTAGTAATAAATACATATATATTTGATATATATACCTGTGTGGTGTCTTTTCATTTGGTGATTCAAGAGATTGTGTGGTAAAACAAGCTGCTTTACATTCCTCCAAGACTTAGCCTGAAGGCTGCTCTCCACAGCTACCACTAGGATAGCTTTCTATAAAGGTTGTCTTTAACCTATCTACCATAAGAGTCGAATTGAACTGGTGCAAGGTGTCCACTTTAACTAGTGAACAGCATATACCAGGCCAACTTCTCACAACTCATAATTCTGTTGTTTTTTTACAGCCATTTGTAAAGCGTGCTGTCTCTAGGAAGGGATCTATGTATTAAACCCTTGTTAAATGTGCAGCGCTTATTAGTGCAGCAAAGCAAGTGAACGCTTCCATTCTAGACAGGCCGCAGTAGAAGAAACGCAATGTACAATATAGTGCATCACAGCTCTTGTAACAACCCTTTGTTTGCAAACTTCATGAGGTGGAACATAGTAAAACTGCTGAAAACAGCACATTGTGCTTGGCAATGATAGAAAAGGTGCACATAGTTGCTTTGTATAATGCCTATACTTGTGGCAGCGTGCAGAATACAAAGATGATGGATGGATGGATGGATGGATGGATGGATGAATCTCAGCCACCAGGAGTTCTTCGGAAAGGACGGGTTTTACCTGTGCTCCAAGGTGGGGGTCATGGGATGAATCGTTCACTTACTCGTGAATCTAGAAGATTCTTCTTCTACTCCACAGTTCTGCCCATCGCTGCATGAAACAAGCACTGGCGATATCTTACGACAGATCACAGGGCGACAGATCACAGGGCGACAGATCACAGGGCGACAGATCACAGGGCGACAGATCACAGGGCGACAGATCACAGGGCGACAGATCACAGGGCGACAGATCACAGGGCGACAGATCACAGGGCGACAGATCACAGGGCGACAGATCACAGGGCGACAGATCACAGGGCGACAGATCACAGGGTGACAGATCACAGGGTGACTGCTGGATCCAGTACCAACAATAACCTAGTATCTTCCCAGTCAGCAGTGGCCTGCTGGAGGGATGTGTGCATGGTATGCAAGTTATATGCATAGCTAAGGCTTTAGACAAACCACACCGAAAGAAACTAATGTGATTCAATGTTTATACAAAACAAACACAATCTTTTTGATGTGGGACACACAGACGCTAGAATTTAATCTAAACATAAAAAAATAACACTTTTAAACACACTTAACGAGGTCTGACTGCTTGCACGGTTTGTGGAGTGAAAAAGAGTCCCACTCCACCAAAACAGCACATGACATACCCAATGTTCCGGAAATGATGTCCATCTTGGGCATCACGCCATCTCGGTCTCCAATCCCTCCTCCGTGGGCACCGTACAGTCCAACGGCGTGCACTTCATCGACAAAGGTGATCGCTCCATATTCATGCGCCACGTCACACATTTCTTCCAAAGGACAGACGGCGCCTGCGACAGAACAAGAGTTAATGGACCAGAATTTGTAAAAACCCTGTACATGGAGCGCATAAGATAATGCATTAGAGTGGCCATAGGAGGGACGGACGACTCAAACAGGAGTGTCCCCTCTGGTCTACAGATTACCATACCGAGTGCCATGAAGCTGTGGCAAGAAACTGGATTTCTGAATCTGCCTAAAAACAGGGAACAATACCACTGGTAACTTAGGATGAACTGTCTCAAGAGCAGACCAGAAATGGGCTGATTAGTCGAGCAAACAGCTCTTTTCTACAAAAAATGAAGACACTGAGTGAGTGCCTGGCACTCAACTCCAAGAAAGGGGCACTGTGGGAGAGCGGACAATCCTCCGCTACAAGAAACAGGCACTGTAGGTGATCCTCCGCTACAAGAAACGGGCACAGTGGAGGAGCAGGCAGCCTTCATCTTAAAGAGACGTCCACAGTGGGCGAGTATCTGGTCTCAAGATATGGGCATAATGCAGAGCTCATCAGCAGCTGGATTCAGCGCCCATAGAAAAGAAACCCATAGGCAGGGCCCATGAAATTATGCGAATATGCGGCCACTGCATTTTTGGCATAATTAAGGATTCGCCGCATTGGCCACATAATCCATTATCTGCTGCATAATCCATTATCTGCTGCACAAAAAAATTGTTTTTAGCTCAAACGGATGAAGTTACTAAAAACATGGCGATACTTGTTCACACCAATTGGAAGACCCTTCGCAAAGGTCAAATTGTTATCTTTCAGTTGCTGATTTATTTATTTGGATGTAAAACTGGTACTTATGTTGTGAAATCTTTGTGCTGATAGTATTAGCAGGAGTAAGAAATACAAAATAATGAAGTAATACAATCACAAATTGAGCTACACTACACCGCATATTTTCTTTTCCTTGACGCATAATTTAGTCGGCCATGCCACATAACTTGGTGCTCAGCTGCCGTATAATTCCAGTGGCCGTGCCCGTAGCATTTGAAATCAGTTGAAGACCGAAGTAAGCTGGTTATGTATGGAGTACACATGCTCTCCTCCAGTTATTTACATTACTGGCAGCCTTAACCTGAAGCTCAGCCCAGGGGACGGGGAGGGAAGGTGGTCATACAGAAGGGGCCACATGCTTAGCTGCTCTTGTTAAGAAGCCACAAGTACCCTGAAAAGGCACCTGCACTGTTAACGTAACCCTAATAGTGCCCGTCTGTTAACACCCAGGAAAGTCTTTCAAAGATCCCCAGTGCTTTCATGGTTGGGTTTCTGGTAAAGGATCCACCCATCGGATGATCTGGCTCTGAGAGCATCAGACTCTGGCTGTGCTCCTCCAGGGAAGACTCGTCAGCCTATGCCCACGGTCAGAAACCTACTAGGTTTACTGGTTCATCGATCTACTATTAAATAATTTCATAATCTTTACTCCATCTTAGTTAGCAGTGTGTTGGTCTAGGTTTTATGTAAACAAATTTCCAGGTTATTAATAAGCAACTAGTCAGGGTAGTTATTGCTGGTCAACTAGCAAAGCTAAGCATGTGGCCCCCTCTACTAGTTGGCAAACCTTAACCATAGCTCGCCCTTATTCTACTTCGGACAGCATCACAGGAGACTCGGTTGCTTCTGGGTACTGGCGAACAAAGACCTACACGTTTCTATCCGCACATGTCCACAAACAGAAATAGATTTCATGCTGGGAGGATGACAGCAGCGAGGAGCAGGGACTGCGGCCGCACCCCTCAAACCTCATGAAAGCTTCTAAAAAGCAGCTTACCATCCATGGAGTGGACAGTCTCGAAAGCAACGATCTTTGGGATAGACGGATCGGACTTCTTCAGGATGTCACGGAGATGGCCAACATCATTGTGGCGGAAGATGTACTTGGGCACGCGGCTGTTGCGGATCCCTTGTATCATGGAGGCGTGGTTCCCAGCATCAGAATAAATCTCACAGCCTTAAAACAAGACACTAGGATTATTTTCATTGTGAAAAATTAGCACATTTTCATCATTCTTGGGACATAAAACATAAAAAGTCACTAAAATATAAGTGGAAAGTGCAAACGGACGCCATGAGTTATAAATCCCTTTAGTTACGCAGACAAATAAATGCAGCCACATAAGTCATAGCAGTGACCCTTTCGAGGTGGGCTCCTTGCTGCTTTGGTCAGAAGCAGGATATCAAACAGTAGTATGTATGCATGTATGTATGCATGTGGTAAAGGTCTAGTGCAAGCCTCGCGAAAAGGTAGTGGAATATCATACAGGGTCAAAGGTAAAGATCTGCTCAGTTACTGGAGCAGAAGCAGTGTTGCTAGGACCACGGCAGACACCTACTTCCTTGTGACTTCGCCTTTCGTAAAGAGGTGTTTCTTGGAGTAGGGTTGGGGTACTTCTGGTGGATACACGGGCATTAATCCAGATCCTTGGTATTGTATTGTATTGTATACGGTATTTGTAGAGCGCAGCTATCACCCAACGGGTATCTTGGCGCTATAGTACATGAATCCTCATCAAGCAGTGGAGGGAAAAAACAGGCGTAAACTAACAGGGCAGCTCCAGAGCTGTCAAGCTCTGTGAAACAGCCATGTTTTGATCTTCTTCCTGAACTGTAGAAGATCATGTAGCTGTCTAAATTCAGAGGGCGGCTGTTCCAGAGCTTGGCAGCGGCCGAGCTGAGCAGCTCTGCCTCCTGACTTAGCTCTTCGAATTTTCGGGACTTTCACCAAGCAGGCGGTGGCAGAGCGGAGACACCTTGTTGGAGTGTACCATGTAAAGGTCTCTTGAAGGGGTGTGGGTCCCAGGCCATGAAGAGCCTTGAAGACCAAACACAGAGACTTAAACTGGATCCTCTGCATTATAGGCAACCAATGAAGCTCTGCAAGGGCCAGTGCCCTGACGAGCGTCGTTATTTCCTCAGTGCCAATTTGGCCGCCACGGTTTGGACTCCTTGGAGGCGCTCAATCAAGAATTTAGGGGCCTCTAACAGTAGAGCATTGCAGTAGTCAAGTCTATTGAGAATGATACTACCAACAACCAACGCTCTGGCCGTCTTTGGCAACAGCGGGAGGATCTTCCTTAGTGCTTTAATCAGGGAGAAACAGTTCCCCACCACCTTATTTACATGTATTTCCATGGTTAAGTTTGCATCAAGCATCACTCCCAGATTGCGTACTGCTTTAGCCGGAGCCAGGGTGGACGTGGTTGGAGAAGGCCAGAGATTATCCGGAAAAAAGGGGAGGGACCTTCCCCACTGCGCAGTATAAGACTTCAGTCTTATCTGAATTAAATTGAAGTGAATTAGTTCTTAACCAGTGGGCAGTATCCTGCATGCAGTCATGAAAAGATGCCAAAGAAATCGACTGATTTCCCTCTAAGGAGAAGAAGAGTTGGGTATCGTCGGCATAATTTACCACTTTCACACCATGCGCCTTCATAATTCCAATCAAGGGTCTCATATAGATATTAAAAAGAATAGGGCTTATCGCCAAGCCCTGAGGAACGCCATGGTGGATGTTGGAAAACTTAGACTGATACGGCGGAAGGGAGACCGCCTGACATCTGTCAAATAGATAAGAGCGAAACCACTCTAGGGCCGTCCCTGACACCCCAACTTCTTCCAACCTGGTCAGCAGAATACAGTGGTCGACCGTATCGAAAGCGGCAGACAGGTTGAGCAAAATGAGAATGCCCGATTGTCCCCGGTCTGCCCGCAATCGGAGGTCGTCTAACACGGTCACTAGGGCAGTCTCAGTTCCATGGCCAGGTCGAAAGCCGAACTGAACGTCGTCCAACCTGGAGTTAGATTCCAGGAACTGAGACAAGGTATTGCTGACCAGTCGTTCAATGATTTTAATCGGGTAAGGTAAGAGAGCGAGATTGGTCTATAGTTCCCAGCGCAGGTCGGATCAAGTGTCGTTTTTTTCAAAAGTGGAGTAACCACCGCCCGTATCCAGCACGCTGGCACTGAACCAGAGGTCAAAGAGCTATTACAGATCTGGCGTAAAGTAGGAAAAAGCTCAGGGCCCAGCTCCTTCCAAATTTTGTGAGGGAGAGGGTCTAAAGGGGACCCCGAAGATACACTCATAGCAGTTCTGTTCAAAATCTCTTCCGAGAATGGCTCGAAATAACTCAGAGAGGTCAGTCGACCTGACTCTGCCCTTTCATCCTTCCCTAAATCTCGTGTCTCCTTGATTTTAACAGTGAAGTCTTCTTTCTTAGGAGAATTATTCCTATTCAGTCCCTCAATGATGTTGCTTATTTTCTCCATGAAGAAAAATAAGCTAAGCTATCACACAAAGATCGGGTTGGCATAATTTTAGACTGTGTACATTCCGGGACATTCATGTCCTTCACTATTTTGAAGATTGCTCTGGAGTTATTTTTTGCATTTAGGATGATATATAGGTGCATAAATGGAGAAGGCTCCTGCCCTAATACATCCTAGCCAGTGCTTTAAATGAGCCGGTACTCACCGGTACGGAGTACCAGCACTTCTTAGATTTATCACTCTGAGTACCGGCACTTCTCTACTGCAGAGGAGAGTACCGGTACTCATGAAAAGATAGGCTCATTGTTTGTGCTGGTGAGCAGGAGTGGAACGTGTCTCTGGCAGCCAAGGCGCTGCTTCTGTAGCCCGATCTGAGACCCAGTTGAGCTATTCAGCTGGGCTCATTCGAATAATGTCCGGGTGCTCACCATCACGCTGTGCTTGACAGAGCAGGGTCCGTTCAGGCCATGTGCTGTCAATCACATTCACACTATCCTGGGCATTTGTGCAAACACATGAATTATGGCAGTCCCCTGGCAGTGGCAATTAAAAAAGCCATGGTAGGTGAATAGTATAAAATGGCTTTTATCATACCCGAGTCTTTTGTGTGTCTGCTTAAGTTTGTGTGTTTGCCTGCATGTGTATGTCTGATTTTTGTAAGAAAAAAGTGAGAGAACGAGAGAGAGAATCAATACACTCTTGGGAGGTATTTTAAAGAAAATGGGTGGCACTTTGTGTGTACATGTCTGCTCGGCGACAAAGGTTCATAAGTAACCTAAAAGGGGGGGGTGAGTGAGTGAAATGGTGGATGGATGGGTGAGTCAAAGGGTGGATGTATAGATGGATGAGTGAGTGAAAGAATGGATGGGTGAAAGAGGGTGGATGATTGGATAAAAGGGCAGATGATGGGTGGATAAGTGAAAGATTGGATGGATGAATGAAAGGGAGGGAGGATAGATGAAAGGGTGGATGATGGATGAGGAAAGGAGGGATTGAGTGAAAGGGTGGATGGAATGAAGGAGTGAATGGGTTGATGGACAGATGAGCAAAAGGATTGATGGATGAGTGAAACGGTGAATAAAGAGATGGATGAGTGAAAAGATGGATGGATAGGTTTGGAGATGGATGGATGGATAGGTTTGGAGATGGATGGATGGATAGGTTTGGATATGAAGCGTGGATAGACGGAATGGTGAAAAACTGAATGATGGATGAAAGACTGAATAGCCAAGAGAATGTAAAGGTTAAATGGTGGACATTAGCAGGTAAATGGTAGGATGAAAGGATGAATGGATAGATCGATGAAAGAGACGAGAGATCTCTTCTGGGGAGGGTCATGATGAGTTGCTTCATGTGCTTGGTGCCATAAGAGCTTTGATTCGACGTGGGGGAATTTTCAGTTTATTCCTACTCGCGTGCTCAAAAATATATAGTATTGTGCCAAACAGCAATTAACAGTATGGCATTAAGAAGGTGCAACTATTGCAAAAAAAGAAATATTAACATATTATCGCATTTGTTTTTCATTTGTGTAATGAGTTCAACTGCTTTGTTTATATAAACACATTTCTAATGTGTTTTGGTATGTGCTGCAAATATTATAGAAGTTGTTAAGTATCATCATGTCTTGCCCTTAGCCCCGCCCCTAGCTCCGCCCACTCACTACAGCTCTTGCTTATTTTAATGAGTACCTGCACTTATTTTTCCCCCATTTAAAGCACTGATCCTAGCAAGACACTAGCAAGTCACTTGTGACATTACACAGACGGCTCTGCTTCTGGAAGAACTTACCCGGTAACATTTTAGCCAGAGTGAAAAGAGTGGAGTCGTTTGCGACAAAACAGGATGAAAACAACAAGGCAGCGTCTTTGCCATGGAGGTCAGCCAACTCGCGCTCAAGGTCGACATGAAATTTACTGGTTCCAGAGATGTTCCTGGTCCCACCTGCTCCGGCACCATGCTGCTTTAGAGTTTCCCTGTTGGTAAACATGAATGAATGTACACTATTAGTAAACGTCTCTCGATCTCATTTCAAGCGGTGGTAACAGGGCCGGCGTTAGGCATGGGCAGCTGCCCAGGGCGTCGCGCTCAGCTGAGAAACAGGGGGCCCCGCTTCACTGTGAAAGGACACACTTTCACAGTTAGCCCAAGCGTGGCAACGCGTCCAACCACAGTCAACACCAATGAAACGGGTCAGGCAGAGGTGGAGAGCCAGGCATGAGAGCGAGTGCAGAGGTCAACACCAATGAAACGGGTCATGCAGAGGTGGAGAGCCAGGCATGAGAGCGAGTGCAGAGGTCAACACCAATGAAACGGGTCAGGCAGAGGTGGAGAGCCAGGCATGAGAGCGAGTGCAGAGGTCAACACCAATGAAACGGGTCAGGCAGAGGTGGAGAGCCAGGCATGAGAGCGAGTGCAGAGGTCAACACCAATGAAACGGGTCAGGCAGAGGTGGAGAGCCAGCCATGAGAGCGAGTGCAGAGGTCAACACACATGAAACGGGTCACGCAGAGGTGGAGAGCCAGCCATGAGAGCGAGTGCAGAGGTCAACACACATGAAACGGGTCACGCAGAGGTGGAGAGCCAGCCATGAGAGCGAGTGCAGAGGTCAACACACATGAAACGGGTCACGCAGAGGTGGAGAGCCAGCCATGAGAGCGAGTGCAGAGGTCAACACCAATGAAACGGGTCAAGCAGAGGTGGAGTGCCAGCCATGAGAGCGAGTGCAGAGGTCAACACACATGAAACGGGTCATGCAGAGGTGGAGAGCCAGCCATGAGAGCGAGTGCAGAGGTCAACACCAATGAAACGGGTCAGGCAGAGGTGGAGAGCCAGCCATGAGAGCGAGTGCAGAGGTCAACACACATGAAACGGGTCACGCAGAGGTGGAGAGCCAGCCAGGCATGAGAGCGAGTGCAGAGGTCAACACCAATGAAACGGGTCACGCAGAGGTGGAGAGCCAGCCAGGCATGAGAGCGAGTGCAGAGGTCAACACCAATGAAACGGGTCAAGCAGAGGTGGAGAGCCAGGCATGAGAGCGAGTGCAGAGGTCAACACCAATGAAACGGGTCAAGCAGAGGTGGAGAGCCAGCCAGGCATGAGAGCGAGTGCAGAGGTCAACACCAATGAAACGGGTCACGCAGAGGTGGAGAGCCAGCCAGGCATGAGAGCGAGTGCAGAGGTCAACACCAATGAAACGGGTCAGGCAGAGGTGGAGAGCCAGGCATGAGAGCGAGTGCAGAGGTCAACACCAATGAAACGGGTCAAGCAGAGGTGGAGAGCCAGGCATGAGAGCGAGTGCAGAGGTCAACACCAATGAAACGGGTCAGGCAGAGGTGGAGAGCCAGGCATGGGAGCGAGTGCAGAGGTCAACACCAATGAAACGGGTCAGGCAGAGGTGGAGAGCCAGGCATGAGAGCGAGTGCAGAGGTCAACACCAATGAAACGGGTCAAGCAGAGGTGGAGAGCCAGGCATGAGAGCGAGTGCAGAGGTCAACACCAATGAAACGGGTCAAGCAGAGGTGGAGAGCCAGGCATGAGAGCGAGTGCAGAGGTCAACACCAATGAAACGGGTCAGGCAGAGGTGGAGAGCCAGGCATGAGAGCGAGTGCAGAGGTCAACACCAATGAAACGGATCAGGCAGAGGTGGAGAGCCAGCCATGAGAGCGAGTGCAGAGGTCAACACACATGAAACGGGTCACGCAGAGGTGGAGAGCCAGCCATGAGAGCGAGTGCAGAGGTCAACACACATGAAACGGGTCACGCAGAGGTGGAGAGCCAGGCATGAGCGCGAGTGCAGAGGTCAACACCAATGAAACAGGTCAAGCAGAGGTGGAGAGCCAGCCATGAGAGCGAGTGCAGAGGTCAACACACATGAAACGGGTCACGCAGAGGTGGAGAGCCAGCCATGAGAGCGAGTGCAGAGGTCAACACACATGAAGCGGGTCACGCAGAGGTGGAGAGCCAGCCATGAGAGCGAGTGCAGAGGTCAACACACATGAAGCGGGTCACGCAGAGGTGGAGAGCCAGGCATGAGAGCGAGTGCAGAGGTCAACACACATGAAACGGGTCAGGCAGAGGTGGAGAGCCAGCCATGAGAGCGAGTGCAGAGGTCAACACACATGAAACGGGTCACGCAGAGGTGGAGAGCCAGCCATGAGAGCGAGTGCAGAGGTCAACACACATGAAACGGGTCAAGCAGAGGTGGAGAGCCAGCCATGAGAGCGAGTGCAGAGGTCAACACACATGAAACGGGTCACGCAGAGGTGGAGAGCCAGCCATGAGAGCGAGTGCAGAGGTCAACACACATGAAACGGGTCACGCAGAGGTGGAGAGCCAGGCATGAGAGCGAGTGCAGAGGTCAACACACATGAAACGGGTCAGGCAGAGGTGGAGAGCCAGCCATGAGAGCAGAGTGCAGAGGTCAACACACATGAAGCGGGTCACGCAGAGGTGGAGAGCCAGGCATGAGAGCGAGTGCAGAGGTCAACACACATGAAACGGGTCACGCAGAGGTGGAGAGCCAGCCATGAGAGCGAGTGCAGAGGTCAGCACACATGAAGCGGGTCACGCAGAGGTGGAGAGCCAGCCATGAGAGCGAGTGCAGAGGTCAACACACATGAAACGGGTCAGGCAGAGGGGAGAGACAGCCATGAGAGCGAGTGCAGAGGTCAACACACATGAAACGGGTCAGGCAGAGGGGGAGAGCCAGCCATGAGGAGCGAGTGCAGAGGTCAACACACATGAAGCGGGTCAGGCAGAGGTGGAGAGCCAGCCATGAGAGCGAGTGCAGAGGTCAACACACATGAAGCGGGTCACGCAGAGGTGGAGAGCCAGCCATGAGAGCGAGTGCAGAGGTCAACACACATGAAGCGGGTCACGCAGAGGTGGAGAGCCAGCCATGAGAGCGAGTGCAGAGGTCAACACACATGAAACGGGTCAGGCAGAGGTGGAGAGCCAGGCATGAGAGCGAGTGCAGAGGTCAACACCAATGAAACAGGTCAGGCAGAGGTGGAGAGCCAGCCATGAGAGCGAGTGCAGAGGTCAATACCAATGAAACGGGTCAGGCAGAGGTGGAGAGCCAGCCATGAGAGCGAGTGCAGAGGTCAACACAAACTAAACGGGTCAGGCAGAGGTGGAGAGCCAGCCATGAGAGAGAGTGCAGAGGAAACGAACACTGAAGGGTGCTTTGCTCTCAATGTTCCTGCTGCATAGTAGGGCTTGGGACTGAAGTGAACAGGAGGACTCAGGCAGTCACTGGACCCAACAACAAGAACTCAGTTTAAAAAGGGACTTCATGAGGATCCTGCCGCTTTAAACCTTCAGGGCCAGGCAGGCACCCGTGCAGCGTCCCATTTAATAAAGGGCGCACATCTCTAAAGGAGGCCATGCACAAGAGAATTCAGCCAAATGCCTGGCTCCATCTTGTGTGCAAACGCTTGTTTGGGGAAGTAAAAAGAGGCGGGAAATTCCAGTCCTTCCAATACATACATATCTATATACACTATCATACACTCATGGAATTAGAGTGAGGGGTCCTTTTTGTCCTGAGAAATGCCCCTGATCAATTATGTGGCTCAGTGGTTAGAAACATGTCGGCACTTTCAAAGACTGATGGGGCCAAGGCACCCCTAAACATCCATTAATTTGTTTATTCACATTTTAATAATACCGGTGGTACCTCATAATAAAGGATATACTTGTGGTATACTACAAAGGAATTTTTTAATATAACGTGGATTCCTGTATTATCCAGGAAAAGAATATATCTTGAATTGGAGTTGCGTCCACCCTGGTCGTACCATCTTACCAGGGTGGGCTGAGGTGGCCAATGATGAAGCGTGCCACGTTACGTGGGTGAGACCACCTCGTCTCAAATCTTTTTTTGACCCACAATGGGTCCAATAACCTGGGGACAAGGACTTGGGTATAGGAATTAGTGGTTCTGTCAATCGATTCAGTGCCCTCGTCGTGATTTATGATGGGTCTCGGGAGGAGGTGCGGTGTCTAAATCCTCCCTTTCACTCAGTGAGGTATGAAGATTGTTGGGGGAGGGGGGGGCAAGAATGCATTCTTCTTGGAGCCTCCAAACACTTTTGGCCCCTTCTTCAGTCTGTTTCTTCGACTGCAGTTCTACACTGAAGAGTCTCTCGCTCTGACAGCAGTGGCTGTGCGTCCAAATGTCCTGGCTCACTCGCGTCATGACGCAGCAGCCACAATACGAGGAAAAACAAAGGTAATGAAGGGGATTTAAAGCCTGTGAAAATATGCATTTCTATATCTCCAAAATATGAATAAAGATCTGTCGACGAGGAGGAATGACATGTCGAAAGCCTGAAAGAGTGAAGGCCTTTTATCATCATCATTCTATTGTCATGATAGCCCTAGATGTCTTTGGACAGAGGAGTGAAAGCAGGGTGACAAATAAAACTAGTCTTCGGAGAGTGACCGGGGAAAGGACAGAGGGCCAGCTGTACGACCCTTTTTTTGCGGTCGCAAACGAAGATTGGCCTGTTTGCGACCGCAAAAAAAGGTAATGGCATGTACAAATGCTATTTTGTGAGTCACTGACTTGCAAAATAGCGTTTGAGATTCTCGCTATTAGGAAGGGGCGTCCCTTCCTAATAGTGAGAGTCACTGCCATGTATTATTGTTTTGCGACCACAAAACACTCGCAGTTTACCACCTACTTCAAGTAGGTGGTAAACCACTTGCAAACGGGAAGGGGTCCCCAGGGGACCCCATCCCCTTTGAGAGTGTGTGAGAAAATATTTTTTAAGAGCAGGCAGTGGTCCCAGGGACCACTACCTGCCCTTAAAAAATGAAAATGAAAAGTTTCATTTTTCTTTTTTAAATGCATCCCATTTTCCTTTAGGGAAAACGGCCTGCATTTAAAAAAAAAAAAAAAACTGCTTTATTTAAAAAGCAGTCCCAGACATGGAGGTCTGCTGACCCCAGCAGGCCACCATCCCTGGGAGTGCCAGCCATTCCCAATGGGGTCGCAAATTGCGCTTGCCTCATGAATATTGATGAGGCATGCAATTTGCGAGCCCATTGGGCATCGCTAACAGTGTCTGTGACACTGTTGTACATTGCATTTTGCGAGCCGCAAAGCGACGCAGTTTGCAAGTTGCAAAATGTAAGGGTCGTACATCTGGCCCAGAGTTGAGATTTAACTCAATGAATTGCAATAACTCCCCATTTCCTCTGTATTGCTTCTCATTATTAAAAATCTAATAAAGCTTCTTGAACACAAAAAAATATTGTCTTCAGAAAAGATCACAAAACACCACGAAATATGGAATTGTACTTCAAGAAACATATTTTACTTAACAAAAAAAAACAGGATGGGAAGAGGCCAGTGCTCAGATATCCTCCCCCACAGAGCAGAAAAAAACAAACTGGTCTCCAACTGAGCAATGCAACGATTTCTCCATTGCTTTCCGGGGCACAGCTGATGAAAGGGGCACAGCAGTATTTTCTATTTATCTGCCCAGTTGATTTTTTTTTAAAACCAAGTATTGAGACTTCAATTATTTTTTGCTTATATACTCAAAAAGCCACATTCCTCCCACATTCTCACATCTCCTCACACAGGCATTCAGTTGGAATAAAAACAAATGTAACATTCTCTTCTTGGAAAACTTACATGTGCAGAAATGTTCTGTGTTTATGAATGTCAGGGAACAAGCCATGGGGAGACGTGAATGCATGAGCCAAGCATTATAAAATCTGCTTTCTCGAGCATAGATAATACGTGATGTATTATGCAGCGCGTTTGCTCTTACGAAAAGAGGAACACCGCCAACACCACCACGATGCCCTCAGGTTCATGTGCAGCTGCAAAACTAACATTGCATTATTGTGGCATTCACTTGTATTCACTTAAAACCGAAATGATGGTGCACAGGCAGTGACCCGCGTAGAAGCCATCTCTGCCCGCACGGTGCTGCTGGCCGGATTTAGATCTTGGCGGACGGGTTACTCCTTCACAACGATGACGGATATCCTGTCCGCCGAAATATAAATCCCTTATACCCTATGGGGTTTATATTCCAGCTGACGGGAAGTCAGGCCCTTAATACATCTAAAAGAAAGGAAGAACCCACCAGCAGGCTTTTGGGTAAAAACATCCTTCGTGTCGCTTCTTTAGAACTGGGACACGCCAAGAGTTGCTAGAAGAGGGCAGCCAGTGTGGGGAACCCCACAAAGGTGAAGATGTACAAAGCAGCATTTCCCATACTCCTTCGGTACCATTACTCCTACAGGTGTTTACAGACCCCCGGTTTGTGCTTAGTCACATGAGGACATTCCAAGGCCTCTTGGTCGTCTTAATTATAGACAATTTAAAAAACAGCAATACTCACGTGACCGCTGCAACAACGCGAGGGTGGCGACTCATCCCCAGGTAGTCGTTGCTGCACCAGACAGACACCTCCTTCTTGCTGACCAGCGAGTCAGAATAGTCATCCGCCATGGGGAAGGTCCGGCTCCTCCGATTCACGGTTTTAAACACACGGTATGTGTGGTCCTTCTTTTTCTCGTCAATCTTTCTCTCAAAAAACTGGTCATACAGGAAGGTGTTAACAGCTGCAAATTAAAAAGGGACAGAAAAGTTCAATAATTTGGGACTGAAAAAGAGTGTCACTTTGATTGCAAAAGCTCTGCCTTTTCTTCAACGCATTTGTCACAGCAGACTAGAAGTACTGGCGTGAGGCATGGTGGCGCCCTCCCGCGCAAGGCGACCCTCTGCCGGCGCACTCCTGCTGCAGAGCCGACCCACTGCCGGCCCCCTCGTGCCGCAGCGCCGACCCACCGTCAGCACCCTCCCGCCGCAGAGCCGACCCACTGCCGGCACCCTCCCGCCGCAGAGCTGACCCACTGCTGGAACCCTCCCGCCGCAGAGCCGACCCACCGCCGGCACCCTCCCGCCGCAGAGCAGACCCACCGCCGGCACCCTCCCGCCGCAGAGCAGACCCACCGCCGGCACCCTCCCGCCGCAGAGCAGACCCACCGCCAGCACCCTCCCGCCGCAGAGCAGACCCACTGCCGGCCCCCTCCTGCCGCAGAGCCGACCCACCGCCGGCACCGTCCCGCCGCAGAGCCGACCCACTGCCGGCACCCTCCCGCCGCAGAGCCGACCCACTGCTGGCACCCTCCCGCCGCAGAGCCGACCCACTGCCGGCACCCTCCCGCCGCAGAGCCGACCCACTGCCGGCACCCTCCCGCCGCAGAGCCGACCCACTGCCGGCACCCTCCCGCCGCAGAGCTGACCCACTGCCGGCACCCTCCCGCCGCAGAGCAGACCCACCGCCGGCACCCTCCCGCCGCAGAGCAGACCCACTGCCGGCGCACTCCAGCCGTAGAGCCCACCCACTGCCGGTGCCCTCCCGCCGTAGAGCCCATTCACCGCCGCCCTCCCGCCACAGAGGCAACACACCGCCGGCGCCCTCCCGCCGACCCTCCCGCACAAGGCACCCCATTGCCAGTGCCCGGTGCCCCACTGCCAGCGGCCGTCACCACTGCCAGTGTTCGCCAACTTACCTGACATGAGTCCCCACCACCAGTGCCCTCTCGCACAAGCTGCCCCAGTGCCCTCCTGCGCAAGGCGCCTCATTGCCCTCCCGCACGAGGTGCCCCACTGCCAGTGCACACCCGGTGCCCCACTTCCATTGCCCTCCCCCACAAGGCGCCCTACTGCTAGTGCCCAACCGGCGCCCCAATGCCAGTGCTCTCCCCCACAAGAAGCCCCACTGCCAGTGCCTGCCCACCTGGCGCGCCAGTGCCCACCCAGCACCCCACTTCCGTTGCCCTCCCCCAGAAGAACCCCCACTGCCAGTGCCTGGTTCCCCAGTGCCCGCCCACCTGGCACACCACTGCCAGTGCCCGCCTATCCGTCTGCCATGCGTTCCCATTGCCAGTGCTCGCGTAAGGGATTTAACTAGCAGTGCCCACATAAGCCATTTGACAATCAATGCCCATGCAAAGCATTAGATGCTGTGCCCACAGTTACCTCGAGGACGAATACAGTTGTGCAAAGATAAGAGTACTGCGTACTCCTTCAGTTTGTACCAAGATGTCCCCTCCCTCAAACCCTCTCCAGTGAGTCCATAAACCAGTCTTCTCAGCAGGTTACCACACTGATGTGTGGGTGGATCACACCAGCTGCCTCCTTCAGCCATTATCAGAAAGGGGGGTGGGGGGGGGAAGGAGGAGACAGAGCGGGGGGGAGACAGAGCGGGGGAGGGGAGGCGGGAGCGGTGAGGAGAGAGCGGGCCCGGGGGGGTGGGGGAGGGAGACGGAGCGGGGGGAGACGGAGGCGGGGGGAGGGGGAAGACAGAGCAGGGGGGAGGAAGACAGAGCAGGGGAAGACAGAGCAGGGGGAAGACAGAGCAGGGGGAAGACAGAGCAGGGGGAAGACAGAGCAGGGGAAGACAGAGCAGGGGAAGACAGAGCAGGGGGAAGACAGAGCAGGGGGAAGACAGAGCAGGGGGAAGACAGAGCAGGGGGAAGACAGAGCAGGGGGAAGACAGAGCAGGGGGGAAGACAGAGCAGGGGAAGACAGAGCAGGGGGAAGACAGAGCAGGGGGAAGACAGAGCAGGGGGAAGACAGAGCAGGGGGAAGACAGAGCAGGGGGAAGACAGAGCAGGGGGAAGACAGAGCAGGGGGGAAGACAGAGCAGGGGGGAAGACAGAGCAGGGGGAAGACAGAGCAGGGGGAAGACAGAGCAGGGGGAAGACAGAGCAGGGGGAAGACAGAGCAGGGGGAAGACAGAGCAGGGGGAAGACAGAGCAGGGGAAGACAGAGCAGGGGGAAGACAGAGCAGGGGGAAGACAGAGCAGGGGAAGACAGAGCAGGGGAGAAGACAGAGCAGGGGGAAGACAGAGCAGGGGGAAGACAGAGCAGGGGAGGAAGACAGAGCAGGGGGGAAGACAGAGCAGGGGGAAGACAGAGCAGGGAAGACAGGCAGGAAGACAGAGCAGGGGGAAGACAGAGCAGGGGGAAGACAGAGCAGGGGGAAGACAGAGCAGGGGGAAGACAGAGCAGGGGGAAGACAGAGCAGGGGGAAGACAGAGCAGGGGGAAGACAGAGCAGGGGGAAGACAGAGCAGGGGGAAGACAGAGCAGGGGGGAAGACAGAGCAGGGGAAGACAGAGCAGGGGGAAGACAGAGCAGGGGGAAGACAGAGCAGGGGGAAGACAGAGCAGGGGAAGACAGAGCAGGGGGAAGACAGAGCAGGGGGGAAGACAGAGCAGGGGGAAGACAGAGCAGGGGGGAAGACAGAGCAGGGGGAAGACAGAGCAGGGGGAAGACAGAGCGGGAAGACAGAGCAGGGGAAGACAGAGCAGGGGGAAGACAGAGCAGGGGGAAGACAGAGCAGGGGGAAGACAGAGCAGGGGAAGACAGAGCAGGGGGAAGACAGAGCAGGGGGAAGACAGAGCAGGGGGAAGACAGAGCAGGGGAAGACAGAGCAGGGGGGAAGACAGAGCAGGGGAGAAGACAGAGCAGGGGGAAGACAGAGCAGGGGAAGACAGAGCAGGGGAAGACAGAGCAGGGAAGACAGAGCAGGGGAAGACAGAGCAGGGGAGAAGACAGAGCAGGGGGGAAGACAGAGCAGGGGGAAGACAGAGCAGGGGGAAGACAGAGCAGGGGGAAGACAGAGCAGGGGGAAGACAGAGCAGGGGGAAGACAGAGCAGGGGGAAGACAGAGCAGGGGAAGACAGAGCAGGGGGAAGACAGAGCAGGGGGAAGACAGAGCAGGGGGAAGACAGAGCAGGGGGAAGACAGAGCAGGGGGAAGACAGAGCAGGGGGAAGACAGAGCAGGGGGAAGACAGAGCAGGGGAAGACAGAGCAGGGGGAAGACAGAGCAGGGGGAAGACAGAGCAGGGGGAAGACAGAGCAGGGGGAAGACAGAGCAGGGGGAAGACAGAGCAGGGGGAAGACAGAGCAGGGGGAAGACAGAGCAGGGGGGAAGACAGAGCAGGGGGAAGACAGAGCAGGGGGAAGACAGAGCAGGGGGAAGACAGAGCAGGGAAGACAGAGCAGGGGGAAGACAGAGCAGGGGAAGACAGAGCAGGGGGAAGACAGAGCAGGGGAAGACAGAGCAGGGGAAGACAGAGCAGGGGGAAGACAGAGCAGGGGGAAGACAGAGCAGGGGGAAGACAGAGCAGGGGGAAGACAGAGCAGGGGGAAGACAGAGCAGGGGAAGACAGAGCAGGGGGAAGACAGAGCAGGGGGAAGACAGAGCAGGGGGAAGACAGAGCAGAGGGAAGACAGAGCAGGGGGAAGACAGAGCAGAGGGGAAGACAGAGCAGGGGGAAGAGGGGAAGACAGAGCAGGGGGAAGGGGAAGACAGAGCAGGGGAAGACAGAGCAGGGGGGAAAGGGGAAGACAGAGCAGGGGGGAAAGGGGAAGACAGAGCAGGGGGGAAGGGGGAAGACAGAGCAGGGGGGAAGGGGGAAGACAGAGCAGGGGGGAAGGGGGAAGACAGAGCAGGGGGGAAGGGGGAAGACAGAGCGGGGGAGCAGGGGGTGAGGGGGAGCAGGGGGGGGGGAAGACAGAGCGGGGGGGCGAGACCTCTGCTGCACAGTCCAGCATGCGTCTCCCAGGTAAAAAGTCTGTGTCCACCGAAGCAACCATCAATTTATTGCAAGACATTTAAATATCTCTCTTTGCAGACCCCAGAGCAGTGAAAAAGACACAGAGACGTGCATGCGAAGGGCGGGCGAGCCACATGCCGAGGAGGGTCCCTTTATCCCTTTGGCAAAACCCTCTGGACGCTTAGCCCTGGTGCTCTAAACTTCTGTTATTCAAGGGGCCCATCCCAAAAATGAAACACTATTAATAATAAATGCGCGCTCTCCTTAAACTGTTCTCGAATGGACCTGGACAGGGCAGGGGGGTGACAAGTTAAGCACAGCGAGCCGTCAGCATCCTTACATTTGGGCATGTTGTCCTGAAGGAGGTGACACACGGTCTCCGGCCTCTGCTTCCGCACCACCTCCTGGAACCTCTTCAGCAAGCCAGGCTGGTCCTGGCCCTCCGCCTGAATCTTGATCACAGCCGGGGCCAGGGGGGACGCGGCCAGCTCTGCGCGTAAAAACAGAAGTGCACCGGTGAGGTCAGGGGTACAGGGAAGGCTGCATGTCATGCCTTAAGGACCCCACAACAACTCTCAACAGACACACAACTAACCCTGGACTCGGAGATGCTCCGGTGAGGTCAGATGTACAGGGAAGGCTGCGTCACATGCCTCAAGGACCCCACGACAACTCAAAAGGCACACAACTAACCCCCGACACAGAAGTGCACCGGTGAGGTCAGATGTACAGGAAAGGCTGCGTCACTCTCAACAGACACACAACTAACCCCCCGACTCGGAGATGCTGCAAGACACAGATGCACACTCAACTGCTCAGTATTGTTGTATATTTCCTAGGGTGTCCATAAACGGGCTTTCCAGACTCATGTCCTTATATAGGCACAATTCGCCTTGCCCTTATATAGGCATAAAATCCTAGACCTTATTTAGGCATAACCCATGCACTCCAAATACAGGCATGGATCCCGACATCCGTCCACCCTAGCCTCACGAGTTCATGAAAAAAAAACAGACCCTTAGGCTGCGGGAGTTTCCCTTGCCCAGGACTATTGATTTCTTTAAGGACTCATATATTATGCATGAACCATTATTCCTTAGGGGTTCATTCATGACGTCTTTCGCTGCCCAACTCACGTCAATGCTAACATTTTCAGGTATAAATATACCTTCCCAAACCCCTGTAAATCAGAGAGACCTCGACTTCAGAGGAGCCCGATTCCCGGCCGGACGCACCGAGAAGACGCTGTCATTCCTGCACGCAGAGAGTCCAGCTTCCAGTGATCTAACTTCCCTTGCGGGGTGTTGGAGTTCGAGTCTGGGAAAGAGATTCCTACCTCTCTCATTCTTCAGGTATGGAGCAGACTAGAACCTAGAGGGACTCTTGGCATACTAAGCTTAACATACTCTTGGTATACTCTAGTCAGGATTACATCACCTACTTCTACTTCCCCCTACACCTAGGATAGGTTAGGAACACTGGGGTAGAACTAGGCTAGAAACGCATCGTATGAGTACTCGCATTTTTAGGCTGTGTCATTTTATGTAAATGCATATATGCTGAAAAGATAATGCTGACGCAGAATTATTTATTTCTACTGCTCACTCTGTACATTATTTATCTCGCATACTGTCTTGTGATCGTAACAGCACATTTAACTTACAACAGAAACAAGACTGTTCAATAAATCCTTTATTGAAACGCCCGTCTGTTATTTCTGTGTAACTTTGAGAGTAACTAGACATGCACGACTGAGCTGAGTGAAATAGTTATCTATTGTTTCTACGACTCTGGGACACGTCCTGATTCTGTAAGGGAAACACAGTGGTCATGTTTTGCGGCTGCCAGAAACCACTCCCTTCTTGTCGTCAAGAAGTTTCTAGTGGCCTCTGAGCTAGCTGGCACAAGTAATTAAGTTTAATATACTCGATAGGGACATACCGACCTTAGTCCTATGTCAAACCTATAGGATATATTATTCCAATGCGCAGAGCCTATTAGGGAAATAGGAGCTACACTACAGTATACAAGACATTGCTTAACAGCAAATGACCACATTTCAAAATACAACCAGGCGGCGAGTCAGCCTGCCGGAGAGGGCAGCCTTCCTCCTTTGAAAGGGATGTGACCCAACTGACAGGATTTCAAGAACAGGTTCCTGTTGAGGGCAGTCACACCCGAATACCCACATACCTTTCCTCACCGCCTGCATTTCCTGCACGTCCTCCTGCAGCTCCAGGCTGGCTTTGCGGAACACGCTGCTGTTGTCCGGGTTCATCTGTGCTGCCAGGAAGGGGCACTTGGTGGCCGCCTTGGGGCTGGCATTAGCCGCAGAGAGGCCTGATTGCGAAGGGGATCCACTGGGCTGGGGAGCGGCTCCGGCAGCGCTGGTCTCTGAGGAGACCAACAGAAAGGTTTAGAGTTCTCTGATCAACATCCCAGAGTTTCACAATATTTCATGTATTCCAGAAACCCAACTCTTAACCGATGCATTTTTATTCATCTCCAAAACCTAGCGCTTCCCAATGCACATTTTCTGTATACCAAAAATCCACAGCTTTACAAATGTACAGTCTATTTATCTCACATCCCATTAGACATGCACATGTTATATATCTCAAAAACCGAGCTTTACAGATACAATTTAACTCTGAGGTGTGGCTAGGTCAAAGCTCGCGCAATACCATTATAGTAATCAGAAAAAATATACATATATACAAGTAGTATCCAAGAGATGCTCAAGGGAACAGTTGAGAGACGGCCACCCACGAATCCAAAAGTCTTTTGTGACCACTGGTACACAAAGGGCAAATCACAAAGCAAAGTCCCGTTCCCGAGCAGAAAATGAGCTTATAACATCAATAAATCAGTTCATTCCAATATCAGTCCAAGTCTTGTGTAATATGATTCCGCTTTATTTTCCTTGTTCAAAGCCATAAGTTGATTACAGGATACTCATGGCAACAAGTAGTGAAAGTAGTGAAAGGCCGAGTTCGAGTGACGAACTCGGCCTTTCACTACGATAGGAGTACTCTCCTGAACCCGATACATATTTAAATGTTCTCAATCGGAACATAAGCGTTTGAGTTATACACTATATGTGACTGATTATATATGTCCTGCCTGGAATTCGGCGGAACTATCTTAGAATTTATATGTGCCCTGAGGAAGTCGATGGGTGATATTCCCAGGACGAAACACGTGTTGGCTACATTTCGGCTATATCAATTATCACTACTTGTTGCCATGAGTATCCTGTAATCAACTTATGGCTTTGAACAAGGAAAATAAAGAGGAATCATATTACACAAGACTTGGACTGATATTGGAATGAACTGATTTATTGATGTTATAAGCTCATTTTCTGCTCGGGAACGGGACTTTGCTTTGTGCTTTACAGATACAAATGTATCCTAAAAACCCAGTAATACAGATGCAAAGTTCATGCATCTTAAAACCCAGTGCTTTACAGGTGCAAAGTTCATGCTGCTTAAAACCCTGTGCTTTACAGGTGCAAAGTTCATGCTGCTTAAAACCCTGTGCTTTACAGGTGCAAAGTTCATGCTTCTTAAAACCCTGTGCTTTACAGGTGCAAAGTTCATGCTTCTTAAAACCCTGTGCAAAGTTCATGCTTCTTAAAACCCTGTGCTTTACAGGTGCAAGGTTCATGCTTCTTAAAACCCAGTGCTTAACGGGTGCAAAGTTCATGCTTCTTAAAACCCTGTGCGTTACAGGTGCAAAGTTCATGCTTTTTAAAACCCAGTACTTTATAAGTTCAAAGTTCATGCATCTTAAAATCCAGTGCTTTATAGGTGCAAAGTTCATGCATCTTAAAAACCCAGTAAGTACAGGTGCAAAGTTCATGCATCTTAAAAACCCAGTAAGTACAGGTGCAAAGTTCATGCATCTTAAAAACCCAGTAAGTACAGGTGCAAACTACATGCATCTTTAATACCCAGTAATTACAGATACAAACGTCAAGAATCTTAAAAACCCATAATGACCGATGCAAACTTCATGCATCTTAAAAATCGAGTAATTACAGGAGTAAATTTCAAGCATCATAAAAATTGAGTAATTACAGGAGTAAACTTCAAGCATCATAAAAATTGAGTAATTACAGGAGTAAACTTCATGCATCATAAAAACCCAGCAATTAGACGCAAATTTTATGCATCTTAAAAACCCAGCGCTTCACCAATGCAAATTTTGTGCATCTTAAAACCTAGTGCTTTATAGGTGCAAACTTCTTGCTTCTTAAAACCCAGTGCTTTACAAGTGCAAGGTTCACACTTCTTAAAACCCAGTGCTTTACAGGTGCAAAGTTCGTGCATCTTAAAACCCAGTGCTTTATAGGTGCAAGGTTCATGCTTCTCAAATCCCAGTGCTTTCTTTATAGGTACAGAGTTCATGCTTCTTAAACCCAGTGCTTTATAGGTGCAAAGTTCAAGCTTCTTAAAACCCAGTGCTTTATAGGGGCAAAGTTCATGAATCTTAAAACCCAGTGCTTTATAGGTGCAGAGTTCATGCTTCTTAAACCCAGTGCTTTATAGGTGCAAAGTTCAAGCTTCTTAAAACCCAGTGCTTTATAGGGGCAAAGTTCATGAATCTTAAAACCCAGTGCTTTATAGGTGCAGAGTTCATGCTTCTTAAACCCAGTGCTTTATAGGTGCAAAGTTCAAGCTTCTTAAAACCCAGTGCTTTACAGGTGCAAAGTTCATGCTTCTTAAAACCCTGTGCTTTGCAGACTGCATGGGCCTCATAAAACACATGGGGCTCTGCAGAGGTTTCTCTCTGGTGAATTGCAAGGGACGAATAGATCCAACAGGGCCACAGACCAGGGGCCTTTGGTGCCCCAAAGGTGGATTTTATCCACCTAACCACCTTTCTAAGGGTGGAAAAACACAGCTGGAAATGCTGAGGAAGTTTAAACTGGAGGGTTTCATGGTCCAGGCACGGCCTGTGTTCTCTTAGACACTTCCAGTAACAGAGTATAGAGCTTTGTATCTAAGCATTTCCTGCCTCCAAGTACCATCTTCCTTGCAACAGATGTGCAATCCTGCCCCTCTCATCATGACACCTGCCCAGAGGTGAAACTACCTGGGCAATCCGGGTGCAATCACCGGCTTTTCACATGAGTTCTGAGAGTTGCGGAGTTCAGCGCTTTGGGATTGGTAGCGATGGGGACCCTACTCTGGGAGAGAGACCTGGTCACTCAAGATCCCAGGAAATCTGGGCTGTCACTTATATGGCCTTAACCTGGCCCCAACACAAGGCAAGTGGGGAATGGGCATGAACCCAGGTGGACTTAGCCCCCATGGGGGGGGAAGCACGGCCATCTCCACATCCTAGCCCCCATGGGGACCCAATGATGAAGCATGTCACCCTTGGGTGAGTGAGGGTTCTCGTCCTTAAAAAGGATTCCTTCCATGGAAACAATTTCATCACATTACACACCAATTTATTATTTCTGATAGGGCATATCTCTAGGCAGTGTACTAGCCTCTAGCACTCCGAGTAGCACTAAACCAGGCGTACTTAAGTGTGAATTTATGTAATAGTGGGATTAGTACGTAGCTGTTTAGGCCGGTCCCGTGATCCCTAGTGTGAATATTATCACCTACATGCAGACAGAGGGTGGCAGGGGCCCACCTGTGTCCTGGCATAGAACATGCTCCGGTGTGGGATCACCTACATGCAGAGGGTGGCGGGGACCCACCTGTGTCCTGGCATAGAACACCCTGTGGTGGGGAATCACTCACATGCAGATAGAAGAAGGTGGTGGGGGCCCACCTGTGTCCTGGCATAGAACATGCTACGGTGTGGGATCACCTACATGCAGAGGGTGGCGGGGGCCCACCTGTGTCCTGGCATTGAACACCCTGTGGTGTGGGATCACCTACATGCAGAGGGTGGCGGGGGCCCACCTGTGGCCTGGCATTGAACACCCTGTTGTGTGGGATCACGTACATGCAGACTGAGGATAGTGGGGGCTCACCTGTGTTCTGGCATAGAACGCGCTCCGGTGTGGGATCACCTACATGCAGAGGGTGGTGGGGGCCCACCTGTGTCCTGGCATTGAACACCCTGTGATGTGGGATCACGTACATGCAGAGAGAGGGTGGTGGGGGCCCATCTGTGTCCTGGCATTGAACACCCTGTGGTGTGGGATCACCTACATGCAGATGGTGGCAGGGGCGCACCTGTGTCCTGGCATTGAACACCCTGTGGTGTGGGATCACCTACATGCAGACAGAGGGTGGCAGGGCCCCACTTATGTCCTGGCACTGAACACCCTGTGGTGTGGGATCACCTACATCAGAAAGTGGTGGAGCCCACCTGTGGGCTGGCATAGAACACCCTGTGGTGTGGGATCACCTATGTGCAGTGGGTGGTGGAGCTCACTGGTGGCCTGGCATTGAACACCCTGTGGTGTGGGATCACCTATGTGCAGAGGGTGGTGGAGCCCACTGGTGGCCTGGCATAGAACACCATGTGGTGTGGGATCACCCACATGTGGACAGAGGGTGGTGGAGCCCACCTGTGGTCTGGCATAGAACACCCTGTGGTGTGGGATCACCCACATGTGGACAGAGGGTGGTGGAGCCCACCTGTGGTCTGGCATAGAACACCCTGTGGTGTGGGATCACCTATGTGCAGAGGGTGGTGGAGCCCACTGGTGGCCTGGCATAGAACACGGTGTGGGATCACCCACATGTGGACAGAGGGTGGTGGAGCCCACTGGTGGCCTGGCATTGAACACCCTGTGGTGTGGGATCACCTATGTGCAGAGGTTGGCGGGGGCCCACCGGTGGCCTGGCATTGAACACCCTGTGGTGTGGGATCACCTATGTGCAGAGGGTGGCGGGGGCCCACCGGTGGCCTGGCATTGAACACCCTGTGGTGTGGGATCACCTATGTGCAGAGGGTGGCGGGGGCCCACCGGTGGCCTGGCATTGAACACCCTGTGGTGTGGGATCACCCATGTGCAGAGGGTGGCGGGGGCCCACTGGTGGCCTGGCATTGAACACCCTGTGGTGTGGGATCACCTATGTGCAGAGGGTGGCGAGGGCCCACCGGTGGCCTGGCATTGAACACCCTGTGGTGTGGGATCACCTATGTGCAGAGGGTGGCGGGGGCCCACCTGTGTCCTGGCATTGAACACCCTGTGGTGTGGGATCACCTATGTGCAGAGGGTGGCGGGGGCCCACTGGTGGCCTGGCATTGAACACCCTGTGGTGTGGGATCACCTATGTGCAGAGGGTGGCGGGGACCCACCTGTGTCCTGGCATAGAACACCCTGTGGTGGGGAATCACTCACATGCAGACAGAAGAAGGTGGTGGGGGCCCACCTGTGTCCTGGCATAGAACATGCTACGGTGTGGGATCACCTACATGCAGAGGGTGGCGGGGGCCCACCTGTGTCCTGGCATTGAACACCCTGTGGTGTGGGATCACCTACATGCAGAGGGTGGCGGGGGCCCACCTGTGGCCTGGCATTGAACACCCTGTTGTGTGGGATCACGTACATGCAGACTGAGGATAGTGGGGGCTCACCTGTGTTCTGGCATAGAACACGCTCCGGTGTGGGATCACCTACATGCAGAGGGTGGTGGGGACCCACCTGTGTCCTAGCATTGAACACCCTGTGATGTGGGATCACGTACATGCAGAGAGAGGGTGGTGGGGGCCCATCTGTGTCCTGGCATTGAACACCCTGTGGTGTGGGATCACCTACATGCAGAGGGTGGCAGGGGCGCACCTGTGTCCTGGCATTGAACACCCTGTGGTGTGGGATCACCTACATGCAGACAGAGGGTGGCAGGGCCCCACTTATGTCCTGGCATTGAACACCCTGTGGTGTAGGATCACCTACATGCAGAGGGTGGTGGAGCCCACCTATGTCCTGGCACTGAACACCCTGTGGTGTGGGATCACCTACATCAGAAAGTGGTGGAGCCCACCTGTGGGCTGGCATAGAACACCCTGTGGTGTGGGATCACCTATGTGCAGTGGGTGGTGGAGCTCACTGGTGGCCTGGCATTGAACACCCTGTGGTGTGGGATCACCTATGTGCAGAGGGTGGTGGAGCCCACTGGTGGCCTGGCATAGAACACCATGTGGTGTGGGATCACCCACATGTGGACAGAGGGTGGTGGAGCCCACCTGTGGTCTGGCATAGAACACCCTGTGGTGTGGGATCACCCACATGTGGACAGAGGGTGGTGGAGCACACTGGTGGCCTGGCATAGAACACCCTGTGGTGTGGGATCACCTATGTGCAGAGGGTGGCGGGGGCCCACTGGTGGCCTGGCATAGAACACCCTGTGGTGTGGGATCACCTATGTGCAGAGGGTGGTGGAGCACACTGGTGGCCTGGCATTGAACACCCTGTGGTGTGGGATCACCTATGTGCAGAGGGTGGCGGGGGCCCACTGGTGGCCTGGCATTGAACACCCTGTGGTGTGGGATCACCTATGTGCAGAGGGTAGCGGGGGCCCACCTGTGGTCTGGCATAGAACACCCTGTGGTGTGGGAACACCCACATGTGGACAGAGGGTGGTGGAGCACACTGGTGGCCTGGCATAGAACACCCTGTGGTGTGGGATCACCTATGTGCAGAGGGTGGCGGGGGCCCACTGGTGGCCTGGCATAGAACACCCTGTGGTGTGGGATCACCTATGTGCAGAGGGTGGTGGAGCACACTGGTGGCCTGGCATTGAACACCCTGTGGTGTGGGATCACCTATGTGCAGAGGGTGGCGGGGCCCACTGGTGGCCTGGCATTGAACACCCTGTGGTGTGGGATCACCTATGTGCAGAGGGTGGCGGGGGCCCACTGGTGGCCTGGCATTGAACACCCTGTGGTGTGGGATCACCTATGTGCAGAGGGTGGCGGGGGCCCACCGGTGGCCTGGCATTGAACACCCTGTGGTGTGGGATCACCTATGTGCAGAGGGTGGCGGGGGCCCACCTGTGTCCTGGCATTGAACACCCTGTGGTGTGGGATCACCTATGTGCAGAGGGTGGCGGGGGCCCACTGGTGGCCTGGCATTGAACACCCTGTGGTGTGGGATCACCTATGTGCAGAGGGTGGCGGGGGCCCACCGGTGGCCTGGCATTGAACACCCTGTGGTGTGGGATCACCTATGTGCAGAGGGTGGCGGGGGCCCACCGGTGGCCTGGCATTGAACACCCTGTGGTGTGGGATCACCTATGTGCAGAGGGTGGCGGGGGCCCACTAGTGGCCTGGCACACTCGTGATCTGCAGATGCCTCGCCTCTGAAGTGGCAGATAACAGCCTTGGGTGCGGGCTAACCTGTAGGGTGGAGGTCTTTGCTACCAGGTGCACTGCCCGTGGGAGACATGTTTTTGGACCAGTATTTTACCTCTCCACCCTTGCCCACAAGACAGCATTCCCCGGTCTTCATCCAACACTCACCTGGCGGGGGCATGCTGCATTCCTTGGCCTCCTTGCCCACAGGGCTGTTCTCCTTGGCCTCCTGGCAATGAGCGGCTGAAGTCCGCAGGGCGCGGGCAGTCATTCCCTCCATCATCACTGGACAACTCTGGGCATAGGTGAGCAGTGACTGGCCGGCCTTCTGCAGGAAGGACTGGGACACCCGGGACAGAAAGGGGCACCGGCGGGCGAAGGCCTCCATCCTGGGGAGACAAGAGCATGGAGTCGGAAGAGCTTCTTCCAGCGGCATGGCACATTCAACCCCAGTCCTGTGACAGACCCTCCCTGGAACCAACGTACCCCCTTTGTGGTGCCACAAGTCCCATTCACACTCCAGATACCACGATCACGCCAGAAATCTTCCTCAACCCACAGCAGAGCTCCTGCCAGTGAGGCCCAGCTCTGAGCCCCTCACATGCGTCAGACCCACCTGTACACCGAACGGAGCAACACTCCAGCAGCTCTAATCACCCTAATCAAGACAGGCTCCTCCCCTCGAGCCAGATCTCTCTCTTCCCAGTGCCCTGGACTATGCCAGTCCTCCTGGCACGCACCTTCTATCTATGCCAACCTTTCCAGAATGACCACCTCACTGGAGCCTTACCTCCCGTGCCAGGCGTCCAGCAGCCTTACCTAGCATCTCACATTCAGAATACGTCCCGAGCCAGACGTCCAGCAGCCTTTCCTAGCATCTCACGATCAGAATACCTCCCGAGCCTGAAGACCAGCAGCCTTACCTAGCATCTCACGTTCAGAATACCTCCCGAGCCAGACGTCCAGCAGCCTTTCCTAGCATCTCACGATCAGAATACCTCCCGAGCCTGAAGTCCAGCAGCCTTCCTAGCATCTCACGTTCAGAATACCTCCCGAGCCAGACGTCCAGCAGCCTTACCTAGCATCTCACATTCAGAATACGTCCCGAGCCAGACGTCCAGCAGCCTTTCCTAGCATCTCACATTCAGAATACCTCCCGTGCCAGAAGTACAGCAGCCTTACCTAGCATCTCACGTTCAGAATACCTCCCGTGCCAGACGTCCAGCAGCCTTACCTAGCACCTAACGTTCAGAATACCTCCCGTGCCAGACGTCCAGCAGCCCTACCTAGCACCTCACGTTCAGAATACCTCCCGTGCCAGACGTCCAGCAGCCTTACCTAGCATCTCACATTCAGAATACGTCCCGTGCCAGACGTCCAGCAGCCTTACCTAGCATCTCACATTCAGAATACGTCCCGTGCCAGACGTCCAGCAGCCTTACCTAGCATCTCACATTCAGAATACGTCCCGTGCCAGACGTCCAGCAGCCTTTCCTAGCATCTCACATTCAGAATACCTCCCGTGCCAGACGTCCAGCAGCCTTACCTAGCACCTAACGTTCAGAATACCTACCGTGCCAGACGTCCAGCAGCCTTACCTAGCACCTCACGTTCAGAATACCTCCCATGCCAGAAGTACAGCAGCCTTACCTAGCATCTCACGTTCAGAATACGTCCCGAGCCAGACGTCCAGCAGCCTTACCTAGCATCTTACGTTTAGAGTACCTCCCGTGCCAGAACTCCAGCAGCCTTACCTAGCATCTCACGTTCAGAATACCTCCCGAGCTTGAAGTCCAGCAGCCTTACCTAGCATCTCACGTTCA
Source organism: Calotriton arnoldi (assembly GCA_963921515.1). NCBI lineage: Eukaryota > Metazoa > Chordata > Amphibia > Caudata > Salamandridae > Calotriton > Calotriton arnoldi. Next base: position 1,131,803 of record CAWUFW010002197.1, read on the forward strand.
GAATACCTCCCGAGCCAGACGTCCAGCAGCCTTACCTAGCACCTCACGTTCAGAATACCTCCCGTGCCAGACGTCCAGCAGCCTTACCTAGCACCTCACGTTCAGAATACCTCCCGTGCCAGACGTCCAGTAGCCTTACCTAGCACCTCACGTTCAGAATACCTCCCGTGCCAGACGTCCAGCAGCCTTACCTAGCACCTCACGTTCAGAATACCTCCCGTGCCAGACGCCCACCAGCCTTACCTAGCATCTCACATTCAGAATACCTCCTGTGCCATAAGTCCAGCAGCCCCACCTAGCATCTCACATTCAGAATACCTCCCGTGCCATAAGTCCAGCAGAATTACCTAGCATCTTACAATCACAATACCTCCCGTGCCAGACGTCCAGCAGCCTTACCTAGCACTCCACTTGTGCCTTACACCCAGGATACCTCCCGTGCCAGACTGCCCAACACCTACTCCTGCTGCGACAGAAGCTAGGACCCCAACCATGCCAGACATCTAGCACTATCACTGGTGCACACTGAAAATAGTCTCCCAGCTATATCTCCCACAATCCTCAGAAATGGGAGGTCTCCCTTAACCCTTGGTTGTGCTGGACACCCAGCACCCATATCTGTGAGTAACAAGCAGCATCAACCCTCGTGCATAACGACCAGCACCCTCACACATGCCACACACACTTACCCATGCCGAACCACCAGCACCTTCACGTGTGTCACACACCCTTACCCATGCCTAACCACCAACACCCTCACATGTGCCACACACCCTTACCCATGCCTAACCACCAACACCCTCACGTGTGCCACACATCCTTACCCATGCCTAACCACCAGCACCCTCACGTGTGCCCCTTACCCATGCTGAACAACCAGCACCCTCACATGTGCCAGACACCCTTACCTATGCCTAACAATCAGCACCTTCACGTGTGTCACACACTCTTACCCATGCCTAACGACCAGCACCCTCACGTGAACCACACACCCTTACCCATGCCTAACAACCGACAACCTAACGTGTGCACACACCCTTACCCATGCCTAACAACCGACAACCTAACGTGTGCACACACCCTTACCCATGCCTAACGACCAGCAACCTCATGGGTCACACATCATCCTTACCCATGTCTAACAACCAGCAACCTCATGGGTCACACATCATCCTTACCCATGTCTAACAACCAGCACCCTCACGTGAACCACACACCCTTACCCATGCCTAACCACCAACACTCACATGAACCACACACCCTTACCCACGCCTAACAACCAACACCCTCATGTGTGCACACACCCTTACCATGCCTAACAACCGACACCCTCACGTGTGCACACACCCTTACCCATGCCTAACGACCAGCAACCTCACGTGTCACACACCATCCTTACACATGTCTAACAAGCCAGCATCCTTGCGTGTGCCACACACCCTTACCTATGCCTTACAACCAGCACTCTCAGACCTGTCACACACCTTTACCAATGCATAAAAACTAGTACCCTTATGCGTGCCACACGCCCTTATCTGTGCCCAACAGCCACGGCCTTTTATATTTTAAAGTTGTATATAGCACGGACCACGTTCGCCTGGCGCCAGAGCACTTTTCATTTACAAAAGTTTTGAGAAACACAAGCAATTATTTAACATGAACGCAGATTTACTTAGTCAAGCTAGAATGTCCAATTATTTCGTTATGATATTTGTTCTTCATTTTTTGGTCTTAATTCAGAGCCAGTCACTGCCCCATGCCAGTGACAGACACTCCCTGTGCCGGTGACAGACACTCCCTAGACAGACGCTCATCGTGCCGGTGACAGACGCTCATCATGCCGGTGACAGACACTCCCTATGCCGGTGACAGACACTCATCATACCACCCGCAGCAGACACAATCACCTGCATATAACCACGAGCATCTTGAACTGCGACAGACATCCACAGCTGGTTCTGTGTCAGGTCTTCAGCACCCACCAAGCCACACCCTCAATTGTGTCGACCAATTAACACGTTCACCAGTGCTAGACACCTTCGTCAGTGCTAAACAAGCACCTCCCATACCACTAACAGACACCCAGTATCCCACCCGCGGCAAGGAACCCTCACCCGAGCTGGACCTCATAAATGCAAAACAACCAGCACCCACGAGTGCCGAATCCCTCAGTACCCCGCCTGTGTCAGACACCCTCAGTAGGACACCCAGCACCCTCACCTGTACCAGACCCCTCAATATGCCGACTTTGCCAGACACCCTGTATAAGATACCCAGCATCCTCTTTTATGCCAGAGATGCTGAACCCCTGCTTTGTCAGATTGCTTGGTCTCTGTCAGCCACCAAGGCCAGTGCCAGACACAGAGCGCCTATGCCTTCTAGCCTCACTATGCCAGCCTCGTCCCCATGCCCTCCCCAGTACCAGACACCCAGCAGCCCTACGATATTAGATCGTCTAGTTTCTCATCTGTGAACGGCATCCAACACCCCACTTTGTCAGACACCCAGTTCCGTTACCAGGGGCAGACACCTCACATGTGCAAGAAATGCAGCACCCCGATCTCTGCCTGCCTCCCTCCACCTTGTGCCAGCCCCGCGCCCTTGCCCTCACGTGCGGCAGACAGACTATCCGTGTCAGGAACCCAAAAGTGCCACCACTGTCCTGACAGATCTGCCAGTGTCACCCCTAATGCTAGACATCATCACCAGGGTCAGACACTCATCTGTGCCAGATGCGTAATCTTCCCGTATCAGATTCCTTAGTATCCTGCCCCATGCCAGGCGCCTTCGTCTGTGCGCCACATCCAGAAGCCCTCCAGGGTCAGATCCCTCATTATCCTGCCCGTGCCAGGCACCTTGAGCTGTGTCAGACACTCCTACCTGTGTCAGACACCCTGAGCTGTCAGACACCCTCGCCTGGGTGACATCTCACATGTGTCTGACACCTACATCCGTTGCCAGTGATCCAGAACCCCTCCAGCGTCAGCTCCCCCGGAATTCTGCCCATGCCACCCCCACCTGTGCCAGACACCTTCACGTGTGCCAATCATCCAAAACCCCTCTAGGGTCAGATCGCTCAGTATCCTGCCCATGCCGGAAACCCCCACCTGTGCCAGACACCCCAACCTGCGTCAAAAACCTACACCTGTTGCCAGTGATCCAGAACCCTCCAGGGTCAGATCCCTCAGTATCCTGCCTATTCCGGGCACCCCCCATCTGTACTAGACACCTACACCTGGGTCAGACACCTACATCTGTGCCAGTGATCGAGAACCCCTCCAGAGTCAGATCCCTCAGTATACTGCCCATGCCGAGCACCCCCACCTGTACAAGACACCTACGTCAGACACCTACACACGGGACAGACACTAACACCAGTGCCAGTGATCCAGAACCCCTCCAGGGTCAGACCCCTCACTTTCCTGCTCATGCCGGGCATCCCAACCTGTACCGGGCACCTACACCTGGGTCAGACACTCACACCTGGGTCAGACACCTACACCTGGGGTCAGACACCTACACCTGGGTCAGGCACCTACACCTGGGTCAGGCACCTACACCTGGGTCAGGCACCCACACCTGTGCCAGTAATCCAGGACCCCTCCAGGGTCAGATCCCTCAGTATCCTGCCTATTCCGGGCACCCCCCCCCATCTGTACTAGACACCTACACCTGGGTCAGACACCTACATCTGTGCCAGTGATCGAGAACCCCTCCAGAGTCAGATCCCTCAGTATACTGCCCATGCCGAGCACCCCCACCTGTACAAGACACCTACGTCAGACACCTACACACGGGACAGACACCTACACCAGTGCCAGTGATCCAGAACCCCTCCAGGGTCAGACCCCTCACTTTCCAGCTCATGCCGGGCATCCCAACCTGTACCGGGGCACCTACACCTGCGTCAGACACCTACACCTGCGTCAGACACCTACATCTGTGCCAGTGATCCACAACCCCTCCAAGGCCAGATTCCTCAGTATCCTGCCCATGATGCCGGGCACACCCATCAGTACCAGACACCTACACCTGGGTCAGTCACCTACATCTGTGCCAGTGATGCAGAACCCCGCCAGGGTCAGATCCCTCAGTATACTGCCCATGCCGAGCACCCCACCTGTGCCAGACACCCTCACCTGCGTCACACACTTACACCTGCGTCAGATACCTACACCTGAGTCAGTGATCCAGAACCCCTCCAGGGTCAGATCCCTTAGTATCCTTCTCAAGGCAGGCACCCCCACTAGTACCAGGCACCTGCGTCAGACACCTACTCCTGTGCCAGTGATCCAGGACCCCTCCAGGGTCAGACACCAACACCTGTGCCAATGATCCAGGACCCCTCCAGGGTCAGACACCTACTCCTGTGCCAGTGATCCAGGACCCCTCCAGGGTCAGACACCTACACCTGTGGCCCAGGACCCCTCCAGGGTCAGGCACCTACACCTGTGCCAATGATCCAGGACCCCTCCAGGGTCAGACGCCTACACCTGTGCCAATGATCCAGGACCCCTCCAGGGTCAGACACCTACACCTGTGGCCCAGGACCCCTCCAGGGTCAGACACCTACACCTGTGCCAATGATCCAGGACACCTCCAGGGTCAGACGCCTACACCTGTGCCAATGATCCAGGACCCCTCCAGGGTCAGACACCTACTCCTGTGCCAGTGATCCAGGAGGCCTCCAGGGTCAGACACCTACACCTGTGACCCAGAACCCCTCCAGGGTTAGACACCTATGCCAGTGATCCAGGACCCCTCCAGGGTCAGACACCTACACCTGTGACCCAGGACCCCCTCAGGGTCAGATCCCTCAGTATCCTGCTCATGGCGGGCACCCCCACTTGTACCAGGCACCTACACCTGCGTCAGACACTAACACCTGTGACCCAGGACCCCTCCAGGGTCAGACACCTACTCCTGTGCCAGTGATCCAGGAGGCCTCCAGGGTCAGACACCTACACCTGTGACCCAGAACCCCTCCAGGGTTAGACACCTATGCCTGTGCCAGTGATCCAGGACCCCTCCAGGGTCAGACACCTACACCTGTGACCCAGGCCCCCCTCAGGGTCAGATCCCTCAGTATCCTGCTCATGGCGGGCACCCCCACTTGTACCAGGCACCTACACCTGCGTCAGACACTAACACCTGTGACCCAGGACCCCTCCAGGGTCAGACACCTACACTTGTGCCAGTGATCCAGGAGCCATCCAGGTTCAGGGTCAGACACCTACACCTGTGCCAGTGATCCAGGAGCCCTTCAGGGTCAGACACCTACACCTGTGCCAGTGATCCAGGAGCCCTCCAGGGTCAGACACCTACACCTGTGCCAGTGATCCGGGACCCCTCCAGGGTCAGACACCTACACCTGTGACCCAGGACCCCTCCAGGGTCAGACACCTACACCTGTGCCAGTGTTCCAGGAGCCCTCCAGGGTCAGACACCTACACCTGTGCCAGTGACCCAGGACCCCTCCAGGGTCAGACACCTACACCTGTGCCAGTGATCCATGACCCCTACAGGGTCAGATCCCTCACCTGTGCCAATGATCCAGCACCCCTCCAGGGTCAGATCACTCACCTGTGGTGCCAATGATCCAGGACCCCTCCAGGGTCAGATCCCTCACCTGTGCCAATGATCCAGGACTCCTCCAGGGTCAGATCCCTCACCTGTGCCAATGATCCAGGACCCCTCCAGGGTCAGACGCCTACACCTGTGCCAATGATCCAGGACCCCTCCAGGGTCAGACACCTACTCCTGTGCCAGTGATCCAGGAGGCCTCCAGGGTCAGACACCTACACCGATGACCCAGAACCCCTCCAGGGTTAGACGCCTGTGCCAGTGATCCAGGACCCCTCCGGGGTCAGACACCTACACCTGTGACCCAGGACCCCCTTAGGGTCAGATCCCTCAGTATCCTGCTCATGGCGGGCACCCCCACTTGTACCAGGCACCTACACCTGAGTCAGTGATCCAGGACCCCTCCAGGGTCAGACTCCTCAGCGTGTCAGACTCCCTCACCTGTGGACGAGCAGTGCAGATGCTGAGGCAGTCAGATGGTAGGGCTGGGGCGGTGGCAGTACCCGTCTGGTCGGGGCTGTGAGGCGGAAGCACCGGAGGACGAAGCAGTTCACTGACCCTGTGCGTCCGCGGTGGCGACTGACCCTCGGCGCGACCGCTTCCGCAGTACCAACCAACCAGAGACACGCCCCTGCGCTGCCATTGGCTGGAACCCTTCACCGAGCCAGCTCCAGCCTTGTTATTGGACCCTGCGTCAGAGTTACTCGTGCCTCTGCGATCCTATTTGTCCGAGTCCCAGCCTCCCTAAAACAGCGCTGGTATCTGTCCAAATCCCACACAAAGCCCGCCCCCTCTTTCCATTGGCCTGAATGTCACATCACTCTCCCTCATGTAGATTTAATGTCATATCCAGGCGAAACCCGCCCTAGGCATGTCAGTCAACTAATCCGCACGGCAGCGATAGGTTACCTCGCTGCTCTCCGACCTTTGAGATGACGTCAAACCTCCCCAACTAAAGAAAACCCAATCCATGGTGACCATGCTGGTGATGGGGCGGGCCGAAGAGACGTCAGTGTGTGACTTGTGATGACAATGATGAGCCGCGCTCCTCAGAGCGTTGTGCTCCGGGATGTCTCCCGCTACGGTGACCAGTTAAAACCCAGACAGCGGGACCTTTCACAAACATAGAAGTAGGACTACAATTCCACATGGACCAATTGGGGTGCGGGATGATTTAAAGGGCATTGCGGCTAACGTAGACAACAGGGATATAGATAGATAGCTGCCAACTCACACGGTGCCACCGTGTGACACACGATAGGGTCCCATCACACGGTCTCCCGCTGAGGAACCGATATCACACGGTGGCAGGGAGGACCAGCTGAAACAGCTCCTTTATCAACTGCCGACGTCCATTAAGGGGTGTGAAACCCCCCCAGGACATGGGCACCAGCTCCTGCAAGCTTTTTTGTTTTTGTTTTTGGAGAAGGGGGCTTGGGGGCAGGGTGGGGGCAAAAGTGCCTCTTTTAGGCACTTCTTGGGACGAGGCTCTGCCCCCCTCTAAGGCCCCGCCCCATCCTCACATGGTGAGATTTTTAGGTCGAGCCTGGGCAGCGCATGTGCTGCTGCGAGGCATGCTGTATTCAGGTATGGCATACAAGCTCCTCCCATTTCCCGCCCATCTTTTTAATTGGCTCCTGTTACTGTCCTTGCTAAATCGTTGCTTTTCATTTGTGAATAGGCTTGCTAGTCCCTCCTTGGTACCGCCTTATGTGCATTTGTAACCTCCCATAGCGACTCAACTTTTTAATTGTCACACGGTCTGCTTTTTAAGTCGGTAAGCACTTTTGTTGATTTTGTTTAATGAATAATGGGGACAATGGCGGCTGCTTTTTGTATTTGGAGCGCACCTACACAGCACTTGTGGGACAATGGTGGGCGTTTCTCGTATGGAGCGCTATGCGTGCTTTCACTTTAAAAGTGGCAAACCCACACAGCACTCCCGGGACAATGGCGGGCGCTTCTTGATTTTTAAAATTTAAAGCTGAGCGCGGCGCCCACTTCAGGGACACCGCGCTCTGTTTCAGCATTTTTTTTTTAACTTTAATGCGGAACGCGGCGCCCACTTCAGGGACACCGCGCTTTGTTTTAGCTTTATTTTTTAACATTAAACTTTAATGATGAGCGCAGCGCCCATTTCAAGGACACCGCGCTCTCTGTAATGCAATAGGTCTTGCATTTTCCAAACTATGAGCTATTGTTATTGTAAATGACAATGCCTTTTATTATTCCAGGTTTTTAAACCCATAAATAAAAGCCATTGTCATTTACAATGCCAATAATTCAAAATCTCACGACCTATTTCTAAAAACCGGGACAAGTGCTGGATTTAGTGAAATCTGCCGGGACACATGAGCAAAAACAGGGACTGTCCTAGCAGATCCTGGATGCCTGGTCACTTGCTCTGGGCTGCGCTCTAAGGTGACTGTCCATGAGGTGTCGGTTACACGGGGCAGAGGCACCCCGTGGCAGAGCTGCCCTCACCGTAGGCCACCGTGCATTTTTTTTTTTTTAATATGTTTTATTGGTTTTACATAACAATACGTCAGGTAGTGTATAGCGGTACATGATCATATAAGTACATAGCATAGCCGCAAATGGGTATCACTCGTCTACAACATTACACTTCAATAACCAGAATTCTATAGGAGCTCCTGTATCATCACATAAAATCTGAAACATAAATGAGTCTCCAACACTACCTAGATAAGGCAATCCCAGGAGTACGTCTTCATAATCACCTAGCCTATCGTATTATGATTCAACGACCAGGTAGTTCCCTTTATTTCTAACAACCTAACAAAACTCACCCAACCGGCCCTCCCCCCTGCATGCTCAATCCGACATATCTGACATCCGTTGTAGCACCTTTACTTATCTGAATTTGTATGTTTCTCGGTCTCCCATATTGTCTTGGACAAATCACATAGTTCTGCTGATTTACATAATACCACTCATGGATAACGTAGGGGGCCCATCTGTCCTTCAATCAGGTATGGAATCCCCAGCCTACAGTCTCATTACACCCTAATATGATAAAATGTCTGTCGGCCACCGTGCATTACCGGCACCACAGCCAGGGCCTGTGACCTCGCTCTTGCTGTAGAAAGGCTGGTGCCACCTCCTTCTGCATGTGACCCTTCTGTGAGGCGTACCTCAGGCTAGGCCTGTGACCTAAGCTTTGCCCCCCCCCTTGCAGGACTGCTGCCACCTCGCTTCACATGTGACCCTTCATGCGCCTTTCTTCAGGCCAGGTCTGTGACCTAGGCCTTAAGGGTCCCTACTGTGTCATGGCAGCAGCTCTGTCCTCCGCAGTGACCTAGCTTGGAGGGTCTCGGCAGGAAGTCCTTGTGCCGCCCCGGACACCCTTCCGGGTGACAAGCAGCTCTCTACAAATCCACCTTCCATAACATTGTAGTGCCCTCCCCAGCCCGGGTCCATGTAATTGATCACGCCACACACAGAGCTTGGTAGTACACATCTTTATTCTCCAAAGTGTATCCATTACCTGCACGCACTACGTCATGAGGTTTCTTAACCACACCCAATCACTTACACCACTATTCTATGGAGTGCGCCAGGACCAGCAGGGTCCCGCTATCTCTGACACATGCACCACTACATCTCCCCCTTGTTAAATAAAAAGTACAAAAAAATACATATATACATCATAACTCTTCAATGAGTCGGCGAAGTGCGCAAATCAACCTTCCAGATCTCGTTGTGTGAGGTTCAGGAGATATAGGAGAGGCATCCATGGCAGGCACTGGTGACACAGGTGCAGTCTTTGGACTCTCCTGACTCCCAGGTGGAAGGGTCTCACTCTGAACATCTGGAGTCAACGAACCTCGAGTCAGGTGTTTGAAATAAGAATTTCTTGTGATACACCGAAAGGGCCCTGAGTACCATGACTGCCCTGATCGCAGCCACCGACAACATCAAGGCCCTCCTGGACTGCAGCAAAATGGCAGTCCTCACCCCCTGGACTTGTCAGCCACCTTCAACACTGTCTCCCATCACATCTTGATCAACTGACTCCACCACATCTGAATCCAGGGAGACACCCTAAAATGGATCACCTCATACCTCACCGGAAGAACTCGGAGAATCCGTCTCCCACCCTTTACCTCGGTTCCCAAGAAGATCATCTGCGGCATCTCCCAAGGATCGGCCTCAGCCCCACCCTTTTCAACACATACATGACCCCCCTGGCCAACACCGTCAGATCGCACAGAGTCAACATCATCTCCTACACTGACGACACCCAGCTCATCCTCTCGCTGTCAAAAGACCCTACACCACCAGAGCTAACTTCCACAGATGTATGATGAATGTCGCCGACTGGATGAAGGACAACTGTCTCAAACTCAACATGGGCAAGACAGAAGTCCTCATCTTTGGGAACAACACCTCGCTATGGAACGACGCATGGTGGCCTGCTGAGCTAAGCCCATCCCCCGGCCAACAGACCACGCACGCAACCTCGGCAGCATCTTGGACAGCAAGCTATCTTTGAAGAAACAGGTAAATGCAGTTTCATCCACCTGCATCCACACCCTGCGCAATCTGCGAAAGATCTTCAGGAGGCTCCCAGTCAACACCAGAAGGACTGTCACTCAGGCCCTTGTCACCAGCAGCCTGAACTTCGGGAACACACTCTACTTAGGAATCACTGCACGCCTCCTGTAGAGACTAAAGATAATGCAAAACTCAGCAGCAAGACTCATCCTTGACCTCCCCAGACGGACCCACATCACACCACACCTCAAGAAGCTACATTGGCTTCTGATCCAGAAGAGAAGCCAGTTCAAGATGTTGACCCACGCATACAAAGTCCTGCACAACGAAAGACCAGCATACATCAACATACGCATGACCTTCCCCCAACTGACCAGACACCTAAATCCGTCTCTCTCTTCCTTGCAGACACTCCCCGGATCCACCGAGGTAACAGCGTGGACGCTCCTTCTCACACCTGGCGGCAAAAGCTCGAACCACCATCTCCTGTACCTCAGGACCGCCTCATTGCTCCGGGAATTCAGAAAAGGACTCAAGACCTGGGTCTTCCAATGAACAAGATCACCATGTTAGCAACTCCAGCACCTTCAGACCCTCACGGGTGATTTGCCACGCTTTATAAATCCTTGCTTGATTGATGGACTTTTCAGGATGATGAGCAGTCACCATGTGTCCTTCACTAGTCACAACCCTCAGTGGGCCAGCATCAAAAAGAGCATTAGACTTTCGTTTCCATTTCTGCCTTAAAATGACTTGGTCTCCTCTGTTGAACACAGTGTTCCGAGCACAGCGGCATCTGTCCGCATAGGTCTTCATTTAGCGCTTGTGATACGAACCAGTAGTGCAAAGTTTATCCTGGTCAATAGATCTTTCAATGGTCCAATGTGGAAATTGGTTCCCATGGCTCTTCTTAACATTAAGGTGGCAGGGCTTTCACCTGTGGTACAATGGGGATTTGACCTGTAGGCATGAAGCTTAGAGTGAAGAACTGATTTAAGTTCAAGCCATTCCAGCGCAGCATGCTGAACGGTCTTCTTGAGGGTGCTCATAAATGGCTCAACAACACCATTCACCTAGAGCCAGAGAGGTTTGCGTTTTCTGATTCTTGATATTCAGATGAGCGAGGAAATCTTTAAATGCTCGACCATTGACCATTGTCAGATTTCAAAATCGAAGGAACACCCCATGTTGCAAAAGTACTTTCTAATTTCCCAATGACTCTGTCATGAGTAGTTGATGACAGATCTTCCACAAGGGGACAATGGGAGTATTCATCAACAATTACTAGTAGATGATGTCCATTGTCAAGGGGTCATGAGAAATCTATTGCAATTTTCTGTGGAAGATCAGACATGTTTAACGGATGCAGGTTGTTTTGGATGACAAACAGTTGCACAAATGACATGCTGTAGTAGTGCAAGGAGTTGATACACACACTGGTTAGGGAACTCTGCTCTCCCCTCGTGCAGCTCCATCGTTGTGTCTCTGCCCCCTGCACCTCTCTGGACTCAGGTAGGTGTTCGAGGCCCTCCTCCACCCACAGGCTCCTGCCTGGGCCTCATCCTTGGTGGTCCAGTGGGGGAGCCTTGCTCTTCTGCTTGTCCGCCCGGTCAGCCGTCTCTGCCTTCTGTTTCTGTTCTGTCTTTTCTATCTGTTTCTCTTCTTTGTGCCTGTTCTATCTTTAAATCTTTTTCTCTTGATTGTGCCTGTTCTGTCTTTAAATCTTTTTCTCTTGATTGTGCCTGTTCTGTCTTTAAATCTTTTTTCTCTTTATTGTGCCTGTTGTGTCTTTAATTCCTTTTCTCTCTATTGTGCCTTGTTGTGTTTTTCTTTTTATTCTTTTTCCCCTTGGTGCCGTTTTTCCCGCCGCTGCTGCCCCCGCTGCCTCTACCCCCCCTGCCGGTTCACGCTCCCGCCTCCCACTGCGCTCCCTCCCCCGTCCCCTACTTAATGGCGGCTGCTGTGTGGCCGCGTGGCTGGCACGCCAAAGACAAGCCCGCCTGCGCCTGTCCGCGACCCAACCTTGACCAGTGCCAGGGACCGTGGTTCTCCGACTCCCCACCGCTACGACTCAGCTGCCCTCCATGCACTCAACCCCGGAAGAAACAACAACTGCCAGCTGTCGACGCCAGACACCACCCATGGCCAGTTTTTCCTGCCGACACTGCCGCCAAACCTTCACCAACCTCCGAACCCAAACGGCCACCGCCCACCCTCCGGACGCCACGGCACCTGAACCCCTGAGGTGCATCCTCCTCCATGTACGCTCCCTGCACAGACACGCAGTAGAGATCTGGGACCTCCTTGACACCCTTTTGCCAGACGTCTCCTTCCTCACCGAAACCTGGACAAACCCCACCTCCGCCCCCGACAGCTCTACCGCCATCCACAACGGATACAAGATCCAGAAAAAGGACCGCCCCAACCGCCCAGGAGGAGGACTCGCCATCGCGCACAAGAACTCCCTCCTACTCACCACCTCCAGCACGAACGACTCCTAGTCCCCCACAAAACACCTCCATTTCCAGATCCAGACCAGCCCCAGAACGACCCTACGTGGCACCCTCGCTTACAGACCTCCCGGACCATAAACCACCACAACCATCACAGACATCATCGCACCCCACGCCATCACCTTCATGGACTACATACTGCTCGGAGACCTGAACTTCCACCTCGACAACCTCAACGACCCTAACTCCACCGCCCTCCTGGACAACCTCGCCAACATCGGACTGAAACAGCTCATCACCACCCCTACCCACAAGGCAGGACACACCCTCGACCCCTATCTTCGCAGGAGGAAACAACATCCACTTCAGCCACACCAAGCAACCCCCTGGACAGACCACCACTGCGTACACATCTCCTTCAAAAAAACCACAGCTCACAAACCTACACCACGCCCTCTGCAAAGGAATTGAAGCAAGGTCACCGAGGAGCGCCTCAACTCCACCCTCAACCACGATCCCCCTCCCCCCACAACAACTTCAGCTCTGCAGCCAACGAACTACACAGATGGATCACCAACTGCGCAGACCAGCTCGCCCCCCTCCGTAACTCCGACAGACAACGCTCCATGAAAGCCACCTGGTTCACCACCAACCTCCGAGAATCCAGACGCACCTGCAGACGTCTCAAGAAAATATGGAGAAACACCAAAACCCCATAAGCTCAGACCACCTACAAGAACGCCATGACAGAATACCACCAACGCATCAAATCCACCAAAAGGACCTTCATCCAGAACAAAATCCTCGCCAACTCCAGCAACTCGAAAGAACTCTTCAGCGTCATCCAGGAATTCACCAAACCACCCAGCCAAGCCTCAGACGTCACTCCTTCCCAGGACCTCTGCAACAAACTCGGCTCCTACATCCATCTCAAGATCAAGTCCCTTTACGACAACTTCAACGAACGGACACCAGACACCGAAACCACTCCTACCACCAGCAACGCCAGCCAGCCTACCATCTCCGACTGGACCCCAGTCACCAACGAAGACACTGCCACGACCATGAAGAGCATTCACTCAGGAGCCCCCACGGACCCCTGCCCACCGCACATCTTCCACAGAGCCGCCGCCACCATAGCACCCGAGCTACAAAGCACCATCAATGCCACCTTCGAATCTGGCACTTTCCCCGACGACTGGAAAAGCGCAGAAGTCAAGCCCCTCCTCAAGAAGCCCTCCGCAGATCCCACGGACCTCAAAAACTACAAACCCATCTCTCTCCTCCCCTTCGCAGCTAAAGTCACCGAGAAGATCGTCAACATCCAGCTCACGAACTTCATCGAAGCCAACTCCATCCTCGACTCTTCCCAATCCGGATTCCGCAGCAACCACAGCACAGAGACCGCCCTCCTCGCCGCCACAGACGACATTCACACCCTCCTTGACCAGGGCCACACGGCGGCCCTCATCCAACTAGACCTCTCTGCAGCCTTCAACACCGTCTCCCACCGCACCCTCACCGCCAGACTCCACGACGCCGGCATACACGGAACTACCCTCGACTGGATCCGCTCTTTCCTCACCAGCCGAACACAAAGAATCAGACTCCCGCCTTTCCTCTCCGAACCCACAGAGATCAACTGCTGAGTACCCCAATGATCATCGCTCAGCCCCACGCTCTTCAACATCTACATGGCCCTCCTCGCCGCCATTGTCAGACAGCATGGACTCAGCATAGTATCCTATGCCGATGACACCCAGCTCATCCTCTCCCTCATGAAGCAACCCAACACCACCAGACGCCGCTTCCAGGAAGGAATGAAAGATGTTGCATCCTGGATGAGCAGCAGCTGTCTGAAGCTCAACTCAGAGAAGACAGAAGTCCTCGTCCTCGGACCCACCCCCTCAGCATGGGACAACACCTTCGGCAACCCCCCCCACTCCCACGGACCACGCACGGAACCTCAGCATCATACTCGACTCCTCCCTCACCATGACCCGACAGATCAACGCCGTCTCCTCCATGTGCTTCAACACCCTCCGCATCCTTCGCAAGTTCTTCAAGTGGATCCATCCAAATCCAGAAAGACCGTCACCCACGCACTCATAACAAGCAGATTGGACTACGGAAATGCCCTCTATGCCGGAATCAACTAATCCCTGCTCTGAAAGCTCCAGACCATCCAGAACACCGCGGCCAGACTCGTCCTCGGCATCCCACGACATGAACACATCACTCACCACCTACGAGACCTCCACTGGCTCCCCGTCGAGAAGACAGTAATTTTTCAAGCTACTCACACACGCCTACAAATCCTTCCACAACACCTGACCCCAATACCTCAAGGAAAGAGTCTCCATCCACGTACCCAAGAGAAACCTCTGCTCTGCCGACCTCACCCTCTCTGAAACCCCGTCCATCCGCAGAGCCAGAGCGGGTGGAAGAGCCTACTCCTACATCACGGCAAAGACCTGGCACGAGCTCCCTCTCAACATCAGACATTCCCCCACACTGCACACTTTCAGGAAGAGCCTCAAGACTTGGCTCTTTGGCTGAATCGGAGCTGCACGACCCCCCCCCGCCCCAGCGCCTTGAGACCCTCACGGGTGAGTAGCGCGCTTCACAAACCCCTGATTGATTGGTTGATTAGGCTCCTGATGGGTATAGATTTATTATATCCAAGAAAACAAACAAATAAATGGTTGTGATAAATTCAGGAACATCTCTGAGGACTTCAAACAATGGTGGTAGGCCCTTTTTTCTTCAGGAGGTGTCACGTCTCTCTCTCGGGGTACCCAGAAGAAATAAAACAATAAAAGGAAACCCAGAACAGAGGATTAATAAAACAAATCACTCCTTTGTAGGACGCGCACCTTAGTGCCACCTTCACCAATCAGGGGTGTGTATGCGCAATGGGAAGTTGGTGGTGATAAGGGCATCCCTATATACCCACATGCAACTCCCACATGCGTCTTTCTTTACAGGTGTGCCCTTACTTTGTTGCACCCCCACCAGCCCCACCAAAAGCACAGTGTAGCTGCCGGTACTTGCCTCTGACCATGACCAATCTCCTGGGTTGTGGTATCAGGACCTGAATCGTTCGTCTCGTCCCTCGGCTCCCCAGGACGGTAATCTGCAGAACAGCAGTGTCTCGTCGGGGTTCTCCGCTCCGGCGTCTCTGGGGCAGTCAGCTACTTCCTCCAAAGTACGGGTTGGCTCCGCAGGGATGTCATCCGTCTCCACACCTCCTGGTGCTGCTGATGTCTCTCCCAGATTCTGAGCACTCACCTTTTCCTCGTCGGCCTCTTCTGGTTCCTCTGTGCGTCTTCTCCCTTTCGTGCTAGTCACCACCTCCTTCTCGTCCGATTCCCAAGGGAACTCCTTCCGGTTCTCCTCGCTCTCGCTTTGACGTCCAAAGGGGCGTGGCCACTCATCTGTCCTCTTTCCATGGAATGCTGGAGTGCTCTCTGTCCCCAGGACTTGGTTGAGAGTATCGGCCATGTTGGGTTTCCACCCTTCCTTACACACACCCTTAACTCTTTTTCAACTCTTTCATCAAGACGAGGGAACCGCACTCGGTCCCGTAGAGCTCGTTTAGTAGCAATAACTCCAAGATGTTCCTCATGTGCCAGTTCAGTGATTTGCTCTCTCAGGTATGACAACTCTCGACCCTCGTAGGATGATGCCTTCTGGGGTAACTGAAAGTTCCTCGTGCACATTTTTAAATTTCTGGTATTCAAGGTCATCATGAAGAGGTTGAGTATGTTTTTGCCACAATTGATCTGTAATAATGTCTTGGAGTATTAGCAAATCTCTGTCAGTGCTTCCAGCAGCAATGATTTGTTCCAGTGATATGGCAGCAGGGATACTGGATTTAGAAGTAGTGCCATGACACGGTTTGGGTGCAAGTGAGAAGTAGTCAGCAGGGTTTTGATCTTTTCCTGGACGATGCACAATCGTAAAATAATACTCCTGCAATGCGAGGGGGCATCTTGGCTTTAGGATTGCCAAAAATGGTGAGCAATGCTTGGTGGTCGGTGAGAACCGTGAAGTGTTTTCCATACAGTAACACTTGAAAATGCTCACAAACCTACACAACAGTGAGGCTTTCTTTTTCAGGTAGTGAATAAGCACGCTCCGCCAGTGACAAGCTCCTGCTAGCATAAGCCACAATATGTCTTGGTGCATTAGGATGTCCATTGTGCTGGGTAAGTATGGCACCTAACCCCACTGGGTTGGCATCAGCAACAATCTTCGTTTGTAGTTTCAGACCACAGTGTGCCAATTTCAGTGGTATTCTCAATGGCACGTTTGATTTTCTTGAAGCTTTGTTCACATTCACGTTACCACCGAATTGGAACATTTTGTTTCGTTAAGTCTCTCAATGGGGCACTTACAGTGGCAAAGTCACGTATATACCTTGACCAGTAACTGGTCATACTAAAGAAGGATCAGAGCATAGATACATCTTGTGGGGAAGAAGTGAATGAAACGATTGTACTTTATTTGGATCTGGAGGCAATTCCCCCAACAGAAAAGACGATATAACCAAAGAACTTGAGTTTTGTTTTATGAAACTCACACTTCACAGCATTTAAAGTGAGACCTTCATCAGCAAGAACACGACACACTTGTGTAAGAGCTTTATCATGTTCCTTTCGTGCGACCCCAAAAACCAATAAGTCATCACTGTAATTGAAAGCATTTGTGACTGGCTGTATTACGTGATGAATGACATCCTGAAAGAGTTCTGCATCTGATGACACTCCGAAACGTAGTCTTTTATATCAAAACAAACCAACATGTGCCGAAGAGGTAGTAATGTACCTGCAATTTTCTTCCAGTTCGAGTTGGTGATACCCTTTATTCAAATCAAGGCAGGAAAAGACTTTGGCTCTATTCAGCTGCGTAATCATGTAAGCAATGAGCGGACCTGGATGTCGTTCTCTTTCAGTCTCCTTCTTAGCTTGGCGCATATCAATGCAGATGCACACGGCTCCTCCACTATCCTTCTTCGGCACTACAACTATGGGTGATATCCATGGTGTCGGACCAGTGGATTGCTCAATAATGTTGTGCTTTAATAGTGTCTCAAGTTCTTTCTCGACAGCCTCTTGTAAATGAAATGCAATTCAACAATGTCATTGAGCAAGAGGACGGATGTCCTCATTTATGTGAAGTTGCATTTTCATTGTCTTAAGTCTTCCTAGTCCATGAAACAAGTGATGATTCACTATCTCATGATAAGCAATGGCGTTGTAGCTTGGGAAATCAGCCCAATGTCAGTGGCAGTACTGAAACTGAGTAAACATGCACTCGATGAAGTGCTTTGCAAGACATGAATTGGTGCTTGTACCTCCGTCTTTTTATGCTTTACAGATGCCATAAATGAACCTTGACTTGGAAGTGGCGTCAAAGCAGCCCACGTATACACTTTGGTTTTCAACGAGGTTAAATGGGGCACTGGAGACAGTTCATTGTACTTTCCAGCTGGCATAATGTTTATCAATGCACCACTGTCATCGATTCACCTTCAATATGAATTTGGGACAGTGTCTACATGAATTTCGCACTTGCCGATCTCGCTTTGATTGGCATTCTTCCTTACAAGAATCTAATCCTACATGCTCACGTTTTCCCGTGGTCAACACTGACATCACACACCAAGCTTCCTCACTGTCGCTTGACAATGATGGTGACAAACTTTTTGATGAGGAATTTGATGACAATCGATGTCGTTCAGTTTCTACTTGCCTCAACTGATGTTGCCGCTTGGCCTTGTGGGCGTGGCTGGACCGTCTCTGGAATTTTCTACCATCCATTTTGGTTTCTCTACCTGACGCACTTGATCTTTCCCTCGCCCTGCAAACTGTTACAAAATGGATCTCTTTCCTGCAGCCTTTTCATATCTATCCAATGGCGGGACATTTACCTTCATGTGGAAAGGAAAATCCACAACTTCTTTTTCTTTGGAGACATTACTTTGTGGCCTTCTCCCTTGTGTTTTGGCTTACTTTTCACACTCAGCGCTGATTCATTTTCGGCTGTTCCAGCCTCCATGTTAGTGGCTTGTCTGCCAGCTCTTTCTTCCTCTCTAGCAGCCATGAGTACTCGCTCCAAACTGAGTGTGTCTTTCAGCATTCATCGTCTGAAGGACTCAGAGAGACAACCATCTATTACTATGAGACGTGTGGCCTCTTCATCGTTGAACCGATTGAACTTGCAATGCTTGATGAGCGAATCAAGTCTTTCTACAAACTCATCCGTTTCACCAGCTGTCTGCATTTCCTAACTGAAAATGCACCTTTCATGGTTGACATTTGGCATTGGATTGAAATTGGTGATTTGCGCTTCTTGGATTTGACGGTACATCACTTCATCACCGTGTGGTATTATGTTTATCGCTTTTGGGGGAGTTTTATATAGCACAAACTTGACCCGAAGGTATCAGAGCGCTTTACAGGAGCACCAGTTGCGTTACAGAAGGACACATTCATTTAAAAAAAAAAAAAATTTGTTCGGCACAGGGATTTGCCCCGAATCACAGAACGTTGAGCTTCGCTGCCGAGACAAGAACCCGGTTTCCCAGCTTCGAGGTCGACCGCTCTAGCCGTTTTACCTCTTCACCTGCCAGATTCTTTATATATTTGATGATCTTTTTATCATTTGCTTCTTCCAGTGCATCGATGAAATCATCAAAGGATTTGATCCAGGCAGTCCATCTGTAGCCAATATTCAGCTTTTTGGTGGTATTAAAGGGAGGCAGTGGTTTTAAGAATGCAGCAGCATCATAAACTATGGAACTTTCTGCTGCCTGGAGCGGAACCCTCTCTGGCAATGTCTGCTGCCCACTTGGAACAGCAGCTTCATTAAGCACTAGCCATTGGCTAACATTTGGGTTGTCGTGCCCGCTCCCTGGTTGTGAGGCGCTGTCTTCTTCCTCGGCGGTGAGTAGCGGCTTTGTTTCTTGGACGGGATCTTCATCCTACTCACCTCTTTGCATTGTACTTGGTTTCTACTGCCTCTCGTGTTTCTTTGTATCAGAAATGTTTCCACTTTTAGTGTTCCTTGCACTCGGCTATCACTGCCTTTAGCACTTATCTGTATCTGGTTGTCGCTGCCTTTAGTGTTGCCGTACTGTATGAATGACGGCTCTGTGTTAGGCTGTGGCACAGCATCTCTTGTCTCGACTTTACCACTAAAATTCTAGTCGAAGACAAAGAAACTTTCTTTAAGGACTTCTTTTTCTTCACAGGCCATGCTTTGACTGGAGAGGCGCTTTGACTCCACATACTCCAACTGTCGATTTTCACTTCAACGGAGGCACACGTAGCACGCACAAGCAGTTTGCTGGACCACGGCAAACTCTCCGGGAGAGCACTGGTGGTTCTTCGGGTTGCAGGGTTTACGTAATCCCATATCTCGTCACCAGTTGTAGCATCCTCCCCAGCCCGGGTACATGTAAATGATCATGCCACACACGGAGCTCGGTATTACACGTCTTTATTCTTCAGAGTTTAACCGTTAACTGCACGCACTACGTCATGATGTTTCTTAACCACACCTAATCACTTGCGTCACTATTCTACGGAGTCCATCAGGGACCAGAGGGGTCCTGCTATCTCTGACACATAAGACACTACACCTTACGGGTGACAAGCAGCAGTGGCGGCTGGCAGGGAACGGGGGTGGCGGGGCAGGGGTGTGAAAAAAATTACATATTTCTAAAAAAAACACTTCTTCATGGCCACCCCCTCTCCTCCGTCGTTAGTTCTCTTCCTGATGAGTCCCAGAAGCAGGAAACACACAAGCTCCCCTAAGTCAATCACAACGCTGCTGTCAGCAGAGTTGTGATTGGTCTGAGCCCCGTGGTTTGGCCCTCAGATGGGGACTGGGAGACCGTGCATATTCTCCACCCAGGCTGTGTATTACAGCCCGATGGAGAACATTCTAAGCGCGCATGACTGTTTGGCCAGCCCAAGATGGCCGGCCAAACTGTCCTGCACACTTATTGTGCACAAACCACTCCTCCTTCCAGGCTGTGACACCAGCCCAGCCCCGCCCCCTCCTAGCCCAGCCCTTGTATCTATGAAAAATAAAAGGATAATAACGGTGTTATTCTCATTTTATTTCTTTTTCTACTGCTCTGAGATTAGTGGGTGATGCCCCACCACTGTGGCAGAGGAGCCGCCCCTGACAAGCAGCGCTCTGCAAATCCACCTCACATTACATTGTGGCCTCAGGGGAGGAAGGGGAGGAAGGCACTTGTGACTTGATCAACTTTTTAAGTCCTCACCCTCACTGTTTGGAAATGGTGAATGGTCTTCCAAAGCAATGTCTCGATAGTGGCAATCCCTAGTGATCCCAGCAGGACTCCTCTCACAGGCTCAACATCCAGCCAGGAGATTACTGGCGCGTTCAGGGCATAGCCTGTAAACTAAAACTGCACAATAAATAAAATGATTTTTCCCTGAATATTAAACCTAAATCAACAAATGAAAAATTAAAGGATTTTAGACCTTTTTATAGTTTTCTTAAGTGATCAATAAAACGAAAAAGATAAAAGTAGCCATGATAAAAAAGGTTACAGTGGTGTGTATACAAATTCTATTCAAGAGACAACTCCTCGCCCATTCAAAATTTTGCAGTAGCACGTGGTTAATAATTTTCTTGTGGCATCGCTAGTCGTAATCCTCTTTCATTAGGTGCACTCTGACACAGTCTCTATCAATATTTAAAGAGGTTCAAATGGAGCATAGAAATAGAGGCAGAATAGGCTGACATAATGCTGTAAGAAGGATGGTTTCACTTAGAATAATGATGCTTATTATAAGCAGTCTTGCTACTTCTCTGAAATGTCTTAAATGATATCTCATGCCAAAATTACTATGGTTTTTTTTAGATTAAGTTCCTGCATGTTCATCACGTTCCATTCTGTGACACCTTCAACATCAGAAGAACACATTACTTGAAGCAGTTAAAGCCCTGATAGCGATGAACCATCATATATTTGCAAAAGTGAAATACGTTAACAGCCTTTTGGAATGCGTTGCAAGCCTTTTTCCAGAGAGCGGCTCTCAGGACTGGACAGTATCATGTAAAAGTGGACGGCTCAAAGGCAAAGGGAGTCGCAGGTGTACGGAAAGGACTGGACTAAGAGTTAGGTCACACATCCATTGAGCTACTCAAGAATACGTTCAACTTGAAAATTGTAAATCTGTTATGTGGCAGTGAGATTTGGGAAAAAAGGGATTTTGGGAGAATCCCGACTATTGAAATAGGTATTTGGAAGGGCTGGTTAGGGCTCTCAGTTGGAACTGGAAGTTGCCCTCTAGGATTTGAACTGGGCTGGAGAAGAATATTATTCAATTACTATCAAAGAGTATTGAAGTATCGGTCCCACATTCAGAAATCAAGGCGGCGGTCATTACGGCATATGATGAAAGAGTTTGTTTCTAAATATAAGCAAGTTCTGTGGCTTGATAACTTAAAACAAATCCAGATGTGATTAGATCCTGAGGGCTTTGAAAGGCCAAGCTCTTTTACAAGAGCAAGCTGGTGGAAGCTTGTAAAGAACTTGACAAACATATGATTGTTTGAAAAAGAACTACAGGGCGAGCTGCAGTTATACTTGAAGGACATTAGAAGGTGGATGTTAAGACTAAGGTGGGGGCAAGTTCTTCTAAACAATAAATGGAAGATGCAAGCAGCTAAAAAGTAACAATATTAATATACCAAATGCTTCCTTAACTTGCCCATTTTAAAATTCCGCTGCTACTTTGTTATTGCACCTGATCGCATTGCATTGTATTTTGCACATATTTTACCACGGCTCGGAAAGAACTATTGCTACCAGTTTTTAGATGTTTCAAGACACAAAGACTTAGGGCCATATGTATGAAGCTGTTTTGCGATCGCAAACACTGCGAATCGCAGAAAAACGGTGTTTGCGATCGCAAAACAGAGCCCCGCTATGTATGAGACACATCCCGACAGTCAATGTGCGAATCGCATAAATAGCGATTCGCAATAATTGCGAATAATACCATTTTGTGAATAATTTGCGAATTCGCTAAATACGTCAAAATCTAGCGAAATTCGCAATTGTTGTGTCCAGACTTAGCGAATTCGCTAAATGGAATGCATGAATAATTTCAATTTGCGAATTCACGAAATTCGCAAAATAGAGAATCGCAATTACCACCAAGTCTGAGCAGGTGGTAACCAGGTGCAACCTATATAAAGAGACCCACAATGCAACTGATGTTTGCCACAATGTCAGGGCTGCACGTGATAGCCAGGAGGCTGCGACTCAGAGCTGCTGCACAGAGAAGGAGACGCCAGGAAAGGATCTTCAGAGCGCGCATAACCCTGCTCCAGCGGACTGAGGAGGAGATCCATACAAACTACAGGCTGGATGAAGAGAGCATCCTGGAATTAATAGCAGAGCTCAAACCTATCCTTGAACACCCCACACGCAGCACACACACAATCCCCACCCACATACAGGTCCTGTGCTCACTCCACCTCTTGGCGTCAGGGAGCTTCCAGGGGGTGATAGCCACAGCAGGAGGGGTCTCACAGAGTGCATTGTCGCGCTTCTTCCACGCGTTCCTTGATGCCATGGTACAGAGGCTGCATAACCACATATACTTCCCCAGCACACCACAGGCACTAGCCCAGACCAAGCAGGAGTTCTACCAAATTGCACAATTCCCCCACGTCATTGGATGCATAGATGGGACCCATGTCGCCATATCCCCCTCCCAGAACGAGTATGTGTTCAGGAATCGCAAGTCCTACCATTCCCTGAACATACAGGTGGTGTGTAATGCCAGGCACATCATCACCGACATCGCTCGCTAAATACCCAGGCAGCACCCACGACTCATTCATCTTCCGCCACAGTGGGATACACCGCCGACTCACAAGTGGGGAGTTTGGTGAGGGATACCTACTAGGTAATTGCATGTGATAGAAGGACACACTAGTAATGCATAGCAGTGGCAGGACAGTGTTCAACCTAATTTTTCTCGCCCCACAGGTGACGGTGCGTATGCGGTCCGGGACTACATACTCACTCCTTACCTTAATCCTGCCAACGCTGGGGAGCAGAGGTACAACAGTGCCCACATAGCAACCAGATGTACCATCGAGCGGACCTTCGGAATTCTCAAGAGCCGGTTTCGATGCCTACATAAGAGTGGAGGGGCACTTCAATACAGCCCCCAGACCTGTTGCAAGATAGTGGTAGCGATGTGCCATGCTGCACAACATCGCCACCAGGAAGGGCACACCAGTGGAGCTCACTGAATCAGAATCATCAGATGAGGAGGGGCCAGCTCCTGGACGCATGCCGGCCGGAGTAATTGGTGCAGCTGCTGGGCGCCAGAGGCGAGATGAGATCACACAGAACTATTTCTAGGTAAGAAAAGATGACACAATGCCAAAGATCTAATACAGGACTGTGTTTAATTTCCCTTAGTACAGGATATATATCGGCACACAATGTTTTGTCAAAAGTACCGCACATGTGTGATCCACAGTGCAAATTGACTCTTGACCAAGTGTCTGTGTGCACTGGGTTAATGCACCCATATCCATGCCTATGTGTGAGCGCCTCAACTGCGGCGCTGACGGGCTGTAGGCCCTCGCCGTGGGTGCACTGTGCCCTCTTCGCTTGCCTCAGCAGCCCTGCCGTGACGCACACTACGGCGCCTGTCCGGTGGGGGCGGTGGTGTAATGCTGCTCCTGCTGGATTGTGTGTCCTCGTCTGTTGGAGTGAGGACTCCTGGGCCAGCAGTGGCAGCTGCCCGCAGCTGATCCACAGCACATGTCACCTGTACCAGACCCCTGGCCACGTCCTGGCTGCAGTGTGACACCTTGTGCTGCATACTGATGCTGCGCCTTGACAGCACTGAGGTCGCTGAGGAGAGGCGGTTTACCGCCCTGGTGTAGAGGTCTAGGCGGGTGTGGAGGCGCTGCCTCTCCCTGCGCCTAGCAGCACGGTCCGCCCTTAGTTCAGCACAGAGTGCCTCCAGGGCACCCGTCAGGCCCATGAAACCAACCCTGATTTGCCTCTGGATTGACCTTATGTTTTTGGCCTGCAGGCGCTGGACCTCCAACATGTGGCCCTCCAACCCTTGGAAGACTGTGTCGTCTCCTGTGAGTGCTGCACTAGTGGATGCACGTGGTGCCCTGCGCCTGGATGGGATTTGTGGAATTGGTCTCGGCACGTGCACGTGCACGGGGTTGTGGCTCTGACTGTCCCTGGACTGTTTGGACATTCACATCGGTGTCCTGGGATTCCTCCTCCAGTGGTGGCAATGGTGGCACTGCAACCCGCCTGCGGCGTATTGGTGGGATGACTGGGCTGCCCTCGTCTTCCTCTTCCTCCTCCTCCTCTTGCCCTGTTGCCTCTGGGCTGGGGATTCATCCTCCCTCCACTGATTGTTCCCTGTGTTTCTGCTGGTGCTGTGGACATAAATGCACACATTAATTTACTGTCCTGCCTTGCATCTGTCATGCATTAAATATCACTGTTTGGAGTTACATGGGTCCTATCCATCTGTATTTTGACTTTCATGATGCACACATACTGCTTGAGCCTGGCTGGGTGTCATTGCTCCACTGTTAGGTGCATTTAACTACATCTCCCATAATGCATTGCTGTGTGTGCTTGTGTACCTGCACTGGAATTGTAGTTTTGTTGTGCCCCTGGGACTCTCCTGGGTGTGTGGGGGTAGTAGGGAGGTATCAGGGGTGTGATGGCATGCTTCTTACCTTGTCTTGGTTGTGTGTGGTCGGAGCTGTCCAGGTCTGACACACCCACTGCACTCTCCGGAAGCAGGGTCCCCTCAACCATTTCTTCGAGTGGAGTTGAAGCGGTGGCAGTGGAGGTCCCCCACCGGTCTTGTTGGCCTCCTCCAGCCTGGTAGCAACCTTTCTCCTTTGAGCGCCCGCATATCATACCAGCGCTTCTGTAGGTCTTTGACGCTGCGATGTGTGACGCCAATTGCGTTAATTTTGCGCTGGATGTCTGCCCATATCCTCCTCTTGCGTGTCTCTGGCACACGCAGGGACTTCTTGCCGAACAGGAGCTCATGGCTCACAACCATCTCCTGTATCAGAGCCTCCTGCTCACTTTCTGTGAACTTTGGCTTTCTGATTCTGGGTGTCTCCCCTGCTGCTTGTCCTTGCTGGCCATGTCTCCACTCTCTCCAATGTGTGTATCACTGCAGTGATGCCTCAGCCTCTACTCCTGCTCTCTCACTCTGCTCCTGGAACTCAGGTGCAGCATGGGTAGTCACACTTCCTGGTTGTGATGTCATCAAGCTGCACCTGTGTCTCAGAATTGCCGTTTGCGAATATCGCAATTTTGCGATTTTCGCAATTTTGCGAAATTCGCAAAATAGAAAGTTCAATGCTAAATGAACGCTTATTTGGGTAATCGCTATTCATTTAGCTGAACTTTAGCGAATCGCTATTTTTTTGCGATTATTTGTTTACATACGGTTTTATGTTTCTCAAATAGCGATTCGCTAAAATTCGCTATTTGAGAATCGCAAAAGGGGACTTTGATACATATGGCCCTAAATGAATTGCTTGTAATTATAATGAAATATGAACATTTTGTATTATGTTACAAATTGGGTTTATTTTTTAATATTTTGGAGAAATTTATATAATATGGGTTTAAGAATTGTTTTTGAATGATGAATTTTTGGAGTATTTTTTTAGAATTTGTAAACCAATGTATTCCCAGGTTGGCATATAATTAAACAATAAAATGAAACGAGTGGAATGGATGTTCAGATGAGGAGAGTACATCTGTTGTGGTGAAAGGCACGGCTTGTTTTGGGGATACTCAAAGTCTTACTGCTCTGGATATTTTACTCCAGATGAAGTTGTGTTCAGAATTGTCTCAGTTCTACTCTCCAGTTTTGTATCTCTTTGCCTTCTTGGAAAATGTTCCATATTCACCAGTTGTGCACAAGGTTCTCTCATTCCAAAAGCTGGAATATTAAGGCATGGGATCTGACACAACAGGCCATGCTTATGCATGTTTTTCTAGGCCTGCTGAAATTTAAATTACGGTGGCGTAAAAGTTCCCTTTCCTTAATATTTATCAAAAATCATTGGACTTCACCATTGAATTGAATTTTTCATAACTATTATGTAGGAAGCTGTCTCTCTATGTACTATACCAAAATGAGGTATAGTGTGCAGAGTCCAGTGGATCCCCAGAGGCTTTACAGAGGCTAAAGTAGATAATACTAACGCTCTCTTTGTGGTAGTGTGGGCGAGCAGTTAGGCTTATCAGAGGACAGTGTTAAACATTTGTTGTACACACAGTTGCAATAAATGAGACACACACTAAAGAGTAAATTTGAGACCAATTCATAAAAATAGTTCTTGATTATATTTATTTATCAGAGCCACAGAACTTTGTCTTAGGCAAATACATTTTTCATAAGAAATTGTCAGGATTGGATTCACTCTAATGCGGTCCCCTCAGGAACAGATGACCTTGCCCCAGATCCCTCTAACCAAAGCCAGCGACAGGTGATGACCACTGCTACTGACTTCAGCCCGGGGGAAAGGGGAAGTGGAAGACAAAACAAGAGAGACACGCCTCTGGACACTGGCTCCTTCTACCGAGGTTCCAAAAGGAAGTTCTGTAAAATAAGCACAAACAATTACCCTTCCTTCTGACTGTGAGACTCCTCTAACACTCTCTCTCTCGATCTCTACTTGGATGCCTCTTACCTGTGTCTTATTAGAAGCTAGCTCCTCTCTAAGCTGTTTTGTCTAAGAATATTTTATGTACTTCTGATTAACTGGAAGGACCCAGCCTGCTCATAGTCTACTCATGAAATGAGTTGTAGAAAGCTCTGCCTGCTAGAGTCTTTTCTTAGAAAGTGTTTTCAGTTCTTTGTAAAAAGTTTCTTCTGATTTTTTCCTCAAAAATGTTCTCATTAAGTGGTGCAATACTAGAGAGGCACTGTGACATTTATCCTCAATCCTGTTGCTCCTTAAATACTGATAGTTCTCAGTCTCTGAACAACCTTTAATTGTCTCTTCTTTAAAATAACAAGTTGCAGTCTCTATATTTATCCACTCGCAATTTTCGAACTTGTCATGGACACAGCGAGTGGAAAACCAAAAACGGCTGGACACGCTTACTTGGAAATCATTGGAGTACTTCTCTTGACTGAAGTTTACTCCCAGAATCGCCCACTCCTTCTCTCTCTCGGGTCCTTAGTTCAGAACGACATCAGGTGATCACTCTCTCTCTGGAACACCTAAGTCAACCGGCAGCTGAGGAAAAGAAATTCGCCAAGATTAAAAATCACTCTAAGCGCAAGCGCACATATAATTTGTTACTTCCCTATTGGGATGACAGGCGGCAGCAAGAATCAAGATTTTTCTGTGGAAATTGAGAGGTTGACACGAAGCGTGAAGAACGACGCTCCTGTCAGAATGTTTTCCACAGTTGAAGTGCGCCGCACGATAGTCGCGCAGGCGCATTACAGATCACCTTAGTTTCTGGGGAGAACAACTAGACCGCGCACCACTACAGGAAGTGGGAGCGGACCGGTCTCTTCCCAAAATGGCGGAACGTCGTAATTCCCGCAAAACAAAGCGAAGGGAGGATCTCCAACATGGATTCAGTCTTTTCCAGCGCGGATATTTCCTGTCCGGTAATTTAATAGAGGCAAAAGCGTCTTTCTTGTGACCCCCACTAGAGTCTTTATAGGGGTTCCTGACAGAAATACTTTTCAGTTACAAAAATGGACAAAGTGCAATTTTCAGACTGTGCAGTGTTAACCTATGGGAGTAGTTCTTGTCATAATGGTGAGGGCCCAGCAGCTCCCACAATAATAACGTTTTACAAAAGCCATGTCAAAACAAGACAAGCATTGGCAAAACCAAAAGACTGACCACCAAACCAATGTAAGACCTATTGGCTATGCCAATGCTTGTTTATTTTCATGTTTCCCACAATCTTCTTGAAACTTATTGCACTGATGTTCCATTATGAATATTGTTTAGAAATCCTGGCAGGCATAAAACACATTTTGCTAAAAGATGCTTCAAAGAAATGGTACCAAAAATGTCACAGTTTTTTAGCAAAACATTTTTTCCCTAGTTGCATTTTTTTGTGAACATTTATTTTGAAACCAAAGAACAATTAATCTTGCTTTTAAGCTTCTGCAAATATTTGCATCTAATCAGAGAGCATTCTGGGTGCATTGTACATAGCCTCATATTGTTAATGTTTGTAAACGTGTTTACACATTTTTATACCGAGACCACTGTCAGCAGTGCAGTTCAAGCTTACAACATTTCCTTACAGCGCTCACCCTAATAATAAAGACTTTGCACTACTGAACCATTGATACAAATTCGAACAGCATTAACATATGGATACAAATATTACCTTAACTGCAGACATTGCCCTTTACTGATCCATTAATGTGGTGCTGTAAACTGGCAGCCAAAGGGTTTGTGCTGCAGGGGGTTCTGTCTACTTGTCCCAAGGACAAAATAAACATGAAAACATGTTGTCCTGCACTCGCAGTGGAGACCTTCCAGGCTAGGTGAAGAGGGCACCTGGATGGCAAGATGCAACCTCTGTGCCAGTCGTCAGCAGGTGAGCATCTGTGACATTTGATGATGCTGCTGGGCAGATCAGGGCTTCAGTAACAGCTGCGACAAAGAATCTCTGATGTTATCAGCTGTAGCACCAGTCTCTTGCGCACCCTGCAGGATGCTGATGGCACAAGGATTCACTCCCTTTTAGCCATACTCTTCCTCTGGTTGTTCATCAAGCCAGGAACCTGGTGTGCCTCTAATCCTGAACGGTGTCTCCTCCTGTATGGAGAGCGACATGCGTTCCTCTCTCAGTAGGCAGGCACTCTTATGGGCTTTAGACACTCAACTCCTTGGGCAGAAGGTGCATTCTTCTGGTGATGTCTCCAGGGGCGGCTCCTCCATTATGGCTGGGAAGCGTCGCCCCGCCTGCTGCGAGTATAGCAGGCACACATATTAATAAAATGGTATCAAATACCATTTTATTAATGTGTCCAAGGCTCAGCGTGATGGCAGGGGGCGGGGCTGATCAGTGCGATTGCACTAGTAATACAGCCCCCTTCCAGTGCGCAGGTCAGATTGGCCGGCTACCTACAGCTGACCAATCTCACATGCGTACTTCAAAGCCTGCAATCCCAAGGCTGAGAAACAGCCAAGGGATTGCAGCTGCAGGCCCCCAGTATCAAAATGAGCGCTGGGTTAGCCTGCTCCAGCCAATTCTGCAGCTGCAGCGAAGCTCCAGGATTGGCTGGTTTCGTGTTCTACAGCGGCAGTCCTTCCCATTCCGCCCGAGCCGAGGAGAGCGCCGGGAGGAAGGAGACCGCATCCAGAGCCTGCGGCAGCGAGGACACAGAAAAGAGCGTCGGGAGGCAGGTAAGTTCTTTGTATTTTTTTAAAAATGTATATTGGTGTCTGTTTTCCCCCCCGCCCCGTCGTCCCCGCACTCCGCCCCCACACCAGCTGCTACTGGATGTCGCCTCCCCTCTGGGACACTGACTGTCATGCAGACGTCTGCTTTGATCACACAGCAGTTCTTTGAGTACTCTGCAGATCACTCTATTCCTTGGTTTTGATGAACTCTGGACTGGAACGAAGTACGGTGGTTCGAATCCTCGTTTTATACTCATTTTTCAGACAAGGGCATATATCCTCTGTGGTTTCAGAACCAGTTTGGGTTGGTTCTCTTTCAAGTCTCATTTTCTGGCTGTTCCTCAGCCACAGCTTTTGTGTGAGGGGACGGCTCTTGTATCAGTGATGCTGGTCCAATCAGGAGCAACCCAAAAACAGCACAATGAGGAGTGAGATCTGTGTGCCTGACTCATCCGCCTTCCTGAAGACGTAATTCAGAAAGAAAAAAGAGCAGGCCCTGCCTAGAAACATCCTCACCTTGAACTTAGAAACTGCAGTCTCACTGTACCCTCGCCCAGATGGTAGCGTCAGAAAGAACTTATCAGCATCCCTTTGCTAAAGACAACTTCATTGAATTTCTAAGAGCAGCCCTCTCGTCATCCTCCCTCGCTTCAGTGTCAGGATCTCCACCCATCAGTTAAAGGACTGCAGTCGATTGCACTCCCGCGCTCTGGGGAACCTGTATCCACCCTCTGTCTTGTGCCGTGCCAAAACCAGGGGCATCCAACATGAATCCCACTGGTCCCAGAACTCATACTCTCACCACACCCAGAGTCCTACTACCATACGTGTGCTACACACTCATTGCACACTTATGCACTTGACATGTCTGCGCACGGATACTGTGCTCACACACGTATGTGTGGCATCATACTGCTGACACATGCAGCAGTGTAACTTCACTGTGCTCCACATGTGCTTCATATCAGGTTTCTGTTCTGTATTCTCTGCAAGAATTGTTAGTTTGAGTGACATTCTATGTGGAGTAGTTGCTGCTGAGATTGTGGACTGCGTGCTTCGTTGAAGTGCCCGAAGCCATTTTGATGGTATTCTGTCTTTATTAACAGACTGTTCACAGCGGAGCTTTAAGCAAGAGATGGGTCAGTAGAACACCCTCAATCTTGACACAGAGGAAAAGGTCTGGTCACAATGATTATATGCATGCACGTATGTATGTGGTATTTCTATAGCGTTGACTAGCCAAAGGGCAGTGGAGCCCTGTACGAGGGGACAGACGAGCATAAAGTGCTCGAATGATAGGAGAGGTAGCTGGTGTGTGAATGGTAATGCCCTGTGATATAGTGTTCTTTAAAGAGGGGTGTCTTCCGCTCTTTCCTAAATTGGAGCAGCGTTGGGGCGGTCCGTATGGGTGAAGGGATGTTGTTCCAGATTCAGCTTGCAGGGATGGAGAAGGCCTACTATCTTGTTTTCTTTTTTAGCCTTCTAAGGGGCCGATTCCGATTCGGGCCGGAAATCTCTCCGACCGAGCCGGACCCGGAGAGATTTCCGACCGAATCGGACCCGTGCAGTCCGACCGAACGAGTACGATGCGCACGTATGCCATCGGACTCGAGTCGGTCGGACTCCCATTGAAGTCAATGGGAGCCGGTCGTACAACGCGTACGCGGGCTCCCATTGACACAATGGGTGCGAGGCGAACAAGGGCGCCCCCTACAGCGGGTACGCGGCGAAGTGATTCGTGCCGTACACGCACAGGTAGGGGACCCATGGGTCCCCCTGTGTGCGACTTGCGCGGCTACGCGTACAGGGGGTCCGACACGGACCCCCAAAGTACGGCTCCGACAGCTCTTTGGAGCCGGAGTGCGCGGCTCGGTCGGACTGCCCGCGGCGCGCATCGTACTTACCCGGCCGGGGAACGTCTCCATTGCGCGGTGCGAGTCGTGTCCGTGCGAGTCGGTCGGTGCGGTTCGACCCGGGATCGAGTCGGTCGGAGCGGTCGGGACGCTCGGACGAGTCGGTCGGCGAATACGCATCGTACTCGCTCGCCCGGACGCGCGTACGAATCGGTCGGGAAATAGGGCTCCGAATCGGATCCGGTTAAGCCGAATCCGATTCGGAGCCCTACCGGCCGAGATCGGAATCGGCCCCTTAGTCTGCAGTCTGATGGTGTCCTGGCTGTGGGTGTGCAGAGAGGATCACGGACAGAATATCGATGAGAAGAATATCGACCTACAAAAATATTGAGGTAAAAATATAGAATGCCAAAATATCGAATCCCTATCTACAAACAGGTAAGTACAAAAATATCGAATCCAAAATATAGTTGTAAAAAATATAGTTAGTCAAAATATCGAAATTTTTAAATATCTTAAAAGTAATGTAAAATTAATGAAATAATATATATAATTAACTAAAACATACTTAAAAATACTTAAATAACTTTAAAATTAATAAATAATTAATGTAAGTTAAAAAAAATAAACATACATTTTTATTTTTTAATTCATATATATTAACGTAATATTTATAAAAAATATTCAATATTTTTAGCGTAGGATAGCGGGAGGGTAAAATTTACTATTCCCACTCCAGTGAGTGGAACAGTAGGGAAAGCGTTGGATAGCGGGAGGGTAAAAATTACTATTCCCAATCCAGACAGTGCAACAGTAGGGAAACGTTGGATAGCGGGAGGGTAAAAATTACTATTCCCACTCCAGTGAGTGCAACAGTGGGGAAAGTGTTGGATAGCGTAGGGGTAAAAATTACTATTCCCACTCCAGTGAGTGCAACAGTAGGGAAAGCGTTGGATAGCGGGAGGGTAAAAATTACTATTCCCACTCCAGTGAGTGCAACAGTAGGGAAAGCGTTGGATAGCGGGAGGGTAAAATTACTATTCCCACTCCAGAGAGTGCAACAGTAGGGAAAGCGTTGGATAGCGTAGGGGTAAAAATTACTATTCCCACTCCAGTGAGTGCAACAGTAGGGAAAGCGTTGGATAGCGTAGGGGTAAAAATTACTATTCCCACTCCAGTGAGTGCAACAGTAGGGAAAGCGTTGGATAGCGGGAGGGTAAAAATTACTATTCCCACTCCAGTGAGTGCAACAGTAGGGAAAGCGTTGGATAGCGTAGGGGTAAAAATTACTATTCCCACTCCAGAGAGTGCAACAGTAGGGAAAATAATGATTTAATATTTTAATAAAAATAAAATAATTATCAATACCAATAAAAAATTAATTAAAATTACTTACCAATTACAAAATATTTAATAATTAATTCTAAATACCAATAAATATTATTTCTTAAAATTAATTACCTATTAATTATTAATTAACAAAGAATTAATTTTCAATACCAAAAAATAATAAATAATAAAAATATACCAAGTAATAATTAATTGACAGTAAATTAATTATCAATACACCAAAATATTTTCAATAATTAATTAATTACAATTAAATTACTTCCCACCCTATTCCCCTATAAACCCACAACCCGCTACAAGGAATAAATTAATACAATTAACATAATTATCAATTAATAAATTAATAAAAATTAATTACCAATTAATAAAAATTAATTACCAATTAATAAAAATTAATTACCAAATAAGAATTAATTAACAATAAATTAATAATCAATACCAATAAATAAAAATAAATAATTACTGAATTACAATTAAATTACTTCCCACCCTATTCCCCTATAAACCCACAACCCGCTCTGAATAATAAATTAATACAATTAATATAATTAAAAATTAATTACCAATTAATAAAAATTAATTACCAATTAATAAAAATTAATTACCAATTAATAATTAATTAACAATGAATTATTTATCAATACCAATAAATAAAATTAAATAATTTTCTTAATTACATTTAAATTACTTCCCACCCTATTCCCCTATAAACCCACAACCCGCTACAGAACTAAAACGCAAAATTAAATTAAATATAATTAATAATTCCTAAAAATTAATATTTAATTTACTATAATTAAATTACTTCCCACCCTATTCCCCTATAAACCCACAACCCGCTACAGAATTAAATTACGTAAAAATTAAATAACATAAAATTCATTACTTAAAAAATTAAAACATACATTACAAAAATAATGCATACTTTTAACACATATACTAACACTTAAAACACTATAAAAAAATTCGATATTTTTAACAACTATATTATGACTGTCGATATTTTGACAATCGATATTTCTTACCTGAATTTCGATATTCTTAACCACTATATTTTGGCAATTCGATATTCTGTCCATTCTATATTAAAAACTCGATATTTTGTCAATTCGATATTAAAAATTCGATATTATGTCTGTTTACCGTGCCGAGAACCATGAAAGATAGTAAGCTTATCTTCAAGATAAGCGTAGTTCTGGCCGTGATGGCTTTGTAAATGATGCAGCTGGTTTAGAAGATGGTGCGGGCCAACCTGGGTCACCAAACGGGATCCATCAGGATGGGGGTAATTCACAAAAACTCAGTATGCTGCACCACTGCCGTATGTCGCTTACCCGGGGCAGGGACAGTAGCCCTGTGCGTGCTCGGCGGGACACTGCACCACTGCTGTATGTCGCTTACCCGGGGCAGGGACAGTAGCCCTGTGTGTGCTCGGCGGGACACTGCACCACTGCTGTATGTCGCTTACCCGGGGCAGGGACAGTAGCCCTGTGCCTGCTCGGGCCGGACACTGTGCACCACGTGGCAGGGACAGTAGCCCTGTGCCTGCTCGGGCGGGACACTGTGCACCACTGCTATATGTCGCTTACCCGGGGCAGGAACAGTAGCCCTGGGGACACTGTGCACCACTGCTGTATGTCGCTTACCCGGGGCAGGGACAGTAGCCCTGTGCGTGTTCGGTGGGACACTGCACCACTGCTGTATGTCGCTTACCCGGGGCAGGGACAGTAGCCCTGTGCCTGCTCGGGCCGGACACTGTGCACCACAGGGCAGGGACAGTAGCCCTGTGCCTGCTCGGGCGGGACACTGTGCACCACTGCTGTATGTCGCTTACCCGGGGCAGGGACAGGAGCCCTGTGCCTGCTCGGGCGGGACACTGTGCACCACTGCTGTATGTCGCTTACCCTTGGCAGGGACAGTAGCCCTGTGCCTGCTCGGGCAGGACACTGTGCACCACTGCTGTTTGTCGCTTACCCTTGGCAGGGACAGTAAACCTGTGCCTGCTCGTGCGGGACACTGTGCACCACTGCTGTATGCCGCTTACCCGGGGCAGGGACAGTAGCCCTGTGCCTGCTCGGGCGGGACACTGTGCACCACTGCTGTATGTCGCTTACCCGGGGCAGGGACACTAGCCCTGTGCCTGCTCGGGCGGGACACTGTGCACCACTGCTGTATGTCGCTTACCCTTGGCAGGGACAGTAGCCCTGTGCCTGCTCGGGCAGGACACTGTGCACCACTGCTGTATGTCGCTTACCCTTGGCAGGGACAGTAAACCTGTGCCTGCTCGTGCGGGACACTGTGCACCACTGCTGTATGTCGCTTACCCTTGGCAGGGACAGTAGCCCTGTGCCTGCTCGGGCGGGACACTGTGCACCACTGCTGTATGTCGCTTACCCGGGGCAGGGACAGTAGCCCTGTGCCTGCTCGGGCGGGACACTGTGCACCACTGCTATATGTCGCTTACCCGGAGCAGGGACAGTAGCCCTGTGCCTGCTCGGGCGGGACACTGTGCACCACTGCTGTATGTCGCTTACCCGGAGCAGGGACAGTAGCCCTGTGCCTGCTCGGGCGGGACACTGTGCACCACTGCTGTATGTCGCTTACCCGGAGCAGGGACAGTAGCCCTGTGCCTGCTCGGGCGTGACACTGTGCACCACTGCTGTATGTCGCTTACAGGGGGCAGGGACAGTAGCCCTGTGCATGCTCGGCGGGACACTGTGCACCACTGCTGTATGTCGCTTACCCGGGGCAGGGACAGTAGCCCTGTGCCTGCTAACGGCGGGACACTGTGCACCACTGCTGTATGTCGCTTACCCAGAGCAGGGACAGTAGCCCTGTGCCTGCTAACGGCGGGACACTGTGCACCACTGCTGTATGTCGCTTACCCGGAGCAGGGACAGTAGCCCTGTGCCTGCTAACGGCGGGACACTGTGCACCACTGCTGTTTGTCTCTTACCCGGAGCAGGGACAGTAACCCTGTGCCTGCTCGTGCGGGACACTGTGCACCACCCCTGTATGTCGCTTACCCTTGGCAGGGACAGTAGCTCTGTGCCTGCTCGGGCGGGACACTGTGCACCACTGCTGTATGTCGCTTACCCGGAGCAGGGACAGTAGCCCTGTGCCTGCTCGTACGGGACACTGTGCACCACTGCTGTATGTCGCTTACCCTTGGCAGGGACAGTAGCCCTGTGCCTGCTCGTGCGGGACACTGTGCACCACTGCTGTATGTCGCTGTCAGGACTCACGGGAGGTTTCCTCCTTCTAACTGTATGCTGGCTACCATTTTCCCCCTACAAACTTACCAAAAGTCAGATAATCCCTCAAGCTGGAGTGCTTGTTGGCACCGATGGAACTCCAAGATGGCTGCCAACATGCACATACTGCGACAGCACACCACTGTTAGCAGTCTAGTCTTTTAGGCTTCATGACATCAGGTGAAGTGTGCTTCAACATTCCACTGTGCACTTCACTGAAGAAATAATTTGAAGAGCACCTGTTTTCCCAGCGTCGTGGAAGTCAGTTAGGGTAGTTGCGATAAAATCGGGGTTAGCTTCGTCGGAACTACATTCCCTCACTAATCAGGTTAGTGTTAAACTTGTAGCTAATATAAAACATTCTGTGAGAAAAGGTTATTGTGTCAGAGGTAAATTTCTATTTAAAGAGAAAAAAGGAAACAAGTCAGAATATATTTTCCTTCGTTTGAAAACTGGAAATACTTTTTCAGTAATTGCTTTCCTTAGCTGAGAAGATTAAATAAAAGCTTTTTGAATCAGCTGTCTTTTTCAGCTGTTCCAGAATCTGTCAGACGCAGGCGTGACCTTTCAACACGCAGTGTCTTCTTAGACTGAAACTTGTTCACTCTTCTGAGAATTAATTAAAAGGTGAAGTCAGGGTCAAAGGCCCGGCATGTTTCTTTCTCATGCCATGTGTTAAAGAACTCCAGTAATGTTCTCCTCACGTATGGCAGTGCTTCCAGCAAACATTAAAACCAAAGGCCTGAATAAAAGGAACGCTTCCTTTTAACATTTAACCTAAGTTCTGAAGCATTGTTTAAAAACTAATTAAAGAGAGAAAACCAGTCATCCTACTACAGAAACCCCAGTTCAAGGCCCACTCCAGTCTCTTAACAGTGAGTTAATAGAAAGAAAGAGAAACCCAAATAATACATAAATTAGGAATACAGAAATAAATACTTACCTTATCTTTCTTACATTAAGGAATAGCAGGATCAAGTGCAGATTGTACCTGAGAACGAAAAGGAAAGAGATCTGAGTGAAGACTTCTCATACAACCTAGCAAACAATACATGAGAAGTAGAAGAGAAGTAAGCTTCAGTAAACATTCTGGTAAGATAAGTTATTTATACACCATAGAAAAACAGTAAGTTAAAAGGCACAATAAATAAAGGTTTTTTACATGTTAATGTTGCAGTCCAGTAAGAAGAAGAAGACGTAGCTGAACAGGCAGAATATTGGAGCAGTCTCTTCTCTGTCCCCAACCCCTTTTCCCCTTAGAACTTACCTGCAATGGAATACTAAAAGACCTAGCAGGGTTGGTTCTGAGAAGGGTATTGGGACCTAGCGTCATTCTGCTCCTGTGTGGTTCAGACAGCAAAAGGGATTTAGACCCTGACAGAGTGAAGTGCCCACGTTGGTACAAGCACCTGAGCAGAATGGCAGAAGGACTTGATTTAAAAAATTTGGGCGAGATTTTGAGTAATATACAAAGGGACTTGGAGGCAGTCAGAGAGGAAAATAAAATACTAAGACAGGAGATAATAACCTTTAAAACGGGAACACCAGCTTTGGGATCTAGGCCAAGCACCGCATCCTTTGAAACCCAGAGTCCTAACATCAGCACTTCATCCTTTGCCCCCACACAAGTAATCCACTCATTATCCCCAGTAATTCCTCTTGCCCCTCCAGAGCGATTTAATGGAGACCCGCAGAAAGCGCAAATTTTTTTGACCCAATGCTCTCTGCATTTTATGTGCCGTCCAACGATCTTCCCCGATGCTCAATCCCGAGTGGCGTTTATCTTGTCCTACCTTAGTGGGGACGCCGCCTCATGGTCCATGCCACTAGTAACCAAGGATGACCCAATTTTGTACAGTTTAGATGACTTCAAGAAGGAATTTCTCCGAATTTTTGATAGAAGAACAGCATCTCAAGCTTCAGACAACGAACTGTTGGAATTAAAGCAAGGAAACCGAGAACTCGTGTCTTACCTAGCCCAATTTAATAAACTAGTGGTCGAGACCAACTGGCCCGAGGATAAAAGAGCAGCAGTATTCTATAGAGGATTGCGAGAGGAATTGAAGGACGCTCTATCTCAAATCCCTAATCGACCCACCGACATCTCTGCCTTAGTGGATTTAACCTTAGAGATCGATTATCGGCAAAGTGAGCGGAAAGGAGAACGGCGGAAGGAGCTTAGACCAAGTGTTCTCGTTTTGACCGTGTCAAAACAGAATCCACACGGACAGTAGAGAGTTCTTCGGGAATTGAACCCATGCAAATCGGTGTAGTCAGAGGTCCACTCTCTAAAGAAGAAAAAGAAAAGAGAAGGCTGAACAAACTGTGCCTATATTGTGGAAGAAGTGGACATTTTGTCAAGAATTGCTTAAAAAGACCAAAGTTGCCTGCTAAGGAGAAGGAAAACTAGAGGCACCACAGGTAAGGGGAGTTGGACCTGTGGATGCGAATGGAAAACGACTCCAACAAATCACCAATTGGCAAACACACTACAAGTCTCCTCTCCCCATTTGGTTATGACTGTGACCTTAAGGTTTAGAGATGTGGTTTTGACAGGAATCATCGTCATGGTAGATTCTGGGGCAACAGGTAATTTCTCCGACCACAAATTCGCTAGCCTGATCGGTTTACAAGCTATCAAGAAGGAGAAAAGTGAGAAGGTCAGAGCGGTGGATGGTACGGATTTAACTTCAGGGCCCATAACCAGTCATACTGAATTGGTACACATGACTACTGTCGAAGGACACCAAGAGACCTTGCAATTTAATTTAATAGACGCCCCCAATTTCAACTGATTCTAGGTCTACCATGGCTAACGGAACACAACCCGTTAATTGATTGGGGAGCCCGAACTATTCAATTAAATTCAGACTACTGCACCAAAAATTGTTTCGACGACCAGACACATTCTTCTGTAATCTGCGCTGCCACCCAATTGTGTGAAGGTGGAGGTTCGGTATGTGCGATCCAAACTACCATGATACCAGATGAATACCAAGACTTTGCAGACGTCTTTGATGAGAAAAAGGCAGAGACGTTACCCCCCACAGGCCCTATGACTGCAAAATTGATCTAGAACCAGGGGCTAATCTACCATGCAGCAGAGTTTACGCATTAACGGAGAAGGAAAACATCCATTTGAAGGAATACCTAGCTAAGAATCTGGAGAACGGATTTATCCGACCGTCGCAGTCCCCTGTCTCTTTCCCCACTTTTTTTCGTGCCGAAAAAGGGGGAGATCTCAGGACTTGTATTGACTTTAGAGCGATTAACAGGATAACTGTGAAGAATCGTTATCCATTGCCTCTCATTTCAGTACTAATTGATCAAGTGAAGGAAGCAAAGATATACACTCGCCTAGACCTACGAGGAGCGTACCACTTGATTAGACTCCGGGAAGGCGACGAGTGGAAGACTGCGTTCAGGACCAAATTTGGCCTTTATGAGTATCTTGTGATGCCATATGGTCTCTGTAACGCACCAGCGGCCTTCCAGTACTTTATCAATGATGTTTTAAGTGAATTCATTGACCGATGCGCTATAGTATACATAGATGACATCCTGATTTATTCCAACACGGTTGAAGAACATCACAACCAGGTCAGAGCAGTTTTACAACGTCTACGAGAGAACTCTCTATACGTTAAATTGGAGAAATGCCTCTTCAACACAGATACAGTAGAATTCCTAGGTTTTGTGTTATCACCTGCAGGAGTTCGAATGGATGAGCAAAAAGTGAAGGCGATAACAGACTGGAAATCTCCTACCAGTATCAAAGAGGTTCAAAGCTTTATCGGATTCTCTAATTTTTACAGACGATTCATTAATGGATTCTCCAATAAGATACTTCCGCTGACTCGTCTTCTGAAGAAAGGAGTTCCGCTCCAATGGTCAGAAGAAGCAGAAGAAGCTTTTCAGTTGATGAAGGACAGTTTCACCACAGCACCGGTGCTGCTTCATGCAGATCCCTCTGAGCCTTTTTATTTGGAGACAGACGCATCGGACCTAGCCATCGGGGGAATACTTTCTCAGAGGCACAAGGACACGGGACAGTTACACCCGGTGGCATATCGGTCCCGCAAACTCAACCCTGCGGAATGCAACTATACGATTACAGAAAAAGAACTCTTGGCAATCAAAGATGCCTTCAAAGATTGGAGGCATTACTTAATGGGGGCAAAACACACTGTAACGGTGTTTACGGACCACCGCAACCTAAAATTTTTGCGATCTGCTCGAACTCTCACACCACGTCAGCTGCGTTGGTCTCTTTACTTCGCGGACTTTGATTTTGTTATCACTTTTCGTCCCGGATCCAAGAATGGAAAGGCTGATGTCCTCTCTAGACTCGACACAGAAAATCAAACTTCAGTCATTGAAAACCAGCAAATCATACCTGATGGAAAATTCATTGGAACTATCTCCTTAGAACCTTTGAACATCACGTTCGAAATTTGATGACCGACCTTGAAATGGAGAACTGGGCCACAGAAGATCCACAACGTTTCATTCGCAATGGCCTCCCCTATTTAGGTACCACCCTGTATTTACCCACCAAGGAGCTTCAGCTGAAGGCAATGCAGGAATGTCACGACAACCCTCTGGCTGGCCACAAAGGTGTTGTGAAAACCGAAGAATTACTCAAACGTCGTTTCTGGTGGCCATACATGTGCCGAGACGTCCGTCAATATGTGTTAGGCTGTGAAATTTGTGCACGGGGAAAATCGGACAGACAAGCTCCTAAAGGTCTCCTACAACCCATGCCAACCCCCCATATCCTTGGCACACAGTCTCCTTAGATTTGATTGTTGATCTACCTTCTTCCCATGGGTATGATACCATTCTTGTAGTTGTCGACACTTTTAGTAAGATGGCACATTATATACCCTTCAAAGGTACACCCACTGCTAAACAATTGTCCCAACTTTTCAATCAACATGTTATTCGCCTTCATGGGATTCCTAGGGTCCTCAAGCTTCAGACAGGGG
Organism: Calotriton arnoldi; assembly: GCA_963921515.1. Lineage (NCBI taxonomy): Eukaryota > Metazoa > Chordata > Amphibia > Caudata > Salamandridae > Calotriton > Calotriton arnoldi. The sequence goes on from CAWUFW010002197.1 coordinate 1,173,271, forward strand.
CTCTCAGTTCCTATCACGATTTTGGAAGGCTTACATCAAAGGCCTTAATATTGACCATCGTTATTCCACCAGTTTTCACCCAGAAACTGATGGTCAGACTGAACGCATTAACCAAGACCTAGAACAACACCTCAGACTTTATTTGTTAGATGAGGAGGGTGACTGGCCTGACCACTTATGGACTGCGGAGTATGCTCACAATAATGCTCTAAATGTATCCACTGGCCACTCCCTTTCTTTATAAACTCAGGCAGACATCCCAATTCTCATGCTAATTTTGATGATATTAATGTTCCTGCTGTTCAAGATATTGCCCGACAGTTAACTAAAATTCATCACTCAGTAACCCAGAATTTGTCGATCGCGAAGGATCGTTACAAACACTTCGCTGACCGAAAACGTAAAAAGAACCTGAGCTTCATGTAGGAGACTTAGTCTGGTTGAGTACAAAAATCTCAGACTCAAAGGTCCCCGTAAATTTCAGCCTCGTTTTATGGGTCCTTATCCAATTGAGAAGGTCATAAATCCAGTCACTTATCAACTATCTCTTCCTGGTTCTACCAAAATTCATCCAGTATTTCATGTTTCTCTCCTTAAACCAATTCAACCGGGGTTGCGTAGGGTTTCCCTCCTGATCCTCTGATGGTTAATGGTGAGGCGGAGTACGAAGTTAAACGAATTTTGGATTCAAAACTCATCCGCAATGAAATTTTCTACCTCATTGATTGGCAAGGTTATGGACCTGATGAACGTTCCTGGGAAAAGAGTACTAATGTCCATGCCCCCGTTTAATTAGAGCCTTTCATGCCAAATTCCCTGCCAAACCACGACCGGAGGAAACCCCGTTGGGAGGGGGTACTGTCAGGACTCACGGGAGGTTTCCTCCTTCTAACTGTATGCTGGCTACCATTTTCCCCTACAAACTTACCAAAAGTCAGATAATCCTCAAGCTGGAGTGCTTGTTGGCACCGATGGAACTCCAAGATGGCTGCCAACATGCACATACTGCGACAGCACACCACTGTTAGCAGTCTAGTCTTTTAGGCTTCATGACATCAGGTGAAGTGTGCTTCAACATTCCACTGTGCACTTCACTGAAGAAATAATTTGAAGAGCACCTGTTTTCCCAGCGTCGTGGAAGTCAGTTAGGGTAGTTGCGATAAAATCGGGGTTAGCTTCGTCGGAACTACATTCCCTCACTAATCAGGTTAGTGTTAAACTTGTAGCTAATATAAAACATTCTGTGAGAAAAGGTTATTGTGTCAGAGGTAAATTTCTATTTAAAGAGAAAAAAGGAAACAAGTCAGAATATATTTTCCTTCGTTTGAAAACTGGAAATACTTTTTTCAGTAATTGCTTTCCTTAGCTGAGAAGATTAAATAAAAAGCTTTTGAATCAGCTGTCTTTTTCAGCTGTTCCAGAATCTGTCAGACGCAGGCGTGACCTTTCAACACGCAGTGTCTTCTTAGACTGAAACTTGTTCACTCTTCTGAGAATTAATTAAAAGGTGAAGTCAGGGTCAAAGGCCCGGCATGTTTCTTTCTCATGCCATGTGTTAAAGAACTCCAGTAATGTTCTCCTCACGTATGGCAGTGCTTCCAGCAAACATTAAAACCAAAGGCCTGAATAAAAGGAACGCTTCCTTTTAACATTTAACCTAAGTTCTGAAGCATTGTTTAAAAAACTAATTAAAGAGAGAAAACCAGTCATCCTACTACAGAAACCCCAGTTCAAGGCCCACTCCAGTCTCTTAACAGTGAGTTAATAGAAAGAAAGAGAAACCCAAATAATACATAAATTAGGAATACAGAAATAAATACTTACCTTATCTTTCTTACATTAAGGAATAGCAGGATCAAGTGCAGATTGTACCTGAGAACGAAAAGGAAAGAGATCTGAGTGAAGACTTCTCATACAACCTAGCAAACAATACATGAGAAGTAGAAGAGAAGTAAGCTTCAGTAAACATTCTGGTAAGATAAGTTATTTATACACCATAGAAAAACAGTAAGTTAAAAGGCACAATAAATAAAGGTTTTTACATGTTAATGTTGCAGTCCAGTAAGAAGAAGAAGACGTAGCTGAACAGGCAGAATATTGGAGCAGTCTCTTCTCTGTCCCCAACCCCTTTTCCCCTTAGAACTTACCTGCAATGGAATACTAAAAGACCTAGCAGGGTTGGTTCTGAGAAGGGTATTGGGACCTAGCGTCATTCTGCTCCTGTGTGGTTCAGACAGCAAAAGGGATTTAGACCCTGACAGTCGCTTACCCGGAGCAGGGACAGTAGCCCTGTGCCTGCTCGGGCGGGACACTGTGCACCACTGCTGTATGTCGCTTACCCGGAGCAGGGACACAAGCCCTGTGCCTGCTCGGGCGGGACGCTGTGCACCACTGCTGTATGTTGCTTACCCGGAGCAGGTACAGTAGCCCTGTGCCTGCTAACGGCGGGACACTGTGCACCACTGCTGTATGTCGCTTACCCGGAGCAGGGACAGTAGCCTTGTGCCTGCTCGGGCGGGACACTGTGCACCACTGCTGTATGTTGCTTACCCTTGGCAGGGACAGTAAACCTGTGCCTGCTCGTGCGGGACACTGTGCACCACTGCTGTATGTCGCTTACCCGGGGCAGGGACAGTAGCCCTGTGCCTGCTCGGGTGGGACACTGTGCACCACTGCTGTATGTCGCTTACCCGGGGCAGGGACCATAGCCCTGTGCCTGCTCGGGTGGGACACTGTGCACCACTGCTGTATGTCTCTTAGCCTTGGCAGGGACAGTAGCCCTGTGCCTGCTCGGGCGGGACACTGTGCACCACTGCTGTATGTCGCTTACCCTTGGCAGGGACAGTAACCCTGTGCCTGCTCGTGCGGGACACTGTGCACCACTGCTGTATGTCGCTTACCCTTGGCAGGGACAGTAGCCCTGTGCCTGCTCGGGCGGGACACTGTGCACCACTGCTGTATGTCGCTTACCCGGGGCAGGGACAGTAGCCCTGTGCCTGCTCGGGCGGGACACTGTGCACCACTGCTGTATGTCGCTTACCCGGAGCAGGGACAGTAGCCCTGTGCCTGCTCGGGCGGGACACTGTGTACCACTGCTGTATGTCGCTTACCCGGGGCAGGGACAGTAGCCCTGTGCGTGCTCGGCGGGACACCGTGCACCACTGCTGTATGTCGCTTACCCGGGGCAGGGACAGTAGCCCTGTGCCTGCCAACGCGGGACACTGTGCACCACTGCTGTATGTCGCTTACCCGGAGCAGGGACAGTAGCCCTGTGCGTGCTCGGGCGGGACACTGTGCACCACTGCTGTATGTCACTTACCCGGAGCAGGGACAGTAGCCCTGTGCCTGCTAACGGCGGGACACTGTGCACCACTGCTGTATGTCGCTTACCCGGTGCAGGGACAGTAGCCCTGTGCCTGCTCGTGCGGGACACTGTGCACCACTGCTGTTTGTCGCTTACCCTTGGCAGGGACAGTAGCCCTGTGCCTGCTCGTGCGGGACACTGTGCACCACTGATGTATGTCGCTTACCCGGAGCAGGGACAGTAGCCCTGTGCCTGCTCGGGCGGGACATTGTGCACCACTGCTGTATGTCGCTTACCCAGAGCAGGGACAGTAGCCCTGTGCCTGCTAACGGCGGGACACTGTGCACCACTGCTGTATGTCGCTTACCCGGAGCAGGGACAGTAGCCCTGTGCCTGCTCGGGCGGGACACTGTTCACCACTGCTGTATGTCGCTTACCCTTGGCAGGGACAGTAGCCCTGTGCCTGCTCGGGCGGGACACTGTGCACCACTGCTGTATGTCGCTTACCCTTGGCAGGGACAGTAAACCTGTGCCTGCTCGTGCGGGACACTGTGCACCACTGCTGTATGTCGCTTACCCTTGGCAGGGACAGTAGCCCTGTGCCTGCTCGGGCGGGACACTGTGCACCACTGCTGTATGTCGCTTACCCGGGGCAGGGACAGTAGCCCTGTGCCTGCTCGGGCGGGACACTGTGCACCACTGCTATATGTCGCTTACCCGGAGCAGGGACAGTAGCCCTGTGCCTGCTCGGGCGGGACACTGTGCACCACTGCTGTATGTCGCTTACCCGGAGCAGGGACAGTAGCCCTGTGCCTGCTCGGGCGGGACACTGTGCACCACTGCTGTATGTCGCTTACCCGGAGCAGGGACAGTAGCCCTGTGCCTGCTCGGGCGTGACACTGTGCACCACTGCTGTATGTCGCTTACAGGGGGCAGGGACAGTAGCCCTGTGCATGCTCGGCGGGACACTGTGCACCACTGCTGTATGTCGCTTACCCGGGGCAGGGACAGTAGCCCTGTGCCTGCTAACGGCGGGACACTGTGCACCACTGCTGTATGTCGCTTACCCAGAGCAGGGACAGTAGCCCTGTGCCTGCTAACGGCGGGACACTGTGCACCACTGCTGTATGTCGCTTACCCGGAGCAGGGACAGTAGCCCTGTGCCTGCTAACGGCGGGACACTGTGCACCACTGCTGTTTGTCTCTTACCCGGAGCAGGGACAGTAACCCTGTGCCTGCTCGTGCGGGACACTGTGCACCACCCCTGTATGTCGCTTACCCTTGGCAGGGACAGTAGCTCTGTGCCTGCTCGGGCGGGACACTGTGCACCACTGCTGTATGTCGCTTACCCGGAGCAGGGACAGTAGCCCTGTGCCTGCTCGTACGGGACACTGTGCACCACTGCTGTATGTCGCTTACCCTTGGCAGGGACAGTAGCCCTGTGCCTGCTCGTGCGGGACACTGTGCACCACTGCTGTATGTCGCTTACCCGGAGCAGGGACAGTAGCCCTGTGCCTGCTCGGGCGGGACACTGTGCACCACTGCTGTATGTCGCTTACCCGGAGCAGGGACACAAGCCCTGTGCCTGCTCGGGCGGGACGCTGTGCACCACTGCTGTATGTTGCTTACCCGGAGCAGGTACAGTAGCCCTGTGCCTGCTAACGGCGGGACACTGTGCACCACTGCTGTATGTCGCTTACCCGGAGCAGGGACAGTAGCCTTGTGCCTGCTCGGGCGGGACACTGTGCACCACTGCTGTATGTTGCTTACCCTTGGCAGGGACAGTAAACCTGTGCCTGCTCGTGCGGGACACTGTGCACCACTGCTGTATGTCGCTTACCCGGGGCAGGGACAGTAGCCCTGTGCCTGCTCGGGTGGGACACTGTGCACCACTGCTGTATGTCGCTTACCCGGGGCAGGGACCATAGCCCTGTGCCTGCTCGGGTGGGACACTGTGCACCACTGCTGTATGTCTCTTAGCCTTGGCAGGGACAGTAGCCCTGTGCCTGCTCGGGCGGGACACTGTGCACCACTGCTGTATGTCGCTTACCCTTGGCAGGGACAGTAACCCTGTGCCTGCTCGTGCGGGACACTGTGCACCACTGCTGTATGTCGCTTACCCTTGGCAGGGACAGTAGCCCTGTGCCTGCTCGGGCGGGACACTGTGCACCACTGCTGTATGTCGCTTACCCGGGGCAGGGACAGTAGCCCTGTGCCTGCTCGGGCGGGACACTGTGCACCACTGCTGTATGTCGCTTACCCGGAGCAGGGACAGTAGCCCTGTGCCTGCTCGGGCGGGACACTGTGTACCACTGCTGTATGTCGCTTACCCGGGGCAGGGACAGTAGCCCTGTGCGTGCTCGGCGGGACACCGTGCACCACTGCTGTATGTCGCTTACCCGGGGCAGGGACAGTAGCCCTGTGCCTGCTAACGCGGGACACTGTGCACCACTGCTGTATGTCGCTTACCCGGAGCAGGGACAGTAGCCCTGTGCGTGCTCGGCGGGACACTGTGCACCACTGCTGTATGTCACTTACCCGGAGCAGGGACAGTAGCCCTGTGCCTGCTAACGGCGGGACACTGTGCACCACTGCTGTATGTCGCTTACCCGGTGCAGGGACAGTAGCCCTGTGCCTGCTCGTGCGGGACACTGTGCACCACTGCTGTTTGTCGCTTACCCTTGGCAGGGACAGTAGCCCTGTGCATGCTCGTGCGGGACACTGTGCACCACTGATGTATGTCGCTTACCCGGAGCAGGGACAGTAGCCCTGTGCCTGCTCGGGCGGGACATTGTGCACCACTGCTGTATGTCGCTTACCCAGAGCAGGGACAGTAGCCCTGTGCCTGCTAACGGCGGGACACTGTGCACCACTGCTGTATGTCGCTTACCCGGAGCAGGGACAGTAGCCCTGTGCCTGCTCGGGCGGGACACTGTTCACCACTGCTGTATGTCGCTTACCCTTGGCAGGGACAGTAGCCCTGTGCCTGCTCGGGCGGGACACTGTGCCCCACTGCTGTATGTCGCTTACCCTTGGCAGGGACAGTAAACCTGTGCCTGCTCGTGCGGGACACTGTGCACCACTGCTGTATGTCGCTTACCCTTGGCAGGGACAGTAGCCCTGTGCCTGCTCGGGCGGGACACTGTGCACCACTGCTGTATGTCGCTTACCCGGGGCAGGGACAGTAGCCCTGTGCCTGCTCGGGCGGGACACTGTGCACCACTGCTATATGTCGCTTACCCGGAGCAGGGACAGTAGCCCTGTGCCTGCTCGGGCGGGACACTGTGCACCACTGCTGTATGTCGCTTACCCGGAGCAGGGACAGTAGCCCTGTGCCTGCTCGGGCGGGACACTGTGCACCACTGCTGTATGTCGCTTACCCGGAGCAGGGACAGTAGCCCTGTGCCTGCTCGGGCGTGACACTGTGCACCACTGCTGTATGTCGCTTACAGGGGGCAGGGACAGTAGCCCTGTGCATGCTCGGCGGGACACTGTGCACCACTGCTGTATGTCGCTTACCCGGGGCAGGGACAGTAGCCCTGTGCCTGCTAACGGCGGGACACTGTGCACCACTGCTGTATGTCGCTTACCCAGAGCAGGGACAGTAGCCCTGTGCCTGCTAACGGCGGGACACTGTGCACCACTGCTGTATGTCGCTTACCCGGAGCAGGGACAGTAGCCCTGTGCCTGCTAACGGCGGGACACTGTGCACCACTGCTGTTTGTCTCTTACCCGGAGCAGGGACAGTAACCCTGTGCCTGCTCGTGCGGGACACTGTGCACCACCCCTGTATGTCGCTTACCCTTGGCAGGGACAGTAGCTCTGTGCCTGCTCGGGCGGGACACTGTGCACCACTGCTGTATGTCGCTTACCCGGAGCAGGGACAGTAGCCCTGTGCCTGCTCGTACGGGACACTGTGCACCACTGCTGTATGTCGCTTACCCTTGGCAGGGACAGTAGCCCTGTGCCTGCTCGTGCGGGACACTGTGCACCACTGCTGTATGTCGCTTACCCGGAGCAGGGACAGTAGCCCTGTGCCTGCTCGGGCGGGACACTGTGCACCACTGCTGTATGTCGCTTACCCGGAGCAGGGACACAAGCCCTGTGCCTGCTCGGGCGGGACGCTGTGCACCACTGCTGTATGTTGCTTACCCGGAGCAGGTACAGTAGCCCTGTGCCTGCTAACGGCGGGACACTGTGCACCACTGCTGTATGTCGCTTACCCGGAGCAGGGACAGTAGCCTTGTGCCTGCTCGGGCGGGACACTGTGCACCACTGCTGTATGTTGCTTACCCTTGGCAGGGACAGTAAACCTGTGCCTGCTCGTGCGGACACTGTGCACCACTGCTGTATGTCGCTTACCCGGGGCAGGGACAGTAGCCCTGTGCCTGCTCGGGTGGGACACTGTGCACCACTGCTGTATGTCGCTTACCCGGGGCAGGGACCATAGCCCTGTGCCTGCTCGGGTGGGACACTGTGCACCACTGCTGTATGTCTCTTAGCCTTGGCAGGGACAGTAGCCCTGTGCCTGCTCGGGCAGGACACTGTGCACCACTGCTGTATGTCGCTTACCCTTGGCAGGGACAGTAACCCTGTGCCTGCTCGTGCGGGACACTGTGCACCACTGCTGTATGTCGCTTACCCTTGGCAGGGACAGTAGCCCTGTGCCTGCTCGGGCGGGACACTGTGCACCACTGCTGTATGTCGCTTACCCGGGGCAGGGACAGTAGCCCTGTGCCTGCTCGGGCGGGACACTGTGCACCACTGCTGTATGTCGCTTACCCGGAGCAGGGACAGTAGCCCTGTGCCTGCTCGGGCGGGACACTGTGTACCACTGCTGTATGTCGCTTACCCGGGGCAGGGACAGTAGCCCTGTGCGTGCTCGGCGGGACACCGTGCACCACTGCTGTATGTCGCTTACCCGGGGCAGGGACAGTAGCCCTGTGCCTGCCAACGCGGGACACTGTGCACCACTGCTGTATGTCGCTTACCCGGAGCAGGGACAGTAGCCCTGTGCGTGCTCGGCGGGACACTGTGCACCACTGCTGTATGTCACTTACCCGGAGCAGGGACAGTAGCCCTGTGCCTGCTAACGGCGGGACACTGTGCACCACTGCTGTATGTCGCTTACCCGGTGCAGGGACAGTAGCCCTGTGCCTGCTCGTGCGGGACACTGTGCACCACTGCTGTTTGTCGCTTACCCTTGGCAGGGACAGTAGCCCTGTGCCTGCTCGTGCGGGACACTGTGCACCACTGATGTATGTCGCTTACCCGGAGCAGGGACAGTAGCCCTGTGCCTGCTCGGGCGGGACATTGTGCACCACTGCTGTATGTCGCTACCCAGAGCAGGGACAGTAGCCCTGTGCCTGCTAACGGCGGGACACTGTGCACCACTGCTGTATGTCGCTTACCTGGAGCAGGGACAGTAGCCCTGTGCCTGCTCGGGCGGGACACTGTTCACCACTGCTGTATGTCGCGTACCCTGGGCAGGGACAGTAGCCCTGTGCCTGCTCGGGCGGGACACTGTGCACCACTGCTGTATGTCGCTTACCCTTGGCAGGGACAGTAAACCTGTGCCTGCTCGTGCGGGACACTGTGCACCACTGCTGTATGTCGCTTACCCTTGGCAGGGACAGTAGCCCTGTGCCTGCTCGGGCGGGACACTGTGCACCACTGCTGTATGTCGCTTACCCGGGGCAGGGACAGTAGCCCTGTGCCTGCTCGGGCGGGACACTGTGCACCACTGCTATATGTCGCTTACCCGGAGCAGGGACAGTAGCCCTGTGCCTGCTCGGGCGGGACACTGTGCACCACTGCTGTATGTCGCTTACCCGGAGCAGGGACAGTAGCCCTGTGCCTGCTCGGGCGGGACACTGTGCACCACTGCTGTATGTCGCTTACCCGGAGCAGGGACAGTAGCCCTGTGCCTGCTCGGGCGTGACACTGTGCACCACTGCTGTATGTCGCTTACAGGGGGCAGGGACAGTAGCCCTGTGCATGCTCGGCGGGACACTGTGCACCACTGCTGTATGTCGCTTACCCGGGGCAGGGACAGTAGCCCTGTGCCTGCTAACGGCGGGACACTGTGCACCACTGCTGTATGTCGCTTACCCAGAGCAGGGACAGTAGCCCTGTGCCTGCTAACGGCGGGACACTGTGCACCACTGCTGTATGTCGCTTACCCGGAGCAGGGACAGTAGCCCTGTGCCTGCTAACGGCGGGACACTGTGCACCACTGCTGTTTGTCTCTTACCCGGAGCAGGGACAGTAACCCTGTGCCTGCTCGTGCGGGACACTGTGCACCACCCCTGTATGTCGCTTACCCTTGGCAGGGACAGTAGCTCTGTGCCTGCTCGGGCGGGACACTGTGCACCACTGCTGTATGTCGCTTACCCGGAGCAGGGACAGTAGCCCTGTGCCTGCTCGTACGGGACACTGTGCACCACTGCTGTATGTCGCTTACCCTTGGCAGGGACAGTAGCCCTGTGCCTGCTCGTGCGGGACACTGTGCACCACTGCTGTAGTGTCGCTTACCCGGAGCAGGGACAGTAGCCCTGTGCCTGCTCGGGCGGGACACTGTGCACCACTGCTGTATGTCGCTTACCCGGAGCAGGGACACAAGCCCTGTGCCTGCTCGGGCGGGACGCTGTGCACCACTGCTGTATGTTGCTTACCCGGAGCAGGTACAGTAGCCCTGTGCCTGCTAACGGCGGGACACTGTGCACCACTGCTGTATGTCGCTTACCCGGAGCAGGGACAGTAGCCTTGTGCCTGCTCGGGCGGGACACTGTGCACCACTGCTGTATGTTGCTTACCCTTGGCAGGGACAGTAAACCTGTGCCTGCTCGTGCGGGACACTGTGCACCACTGCTGTATGTCGCTTACCCGGGGCAGGGACAGTAGCCCTGTGCCTGCTCGGGTGGGACACTGTGCACCACTGCTGTATGTCGCTTACCCGGGGCAGGGACCATAGCCCTGTGCCTGCTCGGGTGGGACACTGTGCACCACTGCTGTATGTCTCTTAGCCTTGGCAGGGACAGTAGCCCTGTGCCTGCTCGGGCGGGACACTGTGCACCACTGCTGTATGTCGCTTACCCTTGGCAGGGACAGTAACCCTGTGCCTGCTCGTGCAGGGACACTGTGCACCACTGCTGTATGTCGCTTACCCTTGGCAGGGACAGTAGCCCTGTGCCTGCTCGGGCGGGACACTGTGCACCACTGCTGTATGTCGCTTACCCGGGGCAGGGACAGTAGCCCTGTGCCTGCTCGGGCGGGACACTGTGCACCACTGCTGTATGTCGCTTACCCGGAGCAGGGACAGTAGCCCTGTGCCTGCTCGGGCGGGACACTGTGTACCACTGCTGTATGTCGCTTACCCGGGGCAGGGACAGTAGCCCTGTGCGTGCTCGGCGGGACACCGTGCACCACTGCTGTATGTCGCTTACCCGGGGCAGGGACAGTAGCCCTGTGCCTGCTAACGCGGGACACTGTGCACCACTGCTGTATGTCGCTTACCCGGAGCAGGGACAGTAGCCCTGTGCGTGCTCGGCGGGACACTGTGCACCACTGCTGTATGTCACTTACCCGGAGCAGGGACAGTAGCCCTGTGCCTGCTAACGGCGGGACACTGTGCACCACTGCTGTATGTCGCTTACCCGGTGCAGGGACAGTAGCCCTGTGCCTGCTCGTGCGGGACACTGTGCACCACTGCTGTTTGTCGCTACCCTTGGCAGGGACAGTAGCCCTGTGCCTGCTCGTGCGGGACACTGTGCACCACTGATGTATGTCGCTACCCGGAGCAGGGACAGTAGCCCTGTGCCTGCTCGGGCGGGACATTGTGCACCACTGCTGTATGTCGCTTACCCAGAGCAGGGACAGTAGCCCTGTGCCTGCTAACGGCGGGACACTGTGCACCACTGCTGTATGTCGCTTACCCGGAGCAGGGACAGTAGCCCTGTGCCTGCTCGGGCGGGACACTGTTCACCACTGCTGTATGTCGCTTACCCTTGGCAGGGACAGTAGCCCTGTGCCTGCTCGGGCGGGACACTGTGCCCCACTGCTGTATGTCGCTTACCCTTGGCAGGGACAGTAAACCTGTGCCTGCTCGTGCGGGACACTGTGCACCACTGCTGTATGTCGCTTACCCTTGGCAGGGACAGTAGCCCTGTGCCTGCTCGGGCGGGACACTGTGCACCACTGCTGTATGTCGCTTACCCGGGGCAGGGACAGTAGCCCTGTGCCTGCTCGGGCGGGACACTGTGCACCACTGCTATATGTCGCTTACCCGGAGCAGGGACAGTAGCCCTGTGCCTGCTCGGGCGGGACACTGTGCACCACTGCTGTATGTCGCTTACCCGGAGCAGGGACAGTAGCCCTGTGCCTGCTCGGGCGGGACACTGTGCACCACTGCTGTATGTCGCTTACCCGGAGCAGGGACAGTAGCCCTGTGCCTGCTCGGGCGTGACACTGTGCACCACTGCTGTATGTCGCTTACAGGGGGCAGGGACAGTAGCCCTGTGCATGCTCGGCGGGACACTGTGCACCACTGCTGTATGTCGCTTACCCGGGGCAGGGACAGTAGCCCTGTGCCTGCTAACGGCGGGACACTGTGCACCACTGCTGTATGTCGCTTACCCAGAGCAGGGACAGTAGCCCTGTGCCTGCTAACGGCGGGACACTGTGCACCACTGCTGTATTTCGCTTACCCGGAGCAGGGACAGTAGCCCTGTGCCTGCTAACGGCGGGACACTGTGCACCACTGCTGTTTGTCTCTTACCCGGAGCAGGGACAGTAACCCTGTGCCTGCTCGTGCGGGACACTGTGCACCACCCCTGTATGTCGCTTACCCTTGGCAGGGACAGTAGCTCTGTGCCTGCTCGGGCGGGACACTGTGCACCACTGCTGTATGTCGCTTACCCGGAGCAGGGACAGTAGCCCTGTGCCTGCTCGTACGGGACACTGTGCACCACTGCTGTATGTCGCTTACCCTTGGCAGGGACAGTAGCCCTGTGCCTGCTCGTGCGGGACACTGTGCACCACTGCTGTATGTCGCTTACCCGGAGCAGGGACAGTAGCCCTGTGCCTGCTCGGGCGGGACACTGTGCACCACTGCTGTATGTCGCTTACCCGGAGCAGGGACACAAGCCCTGTGCCTGCTCGGGCGGGACGCTGTGCACCACTGCTGTATGTTGCTTACCCGGAGCAGGTACAGTAGCCCTGTGCCTGCTAACGGCGGGACACTGTGCACCACTGCTGTATGTCGCTTACCCGGAGCAGGGACAGTAGCCTTGTGCCTGCTCGGGCGGGACACTGTGCACCACTGCTGTATGTTGCTTACCCTTGGCAGGGACAGTAAACCTGTGCCTGCTCGTGCGGGACACTGTGCACCACTGCTGTATGTCGCTTACCCGGGGCAGGGACAGTAGCCCTGTGCCTGCTCGGGTGGGACACTGTGCACCACTGCTGTATGTCGCTTACCCGGGGCAGGGACCATAGCCCTGTGCCTGCTCGGGTGGGACACTGTGCACCACTGCTGTATGTCTCTTAGCCTTGGCAGGGACAGTAGCCCTGTGCCTGCTCGGGCGGGACACTGTGCACCACTGCTGTATGTCGCTTACCCTTGGCAGGGACAGTAACCCTGTGCCTGCTCGTGCGGGACACTGTGCACCACTGCTGTATGTCGCTTACCCTTGGCAGGGACAGTAGCCCTGTGCCTGCTCGGGCGGGACACTGTGCACCACTGCTGTATGTCGCTTACCCGGGGCAGGGACAGTAGCCCTGTGCCTGCTCGGGCGGGACACTGTGCACCACTGCTGTATGTCGCTTACCCGGAGCAGGGACAGTAGCCCTGTGCCTGCTCGGGCGGGACACTGTGTACCACTGCTGTGTGTCGCTTACCCGGGGCAGGGACAGTAGCCCTGTGCGTGCTCGGCGGGACACCGTGCACCACTGCTGTATGTCGCTACCCGGGGCAGGGACAGTAGCCCTGTGCCTGCTAACGCGGGACACTGTGCACCACTGCTGTATGTCGCTTACCCGGAGCAGGGACAGTAGCCCTGTGCGTGCTCGGCGGGACACTGTGCACCACTGCTGTATGTCACTTACCCGGAGCAGGGACAGTAGCCCTGTGCCTGCTAACGGCGGGACACTGTGCACCACTGCTGTATGTCGCTTACCCGGTGCAGGGACAGTAGCCCTGTGCCTGCTCGTGCGGGACACTGTGCACCACTGCTGTTTGTCGCTTACCCTTGGCAGGGACAGTAGCCCTGTGCCTGCTCGTGCGGGACACTGTGCACCACTGATGTATGTCGCTTACCCGGAGCAGGGACAGTAGCCCTGTGCCTGCTCGGGCGGGACATTGTGCACCACTGCTGTATGTCGCTTACCCAGAGCAGGGACAGTAGCCCTGTGCCTGCTAACGGCGGGACACTGTGCACCACTGCTGTATGTCGCTTACCCGGAGCAGGGACAGTAGCCCTGTGCCTGCTCGGGCGGGACACTGTTCACCACTGCTGTATGTCGCTTACCCTTGGCAGGGACAGTAGCCCTGTGCCTGCTCGGGCGGGACACTGTGCACCACTGCTGTATGTCGCTTACCCTTGGCAGGGACAGTAGCCCTGTGCCTGCTCGTGCGGGACACTGTGCACCACTGCTGTATGTCGCTTACCCGGAGCAGGGACAGTAGCCCTGTGCCTGCTCGGGCGGGACACTGTGCACCACTGCTGTATGTCGCTTACCCGGAGCAGGGACAGTAGCCCTGTGCCTGCTCGGGCGGGACACTGTGCGATCCTCTGGTCGCAGAACAGGGTCTGGACTTTGCATTACAAGGGACAAGCCTAGACCTCTGCATACACGTTAGATTGCTGCAAAGATGTTGCCATGGTAATGATACAACTATTGATGCTTCTGTCATATTGAGGAATGACCCTGTACCTATGGGGAGAGAGCTACTGACTGATCATTATTTGAAAGATCACAGGTACTACTTGTGAGTCCTGTGTTCACAAATTCGTCACCATAAAAATTCCCAAATGTGACGTCCCCCCAACTTGTGACAAATAACACAAGCCTTCACAATCGACCTCAAACGTGTTACAAGGGAACATACTGAACAGCACGAAAAAAACATGGCTGGAAAGTTAGAAAGAAGTGCCTTTTGCAGGGCAGAGAGGGGCAGATATTGTCTTCGTGAAAACCTATTTCCTTCCATTTTGAACCGCGCATGGTGACAGCGAACATCGCAAACCAGCCAATGAGAGAGATTCTGTAGTCCTCACCATGGTAGAGGCCGGAGCTATTTTGCCTTCCTGGATTAGATAGGATGAACTTTCTGCACACATTTACATTTCATATATAAGCGCATACGCTACTTGGTTTAGAGTGGAGACAGGAAACCCCAGAAGGGCGCATCTTATTACAAGAAACAAACTCAATAACACACCATCTTAGGTGATTTAGGTGATGGAGGTTCAACGTGCACTCTTAGGTACGATTTATAGTATATATGCGGATGTGCAGAGTGTAATATGCTATTTATTACCACCGTTGAGTGTGGTGTCGCTTGCACTGTTATGTACGACATATAGTATATATGCGGATGTGCAGAGTGTAATATGCTATTTATTACCACCGTTGAGCGTGGTGTCGGTTGCACTGTTGTGTACGACATATAGTATATATGCGGATGTGCAGAGTGTAATATGCTATTTATTACCACCGTTGAGCTCGGCGTCGCTTGCATTGTTATGTATGACATATCGTATATATGCGGATGTGCAGAGTGTAATAAGCTATTTATTACCACCATTGAGCGTGGCGCCGCTTGCACTGTTATGTACGACATATAGTATATATGCGGATGTGCAGAGTGTAATATGCTATTTATTACCACCGTTGAGCGTGGCGCCGCTTGCATTGTTATGTATGACATATCGTATATATGCGGATGTGCAGAGTGTAATAAGCTATTTATTACCACCGTTGAGCGTGGCGCCGCTTGCATTGTTATGTACGACATATAGTATATATGCGGATGTGCAGAGTGTAATATGCTATTTATTACCACCGTTGAGCGTGGCGTCGCTTGCATTGTTATGTACGACATATAGTATATATGCGGATGTGCAGAGTGTAATATGCTATTTATTACCACCGTTGAGCGTGGCGCCGCTTGCACTGTTATGTACGACATATAGTATATATGCGGATGTGCAGAGTGTAATATGCTATTTATTACCACCGTTGAGCGTGCCGCCGCTTGCATTGTTATGTACGACATATAGTATATATGCGTATGTGCAGAGTGTAATATGCTATTTATTACCACCGTTGAGCGTGGTGTCGGTTGCACTGTTGTGTATGACATATCGTATATATGCGGATGTGCAGAGTGTAATATGCTATTTATTACCACCCTTGAGCTCGGCGTCGCTTGCATTGTTATGTATGACATATCGTATATATGCGGATGTGCAGAGTGTAATATGCTATTTATTACCACCGTTGAGCGTGGCGCCGCTTGCATTGTTATGTATGACATATCGCATATATGCGGATGTGCAGAGTGTAATATGCTATTTATTACCACCGTTGAGCGTGGCGTCGCTTGCACTGTTATGTACGACAGATAGTATATATGCGGATGTGCAGAGTGTAATATGCTATTTATTACCACCGTTGAGCGTGGCGCCGCTTGCATTGTTATGTACAACATATAGTATATATGCGGATGTGCAGAGTGTAATATGCTATTTATTACCACCGTTGAGCGTGGCGCCGCTTGCATTGTTATGTATGACATATAGTATATATGCGGATGTGCAGAGTGTAATATGCTATTTATTACCACCGTTGAGCGTGGTGTTGGTTGCACTGTTGTGTACGACATATCGTATATATGCGGATGTGCAGAGTGTAATATGCTATTTATTACCACCGTTGAGCTCGGCGTCGCTTGCATTGTTATGTATGACATATCGTATATATGCGGATGTGCAGAGTGTAATATGCTATTTATTACCACCGTTGAGCGTGGCGCCGCTTGCATTGTTATGTACGACATATAGTATATATGCGGATGTGCAGAGTGTAATATGCTATTTATTACGCCGTTGAGCGTGGTGTCGGTTGCACTGTTGTGTACGACATATAGTATATATGCGGATGTGCAGAGTGTAATATGCTATTTATTACCACCGTTGAGCTCGGCGTCGCTTGCATTGTTATGTACGACATATAGTATATATGCGGATGTGCAGAGTGTAATATGCTATTTATTACGCCGTTGAGCGTGGTGTCGGTTGCACTGTTGTGTATGACATATAGTATATATGCGGATGTGCAGAGTGTAATATGCTATTTATTACCACCGTTGAGCTCGGCGTCGCTTGCATTGTTATGTATGACATATCGTATATATGCGGATGTGCAGAGTGTAATATGCTATTTATTACCACCGTTGAGCGTGGCGCCGCTTGCATTGTTATGTACGACATATAGTATATATGCGGATGTGCAGAGTATAATATGCTATTTATTACCACCGTTGAGCTCGGTGTCGGTTGCACTGTTATGTATGACATATCGTATATATGCGGATGTGCAGAGTGTAATATGCTATTTATTACCACCGTTGAGCGTGGCGTCGCTTGCATTGTTATGTACGACATATCATATATATGTGGATGTGCAGAGTGTAATATGCTATTTATTACCACCGTTGAGCTCGGCGTCGCTTGCATTGTTATTTACGACATATCGTATATATGCGGATGTGCAGAGTGTAATATGCTATTTATTACCACCGTTGAGCGTGGCGCCGCTTGCATTGTTATGTATGACATATCGTATATATGCGGATGTGCAGAGTGTAATATGCTATTTATTACCACCGTTGAGCGTGGCGCCGCTTGCATTGTTATGTACGACATATAGTATATATGCGGATGTGCAGAGTGTAATATGCTATTTATTACGCCGTTGAGCGTGGTGTCGGTTGCACTGTTGTGTACGACATATAGTATATATGCGGATGTGCAGAGTGTAATATGCTATTTATTACCACCGTTGAGCTCGGTGTCGGTTGCACTGTTATGTATGACATATCGTATATATGCGGATGTGCAGAGTGTAATATGCTATTTATTACCACCGTTGAGCGTGGCGTCGCTTGCATTGTTATGTACGACATATCGTATATATGTGGATGTGCAGAGTGTAATATGCTATTTATTACCACCGTTGAGCTCGGCGTCGCTTGCATTGTTATGTACGACATATCGTATATATGCGGATGTGCAGAGTGTAATATGCTATTTATTACCACCGTTGAGCGTGGCGCCGCTTGCATTGTTATGTATGACATATCGTATATATGCGGATGTGCAGAGTGTAATATGCTATTTATTACCACCGTTGAGCGTGGCGCCGCTTGCATTGTTATGTACGACATATAGTATATATGCGGATGTGCAGAGTGTAATATGCTATTTATTACGCCGTTGAGCGTGGTGTCGGTTGCACTGTTGTGTACGACATATAGTATATATGCGGATGTGCAGAGTGTAATATGCTATTTATTACCACCGTTGAGCTCGGCGTCGCTTGCATTGTTATGTACAACATATCGTATATATGAGGATGTGCAGAGTGTAATATGCTATTTATTACCACCGTTGAGCTCGGTGTCGGTTGCACTGTTATGTATGACATATCGTATATATGCGGATGTGCAGAGTGTAATATGCTATTTATTACCACCGTTGAGCGTGGCGTCGCTTGCATTGTTATGTACGACATATCGTATATATGTGGATGTGCAGAGTGTAATATGCTATTTATTACCACCGTTGAGCGTGGCGCCGCTTGCATTGTTATGTATGACATATCGTATATATGCGGATGTGCAGAGTGTAATATGCTATTTATTACCACCGTTGAGCGTGGCGCCGCTTGCATTGTTATGTATGACATATCGTATATATGCGGATGTGCAGAGTGTAATATGCTATTTATTACCACCGTTGAGCTCGGCGTCGCTTGCATTGTTATGTATGACATATCGTATATATGCGGATGTGCAGAGTGTAATATGCTATTTATTACCACCGTTGAGCGTGGCGTCGCTTCTCGTGATGTCGCTCCCTACCCTCAGCAGTGCTGATAAGTAGAGTGTTAGGTGTGGCTCTGGGAGAATCACCATCGTGAACCACTGGACTCGAGGCTCCCCTTACTCTTCTGTCCCTGCGTGATTTTAGGGCCAGTCATAATGTTACAGAGGAGTATAAAGTACATAGTTCACCTCAGGGCTCTGAGTGACATCATACACAACTCGAGTTTCGAGGCCAGGCTGTAAGAGGTTACATTTGTGTAACTTGGTAAAAGCGCACTGAAGAGGCCGCCTTTCCATAGGCGCGTTTGTTTACTAGGGGTAGTACTCGCTACATGCAATCTGTGAAGAAGTAAAAAGTGTTTTTCTCTTTTCACTTTTGCAGCATGGTGGAAATGAACCGGAATTTTACATTTTCATTGAAGTAATGTGTGAATGAATGTATGTTTATTAGTACAGTTGCTGTAAATAAGGTGTAATTGCGCCTCGTTTATTTTCACTGACATTTCATAAACTTCGATTATATCAGAGTGGACTTTTTTTTCTTTTTTTTAGAAAGAAAGCATTGGCTGAAACAAAAGCCAAGAAACTACTTTAGAAAAAAGTTACGGAAAGGAACTTAGCAAGTGCCTTTTCACAAGACTTATGTTTGGTAACGTTAAAGAGTATTCACAGCGGAGTCTCAAGTGTGTGCCTGGGAGACCTGTGGCCGTCGCTGATTGGAGGGGCCCCTGGGGGCCTCTCCGATGGCACATGGTAAACCCACCGGGAGGGGCCCTGTGGCGTTTCCTTTCCAGCTGCCCCCACCCCCGGCGCAGGAAGCCTCCTTGAGATTACAAACTCACGTGCACCGGAGTCGTGCACTGGTGTTTCACGGACGTGCCAGGACCGTTTGACCACTGGACGGTTGAGGCCCATTGCTCAACCTTTCAACAGAAGCTGTGGTGGGACTCGTGCCCACAGCCCCTCTTGCGACACTGGCTGGAGTCGTGCAAGGAGAAGAGGGGTCTGTTGTGCAACACCCAACCGCCCAAGAGTGGGTGGAGCACCCCAGCAGGAGCGCCCAGCAGGAGCGCCCAGGAGATCTTCTGGGCGCTATATGTCGTCTTGTGGATTCTGTTCATGCCCCAGTGTGCGGACCAGGTCTGTCTCGTGCCCCATGTGAGCAGTGAGGGGCTTGGAGGGCCTGACTGTTCTGGTACCGAGGCCTGATGGTGCCCCACTCGGAATAAACGCTGAGGGCACCATTGCCTCCCGGCAGCTGGCATCGGCACTTCCTGATGCAATGTGCCCTTTCCTATGTAGCAATGTCCTTTCTGCACCCTTTGCCGCAACGTCGGCACCGTGGCACCAACACCGCCGTTCTGGTGGCCTGCGTTCGACCTCATGATCACAGGTTCAAACTCCGGCGGGCCCACTCAGCTTTTTATCCTTCTGAGGTCGATAAAGTCTGTTATTCATTCTGGGTGAACGCGCGCATTAAAAATACACATGTTATGTAAAAGAAGTGCCCCATAACATGTACTGTGTTTATAAAGGAGCGAATGGACCGCACGCATTTAATTCACTTTGCAAGGAGCGAAGTGATGTTAAGTTTGAAGCAAAACCAGCCAGCTTTCTTTTTATAAAACCTGCACAGTAAATACAGAATCAATGTGCCTCATTTTTTAAACAAAACCTTACTTATGAAGCAATGTTTTTTCTTCGTTATAGATTTTGTTGAATCAGTGATAAGCAAAAATGGACCGTCCATTTTTTGGAGCAGTTTCCCAGTCTGTTTTCTCGCTTTGTGCTCTGGTACAACCGGTGTGCCTCATCCCCTGTCACAAAAAATGCAAAAATACTTCTAATAAGAAGTTGCTGGATTTTTTCACCAGCGTTTTATTTTAATCTTGCCCGGGCATTCTTTGGTATCACCAAAGGAGTTTGGCATGCACCTAGAAAAAGAGGGCGTGAATCCCTGTATATCAGGGTCACTGTGAGGCCAGTCACCCCCTGTCTGAACAGCACTAGAGACCGTTATCAATGGACCCCTACCTTGGAGAGGCCTGTAAGGCTGGGGCGAAGCCAGTCATGTACTATTCACCTGTCAGGCAGTGTAGAGTGATGGGAGAGAAGGCAAGCTGACGCTGACCCAGACCTGCTGGCCTCTCAGACGCTCTGGCCTGTCAGCCCCCACCTGGCCCCCTGTGCGTGGGCAGCGATGACGCCCGTGTCCACGCACCCGAGCCGTGCAGCCGGCTCGCATGACTGTTCATACACTCCAAGCTGAACTGTCTCTTGTCACGTAAATAATCAATGGTGTCTTTGTTGGCTCTGAAATGATGAAAGCCTGGCTCGACCCCTGCAGACTCCATACCTGCTTAACAAGGGGGCGTCCCTCCAACACGCCCGGGGGCATTGCGTGGCCACAATAAACCGCCTCAGAATGCTCCAGCCGGTCATGCTATTGCTTCAAAGCAGCTGCGGTCACTTCTTTCCAACTTTAACTGCTGAAAGTTCAAACTTGGCAGCACCAGCGTCTGGTTCCTTGCTATTCTGAATTTATTTCAAGTGGGGGCACCTGTCCTGTTCTGTCCTGCCCTGTCCTGCCGTGCCCCACCCGTTCCTGCTCTGCCCTGTCCTGTTCTACCCCGTCCTGCCCTGGCCTGCCCTGTTCTGCCCTGCCCCGTCCAGCCTTGTCCTGTCCTGCCCCGCCCTGTCCTGCCCTACCCTGTCCTGCCCTGTCCTACCCTGCCCTGTCCTACCCTGTCCTGCCTTGTCCTGTCCTGCCCCGCCCTGTCCTGCCCTACCCTGTCCTGCCCTGTCCTACCCTGCCCTGTCCTGCCCTGCCCTGTCCTGTCCTGTCCTGCCCTGTCCTATCCTGCCCTGTCCTGCGCTGTGTCTCAGAGGAGCACACTGCTCCCTTATTTCTTTATGTGGGGCGCTAATGTCTGTGTATCATCTGATGTCATTTGATCTTGCCTTGAAAACTTTTGATTAAATCCTTAATTATTAAGAATAAATCTTGTATCAGTGTGTGATTGAGACCCTTACACTGCACAGCCAAATAAAGATGTATCGCAGGTCAGCAGGGCCGGGTGAGACCATAGTGCATTCAGGCCAGTGGGGCAGGAGGGGTCAGTCGCCTGGGAGGCTTTCAGGGCTGGGACAGTGTGTTGAACTGTGGTTCAGAGGGGTGGGGCAGAGTCAGTCACATGTCAGACATGCAAGGCATAGAGCAGACTCGGGGCATATTTACAAGGGGATTGCGCCACCGGAACGTCACTTTTACCGCCGTTCCTGTGGCGCAATGCCCTGCGCCATATTTACAAAGTGGCATTTAATCAATCAATCAATCATGTCACTTATAAAGCGCACTACATACCCGCGAGGGTCTCAAGGCGCTGGGGGAAGAGGGGGTGGTGCTGCTACTGATCGAAGAGCCAGGTCTTGAGGAGTCTTCTGAAGGCCAGTAGGTCTTGGGTCTGTCGGAGGTTGGTGGGGAGGGTGTTCCAGGTCTTGGCGGCGAGGTGGGAGAAGGATCTGCCGCCGGCGGTCGCTTTCCGGATGCGGGGGACTGTGGCGAGGGCGAGGCTGGTCGAGCGGAGCTGGCGGGTGGGGGTGTAGAAGCTGAGTCGTCTGTTGAGGTAGGCTGGTCCGGAGTTGTGGAGTGCTTTGTGTGCGTGGGTGAGGAGCTTGAAGGTTATCCTCTTGTTGACAGGGAGCCAGTGCAGGTCTCTCAGGTGGGGTGTGATGTGGCTGCGTCGGGGGATGTCGAGGATAAGACGTGCAGAGGCGTTCTATATGCGTTGCAGCCGTCTCCAGGAGCTTAGCCGTCGTTCCTGCGTAGAGGGCGTTTCCGTAGTCCAGCCTGCTGGTGACGAGGGCCTGGGTGACTGTTTTTCTTGTTTCGGTGGGGATCCACTTGAAGATCCTGCGGAGCATTCGGAGGATGTTGAAGCAGGATGAGGAAACGGCGTTGACCTGCTTAGTCATGGAAAGGGTGGGGTCGAGGATGACCCCTAGGTTGCGTACGTGGTCGGTGGGTGGCGGGGCTGTTCCCAGTGATGTTGGCCACCAGGAGTCGTCCCAGGCTGAAGGGTTGGAACCAAGGATGAGGACCTCTGTCTTGTCCGAGTTCAGCTTCAGGCGGCTGGTCCTCATCCATTCGGCGACGGCCTTCATTCCTTCGTGGAGGTGGGCTTTGGCGGTGTGAGGGTCTTTGGTGAGGGAGAGGATCAGCTGGGTGTCGTCGGCGTAGGAGATGATGTTGAGGTTGAGCTGTCGGGCGACGTGGGCGAGGGGTGCCATGTAGATGTTGAACAGCGTTGGGCTGAGGGAGGAGCCTTGGGGTACGCCGCAGATGATCTTGGTGGCCTTGGATCGGAAGGGGGCGAGGCGGACGCTTTGTGTTCTGCCGGAAAGGAAGGATGTGGTCCAGTCCAGGGCCTTCTCTTGGATCCCGGCGTCGTGAAGGCGTGTTCGTAGTGTGTGGTGGCAGACCGTGTCGAAGGCGGCTGATAGGTCCAGGAGGATGAGGGCTGCTGTTTCTCCGTTGTCTAGCAGGGTCCTGATGTCATCGGTGGCGGCGTTGAGGGCGGTTTCGGTGCTGTGGTTGCTGCGGAAGCCGGACTGGGAAGGGTCCAGGATGTTGTTCTCCTCGAGGTAGCGGGTCAGTTGTTTGTTGACGATTTTCTCGGTGACCTTCGCGGGGAACGGGAGCAGAGAGATGGGTCGGAAGTTCTTGAGGTCCTTGGGGTCTGCCTTGGGTTTCTTGAGTAAGGCGGTGATCTCGGCGTGCTTCCAGCTTTCCGGGAAGGTTGCTGTCTCGAAGGAGGCACCATTTGTGGCTTAACGCCGCTTTGTAAATATTGTACCCTTTCATGGAGGTATCTGTGTGAAAGGGGCGTGCAATGGGTGTTGCTGTGGGCGTTCCACCACAACACCCATAGCTTTTGACGCGGCCCCAGATTTACAAAGAGGTGTAAACCTGAGGCAGCAGCAAAAACTAACGACATGCACGAGCAGGCGTAAGAACGGCGAAACGAGGAGAAATACTTTTATTTCTCCTCGTTTTTACTTTTTCTATGTGTGCTGCATAGAAAGAGCAAAACAGCATTAATGATTGTTTATGTGCAGGAAGGGGTCCCTTCCTGTACATAAACAATCATCCCTGCAACCCAGGCACCCTTGCACTATGGTTCAAGGGTGTCTGTGTTGGCGCTAGGCAGCTTTCTTTAGTTTTAACACAAGGGAAAACACAGGGGTGTGCCATATTCTTGTAAATACTGCGCATCCCTACGTTTTTGAATTGACGCAGCACAGTGCTGCAAAATTGCTTGCAGCACCGCACTGTGCAATTTCCTTGCAAATATACCCCTCAACCACATGGCAGGCCAGTGGGGCAGGAGAAGGGCCAGTCGCCTGGGAGGCTTGCGGGGCTGGGACAGTGAATTAAACTGTGGTTCAGAGGGGCTTGGGAGGAGTCTGTCACATGTCAGATTGGAAGGGCTAGAGCAGTCTCAGTCACATGGCAGGCCATGGGGGGCTGGGGTAGGACCAGTTGAATATGAGATCAGTGGTGCAGGTAAGAGCCATTAACCTGCTTGGCCAGTGTAACTGGGGACAAGTAAATCCAGAGGTGGAATTGGAGAGAATTTGGGGAGCACCACATGCCCATACTTTCTTACTAGTTTAGCAAAACCAGCTCCCCAAATTTGCGTTAAAAGACAATTGTTGTTGGACGGTTAATTCGGAAAGTTGAGATGCATCAGCTGAAGTGGAAGGGAGGGAGCCTCTGGTGCTGTGAAGAGAGGGATGGACAGACAGCTAGACAAGAACCAAGACTTCTTGTCAGGGTGCCTGCTGCCTGAGAGAAATGTAAATGTGTTCAATTGGTTAATGTGCAAATGTAGAGACTGCTTGGAAGCCGGTATTGGCTTTAACTGCTGGGGTCACTTGAGGCTTTGTGATGACACAGATGTAATCTTTGTGAGAGGTATTTCACGGGTGTCACCAGCTGAGCTGTGGTGTCCATACTCAAGAGGCACACCCTCCAAACCCTGGTTCTCGTCCACTCTTAAATTCGAAAGAAAGCATTGTAAGGCACTCGAATGTAAGTGAAAGCACAAAAGAACTATTATGCAGCCATAATGGTAACTAAACAAATGTATTAGGAGGAGCGAATTGGAAAAACAGGAAATAACTCGAAAGAGAATTTTGCGATAGTTAAGAGTTTTATGACCCGATCTGCCTGTACGCAATCCAAAGAGGCCTCGGTGAATGGTGTGAAGAACTGGCAGGTTTTTGTGCATCCAAAGTCCAAAGTATGTATCAGTGTGGGGTTTTTAGTATTGACAGGAATAATGGCGCTCAAGCTAATTCGCGCTGAGTTTATGTTATACTAGGAGTGTGAACGGTGCAAACCAGGTCAGGGATATGCCCTAAAACCCCCGTGATGGTATGGATAGAAATCCACACAAATGAAGTAGGTACAGTCCGGGCACATGTAACGAGGATAATATCAGGAGAAATGTCTCATACTGCAGTATGAGACATTTCTCCTGATATTATATCCTCGTTACGTGTGCCCGGGACTGTCCTACTCCAAAGTCCAAAGTATTCAGGCAAGCCTAGGAGTTGGCAGAATACCGGCTACTGATGTAGAAACCTCCAGTATGAAGATATCTGTAAGTAAGTCAAAACTGAGCTCCTACGAAGCCATCTCTTTGGAGGGGTCTCTTATGGCTCTCAAAACTTTAAAGTCATCAGGTCCCCCGAATGACCCATGCCCCTTAAACTGCCAGCTGCAGGGGCTGATATCATTAATCCAGTGGTCAACAAGATTCTTAATACATCTCTAGGAACAGCCATGGTTCCTACAGTTTGGAAACAGGCAATGATTCTACCCCTTCTAAAAAAGCCAACAGCAGATCCAGCCGCCCCATCTAACCAGAGGTTCATTTCTCTGCTGCCGGCTTTTTACAAGATACTAGAGAAGCAGCTAAATGGACAACTGTCAAATTATGTGGAGAATAACAGGCTTCTCCACCCAAGTCAATCCGGCTTTAGATCCCAGCACAGCACAGCAACGGCTCTGGTAGAGGTATCGGAATTCATCAGGGGTACCCTGGACACTGGGGGCGTAGCTGCGCTAATGGTATTGGATCTGTCGGCAGCGTTCAACACGATTCTCTTAGATCGTCTTCAGGAGATAGGAGTGACAGGGTTAGCCTGGAGCTGGTTAAAATTCTTTTTTAGAAAACAGAAGCCAACAAATCTGGATTCCCCCCTGCTCCGCAAGTGCCCAAAAGGTGGATACAGGGGCCCGCAGGGATTGGCGTTAAGCCCTACACTTTTTAATATTTATCTCACCCCGTTGATCCAGCTAGCAGAAAAATTAGGAGCAAAAGTGATGGCCTACGCGGACGACACACAGTTGCTCTTCTCCTGCAAGAAGGGAACAGAACTGAAAAGCTCTCACGTTAAAACCTGTCTTACCGCAATCTTTAATTAGCTAGCAAAGGCGCAATTGAAATGTAATGAGGATAAAACTGAAATTCTCCTCTTCGAGGAGTTCCCCCCACAGTTCTGGCTAATTTTTTGTCCAGACGATTCACCCCCGCCAGATCCCCAAAGAGATCCAGCAATAAATGTGGGGATTTGGTTTGATAATACGCTGTCATTTGGACCCCA
The DNA here is from genome assembly GCA_963921515.1 of Calotriton arnoldi. Lineage (NCBI taxonomy): Eukaryota > Metazoa > Chordata > Amphibia > Caudata > Salamandridae > Calotriton > Calotriton arnoldi. Next base: position 1,199,358 of record CAWUFW010002197.1, read on the forward strand.
AATTAACAGGTTGGCTGGAACCTGCTTTGGCACCATGAGATCCCTGAAGAAATTTCTGCCTCCTATCGTTCCATGCAAAGAAAACAGTCATTCAGGCATTGATCACGTCCCGTATTGACTACAGCAATGCCCTGTATGTAGGCCTCCCGGAATATCTCCTGGACAAACTTCAGGTGATCCAGAAAGTGGCAGTTCGACTTTTACTTAACCTCCCAAGACGGACGCACATCAGGCCGCATCTTCGGGATCTCCATTGGCTGCTCATTAGGGAGAGAGTGAAATTCAAGTCTACGGTGCTGGGTCATGCAGCCCTGTATGGCAAAGGACCTACCTACTTAAGCTTAAGTACCACATTTAGCTTTTACAACCCGCCAAGACAGCTTCGAACTACCAATACATTTCTGGTACGCACCCCTGGACCCGCAGACAGAGCGCAGTAGGTAGATCACTCACTTTTTTGGGTGCAACGGCTTGGAAACAGTTTCCCTTGGAATTACGCGCTATAAGCGATCCAGGGCTGCTTAAAAAAAAAGCTGAAAACCTGGTTCTTCTCGGCAAACTGAGCTTATTTTTCTCTCTGGCTTCGCGCAATATAAGTTTCCTATCATATCATATCATCCCATCATATCATTATAAAAAGGTT